>JANEYF010002810.1:1875000-3225000 GCA_029963845.1 Rhamnusium bicolor | reverse complement strand
AACATAAAAAATGTCGGCTTCTTTGACGGCGGTGAAAGGATTAAAGAAGCCAACGTTTTCAATGTTGCAAATAAGTTTGTGGACCATAAACATCAGCAGGATTTTGTCCAGGGGAACTGTGGGACCATCATTTTTTTAAAATAATTATGATGTGCACAGCCCGAGGGGAAATATTGATGTTTTCCAATCGATCAATCTGGAAATCCTAAAAAAATGCTACATGAAGTATAATAGGATGAACTAGACTATGTACTGAAAATAAAGGAGAATATTTGATCATTTGAAAAAATTTATTATTACTCTTTGTTATTTATTTGTTTATCTCTTTTTTTATTCGTATATTTAGTATAGGTGTGTGTATACATGTATATACACATTATGAGCATGTTATGTATTGTTCAGTTGTAGTTTTTTAGCATATCCGTTGTATCTCACAAACTAGCACTCACAGTCTATGACTGGTGAGTACTTCGTGAGTTTTCTTTACGTTTATTTTGTGTACTATTACCGTATAATATGTAACTGTTATTTTGGTCTATATGAATAAACGTTATTATTATTATTATTAGGTAATTTTTTTTTTATTAATAATATCATAATTAGAATGTCAGTAACTTAAAGTACCAAATATAGGAATCTACTCTTTTCACAGTTGTATCTAGAATCATTTGATTAATAAAAAAAGAATCATAGGCGTCCGTAATAAAAACAAGATTGGAAATCACGCCGCCTGGCGTCGACGTGATATGCATGTTACTATTAAGTGTTTGGCTACCTTCCTTGATATTAAAAAGAAACTATAATTTATGGATTTTTTTGGGATAATTCAGAATTCGCTGAACATTTTCAAAACTTCTGAACGGATTTTGAGAGAGAATGTAATTAGACAACTTTTACTTAATTTAACCTATTTCGTATCGCTATATTGGATCTCCGAGATATCAATGATGTCCCTTTAAATATTTGTAACCCTGTAGGTAAAAATATTAAAACTACATTTTTTCTATTTATATAACCATCTACATGGATATTTTGGTTATACAGGGTGCCCCAGATTTAAAGTGACATACAGTAATGGAAGATAGAGCACACTTAACTGAATTCAAAACACCTCCAAACTAACCCTTGAATGTTAACTGTTCAAATTTTCATAGTTGATGACACTCTCACATAAAAAGTCAAAGGTACTGAATTGTTACTTATAAAAGGATCCTATTTTACAAAACTTACACACCACATAATTAATAATGGAAACTGTTCACTTCTTGGATTTATGTGTTCCGCTGCAAAATTAAATAAAGTAGAAACTATATTGTTGATGTCGTTTTACGTTTTGAAACTTTTCTTAGGTAATTGTAATATTTATTTAATGCTAACTAAAACCCTCTGATAATAATAATTTCCCATATTTATACGCTCATTTGTCACAAAAGTCACTCTGGAAGAATTCAGAGAGGCAGCTGTTTCCTTGTGCCTATCTACAGGCATCCATGAAGTGGGCATCCATAAAAAAATTGATTTTATGTATAATACAAAGTAAGGACCCGCACTGATTTTTTTAAAATTTCGTATAGAGTAAGAAATTATTTCTAGTAAATAGATCACAAAAGATATTTTTTGAAAAAATTATTTTTTTTTACCACGCTTCATACTTGCTTTTAGTGTTTGCTAGTTAGGGTCAAACCTTGTATTAAATGTTTCACCAACTTTCTGATCCTAGAGTAATGGGAGATAGAGCACACTTAGTGGAGCTCAAAACAACCCCAAACTTACCCTCGAATGTAAACTATTTTTTTGAGATACAGGGTTTTTTTATATTGACTAAAACCGTAGTCGAACAACTTTAAATATTTGAATAAAATTTGGTACAAATGTTCTACTCTTTTAGTCTAATCAAAATCATAATTCACTTTGGAAAAATTCCAGGACCGGACAATTTTTATAATGTTGCTCTCAGTGCACATAACATATCCCTATGTATCATTTTTTGATAAATATTAGTAAACGTTTACAAAGTCAATGGATCAGTGTATAAAATAATATCATAATATTTGATGGCACGTACGTTCAAGATATTTTCCAATAAATTTTTAGAAATATTGATTGACCAAATTTTAAATAAATACTCTAAATACACTAATTAAGCCTACAGTTTAGGCACACAGAGAAAAATCTAAACTATTTTTTAAGACTACTATTCTTAAATTAAGATATTATTGTACTCATATATCCGCTAGAATAGATATTTTTCCATCAAGGAAAACGTTATTCTTAAATGTCGTTATCTTAGTCTCCCTTTTAATGATAACTAATTATTAACTTTAGAATAATGGTTCTACTTCAGCTAAGTTTCCGAACAATATTCAATACTAACGTATACTTAATCTAAGATTTCATTTATTCAGTTCAAAAGTAGAGATTATTGCGATCTGTTACATTTAACATTTAATGTAAGAAATGTGTCATTTCGTTCAACAACTGTATTATTTAAACAAAACTGATGAATTACTTAAATCAATAAATATTTGATGTTGACCGAAATCTTTTCTTTCTTGATTTAATATTGCGATCTATTAAATTTACCACTTGATGTAAGGATAAATTTCATTTCGTTCAACAATTGTATTATTTAAATAAAACTTTATTCCTTTTCATTTTTGGAACTTATTACCACATGAATAATTCTTCGTTATCTAAAAAATATAGTTAGTTACCCAGTATATTACTGGATAAATAAACCTCAGCGCTTGTGACTTTACATTAAAAGATTAGTCAGAGGGTGTTTTTTGAAATGTTAAGGAATTATATTATTTTGTTGTCTTATTTCTCAAAAAACACCCTCTGACTGATCTTTTGACGTAAAGTCACAAGCGCAGAGATTTTTTTCCAGTGGGTAACTAACTATATTTTTTTAGATAACGAAGAATTATTCATGTGGTAGTAAGTCCCAAAAAAGAAAAGGAAAAATTTAGAGAATGCCATAAATAATGTTCAGATAATATTTAAAGAAAACTGATAAATTATTTGAATCAAATTTCAATTTCTGGGATTGGCTAAGGACTTTTCAGAATTAGAAGAAGTTTTTATGCAGAATTATGTTTTATTAAGAAACCAAAAATAAAAAATTCGTGAACACACTGTATATGAGACTTCAAATTTACCACAGGAAGGCACATTATTTCTTTATGTGCTTTTAAGTGTTTTATGAATTTTATTCTCTTTCCGATTTCAGGAATAAGTTCTATAATCTGTTCTTCTGAAATTTATAGTAAATTGTTCAACGTTAGTTAATTTTCTTGACCTAGAAAACAATTATTTATGTTGTTAAAGTATAAATGTTTTAAACAAATCATTGTAGCTAACTATATAATAGAAAATTACGCTCGAACTTTGAAACAGGTATGCCATAACAAGTTATGTACATATGAAATCGAAATTTTCAAGCCCATTTGAATATTCACAAAATTTCCATGCATATATACAAACTGTAAATAGGCAGCTAAAATACGTAATAATTAATATGTTAGCTTAGCATTTTTGGCAAGAACAAAAAACTTTAATCCTACACTGATAATAAATTAATATCAATGACTTCAGAAAGTCATTGATTAATAATATTATATATAGGTACATATCAGGGTGCATGACTGGTAAGTCGCTGTATTCCTTTCAAGGGATGTTAGTAGAGCTCATTTTCAATTGATTTAACTATAATATGCATAATGCAAAACCTGACAGTTTTTGAGATATTTTATTTATTTATTTATTTATTTTAGAAACTTCTTTTACCCTTATGTGTTTCAAAAAACATCTGTCATCGCTTAAGCGGAGATTTCTCACTTAAAAATAAGACAAATAGTTACTGTCAACATAGGTGCATTGTAGTTTCGTACTTGAAATGCAAAATGTTGAAGTTTTATTATTATATCGGTTAATTTTGTAAAAGAAAATATATACACAATTAACTTCTTTAGTTTTAGATGGCACAGTTACGTATACAGTTAATTGCTGAAAAGAAGTCACCTCTTGACTTTTGTTAGGTTTAGGTTTCGTGTAGGAGATTAATGCATTTTTTTTGTAGGGTAGCTCTTTTTATGTAGGGTAGCATTATTTTTTTTTTTAATAGACTTAAAAAGATTTTAAAAATTGCATTTATCTTCTACACGATGCCGATATCTAAAAAACGTCAAGTGGTGACATTTTGTCGGCAATTTTCTACATAATTGGGCAACTTTCTACATAATTGGGCCATCAAAAACTAAAAAAATCAGTGGCGTATATATTTTTGACAGTTAACGCAAAGAAAAATAAAACATCAATGTTTCAGAAACGAAGCAAAAGTTGACCTATGTTGATAGGAATTAGGTATATTTGTCTTATTTTTGAGTGTAGAATCTCCGTTTATGCGATGGCACATGTTTTTCGAAATACCTTGTATCTCTTTAATTTGAAAACAATGGACGCTCTAGCTGTACCTAGTATTTTTGTATGATTTATGGAAGTAAAAATCTAGTTTTTAAAACTTCATATAAACCTCATTTGAAAAGTAATATATAAAGTAGAGAAGTTTTTAAATAATTTGCACGTTTAATGCATTATTAAGTTTTACAAATAAATTCCTATGAATGTACGATTGGGTTGAAATTTTTTTCACAAATGTAGTTTTTTAGCTCGTCTTTTTTATCTTATTAAAGTATTTAACCTAATTTTTGTTACATAACTATGTAAACTAACGCAGGAAATATTTAAGAAAGTTTTATTATTTTTTTATTTTAAAAATAAAATATCTCAAAACTTTTAGATGTCTAAATCAATTGCAAATGAGTTCTACTAATCCACCCTCAAAGAAATAAGCCGACTTACCAGTCACCCTGTATATGTATTGTATAATAAAACGCCACTATAATAAAAATACAGATCTTGACTATAGATTATATATAATACACAAGTAAAAATTATCAAGAAGGAGAATAATTTGGGAAATCTATACACAACCATTAAACATCAGATGAATACCTTTTCACTTACAATATAGTGACATTGTGTACTCTTGTAAAGTATAACGTGATTAAAATAGCTTGCATGCAGTAAAACTAGAATTATTAAACTTTCCTTCTAATATTGAAATTAAGAACTCCAATTCCCAACTTGCTAATAGCTCTTCCATCGTAGACTCATTAACTTCTATTTCACAGTTCATAATGTTCATATACTTTTTTCAAGTGTAACTTTACATAAATTATTTCATAATATTCAACATCTATGAACATGCTCGATAAGTACAGCACACAAACTTCGATGCGTAGTAGGTAAGGTATGTCATGTCGTCTTTGATTGGCAAAGGCATAGCTATCTACCTCCCACCACTGCGCGATTCACTTGTTCCAACATTAGAACACTTCACATTGAGATTAGCAAGTATTCAATCAAGGATAACAGTTATTGGATTACTATGTATGTATGTATAATTCTTCCAGCAAAGTTGTTTGTAGTTTTATTCCAAGAGTAGAATTCTTATGTCAAGAAAAACATTTAAATAAGAATTTACTTCAAGATGTCCTTATACTTACTCTCACGGTTAACAGTACTCAAAAGAAGTGTACTATTATGAGTATATTTAATACATACTTATACTTCGAAGAAATCAAACTTATATTGACTTAAAGACTTGCGCTAATGAAACTCAAAAATATATCTGTTCTTGGTTTACAATTGGTATATTATTGAAACAATAATAATTTATTATGACAAGTAATATTTTTCTAGTGACAAGTATAAAAATTCAAGAATAATCGATTACTTTGACAGAATAGTTTTCTTTCCATGCAAGAAATACACATTAATTAAAAAATTAATGGTTCGTGCAGGGCTAAACTCACTTAAAATTCCATGATTAAATACATTTTATTTAAATTTGTTATTCACATCATTTTTGAAATTCAATAATAGGAGACTGAAACGTTAATTTAATATTAATAATAATAGCTTGTTATTTGTTTTCTACTTTCTTATACCTAATATAAGGAAGTATAGTAATCGTGATTTTTTTCAACCTCGATATTTTGATTGATATATACGTTTTGAACTCTTCTAAATCCATTCTGACTATTGAATATAAGTGAAATTGGTTCACCAGGAAGGGCACGTCTCAAGGGTGCACAAAGAAATTTGCGTCAAAACAAAAAAATTTTCAAATAAAAAATTGTTCAGAATGTGTAAATGTGCCGAAAAGAACTCTTGAAAATTTCGCGTCAGACCAACCGTTATTGAGGAAAACGGTCTAAAATTAATCATTCAATTAAAAAAAAGTATTCTGTCGTTACAGTACTTTCTCATATCCAATCTGAAATGAGTGAGAAATAAATTATTTTATTTATTTTACCTCGTTTGTTTCGTTTGTGTCATTTATCTCGTTTATATGTTTCTTTCTCGTTTGTCTCGTTTATATCATTTATTTCGTTTATCTTATTTATCTTTTTCACTTGTTTATCTTATTTGTCTTCTTATCTTGTTTGTCCTTTCTCTAAATCTTTTGGTGATATTTTCTTGTTAGTTGGTTTTGTAAATTAATATAACGTTTATGTCTGCTATAGTGGTGTTTATGTTCAGTTGAGAGAATGCACCACAAAATGTATTCTCTTCATTATTGTTTAACAGTTAAGGAAAAAAATTGGTCCCTTTTACTGTTTCATTTTAATATACTGTGCTAAAAGTATAAGTTTTGTTATTTAAAAATGAATTCAGTTTTCTACTAGTACTTATATAATTTACATACCTTCACAGTAGCGGCAGGTCTGGATGTAATTTAGTGCACTAATAATATTATTATGATTATCATTACAGACACGTTGTTATTTGTGTGCTGTTTGCTTGCCAGCACCCAGTCAATTATGTACTATCTTATTTAATCGCTAGAATGCTCCCGGCTTCTTTTGTTCAGGTTATCTAGAAACTTTAAAGTTCAGAATAGAACACCAGTCTAAAGAAGTTTTCTGCTATATTTACAAGGCAGACGTTATTGTTAAATCGTAATCTATAGAAATATTTTGACCAACATTGATTTATGTGACAGGCGTATAAATAAAACTAAACAGCATACCGGGTGTCAACGAAATCATGTATCAGCTCGCTTATTTAAATTTAGTAAATTTTTGAAACTTGGAACACATACTAGAAGCCGATTTCACTGAAAGTGCTATCACTTTGAGTTTTGAAATGGAACACGCTAGATCGAATTCCGCATAAAATTTGCTATACAATGAACATTAACTTTTGACATTTCCTTTAAATATGACGCTTATTTTTCATGAAAATCAAAATTAATAATTGAAAATCTTTGTATAATAAAAATTTACGAAATAGGCATTGGAGATGAAAATATGGATTATTTCTGACTTTTGGACGCAATATTGAGGCAAATGTTTGTTATATCGTGAAATTATTTAAACAAATTCAAAACAACTCTTTCCTGACTTTTGGACGACAATAATTAGGTACTATTTTTTTAAATAGTAACTCCTATGATTTCTTTCACTATATGAACCTTAATAATGTAAGCTTTAAATTGAAGTAAGTATTAATGGATTACATTATAAGTGAATTGTAGCCCATCAAACATTTTCCATAAAATTAGCTATAACTCGACTTTGTATAAGAGGAATTTACTTATTGAGGTAATTATGACGTAAAATTTACTGGAAAATAAACTTCTCATAGATATTTACCAATTTGTCTTACTTATATTTATATTTACGTAAACAATACCAATAAATCTACCTCGTACACTATTTTACTGAAAAGTAATTTTAACCAAAGCAGCAAGGGAAAAACAACCAAAAAAAACTATACCACAAATAACCTTAGCGGTAAACTACTATTAAGGTTTATACATGTAGTATTATAATTAGTAGGGCTGTCAAAAATGTTCCGTGGGACAGTGGCGTACGCGAAATTAACTAATACGAGAAACAATAAACTGTTACAATTTATAACAATAGGTAAAACTTACCCTCTTAACTAGCTTGATGAACAAGCTTGCTTATTACAAACTGGAGAAGATGTGTAGCCATTTTGCAACATCAGGTATGGTTCTATGGTTGTCTCCATGAGTGATGTTCTCTTTGGTGAAAATATATTCTTATATTTTGAAAACGACCGTATTACATCTACTGATGTAATACAAGCATACATAAAATAGTATTTGAACGCACTTAACGGATCAGGGGCTACACCATCACATATTTGTCTTAATATGGTAAAACCGGTGTCTTTATTTAACACACTTGTGAACTTTTCTTTAACGCGCTCATTTGTTGCGTCACCTATGGCATGTAGCAGTAGATTTACTTCGTCCACTGTTTGCAGTGACTCCGCTAACGACAACACACTGTTTTCTAATTTTTTTATGATTTCATGTAATGGTTTATAGTTCTTCGCAATATTTTTTAAAGCTGTTTCAACGGAAATATCTACGAATTTTGTCTGGTTTTCCTTAATAGCTACAGCCTCATCTGGATTGAATTGTAATATCACAGTTTTTATTTATTGGAAATATTCAGCATAATAAAAAGCTGCCTGCAACCATGTTCCCCAACGTGTAAGAATCGGTTGTGGTGGTTCAGGAATACCGGGACACTTGCTATGAAATGCACGGAGACGTTTAGGAGATTTAAGAAACACTTTTTTTGTACTTGCTATTAATGCATCCACCTCTTGAAAATCTTTTCGAATAGTTTCTGCCACAAGATGTAAAGTATGCACTTTACACGTAACATGTATAAACGTACAACCTTGTTCTTGCAAAGAACGGCCTACCGAACGCACTGTCACGGCGCCATCAGTCACAAATATTAACACGACTTTTTGACAGTTCAAATTTTTCTAATGTCTCCAGCACCACCCTGCTAATTGTTTTGCTAGTACACTGACTTAGTCTTTTGCTAGCTAGTAACAGTGGAACTGTCAGTTTAAGAGGGTCCAGTACTCGTACTATAACATTTAAAATAGAATTATTTTTACAATCGTGTTGTCTCATCAACAGATAACCACAGCCGTGTATTTTTTAATTCACATTTCATCTTATTTACCATGTCTACGTGTACAGTTGGTAGATAGTTACATAACGCTGTGCGACTTGGTAACTTCACCTGGGCATTGTATTTATTCCAGAACTCTCGAAATGGTTGTTTATCGAGTATGTGCAGCGGAACATCACAGGCAATCAGCATTAATAGTAAATCAAACATAAACTGTGTTGTCGAAGGTACGCCATTTTTTTTTATGGTGTACACTATTACGTCCACAATCACACATCCCTGCACATAAAATCTTTCTCGCACACTTTACAAATTATTTTAGCATCATCATAGAATAAATTCGGGAATTCACCTATGAATTTATTCACTTTTTCAGCAAATGGTCGTTTTCTACCTCTGCGTACGTCTGCCATGCTTTATTATAAATTAATATCAACAATACAGTACAACAAATAAAATAATAACAAAAAAACAATATGCAATACGCCCAAGTGACTTAACGTGTACACAACTCGAAAGCTAATAATAGACTGGACTGGAGAAAGAGTTTCGTGGTCAAGGTAAATGCTGGCGACAATAAGTACATACATCTGTACTCTACAACCATGATACACACAAATGATTTGCAGCTTTAATAATTAGGTGATATTTACCTCTTTGGTGACTATAAATCGTCATCATGGTCGAATATCCTAACTAAGTAGATTTTGTTGAAAATTCTACGTAATTTATACCCAGAATGAAACCTATTTGGTTGCTTTCATTACCTACCCTTCTTTGAAGTAATATTAGGTCGACAACGTCCATAAATTCTACCTAGTTTATCTACCTGATATCAGCCATTTAGTCAATTATCCTTTGTAGTTATATTTTCAAAGCCAGGCAAATTAGTGCAATACGCCATATTTTCTTAACACAGTTGCAGACTGATTGGAAATTGAAATTTTCAAAATGAACTTGTAATGGACACGAAGTGATGGAAGGATTTTAAAAAATACATAGTTGTACTTGTTAAATCGTATTGAATTATTATACCATACTTTTGGCTCAATCTATTATCATTTTTTTTTACTTGATAATAGGAATTTTCTTATTAATGAATATTTTGGAGGCGCATGGTTACTTTTCAAAATACAGATGGTCACATGCATGAACAATAATGCGCAATAATTTCAGCAACAGACATCACGCTAATAAATTGGATTTATTTCTATCACCGACATTAATTTATTGACCATGAATTAGGTGTCTTTTCAATTTTGTAGGTGACTGTCAACAATGTTGCTATTCCTTATAGAGAAAAAATACCAAATAAGTATAACATTTTTTTCTTTTTTACTTTCTTATACCTAATATAAAGAAGTATAGTAATCGTGATTTTTCTTGATTGATATATACGTTTTGAACCCTCCTGAATCCGTTTTGACTATTTTCCGAATGATGTTTGTCGGAGCGTGTGTGTGTTTGTGTGGATGTGTGTGTGGATGTGTGTGTGTGTGTGTATGTGTGTATCCGCGATAACTCAAAAAATACTAATGGGAGACTTTCCAAATTTGGCAGTTAAGATTGTCAACAACATTTTAGGTGACACATTAAATTTGGTGAATGTGGTACTACCAAAAGAAACATAATGAATGAAAGAAGAAAAAAGGTACCATTTCGGGGAAAAAAATTTAAAAAAAATTTATTGCATTTCTGGACGAATCTCGACGAATTATAATGAAAAAACATAACTTTATGAAAAAAAAAATCTGGCCGCATGTCTTTAATATCGCGATAGCAGCCACAGTTTTTGAGATAAAGCTTTAAAATTTGGTACACTTGTTCTAAAGGCCAAATACTATGAAAAATGAACAAAATTGACCATCTGAAAGGGAGTCCACAGGGCCCAAACTTTTTTTGTATTATTTGACTTAACAAAAAAATATATTCTAGATGAAAGATCAAGTATACTATATCAAGCGAATAAAATATATTTTCTAAGTACTTAAATAAAGCTGATGTAAACTGAAATATTTTACACATTTGGCTTCATAAAATGGGGTTAGCATAAATTTAACAGTTTGACGTTTGAAAGGTCTAATTTAGTTACAAAAATGTCAATGTCAACAACAAAAAATTATTAAAATATATAACATGAATTTTTATTGAATGACGCTGATAATTAATTATTTAAAAATTTTAATGAAACATTTCAAGGTACGCTATTAAAATTTAATTGATGTAAATGAAGAATTAAATAGAATGATTTTTTTAGATCAGGATAATATATACTGTAATAGGAAAGTTTTGTGCTGGCCACATCAGATATTTTTTTACTTGGAGTCATTTGCAATTTGCACATAAGTTTGTAGATTATATCTAAAACTAGTTCTCTATATCAAATTCACGTAGGTCAAATGTCAAACAGGTATTAGTAGCCAAACAGGTATTAGTAACCAAACATATTGTGCAACTACAATGAAGATTTGTATTTAAATTTACCTATCTCAGTCAATTTAACTAAATTTTAACGTCGTCTTATTCTCCACTTATATCGATTCCACGTCGCGTCAACGTAAATTATACCCAAAAATATTTCATTTGAATTTTGCAACTGAATTTATTACACATAATTTAGGTAATCTCGACATCAAATTAAACCAAAATGTTCGCTGGGCGAGAATCTAAAGCCTTGAATTTTAAATTATTATGTTTCTGGCGAGACCAAAAGTTTTAGATTTTCTACAACTTATTTACATAATCCATTAACACACCAATTTAAAGCTTAAATTATAACAATTCTTATAGTGAAAGAAAACATAATAGTTACTATTTAAACAAAAATACTAATTATTATTGTCTAAAAGTCAGGAAAGAATGTTTTTTTATAATTTTGCAAACGTTTACTGTCTATAGTTCGTTATTTCTGGCATCCTATAATGATTCTTCTCACCTTCTTTGGGTATTAAGCCACTGTCTTATTCTTATTATTATTTTAAAAAATGTATTAGAGAAATCTCTGCGCCAAAAGGTTGGTTTTGAAAAAAAATGTTTTTTCCGATCCAAAAGTGTCACACCTAAAAAATAATAATCTGAAAATGAAACTTAAATATCAAATATTTTAGATGATTAAAAGCTGACGTTTCGGAATACTCTCCCGATACCGTCTTCAAAACTAGAGAACAATTTATCACAGAAATCTGTCACGTTGGACATTGCTAAAAAAGACAATCTTTTATCAAAGAAATTTTATACTACAAGTTTTGAGAACGGAATCAAAAAGTATTCCGAAACGTCAAATTTTGATCATCTAATATATTTGACATTTTTGGATAGGAAAAACATTTTTTTTTCAAAAGCCAACCTTTGACATCCTTTTGGCGCAGAGGTTTATTTAATCAAATTTGTTAAATAATTATAGTCCTGGAGTGGGTTGGAACCTTTGATGTGAAGATAACATTGACGTAGTTTTCCACGAAACACCAAAGTACTATATACTGCACTAGACGCGCGTTTCGCCAACCAAGTTGGCATCATCTGGAGATGATTAAAACTAAACTTATGCTAACAAATAATTATAGGACAGTGGCTTAATATACACGAAGAAGGTGAGTAGAAATAATTAATATTTGCTTCGTGCGTGTGTTTCTTTCTTTGTATTAAAAACAACTAACAAAGTAAGCAATATAGACCAATCTCAAATGGAGAATAATTCAATGAGATCAATAATTACTTAATTTTGTATTAATAACCCTCCTTAAAGTCATATCAACTTTAAACTTGATATTTCTTACCAATAACATGTTTTCAGGATCCACTGGTTTTATAAATAATTAAGGTAAGTTAAGAATTACCCAAAATTTACTTCACTTAATACTTATAGACTCACCCCTCAAAGTGAGGAAGATATGTATTCGTGAAAAACAATTTGAAAATTTTTATTGCATTTCTAGACGAATCACGACGAATTATGACGATAAACATAATTTTAGACAAAAAAATATTCTGTCTGTGTGTCTTGGTACAGACATTGTAGAGATCAAGGAAGAGATTGAGTTGTTGATGAACAAAATCGGTCCCCTCGAACGGGGTCCACCGGACCTCAACATTTCTATTTTTAACTTTCCAAAAAAATTTATTCGTGTTGAAAGATTATAAATCAGATATATTATACAAACCCATTATAATATTGTGTTCAAATCTTTAAATAAAGCTATAAATTAAAATTTTGTAAACATTTTGGCAGCACCATAGAATTTGAATTTTGATTGACACTTCTTAAAATTTGAAATGTCTAAAAAAATATTAGTGACTTTCCACCAATGTGACTTTTTTGAATCGTCAAAAATTACTTTTATTGCAAACGCAACCACACGTCGAGATTTTCTGCGGTGAGGAAGTTCTGATCCCCAAGTAATTGGCAGCAGTTCTTTAATATCAAGTGACTTCTTGGCATGTAGAAAGACCATAAGGTGAGCTACACTCTACAGTTTAAAGAAATTCAATACTGGTATAACAAGTGTTCCATTTTTGACGTTACATTTTGTAAAGTTCATACCGCGAAAACATGCTTAAGTCAAATAGAACACCCTGTATTTGTTTACATCAAGTTATATAAAATTAAATTCCTTTTTCTTATATAAAAATTTTGGGGATTTAAGTTACAACTTTTTGAAATATTTGTGATTTTATTAGAAATTCAAGAATTTTTAGTAAAAATTTTATCATATTAGCTTTCATTAGAAACAATCAGTAATGTCAGTCATTTTCTTATGTCAAAAAATGTCTGTAGCACATTTGTTACTAGATATCCACAAAAACGGAAAATAACACTAAACACTGTAACATGCCTATTAATTGGATTGAAGACACTTTGCATAAACTAAAATAGCTAAGATAAAATCAACTAAAAACATGATTCCATTTTAATTTAATAATTGTTCAAAATTCCGCCCTCGAAACTCCACACATTTTTCGCACTTTCGGATTAGTTCTTCATGGGTAGCTCTTCTAATTAAATCCTGCGATAAGTTTTAAATTGCATTTCTTACTCTCTGCATACAATATTCAATAGTTGTTAATAGGCTCTCATAAACTTTATTTTTAATAGTTCCCCAAATAAAATAATCTAAAATTGATAAATCGGGCGAGCGAGGAGGCCATAGGAAAGGTCCATTATTGGTGATCCATTGATTACGATCAATTTTTCTTGTAAAAAATTATTTATCAAATACGAGTTATGTGAGGGAGCACCGTCGTGCTGATAAAAAATGTTTCTAGGTTCGGCGAGAGGTAAATTATCTAAATAGTTATTATTCAAATTTTGTAAAATATTTAGATATCTTTCGCCTAAAAAAAAAAAAAAAAACAAAAAAAATTAACTATACATATTAGCAGAAGAAGAAATCCTTATAACTTACTGTTTAAATTTTCCTGATAAAATTCTAATACCACCACTCTATCGTTTCCTATGGCACAGTAAACATTGCCAATTTTCTTGAAAATTTTGCTCCCTGAACACATGAGGGTTCGAGTCACTCCAATAATGCGAATTGTATCGATTAAAAAGTCCATTTTTGGTAAATTTAGCTTCATCTGATCATATATTTTCCAAATATGAATCGTCGCCTACCTTATTAGAATAAATTCACAAAAATTTTCTCTTCTTAGGAAATCTGTTTCTTTTAATCGTTGAAACATTTGGAACGAAAATGGGTGAAATTTATGTTTAATTAAGATTCTGTGAACTGAATCCTTGCATATTCCCGATTCCAGAGCAGCTTGTCTTACTGACATCATTGGAAATGCATGAAAATATCCCAGAAATGTTATTTCTACGTTTTCGTCATCAACAATAGGCTTCCGCTTTTGAATTCTTGCTTTGACAGAGCCATAGTTTTTAAAATTATCCAGTATGCGTTTTACAGTGTTTGGTGACGGATTCCGTTTTTGTGGATATCGAGTAGCAAATGTACTACAAGTCCTTGATATTATCTTTTCACATTCTCCATAAATAATAAACACATTCAAAAAGTCCTCGTGGGTATAATTTAAACGCGGTGGCATTTTTTGACATAAGAGAATGACTGACATTACTGATTGTTTCTATTCATAACTAATTTGATAAAGTTTTACTAAAAATTCTTGAATTTCTAAGAAAATCGCAAATATTTCAAAAAGTTGTAACTTAACCCCCACAATGCTTATATCAGAAAAAGGGAATTTAATTATACATAACGTGATGTAAAAAAATACAGGGTATTCCATTAGATTCAAGCAAGTTTTCGGTGTTTGAAGTTTACAAAATGTAACGTCAAAAATGGAACACTTGGTAAACCATTATTGAATTTCTTTAAACTGTAGAGCGTAGCTCACCTTATGGTCTTTTTGCATGCCAAAAAGCAAATGAGTATCTTTTATATTCAAAAAGTTATAAAGGTTATTGTAAACCATTACACATGTCAAAATTTTTTAGTATGTTTTTGACTCAGAATTTTATACTCTTTTCGAAAACCCTAAAATTTATAGGATATTCCATTTAAAATAAGCAAGTTTGTATCGACTTCCGGTATAACCGAAAGTGCCAGATACTTGTAATTATTTTAGTTGGATTGGTCACACTACCATTAGTAGCTCCCTAAATTTTCAAAATTTTCTGGTGCGTACTTTTTCCTATATCGATTGATGCAGTTCCTGGTGAGACACCCTGTATGTAAAGAAGTGACTTGTATAATAAAAAAGTTGTCCATTTAGCCGAGTATTATTGTTAGTAGCATTTCAGCAACATAATATAACATGATATACATATTCTTTATTATATTTAACATTAAGTATTATAATTAAAAGTTTGAATTTTATTGTAAAACCAATTAAATTCAATTACGCAATAGATTATCGTCAAACTGTAATTAAATCAGTAATAATATTCGAAATAGTCTTCTTGTTATGTCTTTTCGCGAAATGTTATTATATTTTTTATATTTTCCACGTGAATAAATAAAATATATTAATGATGGAAACTATGTGGTTACAATATCGTATAAGATTTCTTTGAAAAACAATGAATAATACTTAAAAATATAAAATGAATACATACAGACTGACATTTAATTAATGTATTAATATTTTGTTTTCTTTACAATGTACAACACTTTTTAAATACGTATTAAACGTATATTATCCAGTAAAAACATTCACAAAATATTAACAATAATTTAGCGCACTTGATGGTATCATCCAAAGTCCAAATCATTTGTGCAATATTTTGTAAAAATTTACCTTAAAATTAAGTTTAAAAATATATTGGATCCCAATTAATGTAAATTTTACAATAGTGTCTTGTTTGTTATAAAGAAATTTATACTAATCAAAAATGCATTTTTTATTCTGTTTGCAAAGTATGTACCTATGTAATTATTATTGATTGGCATAATTCGATCCTTTTCATCAAGGAGAAATGACTACTATATCAAAGAAAATATTCTCTATCATAGTTAAAATACATAATAGGCAAGAAATATATAAGGACGATTTTAATTAAGACATTATCTCCGAAATTAAAAGTCGTAGAGAGGTGGAAGGAAATACGATTGACTAAACTAAACCAAAAATATTAACGTGCCTATTGCAAAAAAAATAATAGACTGATATAATTCAATTCTAATCAGGCAAACAACTATATCAAAGAAAATATTCCGATTCGTGTAAAGAAAAACAGAGCAGATAAAAAGGCGCCAGGAACATTTTGAGAAGAATATCTGAAACTAAACGTCGTCGGTCGCGCGCGTAGACAGGTGGGACAAGTACGAGTCGACTCAAAAGTTGAACAGTAAAAATTGGATAATTTTATCAGAAGAAATGATCAAATATGGATGCAGGGTAATTTAAGATGTACGGCGTTGTGCAAATGTGTATAAATTACTTTACTTACTTTAAAACCTCGTTTTACTGTTCATCTTTATTGATTAATTTTTTTGCTTGTGAATTAAATAAAAATAGGTAATATGGTATAAAATCTAATTAGCTGAACTCCACTGTAATGATTATTGTTATTTTTCTTTGTAAGATTAATTATTTAGTTATTTGTATCTAAAATTCAATTCCAATAATATTTCTTACATGACACCAGTAAACTTAATTTTCCTTGAAATCTAAACATGTAGGAAAAAAATGGTAAAAAATCTTCAAAAATAGAATTTCCTTTTCAAAAAATTTCTTTGTTTCTCATAGAGGTGTGTATGTACAAAAAATGGGTCACATAACCCACAGTTCTAGTCTTTTAATTTGAGAGAAATTGATCATAATTACTTAAAAATTTGAACTCGAACTTGAACTACTACTGCTGCTGTATATTATGCCAAATAGAAAGGAGATATCTACTAAGACTCAGAAGATATAGCGTATAATACATTTTTTTATTTTCTGCTTTGAAGGCTCATATAAAAATTTGTAGGCATTTTTGAAAGAGCAAATTGAATTAAATCGTCATTATTTGCCATTAAGTTTATTACATGATTTTTTGTTACACCCTGTATAAATCAAAATAGAAATAATAACCACTTGTTTCTTTTTATGCACTAATGTAACTTATATCAACTAAGAGAAAAAAAGCAACAACAGGTTTGTTTAAAGCGACATTAACATTAAATGTACCTCGTAAAAAATAAATGTAAATTAGATAATAGATGTCCTTGAATAAGTTTGTTAACGAGCATTTGCTTAGGTAATAATTAATTCACGTACACAGTATTTGAAATTTGAATAAGTAACTAACATCTATTTTAGAGGTGCATGTCAAGTTTGTGCCTCCAAGTGTTTGCATAGCTATTCCCGTTTTACGCTTTCTCAATTTTAGGAATACGCGGTTAACCTAAGCATATGACATGTAATATATTCGAAGGAATTTCCAGAAATAGTTTAGAATAATGTATAAAATAAATAAGGCGGAAAAGCTCAGTATTGTGCGGATGCAATAAACTTTATACCATATGTGTGATTCACACTTTATATGTTATTTGAATAACAAAACAAATTTAGGAAATTTATTAGATAGCAAATAAACAATAGTGGTGGTTAACATGGTTTGTTTCTAGGAAGTTTTCAAGAGCTGTTGAAAACATGGTAATTTATATATAAAGTGATTTTGAAAGATGTTAAACAATGTTTTTTCTTGACAACCTTTATTTTTAGTCTCATTTACCTACAATAAGTGTCACTGAAAATTTCAATCCTTTTTTTTGTTAATTTTTTTCCAACTTGAAAATATTGTATTGTACACATAAATAAAAATACATTATACGATAAAAAACTTTGACTTTTATATTATTCTAGAATGCCTTGGAATCGTACAATAAAATGAAGGGATCTAATTACATTTTATAAAAAATAGAAATTAGAAATATTTTACTTTATTAAAAGATATATAATTTGTTTCTTACTGAGAAAGACTAAAAAATACATACTTGAGTTGTGACAAAAATATACGGGGTATTATTACATCCTAAAAGTCAGTACACAAATGATAGTCTCCCAACTTGAATATCTAGTAATTTTTAACGTTGTTGAGTTGACGGATACAACGTCAGTTATATTATTTTTTTCGTTGGTTTTTAATAGCCAGAGTTTCAAAAGCGTCTTTCTTTTCTGTCAAGAAATTAATAGAGAACATCTAGTATTGCCGAAGTATAGACTTTTTTGTTAAATCACTTTTGGTTTTTGGTTGCTTCATTTGTTAATTAGTACAGAAGTATTGATTGCTTTGGATTTGTAAATCCGATTTATTGGCAAACTAAACGTCCAGATTTGCTGGGTAACTTGTAATTTATAATTTCTTTCATTAACACCACGTGTTTGAAGGTTAACTTTAAATAATTTGTGTTCTTAATTTATTTTAGACGTTTTTGACACCGTGCATTTTGGCACCGTACATTTTGGAACTTTCCTATTGATACCTGTAGTTTTTTTGGTAAAGTTTTTTGTATAAGTATAAAAACATACCTTATTTTTGATTTGGAAATTGGATATTGGATTTTGGAAATTTGGCGAGTTAATGGTAGTTGATTTCTAGAGAATTATATGATACTGCTTGTCCCTGGTATTAACTCATATAAAAAACTATTGTACTGGAAATTTTTTATGGTATTCACTTATTGGAACAATCACGAAGAATCCTAGTGAGGTTTACGAGTCCACCGTAGTTGATTTTTTTCAATTCAGCTCGAGTAGAACAGTTTGTGGCCTGGAGCTGTCTGCGCTGCTGTATTTTAAGTGTTCAGATTGTTTGAAGATTATGTTGGTGCTAGTTTTGTACGTTCATGTTTTTCATAATTTACATGTCCAGCTCGTTCAAACCGTTCTCGCAACAAATGCAGAATGATGAGGATGTCTTCGTTTTGGGTAACGCTGAATATAAATTCTTGATGCCAATAGCGGATTTCTCTCCCCTTCTCCCGATGCATAAACCATGTCGATCAACTCCTCGTGTGAAAAATTTATAATTTATTTAACAAAAATAATTAACTCAACTAGAAAATACAGAAGAATCACCACCAAGTAAAATTAATTAAGCGTAAACCACAAAATATCAGTTTGACAGCACAATTTTTGTTTTTCCAAAGCCATTCTTGATAAAATTGTATTAATTTTTAGTATGATTGTGAAGTTAAAGAGAAAACCTTAATTATCTCCAAAAATACAACAGTTAGGAATAGGAAGTGTTTACAAAAAAGAAAGCAATTTGGTGACAAAATATTATTCATTAAAAAAAAAGGAATTTTTTAATGTAACAGAAAATTTAAGCACCGTGTAGTTTCACAATAATTTTTAATGATAGATCTTATCGACCCAAAAAAACTTTTGTATTTAATAAATTGTTGTATCACTAACGGTTCAAAGGTTATCGAAGAACAGACTATTGACCCACCCTGTATATATGTATATGTATGTATGTATGTATATATGTATGTATGTATATATGTATGTATGTATGTATATATGTATGTATGTATGTGTGTATATATGTATGTATATATATATATGTATATATATATATATATATATATATATATATATATATATATATATATATATATATATATATATATATATATATATATATATATATATATATATATATATATATATATATATAAGATTATTTTTTTTAAACAGGTACTATATTGTGATAATTTTTGCAGTTTTTCGCCTACTGTAATTTTATTAATAAACTTATTTATATATTAATTTCTTGGCTGGTTATTTGTTTTTCACACATCAAGAAGCATCTGTAAGACTTTCGGGACCGATTCAGTATACTCGATCATACAACAATTTAAGATTGTAATAGTATTTACATAAAAGCATGTTATAAATTTAATGGCAAATTCAGGGCAGCAAATAATGGCAATTTAACCCAATTTACCTCTGTGCATTGAGATATTTTAATGTATGTTTTTTTAAAATTATTTAAATTAAGCAAAAAATAAAACTTTTTTTTAATATTTCAGTTTCTCACGTTTATACAGTAGCACAAGTTATGTAACAAAAAATATGTTAAATAACTTTGATAAGATAGCAATACAAGTGCTGAAACCTACACTTGTAAAAAACTAAATTAAAATATGTCAAAGATTATGAGGTTTTGCATAATGGATATTATGGTTAAATCAGTTGCCAATGAGCTCTACTAACACGTCTTCAAATTAATTCGTCGACCTAACAGCCGCCTTGTATACACATTTTTGTGCAATGCCAGTTTTTTCATGTTACATCTGGTATAAAAACTGTTTGCAAAATATTTTAAACTACTTTCTAGAAAGAAAATTTAAAAAGTTGCACCTAAATATCACAAATGACAAACCAACTTTTATAAGAAGCCCTTTCTTAAAATTTCATAAAATTTGTTACATTATGTATAACTTAAAGTAAGACCAGCCAATCATTTAGCCTATCTGTGTCATAATACGGCAGAGCGACATAATGTAAAGATTCTTTTTTTTCTTATTTTTCAAAATGCCTAAAAACAGTATAATATTATCTACGCCTATGATATTTGTCATCGCTTCCGATTGAAGCCATTGACTAATTCTTAACCGGTACGGAACGTTGCCATACAATTTACGTCTCACTGTATTAGTATTTACCAGACCGCGTAACTGGTGCGTATCTACGTGAAATCATGTTATTATTGGAAAATTTTGTGTTCTTGCTTGTTAGTGCATTCAATGGTTACTGTATTTGGATTTTTTATTGTGTTCAACTACAAATGGCACATTGATTAGACAGATATAGTGCTTTTCTTTGTTAGAAAAATTAATTTATTATTAAAAGTGACAACTTCGTGTGTGGTGAAGTGAAATGAAAAGTTTAATTTATTTTCCATGATTTCATGCAGACTTGGCAACACTGGAACTTCAGTAAATAGTCGCTCGACATTCCCAGCAATCCTAGCGCCGAGAATGGGATAAAAAAAGGTGAATCAATTATTTAATTTTTTTGATTTTTTGAATTTCAAGTGTGGGGTTTGTTTCACATTTTCATAAAGACCTACAGATTTGATATATGCATGTATTTCAAAAATAACCCATATATTACTATCAATCGGTATTTTATCAAGAAATTTTTCAAACAAATAGGAAAGCCATGTTTTTCTCATTTGTCATTTTTGAACCAAATTTCAAATACACAAAATTAACAATTTTGTACGCATTTTGAAAAATGAAAGAAGGAAATACCTAGTTGACTGTCTATGTTTTCTTTCAAAGTGTAGCCCACTGCGTCACAGCTTCTGCTTATGGATATGGGGTGTGTCTAGTGTATGTGTTGCGTTTTGTTATATGTATTTAATTTTATGAATTTGAAATCTTACGTTGATTTTGTTGCAAAAATTGCTATTTTGTTCTTGCGTGAGCGCTACACCTATTTCGGCATTGTTATTTACAACACATGCATTTATTACGAACTTTATTACTTGCCAAATGGTACCAAATTTCGTCATATACTTTCAAGTAATCTCAGGTATTTCTAAGAAATCAATGTGCTCATTGTGATAAAATCATCTTTGTTTATTCCAACTGATGCTGAGGTTTTTCACCATCGTAATCGGCACCTCCTTATCAAAAAAGTCCTACCCAATAAGTTTTTAACCGACATAATTTGTTTTGCTGACTATATTATGGTTTGTATAGTTTATAGAGTTATGGGTGTATGTGCTGGGTGAGGTAATTTTAACTTGCTTGGAAAATAAATAGTGTTACAGTAAAGCTGAAGTTATGCTTTACTTTAATAGATATGCACAATATATCAGAAAATCATTTTTCTTCTCGTACGGAAAACTTGAGCTGAATTAATAAACATCGATATCTTGAGAGCGTGCAAAGCATTGTTCATCTATCTTGCATGGTAATTGCTCCAGGTGTGTCAAATGTAGTAGTGGAATTTCGCCAGTACCAGTAATGCTCGAGAATATTGTTAGTTTTTTACAATTGAAGCGGGTTAAATGCAAGAGACAACATGATAACAATCACAGGATTGACTGCAAGGATAAATCTTTCACAAGTGGTTCCATTTTTAACCTAGTTCTGATCTTGATCCACGACTGCCTGAAGCGTTTGAAAATTGATGCATGTGAACCATCTAATTCAAGTGGTTATGCTTGTATTGTATGTAAATATAAATGGAATATTACAACATTTTTTAATGCGATGTTTCTCTTGTCGACGTTGGTGAACATAATGTGAACACAATTATTGTTCTAGAGAGTTCCATATTTATCGCAAAGTGGTTTCTTCTCGAGGATGGCTTGAATATACTCCTTATTTTCTGTGTGTACTTGATTGTTACCTGTAATATTAGCTGAATTTATATCTTGTCACTAGAAAGGTTTCATTCATAAGGGGTGGGCAATTAAAACAAAGTAATTGTTTCTATGATTGAGGCTGTCATTCATTCCTGGGATGAAAATACTCGTTACTAGTTTTGAATTTCTGTGTGAACGGACACGTTTTTACACATTTTTCTTAGAATCCGAAATATGGAAAACAAAATAAAGAAGATGTGTATGGAAATATAAAAGAAAACTGATTTATTGCTAAGGAATTGCTGTTACAAAATCCATCTTACAGATGTTGGTTCACTCCACAGATATTCAAAAAATTATGAAAAATCACCAATCTGCTAATCACTCTGTATAGAATTTTGCTTTGAATTTCTACAATTCTGTCAATGGGCATTTCCCACATATTTTTTATTTGCTTATTCGATAGTATTTATAAATAAGAACCGTTGTGCCCCGGAGAGAGGTTAAAAAGATAACAAAATTTTAAATTTTAGTCTTATGATGTCATTCGACTAGGTTTGGCGCCAAACACAAGCAGCCAGTGAAAGCGATGATGCTACTGCAGTATTGACAGTTTTACGTATTGTTTGAAAGCGTGATTGATTAATTATTCAATTATAAATATAACTATAAACTCATTCACAAAGATTTTTTTTACCTTAGTACAAAGGGAAAATTTTATTAGTACATGTTTTAAATCTTCGACATTTAAATATTAAAAAATAAAATCAGCATAATTCGACTAAGTTAGGTTATGTTATAGATTTATTCTCCGTTGCTGTTACGGAACTGACGATTGAAAACAAATATTAATTGTGATAATCATTCTTATTTATTTTTAACTTTTACCTGATTATGATGATTTTATTTGAATAGTAAGTATTGGAACGTACATTTTATTAAAAAATCGTAAACAATTTTACCGTTTTAAAAAGAATTTAAATTATAAATAATAAATAACAGTAGTAAATCAATAACAGAATTATTTTTTTTCGCTCATTCCCTTCGCAATTCATTAAGTGGAATATAAATTTTTCATTTTTTTTGAGACACTACCACATGAATAATTCTTCGTTATCTAAAAAGTACAGTTAGTTACCCAGTATGTTACCGATATAATAAACCTCTGTGCTTGTAACATACTGGGTAACTAACTATATTTTTTAGATAACGAAGAATTATTCATGTGGTAGTAAGTCCCAAAAAAAGAGAAAGAAAAATTTAGAGAATGCCACAAATAACGTTCACACAATATGGAATATTAATCTTAATAAAAACGACCAAGAAATGCACAACTATTGAAAATACCCATATGCATATAATATACACATTAAGATTAAAAATACGTAAGTACTTACCTTTTATTTTGTATCCAAATTAAAACAGTCTTCAAAAAGTTTGATATAACACAAAAATTAATGTACATATTCACGAAATCGTTCAAAATCATAAATATTCTCAAAAAAAATTTCCGCTACTAAAACAGTATTTAAATAAAGAAAATATGGCAACATAAGTTCGGCCATATCACAGGGCGCATTATTTCATTTGTTGATTAATTGGTTTCAATTTTAAATTAATCCAAACTTTTATAATTGTTTTTTTTAAATCGAACCACTTATGGATACTAATTATACAAATAGTGAAGAATCATATGCAATAAAAAGAAATCCAATTTTTAATATAGTGGGACATCCTTATGGTATTTTTTGCAGGCAAAGATATGACTAATTTTATGTATGATTAAATGTGATAAAAATTTAAGGTGTCCTGCTTTTTACAAGTGAGTGTACATTTCACGAAATAAAGAAAATAGCTCTTATGTATCTGTTTTCAATGGATGAAATCTTACCTCGAATAGTCCTAGAGATATGATGTTATATTTGCTTAAAAACGCATTGTTTGTAAATGGGCAGTTTAGGTTTTTTATCAATAAAAAAGTTTTGTATTAGCCAAAAATATCTTAGATGGCTATTTCGTATAAAACATAACCTACTTAATAAGAATATGTTGATATAATCTGGTTCCAGGTCGAATTTGTTATTCTTAGTAAGTGATTTACCCGAAATTTGCTCCACTATATTTCATTAAGAAACGAAAATAAATTTATTTCATGTGTAACTTTTTTAATGGCACAAAAAAAAACAAATATAATGCAATTACTTTTCTAATTGCTGGCGAATTAAAAATAATGTTAAGTGCACATGTTTTATATTTCAGTTGCCAGAGAGTCAATCAATATATATCAGTAAAGTTCTACGTATTTATTTTCTTTTAATAAATAATCATTATTTGAAAGTCATTATTGCTAAATATAAATAGAGAAGTGATGAAGAAATTTATAAACAGTTAAGTAATTTTTTAGACTCTTACAATAATAAGTTTATAGCTTAAAAAAAAACTTAAAAAATATGTATTCATACAGCATCATTCCTTTAATACAGACAAAACCACGAAGGTGCAAACACAGTCATTGGTATGAGCTATTAGCTGCGTCCAGACCGACAAAACAACCTCACGCGGCAACCTCGGTATGTTTACCTCGTGCCTCGGGCTTGTTGAAGTCCTCACGAGGTTGTTGAAATGCTATTTGATCCGAGGCACGCAAGTTTTTGTCAGAAGCCCAATGGTACCAATACGACGAGTCACGGCTGCTACAGCAGCTTCTTTGTTAGTGTATCGTGTTTTAACAAAGAAAAATAAAACAAAACGTGTCTGTTACTTGTTCATTGTAACACAAAAATAACTACGTGACGCGCCAGATACAATACCTAAATAGCTATATAGAGCAGCCTTCATAAATGATTATAAACCAAGTGATCAATTGATACCATTTAACTCGAGATTTTTTATTTCATATTACGGCAGTACCTGATGAGGATTTTTGTACATACGTGTATGTCTAACGAATAGTTTTCAACTATCTTTTGCTGACTCAACGAGGCCGCTAAGGAGAATTAATTGTTCACATGATGTTCGATCATTTATGAAGACCCATTATAACCATCCAGAGTGCACGATCGAGCGTGACTGAGGCACCTTTGAACATGACAAAATACCGACTGCCACCTGGTTAGCTCAAGGTTGCCTCAATCGCGACAACGAGTGTGCGAGGCACGTACATACAGCGCGTGGCGACGCCGAGCGATTATTGCCTCGCTTCTTGCCTCGTTCGTTTGGACGCAGCTATTCACGTGTGACCATTAGCAGTGAAGGAGGATCCACAGTCGATCGGTGAGCGCAGTTCAGCACAGCTGAACCGTGTTCGCCGCTTCGTGGTTTTATCTTTATGTTATTAATCATTAATTTTTGATAATATTTTAGCAGCCTGATATATTAAATACATAGGGTCAGAAAAAATAACTGAATGACTGTAACATTGCCTATATCAAAAAATTACCTAAAGACAATTTATTTGACTAATAACAGGTCATAGAGATTAACGTAAATACGTGACCTTGGCATGGTTTCAACTCGATGGATGTCCAGTTTATTTTGAACAAAATGAAATAACTGACTAAACACCGAATTTCTCAGAAGATGGACTGTTCATAAGGGTCCAGATGCCTGACCTCCTCGATTCCCACATTTAACACACTCAGATTTTTTTCTGTGGGACCGTTAAAGAAAGAGTTACGCTACTCCTGTAGCCTGTGGACACTAGGGACAAGCTTATTAGTTGAATTATGAACGCATGCGCTGAAACCAATGATGTTGGTTTAATTCGAATGAGATGTTCTATTGAGTTGATTGAATCACATATCTAGAAGAGATATACTGCTTATGATCGACTGCGCATCAGTACTGAGTTTGCAATAAGAGAAGATAAAATATAGTCGCCATTTTGATGCATCAATGTCATTTTTGGTTATGGCAGTTTGTTAAAATAACCTTAAATTTTTAGATATTTTGTTGTTTTAATAGAGAAAGTGTAATTTGTGCGAGTTTTATTAATTAATAATAATCTAAGTGTGTTGTAGATGCTTATCTTTTACAAAATCACTTGTTAAAAACTGTAAAAGTGCTCGGAGGTTCTTAACTCCAGAATCAAAAATTTCGTTTCATCGGTAATTTTAATTTACTTTTTATTTTGAAATGGTAAAATTACGATGTTATAGTTTTCCAACTGATGAGGTAACTTTCTGGGGAGGGTTACATGCACTTGGCAGAAAAAATAAACATATCTGTTCAAAACATTTAACACCTGAAGAAATTAAAATTATAGGAAACAAACATGCTCTTAAAAAATCCGCATTATCAGTTTGGTATCTTCATGAAGTGTCCTCCACTTCGTCATTACAGTCGACCACATTTAAAGAAGCTCTACTTTTTGTATCCGAAACTCTCATCAACCATCTTACCTACGAAGAGAAAAACGAAATGGAGAATTCTCATAGATGATTATGAATGACTCTTCTCCTTTACTTTCCCCAGTATCTCAAAATGTAGGAATTGTAGTAGAATATTCAGGAAGTGATTCACATACTAGTAGAAAAAGAAAAAAATTAAAGTTGAAACACAGCATAGTTATTCGTAAGTATTAATTTTAGACAAAATCCAGAGTCCCATTAGACGAAACCCAATTGCGCTTTTGTTAGTATAAAGAAGTGAAATTATTAAATTCTTGTTTACGACTGAATTGAATAATTTTCTGTTAGAGAGTAGGAAATAATGAATTTATTTTAAAAAATCAGTGGGTAAATGTATTGTTTATTGTTCATGGCTTCTTCCCGCAATTACTTAACACTTTATATCATAAAGAAATATATATCGGGGCCTTGTTAATATGATTTTTTTTCTCATATTTTAATGTGAATAACCTGCCCTAAATGCTGGTACGATGTATTAAATATACCCAGCATGAATAAATTAAAAAGATATTATTTAAATAATAATAATAAATGACTTTATTAAGGCGGGGCTCAGCCAAGGCTGCTTTAGCCCAACCTGAAAGTTGTTTACATATGCAATTTACAATGTGAATTTACAAGATATAACATAGTTAAAAAAAATAATAATATTTATTCTAAAGTATGAGGTATATAAAATGGAGAAAAAGTGAGAATGTTCATAGCTGAAAACATGGTGAAGAATTTTATTTCATTAAATAAATGCACTAATTTATTTGTTTATAAAATGTTCTTTTACTTTTGACTTAAAAATACCAAAATTAGTTGTATTTTTAATCGATAAGGGTAGAGAGTTATAGATATATGGTGAATTATAAGAATAAGAGCCTTTAAAGGAAGAGGTGGAATGCCTAGGGATATGCAATAAGTGGTTGTCTCGTCTAGCTCGATTATATATATCATCGCCAAATACCAATTTAGATTTTAGGTAAGATGGTTTATTTGTCTGTATGATTTTATGAATAAGACAGCAGTAATGAATATCTCTACGGATATTCATTTTAATCCAATTATACTTGTGAAAATATGGCGTAATGTGATCCCTGCGAATAACATTCGCTGCAAATCTCATGCAAGAATTTTGCACTAGCTGAATTCTATGTTGATCATACGCTGAGAGGCACGGCCCATAGACTACATCGCAATAATCAAAAAGCGATAAAACAAGTGAATCTACCAGTTTTAATTTAATTGGAGTGCTCAACACAAATTTGTACTTGTACAAACCTTTTAATCTACAGTAAGCTGCTTGGATTAACTTAGTGACATGCTGCGAGAAGGATAAATTTTTATCAATGGTAAGTCCTAAACTTTTACACTCGTCTTTAACGGACAGAGGAACATTGTCTAATACAAGCATATTGTTTATATTAATTTTTTCCCGCTGTCTCTCAGTGCCAGTCATAATTACAGTGGTTTTTAGGGGATTTAACGATAATGCATTTTTTACAGACCAGTTGTGTACCTCCTCAAGATCAATATTCATTTTATTTATTGCTATTTGCTGTGAGTCAAAATTAAAAGATTCATATAACTGACAGTCATCTGCATATAAATGCATATTAGAATGTACAATGGCCTGTATATCAGCAGTATATAGCACAAATAACAAAGGCCCTAAAATGGACCCCTGTGGCACACCCCTTGTTATTTGCAATACATCTGAAGATATTTTGCTACCGCCTACTGTGACCTGAACCTGCTGCAGACGGTTGCTTAAGTAAGTTTCGAACCACCCCAAAGCATTGACTGAAATCCCATAATATTTCAATTTAGCTAATAATAGTTTGTGATCTAAACAGTCAAATGCCTTGGAGTAGTCTAACATGACAGTTACTGTAACCATGGAATTATCAACAGCTCGTAACATATCATCTGTGAGATCAAGCAGCGCAGTAGTAGTACTAAAACTAGGTCTAAAACCTGACTGCTTTGGGGGTAGAATATTGTGAATATCAACATATTTTTTTAATTGATTGTACACAATTCTTTCTATTACTTTAGATAATATCGGTAGGATGCTTATTGGTCTTAAATCATTTAGAACAGCAACTTTCTCTTTTTTAGGGACAGGTATTATAAGGGCGTGCTTCCAACATGCAGGTATAACGTTTTCTTTTAGAGCAAAATTGATAATATGAGTAACTGCATTTGCACAGTAGGAGATGCACATTTTCAACATTTCAGATGAGATTTCATCAACCCCTTTAGCATTTGTTTCTATACTTAATATAATATTTACTACTTCAGCAGATGTAACAGTTTGCAACTCTAACGTTGAATAATTAACTTCAGCATACATATTATTATTATAATATTCTATATTTTCAGGATCAGCGGTTGTTTTACTAACCGAATTTATAAAAAAATTGTTTATTATATCAGGATCCTTTAACTGGTCAGGTATTTCATCATTACAATGTTTTTTATGTATGCTTAATTTATCCAAGGTTTGCCAAAGAATTTTGGAATTTCTGTGATTGTGGTTTAATACACTTAGAATATATGCTTGTTTTTCTCGACGAATAGATGCTGTAACAAGATTTCTCATTTCTTTATAAAACGACCATTTTGATTCGGTTTGCATACGAGTAATATGAATATTTTTTTAATGATGATCGGTATTCAGACAAAGCCCTATCGCGTATTCTCATCATCTGTTTTATGTTGGGAGTAATCCATGGGTTTAATTTTTTTGTTATTCTAATTTTCCTTTCGGGTGCATGAACGTTAAAGAGTTGTAGAATTTTAGAATTTAAAAAAGAAACTTTATCGTCAATATTTTCAATTTCTACAACCCTATACCAGTCAATATTTCTTGCGTGCATTTCAAACATTTCCAAATTTATATTTTTCATATCCCTAACTACAATAGATTTGGGATTATTTTTCCTAACTACTGGCATATCAACTAAACAATAAATAAGGTGGTGATCAGAGAATTGTGACATATTTATAACATTAGATCTTAAAATTATGTTTGGTTTATTAACCAATATATAATCTATTAAGGTGCTACTTTCATGCGTTACACGCGTAGGCTTATTTATTATTTGTGTTAAACTAAAAGACTCCAACAAGGATTCTAGATATTTGAATTCGACGGTAGATTTATTCAAAAAAGTTTAAATTAAAATCTCCTAAACAAAACACATAATCCGCAGATATTAAAGTTTCAGCTAATATATCTTCTAAAGTTTGAAGAAATCTATAATTAGTATCTGGAGGACGATAGATACAACCAATACACACTTTATTGCCATTTATCTTACATGTTAGCCATAGATTTTCTACTCCGAAGGTATTATCTGTTTCTATAACTTTAATATTTTTTATATTATTACAATTTCTTACATATATGGCTACACCACCCCCCTGCCGGTCACTCTGTCCAGTCTAAATAGAGAATAACCAGGTATATCTATCATATAATTATGAATATCAACACTTAACCAAGTTTCTGATAACAAAAAAATATCAAAATTATGTAATAAGATATATGATTTCAAATCTTCATATTTATTATAAAGTGATCTAATATTTAAGTGAGAAATTACTAAATTTGGCAGAACATTTTCATCATCGTCAGCTATCACGTCATACTCACTTAAAGAATCCATATAAAAAAAAAAACTATATGAAAAACAATTGTGAAGAACTCCCTATTAAGTTAATTAATTTCATAAAACGGCAACAATAATAACAATAATTATCAGTTAAATATGTAACTTATATTAGTATTAGAAAGGGTAAAATTATTCTTTTTTATAATCCTTATAAATTTTATTTCAATACCTATCCTGCTATATAGTAAAATAATACAGAAAAAAGTGTACCCTAATTAAAATATTTATAATTCCAAAAAACTTAAAAAGTAGAATGCAAAAAACAACCTAACAGAAAAATAGACAATACAAAAAGAAACAGATAACAAGAAATTAAGAAATAAATAGTTATAGTTCCACCACGATGATAAATGCGTTACTTCTTAATAGGTAATTACATTTCCAAGTCTGCAGCACTCTGAATTAGATATTTCTTAGTTTGATGAGAAACAAAAATTTTGCCACCTAGGGTCCATACATTTGTAACTCCAAATTTTGTTACAGCTTCCTTTACCAGTTTTAGTCGCGCAGCTGTTAAGTCCTCCCTGACAACGAAACCCGTCTTCCTAAGTAACTTTTTGTTTTTGTAAATTTCAGCTCTTACTTTGAACGATAAAAATTTTACTATGATCGGACGACATTTTCCTTGTATAAATAGCCCTATCCTATGCACTTTTTCAATATCTTTTCCAGAAATATTGATATTTAATTTATTTTTAAAAAGTTCTATTATCATGTTTTCCACATTTTCTTCGCCCATCTCCGTTATGCCATAGACTCTTAAATTATTAAGCCTGTTATACTGTTCATTTTCATCAATCCTTTTTTCCAAAATTTCAATTTTCTTCTCATGCTCCTCAACCTTTCTTACAAAGGAACTTAGACAATTTTCCAATTTTGCAAACTTCTCTTCAAATTTACTAAAGATAGCCTCAGATTGTTGTTTACATATTTTAGTTAAGAGCTCTTCAGACAAAACTTCAGTACTGGACCCCTGTTTCAATGCCTTTTCTGTTCCTCTGGTCATGATTAAATAGATTTGGTAGAACTATATTTTAATGCTCGATATAATATGACATATGACTCCTGATTTTAAAATTAAAATGCACTTACTGATATGATATTTCCTTTTCAGACATACACACTGTGCAGCATAGGACTATAGGTTAATGCATAAAAATTTATAGCTTTTTTGCCACAGTTTATCCACACTTTAGATCACTTTATTTCGGGAGTTAAACACAAAAATGTTCTCACTCTGACCTCATACTCGAGTAAATATCAGAACATCCCATATTGTATTGTACTGTCAGGGCAATTAAACTGTTTACCGCCAATTATATTTACAGATATACTTCGGTGACGCGTCGATCAAAGTTAAAATAAAATTATTTCGGAACGCGGCTACGTAAGAAAAAATAGAATAAAAACGTTTCAATTCTGGCAAAACCATGGGTAAGGTAATAAATGGAAGAAACATATAATTATTTTGTGCATATATGTGCATATATACATAGAATATGTATACAGTTTATTTCAAACTTATTTACAACATAAAAAATATCGGCTTCTTTGATCCATTTACCGCCGTCAAAGAAGCCGATGTTTTTTATGTTGCAAATAAGTTTGAAATCAACTGTATGTCTATGCATCCTGCATATATTAGTGTATCTAATTGTTATAATGTTTTTTGTGTTTAAATTAAAATCAGTTTCGTCAAGTTATTTCTTTTTCTGTTGTCTTCAGATTCTTGAGAATGTGGGAAAATACATGAAACGTCGACTAATTGAAACTTTGGGTTTCTTCTTTCTACCGACCTTACCCCCACTAAATTAAAAAAATGTGTATTTTATTTTATTTGAAAAATACATCTAGCGTTTTGTTAATAATTGAAATAAAACAATTAATTTAATTACTTATTAATATAAATAAAGTTTTATTCAGAGGAGATTAAAACAAAACCTACGACACTGATCAACTACTATTTTAATAATAACACAAAGCCGATAATTAATTGGTGGATGGTAATTTTAATAACAAGAGGAGTGCCTACGTTACCATCAGCCACTTTTGATGGCCCGGTACATTTTCGTTCTACATTAGTGCTCTTGTGTCTGCCAAATATGACATATTAATGACGAATAATTAGTTTACAGTCAAGTGTCACATTCTATTCTTGAAATTTTGTTCGAATATCGAGACTCATTTATACCTACGTTGTAATAATGTAGTAATATATTACCTCTACGTGTAATAGCTACATTTTCTACTTACTTGAATGTCTTGACTGTAGACCCAGATGGCAGTATTACAGATTATACGAATTAATTAAAAATTTTAAACTGATGAAAAGTGTAATTTGTAAAATTGTTTTAATATACGTGATAATTAGAGCGTGGCAAATTTAATGCTGATCATAGCCTTATGTACGTAGCACGAATTTCTTAATATAATCTGGATCGCTATTACAATACAAATACCATGTCCCTTAATACATGGCTACCATACTGTGGGCAATTTATATTTGCTACATATTGACCAATTACAGAAGGTTATGAGACCGGGGAAATTTAAATCGTGTTTACCACACACGCGTGATAATTTTTTTAATGTTTTTATTTTCCATTCATTTTCAGTATTTTTGATCAAGTGTTTAATTCTTTCCAATTATGTTATTATAGTAGTCCAGTCACATTAGAGGTTTCACCTCGGAATGAGAGATAATAAGCTGTAAACTTGTATAAACCTTTATTTTGGCGTTCTAAAAGTTGTCTCAAAAGTCTCATAAAATCTCGTGTCCGCGTCTTAAGATATTCAAGGTGAAAGGTCACAAAAATCGGTTTTTTGCAAATATCTCGCTTCCTATGGTTTTAATGCCATTTGCATTTATTATAAAAATTGTAGAGAATAAAATTATCTACAACTTTTGTCTCAAGCATTTTTTTTATATACTCAACTGTTTTTGAGATAGAGGGCGGAGAGCGCCGCGCTTGCCTATTCACAGCCTAATGCAAGGTCAACCGTAAGTTCCGGTAAATAGTACGCCGTATAAATTCTATAAATCATTAAAAAATATATAATTATGAATAAATTGCATTGTTTATTAATTAATACATTATATTTAATGATATTTTTCATTTATCGAATATATATTTGTTTAATATTACTTACCTTTCCGTGTAATCAAAAAATTGTTGAGTGGATACTTTAAGTATATTTTAATTATATTCTAATATATATGTTAATTATATTTTAAGTAGAAAAAGAATAGAGTAAATACATTTTAATTACATCTTTATTTAGAAATACTTTTTCATATATTTATTACAGTTGAAGTTCAAATGTTTTTCAAAAAGCTTTATAATTAGAAAGACTTGAGTCTTAATTTTTTTCTTCTTCTTCTTCATCGTCTTCCGGTCGCTCGAAAATTTCCAATTCAATATCATCATTATCGTTGTCAAGGATATTTGTCTCTAGATCTTCGAGATTTCGGGGTCAAATGTACTATCTTCATCGAGATCGCTTTGAGACGGTGAAGTATTGAGGCACGCTTGCCCATTACACTGGCCACAAGCTAAAGAACATTGCAACCCCGATTTCCTGCATCTGCAGCGTGAACCACAACCATTTTTGCAGTTGATTACACGGAAAGGTAAGTAATATTAAACAAATATATATTCGATAAATGAAAAAATGTTATTAAATATAATGTATTAATTAATAAACAATACAAATCATTAATAATTATATATTTTTTAACGATTTATAGACTTTATACGGCGTATTATTTACCGGGACTAACGGTCGACCTTGAATTATGCTGTGAATAGGTAAGCGCGGCGCACTCCTCGCCCTCTATCTCAAAAACGGTTGAGTATATAAAAAAATATTTGGAACAAAAGTTGTAGAGAATTTTATTCTCTACATTTTTTATAATAAACGCAAATGGCATTAAAACCATAGGAAGCGAGATATTTGCAGAAAACCGATTTTTGTGACCTTTGACCTCGAATATCTTAAAACGCGGACACGAGATTTTATGAGACTTTTGAGGCAACTTTTAGAACGCCAAAATAAAGGTTTATACAAGTTTACAGCTTATTATCTCTCATTCCGAGGTTGACCATCTTTTTTGGATAAAGTGACTGGATTATAGTGAGAATAATCTAATTACATTATCCTACCGAGATTATTTTATAGTGTTTTGTTTTTGTACATTGACGTGTTTTCTGGTTTTGACATCTGTTATCAGTTTTGTCTTAAATTTTAAAAAAATGAACCAAAAATGATTTAGTTTAGCGTCAATGGAAGAAATTATCATACAAATTAAAGAAAATGCAAGTAACAATACTATGGTTAGGAATAATTCGATACGGAAACAAATCCCAATCATTTAGTGATGAACGGGGTTACAAACTAGAAGAAAATACACCAGTCCCGGACGAAACATTTACAATAATTGTATTTTCATGTTCAACACTTTAACACAATTTAATTTTGATGCACTATAAAGTTAGTTTATTTAGTTTAAATTGAGTTAATTGTTGAAAAAAAAGTTAAAATGCTATATTTTGTATTTGAACATTAAAAAATATTCTTTCGAATACACCACTCGGGAGTGAGAATAAACTTGAAAATAATTCTCCAGTTTCTTTCTCAAACTTGTTGACATTCAGTAATAGCCACTCGAGCCCTACGGGCTCTTGTGTCTATTGCCTTGTTGCTTGGCAATTTTCGAAAAACTGTCGAATTATTTTTAATTTATTCTCACACTTGTAATATTACTACTGATTATTGGCAACTGGCAGATAAGTTGTGTTATTATCATAAATGTAATAAAAATTAGTTAAATACTCTGAAGAGAAAAATATTTCACATTTGAGAAGAGAAAAACAATAACTCGATTTAAAAATGTTTTATTATAAAAAAATTACAAATAATCCAGTCACTAAGCCAAAAAAAGAGGGTCAACCTCGGAATGAGAGATAATAAGCTGTAAACTTGTATAAACCTTTATTTTGGCGTTCTAAAAGTTGTCTCAAAAGTCTCATGAAATCTCGTGTCCGCGTCTTAAGATATTCAAGGTCAAAGGTCACAAAAATCGATTTTTTTTACAAATATCTCGCTTCCTATGGTTTTAATGCCATTTGCATTTATTATAAAAATTGTAGAGAATAAAATTCTCTACAACTTTTGTTCCAAACATTTTTTATATACTCAACCGTTTTTGAGATAGAGGGCGGAGAGCGCGCCGCGCTACCTATTCACAGCATAATGCAAGGTCAACTGTAAGTCCCGGTAAATAATACGCCGTATAAAGTCTATAAATCATTAAAAAATATATAATTTTGAATAATTTGCATTGTTTATTAATTAATACATTATATTTAATAATATTTTTCATTTATCGAATATATATTTGTTAAATATTACTTACCTTTCCGTGTAATCAACTGCCAGAATGGTTGTGGTTAACGCTGAGGATGCAGGAAATCGGGGTTGCAATGTACTTTAGCTTGTGGCCAGTGTAATAGGCAAGCGTGCCTCAATGCTTCACCGTATTAAAGCGATCTCGATGAAGATAGTACATTTGACCCCGAAATTCTCGAGTATCCTCGACAACGAAAATGATGATATTAAATTGGAAATTTTCGAGCGACCGGAAGACGATGATGAAGAAGAAGAAGAAAATTAATACTCAAGTCTTTCTAATTATAAAAGTTTTTGAAAAACTTCTCCACATTTGAACTTCAACTGTAATAAATATATGAAAAAGTATTTCTAAATAAAGATATAATTAAAATGTATTTATTCTTTTTCTACTTAAAATATAATTAACATATTAGAATATAGTTAAAATATACTTTATTCCACTCAACAATTTTTTGATTACACGGAAAGGTAAGTAATATTAAACAAATATATATTCGATAAATGAAAAATATCATTAAATATAATGTATTAATTAATAAACAATCAAATTATTCATAGTTATATATTTTTTAATGATTTATCGACTTTATACGCCGTATTATTTACCGGGACTTACGATTGACCTTGCATTATGCTTTGAATAGGTAAGCGCGGCGCGCTCTCCGCCCTCTATCTCAAAAAACGGTTGAGTATATAAAAAAAATGTTTGGGACAAAAGTTGTAGAGAATTTTATTTTCTACAATTTTTATAATAAATGCAAATGGCATTAAAACCATAGGAAGCGAGATATTGGCAAAAAACCGATTTTTGTGACCTTTGACCTTGAATATCTTAAGACGCGGACACGAGATTTTATGAGACTTTTGAGACAACTTTTAGAACGCCAAAATAAAGGTTTATACAAGTTTACAGCTTATTATCTCTCATTCCGAGGTGAAACATCTAATGTGACTGGACTAAAAACCATTCAGCTTTAAAAAAAAAACTTATTGGTGTTTGAATTGTACTAGACTTACGAATGAACGTTGTACCATTTTCTTTTTTTTTCTGGTAGCACTTTCGTAATCAGTAACCAAACAATGCATTTTTACATGCTTTATATTAGCTTCACCTGTATGTATCTATGTATGTATCTATCTGTGTAACGGAATCTTTCAACGTAATTTTCACCAACTTTAAGACGTCTGATTAAATTGAAAATTTGCACACGTATTAAGGACTGATGACAATACAATAATTTGAATGCGTATCGACGCATTTCTCTTAAAAAAAATTCTAAGCGGATGTCAAAGTTTTGTGATCGGCGCATTCGCCAAAATATCGCATCCATGATAAGTTGGCAGAAAGTTAACCACTAATTGAATACCGTAACTCATACTATACTTGAAATACAAGATGAACTAGTTACCAATTTACGATAAGAATGTTTTTTTTTGAAAGCATTTAATTCTTTCGTTTTGTCAAAATATACAGCAATTCAACAATAGCAATACAATAATTTGAAAACGAAAATAAATAAAAAAAAATTCCGAAATAAATTCAAATCAATAAATTTTGAAAAAAATTTTAATTAAAAAATTTCGACAAAAATTCTTGAAGACTATTACATTTGTTTCCGTTTCATGATTAAAAAATAGAAAAATAAATTATAGTTTAAAAAATTAAAAAAACACGCTTTAATAGCAAACCGAACTAAAAAGTAAAAAATAAGAATGAAGTGATTGATAAAAAATTCATTTTATTGTAAAATGCGTGGGGTGCTTTTACTATATTTTTATGATAACTCTACTTTTATTAATTGCTACCAATAAAATATTTATAACAATTGATATCAAGCACCCCACGCCTTTTACAATAAAATGAATTTTTTTGTCAATCACTTTATTCATATTTTTTACTTTTTTAGTTCGGTTTGCTATTAAAGCGTGTCTTTTTAGTTTTTGAAACTATAATTTATTAAAGAGAAGTTCCGTACTAAACTATAACCACAAAATAACACTCAAAACCTAATAAACACAAAACCGATCTGATAACACGAACAAAACAAAAATTCAATAATTAATAAATCCAGTCACATTACATCATATAAAGAAACCGTCCAAAAATGACAAATATTGACAAATCGAAACCCAGTCACAATGTGAACCCAGTGGCAACGCGAAATTACTAATTTTTACCAATAATGTGACGTACTTCGCTACTCTACGCAAGAACGGAAGTGTCACTTTGACGCCCAACACTACGGCGGTGCTCACGGTACGGATATCTCGGGCACCAGTTTCTGTTTAGAGTGCAGAAACACCACTTTACTCTATCGGCGGGACGATAGAGGCCAGGCAACTACAGTGAAGAAACGGATAAGCCAGGGGTCGAGAAAAAGGCAAGTTACACATTACAGTTAATGAAACGGCTTTTATTCAATATATTTACATTTATTCTACACACTAATTATTATTTACACTTTATATACACCTTAGTAACTACAACTTATACTACAACGGTCTTAACTACGGGTGAGCGGGGGCAGTAAGCGGGCGGTCAAGCGGTGCGATGCGGTAATCCGGTGATTGAAGCGGGGAAAAGGTAACCAGCAATAATTAATCGGTCATAAACAGACGGCGGACGGATACCAGGGGGGAAGCAAGCGCCAATACAAGCACACTAAGATTTACCAAACCTTTATCAAACTTTGCTACCTACTTCCGTATCCTGGGCTGCTTCCTCTCTGGAGCGGTCGGGGTCGGCACGTCTGGTCGGTACGGGCGGCAGCAACGGACTGTTCTCGGATCCTCTAAAAAATCCTCAAGCTACTAAACTCTGCCACAAAGCAGAAGTAGGATGAGACGCGGTAGTCATGCGCGGAATACAGCAATACGTCACCCGAATTCAATTTGAAACAAACCTATACCTTGATACTCACAACAAGATTACTTACTATGCTGGTCGGCGTGGTTCTTCGGTCAGCAGCTAAACGATAACTGACTTATTCGAAAAATCCTCAAGCTACTAAACTCTGCCAAAGGCAGAAGTAGGATGAGACGCAGTAGTCATGCGCGGAATATTGCAACTACGTCACCTTTTTCGACTTAGAAAAATTCGCAATTACCTTTGTATACCTATGTACTTCTATACTCACAAGTTTACTTACGGTCCTAGTCGGCGTGGTGCTTCAGTTGGCGGTCAGACGAGAACTAACTTGTCTGCAAAATCCTCATGCTACTAAACACTGCCAAAAGCAGAAGTAGAATGAGACGCGGTAGTCATGCGCGGTATATTACAAGTACGTCACCAGTTTACGGACTTAAATACCAATAGCTTTATACTCACGAGCTTACTTACTGTCCAAGTCGGCGTGGTGCTTCGGTTGGCGGTCAGACGGGAACTAATTTGTCTGAAAAATACTCATGCTACACTGCCAAAAGCAGAAGTAGGACGTGATGCGGTAGTCATGCGCGGTATATTACAATTACGTCACCTGTTTACTGACTTAGAATAATTCCGCATTAAGTTTAAAATATCTATGTCTTTATACTCACGAGATTACTTACTACCCAAGTCGGCGTGGTGCTTCGGTTGGCGGTCAGACGGGAACTAATTTGATTGTTTCCAGTCTCGGGCTCCTTCACGGGAGCGCGGGCACAAGGGTGCCGGGGGCACAATGCTCGCTTCGCGTTTCGGGATTCACGTACTGCCGGCCACTCGGCCTATGTGGAATGTTCATAAAAACATATCAATACTACCTATCTATAATTAACAATTAAACTGTTATTAATGATCAGCTGACAATACCACTTATTAAAAGCGCAGTACTACAATGGTTAAAATATTTTTCGAAACAGACAAATAGCACCCAGTTACCTAACTTAATTTTATAAAATAAAATCACTTCGTTACAATAATAAATTGAAATGTAACTAGATTGCCCACAGAATGGCGGCCCCCTATACAGGAACATTTTTTCACGGTCGAACAATACCAATTATTGGAGATCCAGATTATATTAAGAAATTCGTGGTACGTAGGTAACACTATATTATGTGCGTATGCAGCAGATATAATTGAAATCTCTGCGAGCCGTATTCCAATCTGCAGTAAGTGAGTACTTCTTAGCGACCATATAAATAAAAAAAAAAGTAATGCCACGGCGCAGTTTTTTCCTCAACTAGAATAATTATTACACTTGGAGAAAATCAGATTAATCAATAATTTCCATAATTTTGCTTGTTGCATTTTAAGCACAGTGTCTGATAATAAAATTGCCAAAATAAAAATTTGATGCAGAATCAGCATCTGAAAAAATGTACGTACATTGTGTCATTTAAAATAAGATAATTTTATATTAAAAGGCCAAACCAACTGTGCCTGGTTTTGTGGTTACCCATATTTAATTTAATAAAAATTTCGTCAACATATTCTAAATATACTTTGACCATTTATTCTATGAGGTAATCATAATTTTGTTAACATGACACAATTTTTTTTCTCGTTAAAATATAAAAATAAATTACTCCTCGCCATGAATAGGTTTTACTGAAAACAAAGTTTTAAAGGCCCTTTTACGCGGTCAGTTCAGTTATCAGTTCCCTTTCCGTTTCAGTTATTTCAGTTATTTCAGTTAAATGATCAGATGAAATATGACAGAATCTTTATAATTATATTTGTGAATATGATTATTTAATCGTTCAGTTCAACATTTACACATCAGTTTTCCCCATCATTTTACTGATAACTGAACTGCCATGTAAAAGGCCCTTAAATGGCAATATTTAAATTATACACGTTTAATACATATTTAAAGTTACAGAAAAAAGAAAAAAAACGTATAATTTTTATTCAAATTTAAATTTCAAAAAATTATTTGGGTGTTACAGTCAATGTTATTAATTTTCGAGCCGCTTGTTTAATTACGTAAAATCAAGTTAATTACGACAACTATTTTTCCATATTTTGTACTATTTTGTCTTATGTTTCAACATTGTAAAAGGTGAAAAACAAATCACCGAAACATTTGACTTGACAAACATTTTTCTTAAATATCCTGTTTTAATATAAGAACCAAAAAAACTCAAAAAAATATATTCTAAAAATACATAAAAAATAAGGTTATATATTGCGGAGTAAGCCAAGGAACTGTTCTGAGTCTTATTATTTTCAATATTTTACTGACGATACAGTTAAAATGTATACCAACAATAATTAGATCAGTCTTAAGGAAAAGGCTGAGCACGGTTTTAAAAATATAATTCATCTTTTTGACAGAAATTGCTAACACTAAACTACACAAAAACAGAGTATCTTTCTATTTGTACATTACAAACTTTAGAAAACATTTTGGTGAAATCGCTCGTAATGCGAAATAAAAATGTTTGCGACCCCTTCCACTTTTGAAGGCCCTTTAAAAAAATCCAAGATTCAAAAAGGAAAACAGAATTACGGGTCTTACTTTTTATTGTCTACCTGCGATTAACATTTTACAAATAAATATTAATGAGAGCTGTGACGTACAAAATGCTATGTCACTTTGTGGCACCCTTTAGTATAGCAGCAGTACTTTTAACTTTTACTTACGGTACGGTTTCGGGCGCCAATTCCTGTTTTAAAGTGTAGGAACACTACTTTATTCTATTAGTGGTATGATAGAAGTTAAGATAACTCAGTGAAGAAACGGAATGTTCAGGCGGTCTGTGTGTGTAGAAAATTAGTAGTTTTCATAACTTGGCTGCATTTGATATACCTACTTGCATTATCACCACCTCTTGCTTGGTTTAATAGCCTGCCTGCATTATTGGTTACGATGTTTTATATATATATATATATATATATATATATATATATATATATATATATATATATATATAAATATATATAAATATATATATATATATATATATATATATATATATATATATATATATATATATATATATATATATATATATATATATATAATATATATATATATATATATATATATATATATATATATATATATATATATATATATATATATAATACAGGCAGGCTATTAAACCAAGCAATAGGTGGTGATAATGCAAGTAGGTATATCAAATGCGGCAAAGTTACGGAACCTATTACTACTGAAATGTATAATGATAATACAAGTAGGTAACTCAAATGCAGCCAAGTTATGAAAACTACTAATTTTCTACTGATATTTGGCAAGCGGTTAATGTATTTGAAGTGGCTAGTGTGGACGCGATATTACAGCAGGCGGTGTGTACAAAACGCTACAGGTGCAAATGGTTTACGGTATATAAGCGTGACACTATGGCAGGATATCAATCAAGGGACCGATGGCTACTTGAGAAATATTTGTGGAGCACATTGGAGTTCTCGTGTGTTGAACTGTAGCTGACGGAAAGTGAATATTTCAGTCGACATGAGCAGTTTTGTTCCCAACGTGACTCTTGCGCAAAGAACGGAAATTTGTTTGATGTGGAGGGGCACACATTCTCAAAGCAAGCTTAGCGAAATACGTTTAAACAAATTTCCTGCGTTATTTGATATAAACAAATTTTTATCAATGTTCTGAGACTGGGATTCGCTTTCCTATAATTTTAAAACTATGTTTTCAAAAAGAAAATAATTAAAATGGCCATGGATTAATATTTGAACTAAATTACCTAATCCTTCATATTATATATTATTTATAATTAATAGAAATATATCTACTAATAATAAAAGATTCCCGTTACTTAATTTTATGCGAGCGGTACTCAATATAAATAAAATAATGATAATAAAATAACTTAAGATTATCCTGAAAAAGAAACTAGTTTTAACCAATTGAGAAACAATTGTTTAAAATTAAACATTAAATACAAATCGTTGTATACAGGTAGTAAACAAAGTGAAGCGATTATAGGAAAATTAATAGCGAAAAAAATCACTTCGTTACAGAGCATTTGATTTTATATGAGGTTACAATTTTCTAAATTTTCACGATTTTTGTTATCTCATATTAATCAAAAATTTCATATACGAGTAAGGTCGTCCCTGGCCTATCATAAAAGTGTCAGCATCTAATTATAACTAATCAACATTGTATATTTCAGTGACTATAAAATAAATATAGATATCGGTTCATTAACTCGTATTTTACCCTAATTTTCAATTATTTATTCATATGTTTTATACATATTTGGGATTACAAATAATAATGCAACTAATAGATTATTAATTATTTCATAAAATAAAATTTTATATCATAAATGTTAAATGAAATCAATGTAAAATTGCACAACATATCTGTATACTTTATGAGTATAAATTATGTAAACAAACTAAATGAACTAAATAAACTAAAATTTAGTTAAATAATCGTTTGATTGGTGTTAACGATAAAATATTTGGCCTACACTTTTAATTACTATATTAAAATGTATACCCTTTTAATTGCTGTATTAGAATTTACATATGAGAGTTTAATTTCGAGATTGTTCATGAACCCGTCAAAAACTTTAGAAGAAATTTAGGCGGTGCCTACCTATATCAAATTTGACCTAATTACTAACATCAGAGTAATAAATAATAATGAAAGTTAATTGCTCTGTAAAATGTAATCTCATTCACAATTTGTACGGAACATTTTTTATTTATCCAAAAGGAGTAAAATCATGTATTGGTCTTAATTTCTTTCTCTTGAAGTGGGTTGGTACCCTTGACGTAGTTTTCCACAAAACATCAAAACACCATATACTGCACTCGACGCGCGTTTCGCCAACCAAGTTGGCATCATCTGAAGATGATTAAAACTAACCTTATGCTAACAATGTATTTTATTTATACCTAAACTATTGTCCCGTGACTCACTAACCAATAGAGTGGACCATTTGGGATTGGCCCTCTATCACTATCCATATATACTATTTTTACACTTTGTGATTTCCAAGCTTTCAAGCCGTCTAGTATTTGTTGCATTCCTAATTAATCTTAAATTGCTAATATCTATCGTATGGTTGTTCTCAAACGCATGTCGAGCAACAATAGACTTATCTGTTCTACCATATTCGAGATAAGCCATATGATCCTTGAATCTAGTTTAAATTGATCGCCTAGTTTGTCCAACATATTTTTGCTTACAGTCGTTACAGCTAACTTCGTAAATCCCCAACTTTACGTTTGTTTAAATTTTAATAGGGTCAATATTTGGTTTCTAAAAACCTGCAAACATCGTTTAGTTTTTTCAAATGTTGCTCAAGTATATTTTTATCATATAGTATTAAATTTATTAATAAAATGTCGTCACAAAATAAAAAAACTCAAAATGTTAATCGATAACGTCAAAAGAAAGTGTTCCTCAGAAAGTTCTCAACATTGTAGAAAATCATTCCTGACAGTTGTTTAATAAAGAAGAAATTGATCTCCTTAAAAGGATTAATACCTTTTAAGGAGATCAATTTCTTTTTTTTTGCATTACCTACCTCTGAAGGCATTCTGGATGAGATTGTTGCAAGCGCTGATAATTCAATTCGATGTTTTCCTGATTCCTCTAAAGGATTTGTCAGAAAAGCTTGCTGGAATCAATTCTCCACAAATATTTTCACTAAGGTAAATAGAAAGTCAAAATCCACAAAGAATGGGAAAATTATCAAAGGTTTGCTTGAAAAACATTGTTCTTACTTAAAATCATGTCAGTGTTTTTAATTTCTTTCACCGATACGAAGTAGCTCCTCAAAGTTAGCCGTACGTTGAAACGATGAATACAAGTTTTAAATATTGCAAAATTTTTTTTTTATAAAATTTGTGCTATAACAATTCATACATAAACCTAGAATTGAGAGAATTATAATTAACGAGCATTAGAAGTAAGAAAAAATGTAGAGAATTTTGTTAATATATTCGAATTATATCAAATGTTATTGTCATTTTCATTTTCTGCATGGGTTTATATGCACTGTTTATTGGCCCACGTTTTCATATCCACCACACCTGCAAAATTCAGTGCATTAAGAGACAGAACACAATTTCAAGGCAGAGCACACTCTTACTGAAAAGCATCGTATTAGGCAAAAACCAGTCTTTGGTCCATATAAGATATAACAGAGATGTATTGGAGGTAAATCTGGATGGGGCTCATATCACGACATCATTCTATGACCTGATAATGTGATTTGCTCATAATATGTGTGAAGCAGCCTTTGTAGGTGGCACCTTCAATTTCTGATATTTTTGAGGTTTAAGAATTTCATCTTCTGCAGATACAGACTTTTCAGAAAGATGATTTTGCCTTCTGTGCCAGTGTTACTGTTGTATCACAGCCAGACAGTACATGATCTATAAGGCCGATTTAAATACTTGCCTAAACTTGGCATTCTCATTTATAATAAAGCTAGACACTACAAGTAAAGGGTTCAGCAACTGGTATGATCCATTTACAATAAGTTACCACGGAAAAACTAATCATCTGACATTTGTCTGTCTGTCATTGACCTTCATACTGATGAGTGCAGTTTTTATTGTAATAGATACACCTTCAATTAATCAACGTATTTATACAGTAAAAGAGTTTGCTAGATACGGGTCAATTGTCCAAACCCAACGCAATTTTGTACTAGAATTCAGTGATGAAAGGCGTGGAAGAATGCCGGTTAGAAAAACAATGTTACGGTGGAAGAGTGATTTTCATCGAATAAGTAATATTCAGTCAAAGTTTAAAGGTTCGAACCGTTCCGACACCAGAGATTATTAAAGTGATCCGTGTTGCCATTCAGATAAGTATAATACGGTCTGCAAAAAAATTATTCGGCAGCCTTGCACATTTCTGGAATGAGCCGTTTAAGAATTTTTTTAAAACGATTTACATTTCCACCCACGTAAAATTTAAGTGGTTACGTCAACAAACAAAATTTTCCATACTGGTAGTCGGAGAATCCTCGGTAAATTCATCAAACACCACTACATAATTTAGAAGTGGCTATGTGATGTAGAGTGTCAGTTTTTGCAATCAGAGGAAAAGAATAATCAAACGATCACTATTAACTCAAATCGTTATGTGAATATTTTATACAATTTTTTAAAGATGGAATTGCGAAAGCTGGGAGCAAGACACAGTTTGGTTTCAAAAAGATGGTGCGACAACCTATATAGCAAGGCATAGCTATATTTTTTTAACGGAAATGTTTCCTAGCTAATTGATTTCGAAATATGAGGACAAAAATTGGCCGCCAAGATCTCCTGACTTATCAGTATGCGACTTCATTTTGTTGGGATATCACAAGAAGAGAGTATACAAGATTCGACCGACTCTAGACGATTCAAGAATTAAAAGATAGTTTCTAGTTAAAGTTATGCAGAATTTCAGAAATAGATGAGTACAGTTTTTAGAAGCCGATGGATGTCATTTAAAAGATATTATTCTTAAGAACTAAAACTGCATATAATATAGAAATTGTTTGGTACAATTTTGTTATATAGATTTTCTTAAAAAAATCTATATATACAGTTATGCTCGGCGAATTTGGGCCCCCGTATCTCGAGAATGGCTGATCGGATCGACCTCAAATTTGGGATCTATCCGAGTCTCGAGATTTCCCGAAACTTTCCGTCTGTTCGGAACTCCGGAAGTCCAGAAGTCCGGAACTCCGGTAGTCCGGAAACTTTTCTTTGAAATGCGATAACTGTCCCAAATATTGACCGATCGATTTCAAATTTTTACCAGAGGTAGACCTCCATGGTCTACATATGCCTATTGATTTTGAGCCGGTTTCGAAAACGGCAAGTGGGGCAAAAACGGCCTAACAACCAATTTTTTTACCTTCCTTTGAAATTCGATAACTGTCCTAAATATTAACCGATCGACTTCAAATTTTGAACAGGTGTAGACCTCTAAGGGCTACATATGCCTATTGTTTTGGAGCCGGTTTCGAAAACGAGAAGTGGGGCAAAACGGCCTAAAAGCCATTTTTATTTTTTTTTTTTTTTGAAATGCCATATCTGTTCAAAATATTGACCGATCGACTTGAAATTTGCAACAGGGGTAGACCTTTACGGTATACATATGGCTGTTGATTTTTAGCCGGTTCCGAAAACGGGAAGTGGGTCAAAAAAAAATTAAGAATTTTGTTTTTTTTTTTGGAAAAGCAATAAATGCCCCAAATATTGACCGAATTGGTACAAATATAGGCATATTAGCGTAAGACTCAATAAAATGGATCACAAGGAACCGATTCTGACTATTCACGAACCGCTCCGATCATTCCCGAAGGCGTTATAAGCACTTTTAATAGCGGAATCGTTTTCTAGGTAATCGGACCCAAGGAATCGATGGAATCATTCTGGAATCGATCCGATGTACTTTGTCCGTCTTTTGAAAATCTATATGGCATCTTCACCGCAGCGGTGAATGTACCTCACTTGTTTTATTTGGCTCTTTATTAATTTTTCATCGCCTTCTGAAAATGTGTCATGTTAAACCTTGTATAATTAAGTGCTTGGGCTAAAAAAAGACTTATTAGGTCTTCATGTACTGTCTAGCTATGGCCAGAAGAGGATCACTGACAAGGAAAATATATTTCTGGAAGGTCTTTAATACTAGAGAAGAAGTTTTTGAAGCCCTTTGAAACATTAAATATTTGGATGATTTCTTAACAAAACACAGACTGGTAGGGCCATTTTCTTCACCACTGCGTAAGTTACTGATAAGTAACAAGATGATTAGTAGTGGTATTATTTCAACATTTTATTTATAGGTATATTCACATTCTAACCTTCTAGATAATTACTAATAACTTACTCAGAGGTGAAAAAACCGCCCTTAACAGAAAAGTTAGTATGTCAAACTTATGTATCAGGCACATATATTTCAGAAATTAGAAGACTTCGACAGTGGATGTTTATAGGGGAAAACCTGCCACTTATAAGGGCAACCAGCAGACCATCTTTGTTTATTATCATGTGATGGAGTGGTGTCATACTAACAAGCTTCATCTAAATATATGTCCTCCATTGGATCTTGGGTAGGAGATGAAAGAAAACCAATATATCTCTGTTATGTGCATAGTCGCATGTAAAATGTGTTGCGTCTTAAAAATGTCATGTTTAATCTCTTAATGTTCTGAACTTTGTGTATGGTAGATATGTAGAGGTATAACAATAATGACGAATGACAGACAATGAAACTGATAATGAAAACACTGAAGACTATTGAAATCTCATATTAAATTCTCCTAATTTTTATTAGTTTTAGTCCCATCTAATTTTAATTGTCATAATAGTTGGTTTCATACTAAATATAGATTATGTTTCAACAGAAAATTTATAAATAAATAAAAAAAATTGCTTTAACAATTTTGATAATAATATTTTTGTAGTTGGATAACAGAAACAAATAAATTTTTTCGAAACCCCAATTTAATTTTTGACTCTAAAATTGTTCATTCAGTAAGTTCATTTTCATATTTATTTCTATGGTTTTAGATGTGAGAAATTTTTTGGTTAAACAAAAATATTTGTTCAAAAAGTAACCAGTGACTCATTATTTTAAGCCATACTTTAATTAACACACCCTTTGATTCATCTATAAGATGGTGGATTAATATTGTCCAACAAGTATATAGAAAATATTTTAATTCGATTATAAAACAATTAAATGGTAAATCCCCTCCAAAATGATTCCAATTAATTTTTAAATTTTATATTCCGGGAAATGATATAACGAACAGGCCGTTATCAATTTTATCGTTGCTCTAAACATTTTACAAGTGTTGTGGTTTAATTGAAATATGTCGTTGTCAACAAAGATTTGTTACAGTTGAAGCCCATAAATACTATATAAAAGTGACTTATTCTGTAACCACCCGATGTTTGTCGAGTCCATATATCATAATTTAAATAACATGAGGCATTTTCACGTACTTCAAAATAAATCACGGAAAAATGTGTTTTGCAGTGTTATATTCCATGCCTGAAATATTGGTTTTTTAAAATTGTATGATTTGACAAATTGACTAGAAAATTACATTAAAATATCGACTTCAATGTTGTCAACAGAATACATTTATTCCGTTTTGCTTCCTTTATCATTCTGCTGAACACTTTTTAATGCATAAGTTTCCGTATTTCTAAAAGTGATATGAAACCAAATCTAATGAAATATTTTTAATTTTATTTTAAAAAATATATTTTTACTTTTATTAACTAATAAAGAAATAAGTGTTAAGATATGTATAATTTTATATGTATATTTATTATAACATAACTAGACACCGGACAATTTCCGTGCGTCCAGGGCCGGCACAATGGATAAGAGACAATAAATATCATTTGCACAAACTATTAAAATACATACCTCAAGTGTCTTCATCTTTTATGGAATCTCCTGTATTGTGATCAAGGCATTGGTATAGATTGCAAAGCATGGGCCAGAAAAGTTACATGAATCGTAAAAGCCAGGGAGCTTTACACATACACTATGTACCAGGATAGATGTGGCAAGAGATGTAATAGACAACAAATTGTCGAATTTTAGAATGGCACTTGGGGTTCAGTCCTTCTTGATGTACAACTAAAATATATTAAAAATGAGTTGGTCGGTGTTATACAGTGTGTTTTATAAGTCAATTTACTAATCGCCACTAATAAACTACCTTTGGTTTTCAAGATATGAAATCATTCTTTTAAAAATAGTTGTTTAAAATGCAATTTATGCCTTTTTACTAAATATCAGAAACATAAATTTACTTTGTTATTATTTTGAATTTTTAAAAATTATTTTTCCAAGTTGAGAGTGCTCTAAAATCACAAATATCTTTTCTGAAATAAATTAGTATAAGGAATAACTTTTACGTGTTACCTTATTTTCAGCATAATACAAGCAGTATTCTATGAACGAAAGTTTCAACATAATAAATTTGTATTTCTAAAATTTGGTAAGTAGACACACTTTTTTAAATAAATTTTTTTCATATACTGAAAAATATAGGTAATTTATTAGTAATGATTTTTATAAATGACCTATAAAACAGTGTGTTTTAACACCGATTCATTTCATTTTTGATAGCTTTACACCAAGCAGGGCATATTTCCGAAGTGTCATTCAAATATTCGAAAATTTTTCGTCTATTATTCTCTTGTTATATCTATCCTGAAACTCAGTGTATGTGCTGCTGCGTCTGATACAAGCATTAAAACATGTTTACATTTAACATCAATATTACACAAAGCATTTACCACTATTTCCTAAAGTGTTCGCAACACCCCTTTACTATATATTTACAGTAGGAGGTATACTCTGATTAGGACATAAAATAAACATAATAGCAATAATGATTATTAATTTTTACTGGTTTTGGGTCCACTACTGACATATAGAATTTAAATTTTTGTGGGGCGGTTTTGGACAAAAATTAAGAACGTTACTGCTATTGACCAGTTTCTTCTGTAATATTAGGCGTCATCAAAATCTGTAATATTTTACCACAATTAATTATTACAATTTCAAAAGAAACAGATAAATGAAGTTACCAGTCTACTACAAGTCAATAAACAAATAAAAACAACATAGTTTTAGTCAGTTCACTTCTAACAATGTAAATTAAAAAACAGTAATTATTTAAAAAACAAAATAATTATCGTTATATAAAATCAATAAGAAAATTTTACACTTATTTCATCAACACGTGGCTATACATTAACCTAAATCGGTAAGACAATTGGCTTCCTCTTCTTTTCAATATTGATTGAGATGTTTAATACGTATTGTATTGTACTAAACGGTATTTGTAACACTGAATGAGGAAAAAGAGTAAGGTACTTAACCTAAAATTAATATAATAATTCGAAAGCAAAAGGTACCATGGGTGAGACCCGGGAAAGTTACCTCCAACATTCGGATGCCACTTTACAAATTACTAAAATATTTACTAAATTGCTCAATAGATATCACTTTATGGTATAAACGTAAATGTAGATGGAATTCAAAATTGACCATTCTTGTATATTTTTATACACTACAGTACACGGTACTACTTACGCAATCGTAGTAAACAAGTAAACCGCGAAGATATCTATCTAGGTTGCGCTAAAAGTGGCATCCTATAAATTTACATGTATGTATCAGATTACGTGAAAAGCAGCATCCCATTTTATATCATTAGATATGTAATCGTGCTAAACATAGGTACCTAATTAAAACGGTACTTACAGGTGGTGCATGCGTAGTACACGGGTATAGTACTTCTAGGTTTTTTATTGTTTTATAATTAGAAAAACAATATTTATAAATAAATAACGAAGTAAATAAATATTAGAGTTGATTATAATTATTGTATCTGTGAATCAGAATATTGCGTGCATAGAAATCGGCCCACCGTAAACTTTTGACTTTAACTATATTTTTCTTTACAAACTATTCATCAGATCAAAAAGACAATTTAATATGCTTAATTAGTGTTTAAATTTATTAAAATTTATTTCGGCTTCTTAGGTTTAACAAATTGAAATTAATGCATGAAACAAATTAACTTCTTTTATTATTAAAAGAAATATGGTTATTGATAATTATCTAAATTAATATTAAATTTTTAATAATGGGTATGATCTCCTCTTGTCCTAATAACATCTCTAGATAGGCATATATCTAATCAAGTTCGCTATTGTTTCTTGTGGGATGTTAAGCCACTCTTCTTCTGCAACAATAAGCTCTGGGATCGAGGTTGGGGTATGAAGTCTAACTTGAATTCTTCGTTTTAGCTCATCCCATAAATGCTCGATCGGATTTGGGTTGGGACTGCATGCTGGCCACTCCATAACCCGAAAACAGACTTCTGTAATGTAATCTTACACGATTCTTGTGGTGTGCGGCCTCGCATTGTCATACATAAAAATAAATTCGTCTCCAATGTAGTCGACGTAAGGTACCACATGAACTGCTAAAATTTCTTCGTTGACCTAGCACCCGTTAAACCTCCTCTCCCGTTGCCACGGTCACCCCTACTGATGAAAGCAGGGTGAGTTCGTGCTCCCATAGAAATTGCACCTCAGATCATACAGGAACCACCTCCATAAGTAATTCGTTCTTCAATGCAGCATTCTGCAAATCGCTCTCTTGGTCTCCAGTACAATTTTCATCCTCGGTGGCTACCATAGAGGCATATTCTAGTCTCATCTGAGAACAGAACAGACTCACCTTGTTCCAATGTCCAATTCAGATGATCTCATGCAAAACGCAGGCTTGCTTGACGATGAGCTGTGGTAAGTTTCGGATTAATCGCAGTATTTTAGGAGTCATGTTACTTTCCTGCAATCTTTGTCTTACTGTCCACTGACTAATAGCCACTCTTAGTACTTCACGGAGCTGTTGTTGCACTTGAACCGCATTATGGTGACGATTTATTAATGTTGTTGATATATTGTGTCAAGCGGTCATCACGAGCAGTTGTAAATCGCTTTCTGCCTATTCCACGTCGCCTATGAAAGGATCCTCCTAATTTGGCACACCCTTCTAACCGCTGCACGTTTTATATTCAGTTTTTGATCTGGTGAATAGTTTCTAAAAAAAATATATAGTTAAAGTCAAAAGTTTACAGTGGGCCGATTTTTATGCACGCAAGTTTATTTGTATCCGTCAATCAGTTAAATACCAGTTTAAATTTTATTATGACAAAAGTTGTCATTTTGTACACAGTAACGAAAATATTTTAATATCAGATACCTACACATGTAGTGGGCCTGTTTTTTAAACACATTTCTTAAATTTTAGACCATACTGAACTTTAGAATTAAATTAACTGCGGGCATAGATTAAATATAATAGAACCCAACCCATGTTGAAATTTATGGCTCTAAAATATGAACCCCCAAATTTTTTATTAAATAGTTAGTAGAAAATATTATTGGGGCCAGTTGTATGAACATGGTTCTTCTACCAAAGTTTAGGTGAACTTGATTTAAAATCCAAGGATACTATTGTTGGAACAATCATAACGTTGGATTTAAAACCAAGTTCAAATGAACTTTAGCTGAACCACGTTGGTACAACTGACCCTTAGAATATGTGATAACAATAGAAATAACCTGGACGTGATTGACAGGACAGATCAGTGAAAATTTTTTTAAAACATTCTCAAAAGTGTGTTGACACTGGGGAGTGGTTATTTTGAACACCTATTATTGTAATGAATTAATTGCATCATTCTATTAATTATTTTTTTAGTTCTAAGTGTTATAAGTTGTTGCTTAAGTTCCATTTTGACTTTATTTTCTCAAAATTAAATTTTCAGCCTTCCTCTTTACTATTTTAATACTACTTTAGGTATTTATTAACTGATTTCAATTATGCTTGTTAATACACGCCTCATTAATCATTAATTTTTCCATGAAATAAAATGTTCGTTATTTTGATAGGGAATTTAAACTTAAAAAGCTTAGAAACGGTACACTACATGTAAAAAAAACAAATAACGAGCTCTTCTTATCAATAATAATGATGTACATAATGCGAATAACAAATTTAAATAAAATGTACATAATGGAATGAATTTTTAGCCCTGTACATACCAGTAATTTTTTAATAAATGTGTATGTCTTGTAAAAAAATGAATATGCTTAATTAGTGTAGGATATTTAAGTAAAATTAATAAATTAGTGACGTTAGCCAGTTGATTGCCTTATTTGTAGAATTCAAAATATGGTCAATCGTATTTTTAAAAATTTCTTAGAATAACCCTAAACGAGCCATTAAAAATTATGACATTATTTTATACACTTCTTTTGGCTTTTTAAACGTTTACTAACATTTACCAACAAAATTATACACAGGGTAATATTATCAGCATTGAGAGGAACATTAAAAAAAATTGAGCCCGGTCCTGGATTTTTTCGAAAGTAAATTACGCTTTTCATTGGACTAAAGAGTCTAATATTTTTACCAAATTTTCTCCAAATATTTAAAGCCGTTCCAGAGGTATGGCCGACTACAATTTTAATAACCATAAAATGCTCTGTATCTCTAAAACGGTTAACATTCAAGTGTAAGTTTGGGGGTGCTTTGAACTCAGCTAAATGTGCTCTATCTCCCATTACACCCTGTCATTTTAAATCTGAAACGTCGTGTATAACTGTAAATTGAAGAAAAAGTAACAGCTTTAAAATTTCGGAAATTTTGATATTCTAATTTTACTTATACAGGTGGTTATGGTTGATATTTTATGAATATTTATACAGAGTAACTCAACATATTAATGAAAACTTAATTAGTATAAAATTTGCAATAAATAAAAACAGTAAAAATAAGATACACCAATCTATATACCTGAAGTCACAAAAAACACAGATTTCAAAAAATATAAAAAAATATAGAGTGATCTATTTAAAAAATATATAAGTTTGGTTTGTCCCACTTTTATGGGACCACCTTCATATTCTTTGCAGAGATTCAAAAATAGGTCATTTGATTCACTACCCTTTTATTTAAAACATTTTTTTCTAACTCGAAAAATAAACGAAATATAGGGGTAGACTTTTTCGTTGGATAACCCTATACAATTTTCTTATGAACTGAAAGCCTAATATTTTTTTCTGCCCTATAATTTTAGCAGTTTGTTCAAGTCACCAAATACTTTGCAGAATTTCGCTTCCTTTTTTTAATATTTGATTTATGAAAATACAATTTATTCTCTCTTCTATAAAAAAAATAATGATTTAATAATCTACTGAAACTGTTCTGATGTTTATTATGGGACCAAGGTTTGCAATATTTATTGTTTACATTTCTCGAGAGTCGATATTCTTAAACAACGATGTCACTTTGAGCGCACACAATGCAGATTCCAAATAGCTCGTAAAATATATACAATATATTCTTGCCGTGTATATAAATGGAAGTCAAACTGTATCGAGTTTGTATATATGGATGTCAGTTAATACCGCAGCTAAATATACAGGGTGTTCATTAAGTATGTACAATAAATTTAACATACGATTTTTTGAGTGATTTTGAGACAAAAAGTTCATATAAATATGGGTCCGCAAATGCTTCGTATTCAAGATACAGGGCGTTAACTTTTTTAAAAAATTTGGTTTTTCGTAAATACCTTAAATATCCGTTACCCATATTTGTTGTAATTTGGCAATGCATTTGTAGTGTTAAGGGGCTAATTAAGCACTAACTTGATAAAATTTATTAAGTCCAGTGGCGTCCCGAGCGGCACCTTAACGAATATTTTTGACAGTATTTTTGGTGATTATTTTTCGAGTTATTTTTTGTCCAGCATGGTTCAGTTTACTAATAGTGAAATGGCAGATATGCATTTCTTATATGGCATAGCTCATGGAAACTCTAATGCAGCAAGACGCATTTATCATGAAAGATTTCCTTGGCGTGTGGTGCCTAATGGTAATGGTAATGGTGGGGGAGGCTGACGCCTGGCAAGTAGGCCACAGACGGGCCCTTTTTACCAACCTCCAGCTGTCCCCTCAGCCATGTGCTTCTCTTGCTCCCTCATCGAATCTTTCCGACCTTCTGATGAAGGTCAGGATGTCACTCATTGCGAGGGAGCTCATCTCCTCCCTTAGAAGCGCCTCAGAACCGAAGATACTGTGTCTCAGGCGCCCAAACGCTTCACATTGTCCCAGGAAGTGGTAAGATGTCTCTTCATCACTCCTGCATCTTGGACATGTAGGGTCTTCCTCAATACCTATCAATGATAGATGCCTCCTAAGTCTGCAGTGGCCTGTCAGAACACCGATTAAGAGATTCAGAGTTTAATGACTCCGTCTCAGCAACCAGGCCGATCTCGATTTGTTCGGCCCCGTCACAAAATCTCGGGTTTGCCTGCAGGCCCTGTTGGTCCTCCAATGCGTCCTCAGTGTCCCGTGGGCCCACTCATTGAGGGCCGTTGTGACCTGCCTTCTTGAAATACCTAACATAGGCTCAGGCCCGTGACAGGGTTCCTCGGCTCCGAGTCTAGCCAATTCATCGGCCTTCTCGTTGCCTGGAACTCCCATATGTCTCGGGACCCATACCAGTCTCACTTGTTTATGCCTGGCCAGCTCTTCTAGGGCATCCCCACACTCCTGGACGAGAGCTGATCTCGTCCTGGGGGAGCACACCGCCTTTAGAGCAGCCTGGCTGTCGGAGCAGATGTATATTATCTGTTCCGCCCCATTCCTAACCTCAGCCCTACCTGCCACCGCTAGGATGGCGTAAACCTCTGCCTGGAAGACCGTGGTGTACGAGCCTAGAGCAAAGCTCTCCTGTACTTCTTTGCCTTCCAGATATATTCCCGCCCCGGAAGACAGTCTAGTGGCCAGCCGAGATCCGTCTGTGTAACACACCAGAGAGTCCGGGCGGAAGTCAATTCTTCCTTCACTCCACTCCTCCCTACTAGGAAGAGTGAGAGTGTAATTCCTTTCCAACCTTAGCTGATCTTTCGCTTCTCTCACCTTCAGGACAGAGAGAGGGATTTCCCTCTCCGTCAGTCCAGTAATTGCTGCGTGACCTTCAGCTCTGCCTAAACACTGCCAGCTCCCAGAATCCCGCATTCTCAGATGGGCCGCCATAGCCTCCCTCTTTATCCACGAGGGAAGCGTTGGCAGGCCTAGCAGAACCTCCAGAGCAACTGTCGGTGTCGTCCTCATTGCGCCAGTGATCCCTAGGCAGGCTAGTCTCTGGACTTTTGCCAGCTTTCGGGACGTAATCGCTCTGTCCACGCTCGGCCACCAGAACACGGATCCATATTAGAGCCTAGGCCTGATGACCGCCGTGTACAGTCAGTGTAGGATCCGTGGGTTGAGGCCCCAGTTCCTACCTACCGCTCGGCGCAATTGCCAGAAGATCGCAGTCGACTTTTTGATGACGTTGTCGATATGCGGCCCCCATGACAGTTTGCTATCTAGGATCACTCCCAGGTACCTAACCTCCTGCACAAGCGCAAGAGGTTTACCGTACATGGTTGGTGCCCTAAAATCCTCTATTTTCCTTCTCTTGGTGAATAGGATCATCTCAGTCTTAGATGGATTGACTGAGAGACCTGTTTCGCCGCACCATCTTTCTATTATTCTACAAGCTACCTGCGTTCTGTTGCAAACGACATTTAAGAAGCGGCCGGTCACTAGGACCAGCCGTCGTCCGCATATGCCTGCGCATAAAATCCTTCCGAAGTTAGGCGCTCCAAGAGACCATCCATTATTAGACACCATAGATGGGGTGATAGGCAGCTGCCTTGTGGACAGCCGCCCCTCACCCCGACGTCCAATTGGCAGTCTCCTAAAGCAGCACTAACTCGTCTCTCTTCCAGCGCAGATTTCACCCATCTGAGCAGTACTGGAGCAGTACCTCTAGTCCGAAGGGCATCGCAGATAGTAGTAGTCCTTGCCTTATCAAAGGCGCCCTCGTTAGCAAAAAATATTGCTAGGGTGACCTCCTTATGCAGGAGGGCCCTTTCTACCTTATGCACGACGGCGTGAAGGGCTGTCTCCGTGGACCTCCCTGGCCTATATGCGTGCTGATTCTTGTGGAATGGGTACCTGGTGTTCCGTTTAAAAACGTCACTGTCCGGTGTAACACTGGCTAGGTCCCCTTCCAACAGATATCTGTCCACTATCCTTTCCAGTGCTTTTAGCAGGAAGGACGTGAGACTGATCGCCCTAAACGATTTGGCAGCTGTGTAGTCCTTTTTTCCCACGTGTGGTGCCTAACGAAAAAACTTTTGTACGTCTCCATGCAGAACTTTCTGAAACATGCAGTTTTAAAAGATCGACGGTTGTCATTGGGAGGCCTGTACGGTCCAAACACCTCAAATGGAAGAAGCTGTTTTAAATGAAATTGAAGCAAGTCCTCATACCAGTACCCGGAAAATAGCTGAGGAACTGAACATTACCCATGTCACAGTGTGGCAGATTTTAAGAGACCAGCAGCTATATCCCTACCATATGCAACGAGTGCAAGCTCTATTGCTCAGAGATTTGCCTTTAAGAATAACTTTTTGTGATTGGTTACGCAGTAAAATAATAAGAAATTCAGATTTCCTAAGACGAATATTTTTTACAGATGAAGCTTATTTTTCTCGCAATTCAATTATTAATTTCCATAACAATCACATATGGGCCGAAAACAATCCACACGCCTTAATAGAAAATAATTTTCAAGAACAGTTTTCTTTTAATATTTGGGTTGGAATTGTCGGTGACCACCTCATTGGGCCTCATTTTCTTCCACCTAGACTTAATGGGGAAGAATACCGAAGATTTTTAGAATTTGTTTTACCTGGACTTTTAGAAGAAGTTCCTGCCATGGAAAGATTCCGTATTTCGTACATGCACGACGGCGCTCCAAAGCACTTTAGTCTATTGGCGCGGCATTTTTTGGATGAAAATTACCATAACCGTTGGATTAGGAGAGCAGTCCCACAACCATGGCCTCCTCGCTTGCCCGATATGAATCCCCTAGATTATTCCCTCTGGGGACACCTTAAAGTGTTAGTATACAAAACTCCTATTGTAAGTGAAGAGGATCTACGAAATAGAATCATTAATTCATGTGACACAATAAAAAATACGCCAGGTATTCATGTGACACAATAAAAAATACCAGGTATTTTCAGCAGAGTGCGTAAATCAATGAAGAGGCGGCTAGACAGTTGTATTGAAGTCGAAGGGAGCCATTTCGATCAATTACTTTAGTAAAATTCGTTAGTTTAGATGTTAAGAAATGTATTTAATTTAGTGTTTATTTGTTGTTGTTGTTACATATTATTAATAAAAAATTTAAAAAAAAATGATAGAATCCAAAAGATACGTTTCCTCATGTTTCTTGTGTGGTCCAGGGATATGCAATTAAGTGAATTTAATTTTTTGTCTCGAAAACTAAGCAAGATCCGAAAAAAAATTCAAAAGACATAAAAGTTGTATTTTTAGTTGCTTAACCCAAAAAAATATATATATAAAAATTACAAAATAGTCAGTGACGTACATTTTTTTTGTCAAAAATATTCGTTAAGGTGCCACTCGGGACGCCACTGGACTTAATAAATTTTATCAAGTTAATGCTTAATTAGCCCCTTAACACTACAAATAACATTGTCAAATTACAACAAATTTGGGTAACGGATATTTAAGATATTTACGAAAAACCAAATTTTTTAAAAAAGTTTAACGCTCGGTTTAACGTATCTTGAATACGAAGCATTTGTGGACCCATATTTATATGAACTTTTTGTCTTAAAATCACTCAAATAATCGTATGTCAAATTTATTGTACATACTTAATGAACACCCTGTACTTTTAAAATATTTTTTGTGTGTATATTTGATTGGTATATTATGAGATAGGCCATATTCCCAAAAGCCAACCCTGTACTTTGAGATATTTTATAAAATTAATGTGTTGTGATGATAACCATTTCGTTTATGAAATTTGTTCTAAAATACATATCCAAATATTGCACAAATTTGCAATTCAATTATTGATTAAGCGAATATTACTGATATAAATTTGTGAGCGCATAGTATATAGAAACAATTTATTTAAGCTGGGTACATATTTATGGAATAAATCATTAATAAAGTGATATAAATCTCATTTATATTCAGTACTATATGTGGTCATAATTAATATATTCAATGATATAACATTTATACGTTAATTGTAAAATTTTAACAATAGCATTAAAATCAATAGGTTACGAAACTTTTTAATCTTTTCGTATTTATAACTTTGACAAATAAAAATTGTGTCCTTGACAATAACTTGAACAGAAAGAAGCAAGGGTTGAGACGTTTAGTTTCTCTAATTAACAGTTTTAGTTGTCATTTGGGAAAAATGAGGGTCGTCAATTGAACCTGTCAATCATACACATGTAACACTTTTATTTGTAGTCTCAAAATATTTTGTTTTTACTTAGGTCTTTCTATTCAAGTTGATAAATAAATTATAGATTTATTTTTTAATCTGTTTAATTTATTTCCGCCATTTTTTAAATTTAAAAATACTCACTTTTTCTCACCTCTTCAGATATTTGGTATTAAAAGTTATTTTTGTTAAAATAACCAATACAGTATTACAAATTATGCATTTTGAGGAGAAAAGAGAGGATCACTGCAAAAAAAGTAAAAAAAAAAATTATGGGTGCACAGGATTTTCTAAAATGTAAATATCTCGATAAGGGTGCATATTATGAAGACAAAACAAGTATCCTTTTTTTCTGTTTAAAAAATGATTAAATAAAAAATTCTCAATGAGATTATAAATAAACGAAGTACAGAAAAGTTATGAAGGATTCTGTTAAACCAATATAACTTATGTAGCGCCCTCTATGCGATACATCAAAAATGATAGCTTATTCGAGTTTCTCACGTCAAAAAACCTAATTGTACCGAGTTTTATGTTTATGTGTGAAAAAATAACTGAAATATAACATTTGATTTATTTTCATAAGTTTAACACCCTGTATCTCAGTAAGTATTAATATTTTACCACCAGTTATTAAGCAAGAAATTAATATTTTCCGCTATAGAATCGGCACGTATAATATTACTCATTCCTTATGAATTCCTGTATGGAAAAAGTAATTATAAAAAAATTTGTAGAGCACTATTCTATTATTATAGAAACTGAAATGATGTATAAAATAGTGCCTATGGTTTTTTAAAAATAAACTACAACAGAATCATACTCCAAAAAATGAAGCAAAAAATAAACACGATGCAGCTACGGATATCAGTGTTTCAAAAATATTGTTGATCAGGATAATTGAAATGAATCAAGTGGGTTATGGCTTTGAGTCTTTAAGAAGAAAGTTGCGATCTTACAGCAACCCGTTAGGTTTGATTTTTGACATTCGCATTCGTGACAAATGTCACGTTAATACGTGACAAAATTATCATGAAGTGCTACACCATGCAGCGTGTTATTATTAATGTTCAAAATTTGTAATCAAATCAATGTTCAATTACGGCAATTTAAAGAAAATTTTTGATCTAAAACATGTGCCCTCTAAGACAGCAATAGACTGGCTTCCTGTCAGTTGTTTTCCTTTAGTGTCTTCTTTTTTAAGTTATGTCCATTATTTAACTTAGCTAGACCGTGCTGAGGACGACCAATTAATCAGAAACACGTGTCCACGGTTTGCATTCTTCTGCCATTTGCAATTTTTTGCATTTTTCTACCTTGCATTAATTAATAATTTGTGCGTATAGCGAGCACATCACTTTTTACTGTTTTACATTAACCGATGATGTTTTTGTGTTTACAACTAAGTTTGAACTAAAATCTTGAATTGGGGTGGCTATAATTTGTAAAATTCCCAATGCCTGTAACATGTGTTTTTTACCAAAGTTTTAAATGTTTTAAGGATCTATTGACTTGTTTCAATCATTTCTAAGATTTCTCTTTTTTGGTATGGTTTTCTGTAGCTAATATTTTTGTTTTGTCGAAGTCGAATTTGTGTTTTGTTGTCTGTGTATATTTCGTGAGTGCTGTTTTATTAATTTTGGCCTATGTATACTTTGTCACAGTTATCACATGGTATTTTATAAACTACGTGGGTTTTTTTGGGTAGGTGTTTTACTCTTGAGTTTACTGAAATTAGATTTTAACAAGTTATGTTCTTTGTGGCTAATGTTTATGTCATGTTTTTTAATTTTTTTCCTATTTGTTCTGACAGTCCTTTTGTGTACGGGATGGATACGTAAGTACGTTCGGAATTATTTGTTGTGGTTTGTGTATTTTTGTTGTAAAATTTATTTATTCGTTTTTTAAAGATTGTATTAATGAAACAGTTAGAGTATATATTTCTCATTGGCTGTAAAAATCCTGTAATTTAAGTTTTCTCTATAAGATTACATTTTTCCAGTTCATAATTGAGTGAAATTACTGCTAACTGCTCCAAAACTTTAAAAAGGGTAATAAACACGAAATTGAAAATCATCGTCCCATTACCATCTTATGCAATTTCTCTAAAGTTTTTTGAATTTTTATTTTTGATATATGATTATATTTTATTTCATACTAAAACTGTAGTTGTTGAAGATCAGCATGCTTTTGATGTGACGAAGCCTGAGAAAGCCCAAACCAAAATTAATCATGATTTAAATGAAATAAAAAATTGGACTCTTCAGAATTCACTCTTATTAAATCCAAATAAAAGTAAAAATATAATCTTTGGCACTGCAAGTAAATTAAGAGTTCTTACTCACTTTCAATTATCAATTGACAATATAATTATAGAACAAGTTGACAAGGTGAAGAACTTGGGGCTAACCATTGATAAAAATTTAAACTTTATTCCTCATATATCAGAAGTCCTTAGAAAATGTTTCTGCTCTTTTAAACATATTCCAAGTTTTAGAAATATCCTTGATAGGGCCACTAAACTACTGTTATGCGAGTCCTTAGTCTTATCACACGTCAACTACTGTAATTATGTTTATGGGCCTTGCCTAATTTTATCAGAAGCAAACAAACTTAAAAAAATCCAGAATATCTGTATTAGATTTGTAACAAATAGTTTTATCTACGAGCATATAACACCACATATCAGGGCGTTACAACTGCTAAAAATAAATGAGAGGCGCTTCCTACATTTCACCTTACTATTAAATAATATCCTAACGCAAAAACCTATTTATCTCTATGATAAACTAATTTCGAGAAATGTTATGCATAACCGAAACTTGAGATATAGAAACGACCAATTGCATACAATAAGGCCTAAATATGAAACGTTTCGATCATCCTTTACCTACCTCGCGACTTATGTCTATAATAATCTACCTCCACAGCTACGCAATAAATCAACAAATGTACTGAAACGTCAACTAAAGTCTCTGATTTTGAAAGGCGAATTAAACATAAATTTAAAATTGTTTTAGACGGTGCTAAAATAGTGATAAAATCTAGGCATCATATAGATAAATACTGTTTTTGATATATATGTTCATATACTGTAGATATATGTACTTAACTAGATATACGTTAGATATACACTAATTGTAATATTGGATATTATATACTGTACTATCATATGCTGGATAAAATCATAAGTTAGATATTATATACTGTACTAATACTATACTAATGGTATCCTAGGTTAGTAGTTTTGATATCAGTGTATACTGTACCACTAACCTTTTGTGTTAAATTCCTTTAATTTTACACAATAAAGACATTTATTTATTTATTTATTTATCCAGAACCGATCCACGGTATCGAACCTTGTGTGCAAGACTCAATTTATCTCCGAAACAATAGATCATAAAGGTTAGGTGAACGTTATTTACACTGACTTTTCCAAGGTGTTTGACAGATTGGACCACGGTATATTATTAACAGAATTGGAAGACGTTGGCCTTAGCATTTCTTTGATAAATTTATTCTATTCATATCTATCTCGCCTATTTCAATTTGTACAATATCGTGGTTACCAATCTGTTGAATTTACTCAAACATCTGGAGTGCCGCAAGGTTCTATTAAAATAAAATAAAAACGATGGACCGCGTGGTCCATTGTTTTTATATTATTCCTTAATAATATTGTTGACAACCTATATGTGCATTATTTGCTATATGCTGATGATCTAACATTATATTTCTGCATAAACTCTGATCTTGATGCCTGAGACTCCAGCACAATTTTGATATTCTTAATAACTGGTGCGTTAACAATCGTCTCCCTTTAAATGTTACCAAATGTAAAGTCATGTCATTTTCAAAGAAAAGAAATTCATTTATGTTTAACTACAGTTTAGACAACACCACCCTAGAGAGACCCGAGTTTATGAAAGACCTTGACATTACATTTGATTCCAAACTAACTTTTTCTAAACATATTGAAGAATGTGTATCTGGAGCATTCAAAAGTTTAGGTTTTGTTTTGCGCAACAGCAAAGATTTTAAGAAATTGTCTACCCTACGCATGTTGTTTGTTAGTTTTGTTAGGTCCAGACTAGAATATGCTTCTATTGTTGGTAATCCCAGTTACAATATTTACATAACAGCACTAGAAGAAGTACAACGAAGAGTTTTCAAATCTGCAATTTTTATTTAGGAGGGTACATATCCCATCCTGTTAGAGAAACACGTCAAGAATTATTTTTAAATAAATTTGAAATGAGCAGTCTAATTAGGAGACGAGTGATGCACTCAGCAATTTTTTGTACAAAATAGTTAATAATGAGATGGACTGTCCCCCTATTATCTCACTTATTACATATAGAACTCCCAGATTAAGTGCAACGACAAATAATATAGTTATATTTCCTACCTCTCGTACAAACATTTTAATTGCATCTCCTGTATATCAAATGTGCTTAAATTATAGTAATATCGAGAACAGTCTGGATATATTTAACTATAAAATTGCTGGTATAAAAAATATTTATTTAATGCATGTTTAATTAATATCTTTATATTCTATTTATTGTGTGATATTTTATTTTAATTTATATTATTCTGTTTGTATACTGGTAAATAGTTGTTATTTTTTGTGCTATTGTATTTTTATATATTTTTGTACGCTATTCTTCACTACATAAGAATTTTGGATTTTGTGTATATCTGTTGTTTTATTTATCCTGTAACTGGGTTTAATCACTTGGATAAGTTATTGTAAATAAATAAATAAATAAATAACTAAATAAATAAACTTGTGTTTTGTCAATGACTTTTCAACTGATGAGATTTTTTACTTTAAAAGTTGGAATCTCGATATTATAAAAACTGCGATTTCACAAGACATGAAAAATGAATAGGGATTTTCTTTTAATATAAGTAAATTCAGTAAGTTCGCCTAAGACTCGAGGTGGATTGAATCTTTTCAGTTTTTCAATTTATTGATGGGCTTGAACCACATTTTATAATTAAATCAAGCAGAAAATAGTTTACATTGTTTTTCCATACAATTGGCGTATACTACTGGAACAATTCTTATTAGGGAATAAACTGATTGAAATAGAGTATAATTATGTCAACGCCGAAATTAAAGCTCTTTATGAAGATGGAATCAAATGATAGAGAAAATTTACAAACTGTTTCTTCTTTTAACTACTATCTTTCTTACGTTTACGTTAAAAAATGTCTTGTCAAAAAATTAATATTTTTGCAGAAAGACCGATGTCATTTTTTTAACATTTACAGAAAAAAAGTTAAAAATTTTGTATTTCACCTTAAATTTTATTCTTAAGAAATAACTTATCGTTGGTAAGACTACAAAACTTCATATGTGCCTTTTTCTCAATTTTACAGAAGGACCAAAAACCAAAGAAGCTTATATATAGGTCAATACACATCGCTTATTTAATTTTGTGAGGAATCTACGAATCAAATGTTTTGCACACATGTACTCCTTATTATAATATAGCCAATCGAATGAAATTCTCATTTTCAATAAAAATTGCATACACGATATTTGCAGTCTCACTATGTAAGTAAAGTTCAAAAAGTTTTTTTATTTTTCTCACCAAGTTTTCAAAACATTTCTGCAAGGAGTGAATCAGTTACAAATTACAAAAGAAGAAATCCTATGAATTACTCCTGCCTTTTATGATATTAAACAATACAGTAATTACGTACAGGGCGTCCCTGTAGTAGGCACCAAAAGTAGGCACCCTGAATAACTTTGGAGATAAATTTTTTTGGAAAAAATGGTGAAACACGGGGGACATATTTTAATGTAATACTTGTATACCTATCATCATCACTCTACCCTACATGGCCACCCCCTCAAAAAATTCAAATGGCAAGGGGGTCGAATGATACATCTTTTGAAAGGTCTTTCAATTCCCTACATAACTGTGTATTTTTTTAAAACTTTTATCGATTCGTATTTAAGGAACATAATTTTATTTTTGATGATTACACACAATCGAAATCGTTTAAAAAATCTAAAATACACGGCACTGGGCATTGGAATTTATAAAAAAAAATAAATTTTTTAGTGCTCTCAAATCAACACGAGTTTTTTCAAAAAAAAAAAAACACTTTCCTTGTCCGTTTAGTTTTAGAATAATAAAAGACTCATAAGTATTTGATAGTCCTTGAACATTAATTTGTTCACAACCAATTTTAAATCGAAATACATTTTACCAGAGTGAGTTCTCAAATTGGTTTGTATCCTTCAGGAGAGAATAAAAATTGTCAGCATTTACTTTAAAAACGATAATTGTGCTAGAGCTACGGAGCGCATATTCAATAGAAATCACCCAGATAAAAGGGTTAGTTCTCAGTATGTTTTATAATTATTGACAAAATTTATGGAAACAGGTTCTGTAGGAAACAAAAAGCATGAACCTCAGCGACCGATTAAGAATTAAGCAGTCGAAGTGGCAGTTATGGGTCATTTGCAGATGGATAATACTCAATCTACCAAGAAAGTAGCTGAGGCTTCCGGTGTATCACGAAGCAGTGTTCATCGAATTGTAAAGGCCCACAAATTTCATCCATATAAATTTAAATGGCTGCTTAAAGGATCACATTGTCGGGCCGTTTTTTATTCCTGATAATTTAAATAGCGAAAAGTACCTCGATCTATTAGAAAATAACATCTACCCAATGATTACCCAAATCCTCGAAGAAGACGATAATCTTTTAGAGGACGAACTGTTTTTTCAACAGGATGGGGCACCCCCACATTTTGCTATAGCAGTCCGTCAATTTTTGGATAATTGGTTTCCTGAGCGATGGATTGGAAGAAGAGGTCCTGTGGACCGTTAGGTCACCCGATTGAACTCTCTTAGATTTCTTTCTGTGGGGACATTTGAAATCGAAGGTATTTGCAACAAAACCCGAATCTCTGGAAGAGTTACATGAAAGAATTGTTCGAGAATGCCGTTTATTGACTCCAGATGTGTTCAGAAATGTTCGTACAGAATTTCAAGATAGATTATACTACTGTATGGAAGTCGGTGGGGATCCTTTTGAATAATACATAAGATAATTTAAACTGCTTCTTTTATTTTTATTTCCCGAACCTAAAATAATGAAACAATTATTTCTCAGGAACAAATCGATAAAAGTTTAAAAAAATACACAGTTATATAGAGAATTGAAAGACCTTTCAATAGATGTATCACTCGACCCCCTTTGCCATTTGAATTTTTTGAGGGTGTGGCCGTGTAGAGTAGAGACATGATGATAGGTATACAAGTATTACATTAAAATATGCCCCCCTTGGAAACAAAGTCAACGTATATCACCAATTTTTCAAAAAAATTTTATCTCAAGTTAATCAGGGTGCCTACTTTTGGTTGGGACACCCTGTATATTATCTTTATTTACTGCCCTTGCTGATTATTTCGTAGAATTCAAATGTTTATATTACCACTTCCCTCACAGACCTTTGTTCTCCTATCAAACAATAATTTATTTGGGTAAAACCGCTTTTTGTGAGATGATATTTATGCTACAAATATTGGTAAACAGGAATATTGCATGGAAATTTGTAGTAAAAATGAGCATTTTAAAATTTAATGCATGAAATTTTTCGGAAAATATGTAATCGTATAAAAAATGTAACTATGTGTTGCTTCTAGGGAAGTTTGTTTGCTCTAATTTCACATACTTACTGTATTCTTTTGTAGTATCTACTGAATGGGAAATATTTGCCAAAAAAATTAATTTTGAGTGCTGTTTTTCGAAGTGGGTTAATCAGGAGACCAAATAAAGTGTATTCCAATGTTTAACTTTATAGGAATTTCGTCAGTTTTAAATCCCCAAAATAAATAGCCACACATTTTGCATATAACAAACTAAGGATTATATACAATATATAATATTTGCAGGTAAGAACAAAAATTGTAGGATTTGTCAGAAATTTTAATTAGATACTCTCTAAATTTACAGTAACTGAGAATTTTGCCAAAATGAAATCCCCTAAAAGCTATACTAGTATGTATTTGAATGTACCCTATATTAACCGTTTTGATACAACTTTATAAATATGCATTTTCTCCATTGATTAATTATGCATTTTAATGAACGTAACAGGCGGAAACAATTACTATTTTTGATGTTGACAGATAAAATCAATTGTTTCCTTCCAATTCCAATTACTTGAAGCAACCATGGCATACTAACATTTACATTTACTATGTAGGCTTTTATTTTTAGGAAAGTTTGAATCAGTTGCAAAAGAGGATGAAAATTATCATATATATTGCACTTAAAAAATATATACAGGAAATTAAGTAACAAATATCAGAATCTCAATAGTTGACTGAGTCGACCTTTGCTTAATGAAAATCCATGTTAATCTTATAACTGTTCAAAATAATCTGTAATTTTGATAATGATTACTTTATTATCATTGCAATTTTAACGGTAATTATCTCGTTAATATGCTCATTTATTAACATTGAATAACTATATAGGGAACTGGATCAATCAATATAGGGAAAAGTACGCACCAGAAAATTTTGAAAATTTAGTGAGCTACTAACGGCAGTGTGACCACTCCAACTAAAATAATTACAAGCATCTGGCAATTTTTAGTAAAAAATTTTACAAATTAGCCGTGATTAGAAACAATCTGTAATGTCAGTCATTTTCTTATGTCAAAAAATGCCACCGTGTTTAAGTTACACCCACGAAGACTTTTTTGAATTTGTTTATTATTTATGGAGAATGTGTAATATCAGGAACTTGTAGTACATTTGTTACTAGATATCCACAAAAACGAAAAATAACACTAAAAACTGTAACATGCTTATTAATTGGATTGATGACACTTTGCATAAACTAAAATAGTTAAGATAAAATCAACTAAAAACATGATTCCATTTTAATTTAATAATTGTTCAAAATTTCGCTGTCGAACCTCCACACATTTTTCGCACCTTCGGATTAGTTCTTCATGGGTAACTCTTCTAATTGAATCCTGTGATAAGTTTTGAAATTCATTTCTTAGTCTGCATAAAATCTTCAATAGTTGTTAATGGGCTCTCATAAACTTTATTTTTAGTAGTTCCCCAAATAAAATAATCTAAAATTGATAAATCTGGCGAGCGAGGAGGCCATAGGAAGGGTCCATTATTGGCGATCCATTGATCGTAAAAAAGTTTCTTGTAAGAAATTATTTATCAAATACGCGTTTTGTGAGAAAGCACCGTCGTGCTAATAAAAAATTTTCTATGTTCGGCGAGAGATAAATTTTCTAAATAGTTGTTATTCAAATTTTGTAAAATATTTAGATCTTTCACCTAAAAAAAAAAAACAAAAATAAAAAAATTAACTGTACATATTAGAAGAAGAAATCTTAGTTATATTGGTATCCCGGTAGAGACATTTCTTATCTTATCATATTTCTATGAAAGACGTAACACCTACGCTATAATATTCCTTATGGGTGTCATATTAAAATATAAGGCATTATTATAAAACCGTATAGATTTCTTTGTAGAAATCAGATCATAGTAAACGTTTAAAGTGAACACTTGAGTTTTTATTGTACGTTCCCACTTCACTTCTTTGTAACTTACTATTTAAATTTTCTTGAAAAAATTCTAATGCCACCACTCTATTGTTTCTTATGGCACAGTGAACATTAAACTGCCAAAATTCTTGAATTTCTAAGAAAATCGCAAATATTTCAAAAAGTTGTAACTTAAACCCCCACAATGCATATATCAGAAAAAGATGAATTTAATTATACATAACTTGATGTAAAAAATATAAGGTGATCCCTTTGACTTAAGCAAGTTGTCGCGAGTATCTTTTACACGAATAAAGTTATAAAGGTTATTGTAAACCATTACACCTGTCAACAATTTTTTTAAATGTCAAATATCTCTGAAACTTCTAGGTTTAGGCATAGAGTATCCTACATGTTTTTGACTCAGAATTTTATGCTCTTTGCGAAAACCCTAAAATATATAGGGTAGTTGGTATCGACGTCCGGTATAATCGGAATTGCCAGATGCTTGTAATTATTTTAGTTGGATTGATCACACAACCATTAGTAATTCCTTAAATTTTCAAAATTTTCTGGTGCGTACTTTTCCCTATATCAATCGATGTACTTCCTGGTGAAACACCCTGTACTTGTCATGTTAATTTCATAATTGCCATAATTATTAATTAATTTACATTAAATTTAGCTTCTGCTCAATAACTACTATGGAATAAGAAAATTGCAATATTAAATGCATATAAATAGACTGCCAATATGACCATTATAATGTAAAATATTAATTGTAATAATTTAAGAAACTAGAAGTATTTTTTTTAACACACTGTTCCGATCAGTGCACGTAACAATGGATTTCCAGTAGATGCAAAAAGATACGTGCAACACATATTATTAAAATTAGGTCAGGTATTTAAAGAATTTGCTTTCGAATTAAAAAAAACGTTCCGTCAAACCTTTCAATTGATTTTCTTAAAGTTCATGACGTCACTTTATGAAAATCCATTTTGATGTTTAATAAATTACAAAATACCGTTTTTTGTCTAATTTTCATTCTATTTGAGATTTACCTTAAACCAACGTACACTGACGTCGCTATTAATTTTAATTCCTATTGCCCTCTCAGTCTCACAGGATAAGTTAGTCGCATATAAATCAATGATAGCTTTTAGCATTTCCTTATCCGAAATAGATTTAAAAGAAGAATTGAACACAATAAGACTTATAGCACATAATAACGGATACCTTTAAAAATAAATTAATTAATGTGTAAAGAACAAAAAGGTATATATTTCATTAATAACATGAAAAAAAGACAAAATATATATGTCAGTACTATGCAGGCCACTTTTCTAATTCGACCAGAATTACTTTTCAAAGTTTAGTATAAATATCTGATGTGGCATATAACTTTCTTATACCAGTATATTTTATCCTGATGTAAAAAAAATCATTCTATTTAATTCTTCACTTACCTTAATTAAATTTTAATAGCGTACCTTGAAATTTTTCATTAAAATTTTTAAATAATTATCAGCGTCGTTCGATATTGGCAATAATAATTCATACCGTATATTTTAATAATTTCTTCTTATTGATATTGATATCAAATTAGACATTTCAAATGTCAAACTGTTAAATTTATCCTAACCCCATTTTATGAGGCCAAATGTGTAAAAAATTCAGTTTACATCAGCTTTATTTAAGTACTTGGAAAATATACTTTATTGGCCTGATATGTAGACATGATTTATAATTTTTCATCAAGAATATATTTTTTTGTAAAGACAAATACAAAAAAAGTTTGGGGCCTGTGGACCTCCTTTCAGCTGACAAATTTTGCTCATCATCGAATTTGTCATTGTCTTTGGCCTTTAGAACATGTGTACCAAATTTGAAAGCTTTATCTCAAAAACTGTGGCTACTATTATCGCGATACTACAGACATGCAGACAGATTTTTTTTCCATAAAGTTGTTTTTTCATTATAATTCGTCGGGATTCGTCCAGAAATGCAATAAAAATGTTTAATTTTTTTTCCCGAAATTGTACCTTTTTTTCTTCTTTCATTCATTGTCTCTTCTGGTGGCACACGCACACGCACATGCACACGCACACGCTCACGCTCACGCACACGCACACACGCACACGCACCGTCAGACATCATTCGGAAAATAGTCATAATGGAATCAGGAGGGTTCAAAACCTATATATCAATCAAAATCTCGAGGTCGAAAACAATCACGATTGTTATACTTATATTAGGTATAAGAAAGTAAAAACATCATTTAGTTCAAACAAAAATGAAGGAGACTTTGGTTCAATATAAAAGAAACAACAGACATTTACAAAATTGGGATGTATTAGTTAAATTACCCAGAATACAATGCAGTTAAATATTTTGGTCAAACAAGTAGATATTTTGATATAAGATGTAGAGATAATATACACAAATAAAAACAACATTCAACTTTTATAAACATTTAACGAATCAGGATATCCCATAACTGATAAGCATCTGCGAAAAATATTACTTATTTGTGAAAAAAAGTAAAAACTATAACATGTTAGATGATCAGATAGATTTAAACAATTCTGCGTTATTAGATTTAGTTCAGTAAAATTATTATTGTTAATTTAATGAAAATTCAGTTCAATACATAAATTTTCTATCTCACGAAATCCCTCCATCTGTACACATCATGTAAATCTGCCATAAGGTCTTCAATTTATAAAACAAAAAAAATTATACAGGGTGATTCAGTTTGTCATGACCAAATGATAGATCATCAAAAAGTAAGTGGGGTTTGTCTATTAAACCAATGTCCATAGCCGTCTGATAAAGGAGTTATATCCTCTCAAAATGGGGCAAAAATAATAGTTTACCTAGTCCTGGAATTTTGAGAGAGTATGACTTTTTAATAGTAGATACTACTATATAATAGAGATGCGTCTTTTAGCGAAGTATTTGGATGGCATTTTCTACCTTATTTGCAAGAGATTATTATTATATTTGTGTATTACCTTTTTTAAGTACACCATCAAAGCATTAAAACAACTTAGATACATTTTTTTGTGTAGCCTACAGTTTAGATAGAAATATATTCGCATGCGTGTGTCTCATCAGAATTAGCTTACTTTATAGTAGTAGAGTCCACGGCAACTTTAAAGTTTTCTAGAAACGATTTCTGTTTGCACTTAAGGGTTAAAAGCTAAAACCTTTTTTAAATTATTTTTACCCTTTGGGAATTCAAATTTCGTTGGTCGTCAAAATGTCGTCCACCCTGTAGGTGGCTGTAGGGGGTGAAATTCAAAATTACCCTTAAAAAAATTTTGCATTATTTTATTCCACAGAATATCATCCATATTTTTGTTAAATAATAATATAATTTTTGTGAACGTAAATCTTAAAAAATAGTTAATTAAGCAATTCTGAAAGCACGCAGTTAAATGCAGAAGGTCAACGTTTAAAGCGTACTGCTGAAATTTGCCGTTTTGATCAAGAAAACTTTTTGTTTAACACGCCTGTAACTACTTAACTGTTAATATTTTCAAAAATTATTTAGTAACAGCCGTATAAAATGGAATTTCAGGATTCTAAACATTATTTTATTTTTTAATTGCGATGACTCCATAATTAGTTATCAATTTTTTTATGAGCACTTGCATGACATCTTGTAAGGCCGAATTTCGTCTGTCAGCATTTGCATCACATTGCATTTAGATTTCAGTGAAGTTTTGTGTCCACTTATAAATTATTTACAACAGATATGCTTTGTGGGTAATTTTAGACAATAATAAATAACACACTTTACTCAGATTAACCGGTTGCTCCTGTAATACCAGGCTTTATCAGAATCTACAACGTTATACATAATTTAATTAAACATTCACAAAAGAAACTTGAAAATAACTTACCAAATTAACAGTTCATAAAACAATAATTATTGGAACACATCATGTTGTCAGTAAAAAATATTTTTACACATAACATCACACTCACTAACAGTTTGTATAATTAGTAACACACTACATAGACAAATTGTAAAACAATCAAAAAATTGTCAAAAGATAAAAATATATAAAACGTGACTGTTAGAGCAACTTAACCTTATTTAATTGATAAAACTATTAATTAGGTACACTTTTTCTTCTTTACTGTACATGATACTTACAAGTAAATAAACCAAGTAATATGACATATTTGGATATTATGATAGGCACAGACCTCGGATATATAGACCAAGTGACAATGGATTAATGGTGTCCGAAACATATCCACGACACATTTATTTTGCTTATCTCTTTCTATTGTATTACTTTACGGTTAACTTTATCTCTCTCTCGTTTCTCGGTCAATGCACTGGAAGAAATAGTATTTTATTATATGTAACAAGTTTATTTCCGTTAACAAGTAGGAGCTAATGGATCATGTGCTAGGGTTTTTGTTTTTGGATTCAAGGTTCCGGGTTCAGTTCCTCGACCCAGCCACTTTTTTTTCCTTTTGCTTTTTATAAATTTAATATCAGATTCCAATAAGGAAAATTGCAGTTTCTGAGGCGCAAAGTTTTGGCATTTGATTACTATAGAAATTTAATTCCCTACAAAATTATTCGTATAAACTTTTATCGTATCTACCATGGTTTAAGATATGAAAAAATATATCAAAAAAATGGAGAACCAGGGAAGGGACGGGTTACATGTTACATTATAATAACGTTTATTTTAATAAAGAAAAAATACAATAGATACATTTATAAGTGTTTATTATAAACATAAATACACCACAGTAAATATCAAAAATTAATATTTGTGCGTGGGTAATAAAAGAGTTTATAAACCTACCAATATCTATTATTAGGTATATATAATTTTAAAAAGAACAATATTGATTGATGTTACTTACGCATGGAATGTTAAATTACTATTATTTTTTCAAGTCGTATCACAAACACAAGACCGAGTCATGACGAAGAATAAAATTGGTCCTTGGCACAATCCAATATATACCACAATTGTCTTTTAAATCTATAACTAACGTGAAAAGATATTAATTACATAAAATCACAAAAATTATATTTAAAAACTCGAAGAGGAACCAAAAACGGCATTTTGCTGGTTGTCCGGACATAGTCGTAGTTAGATTGATATGGTATATTGGTGTCTTTAATTTTTATAAGTCTATGGTGATGCGTCTATATTTAGTCAATGCAGGTATAGAAGAAGAGTTTTAACATTAATCTATAATTACTCTATTAATTACATTTTATTTAAAACTTTCCATAAATATTGCTCTATATTTGTTCTTAAATTAATACAATTTTGATTACAATTAACATGTATCATTTCCAACAACAATATCTTATCTAAATTTTTCTCCAACTCTAAAACTGTTACATTTTCAAAATCAAAATTATGTCCTAAATTAGTTGTATGGGCCGCTAGTGCTGTATTGGTTTTCTGTTTGGCTACATTATTATTGTATTTGGATATATAACTTATTTATTATTAATCATAAAATTATAAATCCGTTTTATTCAGAAAGGATATAGTAAACTTTTCTTAAGAGTACAACTTTTACATTTGGGCTTTCGTTTCCGACATCCGGAGATTTGTGTTAAACAAAAAGTTTGCTTGATCAAATCGACAAATTTCAGGAGCATGCTTTAAACGCTGACTTTCGACATTTAACTGCATGCTTTCGGAATTGTTTAATTAATTGTTTTTTTAATGTATACGTTGACAAAAATGGTATTATTATTTAACAAAAATGTAGAAGGACGAATGAATCCAATTTGTTAAATAAAATAATGTGGTCACATGTAGTACCAAATCCCTAGTTGATCATCTAAGGTACTCAACGGTAAAACCTTTAATTTGGCCTAATTTCAATTAACCTATTTAAAAAAATTTTAAAGCAAAATAGACAATTTTTTTTTGTGTACACAAAAAATCTAAATTTTTATTTAACAAAATCGGTCATTTTGTAACACCATGTAGAGTGAATACTCAGAAAGTTGTCAATATTTTTTGTAAATTTTTTTAAAAATATGTTTCACCAAGTGACTATTTTAATTGTTTATTACATTATTTTATTTCTTGTTGTAGGCTACTTTATCGGCAGAGTTCAGATATCGGCAATTCTGCGTTATTAGATTTAGTTCAGTAAAATTATTATTGTTAATTTAATGAAAATTCAGTTCAATACATAAATTTTCTATCTCACGAAATCCCTCCATCTGTACACATCATGTAAATCTGCCATAAGGTCTTCAATTTATAAAACAAAAAAAATTATACAGGGTGATTCAGTTTGTCATGACCAAATGATAGATCATCAAAAAGTAAGTGGGGTTTGTCTATTAAACCAATGTCCATAGCCGTCTGATAAAGGAGTTATATCCTCTCAAAATGGGGCAAAAATAATAGTTTACCTAGTCCTGGAATTTTGAGAGAGTATGACTTTTAATAGTAGATACTACTATATAATAGAGATGCGTCTTTTAGCGAAGTATTTGGATGGTATTTTCTACCTTATTTGCAAGAGATTATTATTATATTTGTGTATTACCTTTTTTAAGTACACCATCAAAGCATTAAAACAACTTAGATACATTTTTTTGTGTAGCCTACAGTTTAGATAGAAATATATTCGCATGCGTGTGTCTCATCAGAATTAGCTTACTTTATAGTAGTAGAGTCCACGGCAACTTTAAAGTTTTCTAGAAACGATTTCTGTTTGCACTTAAGGGTTAAAAGCTAAAACCTTTTTTTAAATTATTTTTACCCTTTGGGAATTCAAATTTCGTTGGTCGTCAAAATGTCGTCCACCCTGTAGGTGGCTGTAGGGGGTGAAATTCAAAATTACCCTTAAAAAAATTTTGCATTATTTTATTCCACAGAATATCATCCATATTTTTGTTAAATAATAATATAATTTTTGTGAACGTAAATCTTAAAAAATAGTTAATTAAGCAATTCTGAAAGCACGCAGTTAAATGCAGAAGGTCAACGTTTAAAGCGTACTGCTGAAATTTGCCGTTTTGATCAAGAAAACTTTTTGTTTAACACGCCTGTAACTACTTAACTGTTAATATTTTCAAAAATTATTTAGTAACAGCCGTATAAAATGGAATTTCAGGATTCTAAACATTATTTTATTTTTTAATTGCGATGACTCCATAATTAGTTATCAATTTTTTTATGAGCACTTGCATGACATCTTGTAAGGCCGAATTTCGTCTGTCAGCATTTGCATCACATTGCATTTAGATTTCAGTGAAGTTTTGTGTCCACTTATAAATTATTTACAACAGATATGCTTTGTGGGTAATTTTAGACAATAATAAATAACACACTTTACTCAGATTAACCGGTTGCTCCTGTAATACCAGGCTTTATCAGAATCTACAACGTTATACATAATTTAATTAAACATTCACAAAAGAAACTTGAAAATAACTTACCAAATTAACAGTTCATAAAACAATAATTATTGGAACACATCATGTTGTCAGTAAAAAATATTTTTACACATAACATCACACTCACTAACAGTTTGTATAATTAGTAACACACTACATAGACAAATTGTAAAACAATCAAAAAATTGTCAAAAGATAAAAATATATAAAACGTGACTGTTAGAGCAACTTAACCTTATTTAATTGATAAAACTATTAATTAGGTACACTTTTTCTTCTTTACTGTACATGATACTTACAAGTAAATAAACCAAGTAATATGACATATTTGGATATTATGATAGGCACAGACCTCGGATATATAGACCAAGTGACAATGGATTAATGGTGTCCGAAACATATCCACGACACATTTATTTTGCTTATCTCTTTCTATTGTATTACTTTACGGTTAACTTTATCTCTCTCTCGTTTCTCGGTCAATGCACTGGAAGAAATAGTATTTTATTATATGTAACAAGTTTATTTCCGTTAACAAGTAGGAGCTAATGGATCATGTGCTAGGGTTTTTGTTTTTGGATTCAAGGTTCCGGGTTCAGTTCCTCGACCCAGCCACTTTTTTTTTCTTTTGCTTTTTATAAATTTAATATCAGATTCCAATAAGGAAAATTGCAGTTTCTGAGGCGCAAAGTTTTGGCATTTGATTACTATAGAAATTTAATTCCCTACAAAATTATTCGTATAAACTTTTATCGTATCTACCATGGTTTAAGATATGAAAAAATATATCAAAAAAATGGAGAACCAGGGAAGGGACGGGTTACATGTTACATTATAATAACGTTTATTTTAATAAAGAAAAAATACAATAGATACATTTATAAGTGTTTATTATAAACATAAATACACCACAGTAAATATCAAAAATTAATATTTGTGCGTGGGTAATAAAAGAGTTTATAAACCTACCAATATCTATTATTAGGTATATATAATTTTAAAAAGAACAATATTGATTGATGTTACTTACGCATGGAATGTTAAATTACTATTATTTTTTTCAAGTCGTATCACAAACACAAGACCGAGTCATGACGAAGAATAAAATTGGTCCTTGGCACAATCCAATATATACCACAATTGTCTTTTAAATCTATAACTAACGTGAAAAGATATTAATTACATAAAATCACAAAAATTATATTTAAAAACTCGAAGAGGAACCAAAAACGGCATTTTGCTGGTTGTCCGGACATAGTCGTAGTTAGATTGATATGGTATATTGGTGTCTTTAATTTTTATAAGTCTATGGTGATGCGTCTATATTTAGTCAATGCAGGTATAGAAGAAGAGTTTTAACATTAATCTATAATTACTCTATTAATTACATTTTATTTAAAACTTTCCATAAATATTGCTCTATATTTGTTCTTAAATTAATACAATTTTGATTACAATTAACATGTATCATTTCCAACAACAATATCTTATCTAAATTTTTCTCCAACTCTAAAACTGTTACATTTTCAAAATCAAAATTATGTCCTAAATTAGTTGTATGGGCCGCTAGTGCTGTATTGGTTTTCTGTTTGGCTACATTATTATTGTATTTGGATATATAACTTATTTATTATTAATCATAAAATTATAAATCCGTTTTATTCAGAAAGGATATAGTAAACTTTTCTTAAGAGTACAACTTTTACATTTGGGCTTTCGTTTCCGACATCCGGAGATTTGTGTTAAACAAAAAGTTTGCTTGATCAAATCGACAAATTTCAGGAGCATGCTTTAAACGCTGACTTTCGACATTTAACTGCATGCTTTCGGAATTGTTTAATTAATTGTTTTTTAATGTATACGTTGACAAAAATGGTATTATTATTTAACAAAAATGTAGAAGGACGAATGAATCCAATTTGTTAAATAAAATAATGTGGTCACATGTAGTACCAAATCCCTAGTTGATCATCTAAGGTACTCAACGGTAAAACCTTTAATTTGGCCTAATTTCAATTAACCTATTTAAAAAAATTTTAAAGCAAAATAGACAATTTTTTTTTGTGTACACAAAAAATCTAAATTTTTATTTAACAAAATCGGTCATTTTGTAACACCATGTAGAGTGAATACTCAGAAAGTTGTCAATATTTTTGTAAATTTTTTTAAAAATATGTTTCACCAAGTGACTATTTTAATTGTTTATTACATTATTTTATTTCTTGTTGTAGGCTACTTTATCGGCAGAGTTCAGATATCGGCTAGTCATGACGTTAATAAGAGTCAGCACAAGGATGTATTTGTTATTAATTTATGTACCAATTAAAACCAGATATTTTTTAAACTATTACTGTAAACTAATATCTTTCAGTGGCTTACCTTGTAGTGTAGAGGTACCAAAAATGACCAGTTAAGTGAAAGTATATTGACACTAGCAGTTACATGATTTTTTTTTAGATGCACTACACAAATTCACAATTATTGCTGCGGTATTATTCATTACAAGCGAAACATATTATTAACAGTTGCTCCATATGTTCTGCTGTTAAAATTCGTCGCCTGTCTTCAAAAATCCGTTTATATGTTGAAAACGAACGTTCTATCTCAAAATATGTTTGTATATAAAATTATTATTTATATATATTTTTGGGCACTGGGATCGACAATAGCTTCTTGAGCATTTGCAATAGCAACTGCACTTTTAGCATCTAATTGTAGTACGACTCTTTTTATATCGTCAAAATTTCTGTAATAATACGATTCGGCGTTCAACCAAGTGCTCCATCTTGTCAGTATAGGCTGTGGAGGTAGTGACATATTGGGTAAAACTTCGTGAAAATATCACATACATATGTATGAAGCGCAGCACATGCGGGGAAGTATTGCATAACATTCTGGCTGTGAGAATAATGCACATGCTAATTCACAATTTTCGTCAGGTACGTATATGATTTTTTTAGAGGATATTCGATTGTCTATGCAACTACATAATTCGCGAACAGTTTAATACTAGTAAACGAAATTTGATTTATTATTGAACTAATTTTTTTAGATACTTAGGATATTTTTTAAATTATATGATTAATGAAAATGCACAAATAAATTTGTTTACAATCTTGCATTTCTTATGAAGGTTCCTGCAGACGACACTGGAATGACTCGTCGATATCCGAAGTCTATTTATCACTGATGATTTGGGAGTTGTACACCAAATCATGTCACATTTATTCCTAAGTTTGTTCTCTCTGTAATTTATTGTGCCCTGTTAGCTAAGTTTACGACGTTATGTAAATGTCCGGCAAACTGGAGAATATTTATATATGCGGCTAAAAATATTTTTCGAGTTCAATGCTCAACGCATACACTTTAAGTTAAACATATATGTTTGTGTTATTCTGTATCTATATACAAATGTGTGTAATTAATAAAATATATTTCCCTTAAATAAACATTGATTATTTCGTGTAAATATTAATATGGGCTAATAAGGGCGTATAACAACTCCCCTGGTATTTATTTTTAAGGTTGGCCATTTAACGTGTTTTAATACATGCGTTAATTTTATTACCATCGTTTTATTTTACTCCCATGCATATATACACATATTTTGATTTAACGGTGATTAGAACCAGCTGCGAGCTAATTTGATCATTTTACCTCATTTCCATACTTCTAAAACAATGTTTCCATTGGTTAAAAGAAAAATGTACTTATGACTATGACAGAATACTTGCCTGAATTAGAATTTAACCCTATTTTTTTCATTTTCATTATCTATCTATCGTTAGGAAATCAAATTATTATCTATAAAAAAATCAGATTGTTATTAAAAAACGATCAGATTAAATATATAATTTATATGCTGGTTTAAAATTATTATTATTCTTATTTTTTTTTTTTGGTGATGTACTTACAGATGTACATTACTGTATAGGCCAATTTCAGGATACTGTACTATATATAGAGAAGTAGACTGCCTTTCCATCTATAATTTACCATCTATGTAATATTTAATATTAACAAATTCAAAAAAAAATTCGAAAACTTGTTGAAATTCCTCGGTAGTAAGAATAATGGAAAATTTCGAAATTAACAATTTTCGTTATTGACAACTAAATTTGTATTCATTCCTCTTATTAATAGAACTATGTAACATAACATAGTATATATACGTGGAGTACAAATGCCATCAAAACCTCAAAAATGATTTTTGCATATAACTTCCTGTCTTAACAAGGCAGTATACCAATTCAATATTTTTCTCCATATTCAGGGTGAGTCAAATTTGATTCCCACCATCGGGATCTCGGAAACGGTGAGAGATAGAGAGTTGGTTAAATGAGGGAAAAGTTGCGTAATTTTATATCCAATAATATGACAAAGAAATCGGGAAAATCCTCATTCGTTTTTGAGATATTTCAGAGAAACCAAAATTTTGAGTTTTAATTTTTATTTTGCTTTGTTTCAAAAGATATAAAAAACTGAAACAACTTCTTCTTTGCGACTTTTTGAGCTCTACAATATGGCATTAAAACATTTTGAATACGACTCTTCGTCAGATCGGGGCCACCATCAACTTTGTTTTTTTCAAATACATATTTTTTTAGTCTTTAGAATTTTTCATCCTGATTCCAACGATCTATGATACTCGATGATTTGAACAACATTTTCATCTCCAAAACTGAAAATGCTCTAAATGTTTACAACAAAGAAGTCTCTAAAAGTACTCATTATGCACAGCAAGTTTGACAAAAAGTCTTCAAGTATTTCAGAAATCTTCAGAAGTTTTTTTTTTAATCAACACTCTTATCTCCGAAACGAAGCAGCTATGGGTAACATTTCATTTAGCTTTTCATCTCAAAATAGGACAGTGGCTTAATAGTCAAAGAAGGTGAGAAAAAAACGTCATAGGATGCCACAAATAAATAACTATAGACATCTCAAAATATACAGGTTTAGGAATCATTTCCTGAGTTTTCTCGATGTACTTATAAGGATCACATTGTCTTGTAAACAAGCACTGGTTTCAGTTTTGTAAATAGCCCATAGTCCTTTATAAATTTTATGTAAAAGAAGGAAAAGGGAAAACTAAATGGACCTATCCTTTTCACCAATTAAATATTTAGATGTTACCAAAATAACTTGTATAGCAATATATAAAATAGCTAAATAGTTTAGAAATTAATCTAATTTAATTATTAATCATAACATCTTACACTTATTCTTCGTCTAATTGACTTATAATAAATTTTAATAAGTAGTTTATTTAGCAGTTCAATAAATGATATTGGTTATATCCCAGTAAAAACCAAACGCTGGTTGCTTACTGGACCTTTACTGGAGATGCTAGCTACATAAAAGCGCAGTAAAGGCCCATTTTTTTCCTTACGGGTTGCGGTTTTGACTACCCGCTGTACTGAAGCTTAAGTTTATTATACCCCATAGTCTCATTACTCCATAAGACCCGTTCTATTCCAGAAGGCGAGTATACAGTTTATGGGAGCTCTGGCTATCTCTTCCGGGGTTAAAAGTGGTCCCTCGAAGTGTATTAGTCTCATTGATATTAGGGCTGGGCATTCGCATAAGATGTGGTGGGGAGTTTCTTCCTCTTCACCACACATTCTGCAATTTGGATTGTCTTTCACCCTCATATTGGTTAGGTGTTTGTTTAGTGTGCATTGTCCTGTTAATATTCCCACTGCACACCTCAGCTGTTTTCTGCTCAGCTTTAGCATGTCGTTGGTCCTTGCTCTAGATATTTCTCCGATGAACTAGCGTGACTGCCTCATTCCCGGTATCTCTATCTAGTGCGAGTAGTGTTTCTGTCTTAATAGTTCCTTTACCGATCCTTTCGCGGTGCTATAAGATACCCCACAGGTCGGTTCGGGACCTGTTAGAATTGATTTAGCGCCTTTTCTGGCTAGCATGTCTTTTTTTCGTTTCCCGTATTTCCCTGGTGTCCTCGTGTCCACTCCAGTTGTACACTGTTGTATTCTGTAAGTTTCTCCAGGGACTCCAGGCAGTCTTTTACTGTTTTAGATCGTATTTCTGCTGCTTCCAGAGCTCTGAGGGCTGCTTGGCTGTCAGTGATGATGCGGATTCTCTTTTGTATGCCCTCCGTATCATTTCTTGTGCACAGACGTCTATTGCTGTGATTTCGGCTTGGAACACTGTTGCGATACTTCCAAGGTTCAGGCTGATGTCTGTCCCTGGTTGTTTTCCCGCAACTCCTGCTCCGGTACAGCTTGACGTTTTTGATCCATCAGTATACCAGATTGTGTCATTTGGTTGTCTCTGCATTCTGCCTCCTTCTCCATCCCTCTCAGGTAAAGTAAAGGCCCATACTTTGATGGTTACTAAGATTATATTATTTATTATTTCTTTCTATGGAAAGGATTATTGAAACTTCATGTTTAAAATATTTTATTAACAGTGAGATATTTTACATGAAGACAAATAAAAACCAAATATATAAAGAATTCAATCTCTTTAATACATCGACTGCCATAACTTGGTCTATAATGTCATATTTGTACAGAACCACCATCTCGGTCTATCAGACCGAGTCACGTATTCGAGATTCTGACGCCAGCTACGCGGTCTGAATACTTTTACCTACATTTCTTTTACTCCTGAATTAATTGTCCTTCATATTGTTTAACAAGTTTTTGCAACTCGAATTTTCCCATATTTACAAAAGCAAGCTATTTTTCGTTTTCTTTAATTTTTTTCTTAAATTCTTCATTCTCTAGCAATGGGACATTGCAATTACGTAGTAGTTCTTCATATGCACCTTCTTGGGGATTTCCTTTATTTGTGGATCGAATGTTTTCCACATTTCCTATGGACAATAATGGACTTAAAATTTGTTTTGCGTTCTTTAGTTTTAACACGTTCACCTCTTGCAGTTGGGCTGGACATTTTTGTAAAAATTTCAGGCAACAAATTAAGTGATGGAATAGCTAAAACATAATAAAATTAGCCACAAATTATTTTTTCAGTAGATACATTTTATATAGCCTACCAGTTTTTTTTTTAGTTTTTTTGGCAATACATTCATCAATTTTGATTTCATTCCATCTTCAAAATCATCAATTGTAACATATTTATTGCAAAGTCTTTTGTTATCGAGGTTAAATTTTCGTTTTCTTTAACATTTTCTAATCCACTCTTTTCCTAATTAAAGTGTAGAAAACGAGAAAAATTATATTTTTTCTCCATTCTTCTTTGTCCTCTCATCATTACCCTTACAAATAGCAACACTGCATGTAGTTTCAGTCAACTTAAAACAATTATTTTTTATTAACTGGATATTTCTTTTCCTCATTCTTCATCTTATTGTACATACCTTCTCAAAATAAATGTAATTTAAACCAAATATTGTCATTTATATAAAAATCCAAATGTCACTTAAAATGTCAAAAAGCAAGTAAAATCTTTAAAAAGAAGTCTATAACAATATAACATAACTAATAATAACCATAAGCAAAATATCAAAATAATATCAAATAACCACACAAAACGATTGTAAAATGAACACAACAAACGTATGATTCACAATACGGCATACATTATAACGCGTTACATTCCCCTTCCGTCTCTCCTCACCCAAGTTAAAAGGTAATCTACTCCTTTACGGACCTCGCCCACCGCTAATCTGCTAAAGTGTGTTATTTTTATAATTTAATATTATCTGAAAACTTATTGCATATTTGTTGCAGAAATTTATTTCATAGTATAAAGTGGAGGGAGCGGTGCATTTTCTTCGTTTATTGTTTTACTGTCTAATTTTTTCTATCGCTAACGTAAAGCCCATGATTCGGCCGCCTGCATCTTTGGCTCGCAATGTTCCTTATGGTAGGTACGACCCTGATCTCAAAAATCAATGTTCTCAAACGAAAACAAAATGACAAGTGACAAGTTTGTTAGATACCACTGATTTTTACTCCAAATTATTTTCCTATTTACCCAAATACCCACAATAAGCCTTAACATATTTTAGAAAATTGTAAATACGGTTCTTACCCGAACAGTAGACCCATTTGCCTGATAATCCGATAATACATTATACTTCCATAACTTTATAATTAATATTGCCAAATACTAAAGTGCAAGTTGACTCATAATTAATATAAATGGATTACGGTTACTTTAAATACTTTATTACTCCAATAAATAGTAGTAAGAATAGAAAAAGATGATCGTTCAGTCAATTCGTCTACTATTCCACAAACGGATGTTCTCAAATATCCTCAGGATAAGCAAGGCTTCCAAGGACTCCGCTCTGCCTCGTTACACATTTCCTGTCGGAATATCAGCACACAATGGGCTCAACAGGCAATGCCTGTGGTACCTTGTAACAGAAGAAATCATATAAGATGAAGAATTAATACGGTCATCAGTGAAATTCGCGGTTAACTCCCCCTGTCCTCGATCAACCCAAGTAGCATTTTAGGTACAATTATGAAACAAATTTTGTAGTGGGAAACAGTTTTATAACTGTTTCGATTTTTATGGGTGACACAAAGGTTTACATACAGTTTTAACATTTTTCTGATTATTTTTCCGGTTTTTTACCTTTTACACATAGCACAACAATATTATGGAACAATTTAGTAACTGTTTCCACCTTTAGGTAAAATTTTTCTTCAGAACAAGGGTTTGAAGGCATTTTCGGAACATTTTCAACTGTAAACTTGCACCGATACATTATTGAAATTGTATGAAACACATTCTTATGTATTCAAACGTTTCCAAACTGTTTAAATTTTTTCGACATGTTTATAGTTATTATAACCTCCTTTTTATGAGTATTGTTACTATTACTTACCGTAGAAAACACCTATTAAAGTTTAGAGATAAAAATGGGAAAAATCAAACAATTTAAACATTGTTCCTGCTATAGATGTGAAACCAACGGCTTTAAAAGAAGTTGGTGTGGAATATAAAAAGACAAATAACAAATTAACAAATCTTACAACTGATGCACTTACAACAGTGAGATAATACAGCGAAAATAGAAGAATTTCCTATTTCGATAGAAAATATTGAGAAAGGTAAAAAGTTGTAATGAAATATATTTGAGGTATAGTGATGATAGAGTTACTCTATATTCAGATACTTCTGAACTTTTCCGAAACAATTCGGAAACACAGAAGATTTCTGTTAGAGAATGGTTATTATTTCTTAATATAGTTTCGAAACAAGTTTCTTTCAAAGGCGATATACTGTAGTAATCGGAACTGAATAATTACATTAGAGAAACGAGTTTTTTTTTTCATGAAATATTATCTAAATATTTGAAATATGCATAGCTGTTTCTGTACCTAGCCATTTTGGTTGTGTGTTGGAGCGTATTTTCTATTTTAGCGGCCATTATGGGTCATCTTCTTAAAAAAAAAACGTTGGTTAGGTAAAAGGTTAATATTGACACAAATTACGAAAAAGAAATATAATTTGATGTTCGGATTACGTTACTAATCATCATCATAAAAATAATTATGAAAAGAAATATTTTTAATGAAAAGTTTAAATTAAAAACATTTATATTTGTAAGGCACATTTAAAATGTCGAAGTAGCAAATTAATCGATAAAATTTTCGTCGCATACGTTTTTTCACGCCAGTCATCTGCTAAAAATTACAATGTAGTTTTCACCACACTATTCCAAATATTATTTTATGCCTTATTGCCTTATTAAGGTAGTTTATTAAACTGTTTCCATACTGAATGGTAATAAAATACTCACAATATTGATACATTCTTATTATTAGGCATGAATGATAATAAAACTTTCCGAAACTGACTGCACACATTTCGTTCCAGACAATATTAATTGTAAAAATATTAATCAATACAAAATACAATAAAGTATCGATACATTTCCGAAACTGTGTACAAAGCGGCAAGCTACAAATTTGAAATATGTTTCTCTTTATTTTCGAACCCAGCAAAGAAGCGCGCAGTGCCACCATAATAGAAACATATACTATATAACTAACTATATGAAATTATGTATATATCAAAAATGTATGGCAACATGTCAGAAACAGCTCCCATTTTAGACATGGTAACAGGCACACTTAGTTAGAAGCGTTTACGAAAACGTTCCAATGCTACATAGGAATGTGGATCATCAATACCATCTGCAACATGATTATAGCTAATGTTATTATCATTGGTGTTTGGCTAATAACCAATATGGACTGTGGATAATATACTAATCGATTAATGCCAATTCTCGACGAATTTTGAGCTTATTGATTTAATACCATAAAAATAATATTCATTTAACCATGTATGTCGACCTATAAAAAACGATAACAATAATATTTGAGTAAGGTCGAATGTTGTGGAATAATAAGTATAACAATAACAACAATAATATTAAAGTAAGATTGAATTGAACAATAAGATATAAAGGTAATGATAATAATATGTAAATAATAACTGACTAACAATTAAAAAAGTTAAATGTAATAAGGAGATATTATAATAAGACCGTGTCACTTATTTTTGTAAACCACTTGTATCATCACCAAACAAGCGATCTTGATTTTTTTGTAAGAGTATTTGAAATGTGAACTACTCGTATACCAAAGCCGTCCTAATTTAGCATTTAAATGAATTAAAAACGCAGATAGATAATAAATGGAGTTTATTCCACTATAATTTTTAGAGAAATCATTACGAGCGGTAACTTGTATATTGTGAAGAGGTTGAGTAATTATTACTCTAAATTTTTCATTTAGTACTGAATAAAATTTGCAATTGATTGATGTTAATAGATATTTAACTGCAAGGAAACCTTGTTTAATCTGTTAATCTGTTTTTGTTTGAACAGTAAATCTAATTTCATTAGACACAGCTATGATATTACTTAGGTACAAGAGGAAAATTTCTTGGGTTATTTTAAAAAAATGAGAATTTATCTTAATTTGGTAAATTGGTAAAACCGGTGTCTTTATTTAATACACTTGAGAACTTTTCTTTAACGCGCTCATTTGTTGCGTCACCTATATCGTGTAGCAGTAGATTTACTTCGTCCACTATTTGCAGTGACTCTACTAACGATAACGCACTGTTCTCCAATTTTTTTATGCTTTCATATAATGGTTTATAGTTCTTCGCAGCATTTGTAAGTAGTACATGTGTATCACTAATGATATTTTCTCATCGCAAATTTTAAATTGCAGTAACAACACTAAACAAAAAACATTGAATTCGTATTTTGAAAATAAATTTTGCTTATAATTTCACTTACTAAATATGCATTTTGTATAAAATAAGATTGTTTTTGTTTTTGGGTATCACGAATGAAAAAAGTTTAAGAGCGATTTATTGATTTATGTATGCCTTAGATGAGATTTATGTTACCTGATGAAAATACCGCTTTCAGACCTATAATAACAGCAGTTTCAAGCTATTCCTTGATACTTCAATACTTTTTGCTTAACCTGTGTATGATGAATACATCGCTGTCCTATTCAATACAGGTATAGGATAACACGAGAATTCCTTTGAGGATCAGCCATCATACTTGGTGCCACTTTGGAATATGTTACACAGTGTCGAAGCGTTAGAATATTCAGATTATTCAGTGCGCCATAGCCATCTGTTCAAACAATTTAATACTTTAAATTTTGATATTCATATAATTCTTCAGCTGTGGGTTTTTCATCTTTTATTGTTCATTTCGCTCATGTTTCGAATATTAGCTCAATTAAAACTGTCACTAACTTATTTAAGACAATGAATCAGTTAATTTAAATCATATAAATTGTCTGTATTAAATATGCTACACAGCGGCGCACCCAGGAGTAATTTACAAGGTACAAAGAGTACTTCTTAGGTTCTTTCTATGAAAATCTATCAAATAAAATTATGTTTGGCCTTGGCGTTTCACAAATTTTGTAATAGATTGGACCAGTAAAGGCTTTAGATCTAGTAGTCTTCCGTGATAATCTCATTTTGTTTGTGTGGGGTACATAATAACCTAAAATACAAACAAAAAACGTGGATTCTGAGTTTCCCGATCGAATATTTTGGAAACTAAGCCATATACGGTAAACACAAAAATAAACAGAGTTTCTTTGTTTACATCACATTATTTAAATCAATAATTTAAATCGCGATTTAAATCACATCATTTATTTTAAAAAATCATTGATGGAAATCATTTTCCTCTTAAATGATTCTTTAACATAAGGAAATGAAAGCAGTTATCACTTTAAATCATCTCAATAAAACAATACAGTGCAATTTATGCTTTAAGTTGGTACATTACCGCTACTGCTACACCTGCAGAATTAAGGAGTTCCCTTGATACTTGAACCTTGAACTACCTAGCAGCACATCAGCCAGCACCAAGTAACAGTTAGAAGTTTGGTTTCAGGAATGACCACAATACAACATTAACCTTGCACAGGTTCGTGCACGATATCATCAATGCCTTTAATAAAAAGCAAAATATCAAAATGCTACTTTTAGACGTAGAAAAGGCCCTCGGTACAGTAGGGCATTGAGGTCTCCTACATAAAACAGGAAGTCTGAAAACCAGCAAACCGCCTTCCCAGATTGGTTGGTTAGTTAATTTGAACGCCATCAGGAAAATTTGTACATACATTCATTTAAAAGGAGTAACTGCTTTAATACCTCCCTCTGTCAACCAGTATGCGCTGGAAAACTTATTTGGGGATGTTCGCGCTGGCTGTGGGTGCGGAGACAATCCAACAGCTGTGCAGTTTTCAGCCAGTTTGAAAACTCAATTTTTAAATGGGTTGACGAAACAAGAAATAATAAGCAGCAATTGTGAGGATGATGAGCATGAGCTGCTGACAAACCTTACGAAATTTTTAGTCGTGGATGATGAACAAGTGGTCGCATCATCAAGTTCCACACCCAGTGCATCCTAGTCGACATTAGGTAATAATACAGCTGACGCAATAGCTAGAGCAGTGGAGTAAGGAACAACATTATCAGTTGCTTACGTCATTGGGTTCATTGTGAAATAGCTTCTTGAGCATATAGATTGTGCAACCTGTTGTCACCAGTTGTTGTTAAGTCCGGAGTTGCCTCATAATTTATTTATAAGTTTTAAGGAATGGTCAGATACAAAACATTTGCTATATCCTTCAGAACCGTTAATGGTGGCTATAGGTCAGGCCATCACAATATTAGAAAACATGCTAGACATCTTTTGCGATAAACCCAAGTTTTCTGATATGGTCACCGAATTCATCTTTGATAATGTGAACTTCTCATGGTATTCCTCTTCTGTCCATTATGAAATTGTAACCAGGGAGATCGTGAAAGCTGTATGGAAAATTGGGATTCCTTGGTGGTGTAAAAGAAAAAAACCAAGAAAACATCCAGAATCGTAAGGTGATGCAAAGAAATCTAAACATAAGCTGAGGACATTCCAGCATCGATATTTGTCGATATGAGGTTTGTTCCAGCAGCGGTCAGAAATAGTTTGCAAACTATAAAATAAATACATATATTTTATTTCTTTAGCTTCTTATTGCTCGATAACTTCAATTTTATTATTCATGTTTTCTTATAATTTCAAGTGTTGATATTGCTTGAAACCGTAATATGTACATATGCGCCTACCTAATATATTTATATTTATCCAATAATTATTATTAGGTATATAATTTATATACCTACAAGCAAGTACTTATTTGTTCTTGTGTAGGATGTGTATATTTATTTGTAAAAACCTATCAATGTTGGTAATATGTTTTGTTAATGTAAACTTTACCTAAGCAATTAAATATTATTACTATTTTATTTGTTAAAAGTATTGTTAAATTGCAGACCACACTGTATAAATAATGTGCAGCATTAATCGATGTTGATACCTATATCTGGGATGTTAGGAAGGAAATGTGCATTTTTTTCCTTATTGGTAGGCTTATTTAATATATTTTTTTGTACTTGCCATATAGGTTTTTTATTACATAGGTACCTGTTGTTCAAGAAAGTATAATTATCGTTATTATTTAATTGTAAAATGCTTAACTCTTTGTTTAGCCATTTATTTTTCTGTGGTTTAGAATTATTTAAAATATCTTGTCTTAATTATTGCAATCATTGTGGCTTGCTATTTTATTGATTTTCTATCAATTAACGATTTATTTTACCTGTTTTGTTTTATTTCCTCATTAAAATGTAATTGAAAATATAACAACAACCAACAAAACGTATCGCGATCTTTTTTTAAATCGCGCAATATCATCGCGCACGCCATCTACTCTAATCTTACCATACAGTAGACCAGTGCAATATTCCGAATAGAAACAATAGAAATTTTAGATGTACTTGAATGTCTCGTGGTTGTCTCTGCAGACAGTTCTCAAGTCAGTGCTCGACTTAAGAACACGCAGCTCCAGATCTCCAGTATGCTCCGCGGCAACCAGGTAGTGGTAAGAATTACTTTGACCGTTTTACTTTTATTTGTATTTCCATCATTTACTGATTGTGTCCAAATTTTCTGCTGTATTATTTTGTCCATCGATTATCTGCGAAGTGCCTGCTTTTCCAAATAGATCAAAGATATTCGGGAAATTTCGCGGTTCATTAATAAAAGCGGGTTATCTGTTCAAAAACAAACACCGGGAATATTCGGTTTTCATCTGTATTTATCAATGACGTAAAGATAGGACTTTTAAACCTCGATCTGTGGAAAGGGTCCAGTCTCAGTCGTAGTCGAATTAGTACTAGTGAAATCTTTAAGCCTCGATCTGAAGAAAGGATTTCATCAGGTGCACGTGAAGTAGCACAAGTGATGTTTTTGAGCCTCGACCTGTGGAATGAATCTCACCAGGTATGCCCGGGGAGATAAGCATAATTCGTTCCGTCCAACATCCTTGTTCACTAAAACTAAGTTGTACAGAAAATAAGCTTGAAGTTGATTTGATAACCTGTTACTCTAATATATCACTAGCTAACGAAAGTTAACCTCGAATATCTCCAGTCGCTCACGCATACTTCTAATTTAGTAAGTTTAAGGGACAGTTTACAATTAAAACCCGAGTTAGTAAAACTGAACTTCTCTGCTGGATAGTTAGACGAGCACGGGGAATATTCAGTTAAGCCTTGATCTGTGGAAAGGGTCCCATCTCAGTCGTAGTTGAACTAGTACCGGTGAAATCTTTAAGCCTCGATCTGTAGAAAGGATTTCATCAGGTTCACACGAGGTAGCACAAGTGGGTGTTTAAGCCTTGATCTGTGGAAGGAATCTCACGTGACCGGGTTGTAATATAAAAACCGTTCTGTCCGCTACACGTAGTAAAGAAACCCTAATAAGGGACATTAGGAGCTAATCTAAAAATATAGCACACTCGCGACTAGAAAGTCATATATACCACCTGTCCTTGGGCTGACATCTTGCACTTGTGTCATGCTTGTACTCCGTAACTACTTACCACTTTATATATATGTTGCACTGACCGCCCGCCGTAATTAGGGATGGCAAAATAAATAAATATATCGATATATCGTATCGAACGATATATCGATATTAAAATATATCGAAAGAAATATATCGATATATACGATATATCGATTTATTAAAAAATACATAGAATTCAGTACATTTATTTTTCTCATTTAGGAAATTAATATTTTTAACAAAATACCTACTCTTAAGGTTATAAAACTCAAAAAATAAATTGTAAATTAATATTATGACAAACATAAAATTTATAAAGGATTGTTTACCATTTACTATATTGTAATCAGTTTTTCTGGAAGAAACCCTAAGAATAAAAGTTTCGGTACAATCTTTTTTCCAGTCAGGCGATTACGGTTTTTGGTTATAGTACCACCAGCTCTGGAAAATAATCTTTCTTCCAGACATTTTAAAATTTTTTGAGCACATATTACATTGAGAAAGTTCTTTTGATATTTTTGTAAAATATTTCCAAATAACTGATCTTGGAGCCATGCCTATGACGTCAACTCACGCACCGCACCACAAGTCAGATAAAAAATGTAATATATTTAAAAAGTTAAGTTATTAAAGTACAGAAGTAAGCAGAAATACGAGACAGACTAATTTCTCCACATTCCACAATTTATTGCAGGCAAGAACATTAAAATTACCCAAATAAACACATATTATTGTTCAAATGACAGTAAGTAATGATTATGACTAATGAATTGATAATTGATACGTTGTAAATAGATCATAGACACAGAACACAGAATTTCCTTTGTCATAGATTATAAGGGGGAAAACAGATACTTCGTCGCCATATTGCGCAGACTCACGGAGTAAATAAATTCAACCACGTCACTTTCCAACTTCATCTCTGTTTCTGTGTTTCCCTTAAATTATGAATGACAGAGAGAGAGAGAGAGAGAGAGAGAGAGAGAGAAAGAAAGAATTAAACTGAACCTAAACTCGATGAACTTAAAAAGACAACGTAGCATTTTTATTGCCGATATGTCAATGAAGATATTTCGATATTTTTTCGATTAATCAAAAACAATGTATCAATATAAAAATATCGATATATTTTTGACATTTATCGATATAAAATAAATATCGATATATCGTTGCCATCCCTAGCCGTAATACCGCCTTACACACTAGTGACTATAGAGTCATTAACCGCTTCTGTAGCAAATTTTAGAGGGAATATTTTTTATTAAGCATAATATTATTTGTGGGACCAACTGTTTCTGAGAAAAACGCCTAAACCTACGACAAGGTCCGTTTGGGGTGCTTTTTGGGGGTGAAGCGCTCACTTTCTACTTTGGAACTTTTTTGATTTCGCAAACTATTCATTTGACGTGTATAATTCCCAAGCGGCAAAACTTAATATTTTTTTTCTATTCGACTATTCTGGTTCCAATATTAATAGCCTACATTCTGAGTTCTCTTGCATGTGCTATCTCTAGTGTAGAAAAAGATATCGATCTCTGTATAATCTAATCAGACACGTATATTTATAGTGTATTATACCCTCTGGTATAATTTAATTTTAAATTTTAAAATAAATAAAAAGGTTTTATTATTGCTAATAATAATTCTGCTAAACCAAAATAGATGTATATTCTATCTAAATACATTAAGTTTTTTTTAATAATGATTATTGTAACTAAACTAAATTAAGGATAAAATAGCAGAAACTGATTTTAGACTATCATTTTTATCTATTTTTATGCTAAATTTGATCATACTGACTTTAATTATAGATATTTGATAACAAATATTTGTATGTAGACTGTATAATATTAAAGGCAATGATAATTGTACAAAAATAATATGTTACATAAATTTGTTTCAAGGAAAACGCTAAACTAGATACTTAATTAAGCATGTGCTAGGGAGGAGCACAGTCCTTCTGCCTCTTCCTTGTGTGCGCCATTGACGTCACATTCTTGCAAAATATGCGTCGGATACCAAACTTTTAAGTTGAAAAATAATGAATAAAACAATAAAATTGTTATCTTCAATGATTTATAAAAGGTTTTTGACCTGTATATGAAAATTGAAAATAATCATTGATCATAAACAATGATGCTTAATGCCTTATGCACCTCGTAATAAAATATGTAAATTATTTAATAAATGTGTTGCTCCTACGCATAGACATTAAACCAAAACAAAGCATAAACCATGATTAATTTATTAGACACACTAAGTAACTCGCAATAATAACTCCTGGAGACTAAAAGGCAATCTTATGTCGCAAGAAGCAAGACGCGGAAAATAATGGACATTTTAGTAGTCCTCTTTATGGTGTCTTTATCCAGACGGTCATAACGTTAAACAATAAAAGTTTCTTGGTAGAAAATTATATCTTATGATTCAGCTGATGTAAATGGTTTCCTTTCAAACAAAATAAATTATGTGAAATGGCTATAACAGCGCGTTTCTCTAGTAGAAAAATTATAGTAATTTGTATTGTCTAGGGTCACAGTTTAAGTATATGAGTACACCTACTCAGTTATTGACCTTACATATTAGTACTCTAATAGCTTTATATCAAGAGACTGAGGCAAATTTGAGGAAACATTGTGTAAATGTAAACGTGATTTCTAAATAAACACTGAGTAAAATGTATATCAACTTTTTTCTTTTTTAAGATATTTCTATATATTATTTCATTTTATTACAACAAAATATATTATTATCGGATTTTTATTACGTCTTCTATTCGGGGAAGCGAAATCGTCAACGGCTATTATTTAGGTTTTTTTACATTAATTTCATCATACAATTCTTTTTTTACAAAAAAACAGAATAGAACTCTCCGTGTGTACAGTGATGATTTTAGCTCGTTTAATCTAATTCCTGGTTTATTTTTGGGCTGGAAATTTCACTCGTGTCAATAATTGTTTTAATTATGATGTTTATTTTTTTTCAGATTAGAAGCAGTAGTTGTGTTAATAGTTTTATGGTCTCTTCTGGCAGCAGTGATAGGAGATGACGCTTTTGCACTACCACCATCTTTTGCCTTAGGAGGTAGTCCGGAAGGTAAGTAAAAAGTTTGAATTTGTGAGGTTTGCAATAAATTTAATAATAATAATAATAATAATAATAATCCACCGACATAACGCGGCTTTACGAGTGCTATACTACCATCTAAGGCACTCGTACGAGGTAGACCAGACACCAGTGCTGCCTTACGTCCCCGGAGATATTGATCCCGTTGTCGAGAACGAGAAATGCCGGATTTACTGGAACTACTCGTTCCCGACTGTCAGGCTAATCCAAGCCAACAAGCCTGACATAGTCCTCCTCGACCATCAACTCAAGGTGATGTATGTCATTGAGTTCTCGGCACCTGCGGAGAAAAACATCACCTTGAAGGAGGAGGAGAAATGGACCAAATATCGCGATCTCCGGTACGAGCTCCAAGTGCTGTACCCAGGCTACTCGGTCAAAATTATCGACATATATCGTTGTTATCAACAATATCAAAAATTTTAGGAATAATGTCATTTATTATAAAATATGATATTTTGCACAATGCCGAACATGGATCTACTAAAGGAAAATCTACGCTATCAGCAATTTATAATTTCTTAGATAAACTATATGAACAACTAGATAAAAAACGAAAAAAAACTATAGGACTATTTTTGGACTTGAATAAAGCTTTCACTCTCGTGAATCATAACATTCTCTTAAATAAAATATATACATATCGACTGAGAGGTAGAATAAATGATTTAATTAATAGTTATTTAAAAGGTAGATTACAATTAATTAAAATAAATAAAATTTGATCAAAAACATTAAAAATAGAATATGGTGTTCCTTAAGGATCTGTACTAGGGCCTTTGCTTTTTCTTTTATTTGTATATGACTTACCTAATATAACGTCAGAAAATAATTTAGTGATATTTGCCGATGACAATAATTATATGTGCTTTAGATATAATAAGATGTTTTGTTTTGTATTGTTTTGTTTTGTCTTGTCTTGTTTTTTCTTGTGTTGTTTTGTGTTGTTTAATGTTGTTTTGTTCTGTTCTGTTCTGTTCTGTTTTGTTTTGTTCTGTTTTGTTTTGTTTTGCTTTGTTTTGTTTTGTTTTGTTTTGTTTTGTTTTGCTTTGTTTTGCTTTGTTTTGCTTTGATTTGCTTTGTTTTGCTTTGTTTTGCTTTGTTTTGCTTTGTTTTGCTTTGTTCTGTTCTGTTCTGTTGTGTTGTGTTGTGTTTTGTTTTGTTTTGTTTTATTTTATTAACTAACTGCCTCTCAAGTCACCGAAGTTACTCTCGGAATATCCTAGGATTTTGTGTTGGGTAGCAAGAGACGAGGCCCTATAAATTATTGTGGAGTCCGATCACACCTAGGGCATCGACAATTTCCTCTATCATCTTAGTCCCAAAAAAAAATTACGAATAAAATTTCTAACTTGCGCCAGGATAGGAATTGAACCATCGATTTTCAAGATCAAGTAAAAGCGGTTATACACTCAACTAGCATGCCCTTTTATGTTATAGAGAATGTGCAAACTATGATACGTAAATTTGTTTCTTGGTTCAATGATAATAGGTTATTACTAAATTCTGAAAAAACTGTGTTTATTAATTTTACCCCAAGGTTTAAAGTAATTCCTAGGTATCCACATAGATAACAACCTTGGTTATTGAAGCACTATGCACAAAATTTACACCAACATGTTATGCCATGTAGCGGCTGAGTGAAATAAGTAGTAGAGAAATAATTATGATATCCATATTACTATGCTTAAGCATATTCTAGAGTAAGATATGGCATACTGTGTTTGGGGATGTTCTCAACAATGTATTATAGAGTTTTTAAATTACAAAAGAAGCTGGTACGATCGATATTGCGTGCACTAATATTTACCTTTTGTAGAGATGTATTTAAAAACTTAAATTTATTGTGCTTACCATACAATAATATTTTAGAGATTTTGATGTTTGTCAGATAAAATCAAGATAAATTTAAAACAAATAACTTTTATCACAACCACACTACAAGTGGTAGGCAAAACTACTGCCTGACAATAACAAAAATATCCAGAATATTATGTCATTTAAAACAAGTGTTACAGATTATCGTATAAAGCAATGTTTTTCTAGTACAACTGAATATTTTAATTATTGATTTTTATTATCAATTTTTTTATTATCAATATTTTAAACTATAATATGAATTCATAATATTTTTATTTTGTATGTACTATGTGATTTGTCCTATACCAAATTTGTAAGGTCAAATTGGACTAATAAAAATTATTATTACTACCATTACTACTATTACTATAATACACAAGGCACTTCCTATAAACCACTAGAACTTTGTTCGTAAATGCAATGTGGAATTATTTTTTGGTTGTTTCATCAGGATAACGTTTACCTTTAAAATCGCTGAAAATCAAAAAAATGTTTATATGCAGGATATAAAAAAAATTTTGTAAGATATAAAAAAAAATTTCTTTTTAATAATGAGTCATCGAAATTTGGCCAATTTAACGATAAATGCGAAAAAATAACCAGAAAATATTTGCGGTACATATTGAAGTTATAGGCTACGTGTCTTCCAAATGCTCGCTTAAATGTAAAGTGAGATTTTAAACTAGTAGAAATTATATACTGCTATCATAAATAGGAACTAGCTCAACTGTAGCAATAAAACAATATGAAGAGAAAAAAACCAAATGCCAACATCCCGTCGGAAAGTTAAGTTGTAGTTGGTTTAAAATCCAAGGTTACGATTGTTACAACAGTGTCCTTGGATTTTAAACTAAGGTCTGCTCAATTTTGGACCAGGGGCGTGTAGAGGCCTACGGAGCGGAGGGAGTATAGCATTCTTGGGGAATTAGTAATGATCGTGTCTCCAAATGAAACATGATTTTAAATTTGTTGTTTTTTTGATATTGAAATAATCAAACGATAATAAAACAGCGACTGTAAAATCTTGCAATATAGAAATATACAAAACAAGAAACAAACAACAAAATAATAAACACAATTGAGTACGAAATAGGCTGAAGCTCATCAAAACTTATAGCAAAATCATAGTAACATTCCTCTTCTTTTCATATTTTTGAACATTCCGAAACTATGTCTATGTTTATATTTTTGATATATGATGGTCGATGTTATATATGGCTCCGTGGTCTAGAGGTAACGTACTTGCCTCGAAACCTCGGGGTCCCGGGTTCGATTCCCGGTCGAGGAACTGGGATTTTTCTGTGAGAGAGATTAATCGTAGTATACTCGGATATTGGGTGTGTGTCCATTGTCTCTAAATGTGTAGCCCTCTCCCACACAAGGTCATTCCACACCTTCAGGGATAAAGGGGGTTGTAATTTCATGTGGTGTTATTATATGGGTGCATCATAAATATAAATGAATTTTTGATTTTTGTAAATAATTTGGAAGTGAACATACCTTTGTGAGAATATCGTTACAACATATTAATAAAAATTTGACCTCAAAAGTATTAATAACAATCAATGCCCGCAGCTTCTGCCAAATGTTTAGCTGACAAATGTGGTACCCAAACAGCACAAACATCTTAAAGATGTCCAAAAGACATCTTATTTCGATATTCGAGACGTCGCATGGACGACCTATTACGCCTGAAAGACATCTATAAAGACGTTTTATAGAATCTTGATGTTAAAAATGGTAACGTCTTTTTACGACGTCTTTCTACAACACCTTATAGTAATTTAGTATTTTAAAGACATACCGTCCATTTTACAGTGCGTTTTAAAAATCATGTTATTTTAATCGTTGCTGTCATGGTTGTTATCTGATGTAAATCGATTTCTCAGGTTTCGCCGTATTACTGTCTCCATCTAAATAGCCACCCTCCTGGACAGCGGGGTAAGTCCACAACTGCCCACTCCTTGCAACACGTCATCATGATTCTGCTTAACGTTTCGCACAATATTGCAGTTGGCTTCATCAGAAGTACAGAAAATTTGCAGTAATAAGTCCGGAAGTACAATTTACTTACATCGGCTGCGCCTGTTTTACAACGTTTCAGCTGGCTGGCTATTACCAGTATTCTAAACAATACCGTGCCCATTACTAATCTAAACAAACTTACAACGTTTCAGCTGGCTGGCCATTACCAGTATTCTAAACAATACCGTGGCCATTACTAATCTAAACAAACTATAAGAATAACAAGGACAGACGGGTAATCTAAGCAATCAGAGTGAATTTTATTCATAAACCAATATTTCTTCTTATGTTGTCCAAAAATATGTATAAAGCTCTTTTTTGTTTAGTTTGGGATAAATGATGAATGGGATAAATAAACTTTTCTCATGAATGACGTTTTAAAGATGCAATAGAACATCGTTAAGGAGACATCCATAAGATGTGTTTTTTGGGTTTCTAGGCGTTTAGACAAAATTTGGACTTAAAAAAGGTGTCCTGTACTGTTTGGATATTTTACTCTCGACTATTTTTTATATATAACGTTTCAACGATGAAGATAAAATGTGCTCTGTATCGTTGAAACGTTAAAAACCAATAATATTTAATTAAATTTACTTCAACCTATGATTTGTATCAGTTTTTGTTTGTTATTTAATTTATTACTGGTTGTGAAGAAGAGAAATTCAATTTAATTAGTCCTGAGGATGCTAATATATATATAACGAAATGTCAATTAAACAAGTAGTTTTTCTGTTTTAATTGACCTATTCCCACCAAGTTGTAATATTAATGTATTATATTCAAGAAAGAAACGATTTATTTATTATTATTATTTATCCAGTTTTCACGAATTGTTTTACTTGGGACGCTAGAGCGGCAATTTATACAGGGGCTTGCTCCTCCTCTAGCTCTACGATCGTAAAAATATAAAAAATGTAAGGTTAGTTACCTTTTTTATATTTTTTTGTTTCCGCTACAACCAAGTCTGTAACAAACGAATTTTGAATTTTTAGTAATCAATTAGTGAAAATGTCCAATATGAAAATTGTAGGCAAGATTTTAACGTAAATAATTAAAGGTAGTTTCAATACTTTTAACATATTATCGGTCGTATTATGAATACACATCGTTTATATAAACGATGTGGTATAGTTTTAACTTTTAGCGTCAGACTTAACGACTGACACAAAAAAACCTATTATGTATGCGTGGTAGCTAAAATGAATCCAATATTTAAAAAAATAACTACCATCGCTAGAAGATACAATGTAATCAGTAAATAGCTACAAATGTGTTAAACTGAACGCAGCCACACCAACTTTCGTCTTTGCGCTTAACATAAAAGAAGAAGAAAATTACTTTTGGCTATCCTTACTTTTCACAATTTTAATAATAAATATCTGATGTGGCCAGTACACAACTTTCTTATACCAGTATATATCATCCTGATCTAAAAAAATCATTCTATTTAATTCTTCACTTACCTCAATTAAATTTTAAAAATATACCTAGAAATGTTTCATTAAAATTTTTAAATAATTAATTATCAGTGTGCTTCGATAGTGTTAATAATAATTCATGTTGTATATTTTAATAATTTCTTCTTATTGACATTGACGTTTTTTATAAATTAGACATTTCAAATGTCAAACTGCCAAATTTATCCTAACCCCTTTTTTATAGCGTGTACAAAATGTGTAAAAAATTTTAGTTTACATCAGCTTTATTTAAGTATTTGGAAAATATATTTTATTTTATTATATCCTTTGTCATTTCTCTTGAAATGCGGCAAAAATTTTAAATATTTCTTCAGGCAACTCAAATGGATTTGTTGCATCACGAATTATCTGCCTTTCAAGAATAACTCTATTTCCAAAAATTACAAAAAACGTATTTGATATTCACTTTTTTACACTCCATATAGTATTTATATATTGTTAATTTCATCAATTTCTTGCAGAATTAAATTCTCAACAAACATTCTAAACACCATTTTTGTTGTCAACGATCGTTGTTAAATTTTAACACCATCAATAACATTTTAGACACATGTATATGTCTCTAAAATGTATTAATAAGCGACTATTTTAACGATGTGTAGTTAAATATTTAGCTACCGTCGGTAATGCATAATAAGGTTTTTGGATTTTTATCGTTAAACGCGTTTTAACCCCTCGCTAAAATTAACGATAACCTTCCGTATGTCATTTGTGGCAATTCGTAAGCTAAATTTCTTATCATCTCTTAAGTAATTAAATTGAGTGATTACATATAGGTAGTAAATTTTAAAGCATGTATTTACATTTGTCTTAAAATGATTTAAACCTACCAGACAGAATCCACATCATTTAGAATATTACTCATCTTATTCATAATAAATATTGCTGATTTATGTCAAGTAATTTATGTAAATCTTAAAATATTACGTATATAGTTAAAACAAGAAATGAATAATTGATAATAATCGACTCAAAATTAATAAGAAAACTCACTGAAAACGTAATTTTCTTGTTCGGAAATATTTTATTCATTATTTGTCAAATATAATTCTGAAATTATATACTTCCAATAAAGTACATATATTTAGAAAGTATATAATTTCGTACTTATATTTTATTTCGTATTTATACTACAGCAAACCTATAAGATATTGGTGGTATAAATAATAATAGGTTATTTTTCTCACAAGCTCTTTATTTAAGCTACCGGTTTCGTGGTATTTATACTAAAGTATTACCACATCTTCAGGCAACAAGACAACATTTTTTTTGAAAAAAATATTAAAAGAAAATAAATAGAAGTAAAATTTGACAAATATAAGGTTAAAATTGTAAAGATAAAAAAAAAAAAAATATATATATATATATATATATATATATATATATATATATATATATATATATATATATATATATATATATATATATATATATATATATATATATATATATATATATATATATATATATATATATATATATATATATATATATATATATATATATATATATATATATATATAATGATTTGTCCATATTTGAACGTATTAAACAGCCAAAAACAAAATACATCACTTTAAAAAACTTATGTTAGACTGTAAAATAAAAATTAAAACAAATTAATCAGTCTACCATATATCATAGGTTATCGACAGGTGAATGTAAGGACCTCCATCTTGAAATATAACAACGTGATCTGTCAAGTTATATGTCACCATGTCAGCTTTCTTATTACTAAGTTTAATAAGACTAATTGAAAATAGATCTAATATGCGAAAACTAGCTCAAAAAGCCACAATAACCAATACCAAAACCCATCCCTTTTGCAAAAAGAAGTTCCGGGGTCCGGGCCGCTGTGAGCCAGTTTTTTTTGCAAAAAACAACTAGCGAAGACACAAGACAAAACTAAAAACTGCGTGGAGTTATAAAACAAATATCAAAACCGAAAAAAGTCGAAATAGAAGCAGATGTTACCTGTGAATTAAATGAGTTAACTGTATTTGATTTTATATACCAAAGAATTTCTAAAGCCTCTAAGTTATTAAGTAATCCACCTTTGTTAGCCAAGTGTAGTACTTCAAAACCAGTCTCTAGATTGAATATATGGTTTTCGTTAAGTAGGTGTTCGGCAAACTGAGAAAAACCCGTTTGCAGTCTGAAGCATCTAAGATGTTCTTTCAATCTTGTTTTGAAATTTCCGTATGTTCTATCTACGTAAATGCTATTACAGTCGTGGAAAATATTTTTTGTTATTATTTCCTGCAATAGTATAAAGAGGCTCGTTGATGTAGGTTAAATTAGATGTATTTTTGTTTCACTTTTTTATTAATATGTTGTCAATTAGGTTATGTGAAAAATTATTATTTAATTACTTACAATTTTCATGTTGGATTTTCACTAATTGATTAGAAAAAATTCAAAATGGGTTTATTGCAGTCTCGGTTGCAGCGGAAACAAAAAAAACATAAAAAATTACGGCTAGTTGTACGCAAGTTGTTCGACCAAAACAGTGGCGTGCCCAGGAAGGGGCTAGGGGGCAAGCCTCCCCACCCCTGTATAAATTGCCGCCCTAGCGTCCCAAGCAGAACACTTCGTGAAAACTCGATAAATAATAATAAAAAGTAAATCGTTTCTTTCTTGAATATAATACATTAATATTACAACTTGGTGGGAATAGGTCAATTAAAACAGAAAAACTACTTGTTTAATTTAGTTGACATTTAGTTATATCTATTAGCATCCTCAGGACTAATTAAATTGAATTTTTTTTCTTCATAACCAGTAATAAATTAAATAACAAACAAAAACTGGTACGTCATCGGTTGAAGTAAATTTAACATAATATTATTGGTTTTTAACGTTTCAACGATACAGAGCACATTTTATGTTCATCTATGAAACGTTATATACAAAAATAGTCAAGAGTAAATTATCCAAACAGCTCAGGATTTCTTTTTGAGGTCCAAATTTTGTCTAAAGGCCTAAAGACCCAAAAAAACACATCTTATGTATGCCTGCTTAACGATGTTCTATTACATCTTTAAAACGTCATTTATTAGAAAAGTTTATTTATCGCCATCCATCATTTATTCCAAACTAATCAAAAAAAGGCTTTATACATGTTTTTCGATAACATAAAAGAAATATTAGAGGTTTATGAATAAAATTCACTCTGAGTGCTTAGATTACCCTTCTGTCCTTGTTATTCTTATAGTTTGTTTAGTAATAGCCACGGTATTGTTTAGAATACTGGTAATTGCCGGCCAGCTGAAACGTTGTAAAACAGGTGCAGCCGATGTGAGTAAATTGTACTACCGGACTTGTTATTGTAAATTGTCTGTACTTCTGATGAAGCCAACTGCAATATTGTGCGAAACGATAAGCAGAATCATGAGGTGTTGCAAGGAGCGGGCAGTTGTGGACTAACCCCGCTTCCCAGGAAGGTGGCTATTTAGATGGAGACGGTAATACGGCGAAACCTGAGAAAACGATTTACGTCAGATAAAAACCATGAAAGCTTTCGTCAACGATTAAAATAACATAATTTTTAAAAGGCAGTGTAAGATAAGGGTATGTCTTTAAAATACCAGATTTCTACAAGGTGTTGTAGAAAGATGTCGTAAAAACACGTTACTTTTTTTAACATCAAAATTCTATAAAACGTCTTGATGAATGTCTTTCAGGCGTAATAGATCATCCATACGACGTCTCGAATATCGAAATCAGATGCGTTTTGGACAAATTTAAGATGTCTGTGCTGTTTGGATACCAAATTTTTCAACTAAACATTTGGCAGAAGCTGCGGGCTTTGATTGTTATTAATACTTTTGAGGTCAAATTTTTATTAATATGTTATAACGGTATTCTCACAAAAATATTTTCACTATCAGAATATGTACAAAAATCAAAAATTCATTTAAATTCAGCTTCACCAATTAAACATCGACCATCATATATTAAAAATATAGACGTAGACAGTTTTGAATGAGTTCAAAAATATGAAAAGAAGAAGAATGTACTATGATTTTGCTATAAGTTTTGATGAGCCTCAGCCTATTTCGTACTCAATTGTGTTCATTATTTTGTTGTTTGTTTTTTGTTTTGTATGTTTCTGTACTGCAAGATTTTACAGCCGATGTTTTATTATAGTTTGATTATTTCAGGATCAAAAAACAACAAATTTAAAATTGTTTCATTTGGAGACACCATCATTACTATTTGCGTCCCCAAGAATTCTCCGCTCCGTAGGCCTCTGCACGCCACTGGTCCAAATCTGACCTAACCTTGGTTTAAAATCCAAGGACACTGTTGTAACAATCGTAACCCTGGATTTTAAACCAATTACAACTTAGCTTTGGATGAACTATGCTCGTAATTATTTTTCAAATTATCTTTCGCGTACAAATGGTGATTTAGTATTTATAGAATAAACGTTCCTGACACATTATGGGAATTTAATTTCAGCTATCCACTGTACCGTCCAGAAGAGGATTTAATTTGTGGACAGCAATCCGACGGGATGTTGGCATTTGGTCTTTATCTCTTCATATTGTTTTATTGCCACAGTTTCGCCACTTCCTATTTATGACAGCAGTATATAATTTCTACTACTTTAAAATTCCACTTTACATTTATGCGACCGTTTGGAAGACACGTAGCCTATAACTTCAATATGTACCGCAAATATTTTCTGGATATTTTTTTCATATTTATCGTTAAAATCACCAAATTTCAATGACTTATTAAAAAAAATGAGAATTTGTTTGTATCCTACAAATATTTTTATATATTCTGCAAATAAACATTTTTTTGATTTTCAGCAACTTTAGCCTGATGAAACAAACAAAAAACATTTCCATATTGTATTTATGAACAAAGTTATGGTGGTTTATAGGAAATGCCTTGTGTATTATAGTAATAGTAGTAATAATAACTTTTATTAGTCCCATTTGACCTTTCAAATTTTGTATAGGACAAGTCATATAGCACATAAATAACACAATACAAAATAAAAATGTTCAGAAACAATGAAGTTATGCAATGGTGAAAAATAGATTTGCCTACCCCAAGTAGTGTAGTTGTGATAAAAGTTATTTGTTTTAAATGTATCTTGATTTTGTCTGACAAACATTAAAATCTCTAAAATATGTATGCATGGTAAGTATAATAAATTCAAGTTTTTGAATATATCTCTACAAAAAAATAAATAGTAGTGCACGCAATATCGATCGTACCACCTTCTTTCGTAATTTAAAAACTCTGTAATACATTGTTGAGAACACAATAATCTGTAGAGCCTCGTCACTTGCTACCCAACACAAAATCCGAAAGTTACTTCGGTGACTTGAGAGGCGGTTAAGGAAACAAAACAAAACAAAGCGAAACGAAATGAAACGAAACGAAACGAAACGAAACGAAATGAACGAAACGAAACGAAACGAAACGAAACGAAACGAAACGAAACGAAACGAAACGAAACGAAACGAAATGAAACAAAACAAAACAAAACATCGATCTTATAATATTTAAAGCATAAATAATTATTGTCATCGGCAAACATCACTAAATTATTTTCTGACGTTGTATTAGGTAAGTCATATACAAATAAAAGAAAAACAAAGGCCCGAGTACAGATCCATGAGGAACACCATATTCTTTCTATTTCAAATGTTTTTGATCAAATTTTCTTTATTTCAATTAATTGTAATTTACCTTTTAAATAACAATTAATTAAATCATTTATTTTACCTCTCAGTCTATGTGTATTTATTTTGTAACGTAGGTAGGTTAATCCCATATGAGTGATTATTCATGATAAGACAAATAGAAAAATTCTCATAAAATTCCTTTATTGGTGTGACCGGTTTCGTGAATTTACTTGTTCACTAAACCGGTCACACCAATAAAGGAATTTTTATAAGAATTTTTCTGTTTGTCTTATCATGTATTTATTTTGTTTAAGACAGCATTATGAAAGCTTTATTCAAGACCAAAAATAGTCCTATAGTTTTTTTTTGTTTCTATCTAGTTGTTCATATAATTATGAAAAAATATAAATTGCGGTTACCGTAGATTTTCCTTTAGTAAACCCATGTTGGGCATTGTGGCAAATATCATATTTTATAATAAATGACATTATTTTGTTAAAAATCACCCTTCCTGAAATTTTTTATATTGTATCTTATTATAAGGCGTTTAAGGGTAGATTTACAACCAATTCGGTATGGGCACATTCTGTTGGTGGATTGCAAATTGGGTTTTAAGCATATATGATTGAATGTATTTGTTTACAATAAAATTTTAAGTTGGCACGACCTTGAATTGCGCTTCAAGTTTGAATTAGATGCTTGCAAATCGCAAATACTCAATTCAATTGCGGCACGAATTTCAAATTGCGCATGCGTACTGCAACACAAATTTATTGTTTATATTTAAAGTCGGTTTGTGATTTGAAATTGGAAGATTAGATCTCTCAATATTAGAAAATATGATGTTTTTAGAAGTTATGTTAAATAATTGTAATTATTTAATCAAACTGAATTTGCACACACGTAATATTAAAAATCTCAACAGATGGCAGCTTCTAATTATTATAAATGACCTAAATTTGATCTCGGCACAATTCACAATCCGTTAGTAAAATGTGCCTGTAGCGAATTGGTTGTAAATGTACCTTAATACGTTAACGATGTTTATTATTGGAAATAGTTGATTTTAGCAGCACAGTGTTTAGGAATTACACCCTGGACAGTTCTGTAACTAGATATCGTGAGGTAGCGATAAATGACGTCAATTCCAGAGTTGACGCAAGATGATGTGTCACTGCGTAAATAAATCACTACCCAAGCAACATTCTGTCGACGAACCGACGTTGCTGTTCGCAACTAAAAGTCGGTGTGCGACGTACACAAAATGTCGGGCTGACCCATATTTGTACTAATCTGGTCAATAAAATATGGGTCGATTCGACGTAGAGTACCGACTTTGGTCGTTGTGATTACTGACCAAATGTTCTCCAAATTTTACGTCGGCTTAAGTTGGTTGTCAGGCTATTACCAACCTTATTTGTAATTTGCCCTTAATCTGACCTACAAAAGTCGGGTGTCGGTAGTGAAACTAAGCAATTTTGTATATTATTCTATTTGTCGCACCTATCTATTTATATAAAATGGATAAGGCGTGTTTATCATTGAGTACGTATTATACAAAATACTTCGAATAAAATTTTAATAAATCTGGTGTCGTAAAAACTGAAGAACGAAAGAAATTTTATTGATATATAAAGTAGGTCGAAAAATATAGTGAACCCATAAGAATAATGTTTATTTTAAGAACGAAAGTACTATTTTTATTTTTTTTACAAAAAATGTTTTCCTTTTCCAAAGAAAGCGCAATTGAAATATTGTTTAATTAATTTTACGAATAAATAAAAACTTTTTTGCTTACTTTATTTGAAAAAAGAGGCAAATTTTGTGTATTTAAAATAATTGTACACATAATCAACATGGCCGCCCATTATTTCCTTCTGTGGAACCAGAAAATATGGCGAAGGCGGGAATAATTGCAACTATTTTTACTAACAGCGACATCACGGTTAAATAATTTTACCTGTACCAACTTTTAGTAGGCTTTGGTGCAGAAATCTGCACTAACACTAACGGTCATTCCAAACAATCGCGATAATATCGACCGTCTGCGTCTGTTGCAGTTGGTGTATAAATCTTTATTAAATATCTCTCAATACCTGAATTATCGACATTAATTTTGATGTTATGTTAGACCAAGGCCCAAAAGCCTAACACCAACGTCCAGCCGACGTTGCTAGACGATTACGTCAGTCAGCAACGTCTAACCAACGTTGGAATGTTACCCAAAAATTACCTAAATCTACTTAATCAGTTACCAACGTCTAATCAACGTTGGATAATAATCTAAAACCAGACTCAACGTATTAAGTAGATTTCTGACATCAAACCAACGTTGGTAAATGTGCTAGATGTAAATAGTAGGTTTGCGAGGTTCAAGCTACGTTGCTCCGACGTTGTGTCATAACTATAAAATTTAAGACGCTATTTGACTATTATTTGTAATAATTCTGACCCTATAATTATTAAAAAAGTAGTCGGCAGTCGGTAAAATGTTACTTGGGATGAATGTAGCTACCTATCAAGTCGGTTACCAACGTCATACCGAAGTAGGTGTATTACCGAAAAAGTAATCGGAGCTACTTAAGTTATTAACGTCTAACCAACGTTGGTTAATAACTAAAAAGGACCAAAGCTATTAAGCCACTAACCAACGTCTAACCAACGTTGGCAAGTGTTTCATAACAAACTTGACCTATTCAGTTAGTCACCAAAGTCTACCCAACGTTGGTAGGTTACTCAAAATTTAACCATACCTATTTTCGTCAGCTGTCAACATCTAACCAACGTTGGTAAGTTATTCAAAATATAACCATACCTATTTTAGTCAGTTGTCAAAGTCTCATCAACGTTGGATGATGACTTGAAAATATATCAAACCTTATTAAGACGTTTGCTAACGGCAAATCAACGTTGGTAAATCGTCCAGATTTAAGCAGTAGGTTTGCGAGGTTGACGCAATATTTGGTTCGACGTCGTATTACAACTACAAAATTTAAGTTATTACTCGACTATTATTTGTAATAATTCTGACGTCGGAATTAGTGAAGAACTAGTCAGTAGTTGGTAAAATGTTGCTTGGGTACTCGTATGTTCATGCATAATATGCATATATCATATGACACAATATCTTACTTTGTGGTTATTTTGGCAAGTTCGGTAACATGCAAAGTTAATACGAAGAGGGCCGAAAGTATTTGTGAATGTAACACTAACACACACATGTATTTTAACTAGCGATCACAAGAGTAAAGTATATTGCTAATATTAATGCATCCAATAAAACATTTGCCACCTTTAGCCGCAAGTATTAATGGTTTCACCCACGCTGATCCAGCCGTATTTATCATTCATTCAGAATAAATTTTTTGTTTAATATTTTCACATCTCTGTGATAAATAATTTTTTCTTAGTGTCGTTTTCAATGGCACCTGAATTACTATATTGCCGATTAATACACCACTAAATGGTGGATTATCTAGATTCGTCCCCAAACATCATTTCCATCAAATCTAAGTTAAAATTTGTTTGCCTGTTACTTTCAGTAATACCACTACTCACACACTTTTTTTGACTATCTGAGGAAATGTGTCATTTAATGTTTGCTTTGACGTTGCGCGAAAGCACTTCTTTACATCTTGTGCAATATGATTGTGTGCTGTTAAATTGCAAATCTAGGAAATCACTAATCCACAAGTTTACTTGATTCCCTGAAGGAATTTGAACAAGATGTTTTAAAAATGTTAATCTCCGTTGTCTTTAATTTCTCTCTGTTTGCGTATCTAGTTGTTAAATACTACGTATTTAAAGTGGTATTCATTTCCAACATGAGACAGTGGGCGTAAACATGATAGCCAATTAAGCCACGCGATCCGTCTATAAGTATCTATATCTATCTATGCATTGCTATCTGACACTCGATAATAACGAACATTTCCCCATCAGTAAGTAATTGTTTGCAAGCCGTCCAATTGCCTGATAAAAATCTTTAATTTTTTTGTCCCGTTTTCTAAAGAAAACAGATTTATTGCATAGTAGGTACAGGGTTATCCAACGAAAAAGCCTACCACTATATTTTGTTTATTTTTCGATTTAGAAAAGAATATTTTAAATAAAAGTTGTAGTGATTCAAATGAACCCTTTTTGGTATTCCTGCAAAGAATATACAGATGGTCCCATAAAAGCGGGACAAACCAAACCTAAATTTTTTAAAATGGACTACTCTATATTTTTTTACATTATTGAAATCTGTGGCTTTTTGTGATTTTAGACATATGATATGTTGTATGTTTTTTTACTTATTGCAAATTATATACTACTAGCATCTGCATGATTAACAGGTTCGCTATGGATGAAAAACAATTAATTTGATGCATATGCCTTATAATATAATTTAATAAATCAAAAAGCCAACTGCGTGGTTTTGTGTGTCATATTATTTGTGAAAACGTTTACTTTATCAGATAGATACAATATATTCAGAATTTATAAAAAAAAAAAAACTAATAACTCTTCAACGGGTACCATTTTATTTGGTATAATATGTATAATAGTAGTAATATCTGACAGTTTTTTTTGTGAGATTTCGGTCAGGTATAACTAATTTTATTATTTTTTTCTAACGTTTCGGTTTATTACACCATCATCAGAGAACTACAATTAATACAATATTTTAAAAACATAGTTATGGTTATTTTACATTACAATCACAAGTATACATTTCCAACGTTATCTCTGTAACATAAACAAAACTTTAAGAGTCTACAAACCATGTTAAAATATCTCAGTTGCGTTAAAACAGACAATCTAATAACATGTAACAAAATTTAAAACAAATACGTAATAATTAAGTGTAAGTAAATTGCAATGTAAATCAAATTCGTATTTAAAAAATGTGAGTTTGGTTTGTCCCGCTTTTATGGTACCACCTGTGTATTCTAAAAGGGCGCATTTGATTGATTACAACTTTTATCTGAAAAATTTATTCTCACTCAGAAAATATGGGGTGGGCCTTTTCGTTGGATAACCCTAGTACATAAGAATATTTTATTATTTCATATTATTTGGAAATGTTTCATTAGTTGTTTATTTTGCATTGTTTTAAAGTTTCATATCAACGGCGCATGCTTTTGCATGCGTCTATGATTTCTCGTATTTGGCGTTATTATACAATTTAAAAATGTTTTCTTTTAAAGTGTTGTATTTGTTGTTAATGTTTTAGTTCTAAGTCCGGACCGGACCGGCCCCGCTCCGCCCGACCTAACAATTGCCGCGTCACCACCTTACGCGGGGATGCTAGGTCGGTAACGGACTGGGTGTCCGGCGAGGGCCATATACATTGTTTTCTTTAATTGTTAATAAAATTGTCTTGAATTTAAATTTGACTTAGTTGATTACAATATAATAGTATATCTACGTAAAAGTCGTCTTTGGAATTTATCGCTACCTCTCGATCTCCACTTATAAGTGATAATTGCATTAAGAGATCGCACATCAGTTATCTAGCATTCCTCTGCACAAATTCTTTGTCAGTATAGTGTCACAAAATTTTTGCAGAAACCATCAGGTATTTGTTTTAACTATTATAATACGTAATCATTTATAAATTTCATATTTTTGACATTTGCGTATTATTTTCACTTCTAATTTCTTTGTCTGTACTTTCCATGTGACAGTACTATGAAAAATAAATAATAAGTTATTTACAAGTGTGAAAAAAATTGCAACAATTAAAAAAATTTGACTGTTTTTAAAGTTTATGTAGAGGTGTAACTTGTTACTTTGAACAATATCCCTTAATCACTTTTTGATGTAATATTCACTGAAAAGATGGTATGTGTAAAACTAGCCTAATTTTTGTGTAAGAATCAAAATTATCCTATTGCTCTAAATTCGACACAGGACTTAGACCTTTTCATTCTGAACAATATTTCTTCATAACATTTTGACGCATCACTCACAAAAAGAGATACTTCACTTGAAGAAAAATCTGTTTTTTCCTGTCAAGGCACGCTTGACTTTGAAAAATCGAAAATATTCTCGAAATTACTTTCTAACCAAGCAGGGTGAGATACATTCCAGATAGAAAATTGTTGGTCTTTTACCCTATCGTTGCGTAAATTTGGTGATACACTGTATATAAAACAAAATAAATGAATGCCGCGGATATCGCATGATGTCCTATTACCCTGCTATCAAAGCTGCTGCATCTAAACTCGATCGCTGCATCAGTGTCATTCCCGTGAGAAGTACTGATATATTATATGGTGTTATTCATGCAAATAATGTAATAAGTTTAAAAATCTAAGTTCGTTAGCTACTCTAAAATAGAGCATCCTATATAAGCAATAAATTTTTGTTAAATTTCGCTTGTCAGGGTGAAGACAGACTTGAAGAGATTATATATATTATTAATATTAGTTTTTATGAACTACATTAACTAATTATCGTTAATTAATATATGACTGAGTTAAGGATACAACAACAGTACAAAATAAACATTTATAAATGATTGACCTATACATTGAAAGAAAGGCCAAGAGATCTCAAATTAAAAAAGGTTTATACTAGTGTGTGTATGTTATATAGTCGAGTGCTTAATTAAAATATGCAGCCTATCAACGTCCGCCTTCAATATCATGTATGTTTGATATCTGCCGCAATCCAAAAGTAATTTATACCATAACGAGAGGCATAGTGTTTGTTAATTCGTTAACTCATGGTTGCCTGCTTGCGATTTTGTATATTATATAAAACGTTGCAGTTATGTCTACTGGCATATTATTTTTTCACACATGATTATTAGTATAATAAAAGTTAGCAATTTCCATTATTTCTCGGGATGAGATTATCCGAACCTATAAATCACTTTTATGCAATATAGGACTGTTAGATAGGTGACTTTACATAGAATAAAAAATAAGTAAAAAAAAAATAAGTTAAACGGTTTTATTGTGAAGAAACATAATAATGATGCAGATAATGTACTAAAAGCTAAAAAATAATTAGGTAGGTATAGGTACCAGTCATCACACCACTCTTCTCATCAATCTAGAGCATTGATCAGACTAAAATAAAATCGTGGGGTGTAGCGTAACCTGAGTATATATGTAAACGATCGATCTGTGATGTCGCACGATGATAGTGACGGATTTAGTTTTACACACATTTTGCTTAAGTTGCCTATTGAGAAGATGCATCCAAAACATATAATGATATGAGCGGTTGACTGTAGATAATAGAAATGTGACGCGCCCCACGATTTTATTTTAGTCTGATCAATGCTCTAGATTGATGAGGAGAGTGGTGTGATGACTGGTACCTGGTACCTACCGAATTATTTTTTAGCTTTTAGTACATTATCTACATCATTATTATGTTTCTTCACAATAAAACCGTTTAACTTAAAAATTTTTTTTTACTTATTTTTTATTTTCAAGTTTTTAGTTTTTTATTTAGTTACTTAATATTTCTCATTCTATTTAGTTCATTTAGTGCAAGGTGTGTACCGAATTTCAGATCGATCGGTCAACAGTCTATAATCCGCCATTTTGTGTCGGCCACCATCTTGGATTTACAATGATACTGAATATACATAATTATATTGTCATCAGAACTAAAGGTGTGTACCGAATTTCAGATCAACCGGTCAACAGTCTATAATCCGCCATTTTGTGGCGGCGGCCATCTTGGATTTACAATAATAATGAATATACATAATTGTATTGTCATCAGAACTAAAGGTGTGTACCGAATTTCAGATCAATCGGTCAACAGTCTATAATCCGCCATTTTGTGGCGGCTGCCATCTTGGATTTACAATGATACTGAATATACGTGATTGTATTGTCATCAGAACTAAAGGTGTGTACTGCAACACCCCCCGTCCAATTGTTGGCATAACACAATAAGCTGGGGGTTATACTTATGAACCGGTAGCTCAGTGAGCAGGTCGTGAATAAGGGCTTAGATTGATTTCAGTTATCACCAAAATCTAGGCTGGGCGCCAGGACTTTTGCAAGTACCAAATAATTAAAATTTTATTTTAAAAGGTAAAGATAACGTTAAAACTTGAATTCGGTTGGGAAGGAAGTTGAATAAAAAAGATATTATTTAATAAGAAAATATAATAAAGACTGGTATATGTACACAATATTTAAATTGGCTCAGATTGCCTCTTTTAGTAAAAAAATTTACTTGTGGTTGAAGACCAACAACTAACTACACAAAAAAATTATATTGAGAGGGAAAAAAAATGAAAAATGAAATGCCTGATCTCTCACAAATTTCTTCTGACCAAATATAAATGTTTACTGGGGACGAAGATCTACGTAACTTCCAATGGGTTAGTCCACCGAGGAATCCACCAACGGCTAAGCTCTTAATGGGTTCGGTGTCAATTTGACTCACCACTGTCAGTACTGCAGTTACCCTTGAGAAAAAATGCCAGTTGTATAAAATATAATTTTCCTGCTCCACCCAGTATATAATGATCAGTTCGATCCACCAGTTATCCTCTTCTCTTGGTCCAGGTATTAACATAAAAAGGGGAGAGTTTTATGAGATCAGTATTATAGGCAAAACAAAGTTAAAAGCTGTGACGTTGGATTTGTCCAGCTACGTAGACAAAATATGAGTTAACACAAATTTACAGAGTAAATTGCAAACTAAACAAATTAGGATCGGTATCCTACAATATTTTAGGAAGTTGAAGACTTCAACTAACTTAAGTATTAATAAAAGTTACGTTAAATAGAAAAAAATACTAGTCCAACAAATAAACTAGGTGTAGCTACGATAATACAAGTGAAATAGGTATTCACTAAATGTTAAGATATTTTTGTACTAAAAGAAGTTAATCTTCAAGAAAATAGAATTTAGAATGTCTGTATACAGACAGACAACTAGAAAGATAACGTAAATAAATATTTGCTAAATATAAAACAATATGATAGTTTTCAACTTAAAGGTAACGGTAAATTAAATCATTTATTAGTTCCTCGGAGAGAGGTTCTAAGGAATTGCAGATAAAGTTAAATAAAGATATATAACTTGACTATATGTTTACTTTAGATAATTAAAAGTTAATCAAGTGCCAGATAACTAGGCAGGTATCTTTGCCAGAGAACTAGGCAAAGCTCCACTAGAACAACGTTCCTGAATAAATACTAAGTAAACGTTCAAGTAAGCATTCGATATTTTAAATTTAGAAAAACCTTACGTTACTGAGGTCTGGTTGATAATTATATGCACTGGTATAAAATAATCCACCACAAAACAAATGCACCAAATTAGATAATTTTCACAAAGGTTATAAACAAATAGGTTTGGTTCAACCAGGTGTACCAGTCACCACTGTTCAGAGAGCGCTACCAACGTAACTAAGTGACCTAAAACATCAACAGACAAAGACAGAACACAACTAACTACGATACAAAATGGCGACATCCGTTGCCGAGTAAATTTAAAATTTACAATAACCGAAAGTTAGTTTAAATTAACACACGAAATTATTACAATATCAAAGGGATATTAGATAAATTGCCAGCAAGGCACGATAAATTGATACTAATCAATATTAATGATGGCTGTTCCAAAGAACAATCAAGGTGAACTGATCACCGAAAAGCAAATTCGCCCAAGGCGTAAATTAAGATAATTACGGTACAATATTATTATGAAAATTACCTCAAAGGTACTTTAAATCAATATAGCAACTTTTTAAATAATGATTAGCATAAAATCACAAGATAATACCAGAAAACATATAAATTTTACCAGACCGCAGAATTAGAGATGGTTTCCATCTGAACGCTGCACTAGTAAGTAGGAAGAAGTTCTGTTCTGTCCTCTCACCTAAACTCGGTTATAGTTTGGAAAGAGACAGACATTTGAGAGTACAGTATGAGCAATAACGATAGATAGATATTTAGTGTAGAAATCTGCAAAACCAACTGGTCCAGTAGAAATTAGTGGCGTCATCTAGACTAGACTGACAGAAACTTAATTCATCGTGGAACACAACAAACTGGAATGAAATGGCTTGCAATTTCGTTACAGTACCGAATTTCAGATCAATCGGTCAACAGTCTATAATCCGCCATTTTGTGGCGGCGACCATCTTGGATTTACAATGATACTGAATATACATAATTGTATTGTCATCAGAACTAAAGGTGTGTACCGAATTTCAGATCAATCGGTCAACAGGAAGGAAGTAAAATTTCAATTACCAGATTTGACCCACACAAGACTCAATCAGAGTAAGCTAAATAAAACCGTTTAAAAAATATGACCATCAAGTGAAAAAAAAATTAAAAACTTGTTTTTTACATTTACTTCTATAAATATTTTTGAAACATAAATACATATTCCGCGTAAATTTCTAAAAATTTTAATTTGTAAGATCAGAAACCATAAATGGATATTAAAAATTAACTTCCAATTCCTTCATAAATTATGAAATTTAAACGAAATAAACATGTTGATTCTTTGGCACAAATTAAGGAGAATTCAAGTTTTAAAGATTGAAAGTCACTCTTAAATTGATATATTATATGTCTTATAATGCTTATACAGAATTTCTACATCATCCTCTTGTTGTACCGAAATGTAATTTATAGGAGAGAAAATAAATATGCCGTCGCTTTCCTTCCTCAAAAATTTACCTGCTAACTCTGGACGATCTGTTTCCAAAACTTCTCCGACAAAACAATTTTTTTTTGTCAAAAACGTGACTACCACGTAATCTTCAGTTTTGATCCTTTTTTTCAGGTGCCACTTAGATATTCCAAATTATAATCACTATTTTTTTTATCAGAATCTCCATCATGGACATCTCCATGACGTTGCAGATTTCCCGGGTACAATTTTAAGCATTTTCTTTCTGCTTTCTGCTTTTTTATATGATATTGAAGGAGACCTGATTTCATTCAAATAATCAAGATTGTATTTATTTGATCACTCCATACGCTTCAGCTCTTTGCTTCGGTAGTATCTTTAGAACTTGTTGAGAGTTAAGTGGTATTTATTATTCCAGTTGTCCTGAAGGCACTAGCGATATATTTCTATATGTCAACTAAAGTTCTTCTGCCAGTCTCTTCAGTATGAGGAAACGAAGATTTATTTAGGGTCGTTTCTTTGGGATTTTTTAGCTTGTATGTTTGCAATATCTTCCTCCAATATCATTTCACTGGGCCGTAATAATCTACATCAAATGGTTGTACAAGGTGGGTTGTGTTTGGCGGCAAAAAACATGAATCTGATGCCATTTCGTCGACATTCCACAATAATATTTACGTTGAGGTGTGATGATAGATTGTCACCTATAATCACTTTTGGGCCATTTTTATTTTTGCTCCATGGTGCAACGACTGATAAAAATCAATCCACAAATATAAAAGTATCAAACCAGCTAGATTTAGAGCAATTATATCGTGTATTAGTCGGTCCACCAATGTACCATTTAATCATGTATGCACGAAAAAAAACGCATTAATTATTTTACGACAACATTGTTTGATAATTGTTGTCTTGTTATAGTTATAAATAACAAATATTGTTTAACTGTTTGTTCTCTTAGGATGGTGAAAGTAACCCTTTACGTCAAAGTAAAAAATCACCTATAATGTATAGAAAATTACTACGCAATCTTTGTTGAACTGAAACAAACATTGTACAAAGTACCTTCATATAGTAAGGATTTTAATAAAAATATTAAAGGAAAATTCCACTACAATTTGTGTGGCATTGCGAAATAATAGGTAGCAAAATCTGCTCCAAATTGTAGTAATAATTTTAATTTAGAGATTTGTTTACCATCGTTTACCGACATTACCTTTGCATTATGCAATAACGTAAGTATCAATTAATTTCATTCCAAAATGCTGTCTAGTTCAGAAAACCTAACACCCAACTCTGTGATTTATAATGTTAATGCTCTGAGTGGCGATTTTTGTACACAAAACTAGCCATAGACGATTTTGTTATCTCAGTCATAATGCGTTGCTAGAACTAATTAAGTCATTTCGAGGTAAGTTTTAATATTGCATAACATTGCAGGGAATCTTTATTTATAACTTTTAGAACAGAAAAAATTGAGGAGGAAGTTTTCGTTTCATTTACTCTGGTGGATATAAAAGAATTGATTCCGTTAAATAATAACAACGTTGAGATGTGGACAGATTTATTCTGAACTACAGTCAAGAGCGTTGTATCATCTGTAGTTTTATTCCACAAGGACATCAACGACTATTGGTAAAACGAAAAGGATATCAAATCGCAATACACGGTATAACAATATTCTCTTCGTAAAATATTTGGGGTGGCATTACTTAATTGTACATGTCCGATGACTTTCTCGTTGTCAAACAACCTTGTCATTTATGATATGCTAAATATACTACTATTGTATGTAATTAAACCTGTCAATGAAGGGGTTCTAGTGAAAAATGCCGAGATCCCAGTTTTTAACTTTAGGACTGTGTTTGAATTAGTTAGGAGGTGAACATACCAAAAATCCCCGAATCTAGGCGGTGAGGAGGATGCAGGGGGGAACGAAGTAGGTCCCGGTTTTTGTTTTTTGCTTATATCCCGAAAACGTGTAGCCCCGGCTATATATAAAATTGAATCTGATAAAATTTCTTACAATGTCTCTATTCATTTTTTTCGTATCTGTTATAGTTTTCGAGGTATGCGCTCGTGAAACTCGCAAATTCGTAAAAAAATCTTTGCCTCACGGTTTTTGATAAACTTTGCCACCGTAATACCTGGGGAGAAGATAGTTATATAATAAACTATTTATTGATATTAAGTTTAATTAAAAAAAATTTAATCAAAAAAGAAAATGACATTAAGGCACGTTAAGTACATGGATAATGAATGACATTAACGAAAAATCATAATATGAAAATCACATCATTTTGGCTCTCTTGGGGCAGGAGGGTTGTGGAGTCAGCTGAGGTGGTGACTCGTAGTCCTCGTCTTCTTGGTCTATATACTCTTCCACCTTGTCTTCCATCTTCAACCGACGAGGGAAGGGCTCCACCTCTTCGGTATCGTCATCCTTGTTTTCGGTGATGCCATTGAGATAATTTCATTGGCAGTTTTGACAAATGTTGGAGCACTTCATTGATGATTTCCTGTAAGTATTGCGGTAGCAAAGTTTATCAAATAACGTTAAGGCAAAAAAGAGGTTTCCGAAAATTTGCGAATTTCACGAGCGTATACCTCGAAAACTATAAGACACGAAAAAGATTAATAGGGACATTCTTGTAGAAAATTTTGTCAGTTCCAATTTCGTACATAATCACTTTTGTGGCTAGGGCTAACTGTTTTCGAGATGTAAGCGAAAAACCAAATACCGGGACCTTCTTCATGCCTCCTAGCATTACCCCTCACCTCCTAGGTTCGGCGATTTTTGATATGTTTACCTCCTAACTAGTCTAAACATAGCCTTGATGTCAAATATTGGGATATCGGCATTTTACTCTAGACACCCCTATAGAGCGTTCATTGACTGGACTAAATGGTTATAATAATAACTTAATTTTTCACTGATTTGCCATACTCAACCGCTGTAACTAACACGTCGACAATGTGGTGTTTCACAACTTCGGATAGTGTTATATGTGGCATCTTTTGAACTCGTTCCAAGCTTTTTTTGCACCTTATAGAGATCTGCGACAGCTTGATACTACATTCCTTGATATTTTACTACATTTACAATAGTTCATTTTTATATACTTTATAATTTCTAGATCCGCGTTGATATTTGTAACTACTCTCCATTTATATTGTAAGCAGATACCAATTCTAAAAAAGAACCGTTTTTACCAGTGGGCAAAATTTCACGTAAAACGTCATAAAATTTTAATATCGTAATCTCTATATACCCGATTTTATAGCTAGTCATCAAAAACAAATAGCTTACAGGGCACGCACGTATGCTATAAAAACCGTTTAACAAAACCCCTTCTATATTAATGGTAATGGTAATGGTAATGGTGGGGGAGGCTGACGCCTGGCAAGTAGGCCACAGACGGGCTCTTTTTACCAACCCCCAGCTGTCCCCTCAGACATGTGCTTCTCTTGCTCCCTCATCGAATATTTTCGACCTTCTGATGAAGGTCAGGATGTCATTCATTGCGAGGGAGCTGATCTCCTCCCTTAGAGCGCCTCAGATCCGAAGATATTGTGTCTCAGGTGCCCAAACGCTTCACATTGTCCCAGAAAGTGGTAAGATGTTTATTCATCACTCCTGCATCTTGGACATGTAGGGTCTTCCTCAATACCTATCAATGATAGATGCCTCCTAAGTCTGCAGTGGCCTGTCAGAACACCGATTAAGAGATTCAGAGTTTTCCGACTCCGTCCCATCAACCAGGCTGATCCTAATTTGTTCGGCCCCGTCACAAAATCTCGGGTTTGCCTGCAGGCCCTGTTGGTCCTCCAGTGCATTCTCAGTGTCTCGTGGCACACCGCCTTTAGAGCAGCCTGGCTATCGGAGCAGATGTATATTATCTGTTCCACCCCATTCCTAACCTCAGCCCTACCTGCCACCGCTAGGATGGCGTAAACCTCTGCCTGGAAGACCGTGGTGTACGAGCCTAGAGCAAAACTCCTTCTGTATTAACAAGTTTCATGTGTAATGTTATGAAATTTAAATATCGCATTCTCTATATACCCAATTTTAAAATTATTCACCAAAGATTTAAAAAAGAACAAATAGCTTACAGGGCACGCACAAAAGTTATAAGAAATGTTCAAAATAAGATATCCACCGACTATACAAGCTCAGCATCTTTGATTCACGGATATGTTATCGAAATGAAAACCTTCCATTTTAAAAATTAGTCAAATCAGCAACAATAAATTGTGATAACAAATATATAGGAATGCATTAAAAACCGATTACGCGAATTGCAGCATGCATAGGCCTATCATAGAGCGACTGAACATGCATTTCTCGAGTTTAACCTTGGTAAAAGATGAGACATTGTCATGTGCCCTTGAATATACCCCTGTTAAGAATTATTGATGTATACACAAAAAAATCCTCCACAATAAAAATTCGTATTAGACTTTTTATTTGTCTTTTCAAATTACATCTTCCCTTAAAATTTTGAAACACGTTCTCTGTTGCATTTCGAGTAATTAACGTTTAAAGGTCAAAACTGTTTTATTTTCTGACAAAACCATTTAATTTTGCACACCTATTATTATATAAGACTTTTTTTTATTAGTTTTACTCCAATACATCACCTGCTAAAATATTGGCACTCATACTTCTTACATCTTCAATTGGGAGAGATAAAAGATAACCTTGACGTAATAAAGTTTGTTTTCTTGTATTCATTCCATAAATCAAGTCCTGAATAATGTTTATGAGTGTGGTCCCCTGGATACTTATATAAATTTTCAGTAATATTTTGTTAAGAATATTAAGTATTGTTGGGGACAGAGTAATGTAAACAGATTTCCCTAAAGTATTATCTCCAAAGGATTTCATATTATCAGCTGAAAAGGGATTGTATTCAGTAATCGTTTAAGTTTGTTCAGTGTCCCATCTAGCAGAAGATAGAATTATATTTTAATCTATATTTGAAATAGATATACAGTACTGAACTCATTTCCGTCTAATTTAATTTGCTTATGGTATAATGTGATAGCTCACAAACAGGTTTTAAAGGGATTTTTTTTGAAGGCAACTGATTTAATTATTACTACCTCATATGAAAACTTGAAGTCTTGTTAAAATTGAAGTGCATGAGATTATGACTTGTAATCCATATCATAACGTAATTATTAATTGTAGTTGTTTTAACTAATTCAGAAATTATTATGTTTTGAGTTTAGTTTCATTTATGTTCACACAATAATATCATTATCATTATTGTTTGTTTTTATAACTGTGAACCACAGCTATATATAAGTTTAGAAGATTTATCCTCATCGTATATTTAAATTACATAAGACATACCCCAAAGAAGCAACCCAGGTCTACTGCTATTTTTCATTTTCATTAATAATAAATTTAGTAATATTATTATTGCATAATTTACCTGCTTTCTTTTTGCAGATAATTGCAAGGTTTATCGTAGAATTGCAAGCAATATTATTTGTATTCTGTTACAAAAAGACGTAAAGTTTCAATGTCATGCCATGCTCTTATAGCTTAATTTAGCAATAAAAAAGTTAAAGGCTATATCATTAACAAACAAGTCAGATTACAGACTATCTTTATTCTGTTATAATGTTTAATTTGTCATCAAGTATAAATATAATTACGTTGGTAGTTTTTCTGATGATCAATTCACAGCCCCACAAAATAAATTTTTTGTCATGGTGCCTGGAAAATACGAACTGATTTAGGGTATTTCTGATGTGCTGGTTCCAAAAATAACTCGCTTTTTTCCCTAGCAGCTCTAGTTTTTGAGATACACCATGGTGAAATTTATTACTTATACGAATAATAATATCAAAATCAAAATAACTAAATAGTTAGGGAAACAAAATTGTATGTTCTTACCTGAAATTAGAATGTAATTATTAGTCTTTTTATAATTCTCGGTATTCCCATTACTGTACAAATCTACCTGCCTAACCGGAAACAACTCCAGTCCCCAACCTATTTCATTTACCTGTAACATAGGGTTTCCCGTATCTCTGCCTGTATCCCACAGTTCAGTGTAGTATTGTGCTTTCGTGTGATAACTGTGTACTAATTTGCTTTAAATTGTTGCGTGAATATTAAAAATTCGAATTACAACAATGGCTTCTACAAGCAGACGGAATTGTGTAAACCACCCAGATGTTTTTTGTTATCTTTGTGGCTAGTACTCTTTGTTATCTTTGTGGCGAGTACTCTTTCAAGGGAAGTAGAAAACCCATATCTGACTTTATAAAAAGAGCATATTTAGCGTATTTTGGCGTCCAGTTAGGAGACCAGGATAAATCATGGGCACCACATTTCGTATGCAAAACATGTGTAGAACATTTGCGACAGTGGACAAACGAAAAGAGAACGTGCTTAAAATTTGAAGTACGTATGGTATGGAGGGTGCCAAAAAACCATCATGATGACTGCTATTTTTGTTCTATTAGCATCAAAGGCATTAATCGCAATAACCGGCATAAATGGACATACCCTAACATGGAGTCAGCAAGAAGACCTCTACCTCATTCTGAAGAAATACCTATTCCAACGTTCAGTAACTTGCCTACGCTTCTGGAGGATGACTCAGATACATCACCTGACGAGGTGCAGTTCAACAAATGAAAGTGACAGTAATTTTGAAGGACCTTCAACAAGTCCCCAACGTTTCAGTCAACAAGAGCTCAATGATTAGAGATATGAACCTCTCAAAGGAGTCGTCCGAATTGCTTGCTTCCAGATTAAATGAAAAGAACTTACTGTGTCCAAGTACTAATATTACATTTTATCGTACCAGAGAGAAAGATCTGCTGCCGTATTTCTCTAAAGAAAATAACTTAGTGTTTTGTAATGCCATAAGAGGTCTCTTGGTGAAGATGGGGTTAACAGAATACACGCCAAGTGAATGGCGTCATTTCATAGACAGTTCTTCCCGAAGTTTAAAATGTGTACTTTTACACAATGGTAATAAACATGGTCCTATACCTATTGGACATTCCACCACTATGAAAGAGGAATACGCGACAATATCATTGGTCCTGAAAAAAATCAAGTATGAAGAGCATTAGTGGTCGATTTGTGTCGATCTAAAAATCGTAAACTTTCTCCTCGGGCAACAAAGTGGATACACAAAATATCCTTGTTTTTTTATGCTTGTGGGACAGCAGAGCTAAGGCCCAGCACTGGATTACCAGAAATTGGCCTTTAAGAAATGCTTTAGTTCAAGGAGAACACAACGTTCTTAACGAACCGTTGGTTGACAGAAACAAAATCACCTTGCCACCATTACATATCAAGCTGAGTCTTATGAAACAATTTGTTAAGGCTTTGCCTCGAGATGGACCTTGTTTAGAGTATTTAACACTTAAATTTCCAAGGCTTAGCAGAGAAAAAGTGAAGGCTGGAATTTTTTGATGGTCCTCAGATAAGGCAACTTATAAAGGACCCGCATTTCACGACATCAATGAACGAGCTTGAATCTAATGCCTTGTGCTCTTTTGTTAAAGTAATTAAAAATTTTCTTGGAAAACATAAAGCAGAGAATTACGTCGAATTAGTAGAACAGATGCTTTCTAACTTTCACACACTTGGATGTAACATGAGCATTAAGGTCCATTACTTTCACAGCCACTTGGATCATTTTCCAGAAAATTTAGGTGCTGTTAGTGATGAACAGGGGGGAAAGATTTCACCAAAACATCCGCATTATGGAAGAAAGGTACCAAGGAAGATGGGATACCCACATGATGATCGATTACTGCTGGAATCTTCAGCGGGACTGTTCTGGTAAACCTCACGCAAGGAAATCTTATAAAAGAAAATTTTTTAAGTGATGATTGAAAGTTGCATATGTATTTTTTTTTTCTGTTAAATAAATTTTTTTGTGTTTCAGTTTTTAACAAAAACCTTTGTAAGGTGGAAAGTCGTCTGAATAGTACTTAAAGTTTCTTCTAGATGTCTTACCAAAACTAGAGGAATAACAATATAATTGAAATCATGTGATAAAGTTTCTTTTTATCTTTACGAGAAGTTAGATAATACTCTAAAACCATCGCATTGGTTAGATTAAACAGTTAATTTTCTCCTAGAAAATGTCCATCTAGGAATGACTTTATGCGATTGTTGTAACGAGATCATTATCGACAATGGCAGCTGTGATTTTTATTTTATATTTTCTCAAAGTTTTTTTCATTTCTTTAACTATACTTCGTATTATTTTTCTTACATTGTCTTCACTTTTTGAGTAAATGGAGCAATGGCATGTATGTCATCTTAGTAGACGCTTTGGAATCATCACTTTTGTAACTTTACATCTACATAAAAAATTTAAATTAAAAAATCCCCTCTCCTAGCCATTGCCTATGAACATTGCCATGAACCACTTTGTGACACTGAAAATATGAAAGAAAAAAGTATCTACGAATTTCGTTACAATGCACTTCTTTTTCATAATAGATTTATGAAAAAGAAGTGGATTGTAATCAAATTCATAGATACTATTTCTTTCATATTTTTATTTCATTGATTTGTGATAGGTACCTATCACGTAGAAAATATTTTTTACCGAAGCTCTATCCCAAAGGTGACGAAAATTTCTAATATATCCTATTTATAACAGGTTTTGTGAAAATATGCCAAAAATTTTTAAAAAGCTGTACAAATTTTTACTGATAGCCAAAACAGCTGGAAAACTTGGTGCATTTTATGTTCCATCGACTAATTATGATTGTGGTTTCTTTTTATTTAAATTTAGTATTTTTCAGCAGAAGCCCGTTGCTATTTGTCATGAATTGGCAATCTCCAGACAATTTAGTCTAATAATAATATGTTTTGATTTGTAATTAGTTCTGAAGGAGCTACCTTTCCAATAATAACAGCCCTTTATGCTAAATAAAATCTTTACTGTTCAATTCATAAAAAATTTGACTTTTACATTTCTTCAAAATATAAATCTTCATTTATTGTTGATGAAAATTCCATACTAATGATACCAGAAAATAGTAAAGTAGACAGTATAGCAAAGCACCCCAATATAGACTCTGCCACAAGAGATAGTAGAATTCTACTCATCTAATTTAATGCTCCGATAAACTCCTGGGCCAGAAGCTTGTCCTCCTTGTCTGAGCTTCCTTCCAATGTATAGTTCATTGTAGAGATATAAGAAGTATAAAAATTCTTAAAACCAATTAACAACTTACCCTCAACATTGATTACGAAAATGTGCCACCAAGTTTATTTTGATAAATTTTACGTTAACTTATTGATAAATAATGTAATTTTTAAATAGCATTATTAACATCAATTCAGAATATTAATATTTATTCAGAGTATTTAAAACTTAAATACTAAATACCTAATAATTACTAATGATGTAGAATATCCTATCAAACATTTACTTACCAACCTTAATAAGAAAAAAACCAAATAGCTGCAGCTGGCATGCACAGAAGTTATAAAAAATTTTCAAAACAAAACATCCACCGTTACTACCCTCGAATTTAGTGGTTACGGATACGTTCTTGAATTGTAAAACCTTCCATTTTAAAAGAAAGTCAAACCATCAATATTAAATTACGATAGCAAATAGGTAGGTAGGCACTAAAAACTTTTTATTTGACTTTCGAACTACATGTTCCCTTCCACATTTTCTGTTATTTTTCGAGTAATTGACGTTCAAAAATCAAAATTTTTTTTTTTGCAAAACCGTTCAATTTTCAACATCTATTGTATACGACTTTTTTGTTACTTTTAGTCCACAGCACGTGTCAAAATAGGCATTCATACTTCTAACACCCTGTATATTTAAATTTTAGTAGACATTGCTGGTACTGCATTGTTTAATATACCGTAAAAAATACATTAAGTCACAAATGTAATGTTTAAGACTCATCTCATATTCATGCTTTGCTTAATATGCAAAAACCACCTTGTTAAAAATCATGTATACAGATCGTATTGTATGAGCAGTGCCTCTATCTGAATATTCCAAGTATAAAAAGATCCAACTTTGCATTTTTTTTAAACAGATCGAGCAAGATTACTAGATACACGACTAGCGTTGTGCGCAGTTTACAGTTTCCCGTCTGAATACAAAGTACGCACGAAAGTTAATAATTGGGTTAGCATGCGCGAGAAAGCAGATTTCAGTATCGCCGAAGCTGCTCGTTCATCTATAGAAATTTTTACGTTTTAACGTATTTACTTATCTGAATGTTTCACAGTTTCAGTGTTTCTTCCGAGACGCTACAGATGGTAAAACACTAAAGTTATGAGAAATTTCAGAACAGCACAATCAAATATTGATTTTTTTTTCGAAACAAAAAGTAATTCTAGAAACATAAATTAATATTTTCATACATAATAAAGAAAAATAATACCAACTCTGAAAAAATAAAATAATACGTAAACAAATAAATAAATATTTCAAATTAGATCTCAGAGAGACCTCCTTCTTGAGCAAGGCCTACTGTAAAAGCCCCTTCTGACATTCATGCTGCGATTGCCCCATCATACTGGCAACAGATAGGCGACTGTAAACTGCGCATACCGCTCATGTATCTAGTGGTCTGACTGAATCTGTATAATAATAAACGCACATAATTCATAAAAATAAAATACTATTTTATTTTCATGAATATTATAAAATTTTGAAAATATATCATACACCTGATAATAAAAATTCATCACATATAATTACTGCTTATTACTATATAAAAACGGGAAAAATTGGATTTTACGCTTATTTTTCAAGAAGTATTGAGTTTTTCGTAAATACATAAATGTATTTTGTATAAAGTGCAAGTAAGAAGTACTTTACTTTCTATTGACAATACCGACCGTTAATTATTTTTATTTTAGGGGCCAAAACAGGTCCTTATCGATACTTCACCTTTAATTTTGGAATTTATATATTACGTTTCCGCTCCAGAGGCCAGTAACGTGAATTTATGCATTTTTATAAGTATTACTTCTCACAAAATCAACAAATATCTGCACCTGTTACAGTTTGTTTTACTAATTATGTGCCATGTAAAAAGTAAGAAAAATAAATATCTTTCCTATGTTTGCATCTACAACTTCTAACATGATGCTATTAATTTATTTAAATTTGAACCTACCTTCTCTCTGAAGTTCACAGACTAATTGAAACATAACACAAATTTCTTAACTCGTAAAGTTTCTTAGATATACATGATTTGATTACTCTGATTCTAATTGTAAGCTGACGTCAACATTCAATGATTCACAAATCGTTAAGAGATAACTAATTTGTTAAGGTTTTCTTATTCTAAATAAACCTATGATGAATAATTAAAATATGGTTTTGATTTTCTATTACATTTGGTAGTCTGTAACTAAGAGTGGGCCACGAAATTTCCATTATCTACTAAAATATTGATTTCTTAATGTTAACAGTCTTGTGCAAGTCTATGCTAGGTGTGGGAAGTGTGTTTCTAAAGTTTAAACAAATAGGATGTGATGGGGGAAGAGGTGGCTGAGAAGATAATGTTAAACTTTTAAAGTAACCTCTCTTGATTTCTACAAAAAAAGAAAACAAACAGCCCGACATTTTCGGGACGTTATATGAGATCTAATTCCTACCAGGTCTAATTCCCACGACATCTTGTATCGAAATGACAAGCCATTTTATTCCAATTTGTTGTTTTCCATGAAAAATTGTTTCTGTCCGCCTAGTCCAGATAGCACCACTGATTTCTACTGGAACAATTGGTTTGGTAGATTTTTGCACTTATAAAAAATGCCTAAATATCTATTTGTCTTTATTACTCATACTGTACTCTCAAATGTTTGTCTCTTTCCAAACTATAATCGAGTTTAGGTAGCAGAACACTACGGTGCTACTTCCCTCTTACTAGTGCAGCGTTCTGAAGACAACACCTGTAGTTCAGCGGTCTAGTAAAATTTATATGTTTTCTGGTATTATCGGGTAATTTTATGATCATCATTATTTAAAAAGTTGCTTTATTGATTTAACGTACCTTTGAGGCAATTTTCATAATAATATTGTACTTAGTGTACGCCTTGGGCGAATTTGCTTGTCGGTGATCAGTTCACATTGGTTGTTCTTTGGAACAGCCATCATTACTATCGATTAGTATCGATTTATCGTGCCTTGTTGGCAATTTATCTAATATCTCTCTGATATTGTAATAATTTTGTATGCTAATTTAAACTAACTTTCGGTTATTGTAAATCTTAAATTTACCCGGCAACGGGTGTCGCCATTTTGTATAGTAGTTAGATGTCTTCTGTCTTTTTCTGTTGATGTTTTAGGTCACTTGGTTACGTTGATAGCTCTATGAAGAGTGGTTACTGGTGATATTTGGAGTTTGGTACCTATTTTTTTGAGGAAACCTAGTTGTTTATAACCTTTGTTAGAATTACCTAACATGGTGCATTTGATCTGTGGTTGATCATTTTATACCAGCGCATATATTTACCAACCAGACTTCTGTAACGTAAGGTTTTTTCTAAATTTAAAATATCGAGTGCTTATTTAAACGTTTACTTAGTATTTAGTTAGAAACGCTGCTAGTGGAGCCTTGCCTAATTCTCTGGCAAACATACCTGCCTAGTTCTCTGGCAAACATATCTACCTAGTTATCTGGCAATTGATTAACTTTTAATTATCTACAGTAAACATATAGTCAAGCTATATATCTTTAGGTTTATCTGGAATTCGTTATTAGCTCTCTACGAGGAACGAATAAAATTTAACTTTACTTTTAATTTGACAATTATCATGCTGTTTTATATTTAGCAAATATTTATTTATGTTATCTTTCTATTTGTCTATCTGTATACAGACATTCTTAATTCTATTTTCTTGAGGATTACCTTCTTTTAGTAAAAAATATCTTAAAATATAGTGAATATCTATTTCACTTTGTTTATTATCATAGCTATACCTAGTTTATTGTTGGACCAGTATTTTTTCTAGTTAACGTAACTTTTATGGATACTTGAGTTAGTTGAAGTCTTCGACATCCTAAGATATTGTAGGATACAAATCCTAGTTTGGTTAGTTTGCAATTTACTCTGTAAATTTTTGTTAACTTTCATATTTTGTCTACGTAGCTGGACAATTCAAACGTCACAGCTTATTACCTTGTTTTGCCTATAGTACTGATCTCATAAAACTCTCCCTTATGTAAATACCTAGACCAAGAGAAAGGGATAACTGGTGGATCGAACCGATCATTATATACTGAGTGGAGCAGGAAAACGATATTTCATACAACTGGCATTTCATCTAAAGGGTAACTGCAGTAGTGACAGTGGTGATTCAAACTGACACCGAACCCATTCAGAGCTTAGCCGTTGGTGGATTCTTCGCAGGACTAACCTATTTGAAGTTACGTAAGATCGTCGTCCCCAGTGAAAGTTGATATTTGGTCAGAAGAATTTTTGTGAGAGATCAGTTACCTTTTTTGTTTCTCATAACGTCATATAATTTTTTTTTATTATTATTATTTTGTTGGTTTTCAACCACAACCACTTATATTTTTTAATTAAAAGAGGCCATCTGAGCCAATGTAAATATTGTACATTTCTTCATACCAGTTTATTATACTTTTTATTTAACAATATTTTTTATTCTACTTCCTTCCCAACTAAGTACAAGGATTAACGTTATCTTTACCTTTTAAAGTAAACTTTTAATTATTTGGTACTTGCAAAAGTCCTGGCGCCCAGCCTAGATTTTGGTGAGAACTCAGGTCAATCTAAGTAAGAATTCACGACCTGCTAATTGAGCTACCGGTCAATAAGTACAACCCCCCAGCTAATTGTGTTATGCCAGCAATTGGACGGGGGGTGTTGCAATCTACCGCCTGTCGTGGGTTATATTTATAAACACTACAACTATTTACCAATAAATGTCGGAAGAAACTGCTTCAACCTCAATTTTGTAAGAACGTTTCCATTACAAGAAACTTCACACAATAAAAACACGTGCTCACGTCTCTTCGCCGCGCTGGTCATTTAATGGCGCACGGTAGAAGGGGAAAAGTGTTGCAGATGGAAATCGCGTGGATATTGTTAGCTTTAAGATATTTCTTGTGAATCGACGAAATAAGTTTATTTCATTAAATGAATTTATTTTTATCAACTAACAGAAGGCGTAAAGGAAAAATAAATATTTCTTTCTTAAGATTTTATTTTGTTTATTTTTTTAAGTAAGATTTTTGTTTCATTTTAAGATAAATTGTTACTTAAACTTGAAATAAAATGTGTCAAACTAATTGAAAGATATTTTTTTAAGAAAATTTTAATTTTACGTAGACAAAACTGTTTCAGTCAAACTGTTAAATGTATTTGAGTTCAAGGAAGTTATAATTGGAACAAACAAATTTACGCAAGAGAAATAATTTTCTTGGATGAAACAAACATTTTTAAGTGTTTACATCTCAAATTTATTCCCAACAGGCAATCCAGGATGGTTCCGAATTTGATATTCTAAGTTGATTGGTCCAGGTGAAATTTTTTAAGAACATTTTCGTTTTGCGTAGATAAAACTGTTTCAATCAAACTGAATAAATGTATTTGAGTTCAAGGAAGTTATATTTGGAATAAACTAATTTACGCAAGAGAAATAATTTTCTTGGATGAAACAAACATTTTTAAATGTGTACATTTATAATTTCCAACAGACAATCCAGGATGGTTCCGAATTTGATATTCTGATTTGATTGGTCCAGGTGATGGAATACAGTCCAAGGTCTTGTAATTTGACTAATGCCATTTGAAACCAGATGCTAAAAGATAGATTCTATCTTTTTAATATTTATCGTTTATCCTGTGTAAAATTCTATCTGTAATTATAAATATGTGATTCTTGCTTTTTTGTAACACAAATGATTACATTAAGCACCGATCTAGTGGTCATGTAAAGTCACAGTAGAATCGCGTTTAAATATTTATTATATATTGTGAATAATTATGTGCATAAAACGGATATGTAAGTTTTTGTGATTTCTAAGGCAACATAAATTATTCAAAATGAGAGTAAAACACATAAAAATTATGTATTTATTTCTCAGTAGAGAACGTGTACGAAATATGTTTTACTCCAGGGTGACTGTATACTCAAATCTTGATCTTATAAATGTTATAAATAGCAAACATGGATCGTAGAGAATTTAAAATGCTTAATGCTACAAAATATTGTATACACCCTTAAATTATTATGAAAATAATGAATAACCTGTCGTTTAGGTTTAGATACAATTCAGAGCGATGTATGATTGTTTACCTTGCAGCAGGTATAAAATACTATGAAAAGGAATATTTAGTTTCTTACTGACAGACACCGGACAATTTTCGTGATTCGTGGATCGGTTTCCCAACTGGCCTGTCTGAGCTCACAGAAAAACGCACAGCGTATACGCACAGCGAGATCTAGACCGTGTTATTCAGTTTACCTGCAAATGTCGCAGTGTGTAGACAGCGCAAGGAATAAAAATTATTAATTTCAGAAATCTATAGTACAAGTACAGGTTTAAGAAATGTTGTTTTCGTTTTACAAGACAGTTAATAATAGTAAAATAAATAGGTAATCTTTATATATTTATAACTTAAATGATCAAACTTATCAGATGAAATGAATTATCAATAGCTATTTGTTTACTTAGGGAGGAAAGTGTATCATTTCCTCCCGCGGATGAAAGTTGCAATCATCCAAGGAAATGATACTTTACTCCAGAGTTGAACATATGATTTTTTTGACACCTTCACATACTCGTTCACACATATTATTTATGATGAAGCTTTATTTCTTATATTTTACTGAAATCAAACATATTTAAATATAAAAAATCATGAGCAGACTAGTAAATGTTTCCAGTTTCTATGGTAGCAAGTCATAGTCAAACAAAATTGTTTACTACACAATTATTATTGCAACGCGAGTTAGTGCATTACGAAAAAGAAAATGAGTTCGGTGAAATTCCTGAAGCCATTGTAGAAGAAGCAAGAATTGACACACTAAATCTTCTTTCAGCAAAATCGAGATTAAGATATGAAAACGAATATAATACGTTCAAAAAATGGATGACAACCAGCAACGTCAAAAAAATAAATAGTCGTTTTGGCTTATTTTTCATTTGCCAGTAAAAAATACAAATCGACCCTTTGGGCAAAGTATTCGATGTTAAGCACTACGCTTAAGAGAAGATATCGAGGTAAAGAAACAGAAACTGATAAATTTTTTAAAAAGGCGTTGAATATAAACCGAAGAAAGCAAGAACTTTCAGTAGGGAAGATATAAATAAATTTATTTCAGAAGCCCCTGACGAAATATATTTGTTCATGAAGGTAAACTTAATTGTTCTTTAACTTATTAGTAGTTTTTCTCGCACCTCTTGTTTTATTTAAGGTTGCTGTAGTTATGGCAATTTGTGGGGCTTGTCGGTGTGACGAATTGACCTATTTACGTCTCGAAAATATTCAAGATAAAACCGACATTTTAGTTATTACGATTCCAGACACAAGAACATCCACATCGCTTCTGGTAGAAGCTGGAGGGGATATTATAAGTTTGAAGAGGCATGGGAGATGGAGGTCCTCAGCAGTTGCTGAAAGATATTTAGAAGATTCTATCTCAAAAAAGTGTAATGTGGCTTAGCAAATTATTACTGGAGGTAAAAAATCACAGTCCGTATCAACTTGCAAAAATATAAATAAAGACAAGCAAATTACTATTGAGGGTTGTGAATCACTATCGAGCGAAACGAGCGAAAATCAGGACATTGATATTGTTACACCACTGGACTGTGTAGACTGGTTAGATGAGACTGGAATTGTACGCTAACGGCCGGGAATATTCTGGACTCCTCTAGATCGTGTGAACGGATGTATAAATAAGACACACGGTGTGCCGAGTCTTAGTCTGAAGTCGAACGTGAACGAGTAAAGAAGAAATACGAAAGAGACTTATAGTGTTCAGTTGTGATTATAATTAGGACAGTGATTAACCTACTGTTGTTAATTGTTAATTAGTAAATAAAGTAGTGAGTAAGTGTTACCTGGACTTTCAATCAACGAATCTACGAGCGTAGGTGTTTGTGGGGATAGCAAACACGTAACAATTTGGTGTCGGAAGTGGATTGGAAGAGAATTTTCTGGAATATTCGGAAAGGTTCTACAGTGTTCTTCTCAGAAATTAGTGGTAACACGGAGAATTAAGCTACTGGACAATGTTCGGAGGACTATTTCTGGACTGAATAGTGACTTTAAAGTGGATTTTCGAGACGTTTCTAGAACATTCGATTTAGAAATAACTGCAAATACGCGAGTGCCGCTAGTAATAACGTGTTGTAGACTGAGAAAAAGGACTACTAGTGCAATTTCGGGAAAATTCTAGAACATTCTATTTGGAAACTACAGGAGATACGTGAATTGTGTCGACGGAAACGTGTTATAGACTTAAAAACCAAGACTATAAGTGACTTTTAGTGACAATTCTAGAACATTCGATTTGGAAACCACAGAAGATACGTGAACTGTGTTAACGGAAACGAGTTATAGACGCAAAACAAGCCTTAACAGAGACATTTTGTGGAAGTTCTCGAACATTCCATTTCACAATTGTTGGAGATAAGTGAATTTCGTCAACAGGAAAGTAATATAGACTCTAAATAAGACTTTTTTTGGGCTGTTTCGAGATTTTTCGGGAACATTCCATTATTAAAATAAACGTGTTAACAACATTTTACGGGCTTTATAGTGTAATAAACTTTATTTTAAACTGATTTACGTGTCGTGAGTTAATGCCAGTTACAAGAAGTATGGCGGGAGAAACAAACACAGGACTTGCTAGCAGCGTTGTTGGAACGAATGAATGATCAAGAAAGAAGACGGCAGGAAGACAAAGAAGAACAAGAGAGAAGACGACAGGAAGAAAAAAAGAACAAGAGAGAAGACGACAAGAAGAGAAAGACGAACAAAGGAAAATTATGGAAGATCAAGAGAGAAGACGTCAAGCCGAAAACGACGAACAAGAAAGAAAACGACAGGAAGAATTAAGAAAAATGTTTGAGGATCAAGAAAAGTGGCGACTCGAGAAAAGAGAATACTTCAAAAGAAGCCTAGATGAACAGCAGGCAGCCATTTTCTCCCTCACTGAAAAATTTAAAGGAGATGTAATCGAAAAAGTCACTGAAGTCGCAGGGAAAGTCTGTGAAGTCGAAGGACAAGTTAATGAAGTTAAAGGAGAGGTCAGTGAAGTTAAAGAAACAGTCAGTATTGTTGAAGGAGAAGTAGCCCGGCTCAAGCAACAATTAAGGAAGAGGAGTGGTCAATTGGTACTGTCGTCTGGTGCTAGGTTACAACCACCTTCCTTCGACGGTCAAAGTTCATGGTCAACATATAAGAGACAATTTGAGGCAGCTGCACGTTCAAATAACTGGAACGATGAGGAAAAAGCAACAGCATTGGTATTAGCACTAAGGGTCTAAGCATTAGACCTGCTCCAAACAATTCCTGCCGCACAGCAACAAAACTTTAGCATTTTGGAGGCAGCGTTAGAACTAAGATATGGCGACCAACATCTCGCCCAAGTATATCAGGCTCAGCTCAAATCACGCAGACAGCGAGGTGGAGAAAGCCTCCAGGAGTTCGAAGCTGCGGTAGAAAGATTAGCCCATCTAGCCTATCCTGATGCACCAATGGAATTTCAACAACAGTTAGCAGTTAGTACATTTATTGATGGAGTAAGGGACCAGGAAGTTAGGCGAATTCTTAAGTTGGCCAGGCATAAGCTTAGTAGTGAGGCTTTAGTACATGCACTGGAGATTGAAGCTGCCTATAAGGATACCACACAATCAAATCAGAGAGTACGAGCTGTGAGTGTGGAGGAAGACAAGCCAGACAGTACAACACAAAACCTGATATCTGATCTACACAAGATGTTGACCCAACTACTGACAAAATCAAACTCCCAGCAGAGACAAGACCAACAACAAAGTAGTGGGAGGCCGAATGGAGGCATCCATTGTTATATGTGTGGCAAATTGGGCCATATTAAGAGGAACTGTCATGAGCTCAACATTCAAGATCCGAGACAAAACCAACAACAAAGTAGTGGGAGGCCGAATGGAGGCATCCGTTGTTATATGTGTGGCAAATTGGGCCATATTAAGAGGAACTGTCATGAGCTCAACATTCATGATCCGAGACAAACCCAACAGCAAAGTAGTGGGAGACAGAGTGGAGGACATATGCGCTGTTATAAGTGTGGCAGAGTGGGCCATATTCAGAGTAACTGTCGTCAGCGCATCTCTGAGAGTGTCGCAGTAATGGAGAAGCCGCAGGAAAACTGGCGAGCTGGTACTTCGCGGAATATAGCAGATGGCCTTTCCAAAAGACCGTGCCAGAAAGACTGCAAGCCTTGCCACCGTAAGGAAGAACAACAAAATGTACAAATAATGAAGACCGTTAAGATTGATGTTCCGGATTATTGGACAAAAAGGGTCGTTAAGGGAAGCGCAGTTAAACGATGACGAGACTGGTCCTATTTTGAAATGGAAAGAAAGAGGGACCCGACCCGATTGGAAGGACATTTCAAATAAATCAGTGGGGCTGAAGGCTTTATGGACACAATGGGATTCCCTTATAGTAGAGGATGGACTACTGAAGAGAGCGTGGAAAAGTCCAGATGGGAGGAAAGTTACCTTGAAATTGTTAATCCCCAGGTGTCACGTAACAGATGTACTTCAGCAAGTGCATAATGAAACGTCTGGCGGACATTTTGGCGTCAACAAAACCGTGACAAAAGTAAGACAACGTTTCTACTGGGTAAACAGTCGTCAAGATGTGGAGGCTTGGTGCCGCCAATGTGAAGTTTGCGCGGCAAGAATGGGGCCACAAATAAAATATAAGCAATATAACGCCAGGGCTCCATTTGAGCGAATTACCATAGCAAGTGACCGTATGAAGGCTCGTTATGATCTTAAGGCTAATTCAGGAGGGTACCAGGTGGGAGAGTTGGTTTGGCTATATAACCCACAACGAAAGAAAGGCAGGTCCCCGAAACTTCACCACTCTTGGGAAGGACCTTATACTGTCGTCACCAGATTAAACGACGTTGTATATAGAATTCAGCAAAATCCAAAATCTAGGATGAAGGTGGTGCATATAGACTAGCCAAGTATGCAGGGAATAATGAATTGCCTGATCGGGACGTTCAGGCTTAAGGAGGGGGCAGTGTTACGCCACTGGACTGTGTAGACTGGTTAGATGAGACTGGAATTGTACGCTAACGGCCGGGAATATTCTGGACTCCTCTAGATCGTGTGAATGGATGTATAAATAAGACACACGGTGTGCCGAGTCTTAGTCTAAAGTCGAACGTGAACGAGTAAAGAAGAAATACGAAAGAGACTTATAGTGTTCAGTTGTGATTATAATTAGGACAGTGATTAATCTACTGTTGTTAATTGTTAATTAGTAAATAAAGTAGTGAGTAAGTGTTACCTGGACTTTCAATCAACGAATCTACGAGCGTAGGTGTTTGTGGGGATAGCAAACACGTAACAATATTAACACAACAACATTAAGCTGTTCATCAAAATCTTCTATTAGTCTTAATAATCTAACAAATTGTACCATTAATATTCATAATGATAAATAAAAAATTTATTATATTTTAATTGGTTTCATGTTAATATTGGCTCCCGTCTGTAATAGCAACGGGAGTAAATGTATATTGTCGCCCGTTGCTATTGGAAACCGACTGAAGGGAGACAAACGTCTATTTTCGCTTACTAGTAGAAAATACACTGTGAAACAACAGAAAATGTCACTTTCGAAAGTAGGTGTCAAAAAATAAATTTTACTTGAATCTGAAATACAACAGAACTTCGGTACATTTTCTTTTTCTTTTTTGGGATTTATTACCACATGAATAATTCTTCGTTATCTAAAATATGTAGTTAGTTACCCAGTGTATTATTGGAAAAGCAAACCTCTGCACTTGTGACTTTACGTCAAAAGATTAGTCAGAGGGTGTTTTTTTGACAACTAATATGAGATAAAAATAAATAACTTTGTAAATGAAAATAGATTTGTTTTCCGTTAGGGAAATATATTATTATTATTATTATTGTGTCTCATATTAGTTGTCAAAAACACCCTCTGACTAATCTTTTGACGTAAAGTCACAAGCGCAGCGGTTTGTTTTTCTAGTAACATACTGGGTAACTAAGTATATTTTTTAGATAACGAAGAATTATTCATGTGGTAGAAAGTCACAAAACAGAAAAAGAAAAATTTAGAGAATACCACAAATAACGTTCAGATAATATTCAGTATATTTCAATACAAAATACTAAAAAAATATGGAAAAATGCGGGGGGTCAAGTGCTATAATACCTCCTGTGATTCCTTATGACATTTCGTTAGGTTTTTTAGCCTTTCTGATATTTGCCTAGGGTTTTTTGTCTGTGAACGGAGAAATATTCCAAAATTTGAATTTGGTATAGTATTGTATTTAACTTATTAGCTATAATCCTAAATAGTAATAGCTATTGGCTTTATCTGTAATTTTTATAATTGATTTTCCAGTGCTTCCTTTTCTCTTTTTTCTTTTTATTTAACAGGATCTTCTTTAAATCCCTTTGTACCATTCTTTTTCAGCTACACATTTTTTATTAGTATCTATTTATTGTTTTCTTTCTTTCTTTTAATTTTGGCATTATTTTGATATAATAATAATAATGACACAGTTATTTAACAGCTACTTAAACATTGGATTCTTATAATCACCACGTACATTTTTAATATGTAGTTATTGATTGCTTATTTAATCTTATGATGAATATTTAATAAATCGAAATAATCACTACCCTGTACACAAATCTGATCTCCTAGCGATAGAAATTCCAGGGAAATAACATTATTGTTAAATTTTTATACATGTTTAGAAAAATATTTATAATTTTTTTGGTTATGGCTTTATTAATACTTTTATACATGACTATGAAGTAATGTATCCATTATTCATTAGTGAATAATGGTTTCATGATTCACTGGCTCTTAAATGTTTTATTAAAATTTCATTGAGTACGTCGTGACATGTCAGCGCAGAACTGTTATTTGATTTGAAACGTCAAAGTCAAACGTCAGAATTTTTATCGCGCTGTTTTACCAAAAATTGTTATTATTTAATAGTCGTGGATAAAGTATAGTATTGTACTCTCATATAATACCTACTATTCACTGCGGCGATTTAGGGCACTCGCCTACGGATCATGTCGTATATTTCACCCGCGTGAATAATAGCCGTTATTACATGCTATTTGAATAATATACTATTTCTAAATATATGTATAAAAATATAATATGTCCACCAGAGTAATGATCATTTCATGTATTACACCCTTTTATTATTAATTTTACGTAATTTTATTTTCACATGTGAACAATTTATTTGGTATTTAAGTAACTAGTAAATAAATCTATAGTCGCCCCTAACTTCAATATTACACTTAACAGTTTCGTTAAGGAGATATTGCACTACCAACTTCTGAATTCATTGACTACTTTATAAATTGATCGATGAACTTATATATCCAGTTTTAAGGGAAATGTTTTTATTCTTGCATTATTGCTAAATTTGGTTGACTAATGTATTTCAGTTTTCAAATTTAATTCGCCCCTTTTGGGGAGTTACTTGAGATTTCAGTATTAGAACTAAGCTTATTAATGGTGTTGTAATTATTTGGTACTTTTTATAACAAACAACAAAAGGGGATTATGGAATTTCCACTTTAGCTTTATTGCTTTAAATTACTTCCTCACCCCTCAAAGTGAGGAAGTTATGTATTCGTGAAAAAAATTTTGAAAATTTGTATTACATTTCTGGACGAATTATGAGAATACATAAAATTTCAGACAGAAAAAATGTTTTGTCTGTGTGTCTGTCTGTCTAGTTCGCGATAGCAGCGACAGTTTTTGAGATAAAGCTTTCAATCTTGGCGCACACATTCTAGAGGAAGAGATTGAGTTCGTTGATGAGCAAAATCGGTCCCAATTTTTGAAACGTTAAAAAATGTGACTTTTTTGAAATGTCAAAGTGACTTCTTTGAAACGTCAAAATGTGATTTTTTTTGAAACGTCAAAAAATGTGACTTTTTTAAACGTCAAAGTAACTTTTTTGAAACGTCAAAATGTGACTTTTTTTGAAACTTCAAAAAACGTGATTTTTTTGAAACGTCAAAAATTACTTTTATTGTAAACTCCAACACACGTCGAGTTTTACTACGGTCAGAGTCTTTCAAAATACTTTGTATAAACCAGCCATAGCTCTCTTTGAGATATGCCGCTACTAAACTAATTTAGCGTTTCCTGAGTTTGATTCTTAGCTCCGGTAGATGGTAATATCAACCGTTTTTTTCAAAGTCCTCTCTCGCACAGTCTGTTGTTCTGGATTTGGCTTCTCTAATTTTTGTGATGTTTTATGTGTTTTGTGTACTTTTATAAGCTTTTCTTTTTTTATTTCTATTAAAACCGTTGTCTTTTTCCACTGTATAATTGGTACGTTACTGTCGGATTGTATAATGTATCCACATAAATAAGTAAAAAGAATATATTTTACAGCAAACGTAATTACATTATTAAACTTTGACAACGCCCTTGTAATCATACCAAAAAAAGATCATGTATCATACATAAAACATTCAAAAATAAACATTAACATAATTTTTATTACTTCTTTAATTGAATGATGCATAAAATAAATTAAAACCATAAAAATTTAAATTTATTACATTCATAATAAATTTATCAAAGGGGCCTAATAGAAAAAATGAAATAAAAGTGAAATAGGATATAAAAAGATATAAAATAATTCAGAATAAAGTAGCCTGAGAGTGTTAATGCAATTGAGACCTAAAAAGCATATTTAAGAAGTAATTCAGGAACATCGGGGTTAAAAGATAAGTAGGGGCTTGAATACGGTGGTAAGATTAGAGTATCGCCGTCAAGGGAGCAGTTACAGTCATCATGAATTGTATTATCCACCGAGAGAACGAAAATGCTCAGCAAAAATAAACACAAATTATACTTGATGGATCTGTGATGATATTCCACTTAAACAAATTCTATAAAAATTGTTGTACCAAGTTGTTTATTTAAAACAAAATTACACATTTCTGAAACTACGTAGAACAGGAAACACAATACGTAATTATATGAATTTCAATAGATTATATTAAAGATGATATTTAAAAAATTCGTTTTGGTTATACCGTTCTATTAAAACATCACAATTTTGAAAATATCAAATAAACTCCCCGTGTTAACTTCTGAACGACTTGAGGTTTCTCCACTTTTCTTTGCTTTAAACGGAGTTTAATTGCTACTTTTTGGCGAGTGTAAAATTTTTCAATATCGATTGGGCGTCATCCTGAGAAATTTTTAAATAGCGAGGGGAGTTGATTGACACCTCATTTGAAATGTCTTTCAATTTTGTGTTTAGTCCTAGATAATCAGAAAAAGATATTCATCCAGAATAATACGACGACCCTTAAATCAATGAAATTTAATTATAAATATTTTACTCAATTAGGCTATTTTTAGTTTCTGTAGTCGTTAGAAATTATTTTTGTTAATCCTGTAGGCTGCCTTTCCTTTTTTTGCTTACTGTTAAATGTTATTGAGAAGTTAGTATTAATTCAGATTATGAGGTAAACATTCGGTTTTCACATTTTCGCTAAAAAATAACTACAAATTCAAAAATCTAGTGCGCTGTTCCATCTTAAAAATGCATTTAAAGTTTTAATTTCAATTTTGTGTTGCACTTTTCTCATTTTCCTTAACCTGTTTATTGGTGTTATACATACCGTAGAGAAAAGAGTTTTTGGCTGTGAAAGTATTTCACCAATCGCAAAATATTGATCATGAAACTCTGCGATTATTTAATATTAGGTATATAGAATAACCAAGTAACCGAAAATGTCTTAGAAGAAGAAGAAGAAAATTTGAACTAACTGTAAAAGTGGGAAATATCAAAAGAAGTGGAAGGCCATCAGTCTCACAAGACAGACAAATTGATATCTTGGTCGATCTTCAAGCAGATTCTCAACAATCCACAGCAGAACTAGCTTGTCAATATAATGTGTCACGTTCAACAATCCATAAAATGTAAAAAAAAACGCTCGTTACGCGATCTTTTAGTTGGAAATCAGGAGCCACGAAATCGATCATAGGGTGTGCATTCAAAGATATTGTTTTGAAAAAACATGTACATTATCTGGAACGACCTTGTCGGTCTAAATGTGCAGAGTGCACAGTTCTTTTTATCAACACATTTTGAAAGCTGGGTGTCAAAACTTTTTGGAAAAATGCTCTGCGATAAATCCAGAAATTCCCAATCCAATTCATTTTGGTTGGAACTTTGAGGAATAATGTGTTTATCCTTAAGTTAATATAGAATGAGATTTACAGGAAACAACTACTCAGCGGACAAAAGTCAAACCTGCTTTAAATTAAACCTGCAAGTCTTGTTTAATGATAAGTGGACATGTTATTAGACATAATCACCGGTATTGGAGTAGTGAGGATCCTTACGAGTTTAGAGCAACTGGCATACTGAGCAACCGTTTTAAAGTTCTAATTTTTTTGAAAAAAAAAAAGAGAAGAGCATTATTTAAGGATGCCGCAGGAATAAATTTTCCCAGTAATAGTTCAGGTGGCTAGAAATAATATTGAAAATGTTATATTCAACAAGACGGAGTACTGCCTCATTTTTATGGGCTTGTTACTAACTTCCTCAGCGAAAATTTGCCGGGAGGATATATTGGTAGGAGATATCCCCCCTGGAATGGCCGGCTCGCTCCCCGGAATTAACCCCCTTAGAGTTCTTCTGAGGGGATATCTGAAATCTCAAGTGTACAGAATTCTCCCAGAAACAATTGATATACTAGAGATGATATACAGATGTTTGTAAAAATATCACTTCAGGAACATTTGAAAATGTAAGGCACCAACTTCATAACCGACACTTTATGTACCAAGACGTCAATAGTTCGGACACTGAATTTAATTTTAACTGATACTTTATTTATTTAAAATGGACGTTTATTCTCAATCCTTTGTTATTTTGTTCTGGTCACATATTTTTTTCTGTTTTTCTAGTATCAAACACAGAATGAAAGTCGTTTCAAATGAATTGTTACTCGAGCCCCTGTTATTTAACAATTTCTTTCAAGATTAGCGCCCAGTCGTAATTTTGAGATGGAAAACTTTTATATGCGCCAAAAAATAATACTTTAACTCCCTTTAAATCAAAACAATATTATGGTGAAATTTTAAGTCGTTCGGAACTTAACAGGGGGGCCGGGTTAATTTATAGATATCTAATTAATGTGTAATGCAAATAAACAATAAGAAAAGTTTTGAAATAGTTATTGTTGTTATCTATTTGGCACACGGTTCAATTTTCACATTGATTTAACAACCTATGTGAGAACTACTATAAAATTTTGGCAATAGAAAATTTATAACACAATTAAATGCTGTTACTTTTTTTCAGTACTAATTGGTACAAATTATAATATTTCTAAAAAGAGAAAATGTGTATAAAATATAATTAAAACTGAAGCAAAATCAACACTGCTATAAAAATTTTTATCTCATCACAAAAAATGAAATTAATTAGAGCGTATTTTCTCTGTTAAATATGAACATTAAAGGAACTAAAACTCGGCGAGGCACTTTATATAAATATAAAAAGAGTTTTAACAGCTTCCTTTTGAATACTGCAACTACATTGGATCATCTCATGGGAAATGAGTATTTATAATAGTTAATGTTTTATACAGTCGTTTTTATAGTCTTGTAAGTGCTATTTCCATTAATCCTGAAAGTAGGTTAATTGGTAGCAATTATTGATATAGAATTTTTATTCCTTTAGATCATATAATTATGTTTTACATTTCTCTTCACTTTATCTCTTCATATTCACACTTTGTAATAATTTTACAATTTATATTTTGTAAAATATCACTGTTAATGAGTTCGTGTCAGTCGGAAATTGTATTTAATCCTGAACCATTAACGGCTTATACCATTGTTAAACAAAATTTATTTTGGTATTGATTTATAAAATATTAGTGACTAAAATTTAAAACTATTTTAACAGAAACTGAATTAATACTAAGTGATAAAAATGATTACATAGACTTACTATATTTGCTAAATTATATTAAAAAATGTCTCACTTTTAAGGAGAATATGACCATACCAGCTTTTAATTCACTATACCGAGCTTGGTAGCGCAGTGTGCTAAAGCGTTAAGTGACAATCATAGCTGGTTTATTGCCTATTGACTCTTGAATTAAATCCCGGTTTCGATTCTGGTAAAATAGAAGGGCTTGGTTGTGTGTGTCCACGTTTTTTACATCTGTGTAATCCCTGTCAGTGCAGCTTCGGCTTTGGTTTGTGGGTTGTCTTAATTTATGTGGTGTGTTTTATGTTTATGTTTATACAAGGTTTCAAAAATTTTATCAAACTAAGTAAAAATTCAGCATAAACAAATTAGAGTTGGACAAATAAAGAAATTTTAAAGTCCCCAGAAGATTGGTTAACCCGGTCCTGCCCGCGATTTATGTATATTATTTAAAGCGCAACCCGACCCGACAAGTTAAAAAACAGATTGGCCCATTCCTGAGCGACGTTTAGGGCTTTCTGCATTAATTCCCTAACCTTGCTGTTAAATTTACCCCTTACTGTGATAACTATCTCGTCATCATAGCCTTGGACGGTAAATCATTTTCTCAGTGTCTCGAGAAGCTCGTCCACTACAAGGTTCCACAAGAATGGGGAGTGTACACCGGACACCCCTTTTCCACTTGAGCTCCAAGAGTCTCGCCAAGCATAGATGTAACTACCACCTTTGAGCATGTTCGGACTCATCTGCAACAGGTCGGGTCTCTGGCAACCCTAATAATTGAAGTAAAAGAGGCGTTGTCGAAAGCCCACTCGATATCAAGGAAGACTCAACCTCTTTTTCCCTCATTAACGTTTTCTCCATCCTCCAGGTTAGTTGGTGGAGTTCTGTTTTTGTTGTATTTCCTACTTCGTATGCAAATTGGTTTGAGTGTACTGGTTTCGTAACCAGCGCACTGTCTCTAATGTGTTTGTCCAGCAGTTTTCCAAGGTCTTATGTATAAGGACATATGGCTGGTTGCCCTTGGGAATTTGGCTTGAGAGTGAGAGGCTCTCCCGGTCTTAAGTATGAATACCATCCTAATAAGTTTCCATGCCTTTGGTATGTGACCCAGAGCCAGACCATCTTTGAGTATTGTACCAAGTTTTCTTAGCATCAGACCCGTTCCTTGTTGCAAGACTATTGATATGACCCCGTTTCGTCCCGGGGATTTGTATGGCTCGAATGAGTTTACTGCCTATTCGGTTTTTTCTTGATTGGTCACTTTCTTGGCGACTATCTAACTTTCCCTAGAAGCTCTATTACCATGGTGTTCTAATTCTGAGTTCTGTCAGTCGTTGAGTGGTTGCACAATAATGGTAGAACCAGGGAAGTGTACCCGGAGTAATTTCTCCATCGTTTCCCTCCCTGTCTTCCTGAATGCCCCTGGCTCTTTTTCCAGGGAGTATACGGATCGCTTAAGTTCCCTAAACAGAATCTTTTGAAGTCTGGAGCATTCTGCAATGCTCTCAATGTCCTCACATTGCTTCTCCAGGATTCCCTCTGGGAAACCTCTGTTCTCTTCCCAAGGTTGACCTTGCATCTCACCTGCTTTCTCATGGTGGCAAGTTCTTTGTTCCGCCAGGGAACGTTCCTGTTGGTGTTCCTTGTCACCAGAAGGCACAGTTATCATTGTACGCAGAGGTAAGAGCATTCTGGAAAAGTTCCGCAACCACCTCCAGTTTATTAGACGTCACTGGTTAGTTTTTAATGAAACTTTCGTGTACGTAACTACTATGAAAGTAATTTTCCCTGCCAAGTTTGAAGTCGGTACTTTCTACCATCACTGAATAATTATTTAAAAAGGCTGTTTAATATTATATATTCAAAGCATCGTAGAACGTTTAGGATGCATTTTGGTGAACAAATGTTTTTCTTGTCTTTTTGCTTTTTTTGACGAGAGGAATCACCACTCGAACTTTGTTGTTAAACACTCTGTATATGGAAAAGTTTATATCATTTGTTCCCAAATATCATAATGTCGTGGTATTTTTATTTTTATTATTAAATTATATATCTTAAGTTTTTATTCAGGAATGTTCCAGTAAACAAAATATTCTCGTTGCCTCCACGATACCGTTTCCGATTTAATCCTGTTTTCATCATGTCCACCCTCCATCATTTTATTAACTTTTCCCATGTTAAATCAGTTGTTTTTAAGACGTTTTATTTCAACGGTGTTCTGCTAATCAATCATCAGTCTCCTAGTATCCAATCCATCACTTGGCAAAATAAATCTCTTTCATCTTAAACTTTGACCATAATATTTTGATACATTTTAAGTATTTACTTATTATTATTGCCTACATAATTTATTTCGTGTAAAAATTATTATATTGTTTAAAAACAATGTAAAATATGAAAGTGTTAAATTCTTTTAACCATTTAAATAGACAGCACCTTCAAAAGGCTCTCCGTCATGTTAGAAAGAGATGCCAGTCTTGTTGGGGGGTGGGTCAATTTGAGAATTATTATTAAATTTACAAAAAATACTAGTGTTTGTTGTAAATCTTTATTATTGTATGTTTTATTGTTTGTTTAAGTGCAATAATTTTTTTGTTAGAAAATAAGTTAGTATTTCCATAGCCAACTAAATACGTTTATTTCCACTAAAAAACGTATTTCTACAGTTTTTAACAGAAAAAGAAACTTTTTCATAGGATTGTGATACATCGTGAAAAAAAAAATACTTTTTCAACTAATATAAAATCAAATATGGTTGCCATAAGAAAAACAAAAGTCAGGGTCTGTATCTCGAAAACAAAAGAATTTTTTTTTGTGTACATTAGATGGGTCCTAAACATGTGTATGTATCTATTAAAAGTCTGGACATGAAAATAACAAAGGTACAAGCAGAAAAAGAAATGCCCAACGTTTTCTTTTTGCAATATCTCAAAAAGCAAAGAGTTGCAGTATTTTTGCAAGAATATTCGAAATGATCGTAAAATCTCCAAAACTCTGCCCATTTAACTGTCTCTCTATCATCAATAATAACGGAGTTCCCAATGTTGAGGATTGAATCTGGGACACACTGTATATCGGGTGGTCAAAAAAATAATCTAGAGCTACTTTTCTTTCAATAGCCTGTAACGAAATGATTTTTCTGCTATTAATTTTCCGTTATTTTAATACGTAATCTGGACCGTTCTTCACTTTGGTACACCCTGTATACAGCAATTTGTATTCAGTACCGCTCGCATAAATTCAAGTAACAGGGATCTTTTATTATTATTAATAGATGTATTTCTGTTATTTTGAAATAATCTATAATATGAGAGATTAAGTAATTTGGTTCAAATATTAATCCATGACCGTTTTAATTATTTTCCTTTTTGGAAAACTAGTTTTAAAAATTATGAGAAAACGATTTCCAGTTTCAGAATATTTTATAAACATTTGTTTGTATCAAATAACGCAAGGAATTTGTTGAAATGTATTTCGCTAAGCTTGCTTAAGTAAAGGGTGTCCCTCCACATCAGATGAAATTCCGTCCCTCACGCAGGAATCACGTGACTTCCTCGCCAAACCGTTGGGAACAAAACTGTTCACACCGGCTGAAATATTCACTTTTTCGATCCAGCAGCTACAGTTCAACAGCTCCGCAAACAACAGTGGTAAGAATCATTTTTGTATTTAACTGCTTTTGACCGCTTGTATCTGTTTTTCCGTATTTTAGCGTTTTTGTGTACCTGTTAATCCGAGCGGTCAGAGATATTCCGGTAGTTTCGCGATTCAGTAATTAAAATAGGCGTATCCATTCACAAACACGCTCCGGGAGAATACCGTTTTCACATGATGTTTCTATGTACATACACCGATGAATTTTAGTATCACTCGTTGAGGATAGAATCCAATTCCAGTGTAATTGTAAGGAGAACTACTAGTCAGATTTTTAGTGTCACTCGTTAGAGGATAGAATCTGAACAAGTGATCCGAGAATTACTATCCGATTAGATAAGTCAGCTCGCGTTCGATGCGATAACCTGGAGTTTGAACCTATAACCTACTGACTATATATTTCGGGATATATCTAAGTCACCACGCATATCTCAGGCCGGATCAATTTAGGGGTATTTTTATCGTTTGTTTTATTTCATTTTTTTTAATAAGGATTAAGGTGCTATCTAGTTAAGACGTCTTTCGGGAACATCCGGTTTTCAACTTAGATTGTATTATACTTAACACCGATTGGATTCTAGTGTTACTCGTTGAGGATAAATCCAATCCCAGAGTTATAGTGAGGAAACACTACTAGCCCGATTTTTAGTGTCACTCGTTTGAGGATAGAATCTAGTAGTCCATGAATTAAAACACGATTATACCCCAGTAAGGGGGTATAGAAGACAACCTAGCTATATATATGCCCGCTACAAGTACACACTAGACGTCCTTCAGGATCATCCGAGTTTTTTTAGTGTAGGTTTTTTTGATACTAAAACGCCTATTGTATTCTAGTGTCACTCATTGAGGATATAATCCAATTCCAATGTTATAAGTAGGAGACACTACTAGCAAGATTTTTAGTGTCACTCGTTTGAGGACAGAATCTGGCCAAATAGTCCATAAGTTAGAACACGCTTTACCCTAGTAGGGGACATAAGGGCTAACCTAGCTGTATACTCTCATAACAACCAACAGTTTCTAGATTGATATCTTGCCGTAGTGTCACGCTTGTATACTGTAACCACTTGCACCTGGATCGTTTTGTACACACCGCCTGCTGTAATACCGCTTCCGCACTAGTCGCTTTAAACACATTAACCGCTTGCTAGATACCAGTAGTAGCGGTTTCCGTAACTTAGCCGCATTTGATAAACCTGCTTACACTATCACAACCTCTTGCTTGGTTTATGGCCTGCTTTTTCTGTTGCCTGTATTATTGGTTACATTGTTTAATATTTAATTTTATTATATATTGTGGTCAGTCTTAAAATACAATAGAGTGAAGCTGTCTTTTATTTAGAGTATAAGTAATTAATCTGGTCATACACCGAGAATCATTTTCGGCAGGTAAGATGAAGTTGTCCATTTGCTACGCAACCCACAACCACACATATAGACCGCCTGGACATTCCGTTTCTTCACTGAGTTTTCCTAGCTTCTGTCATACCGCTGATAGAATAAAGTGGTGTCCTACATTATAAAACAGGAACTGGCGCTCGAGACTGTACCGTACATAAAAATTCAAATTACCACTGCTTTACTTAAGAGTGCCAAAGTGGCACGTTACACACACAAAAAAGGCATTTTGTTTTAGTACATCACAAGCCTCGCTATTTTTTTTTTTTAATTTTCTCGATGTTGGACTCCAATTGTACCAGAAGAATACCACAAATAAGTAAATAAATATACACCAAAGAAATTAGAAAACCCTGAAATCCACAGCCGAAGCTATCTAGAAAGGGATTCGAATCCGCAGCTATGATAGCTAGTCACACTTGCCATCGCGTACTCTTGCCAACTACACCAGCGAGCCGGTGATGTGTTGGCTTTTTAAAAACCAATTAATTTTTTCCTGCAGAAAAAAATTGCGGAAATTTAAATAAACTGTAATATTGAAAATTAATTTACAATTTGCATTTTTGTTCTTCAAGCGAAAAATGAATTGGTTTTTTAAATCATTTACAGTATTCTTCTGAACAATTTGAGTGCAAAATCGAAAAAAATCGGAAAAAGTTAGCGAGGCTACTTAAAAATAAAAAGTTTCTTTTTTGGACCAGCTGATATATAGGGTGTCACATAATAAAGTACCTTCCCTCAAGTGGATGATAGAATTAGAAAAAATAAGTTGAGGTTCGTATATAAACATTTGCCTTAAATCAGTTCATAAGGGAGCTACAACCCCTTAAGGGGTAAGTTAGGTTAGGTTACGTTATTGTGGGTGGGTCCTTGTGGACCCTCCACTGCGGCCATTAGCAGGCTTATTGTGGCTCACTCCTAATTATATTTCACCCAATAAGTTCAGTCTCTTAATGAAACTGATAACTTTATTAGGTGAGAATGTGTCCAGATCCTCTGGCAGAAGTTTCCCTTTGCCAAATATTGAAAATCGAATCCTCTCCACAGCGGGACAGGTGCATAAGACGTGGTCTGCCTTCTCATCATCCTCCAAGCATAGACGGCGCTCGGCGTTTCCGCTAGGCCGAGTTTATGCAGATGATAGTTTAGTCGGCAGTGCCCGGTATATACGCCTGTTAGAGCTTTCAAGTTTACCCTGTTTAACTGTAAAAGTTTCTTAGTCTTGATTTCAAAGGGTATTTTATAAACGTCTTCGAATGAACTAATCCTGGTAACTCTTGCCAATACTGGAGAGTTTTCCTTTCAGCCCAGGTTGAGATAGCCATCTAAGATATGTCAAGTATCTGTTCTGGTCCGATGTTTCGTGATGCTGCTCCTTCTCTGGCCAAGGAGGCAGCTATTTCATTACCTTCCATACCAGAGTGGCCGGGTATCCAGATCAGAGTCACTTTATTGTTTTTGCTCAAATGATTTAGAGCCTTCTGACAGTTCCATACTGTTTTGGAATTACAGCGGTAGGAGCCAAGAGCTTTTATAGCTGCTTGGCTATCTGAAAAAATTTTAATTGATCTGCGTGTAAGATGCATATATTCCAGCCTTCGCACACACAGTTCAATGGCATGAACCTCGGCCTGAAAAATAGTTGTATTACTACCTAAGCCTGAGGATATCCACACCCTTGGTCTGTAGCTAGGTACTCCGACTCCCGTTCCCTCAGGAGTGTTGGAGCCATCTGTAAACCAGCAACTGTCTGCTCTCAGCAGGTTGGTTTTATTCCAATCCCACTCATCTCTTTCCGGAAAAAGGGATGTTGAAGGTCAGCCCGTAATTGGTCATGGTAGGCATAGTATCCGAGGCATTCCCAGGATGCTGTGACTCTCTATGTCATCCAGCAACCTATTCCGCTCCATGATACTAGTCTGCGGCATATTAATGGCCGCTTGTTGCAGTCTATATGTTGCCCACCTGGCCTCTCTCTCCAAACATATATGAAGAGGCGGCAAGTCCAGGAGGATTTCCAATGAAGCTGACGGTATGGTGCTAATTGCCCCCCATTACGGTCGAGCATGCTAATCTCTGTAATCTAGAGAGTTTGGCTTTGACCGTCCGTTGTAATCCTTTCGGCCACCAAATGATAGATCCGTATGTTGTCATTGGTCTGATGATCGTGACATAGATCTAGTAAATTTGTTTGGAACCCATGCCCCAGGATTTACCACAAATGCGACGACATGTCCATAAGGACAGTTTTGCTTTGTGGATTACCTTTTCCAGATGGAAGTTCCAATTAAATGATTTATCGAGAGTGATTCCTAGATATTTCACCTCCTCCGCAAATGGAATAGTTTCACCCATTAAAGAGGGCGGTCTTAAGTCCTCCAGCTTCCTTTTTCGGGTGAATGGTACTATTACTGTTTTTTGAGGGTTCACAGACATCTGTTCCCTTTCACACCAGTTACCCACTGCATTCAGTGTCTCTTGAAGAGTATTAGATATTACTCCTTCAGAGTTTCCTCTGACTAGTATGACTAGATCATCTACATATGCTAGAACCTCAACCTCCAACAGTGTAAGAATAACCAGTATGTCGTCCACAAGAAGTGACCACAAAAGGGGGGAAAGAACCCCACCCTGCGGGCATCCTCTTGTAGCTCTAAAGCGGACTGTTTCTCCCTGTAGAGACGTCGCTATTGTTCTGTTTGATAGCATAGCACGATTCCAGTCTCCTATAGTCGGTTCAATTCCTCTGGCGGCTACTGCTGTATATAAGGAGTCAGGAAGTGCATTGTTAAATGCTCCCTCAGTGTCGAGAAGAGCTCCCACCGCAATTTCCTTCATTTGAAGGGATTGAGTGATCTTCTCGACTAGGTTGTTGAGTGCTAGTTCTGTTGATTTTCCTGTTTGATAGGCATACTGATGGGTATTGAGGGGGTAATGGTTCAGGATGTTCTTCCTGATATATCCGTCCAGCACCTTCTCCAGGCCTTTCAACAGAAAAGATGTCAGGCTAATTTGTCTAAGAAATTTAAGGCTTGGTTCTTTCCTACCCACTTTTGGTATATATACGACCTTAACCGCCGACCAACTGGATGGGATATAGTTCCATACCAGACTAGCTCTGAATAATTTAATGAGGAATGGGAGCAATATTTCCAGTCCGTTTTGTAGTAGAGCTGGAAAAACTCCGTCCTCTCCTGGCGATTTGAATGGTTGGAAGGATTTGATGGCCCACTCAATCGCCGGTAGTGTGATAACCTTTTTTAGCTGTCAGCCAGTCATTTTTATCAGGTCATTTTAATCGTCCTTCTGACGGTGACAGCTGTTGGTCATTCAGATTCAAGCACCCTGGGAGGTGGTTATGTGCTAATAGCTATGGAGTTTCTTTTCCAGAGTCCGTATATGCGCCATCTGGTCGCCTTGACGAGCCAAATTCCCACGTCGGCTCTCTGGAGAGAATCTTGTGGATTCTAGTACTGTGAGGTATGTCAGTTATACTCTCACAGAATTTCCTCCAAGATTCTAGGGGTAAGTACAACATAGTTATTTGCCAATAAATTCGAAATGTTTTAAGTTGCAAAAATTAAATTTGTACCATTTTTTAATTTCATAATGTTACATATTTTGTCAAATTTTATCTAAATATCATGATTTGTTGAGGTAGTTACAGGGGGGAGGGGTGAGTGTGAACTTTCGCTATAATTTTTTTGTCATATATATATTTTTAAACATTTAAAACGGAAAAAGACTAAATGTTAAAAACTGCATAAAAATGGTGCTCTTACCAAATTTCGATAGGAAACATCATTTTGGAATTATTTGTATTTTAAATTGCAATACAGGTTAGGTATACGATAATGGAATATAAAAACTACATACCTCTACAAAAATAATTCTACAATATTTTCAACTATTGTTTTTTTTTATTAAATTAAACACCACAGATAATACAACCCTCTGCATCCCGTAAGGTATCTCAAGGTACCCTGTGTAGGAGAGGGCTACACATTTAGAGACAATGAACACACATCCAATGTCCCAATATGCTAGGATTAATATCTGGTTTAGAGAAAATCCTAACTTCTCGAACTCGTGACTCCAATTTCCAGTTTTCCGAATTAAAATTCTTTATTTCCTATTAATAACATGGCTAACCTAACTAGGGTTTGGGGGACTCCAGGGTGAGAGGTCCTTACCACTTGACCACAAAGTAATTTAACTAATGTTTATAAATGACCAGTTTATTTTAAATGGCTCTACAAAACAATAGTTATATTTGTAGAGGTATGTAGTTACCTTCCATTATGATATGCAACCTATCCTATATTACAATATTAATATACAAATAACTACAAAGCAATGGCTCCTATCGAAATTTAGTAAGAGTATATTTTTTATGCAGTTTTTAACACTAGTGTCTTTTTCCGGTCTAAATGTTAAAAAAAAATAAGACAAAAAAATTATAGTGAAAATTCACTCCCCCTCCCCTCTGTAACAATATGAAATTAATAAATGGTCCAAATTTAATTTTAGGCGTTTGGAATTTAAGGCATTTAGAATTTATTGGCAAATAGCTATGTTTTACTCACCCCTTTTGAGGGGTTGTAGCTCCCTTACGAACTGATTTAAGGCAAATGGTTATATACAAAACTGAATTTAATTTTTCTGGTTCTATCGCTCCCTTGAAGGAAGGTACTTAATTATGGGAGACCCTGTATATAATAAATGTAAATAATAAGTGCTAAAAATAAATGTATTAAAATAGACAACCACCTGGACTGCTATTCTTTAAAATAAATATATCCCTGACAGAATACAACTGCCAAATCAAAATTACAAGAAAATATGAGCATTGTGCAATATTTATATTCATTAAATTATTAGAGCTTTTAAAATATAGAAATGAATTCCACCTGGAATATTTGTTTTCTTAAACAATTGTTTTTACAGACAATAAATTATACAGATTGATTATTTCAAATATATTATTAATGTCTGAATTCTACTTTTCATCACGTTCGTGAGAAAAATAATTTAATAGTCTAAAAATTGAAAATAAACATCAAATTCGTATTGTAAAGATTTTTAAAAAACCAAACAGTGGAATTATTTAAAATGGGTTTAGAACTTCTTTATTATTCTAGACTATAATAATTAGAGCTCGGAGGGAGGTATCGGTTTCCAGTAATGGGCTTTTATGTAGACATATTATATTGTAAACACCTACTGGAACATTCCTAAACAACAGAAATACAGAAATTTATGTAACATGATACAGTAAATTCTATTTTATTTTAGAATCGGGTGTCGAGTCCGAGTACCATAATATAGAGAATTGAGTACACCTGCCTATACCACCTACCGATTGAACATATTTTCATTTTGGTATCTTGCCTTGGACAGTGAGCGCAATAAAGATATCACAGTTCACAATGCCACAATTGCAGGTATAAGAAAGCTGTCAAGAAAGCACGACCCACACATTTCTCAATTGGAGGAGAGCGTGGTCGTTTCTATCCTTATTTTATACTTGGAATTACCAGAATTGTATCGTATTCTTCGCTCTTATTATTATATGGAAAATACCAAAATTGTATTTTGCTCAGTCTGTATATTACATTTTTAAATTTACATGCACGGAAAGAAAACTCATTATTATTTTTCGACAACATTGTTTTATGAGACTTGTAGTTGTTTTCATCACAGTTTGTAATTCATTGTCACATAATACATATGAAAGGACTATAAATATTTACAGTAAAATTATTGTAGTTATAAACAACAAATATTGTTTGACTGTTAGTTCTCTTAGGATGGTAAAAGTAACCATTTACGTTAAAGTAAGAAATCAACTAGAATGTACAGAAAATTACTACGCGGTCTTTGTTGAACTAAAATAACCCTTGTACAAAGTACCTACATATTGTCAGGATTTTAATAAAAATATTAACGGAAGATTCCGTTCAAATTGTGTGGCATTGCGAAATAATATGTAACCAAATCGGCTCCAAATTGTAGTAATAGTTTTAATTTGATGTATGTACGCAAGCAATAAGTCGCCATCAGATTTGTTTACCATCAGGTCGTTGCTTTTGCGTTATGCAATTACGTACGTATCATTTCATTTCATTCCAAAATGCCGTCCAGTTCAGATAACCTAAAGCCGGGGACAGACTACAGTTGCAACGTGCAATGCAACGTGTAATGCAACATATAATGCAACATTTTTAAGTTGACGTGCGCACCTCCGTTTGCAGTCATTTCGCATCATATCCGCAGTGACCGCTGGTGTGAAACGAATGTTGAACGATGGAGTCAGCTTATCATCTGGTGGTGGCGTGTGGTACTTTCATGTTAATACACGAAATAATAACGACGCATAGGAAACCACGAGGATGGTGAAGAACCCAAGTAATACGAAAAGCGATCTAGAAAAAACTAGCTTTTTAGATTTAAAATCACAAATAATTGAGTGGTCGATATAAAAATTTTGTCCGAATATCCAGTACAGACTTTGAAAATTGGATTGAATTGATTGGTCCCCAGATTGCAAAGAGAAATACACAATCATGTTTTCTCGTTTTCTCTGCCACTTTCCATTTTATTTTATTATTTAAGCACAGTTCGCTGTTCGAAATGTATACACTACTTAAACTTTAAACATTCGCGTCCACGCTGCAACTGAATATTCCTTTGTGTTCGCGACAAAAACCGACAACTGAAGCCGAGTACAGACTACAGCTGCAACGTACAATGCAACGAGTAATGCAACATGTAATGCAACTTGTGTGGACACGTTGCATGTTGCAGGTCACGTTTCATTACATGCGCGGTGGCGATCCATCAGTTGTTGGTTTCTGTCGCGAACACAAAGGAATATTTAGCAGCAACGCGAACGTGAATGTTTAAAGTTGAGGTAGTGTATACGTCTCGAACAGCGAACTGTGTTTAAAATAAAATAAAATAGAAAGTGAATGAGATGACGAGAAAACATTATTGTGTATTTCTCTTTGCAATCTGAGGACCAATCAATTAAATCAAATTTTCAATGTCTATACTGGACTAAATATTTATATTGACCACCCAATTTTTGTGATTCTAAATCTAAAAGCAAGTTGTTTCTAAATCGCTTTTCATAAAAATTAGTTCTCCACATCATCTGCGTGATTTCCTATGCGTCGTTATTATTTCGTGTATTAACATGAAAGCACCACATACCACCACTAGTTGATAAGCTGACTTCATCATGCAACATCGTTTCACAACAGTGGTCACTGCGGATACGATGCGAAATGACTGCAAACGGAGGTGCGCACGTCAATTTGAATTATTTGTTGCATTACACGATGCATTGTACGTGGCAGCTGTAGTCTGTACCCGGCTTAACACTTAACCAATGGCGGACTGACACTTATTGATGGTTGTGGCGATTTGTACTGAGGGGCGGAGAAGGGCACATGTCCACAAAGGCCCCCCTGTATATAGTGAGGGGGGTAAAAATATCAAAGAACACTATTCACAGAATCACATATTTTTATTTGATTTAGCATAAGTACAAAATAAAAATGAATTTTATAAAAATAAACTTTAAATTCTTTGGTTGGACTAGTGGACTAGATAAAAATATAACTAATTAAAAATATAAGAAGCAACTTAGTAATAATAATAATAAAAGAACTATTAAGAAAAATATGAAAACAGGTACTTTTAATATAACAGAAGTTAATTTTGAAATATTTAGTGCTATGAGTGCTGATTTTTATAAACATAACTGATCATGGGCGATTTTATTATCTCAATCTTAAATAGTTGGCCGTTACTTGAACTAATTGAGTCATTTCGAGGTAAATTTTAATATTGTATAACATTACAGAGAATCTTTATTTATAACTTTTATAACAGAAAAATTTAGGAAAAAATTTTTGTTTCATTAACTGTGGTGGATGAAAAAAGATTGATTTCGTACATAATCCTAATACACTCGTAATAATAATAATAAATAAATAAATAAATAAATAATTGTAATAAAAAATTTTGATAATTAGACATGAGTTGGGAAGGGAAGATAACAAGGCTACTACTTTAAACTTCCAATAAAAAAAATAGTATTCTTTGTTTAAATTAACTTCGCATGGCACTCTTATTGTTTTAACTTTAAGTTTTAGGCCTAAACTTTTGGCTGTTAAACTTTTTTTGTTTTTCTCTTTTTTTTATAGATTTTTAAATGTTGTACGTTCAATAACGTTTTATTTAATACATATTTTTTTTTTTTTCGGAATAAACTATGCCGGACAGTTTTCCCGTGGCCTCCGACACCTCAGGGAGTCGCGCCGGCGCACTAACAATGTTGAGATATGGACAGATTTATTCTGAATCACAGTATTTCCATCAAAAGATGGCATGCTGTATCACCTGTGGTTTTAATTACAAGAACTTGTATATGTGCGATAACTTCCTCGTAGTCAAGAAACTCCTAGCTTGCCATTTATGACATGTTAAATATACTACTATTGTACGTAATGGTTATAATATAACTTAATTTTTCACTGATTAATGGAGATGTTGCTACAAAAGTTCACAATATGTCTTACAACATTGTAGAGGAATAGTCAACAAAAACTGAATATGCTCCAAACATAAAATAGTAAATATTATTACAAGTTTTAGTAGCATCATCTACAATAGTGTTGGGCATAACCGAATGATTTCAATAATCGAATAACGGCTATTCGAATACCTTTAATAATTGAATGATCATTCGAATTATAGTTAGAACTCGAGAAGTGGAAACCGACATCGATGGCTTGGCTCAGCGACATTCGGGAACTCTAGTCATAATTATTCATAGTTATAAATAATGGATTTGGCTGGCAGTTGGTTATTATTTCTATACAATTCTCAATTATAAATTATAAATTTTAACTTAAGTTAATCCGGTTCTGTACTCAAGACAACCCAACTACAAATGGCATCAGCCAATAGCCATCTATCTACACTCCGCAGATCAGCACAACCTAAACGCGCCGCCGACGGTAAACAACTAAATGTAACAATCTTAACATGCGTTTAATTCAAATGCACTAATACTTGCATCGTATCTCATCGCTCGAATCACGTATTTGAAATTTGAATGATGAACTGCTGAAACAAATGATTATTCAATTGACAGTCACTCTTCGAGAACTGAATCATTCGAATTCTCATCACAAGTTTATATTGCAAATAACCTAAAAATTTGTAGTTTAATGTAATGTTTTATATACAAACAAAAAGTATGAAAGCCCACGGTAATACAAAATAAAAAGGGTATATTTATTGCACCTTAGATTTATAATAAAAATAAATGCATGTAGACGAAACAAATATTAATAAACAGATTTCGTCAGAAAACCACAAAAGAAGTGTTAGTGGATTTAGTGATAGTGACAGGCAACCCAAATTTAACTTAGATTTACCGTAAGTGATGGTTGGATGTAACATACGAAACTAGATAATCCACTTTTTTAGACAGTTTTTACATGTGTATTAGTGGCAAGTATAGCAATGTTCAGGTACCATCGGAGTCGACACTAAGAAAAAAATATTTTCAGCCGAGTGTGGCACATTTTAGACAGAAAATTCCTTCTGAACTTCTCACAATATATATATATATATATATATATATATATATATATATATATATATATATATATATATATATATATATATATATATATATATATATATATATATATATATATATATATATATATATATATATATATATATATATATATATATATATATATATATATATATATATATATATATATATATATATATATATATATATATATATATATATATATATATATATAACTATATGAATAGTGGTGAGAGGTATGAAACTCTCTCATATGGTCTGAATGCTACTATCCGACCGACATCCTCGATGTCTCTGTGACGGATAGCGACTTGCGTCACAGCAAGTACCGAGAGCGGCGACCCCCTAGCCCAAGATGGACTAAACTAATGTGATTAGTTTAGTCCACCTGGGCCAGGGTCGCACTCGGTACTTGCTGTGATGCAAGTCGCTATCCGTCACAGAGACATCGAGGATGTCGGTCGGATAGTAGCATTCAGACCATATGAGAAGTTTCATACCTCTCACCACTATTCACTTCACCATAGTTAGTATATAACTAGCAGGTTGACCACTATCATTTGTCTGTTCCATAACCTATGGCATACTGAAGAGAACAAATAAGTTCGAAATCGATCTATGTCTGGTCAGGAACTGACAAATGATATTGGCTATCGATCTATCATGATTTGAAGGTGTAATTCAATGCAGGTCGGGGTATTTGCCCGCTGAGTAGTTGTTTCCTTCAAATCATATTTAATCATATATATATGTATATATATATATATATATATATATATATATATATATATATATATATATATATATATATATATATATATATATATATATATATATATATATATATATATATATATATATATATATATATATATATATATATATATATATATATATATATATATATATATATATATATATATATATATATATATATATATATATATGGTTTTTCATGAAAAGTATCAAAGGTTTAACTCCAAAACATTTAAAACAGATATTATTAATATACTTTTATGTTTGTAGATAATTGATAGTGAAAAATACCTGTGTGTATTAGTTTAGTGTTACATCCAATCCTGTTCGAGTGAGTGTTTATAATAAATTGACTATCAACTTTGGATATTACAAGTAAGATATACTGTGTCACATGCATAAACTTAAGCGCTAACATATAACCTAACACCAATCCTGGTTTTGACGTCATCAGTACCAAAATTCCGAGCTCTAACAACCAGCTAACAAATTTTAATTACAACAAAAATTAACAACTAAAATTTTGTATTATTGAATACAAAATTACAGTTGTTAATTCTTGTTCTAATTAAAATTTGTTAGCTTCGAGCATTCTGATAATAAAAATACCTAGGTGTTTACTTTCACTGTGAAAAAAAATTTTTATTATAAGAGAAATTCACAACTAAAATTTTATATTAAAATAGTCGTAAGAGTGATAGCAAAAACCTAAAATATCATGCTATTTTTGGTTTTTTAAATATTTATCATAAATCAAAAATAAATGCCTATTCACAATTACTATAGAAATCCCAACCTTAAAATTATTTAATAGTTAGTTTAATTATGTAGTTTGTAAAATCTGGCCATGTGAAATTTAATCAAAGATAATTATTTCCAATAGTTCTCCAACTTAACGTACAGCCACATTGTCAAAATTAGGATTCATAATTAGCTAATTAGTTCTGTAGCTTTGATTAGAGCCAGAATCCACAAAGCGTGTTGTAGAGAGACGACTGTGAATTTGCTTTAATACACGTACTTGGTATGCACTAGGCTATCTTTTAATTCAGTTTATAAATCACATGAGTAACTTGAATTATGTATTCTCTGGACATCCCCAGACGGGTAATCTGTTAACATAAACATACGTGTACATAATAGAGGAAATAAATATTACAATATTTGTGAAACATTTGGATCATATCTTTATGGAGTTAATCTAACATTATTCTATTAGTAGAAATGGTGTGTATTGATTAATAAAATTATATATTATCTATTGGAGACAAGACATACTTTATATTCATTATAATTGGACACCGGACAATTTCCGTGCGTGCATGGCAGGCATATGGGATAAGAGACAATAACAATCATTTATATGAAACAATTAAAATACATATCTCGAGTGTCTTAACATGTCCTGTATTGTGTTCAAGGCATTAGGATAAATTGCAAAGCATGGGTCTGACAAGTTTTATGAATCGTATTAGGATACGTGAATCTGATGATTCATTGGCAGCTTCTCACATACACTGTGTCCCAAACTAACTTTAACAAGAGTTGTTTGTAATGGACAACAAATTGTCGATTTTGGAATAACACTTGGAGATTCAGTCCTGCTTGAAGTAAAACTAGGATATACTGAATAAGATTTTCAGGAAACAACTACTCAGCGGAGAAAAGCTGCGTTGCTGCGCAACTGCAAGTCTTGTTTGTTAGCTAAGATCATTTGTCAATTCCTCACTAGACATAGACCGATTTCGAACTTGTTATGTTCTTGTCAATGCCACAAGTAATGGAAAAGAGAAATAATAATAGCAAACCAGGCTAGCCTAACGCAGACTAAGCAAAACTGCTAATTCAACGCAGGTCGGAGCTTTTGTCCGCTGAGTAGTTGTTTCCTGTAAATCTTATTCAGTATATAATTTAGCCCACTAGGGCTAGAGGTCGCAGATCTTGGTATAATATTTCCAAAGTCAGTTGAAACCCTATAAAAACGCTGACAAAGGATTTTATCCATTAAATGAGCAAATTCCTTTGTCGGGCGTTTAAATTCCTTTGTCGGTGTTTTTATAGCGTTTCAACTGACTTTAGATATACTATACCTGTTTTGCAGGTAGCTATCAGTCACTAAGACATTAGTGATGTCTGACGGGTAGTAGCACTGACCACTAGAGGAATACACTTGTCACTCTCTATGTCAAACAAGGATATATCATAAATGAGTAAATCGGTGTTTTACAAGGTCAATAATTTGTAAGAATTGTCACTAATAAACCTTTATTTCAATTCCATTAAAAAAAAGTTGTTTAGTATGCAATTTGTGTCTCTTTATTAAATTTCAGAATACTCCAGGGAAATAAAGTAAAAATAAAGGCCATCTGCGGAATGAGGCCGAACAAGCTGAATTTTTGCAGAGACCTTCGTTTTGATGTTCCAATGAAGCACAAAAAATCTCATATGCCTACCTTTGTGCGTCTTGAGATATCGAAGGTCAAATGTCATGAAAATGGTTTTTCGCGAAAAATCTCGCTTCCAGTGCATCTGACGTCGTAAGAACCCATAACAAAACTTACGTAAAACAGTATTCTCTACAAAATTGTTCATATACATTTTTTTTCGTACGACCAGCCGTTTGGGAAACATCCCGATTTGACTCACTCGGCTCAAATATTTTAAGCAGAAAACTGCCCGCCAGATACAGTATTTCAGAACGGAAAGCGTTTTCTGTTAGCTATGTATGGTGCTCCAAAAGATGAAGTGAACCTTGACAAATTTAGATACACCCAATTCATTAAGGCTACACGACTTAATAGACCTGTTAAATTGTCATCCCTTCCACCTACCAGTGAAGCAGCTCGACAGCATATTTATCGGGTCTACTACCAAGTACAGATTTGGCTAGGGAAAAATCTACAACCCGAAGAATGGGGTTGGGATTTAAAAAACGACATATTACAGCAGAAAACAACACTACTGCCACCTGCTCCAGACGCACTATTAAATACAATATTCTGCAATTGTAAAAAGGGGTGTGGTGCGCAGTGCGGGTGTAGAAAAGTCGGGCTGCCATGCTCCAAAGTTTGTGGTCACTGTCACGGACAGGCATGCCTGAACCCGTCAACAGAGTTGCAAAACATCGAAGATTTCAGTGACCTTGAGCCTGAAGAGGTTTTGCCAACAGACATAGAGCCAACAGATATAGAGGAAGCGTCTGACGAAGATATTGTGTTGATCGAGGTGCTAGTGGAACCCGACGAAGACGAGGAGGAAGGCAAGGAAACATAAGGCGTGGTGTGGAAAAGAATGTATTTTTTGTTATTAATTATTTATTATATATTTTTTTATAAATAAACAAATTTTTAACGGCTTTAATAATGGAAATTTAATTTTCCAGTCTAACAGATTAAGAAAAGTGCTTTTATATTTATAGCTCTGCAGTATAATACAGTATTACCTATTACGAATGCGCGCCCCCGCTTTATCATGCTATATCTCGAAAACGGTTGGTCGTACGAAAAAAATGTATATGAACAATTTTGTAGAGAATACTATTTTACGTAAGTTTTGTTACAAGTTCTTATGACGTCAGATGCACCGGAAGCGAGATTTTCGCGAAAAACCGATTTTCATAACCTTTGACCTTCGATATCTCAAGACGCACAAGGGTAGGCATATGAGATTTTTTTGTGCTTCATTAGAACATCAAAACGAAGGTCTCTGGAAAAATTCAGCTTGTTCGGCCTCATTCCGCAGAGGAAGTTTTATTTCTCTGGAGTAGAAATATGAATTTACTTTGTTGAAACTGCCCCTTTTTTTAAACAAATTAATGTTTAATTTTTGAAATTTTAAAAATTATTTTTGCTAGTTGAGAGTGCTCTGAAACCACAAATATCTTTTCTAAAATAAATTGTATTATGATAATTTGTTCTTAACGTCTTATCTTATTTTCAACAAAAACTGACTGCCGTTGAAAAACGGGAGTTCCAACAAAGAAAATTTATATTTCTAAAATTTTGTAAATAGACACAAATTTCATTCTAAACAACTTTTCTTACGGAATTTTTTCATATATTGAAAAATGAAATTAAATTTACTAGTGACGATTTTTTTAAATTCGCCTAAGTGTATATGCCAAGCTGTGTCTGATACAAATAGTAAAACATTTTCAATTCTAACACCAGTATTACACAAAGCATTTACCACGGTTTCTCAACTGTTTGAGCATTGGTTTGCAACACCCATTTACTACACATTAACAGTATAGGTGTACCCTGAATATCACTTTAAGTACGCATAATAACATTAATGATTTTATATCCCTTAAATTCCATGGCTCAATACAAATCCATACGTACGGATTTTTGCGTCCTCTGTGATCTTGTCGACATAGTTGTTACTATTTATTTTTATCATCGCGCCGTCTACACACAGCGACGTTTATAGGTAATCTGATTAGTGAATAAACACGGTTTATATGTCGTTGCGCAAAATATAAACACACTATATGCTTCATGCCAGTTGGGAAGCCAGTCCAGAATATACGGACATTGTCCGATGTTTAATAATAATATACTTTCTGTTCGGAACGTTAAGCTAAAATATAATAAAAAAGGATAATAATGCCAAAAATGGATAGGATCAATAAGTAACATCAGGCAAACTTTAATAGTGTTCCACATAAAACTACTGTAAGTAGAATATGAAAATAAGTGTGAAATGAAACTTATCAGTTGGTAGTTATATGCATTTACATCGACACCTGGCGTACCACAAAGTGCTCATTTAGAATCACTATTATTTAATTTGTTCATAAACGACATTCATGCAAGCTTTAAATTTTATAATTATTCGCAGACGATTTAAAAATTTATTTAAGTGTTTCTAACGGTTGAGATTGTTAAAAGACCTTGATAGATTCGTAGTTTGGTACCATGAGAATGACGTCATTGAACGTTGATAAATGCCATTTTATTAAATTCTTCAAAAAGTTAATTGTCCTTTTAATATCATCTGTCAACTAAATGGCCATGTCTTCATGAATCTAAGCAAATTAAAGTCCTCGGGGTTCTGCTTGATCCCAAGTTGAACTTCAATGGTAACATCGACCATAGAGTATCAAAGGCAAACAATATATTAGGCTTTATAATGACTGGAGCCCGGATCCGAATATTACATTGAAAATATCGTCGTGGAACATTTTGAAAATATCGCGTCTATTTCTCTCTCGAAGTGCTGTAGAATGATGGATAAACGATTTTCCAAAGAGTTTGATAACACAGAAATTCGATGCTCTAATGAGATGTACCTCGAATTTCAAAAATGTTAATGCTCTTCGTATGCCAAATATTGCATTGGTGGGATCGGTACATGAATACTGTGTAGTGGCTTGAGCACCTTTCTATGAAATCCATATTTCACGTTTAGAACGTGTCCAACATAAATTTCTGAAAGAGGCTTGTTATAAACTCATGCTGCAAGGAATCCATTTGCATGCTGCTAATGCTGCCACATTAGGTTCGTCCTTTATAACTGAGATCTCAGCTAATCTAAGTTGTTTTAAGGTTACACTGAATAAATAGAAGCATAATTTCATTTGATGAGCCTCTGTAACCGTAAAATTACTTAGATTAACTTCAGAACTCAGAAAGAACGCACCTATTGTATCAACTTGCTCGCGTACATTCAATGACTTAAGGATTTTTACAAGCTAACGAGCAATTTGATCAATTTTCCATACCCATTAATATTTATGCTGCCTCTAGAAACATCTGGAACCCACTCATTTTAAAACCAATTTTCATAGAACTCAAAAATAAGATAAAAATGAAAAAATTTTATTTTATATGATATAACACTGACGTAGTTTTCCACGAACCACCAAAACACCATATACTGCACTCGACGCACGTTTCGAAAACCAAGTTAGCATCATCTGTAGATGATTAAATTAACATTTGCTAACAATGTGTCCTATTTATACCTAAACTAGTGTCACAGTTCGGTAAACCGTGACCCACTAACCAATACAGCGCACTATTTGGGACAGGCTCTCTCTCATTATTCATACTACTTTTACAATTTGTGATTTCCAAGCTTTCAAATGCATCCAGCTGTCTAGTATTTTTTACATTCCTAATTAATCTTAAATTGCTAATATCTATTTTATGGTTGTTCTCAAACGCATGTTGGGACTTATCTGATCTACCATATTTGAGATGAGTTGTATGCTCTTTGAATCTAGTTTGAATTGATCGTCTAGTTTATCCAACATACTTTTGATTGCAGTCCTTACAGCTAATTTCGTAAATCCCCGACTTTTCGCTTGTTTCAATTTTGTCTTTTGGATTGGCTAAAAGTTGTTGTAGTTTAGTTCCCGATAAATAAACCACTGTCATACCTATATCTTTAAAAATCTTACCAATACCACGGGTGAATCGAGGATCGAATGGAATCGATACAAATTTCGGATTTTCTCTTTTTTTTTTGAGAGATCGAGGAATTTCGAAGTGTCGCTTTAAATTTTTCTTTCCTAATTATTTTATCAATTAAACTTACAGAATATTCATTACTCGCAGCGATATCCCTAATCAATGCCTTTTCTCTTTCAAACCTCTCCTTATTGAGGAGGAAGCTTAATAGACGATGGACTAGAAAATTAAAACTCCCATTTTGTGTTGAGCACAATGGTGAGAGTCCTTAGGGATATATTTTAGAGTGCTGGTATCTTTTCCGTATATGTTAACTTCTAATTTATTTTTACTATTTCTAATTATTAATACATCTGAAAATGGTAGTTGTCCAGAGTTTACAATTTCATGTACGAATTTAACTGACGCGAAACGACTTTAATTTTGAAACAAAATTGTTAATATCAGCGACTTTTGTATCAAACACTGCAAAAATATTATCCAAATACATAAGCCAAACCCTGGGGAAATCCTCGAATTCTCTTTTTGCTACTTTCTCAAATCTGTTGATGAAGATACTGGCAGTGATTGGTGACAAAGAGTTACCCATTGCTGTTCCTTCATGTTGTTCGAAGAAATTATCGTTGAATCGAAAGCAATTTTGTTTCATGGAAAGTTTAGTGAGTTGAAGATATTCTTTTACTACATCTTAATTGAGATTGTTTAATACGAGTAGATCCTTAAGGTAGTGAGGTCCAAGGTCTGTGGTATTGAAACACTTGAAACAGTGAGCAAATGTCAAAGGAGATCAAAATTTCTTGCAAATGAATGTTTTTCACCTTATTAATAAAATTATTGGAATTAATCACAGAAAAACTAGGTGGTGCAGTAAATACATTTTCGAACTCCTCTGTTAACAATTTTGATAGGTGATAAGTCGGTGGGCGCGATCCGATGGCTGATAAAATAGGACGTACTGACTTTCCTGGTTTACGTACCTTAGTCAAACAATACAATCTAGGTACACTTGGATTAGATACATGTAACCTACTATTCAAAGCTGGAGTAATAACACTGACGTAGTTTTCCACGAAACACGTTAGTATTATCTTCACATCAAAGGTTCCAACCCACTCTAGGACTGGGGTAATAAAGTTATTGCAGGATTTAAGTACATTTCTTACTTCGGTAATCATTTTTGGTAATGGATTTCTAGAACATTTTTTATAAGGACCATTGCTAATCAGATTGTCTGTCCTTTCATAGTCGTGTCTTTATCTAAAATAACAACCTAATAATTGCCCTTATCAGCTTTTAAGTAAAAACAATGTTTTTCACGGAACCGTTTTTTAATTTTTCTGTCTTTTATAGATTTTGATTTTCAGTTTACTTTAGTGACAATATTTGTCGAGATTTGATACCAGCATTTGTCTGACAAATACCTTAGAGGAATCAGGAAGGTATTGAATTGAATATTCAACACTTGCAACAATATTATCTAAAATGCCTTCAGAGGCAGGTAAAGCAAAATTTAATCGCTTGTTAAGGAGATCAATTTCTTCTTTATCAAACAACTGTGAATTATGAAAATGAAATAATAAAACTTATCTTTGATAAAATGTTTCGAGCCACCAATTTCTGGGATCTTCATCAAAATTAAGAATTAGCAAAATCTGAAGCGTGCCATGACGTAATGACATAGTGAGCGAGCCATCTGCCGGCGCTGCCTACTATGCGTTACAAATTATTTTTATTTTATCTTCAACCAATTAACAAAACCAATAAAATTTTCAGTGATAGTGCAACGATGCATCATTAGATGCCAAACAGTGAATAATGATATCATTATTCATTTGTTCTCAATTTTTATTAAAATTTCATCGATTATGCCATGACATGTCAGTTAAAGCGCGTAATTGTTATTTCATTTCAAATCAAAGCTTGCCAAATTTTTATCGCGATATATTACTAAAAATTGTCATTTTTTAATAGTCGTGGATAAAGTATATTATTCTAATCACATGCAATGGCTATTATTCACTAAAGTGGTTAACGTAAACTTCACCTTTGTAAATAATAGCCATCATTACATGCTCATTGAACACAACATATACTTCATGCACACGACGCGCGTTTCGCAAATTCAGTTGGCATCATCTGGAGAAGATTGAAACTAATCTTATGCTAACAATATATCCTATTTATATCTGAACTATTGTTACAGTTGGGTGAATCGTGACCAACTAACCAAGAGAGCGGACTATATGAATTGACGTTCTGTCACTATTCATAATAGTTTTACACTTTGTAATTTCCAAGCTGTAAAATGCATCCAGCCGTGTAGTATTTGTTACATTCCTAATTAATCTTAAATTACTGCTGTCTTATGGTTGCTCTAAAGCGTATGTTGGGCAACACTAGACTTGTCTATTCTACCTTGAGATCAGCCATATACTCCCTGAATATAGTTTGATTTGATCGTCTAGTTTGTCCAACATACAAAAAAAATCCCAAAAACTGCATATAGTAAAACATTCGTAGAAAACACAAATTATACTTTCAGAAAAACATCAAAAATGTATAAGGAGTCCTAACAAGAGATCTCTGATTGAATGGCCACCATTTTTGCCTGGTTTGGTTTTTTGAAATACGCTTTTTGACATGTCACGTGAAAACGTGACAAAATCATCATGGAGCGCTCACCACCTAGCAATATGTTATTTATTCAACCTTTTTATTCAAATCAGCGCGCAGCGTCCAGTTACTGCAACCCGAGGAAAATTATGTGTAATTGTTGATCAATATCATGTGTCCTCTGAGACATCATCAGTACGCAACATGATCGCGAAAATCGAAGTTGGAAACAGTTCTGTGCCTCCACAATTTTTAAAAAATGGTTAGCTGCCAGACATTTCGAATATCTACGAAAATCGACGAACGTAGGAGATTTTTTCCGAGGATTATTTTTTTCTTGAGAAAATTATGGAAAAAATTAAGGAGTCGCATAATGACGATAGGAATCGAACAGTGCAATCCACAAATCGCTATCTCTTTCTGTTCTCCATATACAGGGGGTGGAAGAAAAAAACGAGACCAACTGCTCATCCAGACCTTACGATATGAGAGCGCTAGACTTCTTCCTTTGGGGTTATGTTAAGGTAAAGATGTATGCTAACAATCCACAAATCCGGCGCTAGAAATATCGGAGATAAAATGGCAGAAATAGGGCCTTCATTATGTGAAAATTTCGTCGAAGAGGCACGTATCACAGAGGCCGAGGCGGCCATTTAGCCGATATTGCGTTCCATACATGATTTGCCAGCTCTCAATAAAATATTAAGTAGGTAATAAAAAAACAATAATTTTCATTTATGCGGCAATTTTCTTTCATTGGCTAAAATTTTTAAAATAACCAATCACCCTCCTAGGGTGTCGAAATAGATACCAGAATCCATCCTAGTTTGCAATCATCGTTTGTATTCTTTTTCTAACTTTCCACACTTGACATTATACATATTGTATAGTTGACGCGTCAATACATTTTTATATATTACTTAAACATTTTTGTTGTATTAAAATATTTAGTGATCTGAGCATGTTATTTTATTAAACAAAAAGAAAACTTAAATATTCTACAAAAAACTGTCTATACAAATAAAAATGTATACGGAAATTCGCTCAAGGCCTATTCTGTAAACTGTTGTAATTTGTAGATGTATTTTAGAACCTAACAATCTCAAAGGGGTTGGTATTTCTTATCTCTTGGGAATATTTTATCTATCGCGAGCTGACGAATTGAAAATAGAGGAAATCGACTAAAGAGAAATTTAAGATTTTCCAATTTCCTTTTCGGTAGGTGAAAATATAAATTTAAATATAAGCAAAATTATGTCTGTTTAAACTGAGATTTATCTAAAACACCGAACGACTGTTTTGAAATAGAGAATTTATTTTCATGTTATACGTTTTGATATTTTTAAGATTTCTCAATGTGTGGATAATAAAGCACAAACTCTTTTACCTGTTTAAACTGCACTGCAATAGCTTATTTATTAATGTTCAACAAAAAATGCAGCAGCCATTCTCCGAACTCCATTTTAATTGATTTTTTTTATTTTGAAAGGGTTGATTTATTTATTTATTTATTATTATACATTATCTAACAAATACAAATTCCATTTACAAAATAGGAAAATGCATTTTACACAACGAAATATACCATGATATTAAAATTAGAGTAATAAAAAGAAAATACAATTATTTCAATAATGCTTTAATAATAATACTTATAAATTTCATTTCTTTATCTAAATTATACTCCAATTAAAGATATCAATAAGACCGCAAAAATTTACAATTACTGTATATATTCTAAACAGTGTATTTCTAGATGTTTGTTCTAGGCATGGGCAGATAATAGTTTTTCTCTAGAAAATCAGTTAGATTAATTAATTTATAAAGGAATACAAGTTCAGATATATTTCTACGAGTTTCAAGCGAAATTAATAACCCATCATCATGTGGTTGCACACGAGACCAGGTACCCCCCACTTTTTTTCATTTTTTTTTCTAGATAAAAAAGTGAAATTAGGGTACAGGATATTTGGCATAAAAATACATTCTTTGACCTAACCATACTCAAAAATACACTTTCGGTTTAACCGGAAGTACTAGTAACTTTTTTATTTTAAATGGCTCCCTGTATATTTTATAACCTTGTCCGATAGAAGTTTCATTACCTTTACAATGATTTTTTTCAAAATCAAAATCGATGAGAAATTACCTTGAAATATGGAATTGTATGTGAAAATATTATTATTAAAGTTTCTAATACCTAGTAAAGAGCTAGGTATTAACCAAAAGATATTTTAAAACATGTTGCATTCAAAACAAATGACTTTTTGTCTGTTTAACTAGTTTATGCCGTTTTTTTTTTTAATAAATATTTTATAGAAAATAAACGGCCAATATTCACTTTTCTTAAATAGTTTTTTACGCGCTTTCAGTACAGCTTTAAATTAGCTTTCCAAGGCAATTTCGAATTTTAAAATTGGTCCATAAATGGATTTTGAAACCATTTCAAAGTATACTATATTTTTTTGTTAATTACTCTACCGGAAGGAAGCATGTAAAAAATATACAAGGTACCATTTAAAAAAAGTGAGTTCTGGCCGTTTATTTTTTATAAAATATTTATTTGAGAAAAAAACACCATAAGCTACACTGTCAGAAATTTCTGTGGTAATTTTATTATACCGTATATAACGCAGATTACACATACAGTATATTAATATTAATACATGACATATTTGAAAATTCATATGCTTGTGAATGGATTTCAATATATCAGTGTATTAAATGTCAGACATATGTATGAAATTTAATGAACTTTCATTTAAATTTAATTAAGACACGAAGTATATTAAAATTATTATACAGTTTTAAGAAACTGTATATTAAAAGTGTATGAATTTTCACAACTTTTCTAACAGTGTAATTAAATTAGCAAAAAAGTCATTCGCTTTGGGTGCAAAATGTTTAAAAATACCTTTAGTTTGATCAATCAATTACCTACTGAAGTCATTTCGGAAGGTACGAGGGTTTACAGAAACATAGAAAAACATATCTGGACGTATAAAATGACAACTCATTAATATTTTCAAAATTGTAAAGGTAGTTGATAGAGTTTATCAATACGCTTCTAATGTAAAATTTTAGTAATTTAATATGTATTGTTTCAATTTTACTGAATAAAAAATTACATATTTTCCATTTAAACTCCGGCATTTTGCATAAAATACAATTTTCGGTGAAAAACTTAAATTTGCAGGATTGCTAAGACCCTAAGGAACCAGTTGTATAGGACAGCTGTCATATTGTTCAATTACTCAAGTGACAAAAAAAAATCTTAAAGTTTGGAGACTTAAAACTTTACGTTTTTGAGCATAAAATTAGAACTGCAAAGAAAAGGTCAAAATTTTGAGGCGTCGCTGTATACAGAGTATTAGTGAAATAGTTTTGTGACGGTTCAATTCAAGTGTTGCATCTACGTTTACCGCAACTCACCATATGTAATTAATGTCGAGATTCAGATAACATGATCACTGTTTTCTGAATCACTTCTGTACATATTTGGTGACAAAAATGGAGAAGTTCATTTGTGCCACTCAGAGTGGCACATATCGTTCTTTCCACTTAACTCATAGTATTGCTCTCTATCCCTTTTAGTGTATTTTCTGCAGAATGTCAATCTATAGTATGCCTATTCTCCGAAAGGAGTTTGTTCAGTGAGATATGAATGATTTTCCTACATAATATTAACTGAAATCATTGGAATCGAATATTGTAAATACAGTTTTTTTAATTTTGGACTCGATTACCCGCGTTGTTTTCATGAAATTATATCTCAAATTATTTCTAGTATCCCACCAAATACACACTTTGTTGACTTGTTTCCTTGCAGATCAATAAAAATTTAATTTGAAACATTATTTTTGTTGGGACTGCAACCAATTATAAAATCACACATCATGATTGATATGGTTGATTGTGAAAAAAATTCGTTTGATAAATATTGCTCAAATGACAAGTTAAATTTACGAGAGAGGAATTTACAGTAGTAACAATTTTCATTTTATTATCGAAATCAAATGCACTTATGTGCTCATGCAGTATCTAGAGGCGATTGGCATAGATAAAAACTCATTTTTATAAATACTCCATAGGCCATTAATAGAGATATAATTAATGGGTTTCGTCCTTATAATATTTAGTTGTCGAATAAATATGTATTTGTTGTTGAGGTTTCATTTTATTGAAATAAATGGAATTGTGCTAATCCAAAAATACAATGTTGCAATTTCAGACATTGATGTGTCCCATCACTGTACCTAATTAATAATAATTATTAAAGTTAGTGTGGCTTTATAAATGGACTTAGCTATTGTTTTAGTGATTTGTTACATATCGCACGTGTATATTTTATTATGTTAAAGTTCCGACGAAGATATTTTTGTTTGGGAAACAAAATAGATAAATTATTTTGTTTTAAGAAAGTTCGTAAAACAGTGGTACTAATTATTAAATTTTAATATTATAAACGTTTTTGCAAACAAATTTAAGAAGCAATTTAACTACTGAAAACAAATTGCTTTTAATGGACTCAGTCCTCAGACATTCATAAAATAGTTACAAAAATTTAATGTTTTGATTTTAGAAGTGATCTTTAAATTCTCTAATATGTTTTCCAGACTACATATATTAAAAAACAGTTACAGAAACAATTTAGTTTTTTCCAGACATTTAAGAAACCGTTATATATTTGCACAACTGGGATATCTCCTTGAAGGATAATGATTAAAATATCCCATTTAACACAAAAACGCCACCAAAATTAACAGTATAAATTAACAACCTAACCTCATTATTATTATGTCAACTCTATACAACTATGAATATTTTGGGAAAAATTTTAATGTGTCAATTTTCAAAGAACAATAAAAAAGAATTATGGAAGAATAAGTCAAAGTGGAAATAATATAGGGATATCTACGAATATTAATGTTAGTATATATATAACAAATCCGTTAAATTTTCCAAAAAGTTAGAAAATAATAATTAGCAAAAAATTTTTTTAGTGTTGTTATATTTCATTTCATTCCATATTTTAAACTTTTACCAATAAAAGGATACCCAATTTGTTTTAAAAATATGTATTTCACCTAATAGACATATAACGAGGCTTTTTGCTCTCGTCATTTTTTTTAATAGGAAAGCACAACATTCAAAAAAAATTAAGGATTATCTACAAATACATTTATTCAATTTAAATAGAAAACAAGTTGAGACTCTATTCTCCGGGTGGGGAAGCGAGCGATTAACTAGAAAATGTCAAAATATACCTAATACCAAACAAACTCAAAAAACTGTCAGAAATCGACAACTTAACAACTAAAAAAAATTGTCCAGCTTAATTAAGAAATTTTGTTAGGCGCCATCTTTTTTTATATGTGTTTTTACTAAAGTTCTGGCTGATCAAAGTCCACTATTACAGTAAAAAAAAGGAAAAACGTGTAACTATTTCAATAGTCTCTCATTTCACGAATTATTAATGTCCACGGAAAAGTCAAATACTTTACATAAGGTTCAGGCTCACAAACCGATTTGCAAATAGTTAAAGTTAAGTTCTTTGTTGCACCCAACAGGCAACGGTGGAAGCTTTCGTTACTAGGTACCTAGTTACTTTATAATTTATTCTAGAGGATCTTACCAGCGAGTGGGGTACATCTTTTAATTTCTTAGTCGCAAACCTTCAACCAAATTTCAAGTCACATATTATTTCGACCGCAGCAAAATGCAAGGTAACTTATCTTCAACAGAGCACGGCAACAGACCCAACTCACATCATATCTCTTTCGTCGCTTGACATTGTCTCAACGTAACAAGGTACGGGAATATAAAAAAAGGTAAGGTAACGTATTCTTATATAGCAGAACAACACCACAGGTCTAGACCGTCCTCTTCGGCTGTGGCTCAGTCTTTCGCGCCCAAAACCTGCCCGAAAACATTGTCTCACCAACGCGTGCACTAGTTATACAAACGTCGGCCATAATACGATGGTCCAGTAGCGCCACGCTACAGGGGTAATATGATAATGTTTAACAAAAAAATATTTTAATCGAGTCTGGAATTTAAGGTATACTTGACCCATTTTATTTAATTACCAACGAATATGATCCAAATTATTTATTCCAAAAAAACGAACCGTTACAGACATGTTGAGTAAAAATCGTCAAACTTTCAGTACGCCCGTATAAACCCATGAATTTCGTTTGAAAAATCAATTTTTTAAACACATTTATAATAACGATAATGGTATAAAATTCATAGATCTAACTTATGATTTTCTACATATTAAAAATATGTAAACATATTTTTTTGCCTTTTTTTAAATTTTCACCCCTTCCCGACAGTAAACTATTTTTGTACGACCAAGTCAGATTTAATTCTTAGGGGTCATTTAATGGTTTCAGATAGCCAACTTTTTAAACATAAAATGCCTACGAACTTTTTATTTAAGGCTTGTAGGATGCGTTTTATACTCGATTATAATAACTGTTTCAGAAATTTTAGAGATGAAAACTGTGTTATTGAACTTTGTCAAAGTAAGTATACAGGAATTTAATCCTGTGGAATATGTGAACATAGTTTTTATGTAATCTTTTCCTGAAGATAATAATCTTCGCATCATGTAGAAAAATTGGAGAGGCTGAACTTTTCAAAAGTTCAATTATTTTAAAAATTTTATATAGCAGTCACTAAATATCGAGAATCTTCATCCATATTAAACTGAAGTGATGAATATTTACCAACAGGTGAAGCGAAAAGAAAAGTAGGATTTTCATAGTCAACTTATATTTTGGAGGAACAGTTGGTTTCAAAAAAGATATGCTCATTTTCTCAATAACCACAGAAGAGATCTCTGTTGACATGATCTGTAAAACCTGCCAATGGTCTTGGATACAATATGATGGTACCTTCTCAAATTCGAAGATAACTTTATAGAATGATTGAAATGTATTTAATAGATTGGTCGCTGAGTTATTGTTGCGGGACCTGCATGATATCCAGAGCTAAATCCCTTAGATTTTTATAATAACAACAATAATAAATTTTCTTATTAGGAGACTACTCATAAGAAATATAGGATTCTGCTAATTGTAAACGTTAGGACGACGAACTAGTACCTACCGAGTCCTCCCTCTTTAACCTTCAACTCAACCAAACATTATATTTAAGGCAATTAGTTGACGTTGAAGAAATAACTACTACGCAGTAATTTCATAATTTAAATGCAAGAGTATGGTTTTATGGCTTTATTAGTCTCACTTAAACGGCGGTAAAAATACATTAGTTCCCCTTTTAAAAAAATGTGGGTACAGCAGTATAGGCTCGTACTGGTATGATCTGAGAACAAAAACTGCAATATAATCAGTAACTGTGTGCATATTTCAATTACCTATTTAAAATTAGTCATATTAAAACAAGATTTGTATTAGAACTAGGTGATGGGATAAATTCATTGTAATAGTTAATTCTAAATGGACCTTTGTGTAGTCATAGTTGCTAGTCAAATGGGTTTGTACTAAAAATGTATCACAAAAGTGGCTATTGTAAAGTTTCAGACGATAAACGTGAACTTAATTAGTTCAATGTTTTAAATGTGCAACGCCTCCCTCGGTGTAGCCAGAATAGTGGTAACCTTTTGACAGAATCGCAGTAACCATATGTAATTCGTAAACTCGCGTGCAGCCCAAATAGTAAACAGGGACATAGTGTATTTAAACTACCTCATTGCGGAAACTCAACTGAGAATAAACCTGCCTAACTTGACGCAAACTTTGTAATCTTAAGTAAATTCATAAACCGCGAATTTCCCTAGGGTCTGGTAACGATAACTTCTAAAAAATAGAATAAAAAATAAGCATATTGACGGGGTTGATATATAAATAGCAAACAGCCAACTGTTATTATTACTTTAATATTTAATGTGTTTTCGTGAATCTTCAACATTCTCGGTGTGTACATTGGTGTAATTAACGTTCTTTATTTATTTCTATTTCTCTTCGGAAAGTAACGATTTTTCTGGATGTCTTAGTTTCATTTTCATTAATTTTACATTATTGCAAGAATATTTTCCATGTTTATCGAGTCTTAATTAAATACTTAGCTATTTTATTAATATTACACATGGTGGGTCATATTTTAATCGGAAAACTTAAAAAATCGACAGAACATGCCGAAATAATATGGATTATCATATAAACCTAGCTGCAGCTAAAAATGTTTAGTTTTCGAGATAGAGGGCATTGAAGTTTTAATTTGTTTTTAATTTTTCCCATTTTCCTCCGGAAATAATTGAAATATTGTTACGAAATCGAAATGTGAACGTTGCGTACATCCGTACATTTCTCACCATAATTTTCATCTCTCAATTCCAACCAGAAGCATGACAGTGGGGCGTGTCGAAGATATTCTTCCCAAAAAAATGAGATGCAACTGACTTAAGTTGTATTTTCTTTCTTTTGCACAAAAAATTTTCTCATAATTTTTTTCTATAGAATACAACGGTTTTAAGTTAAACTAATTTCAAAAGCATTCATCCCCTACTTATCAATTAACTGTTAATTGAGAATTGTTGAGATGCAAACTATAGTTCGAAGTGTACCCAATTTACATCTTCTGAATTTTATAACAATGTCTCAATTATTTCCAGAGAAATGCACCCTCTATCTCGAATTTATATAACAAATCCATATTATTTTGGCGCATTCTATCGGTTCTCTAAGTTTCCCGCTTAAAATCTGGCCCACCCTGTATAAATGTATTTACAAGGCTGCCTAACAGGATTTTAATCCTTACACATATTAGGTAGGTAGGTAGGTTTCTTGTGAGTGGGTCCCTGTGGACATTCCACTGCGGCCTTCACTAGGCCTATTGTGGCTCACACCTAGTAATATTTCACCCAATAAGGTCAGTCTCTTAACAAAACTGATAACTTTATTGGGTGAGAATGTGTCCAGATCCTCTGGCAATAGTTGCCATTTGCCAAATATTGAGAATCGGATCTTCTCCACAGCGGGACAGGTACATAGGATGTGGTCTGCCTTCTCATCATCTTCCAGGCATAAATGACACTCAGCGTTTTCCGCTAAGCCGAGTTAATGCTGATGGTAGTTTAGTCGGCAGTGCCCGGTATATAGGCCAGTTAGAGTTTTCAGGTTTACCCTGTTTAACTCTAAAAGTTTCTTAGCTCTTGATTTCAAAGGGTATTTTATAAACGCCTTCGAATGAACTAATCTTGGTACCTCTTGCCAATACTGGAGAGTTTTCCTTTCAGCCCAGGTTGAAATAGCCATCTTAGCAGTACTTAAAGATATGCCAAGTATTGGTTCTGGTCTGATGATTCGTGATCCCGCTCCTTCTCTGGCCAAGGAGTCGGATATTTCGTTACCTTCCATACCAGAGTGGCCGGGTATCCAGACCAGTCACTTTATTGTTTTTGTTCAAGTGATTTAGAGCCTTCTGAGAATTCCATATCGTTTTGGAGTTACACCGGTAGGAGCCAAGAGCTTTTATAGCTGCTTGGCAATCTGAGAAAATTTATATCGATCTGCGTGTAAGATGCATATATTCCAACCTTCTCACACACAGCTCAATGGCATGAACCTCAGCCTGAAAAACAGTTGCATGTGTACCTAGGCTTGAAGATATCCTCACCCTTGGTCTGTAGCTATGTACTCCGGCTCTTGTCCCCTCGGGAGTTTTGGAGCCGTCTGTAAACCAGCAACTATCTGCCCTCAGGCTTTATTCCAATCCCACTCATCTCTTTCCGGAGAAAGGATGTTGAAGGTCAGCTCACAGTTGGTCATAGTAGGCATAGTATCCGAGGGCATACTCAGGATGCTGTGATTCTCTATGTCATCCAGCAACCTGTTCCGCCCCATAATACTAGTCTGTTTATTGCAGTCTGTAGGTTGCCCACCTGGCCTCTCTCTCCAAGTATATATGAAGAGGGGGTAAATCCAGGAGGATTTCCATTGCAGCTGACGGTGTGGTGCTAATTGTTTCCGTTACGGTCATGCATGCTAATCTCTGCAATCCAGAGAGTTTGGCTTTGGCCGTCCGTTGTGATCCTTTCGGCCACCAAATAATGGATCCGTATGTTATCATTGGTCTGTTGACCGTGATGTAGATCCAGTAAATTTTTAGGGGACCCATGCCCCAGGATTTGCCACAAATTTGACGGCATGTTCATAAGGACAGCTTTGCTTTGTGGATTACCTTTCCCAGATGGGAGTTCCAATTAAGTGATCTATCTATATAGATCACTTAATTGGAACTCCTAAATATCTAGGAATCACTCTATAGTGATTCCTAGATATTTCACCTCCTCCGCAAATGGAATAGTTTCACCCATTAAAGAGGGAGGTCTTAAGTCCTCCAGCTTCCTTTTCCGGATGAATGGTACTGTTACTGTTTTTTGAGGGTTTACAGACATCTGTTCCCTGTCGCACCAGTTACTCACTGCATCCAGTGTCTCTTGAAGGGTATTCGATATTACTCCTTCAGAGTTTCCTCTGACTAGTATGACTAGATCATCTGCATATGCTAGAACCTCAACCTCAACCTATTACACATATTACACAGAACATTAAATGCCTGTGTGCTTGCACATTAAAATTATTGATTTCTGTGCTTCATTCTCCAGAATTTGGCATTGGGGTAGTAATTTCTAAATTTCGTAGTGGTGTGGTGGCAGTTTCTCTTTATATAAATGATGACGATTCTAATGTCATATTTTTGGAGAGGACATATCCGCAGAAAATGTTCCAACAAAGTGAACATTTGTCTTAATAATGAAGAGTTAATGTTAAGAAACTGTACAGTGTGGCCATTTTATAACATTGGACCTGATATAACTCTTATATTTTTAAAGTTATTAATATGACCAAAAATCAAATTACGATGTCCGTTACTAAGTTTTTTTTTGTCATCAGAAAAACAAAAGACTGTCAATAGAAAAAGATATATACATAACGCATTTTTTAATGGAACATCCTGTATCTTAATTCATATTAATAACTTGACAAATAAAAGAGTTATATCATATCAAAATGTTATCAAGATGAAATGACCACATTATACAAATAATTTGAATTTGTTTTTCATTTTATCATCAATCATCCTGTTGGTCGAACGTCGCATGCAATTTTTTTGGAATTACTAATGTGTTCGACTTATTGATGCATCCCAACATTTAAAACAAATCTATTGTTTAAACATGGAGATGTTTACTCTAAATTTATGAGCTTTTTGACAAAACCATTACCAGTTTCTCTCATCCGCATTATTTGTATAATAAAATCAGATATCGTAATGACATTTATAACAACTAGCTCAGTCCCCTAGGATCTTGAGCTGAGATGAAATAATCCTTGTGTGAAATTTTGCATAGAAGTAGGTCTTTGCTAGTGGAAAAGTATAAAAAAAACTTCTCAGGACTACCGTGGTTGCAACATAAAACAATATGGCGTTAAAGTTGTTTTTTTGCAAATAACTTTTAAAACACGCAAAATACAGAAGAAATTGTAGAAGTGAAAATTAAAAATCACAAAATTCTACACAACAAATGTTTTTAAAGACAATTTCGCACTTGCAACCGTTTTCACGTAAAAAAAAGAATGAAAGTTTTGGGGTCTCGAGCCAAAGCGTAAACGCCAAAATTGTCAATTTTTCGTGCGTTTCGTCACAAGAACTTTAATACCTTTTGAGGAAATGATCGAATCGTGATAAATAAAAAACGTTTTAAAGGGGACGAGTACTGCTGGACGGATATATCAGGGGGAACAGCCTGAATCATCACCCCCCTCAATATCCATCAGTACGCCTATCAGACAGGATAATCAACAGAACTAGCACTCAATAACCTAGTCGAGAAGATCACCCAATCCCTTCAAATGAAGGAAATTGCGGTGGGAGCCTTTCTCGACATTGAGGGAGCATTTAATAATGCACTGCCCGACTCCTTATATGCAGCAGTGGCTGCCAGAAGAATTGAGCCTACTATAGGCGACTGGATTCGTGCTATGCTATCAAACAGAACCATAACAACGTCTCTACAGGGAGAAACAGTTAGGTTTAGAGCCACGAGAGGATGCCCGTAGGGTGGGGTTCTCTCCCCCCTTTAGTGGTCACTTCTTGTGGACGACCTATTGGCTATTCTCACACTGTGGGAGGTTGAGGTTCTAGCATATGCAGATGATCTAGTCATACTAGTCAGAGGAAACTCTGAAAGAGTAATATCAAATACCCTTCAAGAGACACTGGATGTAGTGAGTAACTGGTGCGACAGGGAACAGATGTCTGTAAACCCTCAAAAAACAGTAATAGTACCATTCACCCGGAAAAGGAAGCTGGAGGACTTAAGACCTCCCACTTTAATGGGTGAAACTATTCCATTTGCGGAGGAGGTAAAATATCTAGGAATCACTCTGGATAAATCACTTAATTGGAACTCCCATCTGGAAAAGGTAATCCACAAAGCAAAGCTGTCCCTATGGACATGCCGTCGTATTTGCGGCAAATCCTGGGGCATGGGTCCTCAACAAATTTACTGGATCTATATCACGGTCAACAGACCAATGATAACATACGGATCCATTGTTTGGTGGCTGAAAGGATTACAACGGACGGCCAAATCCAAACTCTCTGGACTGCAGAGATTAGCATGCATGACCGTAACGGGAGCAATTAGCACCACACCGTCAGCTGCAATGGAAATCCTCCTGGATTTACCCCCTCTTCATATATATCTGGAGAGAGAGGCCAGGTGGGCAACCTACAGACTGCAACAAGCGGCCATTAATATGCCGCAGACTAGTATCATGGAGCGGAACAGGTTGTTGGATGACATAGAGAATCACAGCATCCTGGGAATGCCCTCGGATACTATGCCTACTATGACCAACTACGAACTGACCTTCAACATCCTTTATCCAGAAAGAGATGAGTGGGATCGGAATAAAGCCGACCTACTGAAGGCAGACAGTTGTTGGTTTACAGACGGCTCCAAAACTCCCGAGGGAACAGGAGCCGGAGTACACAGCTACAGAACAAGGGTGAGGATAGTCTCAAACCTAGGTACTCATGCAACTGTTTTTCAGGCTGAGGTTCATGCCATTGAACTGTGTGTACGAAGGCTGGAATATATGCATCTTACACGCAGATCAATAAAAATGTTCTCAGATAGCCAAGCAGCTATAAAAGCTCTTGGCTCCTACCGGTGTAACTCCAAAACGGTATGGAACTGTCAGAAAGCTCTAAATCATTTGAGCAAGAACAACAAAGCGACTCTGGTCCGAATACCCGGCCACTCTGGTATGGAAGGTAACGAAATAGCGGACTCCTTAGCCAGAGAAGGAGCGGGATCACGATTCATCGGACCAGAACCAATACTTGGCATATCCTCAAGTACTGCCAAGATGGCTATCTCAACCTGGGCTGAAAGGCAAACTCTCCAGTATTGGCAAGAGTTACCAGGATTAGTTCATTCGAAGGCGTTTATAAAATACCCTTTGAAATCGAGAGCTAAGAAACTTTTAGAGTTAAACAGGATAAATCTGAAAACTCTATAACAGGCTGAGATACCGGGCACTGCCGACTAAACTATCATCTGCATAAACTCGGCCTAGCGGAAAACACCGAGTGCCGTCTATGCCTGGAGGATGATGAGAAGGCAGACCACATCTTATGCACCTGTCCCGCTGCGGAGAGGATCCGATTCTCAATATTTGGCAAAGGGCAACTGCTGCCAGAGGATCTGGACACATTCTCACCCAATAAAGTTATCAGTTTCATTAAGAGACTGAACTTATTGGGTGAAATATAATTAGGCGTGAACCACAATAGGCCTGCTGATGGCCGCAGTGGAGGGTCTACTGAAACCCACTGACAACAAACCTAACCTAACCTAACTGCTTTCATTATCATAAATTTTTAACCGTAGCATTTGTTTTTTGCATGGAAAAACAAAATTAAACTTTTTTTGTTATTTTTAGTCTATTCATTAAACTATCTACGAGTATATCTTGATATATACTTGTTAAAGTAACTAGTCCGGTTGATTTTGGAATCTTTATATGCCACATTTCGATATCATAGTGGACAGAAAATGAGTGGACTACATATTTTGTAATTTTGGTGAATTTACAAAATTTTGATTCAAAATGCTTTTAAATGGTGAAACATTAATATTGACACAGAAAAACATGCAAATTAAAGTTAGGGGTATCTAATTTTAATTAGCAGTGTCCATTTTCTCATTATAATTCGCATTTAATAGGAATTTGCAATATAGTGCATGTATCTGAAAATCTAAGTTGTATTTTTCTGAAATCGCTCAAAAATTTCTACTTTCTCGGCGCAATTTCAGATCCCAAAATACGCTATTCTAGTATTTTAGTCCGTTGCTAAGCAACCATCATAAAACAGTACGAAAAAGTTACTTTTCCGACCAAGCCGGGAAAGTAACTCGCGTACAGGTTTTTTATACAGGGTGTCCCAACCAAAAGTAGGCACCCTGAATAACTTTGGAGATACAATTTTTTTGAAATATTGTTGAAACACGTCGACCTTGTTTCCAAGGGGGACATATTTAAATATAATACTTGTATATCTATCATCATCTCCCTACCCTACACGGCCACCCCCCTCAAAAAATGCAAATGGCAAGGAGGGTCGAGTGAGACATCTTTTGAAAGGTGTTTCAATTCCCTACATAACTGTGTATTTTTTTTTAACTTTTATCGATTTGTTCTTAAGGAAAATCATTTTATTTTTGATGATTACACACAATCGAAATCGTTTAAAAACTCTAAAATACACGGCACTGGGTACTGGAATTTATAAAAAAACTACATTTATAGTGCTCTCAAAACAACATGAGTTTTTTCGACAAAAAACACTTTCCTTATCCGTTTAGTTTTAGAGTAATAAAAGACTCATAAGGATTTGATAGTCCTTGAACATTAATTTGTTCACAACCAATTTTAAATCGAGATATATTTTACCAGAGTGAGTTCTCAAAATGGTTTATACCCTTCAAGAGAGAATAGAAATTTTCAGCATTTATTTTAAAAACGATAATTGTGCTAGATCTACGGCATATTCAATAGAAATCATCCAGGTAGAAGGGTTGGTTCTCAGTATGTTTTACAATTATTTACAAAATTTATGGAAACAGGTTCTGTAGGAAACAAAAAGCATGAACCTCAGCGACCGATATCATCCATATAAATTTAAATTGGTACACGAATTAAACGAAGATCATCCCGATCGTCGGCTTGAATTCTATGAGATTTTTAGGGAATAATTATACGGTAATGCCAATCAACTGTACAATACGTGTTTTTCTGATGAATCGACATTTCAGTTAAATGGGGAGGTAAACAGGCACAATTGTATGTATTGGAGTGAAACCAATCCACATTTGTTCATGGAAACTCATTCCCAAAAACGTCAGAAGTTAAATGTTTGGGCTGGCATCTTAGGGGATCACATTGTCGGGCCGTTATTTATTCCTGACAATTTAAATAGCGAAAGGTTCTTCGATCTGTTAGAAAATAATATCGACCCAATGATTACCCAAATCCTCGAAGAAGACGATAATCTTTTAGAGGGCGAACTGTTTTTTCAATAGGATGGGGCACCCCCACATTTTGCTATGGCAGTCCATCAATTTTTGGATAATCGGTTTCCTAAGCGATGGATTGGAAGAAGAGGTCCTGTGCAGTGGCCCGCTAGGTCACCCGATTTAACTCCCTTGGATTTCTTTCTGTGGGGACATTTGAAATAGAAGTCATTTGCAACAAAACCCGCATCTCTGGAAGAGTTACGTGAAAGAATTGTTCGAGAATGCCGTTTATTGACTCCAGATGTGTTCAGAAATGTTCGTACAGAATTTCAAGACAGATTATACTACTGTATGAAAGTCAGTAGGGGTCATTTTGAACAATACATACGATAATTTAAACTGCATCTTTTATTTTTATTTCCCGAACCTAAAATAATGAAACAATTATTTCTCAGAAACAAATCGATAAAAGTGGAAAAAATACACAGCTGTGTATAGAATTAAAAACCATTCAAAAGATGTATCACTCGACCCCCTTTGCCATTTGAATTTTTTGAGGGAGTGGCCGTGTAGGGTAGAGGGATGATGATATGTATACAAGTATTACATTAAAATATGTCCCCCTTGGAAACAAGGTCGACGTGTTTCACCAATTTTTCAAAAAACTTTTATCTCCAAAGTTATTCAGGGTGCCTACTTTTGGTTGGGACACGCTGTATATATTTTAGTCAGTAAATAAATACACGCAGACAAACCAACTCATGTTAAAAATGCATATTTTAGTAAAAAATATAACTTTAAATTTAAGGTCACATTTTTTGTAGTTGCTACTATTTCTGGTGGTGTCCGAAACACCTGATGATGATCATCAATGTCTATTTTAAATATTTTTTTATATATTTTTTTTGCACTTAGAAGTATTAAAGCGAAATAAGCACTGAATCTGACTTTTATCACAACAATAAATAGACAATGATTGTTAATTAAACAATTTTATAAGCAGTTAGATTGTAATGAAAAAATGTTATGCTTAAAAAAAAATCCTCAATTTATAATAAAATTGAGTACGATTTTAGAAAAAAATAGTATGTGTACCTCGTAGTAAAAGCACATTCCCAGACTTCAATGCAATTTACATCGTCGTCCAGGAATGTATTGCTTTTACTATTAGATACACAATGTACTATTCTAGTATTGAATATTCACATTTTTGCAATTGTGACCTACAGTAAACGAAAGATAAAGACTCGTTCTTTCTATTGTATATATAAATTAGATGGACAACTATCTAACACCTCAACCTTAAAATTTGGAGTTCCTCAGGGGAGTGTACTTTCTCCACTTCTTTTTATTTTGTTCATCAATGACCTTGATCATAATATAACTAAAGAGTTGAACATACTTATAGTTATGTTTGCAGATGACACAACAATTTGTATAACTGCCGATTCCCCAGAAGATCTCCAGATTAAATCAAATAGACTTTTATCACTATTTTATGACTGGTGTTACTCCAATAAATTAATAATAAATACTGAAAAAACAAAATACATTATGTTTCATAAAAGAAGAAAAATAGAAGATATTACTCTCATTCTTAACAACAATACACTAGAAAGAGTTTTTAATACCAAATTTTTAGGACTTTACATGGACGAAAATCTGACTTGGAATAATCACATAGATTACGTAATAACCAAGCTAAACTCAACTTATTATGCAATAAGAAATCTCCGACATATAGTGGACCGCAAATATCTATTAAACATCTATTACTCTCTGGCATATTCCCACATTAAGTATCTAATTATATACTGGGGACAAGCAACTGACATAAATAGAGTTTTCATTCTACAAAAAAAGGATACTAAGATTAATATTTTCTCTTAATCCCTTAGACACATGTAGACCAATATTTAAGTATAACAACATATTAACTACTGCTAGTGTATTCATTTATGAATCGGCTTTATTTGTCAAAAACAATCTAGAAAAATTTCCACAAAACAATGCTATCCATAATCATAACACTCGTTCTTCAAACGACATACACTTAAAAAATATAAAACTTGCAACGTCCAAAAAAAGCGCATTTCATTCCTGCAGTGATATATACAATCATCTGCCTAGAAATATAAATCAGATAGATAATTTTAACGGTTATAAAAATGCATTACACTCCTTCCTCAGCAAAAATTGTTTTTACAGCCTAAAAGAGTTTTATGATTATTAAAATCATATTCTAATTTCGATAAGTTTAAGGTAAAATGTACGTGAACATTTTACCTAGTAAATTATGTGGTATATGATGTAATGTAATTATATGTGTGTAATTAAATTCATTGTTTCTATGTGTATACTGTTCACTACATGTATATTTAATTATGAAATGTGATTTTATATGTGTATTTTATAGTTTTTACTTTCTATATTTTATTTTATGTTATTTCATTTTATTATACTTGATTGCAAGGTATAATTCTGCCTGTATGTTCTATATGTATTTACTACTTTTAGTTAGTTTAATATTAAAATATTTTACCTTCTTTGACGTTCATATCCTGTAAGGCATACATGAATAAATATTATTATTATTTTTTTTTTTTTTTTTTTTTTTTTTTTTTTTTTTTTTCGGTTTCCCGATGCCGGTCAGTCCTCCCGTGGCCTCCGACGCCTCACGGGAGTCGCGCCGGCGCATCAACTACAGCCACTCCCCGCATCCCGCAGGGTTAGTGACTGTAGATACCAGAATCGTGTGCCCTAAGCAGACGGAGAGAACCCAGAATGACCGCCTTCTGCATTTGGCCTGCCAGCCACTCGGCTGGTTTTTGGCAGGCTGGTATGATCTTCAGTTCCGAGAGCAGCGTAGGCTTTATCCCTCCGAGTACACCGATTATAAGGACGACCATTTTGACCGAGTAGCCTGGGTACAGCACTTGGAGCTCGTACCGGAGATCGCGATATTTGGTCCGTTTCTCCTCCTCCTTCAAGGTGATGTTTTTCTCAGCAGGTGCCGAGAACTCGATAACATACATCACCTTGAGTTGATGGTCGAGGAGGACTATGTCAGGCTTGTTGGCTTGGATTAGCCTGACAGTCGGGAACGAGTAGTTCCAGTAAATCCGGCATTTCTCGTTCGCGACAACGGACTCAATATCTCCGGGGACGTAAGGCAGCACTGGTGTCTGGTCTACCCCGTACGAGTGCCTTAGATGGTAGTATAGCACTCGTAAAGCCGCGTTATGTCGGTGGATGTAGGCCGAAATCGCATATATGGGACATGCAGAAAGTAAGTGCATGAGCGATTCCGGCGCCTGATGGCAGGTCCTGCAGTTGATATCAGGAACCTCTACACGCCACACGCGGCTACGGTAGACCAAGGTGTTGATAACACCATCTTGGCAGGCCATAATGAATCCCTCGGTCTCCGACTTAAGCCCTGCTGACCTTAGAAAGGCGAAGGTCAGCCTGGTCGATAAACCCAGTGTTTCTATGTTCTTATAGAAGACACCATGCTGGGGTTTATCGACGTGCTGCCGAAACAGATTTTCCTGTTCGGCAGCTCTAATTCGGGCTTTCAGACGATTTGGCTGAAGTTCGGTGACTGACGCAACATCAGCACCTCGCCGGCCTCCTCGCCTGATGTCAAATGCGAGGCCGAGTTCATCTGCGGCTCTTTTTGCTGCCTTGAACAATCCTGCTCCCACTCCTACAGTTTCGTGATGTTTTACGAACCGCAAGAGGGATCTGAGCTCCTGAGTATGTTACATGCCATACTCAGTACTACTCTGCCATGCGTACACTCCAGGCTCAAGAGTCCTCGGCCCCCCCGTTGACGTGGGAGGTACACACGAGGAACGGACGATCTAGGATGAATACTTCTGTGAATATTCATCATCTTGCGGGTATCTCTGTCTAATTGGCGCAGCTCATCTACCCTCCACTTTACTACTCCGAAGGAGTAGAGCAGAATCGGAACGGCAAGCATATTAGTAGCAGACACCTTGTTCTTCCCCGAAAGTTCGGAAGACCAAATCTTTCGGAGGCGGTGTCTGTACTTGCCGCGGAGAGAATCCTTTATTTGTATTACATCTTGGATGTGCCTTTGTTGCACACCCAGGTATGTATAGGTCTCTCCGGCATCCAGATGTCTTAGGATGCTTCCGTCTGCGAGCTGCGCATTTTCAGAGAATTCCCCGCATCGTCCTCTCTTGAGGTGGACGACTGCACATTTGTCCAACCCGAACTCCATACCAATTGCCCGCGTATATTCTTCGACCACCCTAAGAGCGTTTTGTAGTTCGCGCTCTCCGGAGGCATAAAGTTTAAGATCATCCATATAAAACAGATGGGTGACCTTATGCCTCCGGTCGCTGGGTGGTCCACATTGATACCCGCGGGTTTGGCGGAGCCCAGCAGACAACGGTAGCAGTGAGATGCAGAAGAGGAGAGGACTCAGGGAGTCGCCCTGGAAAACTCCCCTCCTAAATGCCACCTGCTCTGTCGTGACCCGCTGTGCACCTGATGTTATGGTGAAGCGAGTCTTCCAGAGTGGCAGCAGCTGTTCTATGCATCTCACTAGTGGTGCTGGTACCGCAAGACATTCGAGCAAGTGCAACAATAGCTCGTGCGATGTTGTATCAAATGCCTTGCGGTAGTCAATCCAGGCCATCGATAGATTCCGCTTGTATTGCACAGAATCCTGTGTAATACAGCGGTCTATCAGCAGGCTGTCCTTGCAACCTGCCATGCCCTTCTTGGCACCACGCTGTTCATGTATCTGCTGGAAGACCGGATCAACAGACCTCAGTGTCCTTGCATACAAGATACGTGTAAATATCTTGTAGCAGGAGTTGAGGCAAGTGATCGGCCTATAATTCCTCGGGTCGGAAAGATCCCCCCTTTTTGGGGATAAGCACAGTACGTCCCTCGACAAACCAGTCCGGAATCTGCTGCCCCTCGTTCAACCATGAGTTGAAAACTCGCGCCAGACGGCGGTGAGTGGACGGAAATTTCTTCCACCACCAGTTGTTAATGCCGTCTGGGCCCGGGGCAGCGAAGTTCTTGGTGCCAACAAGTGCTTGCTGGACTTCCTCCGTACTGATTGCCGGGCACACTTCATCTGGCTCTTCACGATGTCTGTGACACAGAGCCTCGAAGTGTGCAATTGCTGGAGTGTCGCTATTGAATGGACGCGTCGTTTCGTAGATTCCCTTCCAGAAGGTTTCGACATCTTCTACAGTCGGCGGATTATCTACAACACGCTGTGGCTCTTGAAATAGGCGGGAAGGATTCGTACGGAACAAATTGTTTTGTTCCATACTCCTCACCCGCCTCTTCAATGTTTTCTTTATCGCCATGAGCGCTCGGATCCTATCTAGACAGTGCTGCTTGATGGTAAGCATCACTGTCAGATTTAGAGTATGGTGTTGACGTCTTAATCCGGCTGCTATGCGCCGGATTCTGGGAGTAAAAACTCTACCAGTTGTCTTATATTCCACCACACTCTGGATCCGAGAAGCGTGTTGTCTGGCCGACTGTATCTTGCCCTCGATATTCTGTACACGCCGCTTGGCTTTCTCGACCCCGTGATTGGTTGACCTCTCACGGGGGGACGAGTTGCTTCGCGGCGTTGTACGCGGCACTGTTGATTTGCCAGATGTCGGCATCTTCCGGAATTTCCTCATCGATGACCTCGTCCATTCTAGCTAGGTCTTGTGGCTTTAGGTTAGCCCTGGTGTTAAGGCTAACCCTCGTCCTTAAGTCTACATCGGTGAACTCTAAAGGATGTTCCCCATCAGCTAATAATTGCAGCGGTGGGACTGCGGCTGGCAGTTCTTCCGGCTGACGGGGTGCCCTTACATAACCTGTCCTGAGCAGAAAGGATACTTGATCTCTCAGATGTTGTTGAGAGAAGGCGCGATGCTCTGGATGCATTTCGCACCAAAGTGCATGCAATCGCGCCATGTATCCCCTTCGCTCAGGTTCGCTACTCTCGCGGCAGGTCAGTAAGTCATCCCGAAGTTCCCTCGTCCACTTAAAGCGTCCATGTACAATCGCATTGTCATCATCGTTAGGACCGTCCGGTAAGGCCCCTCCCATCTGTCCTTGACCTCCATCCGACTGAGGTGTATTCTATTTTTTTTTTTTTTTTTTTTTTTTTTTTTTTTCGGTTGCCCGACGCTGGACAGTCCTCCCGTGGCCTCCGACGCCTCACGGGAGTCGCGCCAGCACATTAACGTCAGCCACTCCCCACATCCCGCAGGGTTAGTGACTGTAGGCTCCGGAATCGTGTGCCCTAAGCAGACGGAGAGAACCCAGAATGACCGCCTTCTGCATTTGACCTGCCAGCCACTCGGCTGGTTTTTGGCAGGCCGGTATGATCTTCAGTTCCGAGAGCAGCGTAGGCTTTATCCCTCCGAGTACACCGATAATAAGGACGACCATTTTGACCGAGTAGCCTGGGTACAGCACTTGGAGCTCGTACCGGAGATCGCGATATTTGGTCCGTTTCTCCTCCTCCTTCAAGGTGATGTTTTTCTCCGCAGGTGCCGAGAACTCGATGACATACATCACCTTGAGTTGATGGTCGAGGAGGACTATGTCAGGCTTGTTGGCTTGTATTAGCCTGACAGTCGGGAACGAGTAGTTCCAGTAAATCCGGCATTTCTCGTTCTCGACAACGGACTCAATATCTCCGGGGACGTAAGGCAGCACTGGTGTCTGGTCTACCCCATACGAGTGCCTTAGATGGTAGTATAGCACTCGTAAGGCCGCGTTATGTCGGTGGATGTAGGCCGAAATCGCATATATGGGGCATGCAGAAAGTAAATGCATGAGCGATTCCGGCGCCTGATGGCAGGTCCTGCAGTTGATATCAGGAACCTCTACACGCCACACGCGGCTACGGTAGACCAAGGTGTTGATAACACCATCTTGGCAGGCCATAATGAATCCCTCGGTCTCCGACTTAAGCCCTGCTGACCTTAGAAAGGCGAAGGTCAGCCTGGTCGATAAACCCAGTGTTTCGATGTTCTTATAGAATACACCATGCTGGGGTTTATCGACGTGCTGCCGAAACAGATTTTCCTGTTCGGCAGCTCTAATTCGGGCTTTCAGACGATTTGGCTGAAGTTCGGTGACTGACTCAACATCAGCACCTCGCCGGCCTCCTCGCCTGATGTCAAATGCGAGACCGAGTTCACCTGCGGCTCTTTTTGCTGCCTTGAACAATCCTGCTCCCACTCCTACAGTTTCGTGATGTTTTACGAACCGCAAGAGGGGATCTGAGCTCCTGAGTATGTTACATGCCATACTCAGTACTACTCTGCCATGCGTACACTCCAGGCTCAAGAGTCCTCGGCCCCCCCCGTTGACGTGGGAGGTACACACGAGGAACGGACGATCTAGGATGAATACTTCTGTGAATATTCATCATCTTGCGGGTATCTCTGTCTAATTGACGCAGCTCATCTACCCTCCACTTTACTACTCCGAAGGAGTAGAGCAGAATCGGAACGGCAAGCATATTAGTTGCAGACACCTTGTTCTTCCCCGAAAGTTCGGAAGACCAAATCTTTCGGAGGCGGTGTCTGTACTTGCCGCGGAGAGAATCTTTTATTTGTGATACATCCTGGATGTGCCTTTGTTGCACACCCAGATATGTATAGGTCTCTCCGGCATCCAGATGTCTTAGGATGCTTCCGTCTGCGAGCTGCGCATCTTCAGGAAATTCCCCGCATCGTCCTCTCTTGAGGTGGACGACTGCACATTTGTCCAACCCGAACTCCATACCAATTGCCCGCGTATATTCTTCGACCACCCTAAGAGCGTTTTGTAGTTCACGCTCTCCGGAGGCATAAAGTTTAAGGTCATCCATATAAAATAAATGGGTGACCTTATGCCTCCGGTCGCTGGGTGGCCCACATTGATATCCGCGGGTTTGGCGGAGCCCAACAGACAACGGCAGCAGTGAGATGCAGAAGAGGAGAGGACTCAGGGAGTCACCCTGGAAAACTCCTCTCCTAAATGCCACCTGCTCTGTCGTGACCCGCTGTGCACCTGATGTTATGGTGAAGCGGGTCTTCCAGAGCGGCAGCAGCTGTTCTATGCATCTCACTAGTGGTGCTGGTACCGCAAGACATTTGAGCAAGTACAACAATAGCTCATGTGATGTTGTATCAAATGCCTTGCGATAATCAATCCAGGCCATCGATAGATTCCGCTTGTATTGCACAGAATCCTGTGTAATACAGCGGTCTATCAGCAGGCTGTCCTTGCAACCTGCCATGCCCTTCTTGGCACCACGCTGTTCGTGTATCTGCTGGAAGACCGGATCAACAGACCTCAGTGTCCTAGCATACAAGATACGTGTAAATATCTTGTAGCAGGAGTTAAGGCAAGTGATCGGCCTATAATTCCTCGGGTCGGAAAGATCCCCCTTTTTGGGGATAAGCACAGTACGTCCCTCGACGAACCAGTCCGGAATCTGCTGCCCCTCGTTCAACCATGAGTTGAAAACTCGCGCCAGACGGCGGTGAGTGGAAGGAAATTTCTTCCACCACCAGTTGTTAATGCCGTCTGGGCCCGGGGCAGCGAAGTTCTTGGTACCAACAAGTGCTTGTTGGACTTCATCCGTACTGATTGCCGGGCACACTTCTTCTGGCTCCTCAAGATGTCTGTGGCATAGAGCTTCGAAGTGTGCAATTGCTGGAGTGTCGCTATTGAATGGACGCGTCGTTTCGTAGGTTCCCTTCCAGAAGATTTCGACATCTTCTACAGTCGGCGGATTCTCGACAACACGCTGTGGCTCTTGAAAGAGGCGAGAAGGATTCGTACGGAACAAATTGTTTTGTTCCATACTCCTCACCCGCCTCTTCAATGTTTTCTTTATCGCCATGAGCGCTCGGATCCTATCTAGACAGTGCTGCTTGATGGTAAGCATCACTGTCAGATTGAGAGTGTGGTGTTGACGTCTTAATCCGGCTGTTATGCGCCGGATTCTGGGAGTAAAAACTCTACCAGTCGTCTTGTATTCCACCACACTCTGGATCCGAGAAGCATGTTGTCTGGCCGACTGTATCTTGCCTTCGATTTTTTGTACACGCCGCTTGGCTTTCTCGACCCCGTGATTGGTTGACCTCTCACGGGGGTCGAGTTGCTTCGCGGCGTTGTACACGGCACAGTTGACTTGCCAGATGTCTGCATCTTCCGGAATTTCCTCATCGATGACCACGTCCATTCTAGCCAGGTCTTGTGGCTTTAGGTTAGCCCTGGTGTTAAGGCTAACCCTCGTCCTTAAGTCTACGTCGGTGAACTCTAAAGGATGTTCCCCATCAGCTGGTAATTGCCGCGGTGGGACTGCGGCTAGCAGTTCTTCCGGCTGACGTGGTGCTCTTACATAACCTGTCCTGAGCAGAAAGGATACTTGATCTCTTAGATGTTGTTGAGAGAAGGCGCGATGCTCTGGATGCATTTCGCACCAAAGTGCATGCAATCGCGCCATGTATCCCCTTCGCTCAGGTTCGCTACTCTCGCGGCAGGTTAGCAAGTCATCCCGAAGTTCCCTCGTCCACTTAAAGCGTCCTTGTCCATTGCGGTCGTTGCCATTGAGACGTTCCGGTGAGGCCCCTCCCACTTGTCTCTGACCCCCATCCGATTGGGGTCGGTCGTGAGGGGCCCTTCTCCTTAGGTTGTATGGAACCAGAAGGGAAAGGGGTACTAGGTGGTTAGCCTTGGTACCCCCCGGCCGGCATTTGTCAGGCAGAGTTGCCTCTGCCTGTCCAGGGTGCACCAGCGTGGAGGTTGCCGGTCCTTTGCACCCTTTATTATTATTATTATTATTATTATTATTATTATTATTATATAGTGAAATTTCGTGTAGCGGTCGAGACATAAAATGAGCAATACTTGATGAGGATTTTCGCACATACGTATGTGTGTCTATGGAATAGATTTCAACCATATTTTGATAACGGGACGACTTGACGAGGCTTAAAGGTAACTAATTGGCCACGTTATATTGAATTATTAAAATGACAAATCTGATCTACCGGCACCAAAATCATTTTTGGATATAATTTACTGCAAACGTAATAAAGGTTGCGGAAAGGCTTGCAGTTGCAGAAATGCTAGGTTATATTGTAGTTCTATTTGTAGCGTCCTGTTCGGCCATACTAACCAGCGCCAGCGGTTTGTCGCGAGCGATAAATCCAATGACTTCAGAATGAAGTCATTGGATAAATCACAAACGACAATATAGTGAAAGAAAGCGATAGCCCGAAGCAATAATATTTAGTTTTAACGATGCCTCTGTCGCGAACACATCGAATTGCTCCTCTTATGATTTGTTTCCCGACATTTTTCTCAAGCGCAAAAGACAGTATGGTGTCTATCCCATTAATATATAGATATAAATGAAAGATAAGATAGTCCAGTTTCTAGTTTCATCTAATCATCTCGCATCATATTTTTGAAGTGTTTCTGGGTCTTACCAAAGAACGGGCCTACTTTGAACTTCTGATGTTAAAATTTCTTTAAAACACGAAGCTATAATAGCAGAACTGAAAAAATTGCTCAGAAATTAAACAACGGTGAATTCAAAGTGACACGCTTATTCGTTAAGTGACTTGTCGATAATATTTTGTGTCAGTATGGTTTAATTTGCTGTAATGTAATATTTTTTGTAACTATATCGTCCAAAATTTTTAGCTCACGACAAATCGCTCGCCGGTCTAGCCGAACCCTCAGATTGAAGGATGCACTAATTATCAAATTATTTTAAATGAAGTAGACAAAAAAGAAAAGAAAAAAATGTAGGAATAGAAGATGTGTATAATCATTATCCACAATAAATTAACATTGCACTTGTATTTTACATTTTTTTTTAAATAAAATATTTTTAGAGATTCAAATGTTTTATTTTTTAAACCATTCTTCTTTATTTATTGTAATGAATATAATTTAAATAAACCTTCCACTAAATGCTCATCGATGAACAGTGAATGGGATATTTTCAGCAAAATTAGTTAAAAATGTGCCGAAAATAATTAATAACTATAAGCTGATCATATACTGGACAAAATAACCTACGGATGTGGATTTAACAACTCAAAATATCTAGAAATCATCAATGTGTATTGTCAGCAATCACAACAGATTACTGACCCACAACTGAAACCCAAGAACTGTCCATAACACTAAGTTTTTTTAATCGTTTTTTTTACGAAAAAGCGGTTGCGTGTACGAAATTTTTTATAAGGACTTTTTTTGTGTAGAATTTTGTTCTCTTTTATTTCCACGATTTTTCTTTTTTTTGTGTGTTTTAAAAGTTATTTTCAAAAAAACAATTCTTGAGAGTTTAACGCCATTTTGTTTTATGGTGCAGCCACGGTTATCTTAATAACTTTTTTTATAATTTTCTTCAAAAACCTACTTCAGTGCTAAATCTCATATAAGAATTATTTTATTCCAGCTTTTGCCATTATTTTTTTCTGGCGACTAGGCTAAATCTAAATATACGTTTTAAAATGCAACTAATCGATATTTAACACAAAACATTACTTTATGACATATTTTCGTATCAATATCTATAATAAAATATTGGATAACAATGACAAAGGTATAATTCTTTTGAATATCTAAAACCTCTGTTTTCGGAATCTTACTTTGCTCGTATATTATGTGTATGTGCACACACAAAGCGGAAGCGAGCGAGGGCGTCCGAACTTAGGGTAGCGAGATCGAACTTTAGAGATTTGTGTGCATATTGAACTCACTCAGCAAAACAGATTTCTCATTTGTTCTTCTGGCAAAATTCGCACCTTTTTCACCACGCTCAGTCTCGTTCGGGTCTGTTTTGTAGTGTACGTGCACATACAAAGCGGAACTGAGCGATACAGCGTGGCAGAAAAGGCAGGAAACACAAGTTGGGACATCTTGATGATGTTCATACCATAAGCGTGACTGAACGAGTCGTCGCTAGTCGCGATCTAGCATTCAAAAGACAAAACATTTTGTCTTTAAGCGTGACAGACTGCAGTTCATTGAGCTGAAAATGGTGGATAGGGAAAAAATTATCAACAAATTATTTTTACGAACTCCTATATGGGATCAAACAAGTTCGTTATACCATAATCGTAATCTAATTTCAAAACTGTGGCAGAAAATAATAAATTCTTGTGGGGTTCTGTTCTGTCGTTTTTTTATTAATGAATTTTCCAATAATAACAGTAATGTTGTTTTGTCCATATTGTGACGGTTCGTCGACTTGCCAGAAAAACAAGTGAGAAATCCGCTTTGTAGAACACGTTCAATATGCACACAAGCACCAGTAATATTTCCAAAATGTAAACAGCTGTAGCAGTTATGGTCTATAGTTATTTATTTGTGGCATCGTATAATGTTTCTTCTTAGCTTCTTTGGGTATTAAACCACTGTCCTATAAATTAACTAAAAAAATTGATAAATAAACCTCTGCGCCAAAGGGATTAGTCAGAGGTTGGTTTTTGAAAAATGCCTTTTCTCATCCAAAAAATTTCTCACCCTGAAAACATGTTCATGTGAAAAATGAAACTTTAATGTCAAATATTGTTGATTATTAAAATTTAATATTTGGGAATACTCTCCGATTCCATTTTCAAAACTAGAGTAAATTTTTGTTGATAAAAAATTGTCTTTTTGTAGCAATGTCAAATATGACAGTATTTCCATATACATTAATTTTTTGAAATAATATATAAGAAGTGGCTTAATACCCAAAGAAAGTGAGAAGAAAAAAGCCGTTCTACAAGATTTGAGACCTCCAATAATATGCAATGCGTATTTTTGTATGAGAAATATTCTATTAAAATCTTTACTTGAAAGCTCTAGTGAATAATCCTATACCGAAGCGAAGGTATGAATAGAAACTAGCATCCTACAAAGATATCAAGATATACTGATTGCACTGCCTTGATATAAAGTTAAATCCGTAATATGCTGTTTTTAACTTATGACAGATTATCCACTTGAAGGCCTCAATCAAGAGTCTTATCAAGATGTATACCTAGAAGTTTGACGGACTGAGAAAAATAATTGCCGAGGGTAATTCCGTTGTCAAGAGTTATATTGCAATGAGAGGATCTAGGTATCATCATAGCGGTTTTATTTTTATTAAGTTGTAATTTGTTTTTTTCTAACCATTTTACTAGTTTACCAAAAATTAAGTTGGCGGTTTCCTCAAAATTAGACGGATCATTCTATTTAAATAAAACATTTGTATCATCGGTGTAATGATCAATAAATTTGGATATTCCATAAGCGCTTCGTGTAAATCATTGACTAATGTAAAGAATAGTTGGGGCCCAAGGTTGGATCCCTGAGGAGCCCCAATAGATAACGGAGAGATCTGATTGTATAATATTATCATAAAGAGATATGGAGACCTTCTAACATCGATTATCAAAATAAGATTTGAACAAATAATATGCCATTCCAAGTATACCATACCTACACATTTTTTCTAATAATAATTTTTGATTTATACATTCAACGGCTTTACTTAAGTCTATGTATAACCCAAAATTGAAGGATTTTTTTATCAATATAGTAAACTACTTCATTGATATAGGAAAATAAAGCCGCATCCACACCTCTGCATTTGACAAAGCCCTGTTGTGATTCATAATTATGTTTTCTTTCTATAAATATTTATAAAGTCTCTCATTCATAATAGATTCGTAAATTTTTGAGAAAGTTGATATGAGTCTGATTGGTCGGAAATTAGTAACATCAAAGTCATCCCCCCTTTTTAAAGAGAGGTTTCACAATGGCGAATTTTATCAGAGAAAACTCCGAGTATGAAGGATGCATTAATAAGATATGTCACAGGCGTAAGAAGATGTTTAGATTTTTTAGTAAGAAAGGCAGAAACTTCATCATCACCAGATGACTTTAACTTATTAATTGCTTCAAGAACTTCATATTCGGTAACAGGCGCAAGAAATATTGAATTTTTTGAGTTGTCTATATTCAAGTGCATATAATTATAATCAATATCATTACCAAATTCATTAGCACAATTTAGTTCAACAGTACTGAAGTATGAATTGACTTTGTTGAGAGATTCAAGCCCATTAAGAAGAAGACCATTCTCTTTTAGTAAAACTATTTTGTTAATTAAATCCTCTTGGAGTTTAGAAAAGAACTATCCACTGCATTAAACATATTTTTGAAATCGGGATAATTTTTAGAGATATCAGAAAGAGTGATTAAAATTGTTTTAATCCGTATTATCTTAGGAGTTATCCATTGACCGCGTGTATTATTACCCACCTTAATTTTTTCTAAAGGGAAACAGATTAAAATATTACAAAAAGTATCCAGAAATTTATCGAAGGATTTATTGGGGCATGTTTCAGAAAAAATAGGTTCCCAATTTTCACCTGATAAGTAGTTACAAAATTGCGCTATATTATCATCATAAAAGTTGCGTTCGAAAATATATTTTGAAGGTTTTTTATTATCTTCAAATGTCTTCATACATAACATAGCGCTGAAAAATCTGATGTCAGAATTTATAAAATTATAGTGACATTTTTTTTTATCTTTTCTTATAATAAAATTGTTTGTAGTAATATATTAAGTGCATTAAAAATGATTGAAAATTCAGCGCATGAAAATGTGTTGCCTAGAAAACTGCTTGGCTTCATTTTGATGTGATTTGACAAAAAGTGCCCGAGACGCAGTCGAGGATACTTTTTCAGTCAAATCACATCAAAATGAACGATTGCCGTTTCTTAAAGGCAACACGCTTTGAATACTGAATTTTCAGATTATTTTTTATGCACGAAATATATTTATTAGACTATTTCCAGAACAAAGCATAGAGCAAGAAATATTTTTTAATATTACCTAAATTAACAATTCAAATTATACAATCACGGCTGGGTATACTATAGTTACCTTGTCACAATTTTTAAGCGGATTTATTTTAAATCCAATTTTAAAATTATTGTTTTATAGACAAACCCAAAATATTTAAAAAAGTAGGTAATTATTTATATTCCTTTTGCTTCTCTAAGCCTGCTATATTCACAGGAAAATAAAAAAAGAAAGAAAAAAAAACTTGTGCCCAGTGCAATTTTCGCTGTAATTTTATTTGGTTTTTATAATGTGAGGGAAATAGTCAATAGAAGTTGTCCTTAGGATGTAACAACCTAATAAATCAATAAAAAATTTTATCCTTGGTATTTTTTAGCATATCAATGTTAAAATCGCCGCCCATAATAACATCGTAGGTCAGAAAATCGATAGGACACAGCAAGGAAGTCATCTTTGATAAGAAACTTTTTACATAACACTAAATGTGACAGTTCTCATGAGCAAATTTAATGGTTTTTGACCAAAACTGTAGTCGGCCATATTTCTGGAACGGTTTTAAATATTTGAAAAAAATTTTGTGTAAATATTATACTGTTTTAATCCAATCAAAAATTCCAGGATCGGACTCAATTTTTATAATGTTACTCTCAGTACCAACAACATCACCCTGTGTATCATTTTTTGATAAATTGTAAACTTTTAAAAAGTCAGTGGATCGGTGCATAAAATCATGTCATAATAATTGATAGCACATTTATGGTTATTCTCCAATATCTCAAAAATGATTAACATTGAAAGGTAAGTTTGAGGGTGTTTTAAACTCAGCTATATGTACTCTGTCTCCCATTACTCTATGTCATTTTAAATCTGGGACACCCTGTAAAGATAGAGATAGATGGTTAGATAGATTTGAGATAAAGTATTATTCCCGCTCTTTTTTTATAAAATAGTCAAGCGAAAAATTATGTCAACAATATCATCATACATAATATAATAACTAATTACGGACTAAAAAATCAAATAGCGTGTCACCCTTCTACTAAAATGCTTTTCTTTGAAGTTGCGGAACGTTTCCGTCAGGCCTAATATTAGATTTTAATAGTTATTATGTATTCATACAATCAATATACGAGTCTCCAGAATAAGCAGAAAGTAATTTTCGTGATACTAGACATCCTCTTAGGTTAACGACCGATATTGATATTATTTGCAAAGGTCTACAGACTTTGTAATTAATTAGTTTTTATATAATTAAATTTCTTGTTAGTACAGTTCTGCCCTAGTAGTTACCTTCTAATCAGTTTTACGGGAGAAACAATTTTTGATATTGTTAGCCATATAAAATCTATAATGTTATAGCATAACAATACAACTTAGATATATTTTTTTAAATTTTATAACTTTTTTATTTAAATTTAGTTCTAATAGCTGATTTCTTGGAAATACTACCTGCTAGTTTTAACATAATTTAACATATTATTATAATATAAACAGTAATTTAAAAAAGACTAGTAAGTAGATGGGTTTATAATATTTAATTAAATAGTTTAATATCTTTATGTACTAATTAAATTTTTTTCATTAAAATGATTTTTCAATAAATGTAGGTTCGCTTTGTAACCCAACTAAAACAATCCGCAATAATTAAATACGTAATTTTTTTAACAGAATTTATTTTTTGCATGATTTCAATAGTTTTCTATAGCCATAATGCAATTAAATACACTTCTCAACACTTGAAGTGGAACATTTAAATGAATTGTGTATTTTGTATCCCGATAACTTTTAAACTAGTACTCCGATTAAGTTGCTTTCTTAAGTATACATTTAGCGTTTCTTTGTTTAAAAACTACAATAAATTGTTTTCCTCAATAATTTCAACGGAAGGATATACATTGTGTTTCACATGACAATGATTTTTTACCAAATTTCAAGCAAATTTCTGGTGTGCAGTAAACACCCCATATATATTACTTGAAGCTAATATTATAGACAACTCCTTTAAATAACAGATTTTGATAAGATATGCAATTCGTGACAGAACATTAAATGCCATCAAATTTAACGTAGTCTAATGTAGACATTTCAACGCAAATTGTTAGGAAGCGATGGCACCAAGCCAATTTACTAGCTAGACCAACAGCCAAACATCCGCATTGGATAAGGCAACTCAAAACAAATCATTTCCAGTTTGCGAGAGATCGTGTAAACTGGATGACAATGCAAGGAAGATGAGCAGGAATTGTAAACAATTTTTTTAGAATTGAACGAAATCAACATAATGATTTTGATGAGTATGGCCAGCTCTTTCTCCAGATCTTAATTAAAATCACTCCAATACCTCTTTTTTAACGTCCTGTGTCAACTCACGCACAAAACCAAAATCAAAAATTTTTCTTCTGTCACAAAAAAAAATAACAAAAAACTGGACCACATGGTTTATTCAAATATATATAAATATTTGTTCTCCGTAAGGTGGCCATCAAATTATCAACTCAAGAAACAAAACATTTTACATAGTAAAATACGCGATGACGGAACATCATTTAAACTAGATGTATTGATAATAACTAGTGAAGGAACTTTCACATTGGGAATATTCCCTGGACTATTTCCCAGGGTCATATAAATTCCCAAAACGTGAGAATTAATTTTAAAGTCCCTAACGACAGTAGGCGGTTGCATCATCAGATACTGCTGACACGAATGTATATGATTAGGAAATAAAACAAATCCTAAATGACGAATTGTCTGATGATGGTGATGATGTTAGGAGTGTTAAAAGCTGATTCTGAGCAAGTGAGTTTAGAATAAATGTGTTGCATTTGATTTATATTTTTGCATACCTGTATAGTTACTAGAAACACTTATTAATTTTTGTTAACATGATTTAAAAATGTTTTTTTTATTGCTTTTGTTTTTTGCTTAATAATTATTGCGGATATAACCAGAGTTTCGAATTCTATCTATTTAGCTGAAACTCATATTCAAGAGGTTAAACAGGTCATCAGTACTTTAAAGACATCTCCAGGATTAGATAATTTAAGACCAGAAATAATAAATTATATTTTTAGCTAAGGAGTTTCGTATCCACAATCTCTTAATGTAGTTTTATTAGTCGGCTTGGATAAAATTAGTAAAGAAAACGTCAACTTCTCATTTAGTCGACGTTTCGACAAAATTTATTGTCTTCCTCAGGAATACAACATATAACATAAATTATGATAGATTCAAATAAATAAAGATGTAAAACATTTAAACACACAGTATGACTCTTTTTTTATTTTATAGATAACAAAAATTTAAAAATTGAAAAAATTAAAATTAAAAAGTTACATAAATACACAAAGTTATAAGTAACAAAATAAGAAATAAATATATTATTTAAAAGGTAAAAAATTATTTTTGTTTAAATATAAAGTAATAAAAAGTAATAAAATATTAGATTAGGAAATCACGCTTTGGTTTTCAGTCAACATAATCATAATCGTCAAATAAATAAATAACGTCACTTATAATAATAGGATTCTTGGGTCAAACAATGACCATTGGGGAATAAATTAATGGTTTTTAACTAGTTTCAATGCAGATCGATATGAAAAGAGTGTAAAGGCAAAACAGAAATGAACCAATATATTAAACATCTATTATTGTAATAATTATGCAGGAGCTATAATTTTACAAAGTTAGCTATTAAGTTATTATATATTCTACTCAAATTTCCCGTATCTGTTTTTTTATTAACAGTATTATTGTGTTTGTTAATAAGTATCATCTCGCTAATCAATCGTTTTTTGTAGCTATGTTCATTGTCTAAAATGTTAACATTTTACAAAATTCCGTGCAGTTGTGGGGGCTGTACATACTGGACAAACTAAACAACATAAGACACATTCACAAAAAGAAAAAACTGCTCTGGCAGCTCATCATTTCGAGTTAAACCATGAGTTTATTTTCGACAATGTTAACAATTTAGACAATGAACATAGCATATTTGGTTGAATGTATTTGTTTACAATAAAATTTTAAGTCGGCACGATCTTGAATGCACTTTAGGTTTGATTTGGATGCTTACAAATCGCAAATACGAAATTCAATTGCGGCACGAATTTCAAATTGCGCATGCGTACTAAGACACAAATTTATTGTTTATATTTAAAGTCGGTTTGTGATTTGAAATTGGAAGATTAGATCTTTTAGTATTAGAAAATATGATGTTTTTAGAAGTTATGTTAATTAATTGTAATTATTTAATCAAACTGAATTTGCACACACGTAATATTAATAAATCTCAACAGATGGCAGCTTCTAACTCATTATAAATGATCAAAATTTTATCTCGGAACAATTCACAATCCGTTAGTAAATTGTGCCTGTAGCGAATTGGTTGTAAATGTACCTTAAGATATGGTATCCTATAACCATGAAGGTTTCTGCTTGCCTATAACATAAATAATATATATTTTCTGCGCAGAAAGCTTATTTTTATTTCTAAATATAAAACACAAAAATTTCCCTAAAATTCCCACTTTGGAAAGATTCCTGGAAATATTCCCCAAAAGTAAATTTCCGGGAGTTTACTATTGGCAACAGATGTAGTCTTAAGAATAATTAGTTAATATTGATGTCATTTAATTTTTTCTTAGTTAGAAAAACATCAAAATAAACAACGGTCATGTTAGTAATAATAATAAATGCATTTTGAAGCTAATGTACAACTAGTGCAGGGAAACATCCTAAGATATCTCGATGGAGAAACCTATGCATATCTGTGTGTGCAACAAAGGCATATACAAGATGTAAAATAAATGCCAAATGCAAAGGCGGTGATTCTAGGTTATCTCTGACTACTTAGGACACATAATTCTGGGATTTGCAGGCACTAACGCTGCGGGATATGGGGAGTAGTTGTAAGTAACTTAAAGCACGACTGCCGTTTAGTTGGAAGGCACGTTGGATAAAACAAAAAAAAATGCATTTCTTAGCTGCCGCAATAAAAAATTAAAAATTATTTTGAATTAAAAAAATTTCACGTTTCTCACAAGGATCTAAGATTGTTACATCCTTTAAAATGTCGAAAAATTGTTAAATATCTGATAAACCGCCCAAAAGAGGTACATGTTATGGGGGCTTTTTTGGAAAATTCTATATGTTTCATAACTAAATACATAACATACAGTCTTTTATTTAATTTATCAATGTTGAACAACTTATGTATTAATGTTTTATTTATTATGGCTAATGAGATAAGGAAGAAATATGCACTAGATGGACACCCTGTATATATACATATGTGATAAAAATTATTTAAATTGTTATTCATGGTTAACACGTGAAAATTTGGTCCTAACCAAAGTAGTAACTTTTTGTGATTATGAATTTGGCTACAAAATAAGAAAGTAGCAGTTTTAAACAAGTTACCTATATTGTACACTTCATTCTTCTTTATCGGTGATTTTTATGGCATTTTAAATATTTTTATGAAGGAACCATATATTATATATTATTTTATCTCTTCCTTCTTTGGAAAATCAATTTTAGTGACTACATTGTTTCAAGTGCCTATCTCTCTTATTAATTACATGAAAATTGTTAAGCATGATACTGATAGAGCACTAAAAAGTACATTAAATACAATATTAATCCAATTTTAAGTATTTTGCGGGTACATTATTTTATCTCTACACTGCAGAATATTAAACCGTGGTTTAATTGGGTTTATGTTAATCTTTGACTAATAAAATAATAATTATTTCAAAAATTGTGTATTTTCTTTGAAAAGTACAGTTTGGTCACTGAATAAACACCCGTCAACTCACATATATTCAGTGGCGTTGCTATGGTAAGCAAATGGATCCAATGCATATCGGTCAGATACAAAACGGGGTGCTTAAGAGACTATAATAATTCTGCGATACTGATTCACGCAAATTTACCATGCGGTTTATCTTGTTGTTCGTGAAGTTCTATTATGAAATAAATATAGCAGAAAACAAGTGTTTTGAAGTACCTAAAAAAAAGAATGACTTAACTTAACCTCCGAGAGTGGGAAAGTATGTTCAATCCTTTTGGTTTCTTCATTATCAGACTAATATTGTTCCATTATCCAAACTGCAGTATTACAAAAACTCGACGATGAAATTAATTGGTTCTTGACTTCCAACACTTGTCGAAAACATAAATCAACCCTCTATTCCATCTCCACTTTGTACCTTAGCAAGACTTAATAAAATTCCATTTTCCATGACATCAACAGTACATAAAAACCACATTTACAACATGAACAAATTACCTAGGTGTCATAACCTAGCGGCGCCATATAAAGTTCTTATTTTAAACAACAATGCACCTAGTCGAAACCCAGTAAAAGTCCTATGATAACTCCGTGATGGTCCCGTAGTAGCTAATAGTGATAGCCATCTTTTCTAAGAATAATTCACCAAGTTGGAACCCAGTGAAAGTCTCGTGGTAGTCTAATAAAAGCTCAGTTAAAACCGCCTAAAATTAAATAAGAAACACAAGTAAGTACTTGTTAATTATCGTCCTAATTTAATTAACTTACCCTTTCTATAGGGCAAAGTCCTGCGTCCATACGCATGCTTATTTGTAGAAACAATCCATCATTTAGCTGCCAAAATACTAAGTAGCACCCTAAATAATCTAGCATTTAGCCGATAAGATACCAAATAGCATCCTTTAAATTGGAGAAAGAAATAATCCCAAAACAACGATGATTAACATCCACTAAAATAATTTTGGATCAAAATTTCAATCTCGCACCACTAAGAGGATACAAAATGTATGTTCGGCCACTAAGACGACTGATTATGAAAAGGGAAGGAAATCAACCGCGAAGCTATAACGTGATAGATTGACAGAATATAGAAGTCACCAGCGCCAGAAAATACCAAGGTCGGTCACATGTCGAATGAATTTGAAATTATTTAAATACGTATCAATACTTATCAAGACGAATATAAAATGTAAAACGTTAATTAGAAAAGTTAGAAAGATAAGAGAATTATATGAAGTAATATTTATGTAAGATTAATCATAAACATCAAGGCCTGTAAGATATGCAAGGCGAATTATAAAATACCAAGGCCTGTAGGATTCGGTTATTTATGGAATCCATAAGGTTTGTCGACCCTAGTGCTAATAGCTGAAGTGCGTTCCATCAATGTAATTAATGTACTAACATACTTGAAATAAACGGTCTAAGTAGTAACAGTCTGGAATTATTTTGAAAACAACCCAACTCCAACTATTGTTCAAACTTATGTTATTCCATAGTTACTCGTTTCACACACAAGTTAACGATCTTTATAACAGAACAATCTATACAGAACAGACGAGCTCACGTGACAACAGATCAACTCGGTGTGCAACCCCGACAATTAAACACTGCCAATAACATTCGATTAAATGACATTTAACTGGTGGCACAATTTAAATAAATTTACCCCCCAATTAGAAATTAAATATTCCTAGAGAGAACACATAATGAGCAAAAGATAATCCACATAACATATGGTGAGTAATACAATTTCAACTAGATATTACAAAGTTACATTGGTTAAGTTTATTTTACAAGACAACCAGTTCAATAAAGCAAGTAAATAACGATGACCATGCAACATTAGGAAAGTCATAGGTAGGATATAACTTATTAATTTATCAATAAGAAACTAATGCTCGCTTATCCTCTAGCTTAAATTTCATCCCATACCTCTATCAGAGATCAGAGATATAATGTTAAACAGAAACCATGACTTCTACGATATAACCTTGAGACGTGACCTTTTAATGCAAATGGATAAAATATTACTAATAATAATTTTTGTGAAGTAAATTTTAAAAATATAATGTTAAAAGAGTAATTTTTAAATAAAGTTAATGAATTAGTTGATTTTTATACTTAATATACATAAATATTTCTCATAATGATGAATTCAACCGTAATAAATTATTTCAATTATAAACTGTCTGTCACAATATTTTTTTAGTGAGACTATATACATACCGAGTGGTCTAACATATCGGGCCAGGTTTATATGTTTTGAACGGGAGAAGCAATTTTTTCAAATTTTGTATGAGTATGTTAATAATTACTTCATAAGAAATACGAGAATGGGATAATGCAAAATATACTGAAAGTAGTGTTAATAGCCAACTCCAACTATCGCAATAAGAAAATTTAACTTATAAGTGAATTCTCCAAATAGTGAACATAATCGCATCAATTCAGATCGTCATTTAGTACAACTCCTAGCAACTTAACGTTATTAAAGTTATATCATCTGCAAAAAGGACACATTTGTAAGATTGGAAAAAATAATAATAAATATCGTTGATAAATAACATAAATTGAATTGGCCCCAATACAGATTCTTACGGCATGCCATGCCAACACTAAAATCTGAATTTAAATTATGACACTATCATTTTACTTCCTATATCTTAAATAAGATGTAACAAAAATAGAGGCAAACCTCTTATACCATAACATAACACGACAATTTTCTTAATTGCTGATCATGACGAACAATTAAAAAACTCACACGAAGAGATTTCGGCATGTTTTTCTTCAAAATCCATACAATGTCACCCATCACCCGCTGCAGAGTTTACGCTGCAGCTAACTGGGAATGAAAACCAAATTAACTAGGTGAAATTGTTGAATTACGTTCAAGATGCTGAGTCAATGCCCTCTTTAAAGGATTTTAAATCATCTTCCCAATGAGAATAATCAAAATCGGACTGTAGTTGTCCACTTTCATATCCCTCTTTTAAAATGACGGAATATAACCCTTAGTAATTTGAAACGTGTCGGAAAAAAACTGCTTCCGTTTATTAATACGGTAAAAAGACACAAAATTATATCAATAGTTTTTTTTTTAATTATCGTATTAATCAGATCATAAACATCAGTACAAGGGATATTCTTTAAAGCATCACGTGTGGAAACTGGCCTGAGAAAGAAAAAGTAATCAACGACGGGAGTTATCCCCATTATGTCATTTACGTTTGTATCAAGAGAAGTAAGAATATCAGTTGCTACATTGGTAAAATAATTATTAAAATCATCCTGTAATAACGTAGGATCTATTTGAGATTTTGACGAATATTTATTATTCCCCTCATAATTTATTACATTAGTCTCTATCCGTCTCTAGATTTATCATCCAATTTCACAATATGTCGATCGTAAGCAGCTCCTTTTGTTAGATGTGCTACATTTTTTGTAATTTTTATGTAAGTCTTTGTACACTTGGAAATGATTAACATTTTTGATTACATTACAAATTTTCTTAACGCTAGCCAAAGTGTTACGCATTTTACGAAATGATTCGTTGAACCAAGTTACTGATGGTTTTCTATTATTGCAGGTACATTTTTTTAGTGGAAAGTACTGGGCACCAGAGACTTACAATTATCAGCAAGTAAATTTCACAGAAAGGCTAAGTTATAATCATTACTTCAAAAAATGTTCCAGTTGTGGTCAGAAAGAGAACCACGTCATTTGATAATATCACTATTTGTGATACGCCATTTCAACACTTCTCTAGAAGAGTAAACTCTAGCTGATATATAAACCAAGGCCAGTTTTAAGAAATTGACTGGCGTCGGTATGGGGCATGGTGTAACTTACAAAGACTTACTTCGTATATCATGTCTATTAACAGTTGTTTATGATTGTCAGTGTATACATTAATAAACCGTATTCATTATTAAACCATCTATTGTATAATCTGCTGTTTGTGCAGCCAGGTGTATATATTTTATTTTTTTCACACTACATATTTAAAATAAAAAATCTATAGAGTGGAAGGAAAAAAGTAATAACGCTGAAAATTTTTTTGCTAATTATTATTTCCTACTTATAAAAAGATATGTCTTATACTTATCTATGATAAGTTTTGTAAAAGTAGTAAATAATAATTAGCAAAAAATTTTTCAGCGTTATTATTTTTTTATTCCGCTCTATATTTTAAATTTTTATCAAGAAGAGGAAACCTAATTTAATTTTATTTTTTTAAAAAATCTATAGATTCTCTAAATAAATGAAACAAAATACGCAACAGGCGAAATATTTTAATATTAATAATTGAACAATGAATGCTAAATATTTTTTAGGTTACAAAATAAAATGCTTTATTGATGTCTCCAAATTATTAACTTTGTGCTTTGTTTAGCAATTTTAAAATGTTTATACATTTAAGATTACAATATGTTCGAATTTCATTCTTAAAGCACTTTTTCTAGATATTTTAGAAGAATTGCCGATACAGCACCTCTATTCACACGACGAGGTATGGAAGTAAAATAGATTAAAATAAATAAAGGGTCGTTGAAAAAATAATAATGTTTTTCGTATAATAACAGAATATCGATGTGCTTGATAATCATCAAATTTAGTACAAATTTCATTTTGCATTCTTCATAATATTCTTACTAAAAGCAACTGGTTTATTTTTTTGTAACATCAGAAAACGCATCGGAAAATACAAAAATATAATTTGCACACATAACAAGCATTTTTTATTATCGAGTAAAAATTTAAAAATAATTAAAATGTTCTAATGTTCCAGTGTACATTTAATTATTACAGATTTTGTAACAAATGTGACCTGCTTTTTCTTTTTGTCACTTCCCTCACATCACATTAAAAAACAAACAAAAAATAAATAAAGATATGAATACTGTCTAAAGGCATAGTAAAACTAATAAAAGTATCTATAACCTGGAACGCAGTAAGCGCAAGAAACAAAACCACAGAAAAGCTTACTCTTTCTGACAAAATGTACAGGATAGCAGTGCTTAAAAGCCATCGATTACTGTGGCTAGCGACACGCTGAGATAATCTGCTGGTCGCTGGAAACCTGTTGTTATTCATGATTCTCGGCACATGTACGTTCGCTCTCTATCTCAGCATTACGACGGGCTTTAGTGATATATTGACCTAAACGCCTCGAGAGATGTCAATCAATTATATAATTTTTTTTTTAATTTGTAAGAATACTGTCAACACAACTAGGGCATTGCGCAGTATTTCTTGTGCTCTCGTTGACTGACTTCCCTATTAGAATGAAAATATTTTAAGAACTCCTTGTAATAAGGCTGATATTTCATAGAATAATAATTAATATTAGTTGAACGAACAATAGGTGTTTCGAAAATATTTTTTTCTACTACCAACATTGAAAATAGATTTTCCCCACTGTCAGTTAAGAACAGAAAGTTGATATATGCAGCGGAGCTAGCAGAAAAGTGATTGCCGCTCGCCGAGAGCAAAGTGTGTTTTTTTTATAGAAATTGACAATAATTGGAAACGGTCTAATATAGCTAACTAGAGAATGGAATCGAAGTAATAGTAAAACCGAGCAATGAGAATAGGGAAAATCAAACATTTTCATTTACTTTTTGGTCAGGTTTGAAGCGCATTAGCATCTTTTCCGCTTTCATTTTATTTTGAAATTGATATCAATCCTTTATTTTACTTTATTTTATTTAAACTAAGCCCTGAAGATGAACAAGTTTTCGTCGACAACAGTTTAATTTAATAAAACAGTGTAAAGTCCAATAGCCCAAGAATTTTTTCACCCCTGTAACTATTCAGTTCTTAAGTACCCTAATCCTAGTGAACACTTCCATACAGTGCTGTTATCTTTTAGTTAATATGGTCTTTGCAACCCCTCTTTGCCTTATTTGATGTTTACATAGTCTTTGCAATATATGCATGTATATATTGCTTAATATTCATTTAGAAGAGATTTTCAGAAGTTTACGATAGCTATTTGAATAAAGAATACACGCGATAAATTCAAAAATCTTTTGAAATGAAATTTTAATTAATGAAAATGTATTTGTTTTTCCTGTACGGCACATATTGCAGTATTACAAAAGTTTTGCTTGTAAATATTTATGCGTATACATGTTATTACGACCCAAAATCGTCTTAGGTCTTACAACTCCTGATTAGTGAGAAAAATAAAGACAGATGCAAAATTTGTACAATAATGTATTAATTAAATTATTTAAAAGAAGTATTCAAGACTAATAAACAAAAACACAAAGATAGCAATAACATAACAATAAATAAGGATTAATGAATTAGTATAATACACAAAGTGAAAATATAACTTACCTCTTATATAAAATAATAAAAGTGGTAGCTGGAAGGTTCCCAATTCACTGAAGGCTGCTTTGAGGTAGACGAGCTATAAGTTTTCACGATTCACCATACAGATCTCTTCCCTAGGGATTTCAGCTAATAAGGCTTGATAGCAACTTAAAATACCATTTCAGAACACCACATAGGGAAGCGTTCGGTTAGGCTCATGTAGTCCCTTCCATAGATACAAAATGTAACTTACTGTCGTGAATTTTCCACAGCAGCGGCCAGCTGGCCCGGCTGGCCGCTCATGTAGCCCACAGAACAGATGCATACTTATCCTCTACTCCGATGTATGAGTTCGAACGAAGCTGTTTCCCCATGTAGTGTGCAAATATAAAAAACACTGTATAGCACAGAACAACTATATTAGAATCCGTATTTCCTAAGAAAGAGAAGGAAACAGCTGTGACGTTTCAATATTCGAGGCGCCATGTTATTGTATAGTAAAATTGGCGGGCTCTCTGAATCAAATTCAATTCAGATTTTCAGTTTGAGGAAAAACCGGTATTTAAAACGCAAACAAAATTTTCTTTGGCAGAAATTGTGTTTGCCTTTTAAATATCGGTTTTGTTTGGAAAATGTATAAATGAAACATGTTTTATGAATTTTATTTATTAACCATAATTACATATACATATATTATTGTACGTTCATTTTGGTATATGATAAAAAAAATTAACAAAAAAAAAATTTTTTTTTTAATTTACAGTAAACATAATATAAATATTATTTATAGTAGTCATTATCCACTAAAGTTTCCGATTCAAGGCTCGCTGAAGTGTAATTTTGCAAAAGTGATCCGATGTCATTCATTCCCTTAATGTGTAAAGAATGTTACTCCCATAATTGATACACTAGGCTGTAAATGTACTTTTAAATGTAACCAGTCATCTCTGTTTATATACGTTTTATATATTCCTCCTCATGTAACAAAGTTAGATTTAGGAACATTTTTTGAGAATTTTGAACAACTTGTTATTAATCAGAAAAACATAATTATTTTGGGAGATTTTAACGTCAGTCATTTTGTCAACGTAGATATAACTGATATCAAATCGCAAGTATTTAATAATTTTTTGCAATTTACCGGCCTGAAACAAGAAAATCATATACGCAATATTGAGGCATCCCGGCCCTGGGCAAATTAACTATTACATAAAATGTTGAATCATTTTCTTAGAATGATTGCAGAAAACGTCTGCATTCAAACTATTGAGTCTAAATTATTCAGCTAAGTAAAAGAACACATAGTATTCATTTAATATTTTAAAACGTTGACGAAACTGTATAAAATCTCAAAGCATTCTCCAGCCGAGAACCGATAACATAAACAAACCAATATAAACACGTAGGGTTGTAAGAGCTTTACTAAGAATAGGGTCAAAAGCTCATAAATAGAGTCGATATATCACTTTTCACCTAAAGCATCTTGGGTTAAATTTTCTTTGGGAGAGCACAAGTTAGCGTTTGGCTATCTCCATCAAACTTGCAGGCTTGGACAACGAACTCACTCACGGGAAATCATATAATACGAGAGGCGGCGTACGATCGTGGTCACATCTTTGGCAACCCTAGTGTTTATCGCTGGCTCCCCGGAGCCTGGAAGTCAAATATAGATCGCTCTCCCGTCTTATAGCCGCCGTCACCGATCGCGAGCACACCTTTGGCAACCCCAGTGTTTATCGCTGGCTCTTCGGGGTCTGGAAGTCAAAGATAGTTCGCTCGCCCGGCTTATAGACGCCGTCACCGTCGTGTTAACTCTTTGGCAACCCTAGTGTTTATCGCTGGCTCGCCGGAGCCTGGAAGTCAAAGAGAAACCACGATTCCGGTTGTCATAACCACCGTTTAAGTACAGAGAGCCCCGCTTAATTAGCAGTTCACCCAAGTTGTTGCAGAAACCTCTATGGCCTGGTCTCTGTGACCGAGGACCTGTACACTGCCTTAGAAATAGGGCGTGTGCACCGCCGACGCCGCCGCCAACATGGAGACGAATAACATAGGGGTTACTCAGAAACCCGGGGGAGAAAACCTCGCGGAACTCTCCATGTGTCCGAGAATTGGTAAGGACGGCATTTAAATAATTTTTATACTGCGTTGCCATTTTCTACGTACTCTAGCTCACTAAAATTCATGAAACTAGTTCAATTTCTTTGTTACGAGTGAAATGGCAACGATAATCAAAGTACGACTCTATTTGCTTGGGTTTCGCGGTTTTTAACAATATTTGCCCGGTGGTACCGAATAATTTACAGATAGGGTTTTTCTGTTATAATGCACTGCTCAGTACATGTTTATTAATAATTAGTACAGCCTATATTAATTCAGATAGGGTTAGTAATAGTAGTTGGAACATCATTCACTTTTCCAAATCAAGTTAGGTCAAAATAAGATAATGTACAAAATAAATAGTGTCCACTTGAATCTGCAATATCTGTAACTCTATCAAATTTCACTTCTTGTGCGAGGATCTTGAGCGGTCAGCTGGCAGATTAGTATGGTCAGGTGCCGATACCACCACATGCAGTCTTTTGAACTCTCTGAGTGTTGTGACCAGTGGGTCTTGTCTCTCGACAGGGGGCCCACTGGCCGGCATCCAGTGAGTACCTGTGAATGGTTTATGACCACAGCTCCCGTTCGCGTGCCGTAAATGCGGTTGGCGCCTGCCTCCCCCTACATAAAACTCTACAGGGTAGTTTGTTTCACCTTGGTTTAAGCCATGAGGGCGGGGTGCATTCAACAAGCCCACAAATAAATGGACAGTTGTCCCAACGAATATTAATTGGCAGCGTTAGTTGTATTTTGTACGGTGACATCCGTGAATTAAATTAAAGCATGGTGTCTGCACCTGTCCATCTTCTTTGGCAGAGGACGTTCTAGTACCTCATACAAGGGAAGTTTCTCTTGCAACCATATATAAGGTTTTACATATGTTATTTAAACTACGACGCGGAAGTTTCCGCGCAGGTAACCAGGTTTGGTTGCTTTGCAGGTTCAACTAGCTAAATATCCATATATTTCTTATAGACAGTTGTCTAAGCACAGAAATAAAAGGTGTGAAAACGTTATTGGAGTTTCCTTGACTTATTTTTACTTTCAGGTACAAAAGTGAATTCTAAGTAAATCAGTAATCATAAATCTAAAGCCTACAATATGTATACTAGTCATTCTTTAAAATATATATCAGTGCAGTGCAGATTAGTGTTTATATTAATTGGTAAAAATTTTGTAATCAAATTAAAACAAATTAAACCTAATAAATGAAACAAAGTAATACCAAACTTTATAAAAGTACCTGGGAGGTTACATAATACAACGAATTTGGATCCTACCACTAAAACTAAACGATCACGAAAAAGGCCAATGAATTAAGTATTACCTGTCGCTTCACGACAGGTGAGACTTAGTAAAAGGGGAACAAATTAAATACAAAATAATCGAGGGTGGGTTGGGTTGTCACACTGGTGCCGTGACAGATTATTGGACTTAATAGTTATAGATAGCCATTGTGTTGCATCTCACGAAAATTTGCCCCTAGTTAATGAAGACAATTATCATCTGGCATTATTAATCAAATTTAAGAACATTATAGAAAGAAATGAATTTCCTAGCAATTTGGTGAGCAAATCATATAATTTTAAAAGAGCAAATTTTCATGATTTGTATGACTTTTTTTCTGTATACTAATTAGACATTTTTAAATGACTTTTCTAATGCCGACAATATGTGTAATTCTATAAAAAAAATGTGCTCTATACTGGATTTACATGTTCTGATATATAAAAATCGTAAAAGATATTATCCCATTTGGTACACCTCTGATATACATAACAATCAGCTAAAATTATATTAGAGAAAAAAATATAAAAATTCTAAGGATCACTATTATTATCTATAGTTTTCAAGAATGCGAGCTCTTATTAAAAGCCAAGTAAAGATAGCCTATAATAACTATCTTTGCAATGTGGAAAATAGCATGTCAAATATTCCAAAGAATTTCTGGTCATATGTAAAAAATAAAAAAAGGGTCTTCAAGAATACCTAGTTTATATTTCAATAATGCAAATTTTGATAATCCGATTGTCATAGTGAACGGCTTTGCCAATTATTTTAGTAGTGTTTATCTTCCCAAATCTGAGGTTCCAGATAGAAATGAATATCGATTTCATACGAACTATTCCTGTATTAACGTAGATTTGCTATAAAAAAGTTACCAAACAAAATGACCTCAGGCCACGATCTCATTCCAAGTTTTGTTATAAAAAATTGTGCGTCAGCTTTTGCACAGACAATATTGAACACTGTCGACTTATCTCAATATTATGTAACTTCCCCAAAGTCCTTGAAATATCACTATACGTTGAAATCTATCCACAGTTCAAACCATTTATATCACCCAGGTAATACGGCTTTCTTGAAAAATGATCAACAATATCTTGCAATAGTTAATCAGTATTTCTCAGAATCTATGGATTAGACAGGCCAAGTAGATATAATTTACACAGACTTTTCGAAAGCCTTTGATCGAATTGCACATTACATTTTGCTAAATAAGTTATATAGTTAAGGATTTAGTAACACACTGTGTCTTTTATTTACTCCTTATCTAAACGATAGAGCTCAGTATGTCGCCTAAAACGGGTATGATTCTGATATTTACCTTGCAACGTCTGGGGGTGCCGCAGAGGTCAAACCTAGGACCACTCTTATATATCGTATTCATTAATGATCTTAAACTGTAATAGCCTCCTCTTTACTGATGATTTGAAGTTATATGCCACTGTGGAAACTCTTGATGACTGTGTAAACTTACAATTACAAATTGATACGGTAGAAGAATGGTGTAACGTAAATAAACTACAAATGAATGTCTCCAAATGTAAAGTGTGTTCATATACACGTAACAGTGAACAGATAACTTTCAATTACACATACTACAGCCTAACACTCTCTCGCTGTGTTTTAGTGAAGGATCTTTGACAACAAACTATCTTTTGCAAATCATACTCAACAAATTACTTCTTTAGCATTGAAAATGCTAGGTTTTATTAAAAGGAATTGTAATTGTTTTTCCAACACGTCTGCACTAAAAGTTCTTGATTTTACGTTAGTTCTCTCTAAACTTGAATACGGATCACTGATATGGTATCCTTGTATGTACACAATTCTCTTGAAAGTGTCCAAACGTGTTTCTTAAAATTCTTAGCTTTCAAAACTGACGGTATCTATCCTGCTAGCGGATACAATAATGTGGATTTGCTCTCCAAATTTGATGTTCCATCTCTGGGACATAGAAGAGTTTTTTCTAGTTTTTATTTTTATATAAACTATTACATAATTTAATTGATTCACCCGAATTACTTTCTCAAGTTAATTTTCTGACTCTTAGACTTAATTTGCGGCAATTTCTCACGTTTTACATCGCGAGTAGTAGAACGAATATTCTCATAAAGTCTCCTATGCATATACATAATATGCATGTCAGAATTTTAATGAAAATTCTCATTTATGTGATATTAATCACTGTAGCTTAGCTACATTTTTGCAAATATCAAAAGGTTGTTATTTCTATAAGTAATAAATTCAATAATTAATTAAATCCATGTAATTTTATCTGATTAGTATACTCGTAATTTATTCATGTGTTCTTTCTAATTTTTCGTGTTTCATCTGTCTTCTTCTTGTTTGTCTTTTTATTTCTTTGTATATTTAGATACTATTATATGTTTTTTTAGTAATCTTTTGTGTAAGCTACCAGTTAAGAATATACTTTTTAAGTGATGCCTATAAAATTAACTACACATAGAATATAAAGAAACATAATAAAATATCATTTATAATCAAAATCTAATAGCTAAAACAGAAAACATATTGAATAGAATTACGACCGGTGACAACCGTTGGTAACCGACAGTCATTCAAAAGGGAATATTGCATAGACAAAAATCTTGACGTATCGACAATGCTAGTTTCAGACTCATGCTATATAGTATGATATTGAGTAACGATCCAAAATATTCCCAACATAATCGAACGACAAAAAAGAAGATTAGAATTTACCAGGTACAACTGGACATTAGATCGCACACAATAATCCAATAATCTGAATAATTCTTGCGGTCCAAATAGTATTCCTGATTGCAGTTTACTGAATACATTTTCGTTTTAAAACATTAAGAGTGCTATTTTCGAAGTCGGACCATCAATACTCGTGGGGGAAATGGAAGCGGAACATCTAGCTCTCCTTTTTAATAGAATAAAATAAAGTGAAGTAAATTCTTGAGTTTGGTTAAACTGCACTACGGAACTCTTATTTAATCCCACACTAATTTATATACATGATGTTTATGTTATCGGAACTAGTAATTCGATAATTTTTTTCAAAAAAAAGAACTTTTTGTATGAAGAGCTTATTTTTTAATTAACATTAATGACGCATACTTAAAAGTATAAATAAGAAAAGGTTAGAAGATGATATATAAATAATTAAAAAAGTTGACAGATAAAAAGGGACAAATTGGTCTGTCAAACTGAAATTTCTTTACGATCAAAAAAGGCCGCTCGATCTCAATGTATTTTAGAAATTGTTTTTGGAATTTTTTTTTCTGATCAAAATGAGATGAAAATGGGTATGGGCAAAGAAAAACCAAGAAAATTATAATGGTCTGTATTGAATGTTTGAATTTACGCACTTAACAGCTAAAGGATTGGTGGCGCCTCTATAATCCGAGAGTGTTTATATATTCTAATTCTGTCAGTCACAAATTAAATGTTCGCAGTTTGTAAAGTTTTAAAGAATAATAAAACAGTTTATTCAACAAAATTTAATAGTCTGTCCTTGCCATTCGGAGAGATGGTAAAGCAGGATGATGGATTATTAGAAAAAGAACCGAATCGGGAAATTTGCGACGGTAACAAGACGCCGCTACGGTGTTACAACTGACAAAATGTTGAAGGATTTCGAGAAAGTTTCCTTCGCGCTTTGCGATAGCCTGCGTAGATCAATCTAGGGAGTTTGCATTTGATGGACATATGATTGGGCAGGGTAGGTGGTTACAGACAAACCAAATCGGGCATACTAATTCACAAGTACAAAAAAAGTTATACCAAGAGTGAGCGCGGCGAGATATTAAAACCACACTCGATGCAATTCTAGGCCACAAGTTGAGAGCAAGGCTAACTAAATGAAATTTCAAAGAGTAACGTCATAGAGTGGTAAGAATAGATGCACTCAGTCGGAGACTGGGTGCATCTATTCTTTTTTGTTAAAAATTTCATTAGTAACCTAAAACGCTCCAGACAGATTAATTTTCTACTGCATGACAAGTCAAGGTGACTTATATCAAGTTTTGTAGGAGAGCGCTTTTAAAATGTAACAAAAGCGGTGACGCAAGTATACCGCTAAGCAATTTTGACGCGATTTATCGAGGCTATAAATAGAATCTATAGGGGAAAATAAAGAGGTCGTCTGTGGTTAACAGAAATCCAACCATAACCTGAAAAGGACACGTAAGGTCCGTACCGAAGCTTGTTAGTGTTCTGAAGGTTACTCTCGAGATTGTCTGTCCAGTCAACATTACAATTTTTTTTGGAGCGATTGCCGTTTGAGTAAGACTTAAATTTTTTTTACTTGAAGACCACTTGGCCCTAAAGAATTTCATAACCTCACATATCAATTTAATTTGATTATTGTTTAATTTGAAGTGTTCTAACCTCAAAGCGAACTTGTTTCACGGTGGTCCTTCTGACATTTATTATTAATTTCCATTGTAAAAAAAAGAACTGGTTTCATAAACTCCTTAAAATTGTTCTTCAGGCCTTCTGCCTTTGAGATTTTCTAACCTAACAAAGTTCTACTTTGATGTCAGCTGGATTTCAAACTTCGAAGGTATCGATAGACACGTAGTCAATGTCAGAAATCTTAGCCTGCGATTGGACTCTGACGGATAATGATGTGTCAGAGAATCCTAACCTATGAATAAGTTAAGGCAGACACGCTAGTTTTGACAGCTACGTTTAATTTTAGCAACGATGACTAATCTGATAGTCTCATTTGATAGCGACAGTCGTATTAACAGCGACGCTGGTCTTGATAGTTGAGGTCCAACTTTGACAGTAACAACAATTTTTTCTTCGTAACAACTGTCACTGACATTTTGACAGATAAAATATATTTGGCAGCTACCAATGTTATGGTGATTTCCATTAGTTTCACTACTGAGCATTGTAAAACGAAAGAATTAAGAAGCGTGCGTGCGTGCATGTGTCTCCGCAATAACTGAAAAAGAAAAAGTCCGAAATTTGACAATTAAGATATTCAACAACATTATAGATGACGTATTAAATTTGGTGAATGTAGTGCTACCAAAAGAGACATAATGAATGCAAGAAAAATAAAGGTACAATTTCGGGAAAAAAATTATTGTATTTCTGGAAAATATCGATAAATTATTATAATGAAAAAAAATAACTTTGTGGAAAAAATCAATCTGCATGTCTGTAGTATCTCGATGGTAGTCATAGTTTTTGAGAGCTTTTAAATTTGGTACACATGTTCTAAAGGCCAAAAAATTTTAAAAATTGGCCATCTGAAAGGTGGTCCACGGGACTCAAACTTTTTTGTATTTGACTTTACAAAAAATATCTTCTTGATTAAAAATTATAAATCATGTCCACTTTATCAAGCCAATAAAATATATTTTCCAAGTACTTAAAGCTGATATACACTGAAATTTTTTACACATTTGACCTCATAATAATAATATAGTAATAATAATAATATTTATTTACCAAATATTCAAAGTACAATACATTCAGTAGAATATAAATATAAATAAATAACAAAGTAAAAAGAAAATACATGCTTAAGAATTAGATAAAAACTACGGGGCAAATAATAATTAACATTGTAAATGAATATGAGTAGAAAAAGCCCGCAAAAGACAAACTTGTGGTGGGCGTATTGACAATCTTGCACATTTACTATGATAATAAAACACTAGTGGATATAGAACAAAAAGAGAATAAGTAAGTACCAAAATTAATAAGTATACAAAAAAAAATGGTATACGAAAAAAATTAACTATTTTCTACTAAGCCCAAAATTAAAGTTGGGTAACATGTATCAGAAGACAAGACATAAAATGAGGTTAGGATAAATTTAACAATTTGACATTTGAAATATCTAGATACAAAAATGTCAATGTCAATAAGAAATTATTAAAATATATGACATGAATTATTATTGACAGTATCGAAAGACGCTGATAATTAATTATTAAAAGAATTTAATGAGCTTTCAAGGCACACTTTTAAGATTTAATTGAGGTAAGTGCAGAATTAAATAGAATATATTTTTTTTAGATCAGGAAGATATACAGTGGTATAAGAAAGTTATGTGCTCACCATATCAGATATTTTACATTTTCGTTTACGTTCTTATCTGCAATTTTTTTTGACATGTAAAAGTTTGTTTTCAACACTTTTCATTTAACTTTTTTTTAATGCATATAATAAGAAAATTTATGTTTTTAGTAAAAGGGCGTTCTAATTATATGTTTCTATTTGATTTTAAAAAACCACAAGCTTTTATGTCCATCCCTAAATTTTATATCATTAGTTCTAGAAATGCCTTCATTTATTTGCGCTCATTTGGAAAATAACACCCTCAAGTCTTATTGTTTCTTAAATAAGTTTATCGAGCAAGTGACAATATAGAAAACTGCTACAATTTAACTCATGTTTTTATATTACTTGTAAAATCTCAATTCAACAGAATTTTATGCACAAACGAAATTTGCTTGAATAAATCGAAGTAGCTTATGGTATTACCTACCTATGATTACTTTAATCATTCTTTGACTTTGTTAGATGGAATACTTTATCTCATGATGATTACTAATTAAATATAGCCAATCAAGACCAATTTAATATGTCTAGAATTTAAATAACTATTAAACGTGTCAACAAAATAAATTATAGGGGCATCAGATAATGTGAATAACTAGCTAATGAATAATGTAAAACTAAATAAGTTGACAATAATTAAATGGTCTATAATGTTTTAATGATCAAATCCATTCTACAGCTGGAACTGCGTTGAATAGGGTCGACACGTTTAAAAAATATAACTGGTAACGCCTCAGAATACTACATTGTGATTTTGCGTATTCATGATGATAAGTTACAAATAAATAATAACTATACTCGTATAAGAATCTACTGCACAAAAATCACAAGAAATATTATTCGAAAGAAATTACTATAACTAAATATTAAAAGTATATCATTGCAATTAACTATCATATTATTATATAACAATATTAACACTAATAGTAATTAAGTTAAATTGGAGATTCTATAACGAATTATGTTGCTGCAAATAGTCCTTGAAATGTGGAATTTGGGACAAAATATTCACAATTTCTAAGAACAGAACTCTTTTTATTGTTGTGCTCCTATTGTGTTAATGTTAATGTTAACATCATTATTGTAACTTAGTGTTTTGCTGTATTTTGTTGTAATTAAGATTTGACATGCGTTGTCAGGAACAACGTCAACAATTGGAAATTGTGGAAAGATTTAATAAATAGAATTTTAATAGTAAATATTTCATTAACCTTGTGGGAATACACTGATACCGGAATCAGCAACTGGTGCTGAATCTATAGTTCGACGATTGGGATGCTTCAGAAGAAAGATATATCAGAGTTTGGTGCAAAGTTTGATCTCATGATAAACTCTATACAATTCCGTTTTATGGACATTGGATCATTTATAAGTATGTTCATGTAGCATCTGCCTGTTTATATTATAAGTAAATTTTGCCAGAAATAGTATACATATTTTTATTATATATTATCTTACACACACCCTGATTTCATTAATTTATACCGGGTGTTACTAAAATACGAAACACTTTTTTTTGTTTAATTTTTAACTTAGCGAAATGATATTATAATATGGTCAATACACAAATAAAGAGACATTTGATATTAAAGAAAAATATTAATGATCCGTTTCAACGGAGAAATGATAGCAACTTTACCAAAATGTATTCATGACCCTTCTATGTTTTTAGTTTTTGATATCACTTAATTCTAGTTCGACGATGTGACATACTTGGATATTTGACTTTTGTTTTTCTTTATTATTAGTGATATACAGAGTGGCCCATTAGTGCGAAGAAGTCCAATATCTCGCTTATTATAAGAAATATGAAAAAAAATGTTTAAAATAAAAGATATAAGGCTTACTTTGCTGCCCATTTCTAAAATACTGTGTGGGGTGTTTACGTTCAGTAATAAATTTTTATTTCAAAAAGCCGCGGCGTTGCCAAGTTATTGCGAAAAAATATGAAAATTCACAAAAAGACTTTGTTAATGACAGTTAGGGAAAACATTTGGTAAGTGCAAATATAAGAGGTAGCTGAAATATCTGAGTGGACCAAAAGCTTATTTTAATGTACAGGGGATTTTATACAGAGGCATCAACTTGCCAATCTTCAAACATCTAAAATTTCGTTTTTTCAAATGGATTATTTCACCATTTTGTAGAAATATTTTATCCCGTCAAATTATGTTATCATAATATAGTCCCTAAAATGGATAGAGAAATTTTAAATCTAAATGAGAACTTAAAAATAATTGCGTTTTTTCACAAGTAAGCTATGACTTTGACATTTAGTAATTACAGTTTTAGTAAATTAATGATAATACAATAAGATAAACAGTTACTGTCACATAATTTCGTACCTGCAGAATTTTAGTACAGTAGTATTTAAAATAATGAATTTCTCTACGGAAGAATTGACAGATACTGTTTTTGTACAGGGAGCAAGTGATAAAAATTGTTTACTTACGACAAGAATGTATTATGAAATATATCCAGATAGAGGGCAACCCAGGAAAGAAGCTTTTGAAAATTTACTTCAGCGATTTACTCGATCGGGAAATGTCGCATATGAAACAAAAAAAAGAAAGATTGCATTAACCCAAGAAAATTAAATGACTGTTCTGTTAAAAGTTACAAAAGATCCTCATATCTCGACTAGAGAAATATCGAAACAAAATGACATAAGCCGGACTGTCGTGCAAAGAATTTTGAATAAAAATAAATTCCATCCGTTCCATATACAACTAATGCAGAAGATATTATATGAAGATTTTGAAGAAAGGGTAACATTTTGTGACTGGGCTCAACAACAAATTCTTCAAGACAGGGATTTTTTCAATTATGTATTATTTTATTTTATTTCATTTTATTTTATTTTATTTTACATACACGAGTCCAACAGAATGTACATTCCAATTACAGGGTCGGACATACAGTACATCATAAATGATAATAATTGTATATACAAAAATAAACTAAAATTAATTAAACTAAACTAAGATTAACAAGATACGATTCAAATACACTTAACTTACATTAATATATTTTTCTATATAAAGAATAACTAGGAAAATTTTGATTTAATTTGACTTAGTCTACTATAAAAAATGTCGATATCTTTTTCAATAACCTGATAATTACGGCATATAACATAATGGGGAATATTTTAAGGTATTTGTGTATGCATTTGATAGATAAAATAAAGATGTAGATCGTTATGACCTAGAGGATGCCCTGAAGTTAATTTGCGATAATAACTGTGGGCAGTCGATTGTAATATTCAGAAACTTAAGGAGATAAATAATACTATACATGTCCCTACGCTGCTCCATAGAGCGGTATTTGAAAAGGTTTAGTAATAAGTGGTGTTCATATCCTACAGTAGGATATCTATGATCAATTTTAAAAGTAAGAAATTTTAAAAACTTTCTTTGAATGTCTTCAATGCTCTTAATGTGAACATCATAGTATGGATTCCATACCACTTTTGCGTATTCTAGCTTAGGTCGCACTAGAGTGTTATATAACATCTTTAGTGTATCTATATTATAAAAATCGAGGGACTTGCGTGTAATCAAATCAAATCAAATCAAATCAAACTTTATTTCACAATTTAAGAGTGACACTAATTTTATAATAATATGTATTTCATAAATAATACTTAAAGTAATAATTAATTTAACTAACGAATTTAATATTCACCTAAGCGAAATGCCTGTGTGTGTATAGGACTAACAGATATTTTAGTATTTACAATTTATATTTATGTCTAAAATTTAAGTGTATGATATAGATATACATAGAAAATACATAAATACATAATTATCACTATTATCCTCAATCTCATATTGGTATAATTATGGGAGTACAGGATTACGTAATAATACTGGGTAGATTAAAGTTTAAACAATATATAAACAGTAAAAACAATACTAACAAAATATTCTCAGAAATAAATCGCTGTTTTCATTTATAAATATTTTAATTTTTTTTGGAGATTAGATTTACGTTATGAATTTTTTTAAGTGAAAGTGGTAGGAGGTTGTAGAATTTTGGGCCATAGTAGGTAACAAATCTTCGAGTTGTAGTGCGGGTTATTTGCGGAATATTTATATTTTGATTTGCTGTATTACGCGTATGATAATTATGATGATAATTAATATTAAATAATGTTTTATAAGTGAACATTAGAACTGCTTTCACATACAACAGGTTGATATCAAACACATCGAATTCTTTAAAAAGTTGTCGAGAAGAATATAACATATTTTTTTTATGATTACTTTTATTAAATATTTTTGAGATATTTTTAATGATGTTAAATTGGTAGGGTAAGCACCCCCATATTGCTATACCATATTTCAAAGTAGACTCAGCCAAAGCAAAGTACAATGTTCTCAATATATTATCAGGCATGAAGCCAAACATTCTGAAAGATGACGCCACAGTATTATTCATGTGCTCTTTAAACGAGAGCTGAGAGTCAAACGTGACACCTAGATCTTTAAAGCTGTCGCGGCGATCCAAGATAATTCCATCCAAGTTGTAATCGAACTGTACCTTATCTATTTTTCTGGTAAATGAGACCATATTACATTTAGTTATATTTAAAGGTAACCTGTATTTATTGCACTAATTATGAAGAGTATTTAAGTCTTTTTGCAGCTTAAGATAGTCTAATAAACTGTTAATTTTATAGTAAATTATTAAATCGTCAGCATACAAAAGAGATGAACAATGCAGATCATTTATGATGTAATTTACGAATATAATAAATAGCAATGGGCCTAGTACCGATCCCTGTGGTACGCCTGTGGGTGGTATAAATTCATTAAACCTGTAACCTATGAATTGTATAAATTGGTATCTGTTATGAAGATAAGACTCAAAGAAGTGAATGAGCTGTAGATTAAAACCCAATGAATATAATTTCATAAAGAAATCAGCAAATGCGTTTGCAATATCTTCACGGTTATCTAGATTGTTATTGTTGTTGGTCATTTTGTGTGGCATTGAACTAGATTGTTTTTTACTATTGACGTAGGTCCAGAAATCCTTTGGGTTCGATGCTAGGTTGTTTTTCAGTACTTGTAAATAATTTTTATATCCCTTTTCTATGTCCGTCTTAATTTTACTCCTCAGTGACATAACATTTTCTTGATTGACAGGAGTTTAGAATTTTTGTGCCTACGCAAAGCAATCTCTTTAGACCCTATGTCAGTAATTATGTTTTTAGTAAACCAAGGAGTATATTTTTTTCCGACGGATAAGATTTTGGTACAAATTCGGATATATTATTGTTAATTATATCAGTTAGGTAGTCAACGACCTCGTTAACATTGTCCGTGTTGTAGATGATAATCCAGTGTGCATTACCCAATTCAGTGTAGAGCGAAACAAAATCTACTTTTTTGAAACTGTAATAAGTTGATTGAATTTTAGGAGGTTTCTTATTTGCTTCAAAGTGTAACTCGATAATTAGCGGTGGGTGATGCGTGTCTTCTTTAAAGACACATATAACTGATTTTATAACAGAACAGGTTTTATTGTGTAAAATGAAATCCAACAATTCGTTATTGGCGTTAGTTTTGAAGTTAAATTGACTTAGATCATAAGAGTTACAGAAATTATTCAGTTCGTTCATTTTAAGGGTGTTATTTGCTTATGATGCAACATTCCATAAAAATGAGTTTGTCAATAGATATAACTTCCATTATTATGCAACCGAAAATCCACATTGTATGCGAACTACCAGTCAGACAAGGTGGTCATTAAACGTATGGGGTGGCATAATCGGAAATTATGGCATTGGGCCTTACTTTTCTGAAGGAGGACTTAGCAGCCTGATTTATCTAAATTTTTTGGAGAATCAGTGACCGCAGTTAATAAATCATGTACCCATTCCAGTCAGACAGAAAATGTGGTATTTACACGACGGAGCGCCAGTCCACCACGGTACCTATCCACAGACATTTAAATAATGAATTTCCCAGAAGATGGATAGCTAGAGGAAAACCCTTTAAGTGGCCACCTCACTCACGGGACTTAACAAAAATGGATTTTTTTATCTGGGGTTACGTCGAAGATCAAGTATATAAAACACCCCCAACTACAAAGGAGGATGAAAGTTCGATTTAGGGAATTATTCCAAAACATTAACGTCGATATGTTAAGCCACGTTAGTCGGGCTTTTGAAAACCGCGTACATTATTGGCTAGAAGTAGCCGGGGGTCACTTTGAACATTTGTTATAAGTTTTATGTCATTTTTTTAAATATTTTTAATTTTTTTCATAGTTTTTCATGGCAACACAGGTTCGGCCATATCACAGGGCGAATTATTTCATCGGTTGATTAATTGGCGGCAATTTTAAATTAATCCAAACTCTACTTGTAAAAAAATATAATTTAATTAAATATTTATGATCTATTTAATCTTCTCCTAATTACACATAGATGAACAGTGAATAACATGTTTTCAGCAAAATTAATTAAAAATACGCAAACATGGTAAAGAACTAAAAATTAGTCACATATTGGCAAAATAACTTACTGATTTGAATTCAGCGACCCAAAATAATAAAGATCACCAATATATTGTCAGCAATCTCAACAAATGATTGCATGCACGATAGAACCATCTGTGTAGAATTTTGTGCTCTTTAATTTTCACTACTACAATTTTTTTTTTGTATTTTGTGCGTTTTAAAAGTTATTTCCAAAAAATCATTTTATGGGAATTTGACGCCATTTTACTTTATGTGCAACCACCTTAGGAACTTTTTTTATACTTTTCTACTACCAAAAACCGACTTCTGTGCAAAATTTCACATAAGAATGATTTTATTCCAGCTTTTGCCGTTATTTTTTTCACTGGAAACTGGGCTACACGTAGATTTCGAAAAAAAAAGACGAGCCTATGGAATGAAATTTGACTATTTTAAATATCCTTATTTGAGACCTTATTCAAAAAATTGTTTACTATTTACTAATTGTTTAATATCGTAAAGCATTAAGAAAATTACACATTTTTGTATTTACGTATAATTAAAGTTGGATTGAACAATAATGGTGTTAACAAAACAACGAATTCCCATGTGTAATTAAACCGTTCGTAATTAAATGGACCCATGTTAACGTTTTTACGTACTTCATTTAGAAATTATTAAAGGTAATTTAGTTTAATAATATATGTTTTGCAAAGTTTGTTACAACTAGGGGCTTAATTAAATATAAATGAACCATCCGCACCTCCTTCAATTTTCCGTGTAGAAAGTTTAAACAAGTTAGATTAATTGGGTGTACTTATATACATAGACATGTAGAAATACTATTATTTAAAATGTACACAAATATGTCGCTCACAATCTTTAATTACTATTGATTAACAAATACCATCAGATTTCTCGTATGAAATTGTACTTTATAGAAGTTTGTGATTGAGTATTCTGTTTATTCTGTTAGTGCATTATTCTGTTTTGCTTACATTGTCTAAAACCTAATTTACATTTTTGAATGACATAATAATTCTTAAATTAAGGACCCGTTTGCAATCCCTCGTCAATTTATGTACAAAAATCAAACTAATGTAATCATCTGTCATACTAAGAAGGTAGTAAGCAGTCACGCGTAGCAACTGAGTAAGGTTTTCTTTAGAGTTCATTTTGTCCCTTGATACAAGATTATCGAAAAAACCTCTGACACGTCGATTTTCACTTACAATTGCGCATTTTTTTGTATGTAAAATATAAAAATGACATCATTATAGTTTGCGTAATGACGTTATCGATTTTTTTTGATAATAATAATAATAGTACCATCTAAGGCACTCGTACAGGGTAGACCAGACACCATTGCTGCCTTACGTCTCCGGAGATATTGAGACCGTTGTCGATAACGGGAAATGCCGGATTTACTGGAATTACCCGTTCCCGACGATCAGGCTAATTCAAGCCAACAAGCCTGACATAGTCCTCCTCGACCATCAACTCAAGGGATGTATATCATCGAATTGTCGGAACCTGTGGAGGAAAACATCACCATGAAGGAGGAGGAGAAACGAATCAAATATCGCTATTTCCCGTACTAGCTACAAGTGTACCCAGGGTATTCGGTCAAAATGATCGTCCTAATAATCGATGTATTCGGAGAGATAAAGCCTACGCCGCTCTCGGAACTGAAGACCATATCGTCCTGCTACAAATCAGCTTCGTGGCCGGCAGGCAAAATGCAGAAGGCAGTCATTTTAGGTACTCTCCGCCTACTTAGGGCACACGATTCTGGTATCTACAGTCACTAACCCTACGGGATGTGGGGAGTGGCTGTAGTTAATGCGTCGGCGCCTCTCCCGTGAAGCGTTGGAGGCTACGGGAGGACTACACGACATAGGTTATTCCTAAAAAAAAATAATAATATCCGGTACGAGTGCCAAAAATCACATTTTTGAGTGAACGCAGTGGGTTGGTGTGACAATTGAAAATATATTGAAAATCATAAAAAGATGCGCCTTGAAGAGTTTCATAACAGGGAAAAATTAGAAATCGATCTGTCGAATAATAACCGAAATATTAAGGTGTGTCCACTTGAGACGGGACACACTGTATATAGGTAATTAATACTACATAACATAGTAATTATAAATTATAGATATACATATATAGTAAACCTAAGCAATATCATTTTAAAGTAAACGTCATATAACGACTGAAAATAATAATAAAATAAACAAATACACCCATGTAAAAATAATAGAAATAAGAACTTCAAAAATTTTCTATGTACAGATTCAAGTGCCATTGAAAGAACATTATAAAAAGTAAAAAATACAAGAGAACAGTACTCTAATTTTGACCGGACTAATGAATTATATAAAGTTTTTAATGCCAATTCATTTGAGAATGACTCTCAATTTCGGATTATAATGGAATCATATAAGTTTTTGGTAGAGTCTTCCGTTCTCTATTCAACCATATGCAATACACCAATAAAATATCAAGGAAGTTGTAAAAACGTAGTTTTGTACAGGGTGTCCCAAGGATTTTATTTCCTAAACGGAAAGAGAAAAATTCAAGTGTGAGCAAAGAAAATGGTCGATACATAATTCCAACCCATAACCCACAACAACTAAACAAAAAAAGGTATTTGTGAAATTCTAAAAACATTCTTTTGAGCACAACTGGTAGCAAATACTGAATAAGATTTGCAGGAAATAATTACTCAGCGGACAAAAGCCCCGACCTGCATTTAATTAAACCTGCAAATCTTGTTTGGTAGCTAAGATCATTTGTCAATTCCTCACAAGACATAGACCGGTTTCGAATTTTTTTTGTTCTCGTCATAAGTAATGGAAAAGACAAATAGTAATAGCAAACCAGGCTAGCCTAAAGCATACTAAGTAAAACAGACATAGTGGATGATAAGTGTATCCCTGTGGTGGTCAGTGCTACTACCTGTCAGACATCACTGTGTCTTAGTGACTGATGGCGACATGTAAAGCAGGTACCAAGAGCCTCGACCTCTAACCCTGGTGGGCTAAACTATATAGTTTAACCCACCAGGGTTAGAGGTCGAAGCTCCTGGTACCTGCTTTGCAGGTCGCTATCAGTCACTAAGACACAGTGATGTCTGACTGGTAGTAGCATTGACCACCAGAGGGATACACTTATCACTCACTATGTCTGGTAGCAAATGATGATTTTGGTGCATCGATGCTAGTCGTCGCGACGTCTTGAATATATTTTTCCTTTGGAAGCCCAATTATAATTATTTTCCATTGACAACTGCACCTTATGAAAATAGTGTGAACTAATTGCTAGTTTACTTTTATTTATTCAGGTTTAATATATGTAATAACGTTTTCATTATACAAATAATACAAATTGAGCATACAATTTTTAATATTTACGAATGAAAATACACAAAACAAATAATCAACTGAGTAATCTACAAACAGCAAAAACCCTTATTATAAATAATTTTCGGTATGTGTCAAAACACATTTGCAATATATTTTTTTGAATATGATGTAGCCTTTGAAATTGTAGCATCTTCTATACTTACACATCGCATCTGTTATTATTTGTTTTAGATGTTCTATATTCATGGACTTTGTTGCATATAGAATATTTTTTAGTTGTCTCCATTCAAAATAGTCCAAAGGATTTAAGTCTGGGGATCGGGGTGGTCACTGAGTAGGTCCATAGGTTCTAATCCAACTATTGTGATACTGGATATAAGGTAATTCTGAATCAATCTTGAGTTATGGAGAACAGCCCCATTTTGGTGAAACCACGCCACCTATAAAAGTCTTGGAGGTGTGTTTTAACAAGGTCCTGGAAAATGAATTTCTAAAAAATGTAGATGTGTGCCTTCAAAACGGTATGGCCCTACAAGGTGTTTTTCAATAAGTCCACACCAAACATTAACACCAAAGTGACCTTGATGTTGTATTTCATTAACAGTGAGGATTTTCATCTGTTCTTTGATGACTCATACCTATTATCTAAGAATTCCATTATTTCTAAAGTGATGCAACAGCAGTTAGATAGATATCTACTTATTGCCTCACCAGATGGTGAAGCAATGACCGGCTGGCAGACAACTCGAAGCGAGCCGCGAGACTCATCCATTGTTGTATGTCGTAGTGGTTACACGCTAATTTATTCCTATGTATTTTATGTTGTTGTATTGTTGACGTCATGTAAATACTGTGCAGCATAAAACTAAAAAAAGCGTGCCTTCGAAAACAGAGTTTATGTTTGATTTACTGTTATTAATACTGATTGCCTGTGATGTTCCGCTGTACATACTCGATAAACAACCATTTCGGTAGTTCTGGAATAAATACAATCCCCAGGTGACATTACCAAGTCGCCAACGTTGTATAACTATGTACCAACTGTACGCGAAGATATTGTAAATAGGATCAAATGTGTATTAAAAAATACACGGCTGTGGTTATGTGTTGAAAAGACGACAGATCGTAAAAAAAAATTCTATTATAAATACGTAGACTGGACCCTCTTAAACCGACATTTCCATTAGTACTAGCTAGCAAAAGACTAACTGAGTGTACTGGCAAAACAATTACGCTGGTGGTGATGGAGATGTTAGACAAATTTGATCTATCAACAAGACAAAAAGTGTTGATGTTTGCGACCGATGGTGTAGCGATAATACGTTTGGTAGGCCGTTCTCTTCAAGAACACGGTTGTAGGTTGATACATGTTACGTGTAAAGTGCATGCTTTACATCTTGAGGCAGAAACTATTCGGCAAGGTTTTCTAGAGATAGATGCATAAGTACAAAAAAAGTGTTCCTTAAAAATCCTAAACGTCTTCAGCCGATTTTTACACGTTGGGGAACATGGTTGAAGGCAACTTTTTAGTATGCTGAATATTTACAACAAATAAAAGCTGTGATACTACAATTCAATCCTGACGAGGCTGCAGCTATTAAGGAGAGCCAGACAAAATTCGAAGATATTTTCGTTGAAACAGCTTTAAAAACTATTCACAAGAACTATAAAAGACAACATAACGCCATACAAATGTTACAAAATAGTGCGTTGTCGTTAGCGGAATCACTGCAAATAGCGGACGAAGTAAATCGACTTCTGCACTCTATAGATGACGCAAAAAAAAGAGCCCGTTAGAGAAAAGTTTGCACGTATGTCAAAGCAAGACACCGGTTTTACCAGATTAAGGCAAATTTGTGGTGGTATTGTTGGTGAAACCCCAGATCCGTTAAGTATGGTCAAAGACTATTTTAAATATGCCTGTGTTACATCAATAGATATCGAACGGTCGTTCTCAAAATATAAGCATATTTTTTCACCACAGTGAACATCACTCACGGAGACCACCTTATAAACATACCTGATGCTGCAAAGTTTTTTCAAATCTTCTCCAGTTTGTGATAACCAAGCAAAGTCATTAAGCTGGTTAAGAGGGTAAGTTGTGCATACATTGTTATAGATTGTAACATATTATTGCCTTTGTTACTAGTTAATTTCTTAAAAATTTCTCTAAAATAAATAAAACTTTTTGGATTTTTATCTTGAAAACGAAGCATTTTGTATTATTTCGTATTTAGGAAACACCCTGATAAATAATTTCATCTACTGTATACTCTTTGTACCTATGTTTATCTGCGAAAACAGTTGATGAAATTCACTTTATTTGTTATATTATCAGAAGTTTTAAAAACGTAAATTATGTGAAAATTAATTATTTTTACCCAAAATAATGTCCGAAATTTTTTTCACGTTTTATTTATCTTGTCTTCTGATTATTTAATAAACAATGATTAGTGCTGAAAATGTATACTTTTTTTTGTTGAATTCTATAAATTTAAATATCTTCGACTCTATGTAATACGTGTGCATTACACGAAGCGACCCTAAATGGATAATAAACCTTATTACTACTGGGAGCAGTAAATTTATTCATAGGACAGAATGCAATTTGTATATTAGGTCAGATGTAGATTCACTTTGATGGAACAAGAATTGACTACAGTATCTGTCGCTATGTCGATTATTGTGAGTGAATGCTTCAGTAACGTTTAGTTTTAATGGGAATCGTCTGGAAGTATGTTTGTCTGCATAATTATTTGATACATTTTAATATCATAATTTAAAATCTGCTGCACTGTCTGTCTGAGATAATATTTAAATAGTTTTTTTTAACCAAATGTCGTAATATATTTAAGCTGCATACAGTGAAACCTAAAAGTATTCCAAATTAGGATGTATTTGCGTTTTTGTAGGCAATAATAACTTCTCTGGGGTAAAGTAGCATTTAGCTCTCTATAGTATTTCAAGCTTCTTTGTAGCTGAAAGGAGCTATAATAATTGCTAACGTATTTGCGTTACAATAAATTAGCACTGATTGTTAATCTGAGCAAAGATATTGGGAGACTCCTACATATGACTTTTATTTATTTATTTATTTAAGGTAAAATATCCAACGGATTCAAAAAATCCCAGTTACAGGATAAGTTTACACAGTAAAAATGCAGTTGTTAACAAAAAAAAAAAAGAGAAAGGTAAATAGTTTTCAAATTACTTAAAAAGTAATACAATACAACACAGTGCAATACATTACAATACAATACAATACAACACGATTCAACAATACATTACAATACAATACTGTACAAAACTTGATTATTAAATTATTACGATAATTAATTAAAAACACACTGTAGCTGAAGTAATTAAATAAGCCATATTTTTTTAATATCATTTATATTACAACGGAGTATATCATATTGAGATTCAATACTAGCGTAGTTAGTCACTATTTGATATGTTGGTGAAAATTTATAAATATTTGTCCTATGGTTCTTCATGCAAAGTAAGCGATTGTTTCTGGCATTTAGTCTAGGCACATGAAAGTCAAGTAATGCTACTATATCTGCAAATTTTATTTTATTATGAACAATTTTATACAGAAAAAAGAACAGAATGCATAGCACGCCTCTTAATTAGAGTATACATTTTAAATCTATTATAAAAGACATCTTCCGGGGTACCTCTTGGTGGATAAATATTGTCTAAAGCAAATGTTGCTGATTTAAAAAAGCGCCGTTGAACTCTCTCAATTGAGGAAATAACTCCAAGATCTTTAGTTAGATCTTGTTTGTTGAGGATGGACCCGTCTAGCGTATAATCATAAACTAGTGTCTCGTTTTTGCGACTATATGACATGACCTTACATTTACTTAGATTAAGGCGTAAAGCACAATAAGTTTATTTGATCTAGGCTTTTCTGCAGCTTCGTAAACTCACAGAACATCTTTATATCATCCGCATACGAAAGAAAATGTACATCCAAATTAACAGCAATATCATTATTAAACAGAATAAACACAGAATATAAACAGACAGAATAAAATCAGACTTCATTTGACATTATATTTGATCTATTCCTTTTTCTTGTGGAAAGCTGGTTGTGGTGAATGAAATATATTAATGTAAAACCAACTTACATAGGTAAGAAGGTTACGGTGCTCCAAGAAAGTCAACACAAGCAGACAATGAGCAGTTATTGCAATTTCTTGTTGAACAGCATTTTGTTACTACAAAAAACTGCGTAGAAAAGACCAACTTTCCTACGGCGGCGGTAAGAATGACAAGAAACAGATATGAAAACGAGCCGTCTTCAATTGTTCACCAGCCAAAAAGCCACGGTTGAGCGAATTAAATAAAGTCAGAGAAAGAAAAGTTACAAACATATATCTGGATCGGGCACGAATTTTGGGAATAATGTGGTATTATCTGATGAAAAAATTTTTCAATCCCCAAACAACAGGCAATTTTACCGGCCAAGAGGACGAAAATTTGCAATACTTGCACGAAACCGACAACTGTCCATGTATGAGGATGGATATCTATTGAGAGACTGGGAACATTGCACATTGTTGATGGGCACTTAATTGGGCAGAGATATGTAGAATGTAATGCTTACGCCTGTGCAAAATCATTTTCCCATGATTTTATCTTCAAACATTTTTACATATTTTATAAAAAATGTTTCTCATTTTCAGGAACAGATCCGGTACCTGTGCACACTATTCGAGTTGTGAAAAATTCTTCCTTGGGCGGCAAAATGCCCTAATTTGAACAGGATAGACAATGTTTGTGGATTTACGACAAAAAAATATGAAACTATGAGTTTAGACCTCAAAACAGGGACCAATTAATAAATGTCAAAATAAATGGAGCAATTTGAAAAAAAAACTACAATATGGCAAATTGATTGATTATGATTCTCAGATCGCAAAGCATTTTAGACTACAATGGAGGTTCAACATAATATTAGAATTCTCTTTTTTGTTTACCGAGCTCGGTTGCGCAGTAGGCCAGAGCGTTAAGTGACAAACGTAGTTGGTTTACTGCCTATCGACTTCCGGGTTTAAATCCCGATTTCGATTCTGGCAAAGTCGAAGGGTTTGGTTGTGTTTCCGTGTTTTTTTTTCAACTATGTGACCCCTGTCCGTGCAGCTTCAGCTTTGGTTTGGGGGTTGTCTAATTTATGTGGTGTATTTTATGTTTTATGTTTTTTTATATTACTATCAAAACAAATTTTGCGAAGTTTGATTAACTTAAAAAAGCTTTTGAGTTTTGACACGACAATGAATTTCTATCACAGCAATATCAATATAGATCGGGTGGTAGCGATAAACTATAGAGATGACTTTTACGTAGATACAATATTATATTGTAAACACCTAAAGAAACATTCCCAAACAATGAAATGATAAATTACTATTCTTATGTGCATACTATGCCATGAATCTGTTTTCTTTATAAAAATGGAAACAAAAAAAGTAAAGATTTTTATTATGTAATTTGACAGCTTACAGTTATAAAAAAAATTACTTGCTAACTGCCGGGGCTGGTTATTGTCGAGTGTCCAATAGCAATAATTGCTATTGGACGCAATTCGCTTATATTTACCTATAAACTATTTATAGGTAGTTATAATCAGGTCGCGCCAAGGCTCACATTTACACCCACTGCCCCATTTAAAATGAATACACCAATGACTTGAAAGTCATTGAAATACACTCTAAATATGTAGTATTTACAAAATGTCTATGTGAATAACACGTAGATACGTAAACAGTGCGAAATTAAAGACAACGGAGGTTAACTTTTTAAAATGTCACGTTCAATTTTAGTAAACGTGTATTAGTTGGCAGTATAACAATGTTCTGGTGCCATCGGAAACGTCACTAAGAAAAAAGTAGTTATCACAGAGATGTGGCAATATTAAACAAATAAACTATTCTGAACCGAATGACAAGTATGTTTGGATTAACGTGAAATAAACCACCAATACTTGTGGCTAGAAGATGGTAAATGTTTAAGTGGGTACATTAATATTAGTAATATGCTTTCTCTTGTGATCGCTAGTTTAAAATACATATTTGTGTTAGTGTTACGTTTACCAATAATTTCCTTTCAGCCCTGTCGGCATTAACCTTGGATGTTGTCGAACTCGCCAAAATATCCATAAGGTAAGAAGACATTGTGTCATATATACAGGGTGAGTCACCAAGGGCACCTCGATCGATATCTCCTTTAATATTTATTGCACAGGAAAAAGTTTCAAATAAAAATTGTAGGAGGCGAAGAGTACCATATTTTAAAATTATTTCTAATCACACAGGTTGTTTGATGTTAGAGTGGCATATCAAAAGTACGTTTTTTTAAATGGGACACCCTATATATTTTTGCAAATTCTTATTCTTTCTTTAATTGCCTTTTCGAATATGTCATGTTTTTGAAATTCCGTTGCGGCGTTGTCGAATTATTCAACTTTTTTCAAAAAAATTGTCATTTGCAGACCTCAATAATAAATTCTGCATGAGCGGTATTTTCACAGATTAAGCAAACTTTTTTTGTTTAATGTTAAGCAACGCCATGCCCTAGTCTCCAGATATTTTAAAGTTGAAATTATTTGTACAGGGTGTTTATTACGATGATACAAAAATGGCTAACTTTAATCTATCATAACTTCATTTTTTTAAATGGAACACCCCATATATTTTTACATATTTGGATAGAGTTTTTGTCGCTCTACAATTTTTATTAACCTATGGTTATACCTAAAACCAACGGTTTCCAGTGAAACTGCATTCTAATAAAAACATCAGGTAATTTCTAGAAATTCGGATATCATAGGACATGTTTTTTTTGTTTTTGCAAGAAACAACTATGAGCATTATTGTTTCAATTATTGTAAGTTTCATCTTTTATAAATGAAAAGAAAGTTGTCTTATTATTCTACATTTAAATACTTGATCTGTGTGAATTTTCCAAATATCTAGATGGCATTTATCACTGACATTTGTTTGAAACAAATTTGAAACTCTTTTAATTTGCAGACTTTATTGTTACGTTAATTTCTACTTAAATAAGTATTTAAAATGAATTTTTCTAAGCAAGAAAGAATTAATATGATTTACTGTATCAGGGAGAGTTATGGTAATTGTTTACTTTGTTGGCCTCTAGATTGTCTGGTCAAAAATATCCAGACCAAAGACATCCGAATTGTCGCGATTTTACAAAATTAAAAACTAAATTCGATGAAAGCAGAAAAGTTATGTTTAAAAGCCGAAGCGAATTAAACCAGTCGTAAATGAAGAAAACACATTATCTGTTTTGCTAAGCTTCGTAGAAAATCCACATGTAAGTTCAAGAATTTTAAGTAGCGAATTGGATATTAGTCAGTCCAGTACTGCAAGGATTATAAAAGAAAATAAGTTTCACCCGTATTATATCCAATTATGCAAGAGACGAGAATTTTGTGAATGGGCAATTCAGAAAGAGCGAGAACAACCGGATTTTTTCGAATACATGTTGTTTTTCGACGAGGCTACGTTCCATAAAAACGGAAATGTTAATAGGCACAATCTGCACTATTATTCTACAGAAAATTCCCCATTTCAGACGGAGTATTGACCATCAACATAGGTGGTCATTAAACGTTTGGGGTGGAATTATAGGAGGATATGTAATTGGGCCATATTTTTTTGAAGGCAGAATAAATGGAGAAATATATCTACACATTTTAAGAAATAGTCTACCAGATTTGTTGGAAAATTTACCATTAGCTACAATACGAAGGTTTTGGCTGCAGCATGACGGGGCGCCAGCTCACTACAGCGCGCAAGTACGCAACTATTTGAATAATGAATATCCAGATAAGTGGATTGGTAGAGGTGAGCGAATTTGTTGGCCACCTAGGTCACCTGACCTAACAAAATTAGATTATTTTATGTGGGGTTATGTAAAAGAGACCGTTTATAGAACTGCTCCAACTACAGCTGAAGATATGAAGGAGAGAATTAGAGATGCATTTCAAGAAATTAATGTTCAGAAATTAAGAAATGTTAGCCAGTCTTTTTTGAGTCGTCTAAGATTGTGCGTGCAAGAAAATGGAGGACACATTGAACATCTTATGAACTAGATACAAGTAAAAAAATTGTATTGACCGTTTTGTTATAAATAAATTGTTTCATGTTTGTAGTTCCTTCTTGCAAAAACAAAAAAAGACATGTGCCAATGCCTCCTACGATATCCGAATTTCTAGAAATTACCCGATGTTTTTATTAGAATGCAGTTTCACTGGAAACCGTTGGTTTTAGGTATAACTATAGGTTAATAAAAATTGTAGAGCGACAAAATCTCTATCTAAATGTGTAAAAATATACGGGGTGTTCCATTTAAATAAATGAAGTTATGATAGATTAAAGTTAGCCATTTTCGTATCATCGTAATAAACACCCTGTACAAATAATTTCAACTTTAAAATATCTTGAGGCTAGGCCATGGCATTGCTTAACATTTAACAAAAAAAATTTTGCTTAATCTGTGCAAATACCGCTCATGCAGAATTTATTAATGAGGTCTGCAAGTGACAATTTTCTTGAAAAAAAATTTAATAATTCGACAACGCCGCAACTAAATTTCAAAAACAAGACATATTCGAAAAGGCAATTAAAGAAAGAATAATAATTTGCAAAAATATATAGGATGTCCTATTTAAAAAAACATACTTTTGATATGCCTCTCTAACATCAAACAGCCTGTGTGACTAGAAATAATTTTATAATATGGTACTCTTGACGTCCTACAACTTTTATTTGAAACTTTTTTCTGTATAATAAATATTAAAGGAGATATCGACCGAGGCGCCCTTGGTGACTCACCCTGTATATGAACATATTTGTGTGGTGACAGATCACCTAGAGGCAACCCCGGAAGTGACATCATTTATCGCTATCTCCCAATCTCTAATTATCAATGTCAGGACCGACACAAAATGCTAGATTGACGTAAAGTAATTTTATAGGAGACCTTGTAGCTCAATAAAAATTGTTTAGATATCTAATATTGTTTGTAATATCAAAAGATTTCTATAAAATAACAGAATATGTTTATTGATTTAAATAAAAATCTGTTGTCAAACATAACTTATACGAGCTATTTTGCGCAAGTAAAATAATGCTTTCGACTATCTAACATTAGTAACATTACTTCTCAATTGTCAGATTAACGTTTAAATAATATTCTTGTTCTATCAAAATCCTCAATCAGAATTTATAAAATGTGTTTTTTCCATTTATATTCTAGATAAATAGTCAGATTTTGAGTATGAAAAGTTAAGTAGGTGTTGTAAACGAACAACGAATAATTATTTCGTTTCAAACCTTTATACTCAGACCAGAGGACCCTTTGGCAGTAAAAAAAGCATTATTTTCACATTTAAACAACATTTGAAATACAAAATACACATTGAAATAAACTCGACACATAGAACGACAAACCGACCAGAAACTCAAACTTCAAACCAGACATTTTTATCGATTCAAATTCAAACGTTATTCAGTAAAACGCCTTTCATTAAAATCACGATTTTTCATAAAATAAATGCCACTTAGGACTACTGACAAATGAAACAAAACCAAACAGAAAGATTCAAGAAGACAGCCAGAATTAAATGAAATCAAGAAACCACATGCTTAAATTCATATTATTCTCCCAGCTCCTCCGCCAGAAGTTAGAAAAACTACCACAAATTTAAATAGACAGTATAAATTTCATTACATCCAAACATCAAATAACCAAATTTACAAGAAAATATTTTTTTGAACCATTCTTTTAACTAAAACTTACTAAAAAAAAACAAAGCGGCCAAACGATTTAAACACACACAAAGAACTCAACCTGTAGATTTTTTTTTTCAAAATTCTTTAATTACAAAACTATAGCAGTAAACAACTCACTTTGACTCAAAAAAATTAACATATTAAAACACATTTTCATAATTCTAACAAGACCATTCTTTGCAATGATTAGTTAGCTGTATATTCAATATATTCATGTTACTGAAATTCATAAAAATCCATCAACGAATAAATTCACAGTAGACCGAAACAGACAAAAAGGATGAAAGTATCACACCAGTTACATGAGATAGAAATGATAAATAGGCACTATTCAAGGAAACCTATGTCAGCAACAACGCCCGTAGCTGTAGGAAAAGTAGAACTATTCTACACTTAATAATCTGATTTCGTGCGGTAAACACAAGTTTCAAGATTTATATTGAATTATTAATGTAATTTATTTAAACTTTACTAAGTATCAATGCTTCTGTCAATAAAAGTTCTCTGTGAAATTTTCAATTGTGCGTTTTCTTTAAAACGCGTATGTCGGGATCGAGCACGTAAGTCACCGTAGAATCTAAAAAACGCTTTTCGAAGCAAAAGATGACGTAGTTACCATAAAATTGTATCAACTATAAATATAAAATTCTAGACTCGATGACCAATTTTTTAAATCTTCAACAAGCTGCGGTTCGTACACGCGCTCCATTAGCAAAATATTAAAACTACATATTTTACAACATATACAACTACAAAAACCTTTTAATAATAATAAAATAATACATAAAACGCAGTGTTTTTCAATGATAGCGGAATTGACACCAACATAATAAATTTATTAGTCATGGTCCCGTCCGTGTAACAAATGTACAGGAGTGAAATAATTTTCTTGAGCTTTCGGATTTTATACTGTTTTATTAAATTAAACTGTTGTCAACGTTTCTATACAAAGTTTCAGCATCTTCAGGGCTATAATCAAAAACCTTACCTAAAAAGTAATTAAATAAATGTTAAAAATTTTTACCTTAGTTTAAACAAAATAAATAAAAATTATTTGGAGATTATCTGAAGCCTTCATTTTAATTTACTGTGTTTAAACCAATGCAAGAATTTATTCTTTTCTTTTTTATCTGGTCATAAGTCAATTTCATTGGGAAGGCTGATAAAGTCAGTATATGGACTAAACAATTATTATCATTTCCAGTTTGATTGTAAGTAGAGTGTCTATAAAATTTTACTAGGTCACCTGGAATATTTTTTTAAATTTCTGAACTGAAATTTACAAGTTTTATTATGAAAGATGTTTGTTTTCTTGTAAGAAAATATTTTGTGTTTGTTAAAATTTCTGATAACTTCAACCCGACATTAAATAGTTTGCTTTCTTACCAGGGCCTATCACTGACGCTAGGAGATGAGCTGGAAGTTTTGCTGGACCTCTTCTCTATCGAAGAGTAGGGATATTTTACTTGTCTAATATCTAGGAGAAAAAAAAGACAGATTTGCTTTATACTACCTCCTTATTATATTACCTGCGTGACCCTCATCTATGATTGCATAGCTTCTGCACACACGCTGATATACAAACCGCTAGAAGACGGGATGAGGTTGTCGAATTTCTCTTGGGTTGTAACGGTGTCTTTTCGGACGCCCCAAAATATGTCTAATATCTGTTCGGGCGCCAAATTATGTAACGGTGTCTTTTCGGATAGCTGGTTTGGAGAATTAATCCAGGATTCCTGTTAGTTGTAAATAAGAAAGCCCAAAGTATTCGTAACAGAGTTTATTTTATTAAAGTAACATTTATCCAAAACATGAAGTTAAATAAACATAAAATCTGATTCTTCAACAATAAAACCAAGTCAAGTACATTTAACAAATATTATCTACATCGGTGAGATTAGTTTACGGGGAGTGTAATTCGGTGAACGTACGGTGACGGTGGGCTTCAGCTACATGTACTGAAGTAAAACATCTAGGATACGATGCGGCGGTAAGTTCGATAATTATTTAACGGCAGCGGGCCCAGCTCAACACGCTGCAGACTCACGGTAATAAATAATTAGGGGACTGGTGACGGCGGTTGGTTTAGCAACCATTTACCAACCATGGGCCCAGCTCAACACGCTGAAGACTCACGGCGATAAATAATTACTAGACTGGTGACGGCGGTGCAGAGCGGTAAAATGGCTACCAACACCAGGAGGTCAAGCTCAGCACGCTTAAAACCCCAAAGTGCTACCAGACATTCAGCCGGGCGGCGTCGTCGTCGGATTCTGAATTCTAACCAAATGGAGTCAAGCTCAACACGCTTAAGACTCCTCAACTACCCAGCTCAACACGCTGAAGGTAGTTGTCAGCAGAAAACTGAATACTTTTCCTCGGCTACGGCCATACTATTTATACCAAAATCCTGGCCTTGGTGACGTCAATATTTCATGGCGGCAGGAAGTACGTGGCAGCACCTGCCAAACAGTAATTGCAGAAACTTCTAGGAATGAACATCTGCGTGATTCATCATATGTCGGCAGGAAGTGCGCGACAGCACAAGACTATCGGTAATATCCGAAACTATAGTAATGAACATGCGTATGATTCATTACACTCCCCTCATACGTCATAGAGAAAAAAGAATGTAGTATACTTATTGCAAATAGGTATCTACAAAACAAAATACAATACTCTCAAGTTCAGGTACAAAAACGTATATATATAAAAAAAATTATACAATGCAAAAACACAGGTAGTGTTAATTCTAAAATAAGCAAACTGTGTAAAAATTACACCAAAATATAACAAATATATAAAGCCAGCAGGTCAGATATAAACAATGTTCAAAATCAAATCAAATCAAAATATACAAAAACAATTTCGGTCTGGAGCCGTTCCAGCATCCCCGTGCATGGTAACAGCGGGGCAATTGTTGGATCGGACAGAGCGAGGCCAGTTAATAAAAATAATATAACATAGTTCGGTGTACAAGGAATAATAAAAAAAATGATTCTAATACATTCCAAAGTCATGTAGTCAAAAAAAAGTAAACAAGATTATAAACAGAGTTCAGATAAGGGCCACTAAAACGGTACTTGCCCAAAAAAAATTACAGTCAACGCGCACAGACGGACACAAACTTCCGCGCACAGTTTTAGTTTTGTGGCAACCTACTGACGCCGGGCAGACACAAGCGGACGGGGGTTCCATCGGGATTCCTGGACCGGAACTTCCGCTTGCGATTTTGTGGTCTGGACGGGGCGGTACTTTCCTCTGGGACACCTACCAGGCAGGGAATGTTTTTACCTGGGGTAACTGGATATTCCGGAGTCACTGGTAGGGCATCTGGAGACATTGCTGGAAATATAGTAATATTAGTTTTAGGGGTAACTGGTGATTTGGACAGTGAGGGACTAGGGGTATCTCCGGAAAGGTCTCTTAACTTCTCTCGGACAGTGGACGGTAATGGAGACGACACCTTCTGTAAAGGCGACGTGAATAATTCCAGTATAACGGGCGGGCACTGGCTCGGTTCAGGAGTCGTTGGGAGAGGAGATGTCTTGGCCGGATGCCATATCTCCTTTCGGCTAGCAGTAAATGAACAATTATGAGAAAACCTTCTCTTCTTTGTCGTAGCCTTGGTCGCAGGCGGAGTATTGTGTTCTGTTAGTGAGGTCACGCCTTTAACCTTCTGAAACTTCGGTAATTCGGAACGTAAAAAGTTTGATAGTCGGTATTTTTCAGGTTCTGTCGGTTCGGTGACGGTAGCTAATGTTACAATTGTTTCCTCATTGGAACTAGTATTTACTGGATGTCCCATTATTTTAATTTCTAGTGAAGTCAAATCCACTGAAAATTGTCTTGTTCTTAGGATATCCATTCCTAACAAGATATCCGAAGTTAGTTGCGGCATATACAGAAATGTATCAATCCACTGTTTTCCAGCCACGGAATAATTTATTTCATATTCCTTGTCAATCTGCACCTCTGCACTATTTGCTAATTTAACACTGAGTCGTTTATTGGAAATTTCCTTAAAATATTTTGGGTCGCATAGAGTACACACAGAGCCACCTATGTACGAGCGTGCAGAACCAGTATCGATCAACGCATCGAACCACTTGTCACCAATCTGTAGTGGAACTTTCAGGCGGTTATCGGACACACTGGTCATTGCTACGTCGGCATCAACAGCTGTTTTTGGCACGGTCAGCTGCTGGTTTTCCGTGTCTGCATTTACAATCTTTTGTTAACACATCTAGACGGCCACAATATGAACAAAATCTTTTAGGTGTGTTATTGCAATTCCTACGGCTGTGATTAGTGCCTCCACATCGCCAGCAACTCGTATTTCTAGTGTAATTTTCGGATATATAACGTCTGGAAATGTCTGGTTTGTGTGTGATACGATTTGTATAATTTTGTTTCCTAGAATTTTTTGACTGTTCGCCAGTGTATCTATAGTTTGAGGAATATGTACGTCCATAGTTATTATTACAAGAACTATTTTGCTGACGACCTCTGTAATTATTACCATATGAATAACTTTGTGGACGATTTTTAGATACTGTGAAATTGTTCTGTGTGTATGACGGACGTTTATTACTATTTTCCTCCTTACATACGGATTCATACTCTTCTCCGAGAGTTATAAGTTCGGTTAGTGTATAAAAATCTCGTCTTCGGATATACTTTCTGTAATCCGTTTTTAAATTAGAATATATCCTGTGAAGTTGCTGTTCTGGTGATACATTACCTAACCTCCTTAGTAATGTTTGTATAGCGATGACGTATTCTTTTATACTTTCATTTTGCCCTTGGATGCGAGACTTTACTTTTTCCTCTAAGTCTAGCTGGTATTGTGAAGGTGCGAAGAAAATTTTTAGGTTAACTATGAACTGTTCCCAATTTGTCCAGGATGTTTTATTATTTCTGTACCATAATAAAGCATCACCTTGTAGCAACACAGGTAGTGCTTGGAGCATTTGTTCATTGGAAAAGTTGTAACCTTCTTGTAATTCTTCTACCCGTTCTAAAAACAAAAATACGTCTTTTTTCCCATTAAAATGTACATTCCATTTACGTACTTGGTCTAATACAGCACCAAGAGGCGGTTCTGGGGCGGCATTCGGCGGAGAAATTTCTATTCTCGGTTTATTTCCATATACAATATTTTTTAATCTTGCACGTAACTCCTCGACGGTTCCGGTTGTGTACTTGGTTAATTCTGCACGTAACTCATCTTTTTTGAGCTTATAAATCCAACCTACGGTGGCATCTGCGACTTCAAGTCCACACGCACCTTCTGTATCAGATATACTCATGTTTAGAATAAGATATATTTATCAATATATAAAAAAAGGTAAGTACTAGTCTTTCTAGTCTATAACAAAATACTTTCGGGGCTCTCTACAACTAAAACCTGTCTGAAATCTGCTCGGGCGCCAAATTATGTAACGGTGTCTTTTCGGACGCCCCAAAATATGTCTAATATCTGTTCGGGCGCCAAATTATGTAACGGTGTCTTTTCGGATAGCTGGTGTGGAGAATTAATCCAGGATTCCTGTTAGTTGTAAATAAGAAAGTCCAAAGTATTCGTAACAGAGTTTATTTTATTAAAGTAACATTTATCCAAAACATGAAGTTAAATAAACATAAAATCTGATTCTTCAACAATAAAACCAAGTCAAGTACATTTAACAAATATTATCTACATCGGTGAGATTAGTTTACGGGGAGTGTAATTCGGTGAACGTACGGTGACGGTGGGCTTCAGCTACATGTACTGAAGTAAAACATCTAGGATACGATGCGGCGGTAAGTTCGATAATTATTTAACGGCAGCGGGCCCAGCTCAACACGCTGCAGACTCACGGTAATAAATAATTAGGGGACTGGTGACGGCGGTCGGTTTAGCAACCATTTACCAACCATGGGCCCAGCTCAACACGCTGAAGACTCACGGCGATAAATAATTACTAGACTGGTGACGGCGGTGCAGAGCGGTAAAATGGCTACCAACACCAGGAGGTCAAGCTCAGCACGCTTAAAACCCCAAAGTGCTACCAGACATTCAGCCGGGCGGCGTCGTCGTCGGATTCTGAATTCTAACCAAATGGAGTCAAGCTCAACACGCTTAAGACTCCTCAACTACCCAGCTCAACACGCTGAAGGTAGTTGTCAGCAGAAAACTGAATACTTTTCCTCGGCTACGGCCATACTATTTATACCAAAATCCTGGCCTTGGTGACGTCAATATTTCATGGCGGCAGGAAGTACGTGGCAGCACCTGCCAAACAGTAATTGCAGAAACTTCTAGGAATGAACATCTGCGTGATTCATCATATGTCGGCAGGAAGTGCGCGACAGCACAAGACTATCGGGAATATCCGAAACTATAGTAATGAACATGCGTATGATTCATTACAGGGTTACCATCCAAATTGCTGATTGCGACTACCGTTACTTAACTTTCTTATCGAATTATACCTATTTAATTTGAAATTAAATTATTTTATCAGATACCTATATGAAATGTTATTGAGTGTCTCTAAGGCCTTCAATCGATTTGAAAGTGCTGTATTTACTCAAAAAATAAAAGATATTCTTTAAAAAAAAAAAAATAAATGAAGTTACATTAAGTTGTCAATAACATGTTCACAAATGTTCAATGTGGTCTCCTCCGGCCGCACGGCATACATCAAGCTATTAGACGAATTCTTCCCATACGTTACGTAGCATGTCTACTATCACAGAATTAACCGCTGCTGTAATCCGTGTCCTCAGCTCATCCAAAATGTTCAGTAGAGATAATGTATTCCAAATCTTTTATGAACCCTCCAAAAAAAGTCGTATACAATAAGGTCGGGGAAACGAGGTGGCGAATGGTGAAGTGCCAAATCTCGAGGCCCATTCCACCCTATCCAGCTTTGTGTTGTGCAAAAATGCTCTCACTGTGAGATGCTAGTGCGGCGGCGCACCATCTTGCTGGAAAATGAAATCCTCTATATTTTCCTGCAACTGAAGAAAAAGCCAATCCGTCAACATCAGAAGGTATAAGTTTCCAGTGACTATCTGCGAAAAAAATTGGCCCTACACATTTTCGCACGAAACCGTACAAATCACATTATGGGAATCTCTTTCATGTTCCACGATAGCATGCGGCTGTTGCGTGCCCTAAATTCTAACTTTCCCAGACAAATAGAACGTTGCCTCGTCACTGAAAACCAAGCGCAACGGGAAATCTTCATCATCTTCCCTCTCCAGAATGAAGTGGCAAACTCAATGCGTTTTTCCATATTCCTTTCATGAGGTGCTTGCAGAAGTTGAATTCTGTATGGTTTTAGTGCCAAACGTCGTCAAAACACGCCAAATTGTTTGATGGGTAATGCCAAGCTCTCGACTTGCTTGTCGTGTCGATTTTGCAGACTGCGAGTGAACGACTGTCGAATACGCTCGACGTTTTCCTCAGATGTGCAGGGACAACCTAAGCATTTTGCGACACATAAGCATCCCTTCTCTTGAAAAGTGCGATACCACCTTCTAATGCTCTGGGCAGTAGGAGCTGCAGTGTCGAATATTCTACGAAAGTTACGTTGCACAGTTCTAACAGATTCGCACTTATGAAACCGGATAACAAAACGCTTTATGCGGCTGACTCACCATCTTAAATAACATTGACAGAAGCCAGTCGTTCTGCACACACTAGCGACATCTTATGACAACCAAACGAAACTTGGTTACGTCCTCCTTCGAACTGTATGCCGTTCATTCAAATACGGTTAAAAGTTTTAAAGCTACAGCACTTACAAATTTGATGAAGACTTTAGAGACATCCTGTATTTTGATTTTTCTAGCTCTTATTTGGGTAATTTATTATCTTTTCAGTTGCGGATATGAAGCCATTTTTTTTTTATCTTGAAGTGGGTTGGAAATTTTGATGTGAAGCTAATACTGACGGGGTTTTCAAAAAAAAAAAACACCAAAACATTATATACTGCACGACGCGCGTTTCGCAAATCAAGTTGGCATCATTTGTAGATGATTAAAACTAACCTGATGCTAACGTTGATCTTATTTACACTTGAACTATTGTTACGGATGGTGAACAGTGACTCACTAAATAATAGAGGGGCATTATACAAAAAAACTAATTCAATTTTATTTATTGAACTTTTTATAGATTTCAGACATATACGTTAAAATTTACCGAATGTTCCACCGTTTATATTTTATATATACTTGATATTTTCAGCTAAACTCGAAATGCTAATGATTTTCATCCACATATTTAGTGACCTGACCTTGATTTTTTGATCAAGCCTTAAGAAATTGCACTAATGCGTAAATAAAAGAAGATGTGAACCCTTTTCCCGAAATCACCCGTCGTGTGATGTATTGGTTTTCTGGGAATAGTTTCACGTGGATGATATATTTGACGTTTTGTCAGATTCAGAGTTACATTTTCTTTAGGCTCTTGCTGGTGCTGTTTTCTGGAGCTTCTCGTTACTCTAATTTCAGTTTAATTCGAATTACGAGATGCTGAAATAAGCATTTATCATAAAAAATCTGAAAATAATAGATGTGACTTTATCGTAACGTCATTTTACGAAATAATGATGACATGTTACAAGAAGCTAAGAAATATTAATTTGTAAATAACACAAATAACATATGAGTGTAAGAAACAATAAAGCAAATAAATACAAACATAAATAATCAGCTGTATGGCGTGATGGACAATGATACGTTCTTCCATCCAGAGGACCCAAGTTCACATCTGGGTCAGACCAAGTCGATGAGGTATAGTCCTACTCGCATCCCCATAAGTCGAAAAAGATGTAAACTGTGGTATTTCCGATGTGAACACATTAAATTTCCATACTTCACGACAAAGTGATAATTCGACGAAATTGTATGGTTGTAGGTGCCAGTGTTTGACTTACGAGCTTATTTCTTAACGTTGTCAGTAATTGGTCTTAGTTGCAGAAGTAGGCCGACGTTAAATAATTGATTTAAAAACATTTAAATTTTATTCACGTAAAATTGTATTATTCTTCCTCTGCTATATTATAGAAACATGTACATGTTCTTTTTTTTACTTATTTTTTTTTTTAGAATAATGGCTACATGAGATAAAATATAATTTAAGCTTGTTATTTTAATAAACCTGTTTTGTGGAAATATTCGCTGTAGTTTTGATTTCAACTTTAGTTTATAATAACGCCTAGATATACATATGTTGTCTAGAAATAGGAAATGAACATGTTTGCATGTTGCAAATTAATATTTTGTACTTATAACTTTATAATTATATTTAAATCATTATCGTATAAACAAAACTAATTAAAACATGTGCATTGCTATTTCCGACGTGTCATGAAAACGCTACTATATTTCATGTTGTTATTTAACTAAGAAGAAATTTATATATATACAAATTTGATCAGAATGTGATGTATCTACAGCATATATAATACTAATTCAGTTGTAGTTTGATGAAGAAAGTGTGTTCTGGAAAAATGTAGACCTTACATAAAAGCTTATAAACCAATATTGTTCTTTGTTTGTTCGTTTTTAAAATATATTCATCACCATTAAATGAATATTTCCTGAATATTTCAGTCAGGCATTTATTCAAATTTGTTGCAATAAAGAACTAAGCAAGGGTATCCAGTGAGTTGTTTTGTAAGTCGCTGATTTAGTACAGCACTAAAGCGATAAAAAATTAGGATTCTTGCGCTCTAAAGTTAAAGGCACGGGTGTGAAACTAGCATTGCTGATACGTCAACATTTTTGTCTAAGCAACATCCCCTTTCGAACGACTATCGGTTACCAGTGGTTGTCACCGGTGATAATTCTATTCAATGTGTTTTGTATTTTAGTTATTAGATTCTGATTGTATATAATATTTTATTATATGTGTCTCTTTATATTCTGTGTGTGGTTAATTTTATACGCATCACACCAATCATTTGAATCAGTCAGATTATAGATCCGTTCGAACTGATTCGGACAATTGTTCCATTTAACTAAGGTGCTAATGTAAGAAGGGTCCCGTCATGAGTCTTAGCAGCATATCTGCGACGCTGCAACTCATACTCATAACACGCATTATTGTCCTGTGATCCACACATTTCACACCCAATACCCACTCACAGTCTAGTTTAGTGTTTGACTGCATGACTTGCATCACAGTATACTAAACCGTTGCCAATTACTTGAGAATCAGAACTTCCTCACCGTAGTAAAACTCGACGTGTGGTGGAGTTTATAATAAAGGTAATTTTTGATGTTTCAAAAAAATAACATTTTTTGACTTTTCACAAAAGTCACATTGGTGGAATGTCACTAATATTTTTTTTTTTAGACATTGGGACCGATTTTGCTCATAAACGAACTCAATCTCTTCCTTGACCTCTAGAATGTGTGTAGGAAATTTGAAAGCTTTACCTAAAAAACTGTAGCTGCTATCGCGAACCACATAGACAGACATACACAGAGACACACACACACAGACAGAAAATTTTTTCTATCTAAAATTTTGTGTATCGTCATAATTCGTCGTGATTCGTCCAGAAATGCAATAAAAAAAATTTTCACGAATGTATAACTTCCTCACTTTGAGGGTGAGGAAGTAAAAATACTGTGCTTGCGGACGTATCGCGTACTTTGTTTAATTCTTTAACAATAACAAAGTATTTTATATACTTTTAAGTATATGTAATAGGTACTAAGTACTTATAATATTTTGTTTCTATATTTTTATGAAATAAAATATTTAACAAAGTTTCTTTTCTCAGTTATTTTATTACAGCAATACGTAGAATTCGACATTCTGATTGACAAAGAAATAGAAATTGTAATTCTAAACTCTCTGAACAGTCGGTTCTGGTGCCGACGGCGGCGACCAGTACATTTAGAACAAAACAATTACATTACATAACTATATAGTCGTAGTTTCGTATTAGGGGTACACCTACATAAAAATGAAGCGAAAATCACTCTTCCACCGAATCAGGAACACAACTACAAATCAATCAAATCTCGATTCACAAAACACAAATTTCAGATCCGGTTCATGTGGAAATAGTCGGTCGGTCCTCGCTATGATATCTGCAAGTGCGGGACAGTAGGATCCATTCAGATTGGAATCAATGATTCGGATCTTTCGGTCACTAAAATGATTCCTTCAAACTGAATGGAACGTTCTTGAGCGACACGTCTCTAGTGGCCAGCACATAACTTTCTTATACCAGTATATATCATCCTGATCTAAAAACATCATTCTATTTAATACTTCACTTACCTCAATTAAATTTTAATAGTGTACCTTGAAATGCTTCATTAAAATTTTTAAATAATTAATTATCAGCATCATTCGATACGGTCAATAATAATTCATGTCATATATTTTAATAATTACTTCCTCACTCCCCAAAGTAAGGAAGTTGTGTATTCGTGAAAAAAATTTTGAAAATTTTTATTGCATTTCTGGAAGAATCTCGACGAATTATGACGATACAAAAATCTTTAGACAGAAAAAATTTTCTGTCTGTGTCTATGTGTGTGTGTCTGTCTGTGTGGTTCGTGATAGCAGCTACAGTTTTTGAGATAAAGCTTTCAAATTTGGTACACACATTCTAGAGGTCAAGGAAGAGATTTGAGTTTTGTTGATGAGTAAAATCGATCCCGATATCTAAAAAAAATATTAGTGACATTTCACCAATGTAACTTTTTTGACACGTCATAATGTGACTTTTGTGAAACGTCAAAAAAGTGACATTTTTGACACGTCAAAAATTATTTTTATTATAAACTTCACCACACGTCGAGTTTTACTACGGTGAGGAAGTTTTGATCCCCAAGTAATTGGCAGCAGTTTTTTTTTTGTTATAGACATTGACGTATTTGTAACTAAATTAAACCTTTCAAATGTCAAACTGTTAAATTTATCCTAACTATTTTATGAGACCAAATGTGTAAAATATTTCAGTTTTATTTAAGTACTTAGAAAATATATTTCTCTTGATATAGTAGATATGATTTATAATCTTTCATCAAGAATATATTTTTTTGTCAAGTCCAATACAAAAAAGTTTGAATCCCATGGAGGGGGTCCAGCTGACCAATTTTGCTCATCACGGAATTTTTCATTGTCTTTGACCATTAGAACATGGTACCAAATTTGAAAGTTTTATCTCAAAAACTGTGGCTACTATCGCAATACTACAGCGGACAGATATTTTTTCCTAAAGTTATATTTTTTCATTATAATTCGTCGAGATTCATCCAGAAATGCAATAAAGAGTAAAAATAATTAGAATATTCCTAACTGGTAGCTTACCCGGAGATTAATAGAAAAACCTAGTCTTCCACTCCCGAATTAGAGGAACAACTGTCATACTCATAAACGATTTGTCATTTTTTTTTATTTTTTTAATTGTTTTATTATATTATAATAACTTTAATAACAATATTGCGCTGAGATTCACTGACTATATATGAATCTTATTCTGTTTATTTTAGCTGGATTCTGTTCTTTGAATTAATCGTAAGTACAAGTATTTATTCTTCACAGGTAAAATTAAGTTTTTATTTAGATTATCTTTCTATTGCATATTTATGAAAAATAAAAAGAAAATATGTTGAATGTGATATTTTATATTTCAATTGATTTGATTGAACAAAGTGAAGTAATCTGGGCCTAAGCAATGATGAATGTGGAGAATTGAGCTGCAGCATATTGTTTTTAGCAGAATTCTTAAGAAAATAAAAGTTGCAATTTGCCATATTGATAAGGATGCACCAAACCAAATGGAGTTTTCCATATTTTATACATATTTTAAAGGATTTTGTGAGAAGACTTGGTTGACATAATGTTAACGAGTTAATTTACATGTGGCTGTGTAAATCCTAATTTTTCAGTAGGTATTTTGTGGTTTTTAAAATTTGTATTTTTAGGGTTGTATGTAAAAAATGTGTATACATTAAGGGGCCTAGTCGGGAAAAAGCTTCGGATAGCTGTGTCACTCTCTAGAAAGTTCTTATACATGCGCCGCTGAATAATTTTGCTCTTGACTATACCTTCACTGGACGTTTTATTCACCGACTTCATTGAGGTGCGATTCCCGATAGAGGTAACACTTCCTTGCTCCATTTGAAGATAGAAAATTAATTTTAACCAAATAGTACGGAATAAAAGTTTGAAACTTGCTGAGCATAATTATGAAGTTTCATTCTAGACGACATGTATGAATTTTACCTCGAATTTTACCGATTGATATCATAATTCAGGAGCTAATCACGTCCAAATTTCACTTATATTTACAGTATAAATTTTCCCTACATAAAATGAAAATTAATTAAAATAGATATACATGTACCCTCTAGTACACTTTCAACTACTGATCCTCCAAATTTGGTGTAATTTGACCAAACCGTATGGAAGAAATAAATTTTGAAAAATTACCTTACAAACAGTGGTTCGATTAGCCCTCTTAAGTGAACGAAAGACTTCGGATCATTTGTGCAAAATTACACTTCAGTGATTCTTGAATCGGAAAATTTAGTGGAAAGTGACTACTATATATAATATTTATATTATGTATTATAAATATTTTGTTACTGTGAGTTAAAAAGAAATATTTTTCGTTTTTGTTAATTTTTTATAACAAGAATCAAAATGAACGTACATAATATATGAATAATTATAATTATAAATAAAAATCATAAAACATGTTTCATTTATACATTTCCAAAACAGAAGACCGATGAAAGGCAAACAAAATTTCTGCTAAAAAAAGATTGTTTTTACCTTTTAAATACCGGTTTTGTTCAAACTGAAAATCTGAATTTAATTTAGATGTACGATTCAAAGAGCCCGCCAATTTTGTTATGCAATAACATGGCGCCTCGAATTGCAAAGTCACAGCCGTTTCCTTTTCTTTCTTAGGAAATAACGATTCTAATATAGTTGTTCTGTGGTTAAAGGAAAGAAGCATGATACAAATACACTGGTATGCGAATCTGGCGACCAAATTTCCTTCCGGTATTAAATGGTAACATAATTGGACCAACCCCTGATAACAGTTATACTTTGCACTAGTAAGTTGAAGAAAAACACAGATTCGGAGGTTGTAAACGGCAGATAGGTTATGTCCTCGACTAATTGTTTAAAATTAGAAATTGGTCTGAGCTGTGCTCCCCGAAAATCATTATTAAATATTTTATTAATAATACATATGTGGAATTCGAGGAAGAAGACGGACTTGCTTTTCGGTGATCAGTTCACATTGGTTGTTCTTTGAAACAGCCATCATTAATATCGATTAGTATCGATTTATCGTGCCTTGTTGGCGATTTATCTAATATCACTCTGATATTGTAATAATTTCGTGTGCTAATTTAAACTAACTTTCGGTAATTTTAAATCTTAGATTTACCCGGCAATGGATGTCGCCATGTTGTCAGTTAGTTGTTTTCGGTCTTTGTCTGTTGATGTTTAAGTCACTTGGTTACGTTGATAGCTCTGTGAAGAGTGGTGACTGGTGATATTCGGAGTTTGGTACCCCGTTTGGAGGAAACCTATTTGTTTATAACCTTTGTGAGAATTACCTAACGTGGTGCGTATGTTTTGTGGTGGATCATTTTATACCAGTGCATATATTTACCAACCAGACCTCTGCAGCGTAAGGTTTTTCTAAATTTAAATATTGAGTGCTTACTTGAACGTTTACTTAATATTTAGCCAGAAACGCTGCTAGTAGAGTCTTGCCTAGTTCTCTGGCAAAAATACCTGCCTAGTTATCTGGCAATTGATTAAATTTTCATTATCTGCAGTAAACATATAGTCAAGCTATATATCTTTATTTAACTTTATCTGGAATTCATCATTACCACTCCACGAGGAACTAATAAATAATTTAACTTAACGTTACCTTTAATTTGACAATTATCGTATTGTTTTATATTCAGCAAATATTTATTTACGTTATCTTTCTATTTGTCTGTCTGTATAAGGACATTCTAAAGTCTATTTTCTTGAGATTACCTTCTTTTAGTAAAAAATATCTTAAAATATAGTGAATATCTATTTCACTTTGTTTATTGTCATAGACCAAGTTTATTTGTTGGACTAGTATTTTTTCTCTTTAATGTAACTTAGCTAGACCTAGTTTATTTGTAGGACTAGTATTTTTTCTATTTAACGTAACTTTTATGGATACTTAAGTTCGTTGAAGTCTTCTACTTCCTTCCCAAACTAAATTCTAGGATTAACATTCTATTTACCTATTAAAGTAAACTTTTATTTATTTGGTACTTGCAAAAGTCCTGGCGCCCAGCCTAGATTTTGGTGAGAACTCAGATCAATCTAAGCTCTTATTCACGACCTGGTAACTGAGCTACCGGTCAATAAGCAATTGTTCGGGGGTGTTACATTACACAGATGTCTCATAACTGGTACTAACATATTTTCTCTTAAAATCGATAATTCTAACTATAGTGATTTTTTTAATATACACGTGTAAATGGCATAATTTCAACAAAAAAAAAATCATTACATCCAAGTGGTTCGGAGAGAGTCAATAATAATACAGGAGTGGAAGCAGACCGCAAAGAGGATTTAAAAAATGTTCTGATATACATAGCACTCCATTTTAAAAAATGTTAGTTGACCCTGTAGAATCGTCTTGACTCATCCTGTATATTCGAAAATATTTTCCGCTTATAGACTTTTTTGTCTAGTTTATTTATGTTCTTAAATCACGTTCCTAGCTTTCATAGAACTCGACAAATCGAATTCGGACACACTATTGCCACACCCTTTATTATTGACACATTGCCACCAGAAACCCTTATTCTTCAATAAGACGCGGTAAAGGGTTGGACTTTTTTCTAAAAATTAAAAGAGGTACATCAAATCTGACTAGTGATGAGCGATATCATGATTTCTCGGTAACAACATGATTTCTTACTGTGATTTTTTTAATATCAGTGATTTTAGATCGTGTCGTGATCAGTTTAGCAACTTTGTGTAAAATTTTACACAACTAAGTAATAGTTTTATCAAACGCAAAAACACTTCGAACACAAATGATTTTATATTATCACATCACGATCACGTTTTAGTGAATAAGAATCATAGATAAAAGAAAATAAGAATTTCCAATTGAAGTGAAGAAAACATAAGACACAAAGCCACCAAGATGACTTGCTTACTGGTCGTCCACTTATTTGTTATATGTTTCGATGTTAAACGAAAAAGAACCTTAATGCAATGCTGTTTCTGTCTATAAAACAAAAGCAAACAGTAAATTTCATCACGCTTTCATGTAAAAGTAACTTAATCTCATTTGAATTATTCCATTCTGAGATCGTAATCTGTCTAAACTGTGATAACGTCACGGTTTTAGTGCAAATTTTTTAACAGTTGTGATTTCCTAATACAGTGCATTGAATTTATTTTAAAAGTATAGCGAGGGGATAATATACACTAAACATGGAAAATAAAATTTAAGATATTCCCCAATATAACTACAAACCCAATGTGTTCTTTTTTCTCTCTCTGTTGGCTTTGGATGATCCATCGACCAGTATAAAATATGTATTGCTTTAATTACGGTTCTGATTATTTAATACAGAATTACTGTTCAAATGATCCTAAAGTTTCTTTGTATAATTTATTATATTCATATAAAGTATTTGAAGCATGTAAACATAATCAAATCATAAAAATAGGGGGTAACATTTACATGATATATGAATAACTTCTTTCAAATAGATATGAAATTAAAAAGCATTTTGGACAATACAAACACAATACTTAAATTATGATGTCACTAAACAAAATTTGTTAAGCAGCATCTTTAACATGCTTAACATAAGCTTATGTATATTATCCTAACTTTACATCAATAATCCATGGTTTACAAACACAAACTACTTGATGAATATCGTAGCTTATAAGGATCTTACCTCTTTTTAGGGGTGTAACAGACTTATCTACATAATTAATTATACATTTTTGATTAATTAAGTACTTAAAGTATGCCGAGGTGATGCTTCAGCCTGTTGGCACTAAAATATAGAATCCGAATTAATACCTAGATATTTATTATATTTCGTTAAAAATAAAGAAAAGAAATGTCCGTGCGCGAATGCGTGGGAAATAACCAATTAAATTAGTAGTTGCAAAGATAATATATACCTAGATAATTACAACATACGAGCGTGCTTACCGCTCACAATCGACAATGCCATCTTCAAATAGTATTCGAAAAGTTCAAGTTTCACTATATTTCTAGATGGTTATAGTATTAAGGTCTTATTTATTTTCATTCATAAAAGATTAGTAGAGTTGGCAAATCGGTTCGCAGGTCACGGGCGTTACCAGGTGGAAAAATACCCATATACGTAAGCGAAACTCGTTTACTATTTTAGGCAAAGACTAACATTTGATTTCAGTCTATTGTTATGCCTCATGGTGTTTACAACGTAATTTATTCCTCTCCGTTGTATTGTTGATAATTTTATTTAATGTATTTTATTATTGATATCAATTTAATAATAAAGTATGTCAGACCTGCTCAAGGGTAAAAAACGGCCCTACGCTGATAAAGTGAATAAATTTATTAGTGAATTCCTGGATTTATTCTACAATGGTGCTATAATAATATGAAAGGTGTGTGAGACAGACCTGCTGTGCTGGGACAAACGTGATTGTAAACGTCACGTAAATTTTTGTGCAACATAAAACTAAAAATAATGGCGAGCCTTCGACAACACAGTTTATGTTCGACTTTCTCTTAATGCTGATTGCCTGTGATGTTACAGTACGTGACTGGACCCTCTTAGATTGACATTTCTATTGTTACTAGCCAGCAAAAGACTAACTGAATGTACTGGCCAAACAATTACGTTGATGGTGCTGGAGACGTTAGAAAAATTTGACCTGTCAAAAAGTCAAGTGTTGATGTTTGTGACCGATGGTGTATCGCGACAATGCGATTGGTAAGTGTTCTCTTCAAGAACACGGTTGTCGGTTGGTACGTGTTACATGTAAAGTGCATGCTTTACACCTTGTGGCAGATACTATTTGATAAGGTTTTCCAGAGGTAGATGCATTAATAGCAAGTACAAAAAAAAGTGTTTCTTAAATCTCCTAAACGTGTTCGTGTATTTCATAGCAGGTGGCCCGGTATTCTCAAATCACCACAGCCGATTCTTACACGTTGGGGAACATGGTTGAAGGCAGCTTTTTATAATGCTGAATATTTACAACAAATAAAAGCTGTGATACAATTCAGTCCAAACGAGGCTGCAGCTATTAAGGAAAGCCCGACAAAATTTGAAGATATGACGCCATGCAAAGCCTACAAAAAGAGTGCGTTGGCGTTAACAGAGTCACTGCAAATTGTGAACGAAGTAAATCGACTGCTACACTCTATAGGTGACGCAAAAAATGAGACCATTGGAGAAAAGTTCGCACGTGTGTTACAGCAAGACACTGGTTTTACCAGATTAATTGTAAGACAAATTTGTGATGGTACTGATGGTGCATCTGCAGATCTGTTAAGTGAATTCAAAGACTATTGTATTACATCAATAGATGCAGAACGGTCGTTCTCAAAATATAAGCATATTTTTTCACCACATCGAACATTACTCTCGGAGACAACCATAACTAAGCTAGTTAAGAGGGTAAGTTGTGCATAAGTAAGATTATTGCTTTTATTACTAGTTAATTTCTTTTATTACACTTATTATGATGTGTACGCCTATGTTCTGAGTTTTGGATAACGAAAAGTTAATACACGTCTCAATTTAACCTAAAACTTTCGGAATTTTTTTTTCAAAAACAGCATGCATGGCCATCTAGATCAATATGTATTATGTATGTAATTCATAGAAACAATTGGTCAAAATTCGTTTTTTCCTCAACGCGTCAGGTTATGGCTATATGGTATATTTCGAATGACAATTTCACAAAAAAAAAAAAAATTATAAAATATGCATGTGCCTATTCAAATAACAAAGTTGGAGTAAATTTCTATATCACCCACATACGTAAAATAAATTTAATACCATATTTTCAATCAGCATCATCAAAAATACCAGGATACGAATATTCAAATTATTTAATAAATCTACTAATCTACTGGGGGAAACATTTTAACTGGAACACGGTGTATGTTTACTTGAATGTAATATCCATTTTCCTAGTTTTACATTTTTTAGGAATCTATAATATTTAATGTTATGATCATTACGTCGTAATTTCCCACAGTTCATAAAATCACATTTATTTCCCCCATAACTCATTTTAACTAAGATTATAAAAGATAATAAAAACACTAGGTAGAAATATAAAATAATAAAAATACTGACACAATAAACTGAATTTGAATTATATTACATAAGGTACGTAGGTAGGACGATGCTCCTGCATGTTACTTGAGAAGCTCCACTCATTAAAATTTCCCCTTTTAGAACTTTGTATTGCGTCCAACGTGGTCTACATACGTCGAATTTGGCGTCCATATCAGGAGCGGCAAGAAAGAAGCGTTAAAGTATTTATCTAGGTGTATAAATCTTTGGTAGTTGTAAAACTTATTTTGCTGGGCGTGGTAGCAGTTTAGTATTGATATACAGAGATGCTGTCAACGCAAATTGTTGAAGTGAGACAAATTTGCACAAGTGCAGAATGTGGATGAAATTGACAGATAACAGGTGTAACCCTAATTTTCGAGTTGTCTTGCCGTGGCACCAAAAAAACACTGTGCTGTGAAGGGTTGTTTGGGCAACTCGAAATATTGTGCGAGTTTATTCCGTTATCCCCTTGATCCTTTAAGGTGTAACGAAGTGATTATTCTATAGAATTAAAATATGTAACTAGGTGGTATTTGCCTGATTCAAAATATATTTTAAATATTTTAGTCCCGTGCCCTTAATAGTGGTATTGTCAGTTGCTCATTATTAATAGTATAATTAATACTTGTAAGATAGGTAATAGTAATCCGGTTGTATAAACATTCAAATATGCCGAGCTGCAGACAGTACGTAAATCGCGAGACGCGAATCCCGCATATTGTCCCCGGCACTCCTATGTCCGCACAAAGTGAAGGACCCCGAGATTGGAAACAAACAAGGGAGTTACCGTCTGGCCGCTGCCCGAGGAATCACGCCGACCAGCATGGTAAGTAATCTCGTTGTGAGATATATATATAAATTTAATTCCGAATTTTTCGTCCGTACAAGGTGACGTAGTTGCCATATTCCGCGCATCACTACCGCGTCTTCTCCTACTTCTGCTTTTGGCAGCGTTTAGTAGCTTGAGGATTTTTCAGAGCGTCAACAGAAGTCCGTTACTACCGCCAGTACCTATCAGACGTGCCGACACCGACCGCTCCGTAAATCCAGAAAGGAAGCAGCCCAGGATACGGAAGTAGGTATCAAGGTTGGATAAATAAAGGTTTGGTAAGTAAAAAGTATTACTTGGCTGGTGTGTACTTTCCGGAAATTGTTTAGAGTTTGTAAAACGCGACCACCCCATCCGTGGAGTCCTTAAGCGGAAGGCCGTATCCGCATTATACAGGCTATCCTCCAGGCTACCTGAGCATGTCATATTCTGCGGGGTGACTTGGAGGTACTATCATTAGCTCCCAACCAGGAGATACTTCCGTTCGAGTGTAGAACGGGAGAGCGGCCGAGGGTTGGAATCATAATCGCGTTATACAGGGTGTCCTCCAGGCTACCTGAGCACGTCATATTCTGCAGGGTGACTTGGAGGTATGATTATTTCAGTTTGACATCTCCGTAGTCTCTTTAAATTTCCAACCCTTAGGCTTGCCACTCCTTCCCCCCCCCAAACCGTCACCGATAACTACCGGGCGTTCTCCAGGCTACCTGAGCACGTCATATTCTGCAGGGTGACTTGGAGATACTAGATTCAGCATATCATAAGTCCGCAACCATCCATTAGCCAAGCCATAGTAAATAAAAGCGATAGTAAGTCATAGTCATAGTGTGCTTGTATTAACGCTTGCTTCCCCTCCTGGTATCCGTCCGTCGTCTGCTTATGGCCGATTCATTATTGCTGGTCACCTTTTTCACTGCTTAATCACCGTATTACCGTGTCGCACCGCTTGTCATCGTTTCATCGTATGTACGTCCGCCTGTAATTAAGACCGTAGTATGGTCTGCCCGAACGCCAGACCCAACTCCGTGCGATTTTTATTTATAGGGCACATGGAACAAATGTTTTATTCAACAATGCAATATGCTGCGGATAGCATTCGCTAAAATGTTGAAATTTTCGAAAAAAATCAGGCATTCCATTGCAAAAAAAGCCAGAGCTTGTGTAGAAAATTGAGGAAGCATTTTAAACATTCTTAAGTTTAATTTCCTCATGGACATACAGCACCATATGGCTGACAAATATACGTTTTTCCTAATTACATTGGTCTTAATGACACTTGTTTCCAAAATGACAGACCCAATGGGAATAAATATAGTTTAAAAAAACTAAAAAACACGCTTTTAAAGCACATCAAACTAAAAAAGTGAAAAATAATTATTAATATAAACTGAAAACAATAATGAACGAAAAATACTAGTATTATTGTGAAAAAAGCGATATACGAAAAATATGGCACAAAGCGCCCCACGCTTTTTTCACAATAATACTAGTATTTTTCGTTCATTATTGTTTTCAGTTTATATTAATAATTATTTTTTCACTTTTTAGTTTGATGTTCTTTAAAAAGCGTGTTTTTTAGTTTTTTTAAGCTATATTTATTTTTCACTTTTTAGTTTGATGTGCTATGAAAGCGTGTTTTGTAGTTTTTTTTAAACTATATTTATATTGCTTATTGATGCTGATATTATAACATATTACGATCCAACAGATATTTCTGAAAAAAAAATATATTTTTTTATTTCAGCCATGGGATTTGAACTCACGCCCGAGGAGTCTGTCGTTTCGTGTCGACTGCTTTAGCCCGCTCGACCACCGACCTAACTGACAATCACGGAATGTACTTACATATTAAGCCTTTGCTCTCACGCAGAGGATACGTGAGGAAAGGACTGGCGATCCTGATCAGGATAATGATATAAACTTCAAATTATTGTATTGTTACCGGTTCTTCGTAAGTGTACAAAGTTTCAATTAAATCTGTCCGTTTAAAGTGGGTCAAAATCGAGTCCAAAGAGTCGGTTACAAACAAACAAACAAACAAGCAAACAAGCAAGCAAGCAAGCAAACATACAGGTGAAGCTAATAAAAGCGTGTTAAAAAGCAAGGTTATCTTCTAAAGTGGGATTTTTGTTTTAATTTCTATTTGAGTGATGGTTTAACTGAAATTTAATTGATTTGTGTGATTAACGAACATTTCCAAATGAGAAAGAATCTCTTTTAGGGTTACATTTCAGCATTATTTAGAAACTTGCGATATACTTTTTTTATTATTCTGTAGATATGTATTACGTAAATTATGATCGGTTACTAATCGAACACATAATGCGGTTATTTGCTGTTGTTAGAAGCGTCGCCATCGGGAACTTGGCGGTTACTTTTATTACATTCTTTATGTGCCTGAAAGGCACCAGAAATATGAAAAACCTGTTTATATACCCTCTCAGATTCTAGAGTTTTTTTCTTCTAGAAGATATTTGTATACCATCTATTTATTTAATCCTGAAGCAGTGTACATCTCTTTAGATGATGGTTATTGATGTTTGTTGTTGAAGGAAATTAGTTGCAATTTGAGTTGTTACATTATGTAGAACACAGTAATGTGAATTTATGCATTGTCATCCATGTGTAAACAATGCAATGAGTAAAGCATGTAGATGATAGATACAGATAATAATTGTAAAATAATATTTGCCGTGTGACATTACCTTCCTTCAGCTTAAATGTTTCTTCCATGTTCGTTGTAAATTTTATTCATTGCTGTATTTTTTTAAATAATGATTGACCATGATAAAAATCTTCTAAATATTTTTAAAAATTACTGTTACCGAGAATTTAACTATTATCCAAACAAAAATTTCTCAATATATTCTTCTAAAATCCAGTTGATTTCAAAAGTTAGTTTTTTTCATTTATTTATTTAGCTCAGTTCGAAAAATAGTTGTGAAATTCAGTATAGAAATACTTCTTTACGTCTCACAGTATGCGATTTGACCGATCTAGGGGGACAAAAATCGAATTTATGAACCACCGTAATACCTAACGAAAGTTATATTTTTCTACTCTCTATAGTGCACTGTATTATAAAACCGATGACAAAACACGTCACTTTGCGGTCACCGATTTATAACAATAGGTACAGTTGACCCACACCAGTTCCAGGTAGGAAGCTATCACCGCACTATCGCTATTTTGAATTAACGCGAGTTCTTTGTGTGAGCTTTTGTGATTCTACTAACATGAATTTTCTTTTCTGGCAGGTGCTCGTCTCCGACGAAACCTTATTTTCGATTTCTGGCGATCTACCTCTTCAAAAGGTAGATTAAACAAAGTAATTGACGTTGTGAAGACGTTTTTTGGCGTTACACATCTTACTGAGGAACAGGAGAAACGATTGAAAATTTTCATGAAAAAAGAGTGCGAAAGAATTCGTATGAAATGGTTTCAGAGAAGTAGAAGATTGGACTTGTTTTTAAGAGCATATCGAGATTGGATGGCAGAAGATGTATTGTTTGACATGATAGATCCGTCTTCAATAAAGCAATCGTCTGGTTCCAGTCGTGGCGGACCGACGAAACTCTTCGAAGAAAGTTCAGCAAAAACGAAGGAACGTAAAGTTGGACATTTATTGAAGGAATACGACCATCGGCAGCTATCTTTTGTTGCCCAACTCAGTGTTCGAGCGACAGGAAAACGTGATGCTGCTGCTTTGATTCACGAAGTATCCACGTCATCATCACCACGAGCAACAAAACTAAAGAAAGCGAGGAAACGCATTTTTATGGGGCATTAGCAGCGGCCTTATACCTCTGAAGAGGCATTAGCCCTATTTGTGTCAAACAAATACACAGTTCAGCAGTATAAAAACATGCAACAGGAGGCTAAAAAACGGGGATACCATTTATACCCCTCATACGATGAATTACTGAAAAAAAAAGTGTTATCCTCCCGTGGAAAATATTATCATTACTGACATATCTGCTGAAGTTAATCTTCAAGCTCTTTTGAACCATACAGCAACAAGAATATGCAGCAAAATTCTTGGAGAAGTTTTTTCGAGACCAGACCTAACTGTTTTCAATTACACATTGATTTATAAATGGGGCTGCGATGGTACCTCCGGCCACAGCTTGTGTAAGCAGACATTTGAAAATAGTGATAGTACTGATGAGTACCTGTTCGTTTTATCCCTGGTTCCAATCAGGTTGATTACAAATGATAACAAGAAGAAAATCGTATGGCAAAATCCACGTCCTTCATCTCCAAGATTTTGCCGAATTATTAAATTTGTATACGAGAAAGAAGCGGATGGATTAATTAAAGAAGAGCATAATGGTATACAGAAACAAATCAGTGAACTCGTACCAACTATAGTCAAAATTAAAGACTTTACGTTAAATATTAGCCACACGTTGATATTATCGATGATCGACGGAAAAGTGTGCAACGTATTGAGTGAAACCAAATCAACACAGACATGTTATATATGCAAGGCAACGCCAAAACAAATAAATTTAAATATAGTACATCAACCAGATCAGCGTATGTATCAATTTGGCATTTCTAGTTTGCATGCATATATTCGCGTGATGGAATGTCTCCTAAATATTACATATCGCTTGATTATAAAAAAATGGCAAGTAAAAGGCAAATATAATAAAGAAATTATGAAGGAACGAAAAGTTGACTTGCAGAAAAAATTTAAAGAAGTCGGCCTTATTATCGACAAAGTCAAGCCTGGGTATGGCACCAGCAATGATGGTAATACGGCTCGCCGATTCTTTACCGATTATGAGTCTACTGCCAATATCACCGGGTTTGACGAGGAGTTATTTTCTCGACTGAACACCATTCTTAGGGACATTGCATCAGGGTATGAAATTGATTGTGAAAAGTTTGGAAAATACTGTATGGAGACGAGAAATTTATATATGTCACTATATCCGTGGTACAACATGTCCGTGACACTACATAAAATATTAGTTCATGGGAAAGAGATAATGAAACATTCCATCATACCTTTGGGACAAATGTCAGAAGAGGCCTCAGAGGCAAAAAACAAAGAAATTGGAAAAGCAAGGCTGGGCCATACGTGCAAAAAGTCACGTATACGCACAAATTTAGATTTAATGAAATACTTACTCATATATTCAGACCCACATATAACTTTGTTACGAAAGTTACCCTTCAAAGACATACATAAAAACGATAAAGATTTACTTTCGTTGATAAAGAAATAATGTATCTAAATAAATTATGTTTATAAAATAAAAATGCCTTCATTTATATACTAAACAAATAAATATTATTATTATTATTATTATTAGTATTAATTCACTATTTCACTCCTTATTTGTTCATTGCCCTCATTTACATTCACTTTATTAGTCTTATTAATTTTGTCCACCTAGATTGGTCAAATCGCATACTGTAGGTTCTTTGGCCAAAAATATTGGTATCATAATCCCAGTTCTCTTCAGACGAAATTCTAATGGGATCTAGTCATATTGTCTTTTACTTTCTTAAATAATTCAGATCGCCTTTAAAATTAACCTTACCAGCACTAGATCTAGATACGTTGTTAATATTTATAAACTTTTATCAGAGAATTCTATGTAAAATTTGATAGGACCATGCGGTGTAATATACATAAACGGTTCATCATTGATTTATTGATATAAAAACTGTAATTAGTTTTGTTGTTTGAAAACCTTTTTACATGATCTTACTCTAAAAATAAAACATCGAAAATGATTCACTGAATAAATTGCGGTAAATGAAATTTGCTTGTATATGTAATAGATTGGCATATTTTGGATCATGTTAAAGATGATATGAAATTCTTCTCGACTGTAAATCGAACCTTGGACCCTGGGGTGTGGGGGGAGAACAGAACAGAACAGAATAATTATTTGTTTGTACAATAATTAATTGTCCCTACCGCTCGAGGTCCATGTCGTTAAATAAGCTTATGAACCTTTCCTGTTAGTGACATATTTTTCATGTATTTTAGAAAACCACAAATATCTGTTATCGCACAATTATTTGTGGCGTTAAATTAATTATAGTGTCATTTGGAAAGAACTTTATATATTTTATTCTATATTTTCATTGTACATGTTTTCATTACAACCTGAACTTATCGTTAGTAAATATCTGCTCTCAATAGAATTTCTAATTTGCCTTTGTCCACTGTAAATATTAAAAATTATTTATATCACAGTTGATTTCCTATGTTTTCGTCATGTTTAACAAAAGTAGTAGGAAAGAGTTAGTTTTGATTTGAAGAATGATAAAAGATTATGAAAATTATTAATTATTGCCTTACTTGAAATTTCTGTTATAATGAAAATTAAGATACTATGCATAAGCTAATTTTCATTAGTTGCAGAAAGATTTTCCTTATTGATTAAATAATTTTTTTTAATATTTAACACTATATGGCAATGTTCGATGTAGCATATTTTAAACAAACCATCATATCGTTGCACATGTAACATCTTTCAAATAAACGAGATTTATTAAATCGTTTCTGAAATTCGTAACTCACATTGTCGGATCGTATTTTACACTTATTGTTCTGCATTTCTGTATTAAATTTATTACATTCCTTATAGCTTAAACTCTTAGATTAGGATTCATAACAGTGGAATTGAACTTTAACGAAATTGTTTTGTGCCGTTTAAAAACCATTATATTTCCCACATCACTTTCGAGATTACACAACCTGTAGTCACATGCAATAAAGGTATATAGATAAAAATAACCAACTTTGACTATTATCGGGGTGTGTAATTAAATCAGGTTTTGTATGGGAAAAAGTGTATTAACGAACTGATACTTTATATCATTGTACTGCTTAATGACTGAGGAATAATCTTCATGTATTAGGTCACACGTCAGGTTAAACCTTACACTAAATTTGTATTGTTTAACCATAAAACAAACATATTGGTACACTTTTTGTAGTAACTAGTGATAAAATTCTATAAAACTTTCATCTAATCTGTGATCATATATGGGTGTGCACTATTATATAACACTGAATTCCAGAAGGTGAGCCAAATGAGATTAATATCAGTAAGGAATGTGGTAAATGTAAAGTGAGAATTAAACGAAATGAACTATCGATAATATATTCTGGATATTGTGGCAAATATTTTCATATAAAATGTGAGGATCTGATCAAAGATCAACTTACCACTAGTATGGCTAGTGTTTTTGTAGCATCTGCAATGTTCTAGAGTTTGTAAATATTTTCTAAAAAGCACAGATCCAGCACCACATAAAATATGTGTGTTTGGTCTTCATCAATTCAGAACTCTGACTAATTCCAGAAGAAGTATGTGAACAACAATCAACTATTATGCGTTAGGGTCGTTTTGTTAAAGGAATATTTATATATTAATTTATAAAGAGGTCACCCAGCAAACAAATAATATTGTCCGATTACAGGGTGACAGAAATTACAAAATACTTCGTCACTAAAATAAGTTGAGTGAACATATTCACTAGAAGTGATAGAAGAAAAACTAGAAACTACCTAAATAAACTAAATATGAAAATACAAAACACAACTGGCAAAGAAGTTAACTTTCAAATAAGTCGCCTCTTTAACTGATTTTTGAAAGATTTAGAACTTAGATTAAAAAGACAAGTTTACCACAAACAGTATTTGGGGATTGCATACATCTTATTAAACAAGTATTAGAAAAATAATTTGTTGAGACATTTCGAGGGTAAAAAACATGTCTATTTCAGATATAATAGGATCTACAATTTATATTAATAAAGTCTGTACAATATGTGGAATCTACGAGATTGTTAAAAATATTTTAGACAAAAAAGATATCGAAAAACTCCCTCCTAAGGTTCAAACGTTCCATTTTGTAAAAAGATAAATTATTATCATAGGAGAAATGATGCCGATATCTATGGTATCTACATGCCCTACAAGAATTATAGCATCACCATAAATTGACTTTAAGTTTGATGTTAATTTTCTTCTGAATCGTTTGTTCGATTTGGATGATCTTTTTTTGAAAGATTAGTTAACTCCTCGGGAATGTTAGTGTCTACTGATTTTTCAAATAAAAATTCATTTTTGAACAAATACTGGGTGTTATGATGATATTGGGTTTTAGTCCAACAATTTGTAACACCCTTTGGTGTGCACCAGCAACAATAGCAAGTTACAATTAATAGCTAACGTTAGCCTCATCTTTTCGTAACTTTCTCTTTTTTGATTGACTTTTTTATCTCTGTTATTAGAGGAGATATACAGGATTGACAAAAAAAGCAACAATATAAACAATTTTTATTAAATTTTTACAAAAACAAACAACAACAAATCAAATTTAGAGTGCAATAATTTTTAATAACATGTATTTCCCCGCACGCATACATACATACATCTTGTATTCATCTTATATTCATCTTGGTAGCCCTTCAATGAGATTGTGTATATATTCCTCATCCATATTGTTCCAAATCACATCCAATTTATTTTGGAGGTTCATTCAATGTTCTACATATCTGATCTTGCTAAATTGCCCATCCTAAATGATCCTATACATGCTTTATCGGATTAATATCTGGGCTGCGAGCTGGCCTATTCATTATAGTGACATTAACTTCATCTAGATACTTGGTCACTATCCTAGCCGCGTGTGGCCGTGCATTATCGTGCATTAGTATAAAATTGTCATCTATGAAAGGGCTATATATGATCACATGAAGTTCTAAAATATCCCTTATGTATCGATCGGCCGTCATCCTTCCATCATTGACTGTCACTAACTCTGTGCGTCCATGCAACAAAATCCCTACCTATACCATGGTTGACCTATCTCCATAAATTTCCGTTTGACGAAAGTTGCATTAGAAATGACGCTCATTTGGCATTCTGTATACTGACATATGTCTATCTGAGGAATATAGGTAAAATCTCGATTCATCCGTAAACAGTAACATTGGATCATTCCTCACGACCCCAGTCCACGTGCTCCCTAGTAAATTGTAACCGGGCAACCCGTTGTGCCCTAGTAAGCCGTGGGCCTGTTGCTGGCACCATTGTAACAACATCGCAATACCCGATATTTGTTCAAATATGAATTTTTGTTTAAAAAATCAGTAGACAGTAACATTTCCGAAGAGTTAACTTACCTTCCAAAAAATATATATCCAAATCGAACAAACGATTCAGAAGAAAATTAACATCAAACTTAATATAACGATAATTCTTGTGGGGTGTTTATAATTAATAGTATTAATAATACTATTAATTATACTTAATTTGCTTAATGTATTTATCATACATAGGGTTCACGGTAGAACTATACTCTAAAATTTTTCAATATGATTCTCAAAATTTATTTTTTTGTCTATAGTCACCCACAAATCTCTGATTTTATCAACAACGTCGATTACCACATCATTAAGGTACGCACTTGCATTAAGAGGGCTATGTGAGCGAGAAAACAAAATGTGATGGCATTTGTTTATGTTTAAAGATAATTTATTTAAATCACAAAATATCGTAAATCTATTCAAGTATTTAGGTAATTTTGTAGGTCATCATAATCAAATACATTATTTATTTCTTTAAAAATTTTTAGGTCATCTGCATACAAAAATATCTTAGACGAGACGAAACATTTCTCAATGTCGCCCAAAAAACACTAAACGAAAGTGGTCCCAGGTGGTTTCCCTGCGGAACACCTGAGGAAACATTGACAATATTAGATTTAAAATTATTTAGTGTTACATATTGAGATCTTTCCGATAAATAACACGAAATCAGTTTCAGAAGGCTGCCATGCACACCAAAATTCCTTAGCTATTTGACAAGGTTCAAATGATGAACCTTGTCAAATGCCGTGGAAAAAATCCGTATACACAGCACATACCGAGAATCCTTCTTCCATGCAATTAAAAATATCTTGTATATAAGGCACAAGATCTTTTTTTTTATATAAAGTCCATGTTGGAAAGTAGACCAAAAATACAGAGAATTGAAATCGGTCTGTAATTTGTTACCTTATCACCACATTTGTGTCCTAGCATAATTTGCGCAATTTTCTATTTAAGATTTGTTAAATATAATGTGCAAAGGTCAACAAAACTGTCATACCAAGACTTCTAAAAATATCTGGAACACTATCAAGTCCAGGTAATTTTTTAGCATCCAGATTTATTAAAACATCAGAAATTTTTTGCAGGACTACTGAGAGTATGTTAAAAGTATCACACACTAAATGGTCTGGAGTAATGCTAGATGATATTGTAGCAGGTTCAAAGGCATCAGAGAAAAGGTTGCAAATAGACTCACTGTCACCTGCAGTTTTATCAATTGTAACGGAATAGATTAAATACACTTTTTATTTGTTACAAATGACCAAAAATATTTCGTGCCCTTTTTAATATTATCTTCAGTTTTACAAACATATTCCTTCTCTAATCATTTTTAATACTGTCTTTCAGTTTTTTCTAGGCTCCGAGAACCTTGTGTAGTATTCATCCCTTCTGAATTTCTTCCATTCTTCCAGTACGTCTGACCACAAAATATTGTTTAGTTATCATTTATTACAGTGTGATTAGCATTGGAAAATAATAATTTATCATAAGAACAGCTGGGTAAGAGTTTTTTATTCAAACACCAAACGAAATCCGAGAGCTTTATGATGCACTATCTCAGGAATCATCGGGCAATCGGAATGTTGAGCCCTTATACTTATATTTATTGACATTACTAAATCTAATAATTTACCATTATTATTACCATTCACGTAGTTTCCCACGAAACCTCAAAACACCATATACTGCATTTGACACGCGTTTCGCCAACCAAGTTAGCATCATCTGGAGATGATTAAAACTAACTTTATGCTAGCAATGTATCCTATTTATACCGAAACTATGAACCGTGACCCACTAACCAATAAAGCATGCTATTTGGGACCCGCTGTCACTATTCATACTATTTTTACACTTTGTGATTTCCAAGCTTTTAAATGCATCCAGCATCCAATTTTCAATTGCTAATATCAATTTTATGGTTGTTCCCAAACACATGTTGGGCAACACTAGACTTTTGTTCTACCTTATTTAAGATGGGTCATGTGCTTTTTGAATCTAGTTTGAATGATCATCCAGTTTATCCAACACACTTTTAATTACGGTCCTTAAAGATAATTTCGTAAATCTCCGACTTTTCGTTTGTTTCAACTTTGTCTTTTGGATTGCCTAAAAGTTGTTGTAGTTTATCTTCCGATGAAAGAACCACTATCATACCTATATTTTTTAAAAATCTTACCAATACCACGGGTGAATCGAGCGTCGAATGGAATCGATACAAATTTCGTATTTTCTCTTTCATTTTGAAAGAAAATTCGAGGTGTCTCTTTAAATTTTCGTTTCCTAATTATTTTATCAATTAAATTTACAGAATATCTATTACTCGCAGCTATATCTTTTTCAAACTTCTCCTTATTGAGGGGGAAGCTTAATAGACGATGGACTGGAAAATTAAAACTCACCATTTTGTGTTGAGTACAATAGTGAGAGACTTTAGAGATGTATCATAGAGTACTGGTCTCTTTTCTGTATATGTAAAATTCTAACTTATTTTCTCTATTTCTATTTATTTATACATCTAAAAATGGTAGTTGTTCAGAGTTTTCAATTTCATATGTGAATTTAACTGACGCGAAACGACTAATTTAGAAACAAAGTTGTCAATATCAGCGACTTTTGTATCAAACGCTGCAAAAATGTCATCCATATACCTAAGCCAAACTCTGGGGATATACTCGAATTCTCCTTTTGCTTCTGTCTCGAAACTGTTCATGAACAAACTGGTAATGAATTGCGACAAAGAGTTACCCATTGCTGTTCCTCCATGTTGTTCGAGGAAATCATTGTTGAATCGAAAGCAATTTTGCTTTATCCAACGTTTAGTAAGGTGAAAATATTCTTTTACTACATCTTGACTGAGATCGTTTAATTCGAATAGATCCTTAAGGTAGTCCAAGGTCTGTGCTATCGAAACACTTGGAAATAATGAACACACATCAAAGAAAATCAAAATTTCACCTTCTTGCAACTGAATATTTTCACCTTATTAATGAAATCATTGGAAATAATCACAGAGAAACTAGATGGTGCAATAGGTAAATTTTCGAACTCTTTTGTTAACCATTCTGATAGGTGGTAAGTGGGCGATCCGATTGCTGAAACAATAAGACGCACCAACTTTCCTGGTTTATGTATGTTAGACAGGCACTAAAGGATTAAATTTTGCTTTACCCGCCTCTGATGACATTTTAGATCAGATTGTTGTAAGTGTTGACAGTTCAATTCAATACCTTCCTGATTCCTCTAAAGCATTTGTCAGAGAAGCTTGCAGAAATTAAATCTCACTAAAGTAAATAGAAAGTCAAAATCCACAAATAACAGAAAAATTATCAAGCGGTTGCCCAGAAATGATAGTTTTTATTGAAAAGCTGATAAGGGCAATAAAGTTGTTATTAGAACAGGACTATTATGAAAGGGTAGACAATTTACCTATTGCACCACCTAATTTCTCTGTGATTAATTCCAATGATTTCATTAATAAGGTGAAAAATATTCAGTTGCAAGAAAGTGAAATTTTGAACTCCTTTGACGTTTGTTCATTGTTTCCAAGTGTATCATAACAAACAGACCTTGGATTGCTTTAAGAAACTCCTCGAATTAAACAATCTCAGTTAAGATGTAGTAAAAGAATATTTTCAACTCACTAAACTGCCTACACCAAAATTGCTTTCGAATCAACGATAATTTCTTCAAATAACATGAAGGAACAGTAATGGTTAACTCTTTGTCACCATTCATTGCTAGTTCGTCATGAACAGATTTGAGACAGAGGCAATAGTGAAAATAAGTTAAAATTTGACATATACATATAAGATAGCCGTATTCGAAAATATATCTCTAAGGACTCTCACTCTGAAGAATAACTCTGCTCTCATCATTATTTACGAAATATTTTGATATCCCTAACCCAACAATATATAACTATTAGCACGGCAAAATCCCTTGCATTTTTAAATAACAGTTTAAAGAATAGTCACAGGTGGTCATTTACGTACACCGATCCTCTCCAGATAACCCAGGTCGCTAACTATAATTCAATTATTTTTGATTTTCTAACTCCTTCCATGAAATCATTTTTCCGAACCTTTGATGACAATTTTACTATAATATTTATCGGCGCATTCTTCTTATTGCCATTATTAGGATTTGGAAAATATATGGTGGATATCGTCGATATCTGAATCACTTAGATTCCGATGTAATAATAATGATAATAATATTTATTTATCAATTATTATATACAAAAAAAATTACAAAAATTTCAAATTAAATGAACAGTTCATAAGTATAGAAAATATATATATTATACATAAGTGTGAATATATTGAATATATTTCAGATTGAAAATAAACATGAGTAGGAAGCACTGAAGTAGATAAAATCTATTTCTGTGTAATAGGTAGTTTATTTAATGAATATTTTCGATTCATTATTTTATAGTTACCTCGTTGGAGGATTTTTAGTAAAATTGTCTTATATTAACAATGATTTTGGTTGTCTATGTTTGGTTTAAGGTCACAATCAGGTAATTTTATATTGGTTTATTTCGTTAAAATTTTTGTTCTATGATTTTATTGTCACAATTTAGTAATGAGTCAAAATCAACTAATTATTATGATAAATCAAAAAGAAAAATTCTCATAAAATTCCTTTATTACTGTGACCGGTTTCGTGAACAAATTAATTACTTCACATCATCAGACACAGGAATTGTGTCTGATGATGTGAAGTAATTAATTTGTTCACGAAACCGGTCACAGTAATAAAGGAATTTTATGAGAATTTTTCTTTTTTGATTTATCATGAATAATTACTCATATGGGATCAACCTACCTACGTTAACTAATTATTATTTTAATAATATTTAATGTTTTTTTTTTATTGTTAATTATTTACTTATTTTGTGTTCTAGTGGTTTTAGTTAATTGCTGTATGATGTAACTATTTGTTTGGTTTATAGATCACGTCTGTCAAGTAACAATATTTTGATCTATGATATCCGATATATTCTTTCTGGGGGTATTTAATAACCAATTTTTCAATTTTTTCTTGAACAGGCTCAGTTTGTTTATATTTTTTATTTCTCTAGGTAACCTGTTATACCTATATTACTTGGCATGAAATGTTTGAAATTTCTTTGGCCAACTGTTTTTATAGCTCTTGGTTTCAGGCATGAGTTTTGTTTATATCTCGTCTCGTATTGGTGTTCAATAGATCTAATATTTTCTTTATTTTTAAAATTGTATATAAGAATAGATACACAAAATAACTGTCATAAATCAAATTTTCACTTTCTTTATATAAAGCTTCTAAAGGATAGTCATAGTTTCGGTTGTATATTATTTTTAGAAGCCATTTTTGTAAAGTATTTAGATTTGTAAGGTAATAATCACTTACACCGCCCCATCCAATAATACGGCATGTGAGTTGAGACTGTATCAAGGCATAATAAAGTATTTTGAACTCTTTTAGATTTAGATATGATTTTAAATATTTAAACCTTGCTAACAGTCCCCTTATCATTTGTGTGACATACTTCATTTGATAGTCCCATCGGAGATGCTTGTCAATGATTAATCCTAAATATTTAATTAAAGTTGCTTCTGGAATGTTTAAATCTCAATTTTTTTAATGAGCCAAAATTGGATAAATTATTTATGTACGAAGTAAAGGTAAAGGTAATATGTTTTCTAAAAATTTACCGTGAGTAGATTGTAGTCGAACCAAGTTTTTAATGCTTTAAATACTTTTCAGCAATTGTTTTCAAACTTGTCCACGAATTTGCTTTAAAAAGCAATACAGTATCATCTGCAAAACTGATGACAGTTGCAGAGATGTTTTTAAAGTGATTAGGACATTTATATGTACAATAAACAGTAGTGTACCCAAGACTGTCCCTTGGGGTACTCCATAATTCACAAATTTAAGTTCACTAAGTAGTATATTGTTTACTTTTACATACTGAACATGTTCTGATAAATAACTTTCCATAACATGAAAGACATTTCCCCTTAAGCCGTAGTTTTCAATTTTTTTTAAGAATAGTTTATTACATAGAGTATAGAACGCTTTCACGAAATCTACAAATATTTCTAAACATGGTAGTTTTTCATCCAATGCACTGTAGACATAACTATCAAATAAGCCATAGCATCTTCTGTAGATTATCCCTGTTGAAAGTCAAATTGATTTTGAAAAACAATATTAAACTTGTTAAAGTATTTTATAGGTCTATTTTTTTAAATTATTTCAAAAATCTTGGCTATGTTCGATATTAGTGAGATGGGCCCATCATTGATTAATTCTGTTGTATCATCGCCTTTATGAATTGGTTTGATTACTCCAATTTTAAGAATTTTTGGGAAAGAGCTTGTAACAAAATATGTATTGATTAAATATGTCAAGGGAGCTATTATTTCTTCGTATACTTCCTTTAATGTCTCTGAACGTATGTTATATAGCCCGGTAGATTTTTCATTTTAATTTTTTTTTTATGTTTGCAACTTCGACACTATTTGTGTGGTTAAGATACATAGAATGTGCTGATATAAATTCATTATCATAATATGAGTTGGTACTTTGATTTTGTTTGCATATTTCTGCCCTAACTCGCTATAATAATTCACAAAGGAATTTGTTATATCTTTTTTATTTGCAGTAGAGTGTTATCTTCTTTTTTTATTTTGAATAGTAATTTCTTTTTTTAACTTTATGACATATATCATTTACTGTATTCCATAAAGCCTGGTTCGCATTTTTATTCCTATTGATTTTAATTTTATAATGTTGTGTTTTTGCATTTTTATTATCTGGGTCAAGTTGTTCTTATATGCTTGGTACTTTCTCTCGAGTCTATCAGTTGAATTTTATTTAAGTTTTTTATACAAGCAGTTTTTTACATTTATTGATTTAATTAGTTCTGTTGTAATCCATTCCTTTTTTTCACTACTTTTTATTTTGACAAACAGTACTTTTTGTTATGCGATTTTTTTATTTATTTATAAACGTTTCCGTTAATAAATCAACATTCATTATTGTAAATATCATTAAAATTACAAATTGTCAATTTTTTTTTGCTTTATGAGTATAAGCACATTTATATCGTTTTGTTTGTGTAGTTATTTTGTTTATATTGAAAAACTAGCTTTCTAGAAAGAAATAAGTGTAATTATATTTTTTAAATGGCAAGAGAACTAGAACCGTTTATGAATATATCAATTTATTCCCCTAAAGCAGAATCAAAAATAATCAAACTCCAGATATCCTGTTTTTTCTGATGAGTCAAGTGTACTTATACTTTTTAAAAACTCAAGAATTTCTTACTCTTCTTATCACACAGACATGTATGCTTTTAGCAGCACTTCATAGCTATTGTTAGGAATCTAATTTTACTAAAAAAAGAATTTGGGTGTAAGTTGACTTATCCCCTATTGCATGTGATCACAGCAATGTAGTATCTGTTCATCCTACTGGATAGCGCACAATGTTTAAGACTAAACAATAAGCCCCCCACATATTACCTATTGCCGTTGATATTCTTCATAACTGTTTCTTGTGCTGAACATTGTGAACTACATTTTTTATGCGCGAACTCTTTCCAAAGTTGATTTGTGTAACAGTGTTCTTTTGTGTATTTTAAATATGGGAGGAAGTAATAAAAAAAATTGACATGTTTGTAATACATTTCAATAAGTTAAACAAAATTAAAAAATGTTATTCTCATAGTATGAGATATGTAATAGTAATGTAATAACATACAGTGTGTCCGTAAAGTGTGGAATCCTCGGACACGTCGATTTTTAATTTCAATTGCGCATCATCCTTTATTTTTTGCTATGACGTCATCATTGTATCCGTTATGACGTCATCAATATTTTTTTAATGGTACACCCAGTATATTTCTTCATTTTTGGATTCTGCTTCAACAGATGATTCCAAATATGTACAGATTTAGGGTTTAAAACTGATAAATTGGAACCGTATCTTCCAACTTGTCAGTTTTTATTAAAAAAAGTAAAAAAGTTAAACATGTTTTTATTAATTTTTGAAGTAGGCTAGTTTGTTTTTTTGTTTTATCGTTATCATCTTTTACAGTAAATCACTTAATAATACTTTACCCCAGTAATGGTTTCTCTTTAATTGTTGTCGATATATTTCAATTTATAACATGAGTGTATCTGTAAAGCAGAAAATTGAAATTGTTACTATAATTGGGTATAGTGGTAGGATGCGAATTCAGCAAGATGTATAGAATTTATTTATTACTGAATATCGAGAACGACCTATAACTCGATCGACAGTGAGGAAAATTGAAACAAATTTAGAGAGACCGGTACGGTGGAAAATTTACCCAAAACAGGTCGCCCAACTATTGACGAGGATGCAAAATTAAATATTTTACTGGCTGTTGAAGCAAATCCACATACCAGCTTTCGCCAGGTTAGTCGCGATTATGATGTTACTAAAACGTCAGTACATACAGTATTAAAATTAGGAAAATGGTTTCCCTTTAAGATTTAGCTTGTGCAAGAAATAAGTGATGATGATTCAGATCGGCGGACAAACTTTTGTGAAACAATGATGAATATGTGCAATGATGATCCTCTTCTTATAAAACATATAATTTTCTCCGATGAATACACTTTCAAATTAAATGGTGAAGTAAATCGTCAGAATTGTAAATACTGGGCAAGGGAAAACCCTTGATGGATGCGGGAGCAGCATACACAGTATCCACAAAAGGTAGATGTGTGGGCGGAAATTGTAAGAAATAGAATCATTAGACCCTACTTTTTTCGATGGAACTGTGAATGGACCGGCATATCGCCAATATTTAATGGGCCATCTCATCCCAACGTTATTAGTTAAATTTATTCCCCAGTAGAATTAATTCTGGAAATGTTGACGAAAGCCAGTGGTATCAACAGCATGTTGCGCCTCCCCATTATGCAGCAGACGTTCGAAGGTATCTTAATCAGATATTTATGAACAGGTGGATTGATAAACGTGGACTCATCGAATGACCACCAAGGTCACCTGACCTCAGTCCATTAGATTATTTTCTGTGGGGCCATCTAAAAAACTTAGTTTATAAAACCAAACCGGAACACATTGTTGAATTAAAAGAGAGAATAAGAACAGAGATAAACAACATTTCTCAGGAAACTATAAGCAAGGTTCAGCAACACTTTGTTACTGCCAGATACAACAAGGAGTACAGTTCGAACATTTACTATAAATTGTATTAACTAACCGTTAGTTCTAGTAACTATTATTTGTTCAAACGAAACATGAAAAATGAGTAAATTCTTATATTCAAAATGGGCGTATCTTTCAACTTATCAATTTTAGACCCTAAGTATGATACATTTTTGGGATCAGCTGTTGATTCAGAAACAATTATTTTGTAATATTGAAGTTACATGGACGTCATAATCCATCTATTTATACAATTTAATTTATAAATAGGTTCTGCATTAATAGCAAATTAGGAATACTGAACAATAATGTACATTCCTTGTATGATTGACGTGAATTGTCAGTTGCCTTGCTCTCTACACAAACTCAGTACAAGAGAGTGGGTCGGAGTATGGTTGGTAAACATTTGCATTATTGATAAACCTAATTGGTTGGGAAACCAATGATCTGTCTAGAGACCATAATTACCTAAGTTAATTAGGTCTTGGCATAACCTTTATAATTCCACTTTATAGAATAAACGCAGTCAGTTACATTCGTAATTACGTCGTAGTGACTGTATATTAAATTACTCTATCGATTTTATATTTTATATTTAAAATGTCAGTAGAGTTTGTGAAATAAACTTTAAGGAGAACGGGTATTTTGAATCGAAAAATTGTTTATTACCAATATTCAGGATTAAGCATTTTGGCATAGGGTTGCCAATTATTATCAATGTAATTTTAAAATAATAATATGAGTCTTAATTTGTAGTAACATATGAGTTTTAATTTCGTCGTAATGCGTTTTATTCTGGGTCATAAATAAATGTGTGATGTATAACAGTGAAAAAGTAAGGAGGCTGAGGAATGTGAGAAACACTTAAGTTAATAAGTTAATATATTATTATTAAACTGTAGGATTAGGCTCGGGATTATGTACAGGGTGCAGCCGCGGCTGGTGAAATTTATGCTGTCATATCTTAATATTGGAGCATGGGAACCAGGCGATACTTTAAGGCATAACTATCAAGACTAAATAAAGAAGTTTTGCAGAAAAAAATTGCGATTGAAATTTGTGAAAAAAAGTTGGAAAAATTGTGAGCCCCAAGGTTATTGCGAAACATTTATTTTTTCAGAATCAGGTGGAAAATATAACGACAAATTTCATCAAAAAATATTGGTTTTCTATAAAGTTACACCGTTTTGAAATTTTATTTTAGATTCATTTTTCACTGCAAATTTCAAAAAGGTTGCAACTTTGTCAAAAAAAATCAATATTTTTTCATGAAATTTGATATCTGTCGTTATATCTTCCACCTGATTCTGAAAACAAATATCTCGCAAATATTTTACAAATCGTTTAAAAAATAACTTGGGGGGCTTACAATTTTTCCAACTTTCTTTCGCAAATTTCAAACGCAATTTTTTTCTGCAAAACTTCTTCATTTAGTCTTGATAGTTACGCCTTAAAGTATTGCTTGGATCCCATGCTCCAATACTGAGATATGACAGCCTAAATTTCACCAACAGCCACTGATAGGGTGATTTTGTGAGAATTCTCACCTCCCTTAATTTTGTTATTTCTATTATTACGAAAAAAGTGGTAAATGCAGAAAATATAGGACTTTTTATGTATTTATGAACACAATGATATAGAGTTTGATGGGTCTATCTCTCTCTAATACAAAGGGAGATATAGGGAGACAAAGTTAACGGGGGTGAGACTTGCACAAGGTTTCTTCAAGGGTCGACTGGCCATTGGCAGAAGTGGGCAAAGTTCCACCGAGTTCCCAGAATGTGTGCCCTCTTTAACATTACCATGATAACTGTGAATATGAGAAAGATAATGTTTTTTTTTACTGTTTAATTATAATATTTAATTATTTATTTTTTCTAAATTATCAAAAACAGAAAGATCGACTCTTTCTCAACGGTTATTGTAGGCATTTATGGTCATGGGCGTTGAGAAACAGCTATTAGAATCAATCGATTTTGATTGCATTTATGATAAGCTGAAAAAATCATCAAATTTGTGTTCAAAAATGAGATTTCACGCAAAGTAAACAAATCCACTTGAGTTTATTATGTACAAACCGAGATTTTTTTCTGTAGAAAAGAACTAAATTTTTTTTCTTTAAGAACATGGAAAAAATATAAGAAATTACTTCACCAAATTTGACAATTTTTGCCAAGCACACGAGTTATTTGCACATTTATTATGGATTTGTTTGCAGTTGCCTAAAATGCAAGGATTTGTACTGTTTACTTGCCTAGGCTTATGGATTTATTTTCTTCAGACTAATATATTACTCGAATTTCAAACACCGAACACCAGTTGATGCAACATAACACGTGTTTTTCGTTGTCTAGGGACACAAAAATCATATAATAGTTTGCTGCAAAGGAACCACATAAGGGAGCATACCACAAACATTATATTTACACTACCACATACAAGTTGGCGCAATGTCTAAAAGATACAAATTTTTTTTCGGTGGCCCTGCAGTAACTCAGAATTTATTGTCGCTTTCTGCTACATTTAACAAGCCCAATGAATGAGATGAAATAACTCATGGATATGTTACTTTTTGGTTGAAAACTGAAACTCGAATATCTTGTTTAACAAGGCCTCGTTTATTTTTGGCTAAAACTGCGAACGGAATGTTAGGGAGATGACCCTTTACTGCCTGATGCAATGCTCAGCTCGGTTTAAGGTAAAAACGAATTTGTTCACTTTTGCGTGAAAACTTCTCAAATGTTGTCTTATTAAAATTTCTTGGATGTGTATTTATATTTCTTTTATCTTTGTGACATAACAATTTATGGAAAGAAAAATACGGGTCCCTATCAGCCAAGTCCCATGGGGCCTTACCCTTCCCAGTCCATGCCTGAGTTTCCCATTCGAAATTTCTCGACCTTTCAAAATGAAAAAGAAAATCCGAAATTTGTATCCATTCCAACGATCCACGTTTCACCCCTGCCATTGATAAGATTTTTAAATATATAGGTATGACAGTAGTTAATTCATCAGAAAATAACTACAACAACTTTAAGGCAATCCAAAAGACAAAATTGAAGCAAAAAGTCGGGGATATACGAAATTAGCTGTAAGGACTGTAAACAAAATTATGTTGGACAAACTAAACGATCAATTTAAATTAGATTCAATGAGCATATGGCTATTCTCAGATATAGTAAAATAGATGTCTAATATTGTTCAACATGTGTTTGAGAGCAACAACAATATAGTAGTAATTTAAGATTAATGAGAAATATAACAAATACTAGACAGACGCATTTGAAAATTTGGAAATTACAAAGTGCAAAAATAGTGTGAATAATGACAGAGTGTCCATGCCATATAGTCCGCTTTATTGGTTAGTTAGTTAAAGTTCACCGAACTGTAACAAGTTTAGGTATAAATAGCACAAAGTTAGTTTTAGTCAATTCCAGATGATGCCAACTTGGTTGGAAAAACGTGCATCGAGTGCAGTATGTGGTGTTGTGGTGTATTGTGTAAAATGACGTTAGTGTTAGGTAAATTAGTAAAATACGAATTAATAATATTAGCAATATATTTTTTTGTCTGTGATGATAACATGAAGAGTCATTATTAATGAGATTTTCCGGATTTTTTGGCCAATTTTTACAGAGCAGTTTATAATGTTCCCAATAGATTTCACTTGATTTTCTGAATTTAATGTTATTTTGCTTTTCTCATAAGACGGCGAAAAATCGTTTTATATTTTTAATGATATATACTATCTATAAGATCTTATATTGTAGTTCTTTTATCCTACTAGTTTTAAGCATCTAGTTAGCCATTTTTTTTATTTCTTATATTTTCATATATTTTTTTAAAAACCAATTTAAAACTGAAGTTGTAATAGTTGTGAAAATATTAAGGAAAGCAATAAATTTTAAATTGGAAACCTATTCCTGGTTTATAGTCAGTTTGCCACGTCTTGAAATTTTTAATAAATCATATCATTAATATGATTACTTTAATTGTCAATTTAAAAACCAACGTATTATGTATGATTTATTGTTTCAGTCATTTATATATTAATTTTTATTTCAGGTAAGTCGTTTAATGGCAGTTCAGGGGTAATGGAATGCTTAAGTAAGTACTTTTAAATCAGAATGTTCTTTAAATCACTTATTTTTGATTTTCTTTATTTGGGTGAAAGGACGCGCCACAGTTCTTCATTCTCACAATATCGCACAAGGAGAATCAAAATATAGCGACATAAACGATAGATAAAAAGTGTGTTTATGTCGCGAATTTACTCTTAGAACGTGAAAATTTAATCTATGAAGTATATCGCTACAATCAGTTTCATGATGGATGATTTTCTTTAAGAAATTTATAGTAAAATTGTTACGTCTATCACTTAAGTTGCTCATAGAGAACATATCAAGCAGATCTCTTTGTGGGGAACCAGTAGATGGATATACTCCATGTGATTTAAAATAGAGATATTTAAGAAAATGGCGTTGCACATTTCTAATTTATTAGTATGAATATTATAGCACGGTTGCCATACAAGGGACGCATACTCTAGCTTAGACCGCAAACATGAAAACTACAATAATTTTTAAGCTGCAATATTTGAGAAATTACGGCCATTGCGTATAATAAAACCTAAAGTCTTATTTAAGTAGGTATTAGGACACTTGAGCCAGACAGTACGTCATCAACATGGCGTCGGTCGTTAAGTATTGGATCTGCATTACCGGCAGGAAATTCAAATTGGCGGTGAAATTCAAATTGTACACCGGTTGGACCAGACAGTGACTAGGGATCTGCACCACTGACAGGAAATTCAAATTGACGGGGAAATTCAAATCTCAGGAAATTCGCAGCAATATAAAAGTCAAATTGAGCGGAAAATTCAAAAAGCCCTGTATCTATACTTCTCTACTAATACTTCTGTCACATAGTCAAATGAGATTATTTATTTTATTACTATTATTTATTAAATACTATAGGAAATTCAAATTGGGGTGGAAAATCATGTTACCATAGAAAGGAAGCAGATAAACATATGAAACAATTAATTAATTAGCGATAGGTGTGTTAGGTTAGTTAGGTAAGTTAGATAATACATAATCGAGAAATTGTTGAAAATTGTTTATTGAACGAAGAATGAATCAAGTATACATAAATTCAATCAACAGAGAGATTGTCAATTTTTAAATACACATTTGGTACTAAGTAAATACATATGTAGAAAGGTATACAAGAGGTACACAAAAAAAAAGTTTTCCGGTTTACAGAAAATATACTGATTACTATTTATACAAAAGCAAACATAGTTATAAAAATATATATAGTCACATTTAGGTTCTACATACTCTCTGATATATACTATATACAATATATATGTAGTTAAAAAATAAATAATAATAATAATAAAGTGTATCGCTCATATAAATAATAATAATATTAATACATAAAGTGTAATAAAAATATGGCTACATACAGAATTTATCTTAATTACATACTATCAAACAAAACAATCTCGACAACAAATAATTCTAACAGCTTTTGAATTTTTTATATCCATAGGGAACAGAACTATGATCTTCAGCGAACTTTCTTTTCGTCGAGTTAGGTTTATAAATTTTAGTTTCAGTTCTTGTAACGACTTCATGCTCTTTTGTTCTTTGTATGTTGCTCGATGTAATATAAATAGGATCTGAGGGGGTTAAAACCATAGTCTTGATACTTTGGAAATTTATCAGTTGGGATGCAGCATAATTGAGCGATATGCCTTTAACCTTGCAAACAATTTCCTCTCTCTGATTACAAGTAGAGAAGACTTTATAAGCGTAGTTTTTAGGACCTCCAGACACAAACTCTGTAATAAAACTACCAGGTCCATACGTCTCGAGTTCATCAGTCATGTTGCCAATAAAGACTCCAGTGGGAAGATCGTATTCTCCCTCTCTCGAGACGTATATTACAGAGTCAGTGTCATAGTAGAGAACTTTATCACCTAGTTGTTCTAAGTAACTGTACAATTTTAAACGAGCCTGCGTGGTAACATAAGCAGCTAGCACTACATTGACCGTTGTTAGAGGGTTGGAGGCCTCCTCTATATACTCCCAATTAACTATTAATGTATTTTCTCCAACTGGAAGCACAGAGTTCACAGTGATGGAAGGATTTACCAACATATTGAAAAACTCGTTAGGATCATTAACAATACTTGTCTTTGGCTGATTTTCCCGCTGACCAAACTTTCCCCAAAACGAATTTAGAATTAACTTAGCCAATGAACGGAGACCTGAATTTTTTATAATTTCAGTAAACTCTAGCTGTACATCCTCATTTTTAAAAAAATCATCTATGTATTTTTCCCTTTCTTCCTTTGTGACACAGTTCCCAGGCCATCCGGACGCGTGCTGTTTTACTTTAATGTATTTGTTCATCATCTCAGTGAAGAGGCCGCCAACCTTATTGACTCTATCAAATCGGCATGTCTCGTAAGACCAAACTTCGTAATTTTTCAGTAACCTGTACCCCTTCTCGATAGCTTTCAAAATCTCATCCACCACCCACGTACCAGTAAATGCACGTTCTTCTTCATTATGTACACACTCTCCCTGACTCATTTGTTCTCCACATGTGCGACACAGAACAAACATGAGTTTATTGTTCATCTTTACAGGTAGTACGGGGTGATACAAATTTGTTGGAGGTAGTATTTTACATTTTATTTCTCCCTCTATAGCAGTAATATCTTGAGGGCAGTCATCGCCTACGAAAACTTTGGGATGGCCCACCGGAAATTTTCCATATTTACATACCCAGGGATACAGACTGCAGACATCTACGTATTTGATTTTTTCTCCTGAGCTACACTTATAATATTCAAATGTGTTCCCTGTACGTCCTCCGTAGAAAGCATCCCGGGGGTTTAGAGGTGTGGATACAAGCAAAGGGTGTTCATTGGCATATTCCTCTATTTCCTTATGGGATTTAATCTGTCTTCTAAATTCACACTCCCACATTTCTAAAACTTCATACCCTAGGTCTCTCAGTCTTTCTGTTTTAGCTACAGTAGACTCAAAGCGGAAATTTAATGTATCAGAAGGGTCTTCATGTAAAGGATCGTCACGCCTGTGTTTGAAACATGTGGGGCATCCATGATAATAGCAGCCATGGAACTCGAAAATCTGGTTAGTGTCAGGGCAGAAACCATCTACTTTAACTCGTTGGACTAGGGCCTCCTGCTGTTTGGAGGCGTGAATAATGTTAATGTTTCGTTTATGCTCCTCCCATATTAACCATTGGATAGCTACTTTTGACTGGTTATCTCTCCATCTGTAGCCGCGCTTTGGGATAATACCTATTGTATTTGGTCTTAAGAAATTGCGCCTGAACACCTTATTACACGCAGAGGCGATAGTACATGCTTCGGTGAACGGGCAGACGTTTCCGGTTTCCATTAACTGTTGTCGAAATTTAAGACAAGCGGCTGTTAAAATTTGAACATCAGATATACAGTAATCGACCAGATCACGTTGCATATTGAACTCGTCATTTTTGTGTTCAGCATACCATGACAAGAACTTCTCTCTGTCTTCCTCTTTCATACTATCAGGGTCATAGAATTCTATAGCTGGCAGTGAACCGATGTAATTTTCATTTTCCGTTGTATTAAAGAAGTGAGGGAAGTAACCCTTTTTGAACCCATCTCCGAGTCCGAAAGCTTTTGGTAACTGAGAAAGCGCCATGGGGAAGTAGTTGAGTGAATCTAAAAATTTAATATTCTCCACCGTCATCATAATAATTTTTGTACCCCTCATAATGGGCTCAGGCTTAAGATCGGTTTTGGTAAGGATGTGATTCATTATAAACTGATGGTCAAACACTTGTCCATTATGTGCTGTGACCACCACTTGCTTAAATATTTTCCTTTGATTTAAAATGTATTCTATAAATCTATTAACAGGGTTGTGTTTTAATATTTGTAATCTAGGACCACATTTATTACAAATCTCCATCTCTGTGTCTATACAAACATCACAGCATTGTTTGAAAACGCATAAGTTAGGCTTGTGGAGCAGGGACCCGTCTTCCAATACCTTTTCCTGCTGTGTCTCCAAGTCATAGAACATAAGGAGGGTGTCTTTTGTTTTAGGTCTGTTAGCATCTACCTGTATATAACAGAAGTGATTGCTTGGAACATGGGTGTTGCATATTTTACAATAAATCTCTCCACAAGTGTGTTGTCTTCCGCTCTGTACCGTCTTATAGCACTCAGAACATCTTCTAATCTTCTCACATACGGTACTTTTTCCCATAGATCCAGCTCTCTTGTGATTGTTATAGCAGATCTGTCCCCTGAACGATCTCTTGCAATCATCACAATTTATTTTTAAAGTCTGAGGACAAGCAGGTGAATGTTGACACGCCGAACATGTACCTCCACACCTATGATCGTTCTTGGTATTGTATGGTACACAACATACTTCGCAATAATATCCACAGCAAAAGGCCGAAGTAAGTGATGTTATTACATTATAATGGCCCTCGTGGTAGAGTAAATTAAGGGTGGAGCCTTCTGTGGAGCCTTTGAAGATGGTATCGCGCCCCTTTGATCTATAATTGTAAACCACAATTTTATAATTTTGTAGGTGTTTTTGAAATTGTTGGAGTTCAGAGATCCCGCAACCCACTTCTGGTATAACAACACCCGCATCGGTACACAATTGAAGAGCCCTCCGAGTCTGAATTTTACCAGTGTCTTTACGCACTTTGGCTTGATCCTTATCCTTGTTCATACATGCGATAGCTACCACCAATCCTCGAGGTAAACATAGATTATCCGTGTTATTTATGACTATAATACCTTTCCTCATACGACATTCTTCATCGAAGGTGTTATATTTTTTACCCCTTCCTTTACCTATGGGCATCCTTATCGACGTGACACCCAAGCAGAATGTTGAGGTATCAAGACCCGTAGAGTTTGATTGATAAATGTTAGAGATAACATTCCAAACATCATCGAAAGTTAACTCTTCCACATTCCGGAAGCCTACCCATCCTTCACCACGCTTAAAATCCTTCGAGCAGAAATTAAAGGCGACTTTATCACCTACAGCAAGGCCTTCAGCACCTCTCTGGATAATCTGGTTAATGGCATCTCTCACCCAACCAATGGGATCCACGTCCTTAGGCAATTGTTTAATTTTAAATTCAATGGTACGCCCTTCTAGATTGAACCGCCGTACCTTTTTTACAAAATCCTTTGTAATAACGAATTTCTTCATTTTTACTGAAACACTGATCAACTGCTTCTTCAACCAACAAAAAATGTCAAGAGACTAGAATATCCTGATTTTTGTCACCTAAGATGAATTAGGGCAAATTAGTGTCGGTAACATGTACACAACGCAATGCTATTATTTAATTTTTTACTCTTTTTTTCACATCATAAATGGAGTTGAATATTAGCAATTGAAACTTAAGTTACAAGCAGCTTTCAAGTATATAAAGAGATTTCTATGTCCCCTTAATAAACAGTTAAAGAAACCAGCGTTACAAATTACCTATATGCTGAAAGTGTAATTACTTTATGGTGCTGTATTTCATACATGGTCATAATACTTATTTTTCGACAAATTTTAATTACCTACATCTTAAACTTGGTGACACTTCAATAAAAAAAGATCACATGCCATGATATGTAAGCATTGAACCAGAATAATGTCTTCAGAGTGCTAAGATTTATTGATAATATAGCTGCTCGAAACTGTTTATTAATTATTATTATTCACGCTGACGGTGTCACATTTTCATTTTAAGTTATTTTATAGACCATACACATGCTTGTCATATACTTACATCTACCTCAATGAAAAAAAAAACAATTGACTTTTATAGATCGATCAGGCTAACAGATTCTTCAACTACCACCTCATTTTCTATGAGGTAGACAATCGATTTAACGGAGACCAATAGACAGTCAGCTTAATTCCTCTCGTTAAGATGTACATAGAGTTTACTCTTACTAGCTACGTATTTTGATTTGAGCTGCCTTTAGGGGGTATTTCTTACTGACTAGGTAGTTATCTGAAAAAAGAGAAGATAGCTACAGCAAATTTATATAGACCTCTTTAATACGTTATCATATTACTGTCAGAAAATATCTGCATGATACCTATGCATTCTTATTATTATTATTCATTATAATTTCTTATTTTTAAGCTTTTTTTTTAGTACCTACATCAAATTCTAGATCAGAACACTTAAATTTTATAAAGAACGATAAAAATACTCAAGAGACCATCTGGTCCTGTACAACCACAGCCCTATTATACAGGTAATCATTTGCAAATAGTGTGCTCTGGTATGCGAAAAGTAACTAAATATGTGAATTATAAATTATTATTAGATAAAAGAATACTTTTTGATATGACATTCAACTTCTCATTAACTAAAATAAATATATCATGATTTTTTTTTCATACATACATAGGTACCTACCTATTGAAATTTAAATTATTATTTACCCATATGTTATAAATAGTTTAACATTTTCAAAAACGCAAAGGGCAGAATTTTATAACAAGATTAATACATATAACTTGTCAAGATAATTTAAATTGAATGCTAATATATTGCTTCTACATATAGGTAAGTAGGTTGCCGAGTTTCAAAATAGTCGTTTGAAGACATTGTAGAACTAAAACCAGCAATTTTTCGAACGGTTAGCCATTGATGTGCAATACAGTGTACAAATGATATGAAGTACTTATCAAGAAATGGAAAAATATAAGCCAAGACAACACACAGATTAGAAATTAAATACATGAAGTAAGAAAAATAGTGTGCATACAATTTTGCAGCGGCTGCCCCTCCCAATTTTGTCTCTGCTAAAAACATAAATATTACTTGAAACAGTGTTAATGGCGCCAATTCGGGGGAAATATAATAAAAATGACAGTACCTACTGAAATACATTAACTTTTTTAAAATTTGCGATCCTATTCCTAGTTCATACCTGTTAGCGATGGAGATTTTAAGCTGTACAGGTACAAGCACATAGTTAAATTTCATTTCTTTATCTATCTATCAATTGACATAAGTATATAATATAAATGTTACATACCTACTACCAATTCATTACAAATATATAACAAGAAATAGGTAAATACATTATACAAACTACCTATTAATCTTTCTTTATGTTTTATTAGAAATCGTTTCAGTGAAGAGATTAATTTTTAGTTATAATTTTTCGGAACAAGTAATGTCAAGAATTGGAAGAATGAAACGACTAAAAATATTTTAATTACAAATACTAGCCCCAATGAATAGGTATTTATAGATATAATTGTTCAATACATTCATAAAACGCCTTAAATTCATTTTATTTTATAATCGATTAAGACATCGATACACATTTTTGACTTACCTTGTAATATTTCAAAGAATCAGGTATTATTAAAGAAAAATGTTTTATCTGCTCTATATGAAAAAACTATATAGAATATCATTTTTCAAAAATTAATGTAGTACCCAAGTATTGAAGAAATAAATAAAACACTACTAGTATTTGGTTGTATTATTATTATAATGAAAAATATTTAATGGATTTGTTCCTAACTTTTTAATATATATATGACAAAGTTTTGGAAAATGTTGTATTATCCATATCTTCAACTTAATAAGTAATTTATTTTAATTTGAAAACACATAAGTAATATTTATACCTACTAGGTACCTAAAATGATAAGATCCAATTGCCAAGTGATACATAATAAGTATATATCTAATTAAAAATAATACGAAGTGGTGGCTGTTATAAGGACACTAAATATAAAATAACTTCACTCTTATGCTTACAAATCAGAAATATGTATGTACCTACTTAGATAACATTAGGGACATGTTCAAATTACACCTTTTAAAACTAATAATTATTTCGTTTACGATACTTAAAAATAATATACACACTGAGAAATTTAAATAATATTTAATGTTAGTATTGATTTAGCCTACTAAATAAAAAAAAAATTACTTAGACAATTTTGAAAAAAAAAAAATTTACTTAGACAATTTTGAAAAAAAAAAAATGAAAATATGGAAAAGGTTATTTATTTACTTATTATTCATTCATGTATCTTAAGTATACTATTAATTATATACATATAAATATACCTACTTAATTATTGTTTAGCCAATTTTCGATAATTTAGGTAAGTAGGTACGACGTTTTCTTCCAGTTAATTATCCGTACGTCACACTTTAGTTATTACTGTTATTAGATTCTTTTTCTGACCTAAGTCAATAGAGCCTACTAGAGTATTATATTACTATCGTTTAACTTTAAACTGGATTTGTTCCGAAACGCTAGATTTGCTGGAGCTCTAGAGTACCTAAAAAAAAAAAAAAATACATTTATTATAAATACCTATTAAAGAAAATTTGAATACCTAGTCAACTAGGTACCTATGTAGACGTCTCGAGAAGTTAACGTCTTCGACACTTAAGCACAAACGATGTAAAGAGGATTTCGCTAACCTGTCATGACAAGTCGGTGGACGACGAGTTACGATATTACAAATATGTAATAGAGATTTATTTTTATTAATTAATGACATGGAAAATAATATATCTTTTACCAGATTGGTTTGATATCATGTCAAAATACCATATTCATTATACTTAAAATATTTAGAGTGGATAGAAAAAATAACAACGCTGAACAATTTTTGCTAATTATTATTTACTATTTTTACAAAACTTATCATAGATAAGTACAACATATATCTTTCTAAACAATTATTTTCCCGGCTATTTGCCAAAACGCTGACACTTGGATTACAAAAAAAAAAAAATAGATAATATGCACATTATGTTCAGTGTCTCAATAATGTTATTTTTAATTCCAACTATTCTGTTCAGTAAAATATTTATATAGTATTATTACAGAATTAGCAAATTCGTAACTCGGTAGAAAAAAGAACAGTGTTGAAAATACATAATATTTAATAGAACTGGTACAAAATATTCGTTATTCTTATGTAATGGCATTTGTTACAGGTCATTTTACTTGCAAATAACCCCCTTATTTTTTAGAAATGTCTAATAGATTATCTTTGTACAGTGTGATATTATTTTTCGCCTGCTTCCGATGTTTACATGCAAGATGATTAGTTATACACATATTGATGTCATTAACGCTACCTTTTTAGATAAAGCATAATATCCAAAACTGACTGACCTCTCACGATAAAACGTTAGTGTTTCATATTTCCATCTAAATAATTATAAAATGCAGCCGGTGCTGGAACTGTCCGACTACATGATAGTAGGTGTATTTGGACAGTTCCAGCACCGGCTGCTGCGGCTGCAGCGGCTGTCCACACGGCGCATGTCTGTTCTTTAATATATTAGGCAGCGGCCGCTTACCGCCTGGCTGGATAAATATTACTTATGTGTTTTCAAATTAAAATAAATTACTTATTAAGTTGAAGATATGGATAATACAACATTTTCCAAAACTTTGTCATATATATATTAAAAAGTTAGGAACAAATCCATTAAATATTTTTCATTATAATAATAATACAACCAAATACTAGTAGTGTTTTATTTATTTCTTCAATACTTGGGTACTACATTAATTTTTGAAAAATGATATTCTATATAGTTTTTTCATATAGAGCAGATAAAACATTTTTCTTTAATAATACCTGATTCTTTGAAATATTACAAGGTAAGTCAAAAATGTGTATCGATGTCTTAATCGATTATAAAATAAAATGAATTTAAGGCGTTTTATGAATGTATTGAACAATTATATCTATAAATACCTATTCATTGGGGCTAGTATTTGTAATTAAAATATTTTTAGTCGTTTCATTCTTCCAATTCTTGACATTACTTGTTCCGAAAAATTATAACTAAAAATTAATCTCTTCACTGAAACGATTTCTAATAAAACATAAAGAAAGATTAATAGGTAGTTTGTATAATGTATTTACCTATTTCTTGTTATATATTTGTAATGAATTGGTAGTAGGTATGTAACATTTATATTATATACTTATGTCAATTGATAGATAGATAAAGAAATGAAATTTAACTATGTGCTTGTACCTGTACAGCTTAAAATCTCCATCGCTAACAGGTATGAACTAGGAATAGGATCGCAAATTTTAAAAAAGTTAATGTATTTCAGTAGGTACTGTCATTTTTATTATATTTCCCCCGAATTGGCGCCATTAACACTGTTTCAAGTAATATTTATGTTTTTAGCAGAGACAAAATTGGGAGGGGCAGCCGCTGCAAAATTGTATGCACACTATTTTTCTTACTTCAAGTATTTAATTTCTAATCTGTGTGTTGTCTTGGCTTATATTTTTCCTTTTCTTTATAAGTACTTCATATCATTTGTACACTGTATTGCACATCAATGGTTAACCGTTCGAAAAATTGCTGGTTTTAGTTCTACAATGTCTTCAAACGACTATTTTGAAACTCGGCAACCTACTTACCTATATGTAGAAGCAATATATTAGCATTCAATTTAAATTATCTTGACAAGTTATATGTATTAATCTTGTTATAAAATTCTGCCCTTTGCGTTTTTGAAAATGTTAAACTATTTATAACATATGGGTAAATAATAATTTAAATTTCAATAGGTAGGTACCTATGTATGTATGAAAAAAAAATCATGATATATTTATTTTAGTTAATGAGAAGTTGAATGTCATATCAAAAAGTATTCTTTTATCTAATAATAATTTATAATTCACATATTTAGTTACTTTTCGCATACCAGAGCACACTATTTACAAATGATTACCTGTATAATAGGGCTGTGGTTGTACAGGACCAGATGGTCTCTTGAGTATTTTTATCGTTCTTTATAAAATTTAAGTGTTCTGATCTAGAATTTGATGTAGGTACTAAAAAAAAAGCTTAAAAATAAGAAATTATAATGAATAATAATAATAAGAATGCATAGGTATCATGCAGATATTTTCTGACAGTAATATGATAACGTATTAAAGAGGTCTATATAAATTTGCTGTAGCTATCTTCTCTTTTTTTCAGATAACTACCTAGTCAGTAAGAAATACCCCCTAAAGGCAGCTCAAATCAAAATACGTAGCTAGTAAGAGTAAACTCTATGTACATCTTAACGAGAGGAATTAAGCTGACTGTCTATTGGTCTCCGTTAAATCGATTGTCTACCTCATAGAAAATGAGGTGGTAGTTGAAGAATCCGTTAGCCTGATCGATCTATAAAAGTCAATTGTTTTTTTTTTTCATTGAGGTAGATGTAAGTATATGACAAGCATGTGTATGGTCTATAAAATAACTTAAAATAAAAATGTGACACCGTCAGCGTGAATAATAATAATTAATAAACAGTTTCGAGCAGCTATATTATCAATAAATCTTAGCACTCTGAAGACATTATTCTGGTTCAATGCTTACATATCATGGCATGTGATCTTTTTTATTGAAGTGTCACCAAGTTTAAGATGTAGGTAATTAAAATTTGTCGAAAAATAAGTATTATGACCATGTATGAAATACAGCACCATAGAGTAATTACACTTTCAGCATATAGGTAATTTGTAACGCTGGTTTCTTTAACTGTTTATTAAGGGGACATAGAAATCTCTTTATATACTTGAAAGCTGCTTGTAACTTAAGTTTCAATTGCTAATATTCAACTCCATTTATGATGTGAAAAAAGAGTAAAAATTAAATAATAGCATTGCGTTGTGTACATGTTACCGACACTAATTTGCCCTAATTCATCTTAGGTGACAAAAATCAGGATATTCTAGTCTCTTGACATTTTTTGTTGGTTGAAGAAGCAGTTGATCAGTGTTTCAGTAAAAATGAAGAAATTCGTTATTACAAAGGATTTTGTAAAAAAGGTACGGCGGTTCAATCTAGAAGGGCGTACCATTGAATTTAAAATTAAACAATTGCCTAAGGACGTGGATCCCATTGGTTGGGTGAGAGATGCCATTAACCAGATTATCCAGAGAGGTGCTGAAGGCCTTGCTGTAGGTGATAAAGTCGCCTTTAATTTCTGCTCGAAGGATTTTAAGCGTGGTGAAGGATGGGTAGGCTTCCGGAATGTGGAAGAGTTAACTTTCGATGATGTTTGGAATGTTATCTCTAACATTTATCAATCAAACTCTACGGGTCTTGATACCTCAACATTCTGCTTGGGTGTCACGTCGATAAGGATGCCCATAGGTAAAGGAAGGGGTAAAAAATATAACACCTTCGATGAAGAATGTCGTATGAGGAAAGGTATTATAGTCATAAATAACACGGATAATCTATGTTTACCTCGAGGATTGGTGGTAGCTATCGCATGTATGAACAAGGATAAGGATCAAGCCAAAGTGCGTAAAGACACTGGTAAAATTCAGACTCGGAGGGCTCTTCAATTGTGTACCGATGCGGGTGTTGTTATACCAGAAGTGGGTTGCGGGATCTCTGAACTCCAACAATTTCAAAAACACCTACAAAATTATAAAATTGTGGTTTACAATTATAGATCAAAGGGGCGCGATACCATCTTCAAAGGCTCCACAGAAGGCTCCACCCTTAATTTACTCTACCACGAGGGCCATTATAATGTAATAACATCACTTACTTCGGCCTTTTGCTGTGGATATTATTGCGAAGTATGTTGTGTACCATACAATACCAAGAACGATCATAGGTGTGGAGGTACATGTTCGGCGTGTCAACATTCACCTGCTTGTCCTCAGACTTTAAAAATAAATTGTGATGATTGCAAGAGATCGTTCAGGGGACAGATCTGCTATAACAATCACAAGAGAGCTGGATCTATGGGAAAAAGTACCGTATGTGAGAAGATTAGAAGATGTTCTGAGTGCTATAAGACGGTACAGAGCGGAAGACAACACACTTGTGGAGAGATTTATTGTAAAATATGCAACACCCATGTTCCAAGCAATCACTTCTGTTATATACAGGTAGATGCTAACAGACCTAAAACAAAAGACACCCTCCTTATGTTCTATGACTTGGAGACACAGCAGGAAAAGGTATTGGAAGACGGGTCCCTGCTCCACAAGCCTAACTTATGCGTTTTCAAACAATGCTGTGATGTTTGTATAGACACAGAGATGGAGATTTGTAATAAATGTGGTCCTAGATTACAAATATTAAAACACAACCCTGTTAATAGATTTATAGAATACATTTTAAATCAAAGGAAAATATTTAAGCAAGTGGTGGTCACAGCACATAATGGACAAGCGTTTGACCATCAGTTTATAATGAATCACATCCTTACCAAAACCGATCTTAAGCCTGAGCCCATTATGAGGGGTACAAAAATTATTATGATGACGGTGGAGAATATTAAATTTTTAGATTCACTCAACTACTTCCCCATGGCGCTTTCTCAGTTACCAAAAGCTTTCGGACTCGGAAATGGGTTCAAAAAGGGTTACTTCCCTCACTTCTTTAATACAACGGAAAATGAAAATTACATCGGTTCACTGCCAGCTATAGAATTCTATGACCCTGATAGTATGAAAGAGGAAGACAGAGAGAAGTTCTTGTCATGGTATGCTGAACACAAAAATGACGAGTTCAATATGCAACGTGATCTGGTCGATTACTGTATATCTGATGTTCAAATTTTAACAGCCGCTTGTCTTAAATTTCGACAACAGTTAATGGAAACCGGAAACGTCTGCCCGTTCACCGAAGCATGTACTATCGCCTCTGCGTGTAATAAGGTGTTCAGGCGCAATTTCTTAAGACCAAATACAATAGGTATTATCCCAAAGCGCGGCTACAGATGGAGAGATAACCAGTCAAAAGTAGCTATCCAATGGTTAATATGGGAGGAGCATAAACGAAACATTAACATTATTCACGCCTCCAAACAGCAGGAGGCCCTAGTCCAACGAGTTAAAGTAGATGGTTTCTGCCCTGACACTAACCAGATTTTCGAGTTCCATGGCTGCTATTATCATGGATGCCCCACATGTTTCAAACACAGGCGTGACGATCCTTTACATGAAGACCCTTCTGATACATTAAATTTCCGCTTTGAGTCTACTGTAGCTAAAACAGAAAGACTGAGAGACCTAGGGTATGAAGTTTTAGAAATGTGGGAGTGTGAATTTAGAAGACAGATTAAATCCCATAAGGAAATAGAGGAATATGCCAATGAACACCCTTTGCTTGTATCCACACCTCTAAACCCCCGGGATGCTTTCTACGGAGGACGTACAGGGAACACATTTGAATATTATAAGTGTAGCTCAGGAGAAAAAATCAAATACGTAGATGTCTGCAGTCTGTATCCCTGGGTATGTAAATATGGAAAATTTCCGGTGGGCCATCCCAAAGTTTTCGTAGGCGATGACTGCCCTCAAGATATTACTGCTATAGAGGGAGAAATAAAATGTAAAATACTACCTCCAACAAATTTGTATCACCCCGTACTACCTGTAAAGATGAACAATAAACTCATGTTTGTTCTGTGTCGCACATGTGGAGAACAAATGAGTCAGGGAGAGTGTGTACATAATGAAGAAGAACGTGCATTTACTGGTACGTGGGTGGTGGATGAGATTTTGAAAGCTATCGAGAAGGGGTACAGGTTACTGAAAATTTACGAAGTTTGGTCTTACGAGACATGCCGATTTGATAGAGTCAATAAGGTTGGCGGCCTCTTCACTGAGATGATGAACAAATACATTAAAGTAAAACAGCACGCGTCCGGATGGCCTGGGAACTGTGTCACAAAGGAAGAAAGGGAAAAATACATAGATGATTTTTTTTAAAAATGAGGATGTACAGCTAGAGTTTACTGAAATTATAAAAAATTCAGGTCTCCGTTCATTGGCTAAGTTAATTCTAAATTCGTTTTGGGGAAAGTTTGGTCAGCGGGAAAATCAGCCAAAGACAAGTATTGTTAATGATCCTAACGAGTTTTTCAATATGTTGGTAAATCCTTCCATCACTGTGAACTCTGTGCTTCCAGTTGGAGAAAATACATTAATAGTTAATTGGGAGTATATAGAGGAGGCCTCCAACCCTCTAACAACGGTCAATGTAGTGCTAGCTGCTTATGTTACCACGCAGGCTCGTTTAAAATTGTACAGTTACTTAGAACAACTAGGTGATAAAGTTCTCTACTATGACACTGACTCTGTAATATACGTCTCGAGAGAGGGAGAATACGATCTTCCCACTGGAGTCTTTATTGGCAACATGACTGATGAACTCGAGACGTATGGACCTGGTAGTTTTATTACAGAGTTTGTGTCTGGAGGTCCTAAAAACTACGCTTATAAGGTCTTCTCTACTAGTAATCAGAGAGAGGAAATTGTTTGCAAGGTTAAAGGCATATCGCTCAATTATGCTGCATCCCAACTGATAAATTTCCAAAGTATCAAGACTATGGTTTTAACCCCCTCAGATCCTATTTATATTACATCGAGCAACATACAAAGAACAAAAGAGCATGAAGTCGTTACAAGAACTGAAACTAAAATTTATAAACCTAACTCGACGAAAAGAAAGTTCGCTGAAGATCATAGTTCTGTTCCCTATGGATATAAAAAATTCAAAAGCTGTTAGAATTATTTGTTGTCGAGATTGTTTTGTTTGATAGTATGTAATTAAGATAAATTCTGTATGTAGCCATATTTTTATTACACTTTATGTATTAATATTATTATTATTTATGTGAGCGATACACTTTATTATTATTATTATTTATTTTTTAACTACATATATATTGTATATAGTATATATCAGAGAGTATGTAGAACCTAAATGTGACTATATATATTTTTATAACTATGTTTGCTTTTGTATAAATAGTAATCAGTATATTTTCTGTAAACCGGAAAACTTTTTTTTTGTGTACCTCTTGTATACCTTTCTACATATGTATTTACTTAGTACCAAATGTGTATTTAAAAATTGACAATCTCTCTGTTGATTGAATTTATGTATACTTGATTCATTCTTCGTTCAATAAACAATTTTCAACAATTTCTCGATTATGTATTATCTAACTTACCTAACTAACCTAACACACCTATCGCTAATTAATTAATTGTTTCATACGTTTATCTGCTTCCTTTCTATGGTAACATGATTTTCCACCCCAATTTGAATTTCCTATAGTATTTAATAAATAATAGTAATAAAATAAATAATATCATTTGACTATGTGACAGAAGTATTAGTAGAGAAGTGTAGATACAGGGCTTTTTGAATTTTCCGCTCAATTTGACTTTTATATTGCTGCGAATTTCCTGAGATTTGAATTTCCCCGTCAATTTGAATTTCCTGTCAGTCGTGCAGATCCCTAGTCACTGTCTGGTCCAACCGGTGTACAATTTGAATTTCACCGCCAATTTGAATTTCCTGCCGGTAATGCAGATCCAATACTTAACGACCGACGCCATGTTGATGACGTACTGTCTGGCTCAAGTGTCCTAATACCTACTTATTTACGTTACCTATTAACATATCGATATGATCAACAAAGGTTAGATTTCTTTTTTTTATTTTAAATATATGAAGGAAATTTGCTTTTTAATGTTTCAAAATATATGAAGGAAATTTGCATTTTAATGTTTCAAAAATTTTTTTATTAGAAACTCTACACGTGTTTTGGCTTTTTAGACCGTTGTCAAGAGTACAGGGAATACTGAACAGTAAAATTTGTGTTCATTTCTTATATAACCACATCTGGTACCTACTATAAATAGATTTCTGTCAAAACTTACTTCCAGGTCTTTAATCGTTGACGGTCGAGTTAACAGTTCGTCGTTTAAGTGTATATTTGACGGTATAATCAGAATTTTTAGTGAAAAATGTCATTACATTACATTTTTGCACATTTAATGTGTGATTGTTCTCGAGACATCAAGAGCTAAGTTTGGAGATGTTGTTTTGTAATACAATCATTTAAGTTAGAAATTCTATGTAGTTTTACATCATCCGCATACATTATAAAATAGACATCTAGTATGTTACATATGTCATTCACGAAAATATTAAAAAGCAGCGGCGCAAGAACAGATTCTTGAGGAACACCTGAAGATGAGACATAACAAGAAGACTTGAACCCATTATATGCGACATATTGTATTCTATTAGTTAAGTAAGATTCAAAGAAAACTATCAATTGATCAGAAATGCCAACGGTAGAAAGTTTTCTAATAAGTATATTAAGATTAAGCCTATCGAAAGCTTTCGTGAAATCAACTTTATCTAATTTATTCTCGAATTTATGCATGAATATGTCATATCTATTCTGTTCTTAAAACTATTTACATGCGGCAACATCTATCATTCCATGTGCAAAAAATTTTACTTAGGAAAAATTATGCACGAGCAGTACTGTAGAACTTTTTAGGTTGCAGTTTGAACAATGACATCATCGGTATTAGATTGTTGATGATAACTATATTTCAGTGTAATTAGGGAAGTTATCTAGTCGTATACATTTTTTTTTGGCATTGGATTTACTCGTAATCCATTAGCCAGTCGTAATTATATAGAACCACCAATCTAACCTAACACGAACCACGACGAAAATCAAATAATCGAACATTTACGAAGGGATACACAGGGACACAATCTTCTCGCACAGGGGTCCAACAGGGCATTTTTTACACGCACAGGATAGAGACCACGGTTAGTGGGTTGAACTAACAAAAGGTAATACAAAGTTAAGGAAGTACATCTAATCTAAAAACGAATTTATAAAAGTATGTTGCCATTTTCCACGAACCATATTAGTTCCTTGTATATACTTAATTTCTTTAGGGACAACAAATGTAAAAGATTTATTGGAAGAGCAATTTTTGCTTTTGTTAACTGCTTTAAAAGTTGATCAGTCACTCAACTGTATCGCAAACAGCCAAAAAAAAAATGGTCTGTCACAGATAATTCCACATGTAACACAAATGTCTGTATCAACGACCCCTATTCTTCAAATGTTGGCCAAAACAGACATGGCCAAACCTCAACCTAGAAATCGTGGTGATAAATTTTCTACTTACATTTAGGCTTTTAAACCAAGGAATTTGGGAGACACTGTTTTCTATTTGTATAAATCTGTTATTTGGATTATCTGTTTTAAATTTATTATAATATCCACTCCAATTAATCAACATTTTCTTTTTTGTCCTATTCAGGCGGTGAGATAAACATACTTTACGCTGTAAATTATAGCCAGTAATGGCACCTTCTTTAGCGAGCTTATCCACATGCACGTATACAATTAAATCGTTAAAGTTTCCATAGAGTGAATTGTTGTTCGTGTAGAGATACGAGCTGTCTTATACAGAATTGATCAGTTGTTTACAGCTTGCTAATTGTTGTTACTCTTTGATATTTGATTGTCGAATCATTTTCACCTGAATCCGTTCGGCGCTTCAATTCGTCTTTTAGTGATGATAGTTGTTTAAGCTGGTTACTTCCAACCAAGAATTTATTATTACGGAGCACAAAATAAACTATTGTTAGTGATCAAATTTCAATTTATTGCAATAATAATTAAACACAATTTTATAGTGCAAAATATTTTTATACACCCCTGAGAACAAGAAAAATCACCTAAGCACTATACAGTGCTTATTCTTTGTTGTTCTGCTTGTTTCTTGTAGAGAACACTACCTAATATAATATAAAAGAAAAATGAGCAGCATTAAAAGGTAATAACTAAATGTATTATGCGTAAGTAACTAGATAAATAAATAGTATGCAGTAAGACAAGCATTACACAGAAAAACAACACCCGTAATAAAAACCGTAAAAATAGAAAGGAAGCAGGAGAGGTCAGAAGCGAACGTGAGGACAACTAGGATATTAAAAATTGTTAGTAAAAATGTTTTGATCCTGTTGAATAAAATGTTTTATACTAAATTCATATTTACTTATCATTGTTATTTTTTTTAAATCGGTAGGTAACTGATTGTATAGTTAGGACCAAAGGAATAGACATGTCTTTGTGTATTAGCTTTCTTTAGTAATTAATTGTTAAACATTGTCTGCATTTATCAGGTTTTTTCTTACCTAGACAAATAACTGATATGATAGTGTATTGTGAGATGTGGGAAAAACTATTAGAAATACAAGGTACAACAGTATTTGTACATACGATGTACAGCTGGTATTTCTGCCACTCACTCTTGTGTAAATTTATTCAAACAATTCAAAATTCTACCGTTTACTTGCGTATATATCATGAAACCGTTAATTTTTGTTTTTAAAAATAATTCCATTTCTATCTTATTCGAAGACCCACATTGACACACAAGACTTTTACGGTAATTGGTGAGACAGTTAATGGAATAAATCCACTAAATATTTATGATAAATATGCAGCTATTCGCTCTATTCATGTGAATTACAAAGGGGTTTTTCTTCAATATCGAGGAGAAAAATGTACGGTCTACCGAGTTGGTATTAATACATTTTCAAAAATACCAAGTATTATAGCTAAATACCTTAACTTACCTAATCCTGAGCAATATACGGTTCACAGCTTTAGGAGATCTTCGGCATCACTATTAGCTGGTTCTCGAGCTGATATTCTTACCTTAAAACGTCATGGGGGATGGAAATCCTCAACAGTTGCTGAGGGATATATAGAAGATAGCTTTCAGAACAAAAATGAAATTTCAAAAGATATTTTCAAACAATACTACAGAAATGACTATGTGTGTCGATGTAATCGTTGGTGAAAATCAGACCATCCACCATATTAATATAAATGAATGAAATTTTCGCACATCTGATCCTATAATTCCAGACATAAATATAAATAATGTTAGTAACAGTACTATTCATATAAGTTTTCGTTAAATTATGAATAAAATTGTTCATGAAATTTGCTAATAATTAATAAGTGTTTGATGTAAGAACTTCAATTTGTTGTCTGTTGACTGTTAAGTTTTATTTCACACAGTGAAATAAAATTGCTTTATTTCACACTTTTTTCTTTATTTTTCACTTGTCAATAATGGCATTGTTTTGATTCATTGAAACTGTTCAATAAATGTCATTTTAGGATATGACATTACAAAAAACCATTTATACCAATTTCCCATTTAGTAACAATAAAAGAAGATTATGACATTATGAGCACCATTGTAAATAGAATTAATTACAACAAATACAAATGGCAGATATGTGGGGATTTAAAAGTAACAGCAATTTTAGTACGACTTTAAGGAGGCTTTACAAAATATTGCGGTTTTTTTTGTTTTGTGGGACAGTCGTAAAAGAACATTATGTGAAAAGAATTTGGTCGGAAAGGAAAGAATTTGAACCAGGAACTTTTTCCCAAATTAAGTGACGCCAAACTTAAAGAAGGCATTTTTATTGGTCATCAAATTAGAAAATTACTTAACAATGCAGATTTTAAAGGAACACTCAACAGATGGGAACTCAGAGCTCATTTGTAAGTATAGTCAGGGGATTTTTAAGGAACAAGAAGAATGAGAACTATAAGAAACTAGTAAGCGAACTTTTAGATTCGTACCAAAAGCAGGGTTGTCGTATGTCTTTAAAATTTCATTTTCTGCATTCTCGTTTAACTTTTTTTCTGAAAATTTTGATGTAGTAAGCGACGAACAAAGGGAAAGATTTCATCAAGATATCAGGACAATGGAAATTAGTTATCAAGGATGGTGGGATCCAACCATGATGGGTGATTACTGTTGATTCTTAAAGCGAGACGATTTGACCCTCCATAAAAAAAATATAAGCCTAATTTATGTCATATACATCATTGATATATAGCAATAAAGATTAGTAAAATCAACAATAATGTTATTTCTGCCAATAATGTTTTATTAACGTAACAAGAAAATGTTACTTGTTACGACTTTTTGCTTGTCATTTCTGTAATCAGAAAGCTGTATTCCAGTGGGATATGCTATTCAGGTACACGTTACAAGAAAAAATATATTTTTTTGTCCGTCAGAGAATCAACAATTTGCAGGTTGACAAACTTTTAAAAAATGGTACCGTAAAATTTGATAAATTTATGACTTTATTCCAAATATTTGTAATTTCACTTATGATGACTAATAAAAATAAATATTCATAATTTTGAAAATAACGGAGCCTGATTTGCTCTAACGCCCACTGAACAATACACATAATTGTATTGTGATGGAGAAATAACGCAAGTATAATCGAGAAAAGAGAAAAAATGCCACAGAAGAAAGGAAAGGAAAGATAATGAAACGTAAATTACTCGCTTTCAATAAATGCCTCATAAATTTAATTTTGAAGATATTGTGCGACAGACTGAAATTGATATCACTTATTTTATTACTGCCAATAATTGAAATATTATAGGAGAAATCTTTTCAAATTTCTTTGCTGTGCGGTGTTGGAAAATTGTTAATTTTCTTATACGAATATTTGTGTCTAAATTTGTTCTAAATCTTAATTAGTTTTGTAAGGTGGTTAGTAGTCATTGTAATTTTAAAAATAAAATAAATATATGAAGTGCCGCTGATTATAGGATCTAGAAATTTATGAGATACTCGGTGACCTTTTCTAACTAGGTCTCCACCTCTTCGGTTTTGGGCCAGAGTCTCCGGTTTTCAGCAGGAATCTCAGGTTACAGCACCCTTTTCTCTGATTTAATGAGGGATAATATCAAAAACCATAAATAGTTAACAGAATCTCGAAAAAGGGGTGAAAAAGGCTACTTAGTATGAAAGCCTGGACTGTTGAATTTTCTATTGCACTCACAGGATGTTCATATGCCTATTTGCAGCGTCCATCAATGCTAAGCGCCCCCCTCCGTAGTTCTCGTTACCAAAACTAAAGTTCAGTTCGAACTACGAGAAGCCGCAGTAGGAAATTATTAGCAAGAACCTGAGGATGGCAGATCTGACCTACCGAAACGTCGTTTAAGCAACTATAAACCTATAAACAGCGCTGGACCTCACATGGAAATTAACAATTAAAATTCATGTAGTTTCTTGTTTCTATAACAAAAAATGCTGCTACTTCTAACCCATGAATAAAATAGATAAATAAAACAGGTTATGAATTTCTTATGTGCGATGATAATCAGAGACCTTAAAATAAGAACTTATACAACATATTTGGTTTATGTCATGAACTACAAAATCACAGTCATGCGCCAACGACGACAATAGTACTATTTGAAATAGAAAGTTTTTTTACGTGAAGCATCAAAAATTATAATATTATGTTATATGAATTTAAAAGAATAACAAACAGTCGTAGAAAAAGTATAATGTATAACTCGTACGGAACGCCCATTTCTTTACTCGTATGATTTGCAAAATTCATAGTCGTAAAGTCCTGAAGTGGGTTGGAACCTTTAATGTGGAGATAATACTGACATAGTTTTCCACAAAACACCATATACTGCACTCGACGTGTCTTTTGCCAATCAAGTTGGCATCATCTGGAGATGATTAAAGCTAAACTTATGCTAATAATACACCCTGTTTATACGGTTCGATGAACCATGACCCACTAACCAATAAAGATGATGCCAACTTGGTTGGCGAATTGCGCGTCGATTGCAGTATATGATGTTTTTGTGTTTCGTGGAAAACTACGTCAGTGTTATACTCGTAAAGAAATGAGTACCATACAGTGCTCGTTATAAAAAAAACATAAAACACACCACATAAATTAGACAACCCCCCAAACCAAAGCCGAAGCTTCTCGGACAGGGGTTACACAGACACACACAACCAAACCCTTCGAGTTTGCCAGAATTGAAACCGGGATTTGAACCCGGGAATCGATAGGCAGTAAACCAGCTACGTTTATCACTTAACGCTCTGGCCCACTGCCTACCCAGCTCGGTATACAATATATTATTGTTGCACTATATTGTCATCTTGATAGATGTAACTTAATTTAAGATGTTCATAAAAATTTATGTATAAATTCAATACAATCGTTTATAAAAATAAATTTTAATGAAAAGTAATTTAAACTAAGTTAAATGCTTAAAATATGTTCCGTTTACATCATGACAACGTCGTGTTCATTCCCTATGAATATTAGCAGTGACGTCAGGGCTTCGGACTGAATTTTTTCCTTCAAATTTTTTAAGGTCTGTTGATATACTTAGATTTTTAAGTAGCCCCATGGGACTAAGTCAACGGGGATAGATCTGGCAATCTAGCTGGCCATTCAATATTCCCTCTGGATTTCTGTTGGATATCTGTAAAATCTCCTCGCAAAGCTTAATCTGGCGATCAAAATCATCTTAATTTCACTCATATAACGGTTGTACCTTGAATCGCTGATATTTTTCTTTTTGAAGTATTTTTGTGAAGTGGCTGCCCAAATGTGATTTTTTTTTGTAAATTTGTTTTCTCTACTGTGAGATATCATTTCCTATAACCTAACATCGCGGTAAACAACGATAAAGTCAGAGAAGGTGTACAGATAATAATGAAGAAAGTCGTAAAAAAAAAGATATATTGAAGACCTAATATTGATAATTGTAATACAAAAATCAACGGTAGTTTCATATAACTCGTGTGTTCCTGTAGAGTAAAAATAAACGATGTTAGTAAATTATAACTGATTGATTGAGTGAAATTGGATATAAACTCACTACGAAATAGAAATAAGTAATTTTTGACACACTCACGCATGCTCATGACATTCAGGATTTCGCTCACGCACACTCACGCACTAAATATAAAATTCTCGGTCATGCACGAACCGCAATGGAGAATTCTCTCAAATTTACTCCACAAAAATAATTAAATAAAAGTCTACACAAGAAATTTGGCCATGTCGCAATAACAACCTTGTAACCCAATAACTCAACAGGAACTGATGACAAGTTTTAACGAGAAAATGCATATTCTATGTAATCGATATTATCGATCACGTAACGCGAGAGTAAGTATGCATGATTGGGCGTGCTGCAATACGTAACACGATGAAAATTACGTTACGCACGCTCACGTACGGATTATTTTTAATCACGCTTTCCGGCTTTCCAGTTACACGATCACATCGTGTTAGTCATGACACTCTCCACTACGGAAACTTAAACTCACGTTTCATCAACATCGTATATTTCTTCTGAATCATCATCATTTAAAGCGACGCACTCTTGACAAAAGTGCCCGACCAGTGTTAGCACAAATAAGCAGGCATGATGATTTGTTTATGAGGAGTTAGCACAAATGACTATGCTCTACGTTTGTTTTGTAGAAAATGTAAAAGTATGTTTTTAACATAATAACGGTAAGGTGGTATACCTGGTGGTATTGCAGGCTACTCAGCAGTTAAAAAAGTAATCTTGTATGAACTGCACCCGATTTTGCTGCCTTGCATATTCACTTTTTGTAAGCTCATGGTAAGATTCCTTTGCAGCTGGTAAGGAAGTTCATTTGGGTTTCCATGCATCTCCAGGGATCCAGTCTGATACTGTTGGTGAGAGTTGCATGACCTGCGTCCGAATTTGCATATACACATTTTATAAGCTCATGGTAAGATTTCCATACAGCTGATAAGGAAGTCCATTTGGGTTACCACCTTCAGGGATCCAGTCTGACACTGTTAGTGATCACTTTGTTGGGCTGAAGGGCCTGACCACAAATTGTAGCTTTTTTGATAAGTTGCTTGCTTCATATGTAAGAAAATGTTGCAAATGTCAGAGAAATATTGTAAATCTGCTTATCTTTTGATGAGTCTGCTGATTCCATATCATAAAAGTTCGGCTAATTTACGATTTGGGTGCAAGCATCCTCTCCGGCACACATTAGTCTGTATGCGTGGAGTGGAGCGGTAATAGACAACATTCGCATCCATGTGCACACTGGTGTTCATCCTAACCATCAAACTTCTTAGAATGAACGGAAAAGGATGAGGTGGTTTCACACGCCGTAAATAAGTGTAAAAATTATAAGTAGGGCTGTCAAAAATGTTCCGTGGGACAGTGGCGTACGCGAAACTAACTAATACGAGAAACAATAAACTGTTACAATTTATAACAATGTATGTAAAATTTACCCTCTTAACTATCTTGATGAACTAGCTTGCTTATCACAAACTGGAGATGTGTAGCCATTTTACAGCATCAGGTATGTTTCTATGGTTGTCTCCTTGAGTGATGTTCGCTTTGGTGAAAATATATTCTTATATTTTGAAAACAATCAATCGACATCTACTGATGTAATACACGCATACGTAAAATAGTCTTTGAATACACCTAACGGATCTGGGGCTGCACCATCACATATTTGTCTTAATTTGGTAAAACCGATGTATTTATTTAACACACTTGCGAACTTTTCTTTAACGCGCTCATTTTTTGCGACATCTATAGCGTGTGGCACTAGATTTACTTCGGTCAATATTTGCAGTGACTCCGCTAACGACAACGCACTGTTTTCTAATTTTTTTATGCTTTCATGTAATGGTTTATAGTTCTCCGCAATATTTTTTTAAAGCTGTTTCAACGGAAATATCTTCGAATTTTGTCTGGCTTTCCTTAATAGCTGCAGCCTCATCTGGATTGAATTGTAATATCATAGCTTTTATTTGTTGAAAATATGTCAGAATCGGCTGTGGTGGTTCAGGAATACCGGGAAACTTGCTATGAAATGCACGGAGACGTTTAGGAGATTTAAGAAACACTTTTTTTGTACTTGTTATTAATGCATCCACCTCTGGAAAACCTTTTCGAATAGTTTCTGCCACAAGATGTAAAGCATGCACTTTACACGTAACATGTATAAATGTACAATCCTGTTCTTGCAAAGAACGGCCTACCCAACGCATTGTCACGGCGCCATCAGTCACAAACATCAACACTTGACTTTTTGACAGTTACAATTTTTCTAACGTCTCCAGCACCACCCTGGTAATTCTTTCGCTAGTACACTGACTTAGTCTTTTGCTAGCTAGTAATAGTGGAACTGTCGGTTTAAGAGGATCCAGTTGCCGTACTATAACATTTAAAATAGAATTTTTTTACAACCTGTTGTCTCATCAACAGATAACCACAGCCGTGTATTTTTTAATGCACATTTCATCTTATTTACCATGTCTCCTTGGTAGATAGTTACATAACGTTGTGCGACTTTGTAACTTCACCTGGGTATTGTATTTATTCCAGAACTCTCGAAATGGTTGTTTATCGAGTATGCGCAGCGGAACATCACAGGCAATCAGCATTAATAGTAAATCAAACATAAACTGTGTTGTCGAAGGCACGCCATTTTTTTATTTTTATGGTGTACACTATTTACGTGAAGTCCACAATCACGCTTATCAAACCTTTTTCGCACACTTTACAAATTATTTTAGCACCATCATAGAATAAATCCGGAAATTAATCTATGAATTTATTCACTTTGTCAGCAAATCGCCGTTCTACCACTGCGTACTTCTGCCATGCTTTATTATTAAATTAATATCAACAGTACAGTACAACAAATAAAATAAAAACACAAAAACAATATACAATACGCCCAAGTGACTTAACGTCTACACAACTCGAAAGCTAATAATAGACTGGACTGGAGAAAGAGTTTCGCGGTCAGTGTGAATACCGGCGACAGTAAGTACATCTGTACTCTACGACCATGATACACAGAAACGATTTGCAGCTTTACTCGTAAGTGTCTTTCTCACGCCAAGAGTTTCAACTATAGCGTAGGTTGCAATGAAATGTATATTGTTACCCACTACAAATAAAACTGTCAGTTAAGACTAACAATTTTCATTTCAAAACAAAACAACATAGCAAACAGAATGTGTACGGTTCTTAACCGAATCAAAGGCATGGAGAAGTGTGCGACTGTCTACTTCATCATGGTCAGAAAAGGAGTCCAGTAACTGCAATTTAATGCAATGCCGAGGGCTTGAATATGTAGCCGATATTTGTGAGGACATTTTAACCTTTAAAACTGCCAACAACAAAATTTGGCAAGATTTCTTTTTTTAATTACTCTTAAATATTCAGGATACTTACCTCCAAAATATTTTCGTATTCGTTCTAAAACAACTGAGAATTTTATTATTTCTTACACTTTCGTATTTGTGTGTCGATTAAAGTATATCGTAATTTTTGTTGCAATAATCCATTAATTTTGCTTAGATCCCCTACTCAAAGAATAACTATTGTTGTGTTGTACAGGATTATTTTATATTTTATTTATTTTTCGAGTTAGAGAAAACTATTTTAAATAAAAGCTGTAGTGAATAAAATGAACTCTTTTAAAATCCCTGCAAGGAATATACAGGTGGTCCCATAAAAACGGGACAAACCAAAGTTACATTTTTTTAAATTGAATATCTTATATTTTTATACCATCAGCATCTGCATGGTTATCAGGTTCGCCATGGATGAAAAACAAATAATCTGATACGTATGCTTTACAAAATAATTTCATAAATTCAGAAAGCAAACTGCGTGGTTTTGTGTGTCATGTTATTTGTGAAAACGTTTACTTTATCAAAGCAATACGATATGTTCACTATTTATAAAAAAATAACTAGAACTCTTTAACGGGTAACATTTTATTTGGTATAATATGTATAATGGTATTATAATAATAATTATTACGCAGTTTGCCTTTTGAATTTATTAAATTCTGTAAGGCATGAGTGTCGAATTAAGTGTTTTCCATGCATAGCTAAAATGATAACCTGTCAGATGCTGGTAGTATAAAATTTGCAATAAATAAAAAAACAATAAAATATAAGATACAACAATCTATATATCTGAAATCACAAAAGAACACAGATTTCAAAAATGTAAAAAAAATATAGGGTGTTCCATTTAAAAAAAATTAAGTTTGGTTTAACCCGCTTTTATGGGACCATCTGTATATTCTTTGCAGGGATTCTAAAAGAATTCATTTGATTCACTACAACTCTTATTTGAAATTTTTTTTTCTAACTGAAAAAATAAACAAAATATAGGAGTGAGCCTTTTCGTTGGATAATCGGTGCGAAATGTTATGTTTGTATAATTTCTGTCCTAGTATTTTACTAAGTTAGAGAATAATTACAAAACAAAGCCAATTTTCGCTTGTATTGGAAGTCTTAAATTAGCACCAAACGGAAGACCATAGCGACTCCAATTTATTGCACCTTTTTAATAATAGTATAAGGGACGGGGACAAAATTTTTGCAGAGTATATTATTAAATTTTTTTTTTTATGTTTTCCTAAGATGATATATGTATGTATGCCAGCATTCTCTTGCTTGGGTTCTATTGAAAGAGTACCGAATTCTATGAGAAACTTAAAGAGTTCTCATGCTTATCGAATTTTACATTACCAGTAATATTGTGAAAATTTTAAGGATAAGTACGCTATATTCAAAAACTTCTAATATTCCTGAATAATAATAATGATAATAAAATTATTAACAATTTTCTGACACAGGTACAAACAAAACATATTTACATTTCTGTACACCATAAAAAGATATTTCTAATAAATAATTGTTAGTAACCCTTTTAAATTTTTTTAAAAAATTTTATGCCTTTCGAGTTATTGAATAAGACCATGAAATTGTAATTTGGCTTATAAAAAGTGAAAAGGAACAGAAAGTATTTCATTCTATCGTGTATTGTAAAAGTGTGTATCTACCAGCGTAAAATCTGGTAAATGTGTATGTACAAAGCACACGCATTTAAAAATAATAAATATAGTTTAAAAAAACTAAACACGCTTTTAAAGCACATCAAACTAAAAAGTGAAAAATAATTATTAATATAAACTGAAAACAATAATGAACGAAAAATACTAGTATTATTGTGAAAAAGGCGTGGGTTGCTCGATATACGAAAAATATGGCACAAAGCGCCCCACGCTTTTTTCACAATAATACTAGTATTTTTCGTTCATTATTGTTTTCAGTTTATATTAATAATTATTTTTCACTTTTTAGTTTGATGTGCTTTAAAAGCGTGTTTTTTAGTTTTTTTTAAACTATATTTATTTTTCATTTTTAGTTTGATGTGCTATGAAAGCGTGTTTTGTAGTTTTTTTAAACTATATTTATATTGCTTATTGATGCTGATATTATAAATATTACGATCCAACAGATATTTCTGAAAAAAAAATATTTTTTTATTTCAGCCATGGGATTTGAACTCACGCCAAAGGAGTCCGTCGTTTCGCGTCGACTAAGACTTGCCCGCTCTGCCAACGACCGACCTGATAATCACGAAATATACTTACAATATTAAGCCTCTTGCTCTCACGCAGAGGATACGCGAGGAAAGGACTGGCGATCCTCATCAGGATAATATAAACTTATCAAATTATTGTATTGTTACCGGTTCTTCGTAAGTGTACAAAGTGTCAATTAAATCTGTCCGTTTAAAGTGGGTCAGAATTGAGTCCAAAGAGTCGGTTACAAACAAACAAGCAAACGAACATACAAGTGAAGCTAATAAAAGCGTGTTAAAAATACATATTAGTCAAGATTTTTTTAAAAATATTTCTGCAGCTATCCAAAGATTTTAGATTAAAGATGAGTCTAATTATCCTTTTTCTGTGGAATTAGAACTCTGTTTATGGTCATGCCTACATAGTAGAATCTTAAAATGCAGTGTCTAAAACAGTTTTCTTTTTAATATAACAAAATATGCAGAATTTAGTTTATTGCAGACAGCATTTATGAGGTCATTAAAAGAAAGTTTATTGTCTAGACATGTTCCTAAGAATTTTACATTCTGATCTACTTCAATATATTTTTTTTATTAACAAGGAAATTAGAAAAATGCCCTCTACTTATGTGTAAATTTACATATAATTTTATTATTATTTAATATTTGTTGATTTCGCTGACACCAAGTATCCAGTTAATTGTAGACATGAACTACATTTTCAGAAATCTCAACAGGGGTATGCACTGAAACCGTGATACTGGTGTCATCGGGCAAACATTGTGACTACCTCTGGTGATGTGCTTTGGCAAGTTATTTACATATATTGTAAACAGTAGAGATCCCAGCACAAAACCCTAAGAAACTCCCATAGGAACATCCCTCATGTCTAAGATAGTATTAGTATACTTAACTAACAGCTTCCTATCGGACATGTAAGACTTTATCCATTGCAATATACTTCCCTGGATGCCTAATTTCAAATCTAAAAACTCAATAATAATCGTAACAGAAGCACGAGGCAGACAAAAGTCTAGACATATTACGTGCATTTCTTTATCAAGATGTTTATAAATTAATAGAATCTAGCAATGACTTTGCTCCTTAACAAAATAAATACCGTTTAAGATTTTTTTATAAAATTTGATACAAAGGCATTTTGGGGTATCAGATTTTGTATGAAAAAAATTGCTAAATAATAGTATGCTTTTCGAATTTTAGGGGTTTAAAAAAAATCGTAGCGGGCCGTGCGTATGTAATCAGAGGATGGGAATAGTGTCAAAAATGCAGATTTTGATGCTCTACAATAATACAAATTCATTCGATTTTCAAAAAATAAAAATTTCATAGGCTTGTTTATAAGGTGTACACAAGCCTATGAAATTTTTAGTTACGTAGACACACTGTATAGTGTGATCTAGTTAACGTATCTATATTTTAAATTGATGTAGAAAAGTTATTTGAAAAATTTAAAAATGAATCTTGAAAGAGGTTGTAGGGGTTTTAATCAAAAGTTTTTTGTTGAGACTGAAAAATTAAAATTCATACTTAATTAGCAAGGACCGAACATAACCTCATTTTTTCAAATGAAACACCCTGTATATTATTGTACTATTCGATAAAAACTTACTCCTGATTTCAACAATAACAAAATAAAAAATTTCCCTTTGATTTTTTTAAAACAGTTTTAATCATCTCCAGATGATGCCAACTTGGTTAGCGAAACCCGCGTCGAGTGCAGTATATGGTGTTTTGGTGTTTCATGGAAAACTACGTCAGGGTTATCTTCACATCAAAGGTTTGAACCTACTTTAGGACTCTGATTTTTTAGACAAAAAAAAATATAAATATTGTAAATTATGTAGAAGTTATAAATACAATGGAAAACATCTGTATTTTGACATTTGTTAAGTAATCTAACATCTGAACAATGATGTCATAGCCAACATGATGTTTTCGATTGGATTTGAAACTCTTATGTGTTTATAATATTTTTGTTTATTTTATCTAAAAAATATGGTGTTACAAATTGTTGAAATCAGGAACAAAATCTCTAGCGAATAGTACAGTAATATACAAGGTGTTCCATTAAAAAAAAGAGTTTATGTTCGGTCCTTAGTAATTAGACAACTTAATTTTTTAGTTTCGGTAAAAGAAAACTTTAGTAAAAACCCTACTTTTTCCAAATTTTTTTTAACTTTTCAAATAACTTTTCTACATAGATTTATATAACATGGACACATTAAGTTGAACACATTGTACATCGACTCAGTCAAACAGGAGAATCATATTAAGTTAATCTTTAAATCCTAGAAATGTGGAAATAGTTTATACGAGTATTACTTTCGGAGAAAAATTTCGTTTTCGTATCCAGTCAGGTCCTGTCAAGGATATCTTTGCTATACATTTGATGCCTAAGTTTCTGAGACAGCAGAAGAAGGGCGGTATTTTAATGTCGTTACGTATAATAAATGGTAATACAATTTAGTTCGGTCAGCTACTTACTTACCCCAGGAAATAGATTGTCAGAAAAAGCATTGGAGTTTTTATTATACTGTCATCAAATAATTTACTAGTTATAACCTAGCGTTCTAAAAAGCTGCTGACACCTATCAAAATTTGTAAAAAGTGAGTTTACGCTTTGTAACACTATTAATATGCATAAAGCAAAAAAGAGATGCGTAGACGATTTCTTATAAGATGTATCTGTTTTTGGAATATTCAATTTACATAATCCATTTATTTCATAAAGTTATTTTAGAATTTTTAAACTTTACATAAGTAAATTAAAAAAAAAATTCTTTTAAATTAGGCATTTGCTTGATAAAAGTTGTAAAAAAAAGAATAATGTATAACAACAAAGTACTAGATAGTATTGTGTTATATTTTTTGTAAAAGTAGAAAATACTAACTAGCATTTTGCTGTTATTATTATATATTGATTTTATTCTTTTTTTGGTTAATTTTTTTATCAGATTCTAATGGTATCCAACTATATAAAGATAAATATTGGTAAATTGGTTATTATGTATACAGGGTGAGTCAAATTCGATCCCCACTATTGGGTTCTCGGAAACGGTAAGAGATAGAGAGTTGGTTAAATGGGGGCAAAGTTGCACAATTTTATGTCCAATAACATGACATAAATATATCGAGAAAATCCTCATTCGTTTTTGAGATATTTCAGAAAAACCAAAATTTTGAGTTTTAATTTTTATTTTTTTTTGCTTTGCTTCAAAAGATATAAAAAAACTGAAAGAACTTCTTCATTGCGACTTTTTGAGCTCTACAATATGACATTAAAACATTTTGAACACGACGTTTCGTCAGATCGGGGCCACCATCAACTTTGTTTTTTTCAAATACGAACCTGGTATATTTTTTTTTATTCTTTAGGATTTTTCATCCTGATTCCAACGATTTATGATACTCGATGATTTGAACAACATTTTCATCTCCAAAACTGAAAATAAATCTTTAAGTGATTGAATTCGCTTAATGACAGCCCAGATTTTTTTAGTAACTTATTTCATCTATCTTATAAGTGATATTTCTAAATATGTACCAATTTAAACTGCAATTTCAATTTGCTATGTCCATTTGTTCAATTTATTTTGGCAAATTCAACTAATTATATTATCGTTTCTTTTAAATACACCTACCCTTGGAAAGACGGACTTGATTTTTTTTTTTTAATTTATTACTATTTTTCATTCTGAATCCAACGATTTATTTTTTCGTCAAGTGATAATCAGTATTTCCGTATTTTCAACTCGATAGCTTCAAGTGAGTTAAAGCTGTAGTATTACTTTTTCAAATACTAATTTAAATAATACCTACTGGAAAATAATGGTTTAATGCACAACAAAATTTAAAAAAAAAACCTAATAACTACGATATTTTATACTAATTATTATTTTTCATATCAAATGTTCAATAAGGTTATCATCCAGGGAAATGTATTTTTGAATTCTTTTTTTCATATTATTTATCGTTTTTCTCAGATCCCTTCTCCTAAAAAATCTAAATGCTTCATCTATTCCGTTTTTTAAATCTTCAATACTGTTGACCTCGTTTTTATACATTCGATTTTTAAGGTACTCCATAGAAAATAATCCAGGAGCGATAGGTCAGGATATCGAGCCGGCCATCTGACTACGCCGTTGTTCCCTATCCATCTATTAGGAAAATCATTGTTTAAAAATGTGCAAATGATTCTAGCATTATGAGGCGGGGCTCCATCATACTGGAACCACATTGTTTGAAGCTGAGCCAAAGTAATTTGATTAACAGAATTTTGGAAATCTATTTGAAGGAAACCTAAATATCTCTCAGCATTTGACGTTTCGACAAAAATGTAAGGTTCGAAAATTGTATTACATTTGATTCCAGCCCATATATTGACTGAAAATCTTCCTTGCCCCTTGGATTTTCTCTAGCCCAAATATGTTCATTATTGCGGTTAAATAAGCCGCAACTACTAAAGTGTACTCATCGGTCCATAGTATCTCATCTAATAGTTCTGGATTTTCCTGTATCCTATTGGACAACCAATTACACCATTCCATCCACCTTAAGTTATCACCAGGAAGCAATTTTTGTGTAACATGGAGTTTATAACATTTTTGATTCTTTCATTTTTTTGGAACTCGATTGGTTGTAGTCTGAGGTCTGAGGTAAGTTAATATCAGATGCTATTTGTCGTGTTGATATAGTTCTATCATTTGTTATCTAAAAATAAATAAAAAAACAATCACTCGGTTAAGAGTTTACCTGGTCACTTTAGTGTCAAAACATTTCCAATTCTAAGGTAGGAGATAATTCCCATTAATATTCGACACTAATATGCAAAGTACCTTTTAATATGAAGACATAATACAAATATTATCATGACCATTAGTGATTAACTTAATAAAGAACGTACCTCTTGAAGAACATTTTCTCTAATATTTTCGAATATTCTACTACCATATTTTTGTCGAAAATTCGTACGATCCGGCTGTCTCCTTTCAGGATATAGTTCATGATACTGGTCAAGGGCTAGTATTGAATTTGTATTCATTGCATAATACACTTTAACCATATTAGGTTTTTCTCTATTGAAATACATAATTATTTACAGCTACTTTCACAAAACAATGTCATATTTGTTGATATTCACGTTTTTCAATTGTTTCTGCAATGGTAGGTAGGTATATTTAAAAACAATGATAATTAGTTGAATGTGAATTCGCCAAAATAAATTGGATAAATGGACACAGTAATTTGAAATTGCAGTATAAATTGGTAGGTATTTGGAAATATCACTTATAAGATAGATGTAAAATTTACTGAAAAATCAGGGCTGTAATTAAGTGAATTCAATCACTTGAAGATTTATTTTCAGTTTTGGAGATGAAAGTGTTGTCAAATCATCGAGTATCATAGATCATTGGAATCAGGATGAAAAAATAAAGTTGATGGTGGCTCCGATCTGACGAAACGTCAAAATGTTTTAATGCCATATTGTAGAGCTCAAAAAGTCGCAATGAAGAAGTTCTCTCAGTTTTTTTATATCTTTTGAAACAAAGCAAAAAAAATAAAAATTAAAACTCAAAATTTTGGTTTTTCTGAAATACTTATCTCAAAAACAAATGAGAATTTTCTCGATTTCTTTATATCATATTATTGGACATAAAATTGTGCAACTTTGCCCCTATTTAACCGACTCTCTATCTCTTATAGTTTCCGAGATCCCAATGGTGGGGATCGATCCTGTACATTTATCTTTTATCAGTTATACCATTAGTCACATGATCTTCATCAGATAAAATATTATATTTATTTTATTATTTTGAAAAATATTACAATTATTGTACAGGGTGTAATTTAAGAACGATACAATATCTCAGGGTGGTATTCCTTATCTAATATTAAGAAAAAAATTCATATAAACAAGTGCTCAAAAATTCTTCGTTTGGGAGATTTACAAAAAATTTACAAAAAAAATATCGAATTTCTCTTATATTGTCATTATTAGTGCAGCTACACTTATATAGAATGCCTTAAGATCTGATTGTATCACGCTCTACAATTAACCAGTGGCAGAGATATGGATAAATCAGTACCATAAATTTAATAAAAATAGTTGTAACACCTTGGAGAAAATTAAAAGCGATCACATCTTAAGAAGTCGTTCAATTATGGAAAATAATTGCATTTTCAATTATTTTGCTCTCATAATTTTTTTTCAATTTATTTCATCGTTATTGCAAAAATAACATTTTTATTTTTATTAAACTAAACAGGCTTTGTTTGTTTTGTTTTTGTCGTCTTTATTACATGTTTATTTTGCTAAGTTTGACAAATATCCATGATACAAATATACTGATATGCCAATGCTCATGAAGGCGTGGTTTTCAATCCAAGCGTCACTAGCGAAAAAAGAAACGAAATTTCGCAATTGAGTTAAAAGACTCTACACGTTCTGTATCATCACTCATCAGCTACTGTTATTAAAGAAGCACAAATTGCATCCTTATAAGTTCAAATTGTAACGCATTGAAGTGATCAAAATCCTCACATTTATTGGTTCTCAATAATTGTGTGTAACATTGGGATACTTTGTATATACACACATACACATACATAATAGTAGTATCTTTATTCGGCGGAGTTCAGTCCAGAGAAATGAAAAATGAGATAAGACTGGACGGCAATGTAGCCATCCTGAAATGAGATAGGGATTACGCTGAATGAAAACGAAAATATCCCTCACTTGCTACTTACATTTACATAAAAGATAATTTGATTTATTCTATAAAAAAATCTTGCTGGCGAAATCTATTACTGTATCATCACAAATGTAATGGTTTTCTATGATATGTAAGTTTAAACAAGTTTACTAAAGAAATTACTAAGCCGGAAATATTTTAAAAATAAATGTATTTTAAAAAATAACTACATTTTAATAAAAAAATGAATTATAAACAATAGAGCATCTGCATCAGTCACGAGATCCTTTCAATTTGAAATATAAATATTAAACGTAATATATTTCGATGCAAATTATCAAACTGACAAGTTATGATGCGAGTGTACATAAACGTATTTGAGCAGAAGCTCAAAAAATATAAACGAGAAAGGGACCAGAACTGCCAGTGGGGTGCTGACACAACACTAATCACGGTCTATGCTGGTCGATAAACTAGTCGTAGATTGCTGATAGATTCTCCACATCTGAACTTGATTCCTTGAAGATATAAATAAATCGAGGGTGTACGTGAATACATCCAGAATCCTTCAAAATGGCATAAGATACGTCAAAAATATGAAGAATAAAAGCAACGAAAATACAACATTTAATATATAAATTCGATTTACAAATGACAGATTAAAAAACAATTTTTTGATAAAAAGTCTGCATGAGATTCCCAAAATAAAGCATCTATAAATATAGCCAAAAGTGTTGTAGAAAAAACTCGCTCTGTTGGTTTCTTATTGATTCTTATCAAATTACTTTGTGATAAACTAGTTATTCCATTCTAAACACAGTTGTCGAAATATTTAAAAATTATTAATTTGTTTGATACCATGTATTAATATTTTTCAATCGCATATTTAACTTCGGACTATTTCCGCTATCAAGACCAATCCCCAGCGCCAGGATATAAGCTCATCATTGCTTGTGTAAGTACAGGTACCTCTAACATGGAAATTTTATCGAACACTTTTTGGATGAAATTATGCGCATTATTTTTCACACTACCAAATATTTCAGTGTGAATGTGGTATTTTGTCTCATCTAGTGAACCATTATAGTCTAAGTAGTCATCAGTAATATTATTAAACTGGGTTGTAGATCGTGGTAAGTTAATGATATAAAATAGAAACAAGAGGGGGTCCAATACAGGGTCTGTATGTGATATATTTTTACCCTACGATACGTTTATCTTTATTTTGTATACTTTTTTTTATCATCTTATTTACGTTATTTAATTTGATAAAAAATTTTGCCAGTTTCATTTCAATCGATGTCATTTAAAATTACATATTCAAATGTTTTACCTAAAAAATGTAGCGAAACTGTGATTCAGACTTTTTTAAATATAATGAATGAGATAAAGTTGACTTCAGTTTGAAAAAGAACGAAAAGAACATTTAAACAAGTTGTATGTGGATAAGGACTATTAAGGTACAACAGATGCTCCCATGTTTAATATTTCAAAACATAAATCGGTGGTTTCGTTTTATGTATCAGCATATTGACCTTTTTGATATAACAATAAAAAATAAATAAGAATCCGATTTGGCTGTACTCAAACCGAATAAGAAACAAACTTTATAATCGAGTTCAGGCAATGTTTATTTATGGCAATCCTACATTAGATTACATCCTTTGGGATTCCTTCAAGTTTTACTTTACTTTTATTTTCGATTGTAAAATATAAATATAAATATAAAACGAAAAACTTTATATCTTCAGTTTTTTGAGAGTTTAAATTATAATCGATACAGTTCTGTTTAGAGAACTTTAAACAAAAACTCAGATTTATAATCAAACATAGCCGTAAAATTTTAAATCGTGGAGAAGTTGAGATTTCATTAAAAATTCATTTCAGGAACACAAAATCCAAAATCCAGGTTAATTCAATAAATTTTAAATTATTTTTTTGTCAAGTAATTCAATATATCCACGTTTTACGCAATCTAGAACAAGATTATAATCCATTGTTGCATATTATTAAAGATTGGTAAAGGAAGAAAATTTGGTTATTAAAAAAATTTACAGGGATATTCATTAAATTTTGACCATCCCTTTTATTTTTGTTATTATTGGAGATAAAAAAGTTTCGTATAAAAGTTGCAGGGTGATACCTAATATTTTTTAAAACGTAATAAAAATAGTTTGCATGTGTATTTGCATTTTTTTAAATAGAACACCCTATTACATTTTCTGATAGCCTTTTTTCCCTGATTCTAAATATACAATGTTGTCTAAATCTACTATTAATACTTTTTAACATATTTGACTTCAAAATTGCAGAAACTCTCTTTATTGGGAGAGTAATAAGTAGACTATGCTTGAAGAAATCATTGAAAAAAAGGTAGGCTACGAAAATAATTTGTTTATATTTATTTTTGATTGATTTCATCTCTTACAGACAAAAGGTTGAAAGGTATTATTCCTAGCAAATTTCAAACATTTATTTAAAAAACAAGCTAATAACGATTTTTTTTCATTTAAAAAACAATTATACGTAATCTCTACATGTTATATTGGACCTCCAATTCTGCAAATTTACTACTTGGCCTATTTTTAAATTGTAAAATAGTTTTTCTGGTTAAATTTGGGGACACTTCTGGCCACACTTCGTCTATTCGACGACGCAGATATTCCAGGTTGGCAAAAGGTTCTCGTCTTTGGGCATAAACTTTTTCTTTTAATGCATTCCATACTAAATAGTCAAATGGTTTATAATCAGGAGAATTCAGTTGCCACTGATTTGCTTGAATAAAGGATAGCATGCTTTCTGCTAAGAAATGTTGTGTTCTTATGCTTGCCGGCGAAGTGCGTAAGAAAACGTTTCAAGGAATTTATTTCATGGATTCAAATATAGATCTGCACAATTATGCGAAGCAATGCGTGGCATGACGCGTAGAAGCGGTTGGGTTGAGATTTATATATCTGAATACATGAAATAAGTCCGTATGCACCATTTATCTCCGCCCTTCGTCACGCCGCGCATAAACGGGCAACAAGCTTTAGAGCTTTGTGTGACGGGGCACCCCCTGAATAAAAACATAATCTTTGTTCGGATACAACCGATGCGTTTCAGGTAACAGATACTCTCGCAAATGATCAACGTAGTTATCTGCATTGTTTTTTATCAAATGCTGATTAGTAAAAAATTAGCCACTTTTTGCCAGTCCAGGATATTACACAGGATATCATGAGCTTCTTAGAAAACCTGAACTTGTTATGGTGTAGACGTTCAGGTTGAATACAGTTGTCTCTTGTAGTTGAATAAACTTTGTTATTTTTCCTATTTTGAGACTTGCAGCGTAAAATTTGTTTCATCTTGAAAAACTGAACACCTGCATTCAAAACCATCCATAAAGCCGCAAGGCTAGTAATAACAGACGCATTTTTGCATTTAATGAAATTGCCGTGTTTGCAACCGTTTGTAGCATTTAATGCCTAATCGTTTTTGAATAATTTGTACAGATCTACGACTGATTCTTAAACGGTTTGCTATTTTACGTTGTGATAAATGAGGTCCCAGTTGATTTTATTGTGACAAAAATAGTTCATGTACCACTCCTGAATTTTCCTTATTGGTACAGTTATAGGCCTTCCACTCCCAGATTTTCTGAAAGTTGATCCAGTTTCTATCACTCGCCTAATAGCACGATTTAGGCTAAAATGTGACCATCTCTTCCTTGGAAATTCTTCGCAATTTTTGCCAAGCCAATTTTTTTCTTGATAACAAGTTGCAATGATCTTTAAGTCACATTTTTTTTATTCATTTATATATATATACATATATATATATATATATATATATATATATATATATATATATATATATATATATATATATATATATATATGTTGTTTTTCAGGTTTTCGCGGGTGGTGAATGTTAAATTCGTTTTCCGGGTATACTCCCGCGTAGGTGATAGGCCCCGAGAGGGACCGTGGTTGTCTGAACGACGTTTCGGCAGAATCTCATCTGCCATCTTCAGGTTCTAACCGATAACTGCTTACTGCTTACTAGACGGACATTAGACAACATCAATACACAGTTACTAGACCAGCATCTTTATTTAAGCAGAACTATCGACCCGACATTATGGACCATTATTGACCAACTTGCACATTTCAGGGAAGAAAGAGATAATGATTTAACTACAGAGAGGTTAAAGGATAAATTTAACCGCCTTCAACTACAACAAAAGCCCATCAAGAAATCCGAGCAATTAGAACCTACAAGAGTAGTTCACAATGTGTCCAGTTACCATCTCAATGAGGCCTCGTTGAATGTATTAGCCAAAGGATTTAACTTCGCGATAGCACCAGCACGTCTACCGGTAGAAGACATAATCTGTGGTGTAGAATCGGCCATTGGCAATTTAGATAAAAACATAGCGGAAACTATACGCCAGGACACGTCACGTATATTAAGAACAGCCCGTATACCAAAGAGGAATCTACAACACGAGGAATTAGAAGCACTGAAGACCTTACGACAAAATGAGGACATCATAATCTTACCCGCAGACAAAGGAAACGCAACAGTAGTGATGAACAGCGACGATTATCATACAAAAATAGAAAGTCTACTAGGAGACACTGCATATCAGCTTATTACCACAGATCCTACTACTTATCTGGAGAAGACGACAAAAGCCAAAATCAAAGCCAGTCCAATCGACAAAGAGATACAGAACCAGATCATCCCGCGAGAGAAGTCTTCAAGATGTCCCAAATTTTATGGTCTACCAAAGATTCACAAAGAAGGAGCTCCTCTAAGACCAATTGTTAGCTCAATAGGGTCACCCACACAGCAGTTAGCAAGACACTTAGCCAGACAACTACAACCGTTTGCCGAGGAAGTTAAATCCTACGTGAAAAATGCAGACCATTTCATTGAGTTATTAAGAAATCAGACCGTCCAAGCGGAACATCTTCTAGGGAGCTTCGATGTCATATCCTTGTTCACCAACGTACCCGTAGAGGAGTCAATCGACATTATCAAGCGAAAATATCATCCAGCAGATCATATTCTTAGGCTAACTCAACATTGCCTAAATAATACATATTTTGCATACAATGAGCAACGCTACAGACAAACAGAAGGAGCCCCGATGGGCTCCCCCCTATCTCCAGTTATTGCCAATCTCTTTATGGAGGATTTAGAAACTCGAGCACTACAATCTGCACCATTAAAACCAAGCCTATGGCTAAGGTACGTCGACGACACATTTGTGATTTGGACTCATGGAAGAGAGAATCTCACTAACTTCCTAGAACATCTGAATAGTATACATGACAAAATTAAGTTCACCATGGAGGTAGAGACTGACAGTCAGCTACCATTTCTCGACGTACTGGTCAAGAAGAAGCAAGACGGAAGTCTAGGCCACACAGTTTATAGAAAAGCCACTCACACTGACAGATACCTAAATGCACAGTCACACCACCATCCAGCACAACTAAACTCAGTAGTAAAGACATTAGTCACACGCTCGCAGAGACTAGCAGATGCAGACAACCTCAAAGAAGAAATGTCAACTCTTCACAAAGCGCTGCGAAAGAATGGGTTCACACAACAAAGAATACAGAAGTTGTCAAAACCATCTCGGCCGAGAAATCAAGAGGACTCGAACAACCCATAGCAAAAGCCTATCTGCCATACATAAAAGGAACAACGGATAAAATAAGCAAACTTCTACGTAAACATAAAATAGAAACAACTTTTAAGACCGACAAGAAAATCAGTACCATTCTTCGAAATCCAAAGACCAAAATTCCTCTAGAAAGTCAAGGGGTATATGAAATACCTTGCCAAGATTGCAACAAATCATACATAGGACAGACCAACAGAAAAATAAGTGCAAGACGCGAAGAACACATAAACGCTGTTAGAAAAGACGAGAGAACATCATCTTTAGCTCAACATGTCAAAACTACAGGACATAGGATTGATTTCGACAAAACAAAAACACTAGCCAATATCGAGCATTACAAGTCAAGAATCATCAGGGAGGCCATAGAAATAGAGAAAAGACCACACAATCTAAATACACGAGATGACACCCAAAGACTACCTACCACATGGAAGCCTGCTCTGTATTGCATGCTGCTGTCCATGAGGAAGCAAGAAACATAACACAACGAACACACGAAGAGGAATCAACCAGAGCTAATCTAATAGGACCAAGTACACGGAGTCGCCCTCGAAATCAGGAGATGGGTGCAACAGACCGTGACATAAGCACAGACACACGCATGCGCGTCCGAACAGGACCGATTACACGAAGCCGCGCTCGAAATCAGGAGATGGGTGCAGCAGACCATGACGCCCGGAGTGTGTCGAGAGCAACAGAGCGTAACATTGGTAGAGTATATAAAGAACTGCCAGATCCAGAAAACGTCATTTCAGTTCGAGTAACCAGGAAGCCGCAGTAAGCAGTTATCGGTTAGAACCTGAAGATGGCAGATGAGAATCTGCCGAAACGTCGTTCAGACAACCACGGTCCCTCTCGGGGCCTATCACCTACGCGGGAGTATACCGGAAAACGAATTTAACATATATATATATATATATATATATATATATATATATATATATATATATATATATATATATATATATATATATATATATATATATATATATATATATATATATATATATATATATATATATATATATATATATATATATATATATATATATATATATATATATATATATATATATATATATATATATATATATATATATATATATATATATATATATATATATATATATATATATATATATATATATATATATATATATATATATATATATATATATATATATATATATATATATATATATATATATATATATATATATATATATATATATATATATATATATATATATATATATATATATATATATATATATATATATATATATATATATATATATATATATATATATATATATATATATATATATATATATATATATATATATATATATATATATATATATATATATATATATATATATATATATATATATATATATATATATATATATATATATATATATATATATATATATATATATATATATATATATATATATATATATATATATATATATATATATATATATATATATATATATATATATATATATATATATATATATATATATATATATATATATATATATATATATATATATATATATATATATATATATATATATATATATATATATATATATATATATATATATATATATATATATATATATATATATATATATATATATATATATATATATATATATATATATATATATATATATATATATAACGTCAGTCTACTTCCGCTACCAAGACCTATCACTAACGCCAGAAGACGAGCTACCCACAATCTGGAAATTTGTCGACCCCCTTCTCTATCGAAGAGCAGGGATTTTTTTACTTGCCTAACATCTAATAGACAAAGAACCAACTGCTTTACGCTGATACACAAACCGCTAGAAGACGTGACGAGGTCGTCGAGTTTCACTTGAATTACCGTCAAATTGCTGACTGCGACTACCATTGCTTAACTTTTCGTATCAAAACACTAGTATTGTCAAGGCAGATCTACGCTCGCCACCTAAAAGAAGACTTAACTAAGTGAGGTGTCATTATTACAAGAAATAAGAGATAATTGGACAAAACTTTTACGAAACTTATGATAGTAACTCGAAACTCGAAATGTCACTGACAGTTAAATTTTTTTCAATAAAAGCTGCTTTCAGCTGCTTATAAAAATATCAACTTTATCAGATTTGAATGGTAATGGTTTATAAAGCTTCAAACAGAATTCGTTCTTTTCATATAAAAAAAGTAATTTGATAAGTATCTTGCACAAAATTAAACGTAGCCTACCCCTTCAGATCCACATTGCCACAGGTAGCAAGAAACCCAGTCTACTTTCGCAACCCAGGTTTTCAAATGTAGTAACAAGTATTATTTCCCTGTAATAAGGCTGAGATAATTTTGTAGATGTTGATTTAAGCATGGGTTATCAGAATGTGATAGGATGGGGAGGAATAAAAATAGCTAAATCCAAGGAAATTAGACACGTTTTTGTTTGCACTACCAAGGAATCAGGAAGTCGCAGAAAGCGAGAGACATGTGGAATATGCACGAGACTGCGTCTAACTTTGTGGTCTTTGTCCAGATTCGCCTGTTTATTTGTACTCTAAAGAACAATTCGATAAATATCATTGATTACAACAACTAAAAAGATTCTTCTTTCATAAATACTTACCTATTTTTTCCATATTAAAAAAAATGTATTGATGAATTTTTTAGTTTCGTTTTTTGTATTTCTTTATTCAGAATAAATATTTATTTTTACAACTGACGTCCATCATAACTCTTCGCAACTGTCATTTTCATATATGTGATAACATTTTTACTTTTCATTTGTTTACATAATACGAGTCCTAACAACTAAATATTCGGACCACCATTATTTTCTTATTAAAACTTATAATTTAATGAAGCTGTATTTATTATTTATTTTTTAATATGTATGTATATATACAGGGTTGGGCAAAAGTATGTAATAACCGCTATAAATCTGCCTGTAGAAGTTTCCAGAAAAAATGCTTGAAGATGTGTAACGATTTTTATTTTTGCGCATATTTGGTTGCCCTGTAATTTATTTTCGCGTCAGTGGTTTTTGAGATATGACAAGTAACAATAAGAGATGAAAAGTAAAGTTATTCAAGAGAGAATGAATATAAAAGAAAACCGCTTCGCTTACAGCAACTGTTCAAAATGTTCTCCATTCACTAACTAACAATAACCAAGCCTATTCACAAAGCCTCTTGTCGAATTTACCAGAACATATTGGGGTATTTGCATTATTTCATCATGAATTCTTAGTCTTAAATCTGCCAAATTATTGGGTTTATTTTGATAAACTTTATTTTTTACGTACCCCTAGAGAAAAAATCTAGAGGTGATAAATCCGGGAATGCGCAGGCCATTCAATAGAACCTCTTCTTCCAATCCAACAGCCAGGAAAGGTAACATTTAAATATTCTCGGACTATTATTGCATAATGAGGGGGCCCCATCCTCTTGAAATCAAACGTTCTCTGAAATTTCTTCTTCCCCGTTTCTCAAATCAGGAATAACATCGTTCCGCAGGAGCTCTAAATACTTTAAACCGTTTAATGTCCCGTCAATAAAAAAAGGGCCAATAATTTTTCCCCTAAAAATTCCTGCCCACACATTTATTTTTTGATGATGCTGGGTGTGAGCTTCTCGAATCCACTGAGGATTCTCCCTAGACCAAATGCAACAGTTCTGCCGATTAACTTTTCCGTTAAGACAGAATGTTGCTTCGTCAGAAAAGCAAATATTTTGCGCAAAATTATCATCACGATTACAAATTTGAGCCATTTCTTCGCAAAACTCAAGTCTTCTGTCAAAATCGTCATTAAATTTTCATTTAATGCTAGCTGCGTAGTCGATGTTTGTGGATTTTCTTCGAGCCTTAACAGAATATTCAACGTGCTATCATCATTGGTTGCCGATTTTGGTCGTCCAGTTCTAGGAGCATTTTTAACAGAACCAATATTGTTAATTTTTTTTTAAACTTTGCTCACTACAGATTGGGTCAACGGAATTCGATTTAGATATCTCTGGTTAAATAAGTTGCATACCTCTAGTTGTGTTCATTATTAATATTTCAGTTCTATTGTGCCCTATTTTGACCCTCTCTTAGTGGTGGATTCTGATTAAATGAAGAGGGGTGCACAAGTGACAAAAATGCAGGTGAAAATTTGGTATTTTTCAAGATCAAACTCTCTAAAACGAAAAGTTAAAAATTCGACTTGAAAAAACATTTTCTTCGAAAAACAGGTTTCTTCGAAAAAAATTTATCAACTAGGTAATACAACATTCGAAGTGACGCGACGGTTAAATGTTTACATCCACATTACCGCCAGCATTTTAAATACACCTAGTTAACACAACAGTTTTATACACAGAATAATTCAACACAATATTTAAAAATCACTCAATACTTAAGTAGGTCTCTGCGCCACCGATGTTCACTAGACAATTTCTAAAATTAAACAAACCAGTCTGCATACTGGGAATAATGCGCAGCATGCGATTTACGTACTTATGACTTTATACGGAATTATTTTGCTGATTCTCCCTATGCTGTGATAATATATTAAGCAGAATAGTTATTAAAATGCAGTTTTGTTTAGTTATTAGGTTTTAGCAAAAATTAACGGGTGTCCGTATATTTAGTTGTTACGGCTCATAAGTCGCAAGTCAGTTTTATACGTGAAAAAAGTCAAAAGTCACTTCGGAGTTATACAATAACCCCCCTACTCCATAAGATCCCTCTACTCCCACTAGGCCCTTACTGCAGCCACTGGGTTAAGAATATTTGTTCCACTTCACTTACTATTCTTCCTCAAGGAATTTTGCATTTATTGATATTTATAATAAACTAGGTACTTTTATAACCTCTGTAACGATGGTCATGGATTATTATCCAATTTTTATTGAATAAAAATTATTCCTTTAGTAGAGTAGAGCAATAATACGTAACAAAACACCAACTAAAAATAATTTAAATTTTGTACTAAATCTGGGATTATACCGCGAACTAGAAAACCAGACTGAACGCGAAGAGATTAAGTAGAAAAGTTAATATATTTTTAAAATAATTCACAGTAGGAAAAAAATAAATTTATATTTATACTTTTTTCTCAGTCTTCACTAATGAAAAGTTAAATTCAGTTAAGGATTTGTTTTTTAATTTATATACCATTCATACTTCTAAACAAGCAGCCTAATTTAACAAAATTTTTAATTATTTATTTTTATTGGTTCCATACACAAAGGTAGTTGGATAAACTTGTCAAACACTATATATGGTGCTCCGTTTGGAAATTTTTAAAACAGCGTAGATGGGATTTTCCATTTTAATTAGTTCGCTTTAAAACTCAAATTAGGGATAATAAGAGAACACCGCTAATTACATTCACATATTGTAAATTTTAGCATATATATTTTAAATGAATATTATACACATAATGGACCAAGTTAATATTTTATTCATACCTGCAAAAAGTAAATAAACTATTTAACTGATGATTAAAAATTGAAATCGGAAATACTATAAATTATAATATGGATACTACTTACCTGTTAATGTCTGTGGCATTTTTTATTTACATCTAAAAATATATCAGACCTAAAAATGTATAATAAAAGCAGAAGTTTAAATGCTGATTTTCTTGGTGATCAGTATCACAATTGATACTGTATTATAAATATACCTGATTTTAAAAATAGCTAAAAATTACTATAATCGAAATTTTAAACGATTTGGTCAGGACATTTTCAATTATAGTTTAAATGAATATAGTTATTATATTTTGTACCAGTGATATTGCTACGTACTTTCCATTACAATAGTACTTAACATTTAAATTTTGCTTTCAAATTATTTTTGTTATGAATGTTATAATAAACTTGATCCAGTATGCCTTAAGTTAAAGAAATACTTCGAAATTCTTCTTCAAAATGAAAAACAAAATTTAAAATTTGTACTGATTCCATACGAACCTTTACCCTTGATCTCAGTAGAATTTTCAAAGACACTGGTTTGACAAAACAAACAAATCAATGTGCCTTATTGCCTTTGGTTCCTTAATCAGGGATAAGATTGTTTATAACTAATAGACAATAAATCTTAAGTAAAACTGCAGTATATTCCAACGAATGATTTTAAAACAATGAAGCTGAACTTTATTATATTTAATGGAATTACGAACTGAACGTAAAATGTCAAACGAAACTTCTATATTTAACTATCACTGGATGAGTGAAGCTGTCCAAAATTTTTTTTATAACTACCACAATGACACAGACAGGAAAAACTGTCAAAAATATATCAGGTGTCCAAATGACACTAAGAGTGGTAGTTGTGGAAAATATTTTAGCTGTCTCTGACAGTTGTTTGCGAAAAAAAATTCTGTCAAACTAACATTGACAGTTGTTACTGTCAAAGATGGCCTCCACCGTCACAACCATGCAGCGTCTCTGTCAACATGAGCGTCGCTCTTGAAATGAGCTTGGCTGCCCTCATTAGACATGGCTGTTAAAATTACACAGACAAACGTTGCTGCCAAAACTAGCGTGGCTATTAGAATAACTTTTTATTGAAAATAGGGACCTTCCAGAAATGCGACATCCTCTAAAAATGTTACCTTAAACAGATTTAAAAAATTGTGTTTAATATAAGCCCCCGTTTAGTTATTAACAAATTTACCTAATAACAAGCACAAAGTATTCTTAACTAATCATTGTTATCTTAATCCCATATGGTATCATCAAGTATATAGTAAAAAAACCATTGATGGTAATAGTCAGTAAATGAACTCCCTGTAAAACATATTATCACTCTAGCAAATAAATTCAGAGAAACAAATCACTCCAACAGTCTGTCGTTTCTGAATTACCAAAGCAGAAGTACGACTAACTTATTGAAACCATATACACACTTTGATAATAGCTTCCATGCATCAATTGCTAATGCAGTTGTTCGTGGTAGGTTCAGTTCATCTTAAAAAAAAAATACGTAACAACGTGGACAATATACAGAATTCTGGTAGCAAATTAAAAGTTTGAAGAAATTATTATACTGCATTATAAATGGAGCATAAAATATTTATTTGATTGAATAGAGGAAGTCCAGTATTAATCCAGGAGCAAGCTTACATTAGATTAAATAATAGTATTTCTAGTATTAGAAGAAAAAGAAATATTGAGATTATAAAAAATATTGACACCAAAAAGAAAAATGTTTACAATTAAAGAAATTATTCCATCCAATTATAATACAAAAACAAAAACAACTAGACCGCTATATAACGTCTTTTATTCTTTCGGATCTCCGCAGGGGTTTTTCTATTTGTATTGTAACCGGAGTGAATCATTTCTTAAATGCAAAAATTTTTCTTTTTGGTGAGTCAATATTTCTTTGCTTCTAATGCCAAGAATGCTGTTATTTAATCCAGTGTAACCTTGCTCCTAGATTAAGTAGTTGTTTTAATAGTTTCTGCGATAAAATGTTATTTGAAGTGTTGTGTTTGAGTTATTTTCTACCTAAAAATTTTATACTAGCTCATTGAGGATTTATTATTATCATGATAGGTTTGAAAGGGTGCTTATATAATGTCCAATAATTATTTATTTTTTGTAAAAATGCATAAATATGAAGTAAAAAAAAGGTCAGATTTTTTAAAATATGTAGGAGAATGAGCTTATATAGATTAGGTTAGATGTCACGAATGTTAATGTGGTTACCAAAGTGACAATCAATCTATCGGTTTAAAGTGTCAAATATTCATATTTTAAATTATGTAATTAAAATAATTTTTTCAATAATATGTTTGTGTTTACCAGCTCCCTGAAGTGTTCCAAAAAATAAGACGTTATACAGGGTGTCCTTTAATTAAGTACTTTCCTTCAAAGGTGTGATAGAACTAGAGAAAAATTGTTGAGTTTTATATATAAATATTTGCATTAAATTAGATCATAAGGGTAAGTACAACATAGTTATTTGTCAATAAATAGTTATTTGCCAAGTTAGTTGCCATAGTTATTTACCAATAAATTCGAAACGTCTTAAGTCACAAAAATTAAATTTGGAATATTTATTAAATTCGTAATATTACACATTTTGTTGGGGTAATGACTGATGGTCGAGAAGCAAGGACACTTGACTCTCACCCAAAAGTCCCGGGTTCGAATCCCGGCCGTGGCAATGGGATTTTTCTATGAGAGACATTAATCGTAGTATACACGGAAATTGGATGTATATCCGTTGTCTCTAAATGTGTAGCCCCTCTCGTACAACGTCAGTTTAGAAATACAGGGTGTTGTATTATCTGTGGTGTTTATTATTATTATTATTATTATTATTATTAATTACAGAGGGGTGAGTGTGAACATTCGCTATACTTTTCTGTCTTATTTTTTTTATATAATAATTTAACATGTAAAATGGAAAAAGGCACCAGTGTTAAAAACTGCAAAAAAAAATGGGCTCTTGCTAAATTTCGTTTTGTATTTTAATAATGCAATACCAGATATGCACGCAATAATAGAAGTTAACTACATACTTTTACAAAAATAATCCCACAATATTTTCGACTAATGTCTTGTAGAGCAATTCGAAATATCGCGTTACGCAATGAAGTATGTAATTTAAGGACAAAAAAATTATTTACGATAATTTTCTAATATTATTTTAACTATGTGTCAAGTTCAGCAGATGATCAAGAATAAAAAAATGGTTATTTATAAACATTTATTAAATTGCATGCTTCATTGCGTAAAGCGATATATAAAATGCTCTACAAGACAATAATTGAAAATATTGTGGAATTATTTTTGTAGAGGTTTCCATTATTGCATACCTTGCATAGCGGTTTTTAACACTGCTGCTTTTTTCCGTTTTATATGTTTAAAAATAATAAGACAAAAAAAATTATAGCGAAAATTCTCCCTCATTCCCCCTGTAACTACCCCAACAAATTATAATATTTAGATAAAAATTCGACAAGATATGTAAAATTATGAAATTAATAAATGGTCCAAATTTAATTTTTGCAACTTTTTTAAGAGGTTGTAGCTAGGCTCCCTTATGAACTGATTTAAGGCAAATGTTTATATACAAAACTCAATTTATTTTTTCTAGTTCTATCACCCCTTGAAACATGATACTTAATTATGGGACACACTGTATAGCGGCTTTGGAGTTTTCGTTTTTATAACTGGAGATAGTCATTTCTTAAATGTAAAAATTTTTCTTTTTTGGCGAGAAAACATTTTTTTTAATCTCAATAATTTTTCTGCTTCCATTCTAAGAATACCATTATTTAATCCAATGTAATCTTAATCTTGCTCCTAGATTAAGTAGCTGTTTTAATATTATATTTTTTTCAGTATGAATTACTACAAATTTTTGTTTAATTCTTGTTTTTAAAATTGGATTTATTAAATTGTAGTTCAGAGCTCTGAACAAAATTGAATAATCCTCTAAGTAAGAAACTAAATACGAAGGACACAGAGATATATTTAATATTAATCTGCTTGTGATATTATTTGTAAAAATTACGTTGTAAAAAATTTTGAAATAAGATTGAATTTACCCTTAAATAGACAATCAATAATTATTATAAATCAGTGTAGTTTTTCAAATTATGGCAGATGCGCACTAGTTATTGAAATATATATATTTTTTTGTTGCCTAAACTTTAGTGATATATAATGATTAGGAGCACTACTTTTCCTTTCGTATAATTATTATACGTGCTTTAAGGTTAATCTAAAGTTTTTGTAAATATAGGTGGATGGAAACATATCTTACATTACACATATGTCAGAGTTAGTCAGTTGTAAAGCCCAAGTATTTTCTATTTTTTAGCATATTTAGATTTTCACGATTTTCAGGGACTTTTCAACTTCGCTTTTAGAACACGACAAATAGGTTTAGCGGCGATTTTTTGTCATTATAGTTTTTGTTTACTTTTTATTGGAAGAAGGAGAGCTTCTGTCACGTTTCTGCTAATTAATTAGTTGTGAGATTGTCATTCAATCAGTTTGTTTACGTCATATTTGTACTTTGTAAATTACATTGAAATCACAGTTTTAATTTCTGCCGAAGGCGCCTGTGTTAATATTTCTCTTTAAGTTTTCGTATTTAATTATTATTTGTGCATTTATCCTATCATACAAGGTAATTCAGTTTCTTATCGCCAAATATACAGAATGAATTTGGAGTCTGAATTAAAGAAAAAAAGTCATGTAAACATAAGTTCTAAAATGGTTAGTTGCAGAGATATAAAGTGTTAAAGATTAATTTTTTTTTTATTTTTGTTTACTCACCCCCCAGGTTAGAAAGGTATCCGTAATAACGGAATAAGCAAAGGGCACTTTCCATAAAAAAAATCGATTACACGAATAAATTGAGGTTATTTTAGATTTTTTTTTAATATATTCCCAATATTTCCCATATGAAATAAATATAATACTATTTTCAGTGCGGTTCCTGTTGAAAAAAACCAGCGCTAAACTTTGACTGGTTTAGCTTTTTCTTAAAAAAAAAAAAAACGAATTCTGACCTCATTTCATCCAATTTTCCCCGACAGCGCAGGGTTGAAGCACTTTTATTTTATTATTATATTATTTCACACTACATAATCTAAAACATACTAAAGAATTAACGTGCGCTCACGAGGCGGAATTTCTATGGACAATGAGACCTCTTTGTTTACAATTGTTTTAATCATATGTCAAATATACCCAGGCCACACAATATGGTATAATTCTGGTGTATTATAGGTATTTAACGTAAATTTTGGTGAAATTGCGAAAAATTGCGTCCTTGAGAATTTTTTTTCTAACGAATTGTCGGCCACATTACAATTGGTTAAATCAAAATGCTACTTTGTCGACGTTTTATTTATTGTGCATAAACTTCCTCAGGGCTCAATAGCTAAATTGATATAAATATGACTATTTTTCATGAGAATAAGTTTAGTATAATCACTCTGTGTATAACAATGAAAACCAATCGTTTAAAATTTTGTATGGATATTACACAAGTATTTACAAATAGTCAGTTCCTGTCCATAGACAGAATTCCAATCTTATAGACATGTGCTTGATAAGTATACTAAATGTAAAAAATTTAAGTAAATTCTGATAAATAGTAAGGAACTTCTGACCAGAAGAAATTTAGGTCAGAAGTAGTTTATCACCCTGTATGTCAGTAATTCAGCGTAACAAACAAATTTCTCTTGCCGTTCCTGAATAGTAAAGGGATGCTCTATTTCCCCAAACATATAAACAGTTCGTATGAAATATCGTATATAATATTACACTTTTGTCTACAATCAGACTGCAATATTAACCCGTAATTACGAATCATCCTGTATATTACATTCACTATAAGTTGAAGGAAAATGTTAACCATTTTACAGAATTTAGGATAATACAATACAGATAATGTAATACATTATGATAGAAACTAAATCATTAAATAAACTTGGTGTTACCTTGCTTTGATACACATTTTCATTCAAGTGTACTATTATTTCAAGTGTGAGTGCACAAAATATTAACTCGAAACTTCTCGTGCCACACATTGTTAACTAGTTTGTGAAATGATGTTCTACTCTAAACGGTCATCACTTTATCATACTTAGCCATTAATTTTAAAATAAAAAATTATTAATTTAATTTTGTTGGTTTCCCTGTGGAGACGCACTAATCCAAACTTTAAAATTATGTAATTATTTCTTATAAATTAAGTAAGACAAATAATCTTCCTAAGAAATAATTGATCTTTCTTTCCATTGAGAAGCATATCGGTTAAGTCAGACTAAACTATCGCTAGCTTTCTTCAAAAACAACACATAATATTCCATAAGTGTAATTTTTAAAAAAACCAAAACCAAATGTATAATGGACAGAGTGAGAGATAAATGTATCGCTCTGGTGGTCAGTGCTACTACCCGTCAGACATCACTGATGTAGTAACTGATAGCGACCTGCAGAGCAGGTGCCAAGAGCTGCGACCTCTAACCGGCGGGTTAAATTACATACTGAATAAGATTTACAGGAAACAACTACTCAGCGGATAAGAGTCCCGACTTGCGTTGAATTAAATGTACAACTGTTTTTTGGTAGCTAAGATTATTTGTCAATTCCTCAGTCATTAAGACATCAATGATGTCTGACGGGTAGTAGCACTGACCACCAGAGGAATACACTTATCACTGACTATGTTTGTCTTGCTTAGTCTGCTTTAGGCTGGTTTGCTATTATTATTTGTCTTTTCCATTACTTAGTGCATACTGACGAGTACATAACAGGTTCGAAACCGGTCTATGTCTAGTAAGGAATTGACAAATGATCTTAGCTACCAATCAAGACTTGCAGGTTTAATTCAACGCAGGTCGGGGTTTTTGTCCGCTGAGTAGTTGTTTCCTGTAAATTTTATTCAGCAAATGTCTAATGTAAATATTAGCTGTACGTTATACATTAATGTGTACGAAAGTGTCCACATCACAAGGGATTTTTTTATTATTATTTACCTACAAGACAAATTGTGGCCATCGAGTCGTTGTCACGTGTATAGCCGAAAATAAATTTCATTTTCAAAAATTCTCCAAAATGGCATTATTTGTTAAAATTAGGAAAAACGTCATTAGGAGCTGTTTCTAATTAAATTTTAGACCTGTATGTAAATTTCAAGCACAAAATTTGGCCAATAAATAATGTTTTTTTTATTTAATTCATTTTGACTTGAAATTAACAGTTATATACTAAAAAAATTAAATAAATGGTTAGAATTATGTTTGACTTTTTGCGAGTATTTACTTGCTTACTTTTCCATTGAGTAAATGGAAGAGGCCGTGCAACCTAAAGTACTCGTCGATGCCTGCGTATTGTATCGTGTATGATTGTATATGTTCCGTTCGTATTCAAAAGATTTTTCAGCAATCTTTTTGCTTGTCATTAACTGATCTTTCAATGGATTTCTCAGCCACAGTTGAGGTCTTCCATTCACCGTGACGCTTAAGGAGATCCATACGGGGTGACAACGAATTCGTTTTACAATGCACCAATGAATTATCTTTTAAGTTAGAAATTTGAAATTCGATCATTTCCGGTTTTTCCGGAAGTAGGAATAAGTCAAGAATTTTAAATAAAACCCTGTATATTTTTTTGCACAGTTGGATAAATTTTAAAATTCTCTTTTCAATGGCATATCACAAGTTGCCAATTTTTTCAAAATGGCGTCGTAGGAGGCCATTATTTTCAAATTGAATTTCGGCACTCTGACGTTATTGATGAAACTGATATCAAACAACTTATTAAAATGACAAACAAAATGGCTTTTCTTATCGACTTTTAATTAAATTTGCAAAACTTTTAATTTGTCACAAAATGAGATACATTTCAGTTTTTATTTAAAATGTCAACATTTTTCTTAAATTTTTTCGAAGATTTTGAACAGCAAGTGGTACTTATTAAATACTAGCATTAAAGTGTGTCTTGTTACCTACAAAAAAAAATGCCCAACACAATACAATTTCGTTTTCTGTTTTCATTTTGATGATTTTTTTAAACAATAATATTAGTGAACTAAAGTAAATAAATAGGTATATTAAATAATAAATAAAATGGATAAAAAAAAATCATTTAATTAAATATTCTGTGCGCTGGCCGCCTTGTTCTTGACATAATCTGATTCTCCTAATATTTCCTGTGATCAGGTTTCGTAAATGTCCTTCCGGATAGAACTTTATACAATATAAGTACCCACTAACTTGCAATTTATAAAGTTGAAACAAATGTTTATTTTATGTCTTATTATATATTGTATAGTAATATATTATTTGTATTGTACACAATACAAAGAAAATAAAATAATGGTCAAAAGTAATTAAATTAGGTATCTATGTTGCCATTTGTCACTTATTTTCCTAAAAGGGCGACTTTGAGGATTTGGATCATATTCTGGTCTTGGAAAATTTTAGATATCTTCAAATATAAAAGTTTTAACAAAAATGTGATAGGAATAAAACTAAGATAAGAACATTTCCTATGAAATGAAACATAAATCAGGTTTCTAGGATGAGTGGTTTTCATTTTATGAGGGATGTAACGAAATTTCAAGCCATTTCATTCCAGTTTGTAGTTTTCCGCAAAAAATTGTTTCTGCCCGTCTAGTCCAGATGGCGCCATAGATTTCTAGTGGAACAATCGGTTTGGTATATTTTTGCACTTATGAAAAATGCCTAAATATCTGTTTGTCTTTATTGCTCATACTGTACTTTGAAATGTTTGTCTCTTTCCAACCTATAATCGAGTTTAGGTAGCAGAACACTACGATGCTACTTTATTCTTATTAGTGTATCGTGAAGACAACATCTCTAGTTCAGCGGTCTGGTAAAATTTATATGTTTACTGGTCTTATCGTGTAATTTTATGATCATCATTATTTAAAAAGTTGCTATATTGATTTAACGTACCTTTGAGGTAATTTTCATAATAATATTGTACCGTATTTATCTTAATTTACGCCTTTACGAATTTGCTTTTCGGTGATCAGTTCACCTTGGTTGTTTTTTGGAACAGCCAGCATTAATATTGATTTGTATCGATTTATCGTGCCTTGTTGGCAATTTGCCTAATATCTCTCTGATATTGTAATAATTTCGTGTGCTAATTTAAACTAACCCGGTTATTGTAAATTTTAGATTTACCTGGCCACGGATGTCGCCATTTTGTATCGTAGTTAGTTGTTTTATTTCTTTGTCTGTTTTAGGTCACTTGCTAGGTTGGTAGCTCTGTAAAAAGTGGTGACTAGTGACATTTGGAGATTGGCACCCCTTTTTGGACTAAACCTATTTGTTTATAACCTTTGTGAAAATTACCTAATGGGGTGCATTTGTTTTGTGGTGGATCATTTTTACCACTGTTAGTACTGCAGTTACCCTTGAGAAGATATTCCAGTTGTACAAAATATCGTTTTCCTGCTCCACCCAGTATATAATGATCAGTTCGATCCACCAGTTATCCTCTTCTCTTGGTTCAGGTATTTACATAAAAAGAGGAGAGTCTTATGAGATCGTCATTATAGGCAAAACAAAGTAAAAAGCTGTGACGTTTGAATTGTCCAGCTACGTAGACAAAATATGAGAGTTAACACAAATTTACAGAGTAAATTGTCAACTAAACAAACTAGGATCGGTATCTCACAATATTTTAGGAAGTTGAAGACTTCAACTAACTTAAGTATCAATAAAAGTTACGTTAAATAGAAAAAAATACTAGTCCAGCAAATAAACTAGGTGTAGCTATGATAATAAACAAAGTGAAATAGGTTTCACTATATGTTAAGATATTTGTTACTAAAAGAAGGTAATCTTCAAGAAAATAGAATTTAGAACTAGAAAGATAACGTAAATAAATATTTACTGAATATAAAACAATATGAAAAATTTCAAATTTAATGTAACGTTAAATTAAATTACTTATTAGTTCCTCGTAGAGAGGTAATAATGAATTCCAGATAAAGTTAAATAAAGATATATAGATTGACTATATGTTTACTGCAGATAATCAAAAGTTAATCAATTACCAGATAACTAGGCAGGTATCTTTGCCAGAGAACTAGGCAAGGCTCCACTAGAGCAGCGTTCCTGACTAAATACTAAGTAAACGTTCAAGTAAGCACTCGATATTTTAAATTTAGAAAAACCTACGTTGGTAAATATACGCACTGGTATAAAATGATCCACCACAAAACAAATGCACCACATTAGGTAATTCTCACAAAGGTTATAAACAAATAGCTTTAGTCCAAAAAAGGGGTGCCAATCTCCAAATGTCACAAGTCACCACTTTTCACAGAGCTATCACCGTAGCAAGTGACCTAAAACATCAACAGACAAAGACAGAAAACAACTAACTATGATACAAAATGGCGACATCCGTTGCCGAGTAAATCTAAAATTTACAATAACCGGGTTAGTTTAAATTAGCACACGAAATTATTACAATATCAGAGAGATATTAGGTAAATTCCCAACAAGGCACGATAAATCGATACAAATCAATATTAATGCTGGCTGTTCCAAAAAACAACCAAGGTGAACTGATCACCGAAAAGCAAATTCGTAAAGGCGTAAATTAAGGTAAATACGGTACAATGTTATTATGAAAATTATCTCAAAGTTACGTTAAATCAATATAGCAACTTTTTAAATAATGATGATCATAAAATTACACGATAATACCAGTAAACATATAAATTTTACCAGACCGCTGAACTAGAGATGTTGTCTTCAGAACGATACACTAATAAGAATAAAGTAGCATCGTAGTGTTCTGCTACCTAAACTCGATTATAGGTTGGAAACAATTTTTTGTGGAAAACTACAAACTGGAATGAAATGGCTTGAAATTTCGTTACAGGGAAAAAACGGCGATTTTTTGTAAAACATTAGTTTTTACAACTTTAACCTCGATGAGGCACGGGTTAACGTTATACAATAATTGAGCTGAAAATCTTATTTCTTAGACAAATCGCAAATTTTAAGGTATCCCGTATTACGACGAAAATAATTTTCTTCCTGTACCTTGTGAATATATACCCCATATTGGTATATATTCACAAAAATAAATGTATTGCATTTAGACGAATTATGACGTAAAATGTGATATCAGTAAAAAAAATTGGTCCGTATCTGTGTGTCTATACAGTGAGCACGTAAAGGTTGGAATAAATTCCGTAAAATCGTTACAAAGCAAGTGACAAAAATTCGCTCAGACTCGTCGATTTTTAAATTCATTTCTTAATTTGCTTATTTAAATAGAAATTTTTTTACATACTTTTTTTAAAAAGGTATGACGTCATCGGAAATTTTTTTTAAATGGCAACCCCCATTTTTAAAAATTTCATTTAAAAGAGCACATTTTTCTGCATACAGTACGTTAAATTCTAAGGCATGTTGCACGACGAAATTATCGAAAAAAAAAAATCTTAACTACTTTTAAAGTTTAATAAAACAGAAATACAAGAAATAATAAATCCAGCAAAAAATAATTAAATTAAATGTTCAAATTGCGTACCATTTACTTCTTGACAATGCCCAAGCCGAAATTCAAATTCTTGCAAAACGTTAGTAATTGTTTCGGGTCCAATTCTTCCACATTCGTACCTAATTCTGTCTTTTAAGTCCTCAATGTTATTCGGTCTATTAAAATACACTTTGGATTTAAGGTAACCCCATAAAAAATAATCCAATGGAGTTAGGTCCGGAGATCTAGCTGGCCATTTTAATGAACCGCGTCTACCAATCCATCTGTCTGGGAAAATTTCGTTTAAATAATTACGCACTATTACCGAATAATGCGGTGGTGCGCCATCTTGTTGAAACCATATGGAGTTCTCCGGTACATTAGGGTTTTCGCCATTTGGATACAGTGCGGCAAGTCCCGGTATTATGTTTTGTTGGAGCAACTCCAAATATTTTACACCATTTAATGACCCGTCAATAAAAAATGGACCCAAAATTGTAGTCCCAACAATTTCAGCCCACACGTTTACTTTCTGTGGAAACTGGGTATGCACCTCCATCATCCAGTGTGGATTTTCATGTGACCAATATCGACAATTTTGCCTATTTACAGCGCCATTTAAGCAGAAGGTGGCCTCACCAGAGAAAAGTACTCGACTTAAGAAATGTGGATTGGTATTACATCGTTCCATCATGGTTTCGCAAAACTGTACTCTACGGTCGAAATCATCTTCGTTAAGCTCGCGAACTAAAGTTACTTTATATGGGTGCCATTTATTCTTTTTCAAATATTTTAAAACAGTCGACTGACTATTGATTGCTCTGCTGCGACTTCGCGACTTGCTTTGTAAGGATTATCCTCCATTGTCAGTAAAACATCTAACTGTTTATTTTCTGAAATTGCAGGACGACCTCTCGTATAATTATCTCTTACATGACCACACTCTCGGAACTTATTTTCTATTTTGCTAACAGTTGATTGTGTAATCGGTCGATCAGGGTATTTATCGTTAAATAATTCAGTAACCCGAGTTTGTGTTCGGGACATGTCTCTACAACCAATCATCACCAAAATCTCAATTCGCTGTCTCTCACTTAAACGTTCCATTATTAAAACTTTAAATAATGTGACAACTGAATGTGAGTAAATGTGAACTAACGTGACAGCCAGGTCCGCGTTTCTACGTAGATGAAAAAAAGCGTAAACATGAAAAAAGTGTAAGTCGTAAAACAGTTCCTCTACCAGGGTTCGACCATAAGTAACACACGTGTGTGCTATTAATGTTAAATTGTTTTTTTTCTCCATAATTTCATCATGCAACATGCCTTAGACTTTAACGTACCGTATGCCGAAAAATGTGCTCTTTCAAATGAAATTTTTAAAAATGGGGGTTGCCATTTAAAAAAATTTGCCGATGACGTCATAACTTTTTAAAAAAGTATGTAAAAATTTTTTTTTTAAAATAAACAAATTAAGAAATGAATTTAAAAATCGACGTGTCTGAGCGAATTTTTGTCACTTGCTTTGTAACGATTTTACGGAATTTATTCCAACCTTTACGTGCTCACTGTATATATGGCGATAGTACAGTTTTTGATACAATGCTTTCAAATTTGGTACACACATTTTAGAGATAAAGAAAAGACGAATTCATTGACAATTTAAATTAGCCTACTGGAGGAATCTACAGGAGGTATTTTTTTTGTTTTTAACAACGAAAAAAAAATATTTATGATAAATAATTATAAATTAAATCTATTATATTTAAGTAAAACATTCTGTATATGTTTACAATTTTTTTTAATCATAATAATCAATAATCATGTTCACAAAGCATTTTTATCGTTATAATGTAAAAATTTAATTTTGTCGCACTGCAATGTTTTTGCATTCCCACAAAGCATCGCTATTATGAAATACCGTAACTTTTATATTATTTTTAAATTTTAACTCATGGGGATTTCCCACGCTCATAAAAAAATGTTAACCATATTTACTATTTTTTCCGGATTAATTATTATTTTGCCAACTCAAAAAACATTCATTTGTTTAACTATATTTCTTTTGTTTCAGTTTTACTATTGTCGGGTTGTTTTAAAGCAAATTTAATCGAAATAGGATTAAATACTTTTTTGCTAGGGGGATGCTGAAATGCTTGCCGTATTATATATAGATGTATTTTCATTATTTTTGATTTCAAGTCAATTAGGAAAGATCGATGATTAATCGTAAACAGTTTTCCCGAATTATTTTCCACTGCCTACATTGACTAGTAATTTTGACCACAACAATGTGTCTCTGAATAATAAATAATAATTTATTTTAAATTGAAAGTTCACCACTCACTATTATAGCTAAAATATTCTACATTTTAACCATAAAAATATAGTCGGTGTAATTATAACTAGAGGAAAATTAATTTATTTGTACATTTATAACAAACATACACAATTGGTATTCTTTCAATTCGGTGTCACTAAAACATGCGGATAAAGTTGGATCAAGCGATTTGCAAACAGACGTAGGTATATTTTATTGGACAGCTCGATCTGATTTGGAGAATCCAATTCGAATATAAAACTAAGCACAAATCTCAGAATTAAATGGCCCTTGTTTCAAAATTTCAATATTGGATTTCATGTGAAGCCGGGACTTCACTGTGATGTTTACATTTATTACTGAAATTGAAAATTCTGTTAGACTTTCAAAGATATATGACTTGCATTATGTTAATTTCGAACAGATTGAAAGCATTTTCAATTTTAAAACCTGATTCTTTTTTTGTTATCAATATGAACATTTTTGTGCATGGTCACTATAGACTGAAATGTATTTATATTTACAACCAATTAACAATAATTAATGTGTTGTTGCTATTAATCGTATCAAATAAATATGTAAATTAACTAGAGATGTAATTATCACTAATTGAAATTGAGCGGTATCAACAATGCAGTCAGTATATTCTATACAATTATTGTTTTTTTTTTGGCAAGTTAAATTTTGTAACTACACAATATATCTATCTATGCGATGGTTAAGCAAACAAATTCATGTAATATGTCGAATTTTAAGCAAAATATTATTTATTAATTTTTATCCTACTTTAAGTGTGACAAAGACATTTTTTTTAAATATTATTATTGAGCAACTGTCAAGCTTAATGGTCAAATTGCTTTTTTCCCTTATTTGTTATTTTGAGTTACTTATAGTGTACATAATTGTAATACAATCCTTCATACACTTTCTAGTTGTGTTTAATCTTAACAATGTGAAACAAAAATACATAAATTTAAATAATAAAAAAAAGATTATCCCTGTGTTATCCAACTTACAATACGCCACCTCTTGATTTAGCTCTCAACTTAATCTTTGACCTGATTGTCTACTGGCAGTCCTAGGTCCGTACGGACCTCGCTGACAGTCGACTGATGCTTGTTTGAACTAACGACGATATTACGTATTCTAGTTTCAAAGCAATTATATCGTAGTAGTTTTATTCTTGATGCTTTTCGGATTTATATAGCCTTCCTCAAGATAAAATAAATATCATTAGTAACGAGGTATATTAAAATATACCTCACTACTAAAGATAAAATATACCTCATTAATAATGAGGTATATTTTATCTTAAACAAGACAAAAAAAACTCGAAAAACATCAAATATAAAACCACTACGAGATAACTGTTTTGAAATTAGAATGTGTAATATCGCCTTACTTCAAACAAGCATGAGTCTACTGCCAGTACAGCAAGGTCAAAGATTTAATTGAGTGCTAGGTCAAGAGGTGGCGTGTCGGACATTCGATGAAACGAGGGATAAATTTAAATTTTTTGGATTTGAATTTAATCATTTATACATAACTAGAAAATGTATAAACGATTGTATTACAATTATGTACACTATAAATAAATAAATCTATATCTCATTTATCCATTTAGTTTTAAATAGTTTGACCGTTAAGCTTGACAGTTGCTCTAGATAATATTTAAATAAAAAAAAAAAAAGAATTGGGTTAAAATTTATAGCTTTGAATCTAGTACAAAAATATCTGATGCCAACACATAACTTTCTTATACCAGTATATATCATCCTGATCTAAAAAAATCTTTCTATTTAATTCTTCGCTTACCTCAATTAAATTTTAATAGCGGACCTTGAAATGTTTCATTAAAATTTTTAAATAATTAATTATCAGCGTCGTTCGATATTGTCAATAATAATTTATTTCATATATTTTTAATAATTTTGTCTTATTAACATTGATATTATTGTACCTGAATTAGACATTTCAAATGTCAAACTACCAAATTAATATCATAATATCATAACATCATTTTATGAGGTCTAATGTGTAAAAAATTTCTGTTTACATCAGCTTTATTTAAGTACTTGGAAAATATATTTTATTCGCTTGATATATAGACATGATTTATAAACTTTCATTAAGAATATATTTTTTTTGTAAAGACAAATACAAAAAAGTTTGGGTCCCGAATTTATCATTGTCTTTCGCCTTTAGAACACGTGTACCAAATTTGAAACCTTTATCTCAAAAACTGTTGCTATTATTGCGGTACTACAGACATGCAGACAGATTTTTTCTATAAGTTATGTTTTTTCATTATAATTCGTCGAGATTCGTCCAGAAATGCAATAAAATTTTTTATTTTTTTCCCAAAATTATACCTTTTTTCTTCTTTCATTCATTATGTCTCTTCTGATGGTACCACATTCACCAAATTTAATGTGTCACCTAAAATGTTGGGAAGTCTCTCATTGGTATTTTTTAAGTTATTGTGTCTCCCCCCCCCCCCACACACACACACGCACACACGAACACGCACATGCACACGCATACGCACATGCACACGTTCCGACAGACATAATTCGGAAAATAGTCAGAATGGATTCAGGAGGGTTCAAAACGTATAAATCAATCAAAATCTCGAGGTCGAAATAAATCATGATTACTATATTAGGTATAAGAAAGTAAAGCGAATTGTGGTCGACAAGTATTGAGTCTTAATCTCAAAATGATGTCTTAAAAAAATGTTCGATAGCAAAAAAAAATAATTTGCAAAGTCGTACCAAGATTAAACTGGGCTTAAAAGTTGTTAAATACATAACATTATTTTTGAGAATATTAAAAAAGGCAGTCATCGCTCATCTTTAAAAAAATTGTTTTTGTTTCAAACTAAAAAACAATACAGAAGACATCAATTAATAATTTTTTTATACTTTATTATGAAAGTACAATAATTCAAGAGGAAAAAAAATGATTCTATAGTTTCTTGATTTTTAAGAAAATGTTTTTTTATCGAAAATCATTAAAAATTCATTTTTACTAGAGGGATTGAGATAAAAATCTAAAAAATTAACTAATTAAATTCAGCGAAATTAAAAATGGTCGGGGTCATGGGCTCGTTGATTTGGCGTGGAGTTCCCCATATATAGTTTTATATACAATATAAAAATATTTATTAAAAAAAAACAATAAAATATTTGTTAAAAAAGGGAAGGAAACAACATACGACAAAAATATTAAAAAAGCATCATTAAAGTAATACGTAATAAGTAACTTGTTTATCAAGTATTGATAGAATATTTTTTTATGGTAAGCCAAATTCCGAAGGATCTATAAAAAGTAAGTTCTAATCATGTTTTAAATTAACCTAAAAGTACTCACTTGTGATGTGCAAAAGTTTTTATAAGAAAAATAAAATAAAAAAAATTTTTTAACTAATATCTAGTCAAATTATTTTAATAATATATGTTAATGTAAATTTGTAATAATAAACAATTTAGGTAGAATTACCTTATTCTTAACACACTTAAACGAATATTATATTCGAAATGAATTTCAAAAAAAATTTTTACTAAAAAATGTCTGAAAGAAAAAAGAATTTTTGGGTTATGAAAGGGCTTGATATGCAGTTATACTTTGTATTTTCATCCGACCAGTACGCGAAGTTTTGTTTGTTTACGTATCCACATAAACAAAAATTTGCTTCATTGGTCATTGTTCCGAATCATATTTGTCAATTCTTGGCAAAATTCCAGTTTTAGATTCTTATCTCGATCACTTAGTTCTTGAACCAAATGCAGTACGCATAGGATTTAAAATTTTCTGGATGATAGGTCCGTCCACAAAATTTTGTTTCCAACTGAAAATGATAGATTTATCGGTATTAAGAGCACTGTAACAATAAAAAAAACTAATTCAAAAATTTATTCGCAATAGAGCTTGTCCCGACGAAGCGAAGTTAGAAAATGTTCCTGGTTAGAAATTAACTGCGTGACGTAGCACGCTCGCTGGCTCTCTGCTCATAGCCCAATACAATGCTATTAGGCCATAGTAATAATGAAATAAATAAGTCCTTATCCTGGGGTAATGTAAGTATTTACAATAAATAATTAATTGCTGCTGGTTAAGTCTCATAGTAATCGAGTCCGATACGAGCAGGACACATATTTTCATGTTTGGATAAGTGTATTAAAAGAAATATATTAGCAAGAAAATGGTGTTTTGTTCCTAGATGCATTAACACGACTAATCATATTATAACAATAAAACTATTCTGTGTGTTGTAAACAAAAGGTTTCAAAAATCGTACGCCAAACTTCCACAGGGTATGCTATGGTATACCCTGTGAAAGTAGTATACTATGTTCAAAAATAAACCGTTTCCAACATATAGTGTGTGTAAAGTATCGCCAGAAATATATTTTTGTTTTTTCAGAAACTATTGAAGATATACATATATTGCTTATATATCTTTTTTTGTATATTTTAAAATTTGCTTATTATTTATCATTTTTATCATACACCTTTTATGTCTAAGTATAAATTAATTTTTCCAAATCACTTTTTTATTTTTAGAGCAAAATTAAAAAATCATAAATGTTGATTATAAAAGAAAATTAACTGTGAAAATATGTATAATCACAAAATAAAAGAAAATGTAAAAATTATGCGTATATTTATTTAAATATAGGTAACAATATTTACATGATATAACAATTACAATTCTATATTACTACGAGTATACAACTAAGGTACAAATAAGAAAAAAAGTATATTACAATGTGGAATAAAAAATTTACATAAAATTACACTAAATTAATAAATTGAAAATGGGTGAGTTCTAACTTATTTCATTAAATTTAAGGGATGGTAGATCCCTTAATGGTAAGTTCATATAAAAAAAAAATAAAAAATCTATGTGCTATAGTTTCCGAGAAAAAAAATTACTCCAATATTTTGAGATCCTAGTAACTGACCAATATCAACTGAAAAGAAATTAAGATATGTCGGATGACCTTATTTTTTACAATAATTGGTTCACCACTGTTTGCCACTTTGTCTCTGATGGCATTTTTTTTAACATAATCCCTTCAAACGCGCCGACCGCTGATCTCGACGTAAATGAAAGACGTAATAATGAATACCGTCCACTAACAGAGCCGACCTGAAGTGAATTTATAAAATTTTTTTCCTGTTAATAAATAAATGTAATGCATTTTTGTAGAGTTCGGTGCACTTTGTCGCCGTGAACCTACTGCTCCTTATGCTTTTTTGTGATTTTTCTATGACGAATTAAATAGGGAGTGGATGAAGTTATACTGCAAGAGCCTTTTGCTAAATATTCACTTACGATATTGTTAGTGGTTGAAAAGGTTACTATTTTTTTATGTAATTTTTGAGAATGTACGTAGAAATTGGATAAGAAAGGCTCAACTGTGTGTGCAGGTTGGTGGTGACAATTTTGACCACTTATTGTAATATAGTGACTCTTGTGACTACCTAATAAATTTAAAAAATTGTCAAGTGTTAATAAATTATGAAACTAATTAAATTAAAATAAGTTTTGTAAATTGATAGTGAAAATAATTGCTATTGTAAAACGTGAGTCCTGAATACGCATCTGTTTCCATATTCGTACGTGGTCGAATATCAAAGCCCGCCAAATAGCCGCTTACAACCGCTTTTGTGAAATTTTTTTTAAATGATTTATCATTTGAACTAAAAAACTGGAGTAGGATAACTTTGTCGGTGATTTTCTGACGTTTTTTATATCTTTGCAATTTACAACGAACTTAGATAAACAAATCATCTTGTTCGCGTCATAAGTGAGTCAGATGAGCAATACATCGGTCCACAAAAGTTTAACAGTATTTTAGGTAAGGTGGGTGAGTTTCTCAACTTTCTTTTTTATTTTTTTTTTCGCAATTCGTGTTACTAATATCAACAGGAACCCCCTCCTGAAATTACACAGATAAGTTAGCATTCACTCTGTTTAATATGATAGTAATAATGAAATTTAGAAATAGTTGCATGCTCAAGGCATTGGGTATAGCCTACCTTGAATTTTTTTTCTTATTTTCACATATGCGCGTTGGTGGCTCTTGTCATACATGAAGTTGAGTTTTTTTATTTTTCTCGAAAATGGTATTTTTATAAAAAATATAAGAGGTATTTTTTTGAATAGTACGTTTTGTTCTTTAAAGGATTATGGCAGAGGTTTTATCAAAATCTCCATTTTTTCACCTCTTTAATACGCCATACGTATAAGAAATTTTTGAAAAGTATAGTTACATAACCTCCAATGAGCTTGGCTTACATCCCAAGTTTTGTAATGTTTTTCTCCAATAATTTCCGAAACAACAAAAACAAGAAAAAATTTGTTTCCGGCAATACTTTACACATCTTGTATCTTCGTAACGGTTAATTTTTGGACACGTGATCATAAGAATTTTTTTGCTTATTTTGCTCCATTGTAGAAATTTAGCATACTATTTCTGAAACGCTTTGTATACAACATACACACACTCAGAATTGTTATGCATATAAAACAAGTAGGCACCTAATACATATCTATTTGTTGTTGATTCTTTGTTAAATGTTGCAATATACAATAATTTATAATATTTAGAAAATTAAAGTTGATAAATAAATACTTATTTTTACATCACCGGATTGCGGTTGAAATTAGAATCGCCATTTGATGCCAGAAAATCATGTGACATCAGCCAGCGTTTATCAGATTCAAATAAAGCAAGCAGTTTCTGCGGCTGCTGTTATAATTCTGATCTTTTCATTTTCCAAATTAATCTCAGATATTGGTAGTAAAGGCTCTAACGTATCGTTTTAATTAATATTAACACTTATCATTTTTCTTTGTGGACATGCCTATTTGGTAAAGGCTTCTTTTTGAAAATCCAAAAACTAGATCATATCAAGTTGCTGATCTCCGAAAACTTCTTGTAAAGACGTTTCTTACTCGAACAAATTTTTTAAGCGTACGAATAGTCCTTGCTCGGCTAGGTTTCTTAATATTCACTACCACGTTAATCTCACGCCAGTTTACCCAATACAAAATTGTATTGCGATTTAGCGCATTGCTTCTGCTTCTTTGGAAAAATTTGCGGCGATATTCGCGTTGAGTCTACAATGGTTTGAATGTATGTAGCCCTTTTCAATTGTATAAACATCGATAACGCACTACTAACGGCTATGATTCTCCGGTGATTTTTGATTTTAACAATGATATTTTGAACCATTCAACATTTGTTGCTACAAAAGTAAAAGTTGACATTTGAAAACAAAATATCAATTGTCATAAATCCCAGAGTCTACTTAACAGTTTACAGCGACTTTGAAATACTTCGATCAATTAATTCTAATATTGTTTGAACGTTATTTGTGGCATTTTCTAAATTTTTCTTTTTCTTCCTTGGGGCTTACTACCACATGAATAATTCTTGGGTATCTAAATATACAGTTAATTACCCCGTATGATAATGGAAAATAAACCTCTGCACTTGTCACTTTACGTCAAAAAAAGAATTGAACAAAATTAATATCGTATAATTTTTAAGTATCAACAGTTTTATGTAAGTACCTGTGGATATTATATAAACAAATAATTTCATGCTTCACATATTCTACAAAAAGATAAAAACATAACTTTGAAAAGGGAAACAGATTCGTTTCCGAAATGTTAGGCAAATATATTATTATTTTTTTGTCTTACATTAGTTGTCAAAAAAAACACCTTCTGATTATTCCTTTCATGTAAAGTCACAATCGCAGAGGCTTATTTTTCCACTATAACTATATTTTTTAGATAACCAAGAATTAATCATGTGGTAATAAGAAAGAAAAAGCAAAAATAATTCTACTGTCAGCTTATGAGAACCCTGTATATAAAGAACAAAATAGCAAGAACTGATGAAATGCTTGTGTAATATTGAATGCACTACTATTTTTCGTACTACATTAATATTCAATGAACAAGAATGAACAGCTTCCTTGCCTAGACTGCTTATGCTAGTGTTTTTTATAACGAAAGTTATTTCACGGAGTACGAGTTATGTGATTGGACACAGGGAGATGAGTAGCAAGTAGCTAGCGGCTTGCAGAGCTGTCGTTCTATCAACAATTCATCATTCCAGGTATATAAAACATGCTCTCCTTGGGGATCATCTCGTAATTATTGATGCCAACTGAAAATCTCTCTTCCGCCGGAACATCGTACCTTTATAGCTTCCGCAAAGCTCAACTTATAACAACATGTTTCCTTTAATTTCCTCATGGGAAATACTCAATTTATTTGCTTTAGAAAACTTTATGATTGTTAGAATCATCGACTGAAAGTTCAGTTGTACCTGCGAAGTAATTTATTATTCCACTAAAAAAACAAAATCAACGCTCCTGTCTGGCATGCTGATTTCCTAACGAACTTTGTGTTTTGATTAATAACTAAAGTTATGATTTTGTACGTGAAAACTTTTTACTTTTACCATTTATTTTTAATACTCAAAAAATGCGACACACACACACAAAATACAGTATGCAAAAATTATTTTCCGTTGAGATTATATTTTTGACAATAACAACAAGATAATAGGGTACCTTTATATTTTATTAGTTGCGAATTACAACAAAACAAAATAATAATGAAACATTCAAAAAATAAAGGGATAGTAAGCCACAGAATCTTTTTTTATATCTCATAACTGAAATTAAATGCTGCAACACCCCCCCGCCCAATTGCTGGCATAACACAATTAGCTGGTGGTTGTACTTGTTGACCGGTAGCTCAGTTAGCAGGTCGTGATTAAGGACTCAGATTGATCTGAGTTCTCACCAAAATCTAGGCTGGGAGCCAGGACTTTTGCAAATACCAAATAATTAAAAGTTTACTTTAAAAGGTAAAGATAACGTTAATCCTTGAATTCAGTTTGGGAGGAAGTCGAATAAAAATATATTATTAGACATAAAGTATAATAAAGACTGGTGTATTAATATGTACACAATTTATATAGGTTCAGATGACCTCTTTTAGTTAAAAACATATAGTGGAGGTTGAAGACCAACAAAATAAACAAAAAAATGATGACGTTATTTAAAAAAAATGACTGATCTCTTACAAAAATTCTTCTGGCCAAATATAAAATTTCATTGGGGACGAAGATCTTACGTAACTTCAAATGGGTAAGTTCTGCGAATAATCCAACGGCTAATCTCTGAATGGGTTCTGTGTTTGAATCAGCATCGTCAGTATTGCAGTTACTCATGAGATGAAATGGCAGTTGAATAAAATATCGTTTTTTCTGTTACACCCAGTATACAATATTCAGTTCGATCCACCAGTTATATCCTCTTCTCTTGGTCCAGCTATTTACTTAAAAAGGGGAGAGTTTTATGAGATCAGTACTATAGGCAAAACAATGTAAAAAGCTGTGACGTTTGAATTGTCTAGCTACGTAGACAAAATATGAAAATTAACACAAATTTACAGAGTAAATTGCAAATTAACCAAACTAGGATTTGTATCTGACAATACCTTAGGAAGTTGAAGACTTCAACGAACTTAAGTATCAATAAAAGTTACGTTAAATAGAAGAAATACTAGTTCAACAAATCAACTAGGTATAGCTATGATAATAAACAAAGTGAAACAGATATTCACCATATTTTAAGATTTTTTTTACTAAAAGAAGGTAATCTTCTAGAAAATAGAATTTAGAATAACTGTACATAGACAGACAAATAGAAAGATAACGTAAATAAATATTTGCTAAATATAAAACAATATAAATGTTGTCAAATTAAAGGTAACGTTAAGTAAAATTATTAGTTCCTCGTAAAGAGATAATAATGAATTCCGGATAAAGTTAAATCAAAATATATAGCTTGACTTAGAATTAAAAGTTAATCAATTGCCAGATAACTAGGCAGATATCTTTGCCAGAGAACTAAGGCAAGGTTCTACTAGAGCAGCGTTTGTAGATAATACTAAGTAATCGTTCAAGTAAGTACTCGATATTTTAAATTTATAAAAACCTTACGCTACAGAGGTCGGCTTGATAATGATCCATCACAAAACAAATGCACCACGTTAGGTAATTCTCAAAAAGGTTATAAACAAAAATGTTTCTTACAAAGGGGTACCAAACTTCAAATATCACGAGTCACCACTCTTCACACAGGTACCAACGTAACCAAGTGACCTAAAACATCAACAAACATAGACAGAAAACAACTAACTACGATACAAAATGGCGACATTCGTTGCCGGGTAAATTCAAGATTTACAACAATGAGTAATTTACAATAACCGAAAGTTACTTTAAATTAGCACACGAAATTATTACAATATGAGAGGGATATTAGAGAAATTGCCAACAAGGCACGATAAATCGATAATAATCGATATTAGTGATGGCTGTTCTAAAGAACAACCGACGTGAACTGATCATCGAAAAGCAAATTAGCCCAAGGCGTAAATTAAGATAAAGACGGTACAATATTATTATGAAAATTACCCCAAAGGTACGTTAAATCAAAATAGCAACTTTTTAAATAATGATGATCATAAAATTACACGATAATAACAGAAATCATATAAATTTTATCAGACCACTGAACTACAGGTGTTGTCTTCAAAACGATACACTAGTAAGAAGGATGAGAGGAAGAACCGTTGTATTCTCCTACCTACACTAGATTATAGTTTAGAAAGAGACAAACATTTGGGAGTAGAGTATGAGCAATAAAGAGAGATAGACATTTAGTGCAAAATTCTGCAAAACCAACTGTGGCCAACAATGGCTTGCAATTTCATGACAGCGAACAATTAGCGCAACTTGCTTAAAGCCGTTACAAATCCCAGCTTTCTATTGAGATAATTTTTCCATAAATTTTATACTTCGAGGATGACAAGTTTTTTTACTGTGGAAATTAACCCTAATCGTAGAGTTGCTAAAGGAATATGATCTAGTGCCAAATTAGATTCATTGATTGTGGCCGCCATCTTAAAAAAAATGCCACCTAAAAATCGGTTTTACAGTTATATCATAATTTGGCATTCATTTTCGCAATTTTATAAAAATGATGTTAAATCTATTGAAAAAGCATTTCTTCACCTTTAATTTGAGGACGAAATCATAAAAATCGTAATAGTATTTTCCGAACTAGGAACATTAATTTAAAAGAGGTGTTTTTTTTATTATCACAAACTGAAAAGAAAATTATTTTTTATTTCTCAATAGATTTTTAAATTTTTAGGTTTAAATGGCATTCATATTCATATAATGGCATATAGTTTTAAATTAAGAAAAAAACAAATAAGTAAGTAGTTTTGGGTACAATATAAAAACAAAAAAACATGTTTTTAAATTAGTGGAGTCGGCAGAAACAAGCAAACCAAGTTTTAATTAGTCGACGTTTCGTGACTTTTGACACAAATTCAGGACTATTTAAATTAGGTTTTCTTTGTAAAAATATATATTTAAAAGTATAAACATAAACATGACCAACAAATAAATACCATTAAGAACAGTACGAACAAGCCAATGACTTGAATCTGTTGAAATATTATGGAAGATTTATAGTAATTAATAAAATTACAGTGTTTGTTTGAAAACTCTAGTAATGACTGAAGATCATTATTAATAATGTTACAAGTATCAATTATATTATCAGGTTTGAATAAATAATGAATCTGAGTATCATCAACATAAAAATGGGTGTTGCAATGATTGAGAGCATTTCGAATATTAAATGAAAATAACAGTGGTCCTAGAATGGATCCGTGTGGTATATCATATTTAATTTCAAGAAGTTCTATAAAAGAATTGTGTAACTTGACCATTTGTATCAAATAGCTCTTCATCAAAGCAATAGTACTCTGTTCAAACTCGATATAATCCAATAGAGAAGCCATCAACCCAATATATGTATATAATCTTTGCATCAGCTGATGGTTCAATCGATTATGCTTACTATAAATTTTAAATAAGAATTGACCAAACAAGTGGAGGTAATCTATATTACAACATTAAAAGTATAAGAAAAAGTTATTATCCTCAAAAAATAAAATTTTTCAAAATGTATTTTGCGTAAATAGCTGTATATCAATAAATTTGAATGCAACACGGTTTCATCAAAATGAAATGGCTTGTTGTTTTTTGTCATTTTTAATTTGTTGAAGCGTTTCCTTTTAAGAATACTTTCAAGTTATTTATGTGAGGGTTGGAAGTTTCAATATAAAAGCAGAGCAGAACGGTATGTACTCATCAAAATCGAAATATAAGAGCATCGCAGCAGGTGGAATGATATAGCGATGCTGCCGCTAGCCAATTTCACCGTTTCTTATATTAAACACTCCAAACAAATCATTCGTATACACGTTTATTTGTTTGTAAGATATTGTTGAGCCACAAAGACCTGTACCGTCTCTAGTCTTCAGTTTAATTTAAACAAGAACTGGTGTCTGTGCTGTGTTATGAAATATTATTTTGCATAACAAAAAATTAGGTATATTGTGTTGTCAGACAATTATTTGTTATTGTATTCTTGATTTATAATTCAAATATAGAAATTCTGTGTTTGAATTATAAATTATAGCATTCTTTAATAGAATCGTCAGAAATATACAATACGGTACGATGTGAATGAATATTAAAATAACTTTTAATTTTCGTCAAGAAGGTGGGTAATAATAATAATAATAAAAGGACTTTATTACGTGCATTATTGTATAATAAAATATCAATATGAGATGTGGGCGAAATCAAACAAAAGACTCCTACTCAATTTAACCCCAACATATACATATTGACTACAAATAATTTATGTAGGTATATAACAAACAATTACAACAATAATGAAAAGAAAATGTAATGAATAGAAAAAAATAGTAAATAGAAAACGATAGAAAAAAATTTGGATGTGATGCATTGATCCACTATAACATTGTTTCATTGAAGATGAAAAGATAAAAAATATAATTTGGTTTTGTTACGAAAGCTGTTTATTGAAAAATTTTTGTAAGTATTGGGAATATTATTGTAGATGACATTAATATTATTGTAGATGACATTAATTAAGGCTGGGAATTTTCCAGATTTTAGTATTCGAAATATTCGTTCGAAAAAATATTCAAATATTCGAACTATTCGGATATTCGAATATTCGGATTATTCGAATTATTCGAATAGGTATTCGAATTATTCAGATATTCGAATATTCGGATATTCGAATTATTCGAGTATTCGGGTATTCGAATAATTCGAATTATTCGAATACCTATTCAAATAATTTGAATATTCGAATACTCGAATAATCCGAATTATTCGAATAGGTATCCGATAATCCGGATCCTCGAATATTCATTATTAATAGGTATAGCATTGAATACTAGTAAATAGTGAATACTCTATTTGAGTATTTGGTTGGATAGACCACAATAATAGTCGTGACGTAATCCACTAAGCAGGCAATTTGATTTGCTTTCCATACCCACAATCGGGTATGTCTCCTGTACATGTGCTTTAAGGATCTGAATTATTTAGTTAGTATATTATTTTAGGATTGAGGCGCTATTGTTCATATTTAACTATTGAAGCTTAAATAAAACGAAAACAGAGCTAGTTTATTATACTTCTGTCATAACTATTTTTCCTTTTCGAAAAAAATAAAAGTGCTCTAAAATTAGAATGTTTTTAAAAAAGACGCAGATTGTGAAGGTGAAACAAATACATGAAAAGTCAATAGTTCAATTTTTACAGGTTTTCTAAAATTTAAAATTTAATTTTAACTCCTGCCTTAGTACAGTAAGAATAAGGTCGAGGCGAGAAAGAGATGGAATAGTTTGACTGGGAGTAAAACGTGCCACTAATATGGTCTATTTATATATTTGGATTTTAGAATAGGTACCTACCTATACCTACTATCTACCTACTTTGGTTGGATGCATACTGCATACCTATTCGTACATAATTTAATAATATAATTTTATATTCACATTTAGTCAAATATAATCGAATATTCGAATACTCGAATATATTCGAGTATTCGAATATTCGAGTATTCGAATAATCGAGTATTCGAATATTCGAGTATTGGAATATTCGAGTAATCGAGTATTCGAATATTCGAGTATTCGAATATTCGAATATATTCTAGTGTTCGATTATTCGAATATATTCGAGTGTTCGAATATTCGAATATATTCGAGTGTTCGAATATTCGAATATATTCGAGCATTCGATATTTCGAATATTCGAATAATTTTCCATTAGATTAATTCGTATTCGAATACTCGAATATTCGAATACTCGAATTATTCGTATTCGATTCCTAGCCTTAACATTAATATTATGTGTAAATGATCTCGTACATATGATTGAATGAAATTTGGCTAATAACAATGTTTTGCTAGATCTAATATCTACATTATGTATATTATACCGAAAAGAAAACTTATCTCATAGGAGGAGATAATGTAATATGATTCCGCTGGACAAATACAGACAAGTGATAAATTATTTAACTTAATCCAACCTAATTTGTTTATTTTAGCCGACACTCTTATCAATTTTTTTTTTGACCACAAACAAACCTACAAAATGAGTTTTGAATCTTTTATAAACGATAGTGTGTAATTTTATCAAGACAGGAAAAATGTAGGATATTGCAGTAGTCTAAGATACACTTAGTTTTTTTCTCATCTTATAATTTAAAATATTTATGTTTGTATACAGGTAAAACCACGAATGGGCTAACACGGTCATTAATATGCGCAATTTAATTTCATCCATTCAACAGAGGCGGCTTTTGCTATGGTTTACAAGTTTGCGCAACCCCCAAAAGCGATAATGAAAAAAGTTGTATTTAATTTTTTGTAATAATAATCAATATTCGATTTAATTTGTTATAATATATAATATGTATTTACCAAAAACACTGATAGTGACATCAGTGAGTTACGAACCCGGTGCCATCGCTACCGTTCATATTTTCGTTAGACAGACGCTGGTTTACAGACAGCAGGCAAACCAATTGCAGGCCTACGCATTCAGCCTCTCCCTTCTCCATAAGAGTCTAGAACCCGAGCTTGCCATTTATGGCATGCTAAATATACTACTATTGTACGTAATGGTTATAATATAAATTAATTTTTCACTGATTTATGTAGAAAATGTTGCTACAAATGTTCATAATATATCTTACAACATTATAGTGGAAGAGTCAACAAAAACCCGAACATGCTCCAAACATAAAGTAGTAAATATTATAAGTTTTAGTAGTATCTTATACAATACTTCATTACTATAACCACACTTTATAGTATAAATTTAAACATGGAAATTAAACCAGTCACTCTTTCTTAAAAATATGGCTTTTACATTCCAGCAGAGAAGGTATAAAACAAAAAAATGAATTAAAGTTGGACAACTAGTTTGGGAAAAAATCAAATACAAAATCATGGTAAATTTTGGGTGGTGCGTTAATTTTGGTCTTCAGTGTATATCAACATTTTAAAAAATGGTGTCGTTTTTCGACTCGAAAAAAAAAGATTTACAATGGCGGGAAAAAATTTTGTTGATGAAAAGTAACAATATATAGTGTAATTGTGCTTTAAGCTAAAGTTACCATTTATATGACAAACTGTAGTTTATTATACATTATGTTTTAGATAACTTTCATCTTTTCTCAATAATAGCGTTTAGTTCGTGTTTTTCAACCCCACGATGTAATACCCAAATAAATAATTAATTATTCTAGAAGTACATAATACAAAGCAAATAGAATGTCAGATTTTTTTAAATATATGTTATATGTATATATTAAGTTAGATTTCATGAATGTCATTGTGGTTACGAAAGTTACAACCAATCTATCAATTTAAAATGTCAAAATAAAAAGGCGAATGTTCGTATTATGAATTATGTAAATAAAATGTTTTTTTTAAATAATATGTTCGTATTTTTCAATCCCCCGATGAGATCCGAAAGGACGAAAGATGTGGTGCAGCGGTTTATGTGTTTTTATTTTTGTTTTATCATTAGAGGGAATCATTCCTTAAACGTAATTTTTTTTTTGTTGAGAACATTTTTTTTTATATTTTTTATATTAATATTTTTTTGCTTCGAATAGTACTAGTATGAATATTATTATTTAATCCAATGCCTTCTTGCATGTAGTTAGGAGAAGTAGTTGTTTTAATAATTTCTGCGAAACAAATATTTTTGGAGTATCCTGTTTAATTTATTATCTACCTAAAACTTTTATTCTATATTCTGTTCACTTAAACTTTGCAGCGTTTAGCCAGGATAGAGAACAAAATGCGTAAATAAAATACGTGAACTATAGAGTTCGCTGTGTTGCCCATTGATAATATACAGGGTGTTTACAAACTTGGGAATTATTTTTTGAGGATAAGTACATCTTGATATAATAAATCGTATAGTGTATAACAAAACTTTAAAAATTATAAAACAATAACTGACCTTTCTCAACAAAAAAGTGCAACCATGTTGAGAACTGCTGGAATCGAAGTTGATTGACCCTGTCCCAATACACAACAAATTTCACAATCACTGTTCAATGTTGCCACATCCTTCGTCAACACACAAGATGAGAATCTTGTTGTAGAACGTGAATGAACTCTTTATACATGAAAACGGGTACAGTTAATTACTACCTAAAGTTAGATTGTCGCCTGTACCAAAATTAAAATGTTCTCAACGCTCAAATTACAACAAGGCCTAGCAGGACCTTCATCATGTTGTCAACGGAACCGTAACTCAGAAATATCGCTTGCTCATTGTACAGGGGGTACAAATTATGCGGCATTTGGTGCACCTCTATTTGGAAAACGAGGTAGACGTTGAGTAGTCACAGGAAATTAACGACATATTTACCATTAATTAACATCGACTAGTTCTTTAATATATGATTATTACGGTAGTACTAATGAAAAAAACACTGTAACATAAACCGAACGAAGAATATAAACAAGCACTCTTTTGAATAACAACTCTATAATAGAATTTTGACGATCGCCATTTTTGTACACTGCGCGCGGAAGCACGCATGAAGTTAAAAGTATAAAATAGCACAACACAACATACACATATTTGTAACATTGGTTGCCCACATCCCAGGATGAGGTATAAACAATTACAAAATAGTAATTTGTCTCATATTCATAAATTGTAGCTAAAGTAAATTGAGTGATCAATAGCTCTTGCTTTATTTAATCTAAAACAAACAATTGCACTATATTTAATGCCTGTCTTGTACATATTTTACTTGATTTCTATGTAAATTAGCATTGATTTATCGATAAAATTGAGTTGTAATTAAGCATAACGTTAATTTGTAAACTTTGAAAAAAAATTGTTAGCAACAATTCTCTTATTTTTAACTTTAGCTCATTTTTGCTACTAAGCTGTAACATAAATAATAGCAGAAAACGAATAATGTATCCTTATATCAAACTTTTAGAATGGGCACATTCTGGTTTAATTAAGAAAACTATTAATAATGATTTAGTAAATTTAAATAAAACTTTTGGAAATATATTATTTCTTTATTTACAGGAAAACGATACAATGGAAAAAAAAATAAATTTTAAAGGTATATATTTATTACAGATATGATATGACACAAACAATTTACTTTAAATAATGAAAATAACCCTCGATACTGCTTTCAATTTTTCTGATCAGAACTATGCTTAAATTAATTACCAGTGACTTTTTATGATAGCGGTGTACCTTATTGTGTAGCTAAATGCAGTATGCACTGTTAATAATAGTATAACACTATTTATCAGGCAAATCTAATCATACCCATTCAACTCAACCTGATAATAAAGTTCATAAAATTTAATTTGTGCCCGCTCTCAGTAAAACTTGTCATAATCATTTATTAAGAATAATTTACAGAACTCTATTATTCAACATGTATGTAAATTAATTTCTTTTACTAGCTCAATGAGAATAAATCAAGCCTAACTTAAAGAGGGTGTAAAAGTAGATTTATATTTCTTATAGATATAAAAACATTGGCTATCAAACACAAAATGTCTAATAAATATACAACGATTATTATTAACGGCATCAGAGTTCAGGGCTATTAGGTAAAAACCCATGTGCAATTTTACAAAATGAGTAAGATAAATAAATGTACATAATTAGTTATTATAATGATATGCTAAATACCTAATATGGTCAAACTTCTGTGTAACTCAAATATATTTCTGTGGCCTTGACGCATAATTTGTTTTAAAAATATTTTCGTTAATTCAAATTTTCTCTAACACGAACAGGGATTTAGGAGGTTCGGGTTAGAGAATTTCGACTGGATACACTCACTGATGCAGATATAATACTAATTTACTAAATTTTTTTCTTATTGCATCCATCACCTTGAAGAACTGTTGTGCACTTCTTAGCTAAATTATACAGTCTAATTTTACAATAAGAATTAATTGTTGCTTTTAAAAACTAAAATTATGTTTATGATTGGGATATATCTTCGGTCTTGTTAGAACCTGTGCCCAGGACTAAACCTAAAAAAAATAATGTTTACATAATTTATGATTACAATTCTATTTTTTATGGAATACAATTCAGTCGTTAATATGAGTTTACCAATTTCACTTCTTTATACTAACAGAAACGCAATTGAGTCTCGTTTAATGGGACGAGATATTATTTAAAATAAATACTTACAAATAACTGTGCTGTGCTCCAACTAAAAGAGGACGATTGTGTCGTTAGTGATACGTAATCAGTAACAGCTGACCCTTGTTGTAGACTTATTTTTCCTTTGTTCACTTGTAGATGCAACAAATATTTTAGCCCATATGAATTTCTGTCGCAGTTTCCTTTGTAAGTTGCAAATTTTGCACTGCATTAGCTTTCAGGAAAACTTTCTGTCCAAGTTTTATAAAATCACCTTCTTAGAAGTGTTTGGAACAAATAAATTTATTCTCTGACCACTGCTTGTGCTCGTCTTTCCTATGAACCTCCAATCACTTCTCCAATATCTCTGCTTTAGGAAATTTAAAACGCGTAATTTGTAGAATTGAAAAAAAAAACAAAAAATCAAAACTAACACACCTGTGAAAAGTGAACCCTTTAGGTTTAAAACGTTATACCTTGGAACATTCTTCCACTGCACGAGACATTGTTTATAAATGCTTTTTATGAAAGTACCAAATACAATTTGCACTTAATAAAAAAATATCGTATTTTCACTACACAAAGTATTAAAATATCCTATCATAGTTATAGAAAGTGGTAAAAAATTCATATAATGAAAGAAATCGCACTACGAGTATTACTACAGAGAACACCAAGTAATAACTATTAAATGAATATTTCAGTTTTAAAATGACGGCCGCCATGGTGTCACCAGATTTTTGATGCGCAAACGTCAAAGAACAATCTTCTTATTCTCTGGTTTATTGTTAAAATCGTAGTGTAAAAACCAGGGTCTGACTGGCCCGGTCGGCAGGTTGGCAATTGCCAACGGCGCGGCGCCAAACACTTCTGGAGGCCAAAGTGCAAACTGAAATAATGTTTTTTATATTTTCCTTTTTAGGAAATTATTTTCCATTAACGAGGTCAAAAAATATTTGTCTGCCCCCCCGGCGCCAGCCAATACAAGTAGTAAATATTAATATTTTTAAGAAACAATAAATGAAACAAATTAGAGGCAAGAGGAACATATCAACTTTTGGATGATTCTGACAGTTAAAAAAAATATGGTTCAGATCGCCCAGAGTACCGCATGGACTACATATATCTGACTTACTCTTTACTAGTGTAACCAGCGATTGGTAAGAAGCTAAAAGATGTAAAATCGGCACTAGTAGCGCCATCCATTCCATATTAGCGAGGTTACTAGTCGCGCGCTTCTCGGTTCTGTAAGTAAATTAGACTCTGCCTCCCCAGGCGTAACACTATGCTTTATGCAATAACTATTGGTCACTTCTGACCAGCTGATGTGTATGGTATCATGCGGATTCGGCTCGTCTCTCTCAGTCCTGTCAGTTTCGGAAAACGAATCTGTTTCCTTTTTCAAAGTTATTTATCTTTTTTAGAATGTCAAGTATCACGCTTGACATATTTTAAAAAAAGGACACCCTCTGACTAATTTTTTGACGTATAAAGTCACAAGCGCAGTAACATATTGGGTAACTCCAACTATATTTTTTAGATAACGAAGAATTATTCATGTGGCAGTAAGTCCCAAAAAAGACAAATAAAAAACATATACTGCACTCTACACTCGTTTCGCCATGCAAGTTGACATCATCTGGATATGCTTAAAACAGTTTTCATCATCTTCAGTGAGTGCAGTATATTGTGTTTTAATATTTAGTGGAAAACTACGTCAGTGTTAGGTATCCTTCCACTTAATTGTCTATTTGACATTATTTTTTATTTATTTCTGTTTGACATTTAGATTGCTAAATATGACTAAATATTACTAATCACCAAATATTACGAACTGTGAAAATTACCATATTAGTTTTAATTTGAAATAAGTTATAATGGTTAATGTTTGATTCTTATTATTTTTTTTTTCTATCATTAAAAGTTTGACATAACAAAAATCTTGACGTTATATTATGTTTGTACTGTTCATTGGTTTCCATGGCAACTTTAAATTCCAAGAGAATAAACGCTTTGCTTTACTTCGTGTTCTGACGCAGTAAAATACTGTTTTATTGTCGTTTATGCAAAAAATACTATAAGTAAGTACTTATAGATGTTATTGTGCATTATTAAAATTTGAAAAATACCAAATAAGAATGAGGTGATGTTATATGTAGATTATGAAAACAAAATATTTTTTTAGCTCTAAGATACATTATTTGTGGTGTTGTACCTTGTACTTACAATGTACAAATCCAACTATTTTTTATTTTTGATATTGTTCCTTTCGATATTTACTTTTATGTCCGAATTTATCAATTATCTAGTAATAAACAATAATAAAAAACATTAATTTTTATCGTGTTTATTCTATGATTTCTTTATATCCTGAAAACGAATGATCTTTCTTAGGGGGAGAGGGTAGGCCAATGGGGCCAAATTACAACTATTGCCTATGGGGCCAAATGAGGCCAGTCCTACTCTATATAAAGTACGAATAATGCTATACATTACTATGATGATGTTTGTTTGTAATTTAGGGCTATTACAGGTCTGTAGATTTGCTTGCTTGCAGACCTGTATGTAGTATGTGAATTCCCTGAATCTGTGTTTATGCCAAATGGTAATTTTTAAAATTTTGTGTGAAAAATTTACCACACAACGTACTCACAAGTCACAACATATTTCTTTTGTTTGTGCATTGAGAAACTAAAAATAAAATCTTTGTGTGTTTGTATGTGAAGTGACCATGCATCGAAACTCCCATCAGCGGTAATCGCCTAGTTAACAGAACGTGTTATTTTAAGTGTATAATGCAGTTTAAAAAACTACTATTAATGGTTATTGAACATTTAAAATGATTCTTATTGTTTTATTTCGGTTTTTTTTTGTGTGCTTAAATTAGAGGCACGAGTTTGTATTTTACGGAATCCTCTCCTGATATGCAGGTTACAAAGGTAAGAATACTCTCAATATCAGAGATTTCTTCACTGTAATTTATTATAATAGATTGGGTAATGGGTATATTTCCAATTATACAATGCACACAAAGATGTAAATATTTTGAGTTTCCCATTTTGTATTTATACGAGTATTTCCACAAAAACACAGATATTATGAAACATAACAAATTTAATGATGTGAAAAAATGTAAATCAATCAATCAATAATGATAAAAATGTTTTAATTTGTAGTTGGATTCTTTAAAACAATCAAATTGAATCCATGGGTTATTGTGAGGTATTTTTCTCGCTGTTACAAGATGTTTAATTTTTGAGTAAAATATTTAATTTTAAAAAGTGAGTTTTGACCGGTGCACAGTGGGGCCAAATCCACAAAACTCGCTAATAATTACTTTTTACAATATTTGACAGAAAACAATGTCATAAATATTATATTCATTATTTTTACGGTTCTGTAAAAACCAGAAACCATATTGTCCAAGTATCGATCTCGGTCGGTCCATCTGTCCGTAGTGTTTCTCTCTCTATTACTAAACCAACTTAGTTCAAACTTAAACATGTGTAATATTAACTAAATATGGTGGCTAGCTGTCCATTTTTTCTTAAATTCCGACGTAAATCGTGAAAGTATGCGAAAGTATACTCACAATTATGAAAAACATACGTTCGTGTTATTATTATTATTTTTTTAAGCTGCACGAGGTAGCAGTTAGTTTCCACAGGTTGATTAGTAAACATTTTAAGAAGTGTGTAAAAAAAATAGCGATAATAGATCAGGGCCGGAAGTGTACTATAAATCCATGAGAAAATAAGCTTTTCACAAAAACACAATATTGTCGTATGGTTTTAATTAATGCATATATTTATCATTATTACAGTACCATATTAATAAAAAATATATACCACTGGGTTCACTGGGATCTATTATAAGGTACAATTAAGTAATTCACGGCAGAATAAAATTCTTGTTGCAAAAAACAGAATAACAACACACAGTCTCGTTTACGGATGCAACACGACTGAAGTGTACTAACCAGTAAGTGACATAATCGCAGCCGTCTTCCTCCTCACCTAGGCTACAAATCGTGATCGTGAATGCAATTTTATATGCTCTGTCTATCACTATAATAGTATGCACAAACGAATTTAATTATAGAACAACTTTAAATTTTGATTTTTTAGCATGTTTTCTTTCCTTGGCCCCACTGTGCGGTGGCTCAGTTAGATGTTATTTATCTAATATTATTATCTGCTGTTGGAAAAAAGAAAAAAACTGTCGCTGAGTAATGGACTTTGAGTTAAAAATTTGGCAACACTGCCAGAACTTTCGCACACGGCTAGCTAGGTCAGCGGTTCCCAAACAATTTTGTGTATTATTTAAAATATTTTTTCTGCCACTTCTGAGGAACTTTCACTAAGGTAAATTTTTAGCGCAATCGACTTCTTTTACCAAGTACTACCTCCCATTGAAAATATATTCCCAAGTTCGTAAACACCCTGTATTTATGACGCTTGGAACTAAGCAACCTACAATAACACTCGCTACTTTGCTCATTGTAAAACGGTTTCACTACGTTCAACCCAACACTACGAATAGAGTTTAGTGCATTTGGATAAGAATGACAATATAAAATATAGGAAAGTAAGTATAGGTGGTTTATTGTTATCATATTAAGTTTAAAAGGATGCTTATGTAATACCCAAATAATTAATTTATGTTTTCTATAAATCGTATTATATGTTTTTGTAGACCCTGCGTATTAATTACTATGCATAGAATTGAGTTTCAGTTTTGTAATATAAAAACACTTAATTTTTTATGCTTTTATTATTATTAAACGAAACATACTTAATGGCTTTCAAATATTACCCTGATAATAATATAGCTACCTGCTTCTAGAATTATTAGAAGCTGATGATAATAAATAAACATAATGTAATAAAACTGAAGCTCGTTAGCAAATGTAAATGGGAAACAAATCGATAACAAGTTTTACCGCATGTAATTTTATATGTAACCATAAAAGTTATTTCATAAAATTTAATTTTTTTAATGGAAATTGGTTTTTCTCTTACCGTAACAATTTTCGTGTTATATTTTAAAACAATTTTCTGAAACGTGAACCGTTACTGATCGCAAATACTTATTTGCTAATATTTTTTCTCCCATATAACATAATCTAATTCCAGCTTTTCGTTTAACGGCTATCGATAAATTCCCTTATACACTGGGTCAATAAAGTCACCTTTCCCTCCACTAGTATCTCTAAGTGCGGGATCGAATGATCTCGCATTTTAAAAGTATTTTCAATATATAAAAATGTTTAAATTCGAATGGCCAATGACGAAGTTACAAAGTTAAGATGAAATGTATTACTGACAAGTCAATGGAAATACTATAGAGGTTTCCTGTGAGTGTAAATTGGTATGATCACTCACATTGGACACAAGAAACCATAAATGCATCTAATTATATCACTGTGTATACCAATTAATTATCTTCTGGCCATTTTATAGTTGGAGGTTTTAATTATTTTGAGTATTCGTAAAAAAATTCATGTTCCTACAAAAATTCAAGTATTTAAAAAGATACTTTGTTTTCATTGTTTTCATGTTCTCAACATTTACTTTAATTAAATAGTAAGTAATATATTTCATCTTAACCTCGTAACTTCATCATTATTATTACTCATCATTACATTTAGTCATCCGAATTTCAACGTTTTTATATCAACGTAAAGGGCATTAAAATAAAATACCTTCAAAATGCAGTGACTCGACCATACGTGCCTTTTGAAATTTTCGATTTGATAAGCGTCGCCATTCCGCCAATTAGGTGACGACAATGCGCTTTTTACAAAAAAGCACTGTTTTCGATGCAATTTCATCTTCTATCGCATGCGGATGTCTCACTCCATTCCGATGATAATAGGGAGGAGGTGACTTTATGGACGCGGTGTATAAAAGAAATTATTGTTCAAGTCATGAACGTGGATATTTTGGGTAGACAGATGCAGCAGCGGCCTCGTATGATTAATATTCAGATAGTTATGACCATACCGTAAATTAAGGATCAAGGCGACGCTTACTGATAAGATCATTCTACCATATCGAGAGCATGGATAATATTTTTCCTCAAAGCCAAAACTCCACTACTCTCAGAAGATCGATTATTGAAACGTGGCATATGCTATTTAGAAATAACTGATTGAAGCTACTGGAACAACAATTTCTGACAAAGCATTTCGGAATAGGAGTCATAAATCCTAGTTACAACGTTAGACTGCTTCATCTAACATCACTTTAGCCCACTGCGCTACCGAGCTCGGTAGCGTATAAACAATTGGGTTTTTTGAATAAAAAATAATTATCTTTTTTTTTTATTTTATTTCAATGCGATATCATAAGTGATATTGAAAATTGACGAGAAAATTTTTTTAAAATTTATATACAATTAATTATAAATTAATTAAAATGCATCAAAATTTAAAAAATTTCACGTAACTACAAAACGCGCCACGAATGACTGCCATGTTTGTGACGTCATTATGTTAATGTTTTTCACGTAAGTACAAGTCAACAACTCTTACCTGTGTACATACTCTCAAATTTATTGAAGTTTAATGCAAAAAAGTATTCTTGGTTACTAATTTAAACCAGTAATATGTGATAACGGGTTTATAAAGGCTAATTCTGATAATATGCCTGCAGTCGATATTTTTGTGGTGACAGATTTTTTGAAAATGACATTTGGTTTAACTCAGCTGAAGGTCGAGGTGCTGAAGCATCACTGCCACCTGACACCATGTTTTATCTGATGCTCACTTATTAAAACTCTTTTAATTGTTTTAAACTCTTTCTTCGTTTCTGGTTGAGGCCCTTGCCTAATCAGTTCCCCTTACTCTCCACCAACCGTGCATAATCTAGAACAACCACAGATCACTTAAAGCTAGAATGACTAATCTGTATAAGTACATACACAACATTCATAACGGTGGGGCAGGAGGGAAAATGCAGTGTTCTATACGTAGACGCTAGTCTACTGTATATCTAGTTCCACCATCTTGTAGTTATTATACAAAATTAATGAGAAGGTGCCAATTTCAAATTACATATTATTATTATTAATAATCATGAAAAGCAATTTTTAGTTGTGGAATACACAATATGGCGTGGCGGTTTCATGCAAGTTAAAATTAGGAATAAAATCTTATACTGTTTTTAAATAATTTAGTGCCACTACAAGTAAATTAAAGCACTGAAATAAATTGAAGTAGTTGCGGTTATAGGTATTAAATAGTTTTAAAAGTGTCCCTGCTCCCGCCGCCTCATTTTTCCTGTTTCCTGTAGCAGAAGAGGAGGTACTAAATGCCATAAATTCCTTAAAAAATACCCAATCCCTCGACGCTCATAACCTTAATAGTAAAATAATCAAAGAGACACGTGACTTGATACTAATAAATTTAATTTTTGAAACTGGAGTTTTTTCAGAGATTTTTAAGTTTTCAAAGGTCACCTATCTTTAAAAAGGGGGGACCCTTAGAGTATGGATAACTATCGTCCAATATCTATAATTTCTATATTTGCGAAAATTGTTGAAATCATTTTAAAAGATAGACTCACTAGGTATATTGTAACAAATAAGATATAAAATGACTCACAATTCGGATTTCGAGAAAAACACTTGAATTAACAAGCTGCCCTAAACGTTGTGAATGAGATAGTCGAAGACCTTGAACAGAGTGTGCACACTGCCCTAACGCTGTGTGACCCCTCTAATCTAATAATAATTATCAGGATGAGATCAATATCATTGTGACTACGAAACAATCAACATGACATATGTATTTTGCAAAATATCAATTTACACTGTCCATTTGAAGACCCGAGTGCAAAAACTAGGCTGCTTCACTTTTGGTCAAAATTGAGTTATATATAGAAGTTGACTTCGAAAACAATCCTCTATCAGTCAGTGCAAGAGTCAGACTGGTCCTGATTCATAATATAGAATTATTGCTACATTTGGAGCTGACTGTGTCACTATTTTAGAGCAAGGACCATGCAGCTCCGGAGCTGCATGGTTTTTGCATATTTTTAATACGACTACCCTCAGCTAGGTGGCTCCCGCATCTCCATGGGATCTACGATAATTATCTATAGTGCAAAAGCTGGAAATAGTTCTTGTTATATGTACACCGAAATCGATGGGAAGAAGGGACAGAGTGAAGTAGTAAGTTGTTCAAATTATTTTATTCATAACATGATCTCTCCCGAAGTGAAACATTTATACATATTGTCTGACAACTATGGTGCTCAAAATAAAAACAATGCTTTGTGGCAATATCATGTAACTTTAATACAATTGGGTCATTTTGAATTTCACATATATCCAGAAAGTGGCCACAGCTCTTTACCATGTGTCTTCCTTCCGAGTGGTTTAATTTGATAAGAAACACATCTAAGAAATTTGAGGTGATAGATGTTACGCGTGATGTTTTTTAAATTTCACGGAGCACTTCCTACCAATTTTTAAAAAAACTGTCACCAACAAAAAAAAGGAAAAGTTTTGTATTTCTAAGTATCGTTGGATAAACATTGACAGAAACAATTTAAATAAAATAAAGTACTCTGATTTACAGTCTGCTCAATTGATTAAAAAATTTTGCTTAAATGAGAATGACACAATGTGCGCCATACCATCAAGTGAAAATCAATTACATCCTGCTGCTTTACCCATAAATCCTAAAACTTAGAAATATTATGACTTTAGCCAATGAATATATGACAAAAGGGACTTTTTTTGCCAAGCTGGAATCTCGTGCCCATGGCAATGAAGATGCTGATAATACATATGTAACAGATGTCTCTGAATAAATTTGTTCAAAATACATTTTTTTTTTTTAATATTTTGTTACCGATATCCTAACCACTGGGGTGCAATAACCAAGCCGCTCCAACAACAGATAATTTACAAAAAAACACTGCTCTATTTACAATATCGTAGAGTGGTACAAATATTCGAAAACGATTAAATGATACTGTAAAAAAAAACAGAAAACAAATATACAAAAATTAAGACTTTTAAGTATCCTTAAAAATTTACATTTGACGTAAATCTATGCATTATATTTATATTCTGATATAAATAATTATTAAATATATAATCATATTAAAATACTTATCGACCTTCACAAAAGAAAAAAAAATGTGGTTTTAGGATTAATACGTCGTGCTGCTTGGACGTTGGAACCATTGATTTCGACGTTTAACATCTTGTGGCAGATTTAAAAATATTTCTTCGGTAGTTGTTTTTATATTAGTTGTACAAAATGGTACAAAACAGGCCCAATAACTATTTAGATTAGACATTTTCAATGAAGCAATCAATACACAGGTGATAAGAACGAAAATAAATTAATTATAAACGAAAATACAGGAAACAGCTATCGTCATATAGAGGTTAAATTAACATTGTGACGTCAGACGCGTTTATTTTTCGGGAACTCTCGGCGCGTCATCGGTACTAAGTTTAAAAATTTATTTTTAATTTCTTATAACTTTTTAATTAAGTATTACGAAAAAAAAAAATAAAATAATTTTTTTAAAAAACTTATAGGTATATGATCTTTCCATTTATGACAAACATTTTTTTCTAAAACCCAGTTCATGCCAGAAAATATCCAAATTTATTGTTTTTCTTTTGATCATATGAGAATATTATTCAATAAAATGCTGGTGGTTTTTGCGTTATTAATTTTTTTCTATTAAAAACCGTCATTGAAACCGATTTTTCTCAAAAATTTTGTTGTATAAGATTTAAACAATTTTAAACTATTGAATAGGTAATTCGAGGAACTATCAAATTATGAGGAAAAAATTGGGGTGCCAATCAAAAAAAAAAAACGACGAAGTCATTAATAAACTGAAACAAGGTTCTAAAAAATTTAAAATCATTAGGTATATTGTAAAAAAAATTACTCGGCTAGCATTTGTCGAAAAAAAAAAAACAATCGTAACGATTTTAAGATTTTTTTTCTAAACCTCACACGTACTGTATTAAAAATGATTTTGTTCATTTAATGCTTTTTTTTTGGCAAAATAAAAATTTGTGTTTGTAATATTCTTGTCTTCGGCTAAACAATTAATAACGTATTTAAATACGAATAAAAAGTAATGTAAAATTTCTCCTTATATAGTGCATAACAACCCATCACGTCCTGTGGATTTAGGTACACATATGCCGCAAAGGTAAATTCTCGTATTTACAGAAGTATTACCACAAACACAGAACCAGCTGTAACGAACTTAACCAAATCTCACGCACTGTCTATCATACAACCTGAATTTTGGATTTAGTCAGGGTTGATATATTTACCAAACTGTTCAAATAGCGTCCACACAAGAGTTGGATGTTAAAAATGATACATGTTAAAAACGAAATTTAGGAGTTATTGTACAGGGTAAGGCGGCATATATATGAAATAATGCATGTTTGTTTTTAAATATAGGTTTCAAATATAAGTTTTTTTGTTAATTTTTCTACATATTCTGGTGCCCTAGACATTTCATTGTCTCCTATAATCTTATTAAATACGATTTGAATGGAACAACTACTCAGCGGGCATATACCCCGACCTGCATTGGATTATACCTTCAAATCATGGTAGATCGGTAGCCAATATCATTTGTCAATTCCTAACCAGACATAGACCGATTTCGGAATTGACAAATGATATTGGCTACCGATCTACCATGATTTGAAGGTCGGGGTATTTGCCCGCTGAGTAGTTGTTTCGTTCAAATCATATTTAACCCATTTTGTCCCAGTGGTGCGCTAACGCATCACATTTTTTTTGTTAAATTCAGTAAATATTTTTGCATATCCATTTATAAATTTTATTATTATCAGTATTAGAGAACTTAGTACCGTACGAACTGTAGATTTTTATTTTAAAACAAAAATTTTATGACACCTCAAAAATCAAGAAAAACGCTGCATAATTTTAAAAGGTTGAAGTGGATCTAAAACAGTAAAATATTTTATTTTTGGAAAGTATTGTCATCTTTGGTAGGTCTACAATATGTAGATTACATGGTAGAAAAAATACATTTAAAATATAATATAGATTATGGTTTATTTTTATTAAATAATTACTGGTGCGTGAACGGACCACTGGTTTTATCCATGAAATAAAACCAAGCTATTGCCAGTCTCGACAAGTCAGCCTATGTAGCGTAAACAGTCGCCGATTAGTGTGTTGTTTAGTATTTGTTTGTTTCTTGTGCAGTACACGTGATATTTAATTGAAATCAGTAAAATATGCCGTTTTCGAGATATTTGACTCAAAGGAAATTAGAAGCGGCTCTGGAGGAGATCGTTACGGATTTGGAGAATAATGATGAGTTATTATGAAGTATTACTCGTAGTATTTTTATATTTTATAGATGCAACTCATTCTAGCCTTGGTCTTAGCGGTGACGTTGTCATGAGTCTACTTTCTGTTGTGGATAAGCCAGTGAATCACCAAATTTTTTTTCGACAACTTTTTTTCGTCATTCAAACTCTTCGTACATTTAAAAAATAATGGTTATTTTGCCACCGGTACTATCCGCGAAAATAGGACAAATAAGTGTCCAATCGAAAATGGTAAATCATTTGGTAAAAAAGACCACGAGTCCCATATTTCAGCATATGATTCTGAATCAAAAGTTTCTATTGTCCGTTGGCACGATAATTCGGTTGTAACGGTGGCAAGTAATGTTTATAGTGTAGCTCCTGTTCAAAGTGTTAAACGCTATAATATAAAAGAACGAAGAGATGTACAGATACCCCAACCTTATGTAATTGCCCAATACAATAAATATATGGGTGGTAGCCTTTATTTTGTAATTCATTGGATAGCTTAGTCGTCAACGCATGGAAAATTTATAATGTTGTCAATGAAAAAAATTTCCCAGGTAGATTTTAAATCTTACGTAGCCTTGCGACTTTTAAAAACTGATAAAACAATAATTGAAGGGAATCTTGCTCCTGCTATAGATGAACTGCGTTATGATAATACAGGTCACCTCATGATTTCTCATGCCAATAAAGCACGAAGGAGCTGTAGAATTTGCCATAGCCACACAATTTACATTTGTAATAAATGTAATGTACATTTACATACTTCATGCTTTGTACAGTATCACCAAAAATGAAACCGGGTGTTACCAGTGATGCGTTCACGCACCATGAAATATTATAATGTTTTTTTTATTAAGTAAAGTTCTATGTAGAAAATAATTTACGCTTAGTTATTTTATGTAAGATTGAAACTTTTTATGATATATTTTCGTTAAAATTATTAGTTATTTCTTATGTGCCTCAAAATAATATTTCATGTGTCCTCCCAGTGGTTCGTTTACGCACCAGTATTTTTTTTTATATACGTTAATTTTTTTAATTTTTTTTGACACATGGAATATATTCTTAAGTGTAATAAAATAAATATTTACAAACAAAAATGTTCGTTTTTTGAATTTTTCAATGCTTGGGATACAATTAATTAGGTTAATAACAGTAGTTAGTCCACCTGGGCTAGAGGTCGCCGCTCTCGGTACTTGTTTTGCAAGTCGCTATTCGCCACAGAGACATCTATGATGTCGGTCGGATAGTAGCATTTGGACCATATTGAGAAGTTTTACATACCTCTCACCACTATCCTATAATCTTGTTGCTGTGGCAATCAAGTTTGTTTTTTCAAATAACACGCTATGTTTTTTTTATTGGATAAGCACATTTTTCTGCATACGACTACATAACATTTTCATGGAGTCGCATGATGTTAATTAACTATGAAATTTATAACTAGCAAATCTTGACTTTGTTGCTAACTTCTGTCACAATCTTTCACTTATTTCGGTCATAATGTAAATACAGATAATAAACATAAATACATTTCACAAATGTTACTAAGCATTTAATCTCTTAAAATTACAGGCGCAGGTAAGTAATTTTTAACATAAAAAATAACGAACACTATTCATCTGCTCATCGTTTGTTTCTTAGTGTTGCAAAGTTGTTCATATTTGAAACGACTTGAGTAAACTACAGAAAACTACTTGCTGTCTCGTCTGCTACAAATTAAAGGAAAATAATAATGAATGAATAACATGTAAATAATGAGGAAGCGAACAAAAAGACTTGAAATTAATCTAGAATCTCTTTTGTTTTTCAAAAAATAAAAAAACCTATAGTCTGTTCGTTTTAAGAATGGTGTTGGTTTTAAATATGGAGCTATTCCCAGCTTCTAATTTGTCAAAAGTTCACACTAGGACCAGCTCTCTATGGTCAACTGGTCATGTCCATTAGTATCTGCAGACAGGTCTATTACTTTGACTCTAGCCCCACAATAATTCAGGAGCGAGAGTGCGACGTTATTCATACGAGTACACACCATGATTATGGACAAAGAGTGTGCTTTTTACTCTTTAATTATAATGATATAAAGAATAATGAAGGTAGTAGATATTACATACTAAAATAACAAAAGTGATTAATAATTTGGATATGTATATATTTAACGATAGCAAGCAAAATATATTAAATCTCATTAGTTAAAATGATATACATTTTGATGTAGAGCTGATATCATGCATAAATTCTTTGACTTTCCTGAAAATAATCATCTAAATACCTAATGCAACTATGAAATATATAATAAATGGGATTACTACCTACCTAATAGGGGAATGGAAAATAAATGAAAATTAACGACTGCACGGTAGCAATGAATTTTTTTCAAATTATTAGTCATTTTAGACCCGTTATCTTACTATAGAATTGGTTATGTATTATTTATCTTTATTTTTTATATCATAATCAAAAAGTAAAAAGCAAAAGCACACTCTTTGTCATAATCATGGTAAATGTATATAGGACGTCGCGTTGCAGTCGCGCATGATTTGTGGGCGGGAGTCAAAATATTGGATTAGACGCTGGTGGCATGTCCTAGGATCAGTATTATTTTTCGTTCAGAAGCCAAAGGTTTTCAGTTGATATAACTTCTGATAGGTGAGCAGCTTTTGCTGAGCACATAAAAGAAGAAACGAAACTGTTTCGCTTGAACCTTGAACGATATCATAGTCTATATGATAATATTTCATAATTTTGACTTTATTTTTTATGATTCTAGAGACAACTAATTTGTTCGTTATTTGGAATTCATAATACAATTACGTACATATCAACCAGACACGTACAAAAAATGATGAAACTAATTAAAAACCAATAGCATATTTACAACTTGTATAATCTCATCTTTAATATTATTGCATGTAAGGTCCATATTTGCACGGTAACATTATTATTTCTCTAGCGATTTTAATGATACTTGAACATGTTATAGACATGACACGTCTTAATTTAAAATCGAATAATTTCATTATTTTATTACAGTTGGGATGATTGAAGTGGTTGCAAAATTCGGTCATAAAAATGAGTCAATAAGTGATTAAAAAAAACATCAACAAAAATGAAATAAACAAAGTTAATTAAACCAGTATTCTAGTAAATTGAATCCAAAATTTAATCAATTTAAAATAACAAAATAATAACATTTATCCAGATACTCTTTATTTATGTTTTTGAAAATACGACTGACAAGTTACATCAGCTGGCAATTTATAAAGATTCACGGCACAGTAAGTGAAACTATTCTTTTAATAAAGGCTGTGTCTAAGAATATGTAATAAATGAGAAGATATAACTAAACTTAACGGCAGTAGTAGCTTTTACCTTGAAAATGTATTTATAAATGGGCAAATCCGTACACTATTCAGTGTAGCCGCAGTCAGTTTGTATTGTAAAATTAGTGTTTACTTCACTGTTTACTAGTGAGCCGCAAGCCTAACATATTAAAAATGTGATAGGGTATTAACTGCGACCATTCGCTAGGTCTGAGTGGCAGGCAGATGGTAAACAGACCAGCTTACGGGTTGCCGCGGTCTAACTTGTTCTGCCAAAGGCGTCGCATATAGGAAGCAGGTGAATAAATAAGAAAAAAGGCGAATCAAATTATAAATATATGTATCATATCAAAGTAAGCATTGATTAAAAGAATTATTACCTCATGAAAAGTAATAAAATAACTAAAAATTACCATAAATTGAAAAAAAAAAAAATTAAACTAAATAAAACGCAACAAAAACACTGTCAGTTTTATAAAACAGTTAAGAATATAAAAAAAATTATAACAATAATTACTACACAAATCAGAACAATAACTGAATATTAAAAAAACCTATATCACAACAAAGAATGAAAACAGAAAACATAAAAATAAATAGCTCGTAAAAAAATATCAGAACAAAAAAATATACTTATACAGTGTGTCCCCTCATTGATTTCACAATAGGTGATATAGACTTCAAATTTTAGATTTTTTTTTGCAATTTGAGGGTTTATCCCTGGTTATGTGAAAAGAAATTGTTGCTGTACTTTTGTTTTATTTTTAATCACATAGGCCATGGTAGTTAAGTAAAAACTACTTTCTTGTTATGTAAAGTACATTTTCTATAAAAACAGCAAAATATCAATAAAGAAAGATATTCAGATTAATAAGTTATACTTATATGCAAAATTTTAAGAAGATCCGCCTACTTTGATGATTTTGACCTTTTTCTACCATAACCGCATTTTATGTATGTAATTTACTTAAATAACTAAATAAGTTTTGTTTTCGAAATCGACATACTTAGTGATGTAAAATGGCGTTTATTATACAGGAATAAAACACAAAATATTATTATATTACTAACTCCAAATTGTATAAAAACTATTATAAATAAAACAATATCAACTTCTTGATATTTTTAAAAAAATAAATAATTTTTGAAGTATAAATTTTAAGGAGTTGTTACTCTTTAAAGCGGCATTAACACGCCTTCGTCGCAAGGATAACCAACAGAAAACTTTAAATCGCTATTCAAATTTTTTAATTGATGAGAACGAAAAATGAGAAAACAACATGATTCATCTTAAATACCATATGAATTTAACATATAAAAATTACAGGCAATACTGATGCCTATTTTCTTTATTAATAAGAAATACGAACATTTTATTTGGTGTCATTTTATAAAATTAAATAATCGTATTTATTATTAATGAAAAAATAAGTAAAATCAGTATTTATTGAATATATGATTATAAATTAAATCTATGGTATTTAAGATGAATTACCTATATGTCTTCGTTTTTCGATATTACTGAGAGATGGATAGACTGGATATCTGGTGAAAAGGCAGCTTTAAAATACAACTGAGCTGAAGTTTGTATATAGCACTGCTCTTAATAAATAATCCCCGTATAATCTACATAATCAAACAAAGCATTTTAAATTTTCAACTAGAAAAATCAGCAATTGGGAAAACGTAACCATTTTAATTCAGTAATTAATCTTTTCTTCCAATCACATATTCGACAAAAGCAGAAATCGGCTTGTTTCGTCCGTCATAATGAAAATGACATCGTCATATTAATATTTGACATAGGTGACAATTTTGGCATTCTGTAGTCACACATAACATGATAGTCATTTTCTTTATGACTGTAACGTAACCATGTCGTATATCCACGCTCACATCACTAGACATACTAATGGTTTTTTTAATGTAATTGATTATTTTTGAATACCTATAATATACGCGATTAGACGCCGCCCATGGCCCGGAATTGTTTCAAGTTTAAAACTACTACTGCCGGTATCACTAGATATAACATTTCTCGAGTGTATCTAGATTGATATGTATGTTTTATTAAAACAAATTTTATTAATTTGGGACATTGTCATAACAAAATACCAAGCACGTAAAGAGTAACCGTCAGTTCTAAACCTTGCTAGCCGCGCGGAAGTCTTCATGCCGGCATGTTTTGTGGTGGCCCTTGCCACAGTGAAGAGCAGTAACAGTACAGTTTACCAAATGAGTAAACAACTAATATTGACTCAATAACTACTGAATACTAATTGGATCAGTCTACTACCAGCCAAATACAATTCAGTTCATTATTTTTATTTAGCAGATTGAAGTTTTTTTTAAATATTATGTAAGTAATAAATAATTAATAGGGTTGGCAAGTCGTGCGGCTATTCAGTGGTGCAACAGCAAGCAGATAGACATCTAGTGAGGCAATGACTAGCTGGCGTACAAGTCGATGCGAGCCACGAGACTAGTCCATTGTTGTATGTCGTAATGTTTACACACTAATTTATTCCTCTCCGTTGTATTTTATGTTGTACTGTTGATAATTTTATTTGTTGTATTTTATTGTTGATATTAATTTAATAATAAAATATGTCAGACGTGCGCAAGGGTAAAAAAACGGCTATACGCTGACAAAGTGAAAAAATTTATCAAATTCCCGGATTTATTCTATAAATAATTTGTAAGGTGTGCGAGACAGACCTGATGTGCTGGGATATATATAATTATAGACGTCACGTAAATACTGTGCAGCATAAAACTAAAAAAAATTGCGTGCCTTCGAAAATACAGTTTATGTTCGATTTACTGTTAATGCTGACTGCCTGTGATGTTCCGCTGCACATACTTGATAAACAACCATTTCGCACGTTCTGGAATAAATTATAATTAATTAGTTTTTTTAATTACAATCGTTAAAGAATAAGAGTTAAATCGTGTTGTCTGTGAAGGCAAAACATAGACAACCCCAATTATAACCCACCACGGCTAGTAAGCTATTCTAGGAGGCAAGAGTCGTGGGTAAGAGTTCTAGCACTGCTAAATTTGAGAATCAGTTGTTAAAATTTGGTGTTGTTATAGCAAAATATTATTTAAGAATGAGAACGATTTCAAAGGGCTGTGGGCGCCATGAGTTAAAGAAACTCAAGAAAAAAAACCGGAATAAAATTGAAACTAGTTTAATTAAATCTACGTGTAGCAAAATTTACAAAATATCACAACACTACTAGCCCAAAAGATAGGCTTGGTAGCAGCAACTATACTAATGAGATATGCAAAAAGTTAAGCATAACAAATTAAAATCGAGCAGCAGCCCAAGCTCTGACAGCGGTAAGATAAAACAAGAAATATGTACAAGGTACAAAATGAGGTAAGAATATTCAAGAATATATATACTTAATAACTTACTCTACTCTCTACAAAGCGGTAAGCACAAGCTAATATTGCACAAAAAAAAAAACATCTAAAGCCCGATAAGCGTAGGTAACTAACCTACAAAGTTACTTACCCCTACGTGAGGTAAAAAAAGGTACTACGACTGTACTACGGATTTTTGGCAAAGGGCCACCAAAATCAACCATAGTAAGCAAAAAGTACAAGAACACGCGCACCAAATTGTAAGCAAAAAGGCAATTACAACGGCTTTGCTAGCGATTTTATGCTAAAGGTAACTAAAATCAGGTAACCGTGGTTAACATAACCTAGTAAGTACCAAATATATGATTTGCAAGCAACAACATATCCTGCAAGCAGTAAATTACAAACTACATAAGGTCCTACGCCTTACGCATTTAAATAGACACTAACACTGGACTGATGGTCATAAAAATACAAAAAATAAAAGGTAATGGCGTGTCCGCTTAAATGCAAACGGGTACCAAACAACACATCTTAAAATAACATCAACGGCTACAAGCGAACCACAAGTAATTAAAAAAAGGCAAACTAAGGCCGGCTAGAGGCCCTAACGGTAAGCAATCTATATCCTGACTGGCAGAAAAATGCAAAAAAGTACTTATCTTAAGCAATCGGGCTGAACAACAGCTCCTTCGGAATTCCGCATGCGTGGGTTAGATCGGCATCAGGCCGTTAGTACCATCCCATAGTTAAAGTGATCTCACAAGCTTAAGAATTCAGTAATACGTCCAAGGCACAGTTAACCACGTGCGTAGTTTTCTAGGTAATCCATCCACATCGGGCGTACGTGGCAAGTAATTGAAATAATAAAATCACCACACACATTCCACTTGTTCCTTTGTAGATAATTCCATGGAAACCATCGGATTATAGTTCCAGGGAAACCAGTTAGTACTCAAAAAACTCCTTGGCCAACATCAAGTTGGGAAAATATCGCTATCCCAGTTAGAGGGTAGTAATTACGGGTTGTATTACCATAAAAGCATCGGCAGTTGTATTACCATAAAAGCATTGGAGTTTTACTCCAATACACCAAAAAGGGTGCATCAAAAGGAATGCATAAAAAAATGCCTCAAAAAATGATAAAAAAATCACAGTAATAAATCAATTAGGAAAGTCTGAAACAAAATCTCGATATGACTATACGTTCTATAAAATAAATAAAGTTAACATACCTGCAACTAACATCCAATAAAGCGATTGAAATATTCAAGCCACGAGGTGTTTCAAGAAAGTGCAAAAGCCGACCGCCGCTTGTGGTTGCCTCGTTGGAAATGCCTGAGTCGGAAGCGAGTTAATCTAAATTCCCCACCGCGACAGCGCAGAGGGTACCACGTAATTGTTGAGTAGTTAAATTAAATAAATTATCACCATGGACTGATATTGTACCGATCAAAAAGGTATGTATATTAAGTTTCAGACTTTACTGGTAATCATTTTCAAATTCAACAGCCTGGGCGTATTACGTGAATTAACAGGTAGTTAACAATTTGTCGGTTGACTAGCCTCGTGCCGCCGTAATATTTTGGAGACGGAACCTCGAGAGGGTGTTCCGAATCGAAAATTGGTAATAAACTTAGTTGTGACAGAAATTGAAAATTTACTCTTACAAAATATATGTACCAACTGTAGGCGAAGGCATTGTAAATAGGATGAAATGTGTATTAAAAAATATACGGCTGTGGTTATATGTTGACGAGACGACAGATAGTAAAAAAAGATTCTATTGTAAATGTTATAGTACGTGTACAAGACCCTCTTAAACAGACATTTCCACTATCACTAGCTAGCAAAAGATTAACTGAGTGTACTGACAAAAGAATTAACCAACACGCGGATGGTGCTGGAAACATTAGAAAAATTTGATCTGTCAACAAGACAACTGTTGATGTTCGTGACCGATGGTGCCTCTACAATGTGTTTAGTAGGCCCGTTCTCTTCAGGAACACGGTTGTAGGTTGGTACATGTGACGTGTAAAGTGCATGCTTTACATCTTGTGGCAAAAACTATTCGACAAGGTTTTCCAGAGGTAGATGCATTAATAGCAAGTAGACAAAAAGTGTTCCTTAAATCTCCTAAATGTCTTTCGGCATTTCACAGCAAGTGTCTCGGTATTCCCGAACAACCACAGCCGATTCTTACACGTTGGGGAACATGATTGAAGGCAGCTTTTTATTATGCTGAATATTTACAACAAATAAAAACTGTGATAGTACAATACAATCCTGACGAGGCTGTAGCTATTAAGGAGAGCCAGACAAAATTCGAGGATATTTCCGTTGAAACAGCTTTAAAAACTATTCACAAGAACCATAAAAGACTACATGACGCCGTACAAAACTTACAAAACAGTGCGTTGTCGTTAGCGGAGTCACTGCAAATAGTGGACGAAGTAAATCTACTGCTACGCTCTATAGGTGACGCAAAAAATGAGCCCGTTAGAGAAAAGTTCGCACGTGTGTTAAAGCAAGACACCGGTTTTACCAGATTAAGACAAATTTATGGTGGTACTGATGGTGCAACCCCAGATCCGTTAAGTGCGTTCAAAGACTATTTTAAGTATACCTGTATTACATCAATGGACGGCGAACGGTCGTTCTCAAAATATAAGCATATTTTTTCACCACAGTGAATATCATTCACGGAGACAATTAGAAACATACCTGATGCTGCAAAATTTTTACAGATCTTCTCCAGTTTGTGCTAACCAAGCTAATTCATTAAGCTAATGCAGAGGCTAAGTTGTGCATACATTATTATAAATTGTAGCAGTTTATTGCTTTTGTTACTAGTTAATTTTTTTTATTACGCATATTATGATACTTACGCCTATGTCTCGCCGCACATTTCTGCCAACTCTTATTATTATTATCTATAACAATTGTGAATATTCACTTGAAATTTCGTTCTCTAGTTATAATGGCTATGCCTATTTGTAATAATTGCAATATAAAAATTCTGTATTGATAATATCAAAAATAAATTAATAAAAATTAAAAAAAATATATTGAGCAATATTTTAAAAGACAGGATTTTTGTGTTAGATAAGCAACGATAGCAGTTGATGCAAAACAACAATAATAATTTTCTTTTTAATATCCTTTTATTATACCTTGTTATTAATTAGGTAAATATTAGATAAAAAGGGGCTTTCCTGCAAGAAGAATAAACTAACATAAGGAGTGCTTAATCAGGCTTTAGCCAATCAAAACTTATATGTTTTAAAAGCGCCACTGTGACGTCATTGGTAGCCAATTTGAGCCCCCAAAAAACACAATATAACGTGTCCCAAATTAATATACTAAAACAATTTTAAATCAATACAATGATAATAGTGTACGATTCCGTAATAAAGGTCGTTAACTGAGAATATTAAAAACTTTATAAGAATCAGTGATGTAAGAATACAAAGAATGAAAATATAAACTTTCTCATGAATTAAACAAAATCAACAAAATTGTGAATTACAGATAAAGACAAGCGTGTTTCGTAATTAAAAAAAATATATTTGGTAAAATTTTAGTTTTATATTACGTGTTAGGTTGCTTCGTAAACGTCTTCAAAAACCGCACTTCTTAAAATGTACCGAACAGATTCGGCTTAAATTAGAGACGGCTTAGCTTCACAAAATAAAAGCCATTTCTTTTGCAGCTCTTCATTCTTTGGAAATCTGTGGGATGATAATATTTATCGTTCTATCACTTGTATCGAGACAGTACTTTACACAGCATTTGGTAGGCATTGTACCCTAAAATAGAGTAGAAATTTAATTTAATTTAATATTTCCATCTTTTTGATTGTGTAGATTATTTTTAAATTGAAACGAAAATATCAAATTCATTGCGATTTTCAGCTTGCTGTTTTTGGTTACGATTACATAATATTATTAAAAACCATTACTTAATGTTCAGTTTAGCGGAAAACGAAAATATTTATACCTATTTTTATTTATGAAAAAGCCATCGAGGCCTACCTAGTTTCCAAAAAATTACCCTTATATTATAATGTTGATGTAGTAAAACGTGCATGCCCTAAAGCCTGTCTTATATAATCTGGCTGTGTCACTTTAAACTTCTAGGTATTTTCATTAAATGTAATAATAAAGTTATAAACATAATTAACATAAAATCAGTAAAACCATAATTAAAAACCACACAACCTGCCACTATGAACAATACGAAAATAAACAGCCATTGTGTCTACGCGTGATGTCAGTTTGACGTTATCTGTCTCTTTCTAATTTGCTTACACCGCTAAATCGGGATTAAACACTCCTTGTTGGTTTAATCTTCTTGACTTTCCTGAACTTCAAATCATCACTATTTGGATTCAATGTTTGCTTAAATTGCCATTCGATATGACTATTGGACAGTGACCGCAAACATTTAATTAATGGGATTAATGGAATCCTACAAACTTTCTAAAACTATTGATTCCTGATTGGAACAGAGTTTTGCTGATAAAGAACAATCGTTTTCTTTTGTAATCTATATTCTATTTATGTAGATACATGCATTATTTCAAGAGAGTTTAAGGTGGTATTTTCATCGGATGGCCAACATAAATTTTTAAATTTCTCTTAAGAGGACTGACCACCTTGAAAATTTATCCATTTGCGAGCGTGAAGCACTCGACGACTGGAAGGAAAGCTGAACATATAGATGAATTAAGAAAAATTGTTCTTAATAGAACAATGTTCAAAGGCAGTCCTTTGAACATAGTACAAAAAAAAATCCTAAAATAACCTGATTTTGGATGATTTTCGAATTGGTTAAAAAAAAATGGACATATTTTCAATAAAGTGCCTCCTGAGGGTAGTATACTGAACGTTTGTCAATCGAAAAAAAAAATATTTCACAAAAAATAACCATGTTACTCATGAGACGCCGAGACCCGAACCTCTACCGACACCAAATTATATTGCTGATATATCTATATATCTTATTTTTGATGGTATAGGAAAATATTCTGTTTAAATTTTCAATCGTTTGCAGATTTAGTGCATGAAATTATAAGCAAAACTGATATTTATTTTTTTTATTTCTACTAGAAGTAACTCTCGTAGAACTCTAAATAAAAAGCAAATAAAAAAAAATAGACATTAATTTTGTCTATAATTTCACCTACTAAAGCTGTTCCTGATTGCAAATAAAATAGTAGTTTTTGTTTTTGACGATCATGAATAGAACCAGTTTAAGAGCGATTTAGGGTCGGTTTTTTTTTCACCCTATGGGTAAGTTATTGAGAACTAACAAAATTATTAGAAAGAAGTGATTTCACTTCAACATTTTATTTATGACTATATTCAGATCCTAACCTTCTAATTAGTTACCATTATTTACACGAAGGTGAATAAAACGGCCCTTACAGATGTATGTTAGCCCCTGATGGGATCACTGACAACAGAAATTTAAATGTTTACGAGATCACATGGACAAATATTTGATAGTCAAATACTATGATATGTAGACAAATTGTCCTACGCAAAATATAAAAACAAAATGAATAAAGAAAAAAATTCAGAAAGTACGCACAGAAGGAAAGAATAATAACAAAACTTGGAAGATCTTAACAGCATGAAATATAAAGTAAACAGTGAGCCCAATATATGTCTATTGAGTAGAAAATATCGAAATAATAATAGGTAGTGAAAGACAGTTTTGCATTAATAATGTTGTTTGTATAGGCGCATAAAAGGAAACATTTCGAACTGATTTTATTGAAACGCATAAAACATAATTAAATGATGTAAAGAAATATTGTCTCAACGTTATTTGTCGTATTTTCTAAATTTTTCTTTTTCTTTCTTGGGGTTATTACTACATGCATAGTTCCTGGTTATCTGAAAAATACAATTAGTTACCACCCAGTATGCTACTAGATAAATAAGCCTCTGTGCTTGTGACTTTACGTCAAAAGATCAGTCGGAAAAAAAAAAGAATTAAAATAATATAGATTTATTGGGGTCAAAATAAATAAAGAGTGTTTAGTGCCATATCCCCAAAAAAACAACTATGCAGCTACGGACACGTGTTTCGGAGTTATTGCCCCTCATCAGCGTAGCGTAGCTAAAGAATTGGATCTAGGATGGGATAGATCAGGAACAAGAACTAAAATAAAGCTGGAAAGTACAGTACACAGTACTCAATTAGTGCCTTCATGTTCCCATGTGGGGCCTCAATGATCAGTCAACACACAGAGCTCTATGTGAACTGCCCGTTTGCACCTGGCAAATACAAACAAAATAATATGGATTTGTTGGGGTCAAAATAAAATAAAGAAGGTTTCGTGCCATATCCCCAAAAAAACAATTCTTAAACAAATATTCTTAATCCAGTGGCTGCAGAAAGGGTCTAGTGGGAGTAAAGGGATCTTATGGAGTGGGGGGTTATTATGTAACTCCGAAGTGACTTTTGCACTAAACACTCTTTATTAAAAAAAAGAATTGTTCAAAATTACTATTGTATAATTTTTAAGTTTCAACAGTTCTATGGAAGTATCTATGGATGTTACATAAAGAAATAATATATGTGTCAAATTTCATGCTTGACACATTCTACAAAAAGAAAAATACATAAAATTGAAAAAGGAAACAGATTCGTTTCTGAAACGTTAGGGAAATATATTATTTTTTTGTCTCATATTAGTTGTCAAAAAACAACCTCTGACTAATTTTTTGACGTAAAGTCACAAGCGCAGAGGTTTATTTTTCCAGTAGCATACTAGGTACAGTAGTATTTTTTAGATAACCAGAAATTATTCATGTGGTAGTAAGAACAAAGAAAGAAAAGAAAAAATGATATAAAGAAATAATTAAAATTTCAAAAAAAGACTGTTTTTTATTAACGTTCTTCTCAAAATCACAATGAAATACATTAGGTTCTCTAAGCTTTTTTTCGAAATAAATATCCTTTTAGTGGTTCTTTATTTACAGTTATTAAAGATTTCCGAAAATGTTAAAGAACCATCAGCGTCAAAACTAAAATACTTGAAACAAAACCGGATTATTGGAATGATGTCCTTATTTAACTAAATGTCACTAAATCCATTTGGCTGAACTGCTTCAAGAACTAAAGTTCAAATTTCTGTTGACAATGAAACTATGAATTTAACTAATAGTGCTAAAACTTGCTTGATTATAAACACCAAATTAAGATATTCTGCACATGTGTCATCCATCATTAGAAAGTCCTACTGTTCCCCTGAAATCCATATAGGTGGGCCAATAGATATATAGATGGTGAAGAAAGTAAACTGTGGATAGTAAATGTGTAAGCGGCAGCGATACGACTCCTTCCATTCTCTTCGCTGCCAATGATGCGAGCTGAGAGTAACCACACGAATGTATATACTTTCTTAGTTAGGGGGAAGGTTCTTCCCCCACTTACATATTTTTATGTTGCATACCCGGATTGTATACTAAATAAAAATATGGAAATGATTTTTTGTATATATTAAAAGGTGATTTTGGATGGCTACAATTAATACGAAATTTGATATTATTGTTTTAAAATACACATATTGTATTTATTTATGATTTTGAAAAAATGCAAATTTTTTCTTTATTCTCCTTATTTCACTATTTTAGGCTAAATATAGATTGTTATTCTCTCCAGATTAAGTGAAATAGCAACTACTTTGGATGGCATTAATCACGCAGAAAGCAGGAGTGATTCCTGCGCCAGACGACAGGTCTTGCAATTGACATTAGGAATGCAACACGCAGCTACGGTAGACCAAGATGTTGAAAGCACCATCTTGACAGGCCACAATGAATCCCTCGTTCTCTGACTTAAGCCTGGCTAACATTAGAAAGGCGAATGTCAGTTTGGTCGACAAACCCAGTGTTTCTATGTTCTTATTGAAGACATCTTGCTGGGGTTTATCGACGTGCTGCCGAAACAGATTTCTCTGTTCGGCATGTCGGATTAGGGTTTCAGGCGATTTGACTGAATATTAGTGACTGACTTTACATCAGCAACTCATCAGCATCTCTTTGCCGCCTTGAACAATCCGACGCTATTCCTGCAGTTTCGTAATGTTTTACGCACTGCAAGAGAGGATCCAAACTCATGAGGATGTTACATGCCAAACTCAGTACTACTTTACCATGCATACACGTATACACTATGCTCAAGAGTCCTCAGCTCCCCCTTGGACGTGGGAGGTACACACGAGGAACAAACAATCTAGGTTGAATACTTTTGTGAATTTTCATTATCTTGGAGATATCTATGTCTAATTGGCGCAGCTCGTCTCCCGTCCACCTCACTATTCCAAAGGAGTAGAGCAGAACTGAAGCAGCAAGCATATTAGAAGCAAGTACCTTGTTCTTAACCGAATGTTCGGAAGACCATATCTTTAGGAGTCGGTGTCTGTACGGCCTCGGAAAAAATCCTTAATTTGCTTTGCATCCTGGATGTGCCTTTGTTGCACACCCAGATACGTGTAGGTCTCTCAGGCATCTAGATGTGTTAGGATGCTCCCACCTGCGAGCTGTGCATCTTCAAAGAATTTTCCGCTGCATCCTCTCTTAAGATGAACGACTTCCCATTTATCCAACCCAAATTTTATACCAATGTCCCGCGTATATTTCTCAACCACATAAGAGCGTGGTGTAGTTCGCGCTCTCCGGAAATATTAAGTTTAAAATTATCCATATAAAATAGATGGGTGACACTTCAGACGGAGTGCTCGGTATTAATAATCACGGGTTTGGGAGAATCCAACAGACAATGGTAGCAGTGAGATGCAGAAGAGGAGATAACTCCTCTTCTGAATGCCACCTGACCTCACTTTTTCTGTGGTGAGTTGTGACACGCTGTGCACCTATTGTTATGCTGAAACGAGTTATTATCATTACTGTTATTATAAATTTTTAAATGAAGTCGTGTTTAAGAATATGAAGTATATGAGAATATCTATCATTTCTTGAGTGCATACCAGATTTAAATTAAGATTACAGGGAGAATGGAAAATAGAAAGAAGTATTTGGTGACTATAAACAAGAAAATTTTATTTGTGTGTCAAAAGAAAATTTACAATTTTTGAATGTTATGTTATAATAAAAATACATATTTTATTGAAACCAGTTTTATTAATTTGGACATTTCTATGTAAGGAGTAACTGTCAGTTTAAGACCTTGGCTGCCAACGTGGATAATCATGTCTCCATGCCCTCATGTTCTATGGTGGCCACAGTAGAAACGCTTACGCGAAGTTTCTCTACTGTACATGTGCTCAGCTCGATTTACTCTCGCTGTGAAATTTTTGATAGATGACCGACATTAACATGTTGACTAATTAACCGATGTTTCTTTATAAATGCAGTTGAAAGTGATATAGTAATAGTTACAAGTATGTGTCACATCGAGTTCATGGTTAACGTTTCAGTAAAATAGTTATGGCAATTTTTTTAGGTTTATTTGTGATTGTATAGGTTGATATAAGTATTTGAAACACCAATGAAACAGGTATAATTAGATCTGCCTAAAATTTTTTTACTTAAATAGCACAGTTCGGATCATTAATTTTATTTAGTGGATTGATGTTTTTTAAATATTAAATTACTATTCTACATGATGCTTTGTGGTGACTGTGAATATATACTTGAAATTTTGTCCGCGCTCTAGTCATTACACATCAATATCTGACCTGTGACCACTTGCGGTGTAGAACAATATTGAAACTGCTCTTATGTTTGTGTTATTCTTGACGTTATAGAAACAAAACCGTATTCAGCTGCGATCTCTCTTTGTACTTACACTCCGTAATACACGCACTGAAGAATTTTTAAACGATTAGTTCTTCTGCGTTCCTGACAATGTAAACTTCTTGACTGCTTTCCAAACATTAGAAGGATGATATCTGCCATTGTTCTTATTTCAGTAAAATGTGAGTCTGCAAACAGCAGAGAGATTTTTATTTCTTCTTTTTTATACTTTGGCTTTTATTACTTTTATGCCTGCTATAGCTCGGCATATCTGATGAGAATAAATATTAAATTAGTTTTATTATATTTTATAAGTGCCATAAGGTAAAAGGAGATTAAGAAAGCAGACGAGAGATTACCTCTTCAATTGTTTTTGTTCGTTATTCTACAACTTAAGATAAAATGAGAATTTAAATAAAAGTTTGATATTTTATAGTATAACTGGGATAAAATATAATATAAATCAGGGTATAATCCCCTACAAATAAAAATATAAGTAAAATTACCTGCAATATGTATATACAGCGTGTTTTAATTTAAAAGCAGGAGCGCAGAGGTACGCCTATTTTCAATTACGTCTGCCATCTTGAATTTTAATATTTCGACCACCTTAATATCTGATTTTTGTAACATATTTAATCAACTAACTATTGATACTAGGTTCATTGAAATCGGCTAAGGAACAAAAATTTGGCGGAGAAATAAAAAAGGTACGATTTTCTTCTACCCACCCGGTATATAAAATAGTATATAATTTAATGTTAATAGTGACTAATATAATAAATACAAAAATAGACATAAACAAATGTAATGGTGTAATCACTACAGTAACCAAAAGAAATTCATCAAATCCATCACTTTCCAGGTTTTCCATAGCAAAAATGGCATGCAATTTCATGACTAGGAAGTTTAATAAATAAAATATTTTCATGTCACTGTTGCACGAAAACATTTAAAATATCAAAAAATTTGCAAATACGAAAATATATTTATTTATAGTCGGTACAAAAAAATATAAATACCATGAATAATAATGCTATAAGATGCGAACCTGTATTACTTGACTTGCCACAATTTTTCTTTACAAATCAATAGGTCTCATGAATAAAATAGAAGCATTTGCTTGAAGTAAGAAGTAAAAGCAAAAGCCAATGCTTCGATACAGGAGGAAAAGCATTTGCTTCATTTTCAATGAATAATATTTTGCTTTCGCCTCATAGCAAATACTTCAGACTTTGTAGCCAATGCTATGTTTTAACAAGTCTTATATTACTTTGTTAATGTTATTAATGCCGAAATGTTTATTTTGATTCTTGGTACATGGTAGTTTTTTATAGAATTTTGAAAAAAAATATTTTTTAGTGAATCTTCATCTGACCAACAGTAAATATTTTACAAAAGAATTTTAATTTTGAAAAAAAAATTGTTTTCAATGAGATGTCATTTTATGAACAAGATATTTTTTTGTCGAGAATTTAAAAAAAAATTCCAAAAAATTTTAATTTTTTTATCAAGATTTGACTAATGGGGTGTAGGTGATGGAAGAATTGAATTTCATGAGATTTCGACAACTCTTCATTTATTGGTTGTGACTTACTTACCACCACAATGCTTATTTGTGTGTGTGTGTGTGCGTGCGTGCGTGCGTGCGTGCGTGCGTGCGTACGTGCGTGCGTGCGTGTGTGTGTGTGTGTGTGTGTGTGTGTGTGTGTGTGTGTGTGTGTGTGTGTGTGTGTGTGTGTGTATTTCACTTTGACACCGTTCAGTACAGTAGCGGTACTTTGAACTTTTATTACGGTGACAGTCTCGAGCGCCAGTTCCTGTTTTAAAGTGTAAGAACACCACTTTATTCTATCAATGGTGTGAAGAAACGGAATACCATGCGGTCTGTGTGTGTGAGATTGTCGTTTGCGTAGCAATGGACAATTTCACCTTATCTGCCGTTAATGATTCTCGGTGTACAAGCAGATTTACTTACTTACATCTTTGCTTTAAATAAAAGACAGAAGTTCAACTTCACTTATTCTATTCATTTAAGACTGCTTCTCAACAGAATTTTTCACTTGTGCACTTCGCGTGCACCTGATGAAACCCTTTCCATAAATCGAAGATTAAATATTTCATCGGTACTTTATTGCAGTTACGATTGAGACGGAACACTTTCCACAGATTGAGGATTAAAAGTCCCATCTCTGAGTCAATACTAAATAAAAATGACAACCGAATATTCTCGATGCTTGTCTAACTATCCAGCAGAGATGTTCAGTTTTACTAACTCGGGCTTTCAACTGTAAACTGTCCCTTAAACTTCTAAATCAGAGATGTGCCTGAGTGACTGGAGATACTAGAAGTTAACTTTCGTTAGTTAGTGATAGATTAGAGCAATAGGTTATTAAATCAGCTTCAATCTTACTTTTTGTACAAATTAGTTATAGTGAACACGAGTATCGCACGGAACGGTTTATGTATTATTTCCCGGAGCACTTAGTGAGATTCTTTCCACAGATCGAGGATTAAAAGTCCTCTATTTATGTCAATGCTAAATACAATGACAACCGAATAATTCCCATGCTCGTCGTTGAAATGATAACCCAATTCTATTAATGAATCGCTAAATTTCCCGAAAATCTCTGACTTATTCGGAAAACAGGCACTTCGGGCAAAATAATACAACGGTAAATTCGGACACAAATGGTAAAATAACGGAAATACAAATAAAAACAGTCAAATTGAGTTCTTCTTGCCTGAGCACTCCCTGGAGAACAAGTGATTCTTTCAAATGGTGTGATTTAATTTATACTAATACCCCTATCCAATAATGGCTGGGATCTGTGTGATAAGCGAGCGTGTTGACTGCTGCCTGTGGCAAATGTTATTTCAGCTTATCTCGACGCATCATATTTAAATAAATTCCTTGGATTAATTCATATAAACAAATAGAAACATATTTATTTACTATGAATAAATGATTTCAACTTGCTTTGAAATCAAACTAAATTAAATGAAACTACTTTCCTCGTACTTGATTGAGTACAAACACAATAAACGATTTATCATTAGAATAATAAACAAGCTAAGATTACTCTGAAAAGAAATTGGTTTGAAACAATTATATTAGAGAAATAATTGTTATTTCAAATACTGGACTTGCAAAATAAATTTAATTTTGGTTCAAAACGGTTCTAAAAGAAATATTAACACAAGCTATCGTATACAGGATGTACCAAAGTGAACTAAAAACCCATTTCGGTCTGGTTACAATAGAAAACTATATACGAAAAAAATCTCTTCGTTACATGGTCTGTAATTTTTAAAGAAAAAAATTGACCTACCTCTTTTTTTTAATACATTCTTAAAAGGATGCTGCATCTGATGGTGTATCGCTTAATTTTCTATATTGATTTGAAAACGTCATAATTCGTATGTAACTAACAACAAAATTTATTCGAATTAAAAAAAAAATGTTTTTCAATGAAATGTTATTTTCTGAAGATGATATTTTTTGTCAACGAGATTTTAATTTCGAAAACAAAAATAGTTTTCCAATGAAATTTTAATTTTTTATCGAGATTCTACTAAAGGGATGTAGGTGATGGAAGATTTGGGTTTCATAGGATTTCGTCATTTCTTCGTTTATTGGTCTGTAACTTTTTTTAAAATAAAATTGACCCCGCTCTTTTTTTTTAATCCATTCTAAAAAGGGTGCTGCGTCTGATGATGTAACGCTCGATTTTCTATATTGATTTAAAAACACCATAATTCGCACATTAGGTGTTGCTTTACCAAAGCGAAGTCTACTACTGAGGTACCTACATATTTATTGAAGCAAATACTAAGGTAGATAGTAAACACGCAGTTTTATTCATATAATTAGTTTTATTCATATTTGTTAAAGCTTTTGCTTCTAGCAAAGCAAATGTTTTTACTTTAAATATGAAGCAAATGCCTGAAAATATTAATCATATAGATCAAACGTTTCGCTTCAAAAATATGTAGTAAAAGAATTTGCTCAGTGGCGGCTGGTGGATTTAGGCTATACCATATCTCAATATTGGAGCATGGAATCAAACAATATTTTAAAGCACGACTATTAATACTGAATGAAGAAATTTTGCAGAAAAAAATTGAGAAAAAAGTTACAAAAATGTGCTGCCGACCCAGATTACTTCTAGACTATATTTGCAAACTTTTTTTTTTTCGTAATCAGAAGGAAAATTTATCACCTCGTTTTCTTTGGTTTTTGAAAATTTAGATTTTTTTTGTAAGGTTATGACATTTTGAAATTTAAGTTCTTTATTGTGTAAATTTCAAAATATCATAACTTTATAAAAAAAAACGGGGTGGTAATTTTCCATCTGATTACGAAAAAAAAATAGTTTGCAAATATTTTCCTAATGGTCTAGAAGTAATCTGGGTCGGCAGCGTATTTTTGTAACTTTTTTTCAATTTTCTTTCTGCAAAACTTCTTCATTCAGTATTGGTAGTCCTGTCTTAAAATATTGCTTGGGTTCCATGCTCCAATACCGAGATATGGATGGCATAACCTAAGTCCACCAGCCGCCACTGCAATTGCTACCTTTTTACTGATGAGTAGAGTTGGCAATTCAGTTCGCATGTCACGGGCGGTGCCAGGTAGAGAAATACCCAATTACGTTTACTATTTTAGCAAAGACTAACATTTGATTTTAGTATATTGTTATGCCGCGTGGTGTGTACAACGTAATTATTCATCTCCGTTGTATTGTTGATAATTTTATTGGTTGTATTTTATTCTTGATATTAATTTAATAATGAAGTATGTCAGACCTGTCCAAGGGTAGAAAACGGTCATGCGCTGACAAAGTGAATAAATTTATCAGTGAATTCCCGGATTTATTCTACAATGGTGCTATACTAATTTGTAAGTTGTGCGAGACAGGCCTGATGTGCTGGGACAAACGTGATTGTAAATGTCACGTAAATTCTGTGCAACATAAAACAATAAAAAAATGGCGTGCCCTCGACAACACAGTTTGTGTTTGATTTACTCTTAGTGCTGATTGCCTGTGATGTTCCGCTGCACATACTCGATAAACAACCATTTCAGGAGTTCTGGAATAAATACAATTCCAAGGTGACGTTCCCAAGTCGCACAACGGTGTGTAACTATGTACCAACTGTATGCGAAGACATTATAAATAAGATCAAATGTGTACTAAAAAATACACGGCTGTGGTCATGTTATGACGAGACGACATATTGTAAAAGAAAAATCTATTTTAATTGTTATAGTCATGTACTAAACCGACATTTCCACTGTCATTAGCTAGCAAAAGACTGAGTGTACTGGCCAAACAATTAAGCGGGTGATTCTGGAAACGTTAGAAAAATTTGACTTGTCAAAAAGTCAAGTGTTGATGTATGTGACCGATGGTGCCGCGACAATGCGTTTGGTAGGCCCTTCTCTTCAACAACACAGTTGTAGGTTGGCACATGTTACGTGTAAAGTGCATGCTTTACACCTTGTGGCAGAAACTATTCGTTAAGGTTTTCCAGAGGTAGATGCTTAATTGCGCATTTCATAGCAAGTGTCCCAGTATTCCCCAACCACCACAGCCGATTCTTACACGTTGAGTGTCCCAGTATTCCCCAACCACCACAGCCGATTCTTACACGTTGGGGAACATGGTTGAAGGTAACTTTTTTTTATGCTGAATATTTGCAATAAATAAAAGCTGTGATACTACAATTCAATCTAGACGAACCTGCAGCCAGACAAAATTCGAGGATATTTTTGTTGAAACAGCTTTAAAAAATATTCACAAGAACTATAAAGGAATACATGACACCATACAAAACTTACAAAACAGTGCGTTGTCGTTAGCGGAGTTACTGCAAATAGTGTACGAAGTAAATCGACTGCTACACTCTATAGATGACGCAAGAAATGAGCCCGTTGGAGAAAAGTTCGAACGTATCTTAAAGCAAGACACCGGTTTGACCAGATTGACACAAATTTATGATGGTCCACCACACTGAAAATTACTCTCGGAGACATCCATAGAAACATACATGAAGCTGCAAAGTTTTTACAGATCTTTTCCAGTTTATGATAACCAAGCTAGTTAAGAGAGTAAGTTATGCATACATTGTTATAAATTGTAACAGTTTATTGCTTTTATTACTAGTTAATTTATTTTATTACATTTATTATGATGCGTACGCCTATGTCCTGTGGCGCATTTTTGCCAACTTTACTCATGAGACTCAATGTTCTATAAAGTATATTTCATATTAATTTATGTTATTCTATAGTACGACATACTATTGTAAAAAAATATTACAGATATTGTTTTATATTTTAATGAGATGTTTGCTTTGGAACTTCGTTTCCCTTAAAAAAAAAGTTGAGTGTAACTAAGAGCACTATAATTACTAGCACCTATTTCTACCGGAAGTCCTTAAATTTTTAATTAAGCATTTAAGCAAATCCACTACTGAATTAGTCAGGCAAGTGCTTAAATTGCATATTATTATTTTTGTCCATAATTAAGTCCTACATAAACATTTTACACATTATTTGTTGAACATTAAATTATAAAATTTAGTAAGATAATTTGTGTACTTATTTATTTTATGAACGACTTTTTAACATCAATTCATATTTTTTACATATAATACTTACCTAATTCAATGTTACGCATATAAATGTCAGCTATATTTAAACAGCATTCTTAAATCACTTTAATTTACAATTTAATTTAGTATAATTAACGGCCGTGCATACATTCCAATAAGGGCTACCGCGCTTGAATTGACCACGAGAGGCGCTAGTGTAGGTTAAGGTCCATGTCACGGAACGTTAATGTTTACTATGGCTTTTTAACGTAATTAATTTTTATAAAAATTAGCTGAAAAATATTTAACACAATGATGGCAGAAGGGGAAAGTAGTAATTTACTTGTTCAGTAGGGAAATTATTGTACCTATCAGAGGTGTCTTATGCCATTAAAGTTAGGTTAAATCAAGCATGAGTATGATAAAAACAACGAATGTTCATGATTATTACTTATGATTTTCTGTAGTAGACACCTTTGGTAACGCATAATCATCAGGGTTTTAAATATTCCTTACAAACACACGAATGTTTATTTTTTGAAATAAACGATATGTTAATTTGAAATTTGGTATACTTTGTAACACTAAGTTGAGGTGAACATTTTTAGGCCCAGAATATTTGCGCTACGCCACTATCCCTTTTTGAGACGGTCGTTTTGACGAGTGGTCCTTTGGCAAACTTTTTTATCTATTGTAATACACTGATATAGTGTTCCACGAAACACCAACCTGCACTCGACGCGCATTTTGCTAACCAAGTTGGCATCATCTGGAGGTGATTAAAACTAACCTTATACTAACAATGTATCCTATTTATACCTAAACTATTGTCACGTTTTGGTGAACTAACCAATAAAACGGGCTATTTGGGATTGGTCCTCTGTCACTATTCATACTAATTTTATACTTTATAATTTCCAAGTTTTCAAATGCATCCAGCTGTTTAATGTTTGTTACATTTCTAATTAATCTTAAATTGTTAATATCTATGTTATGTTTGTGCTCAAACACATGGTGGGTAACATTAGACTTCTCTGTTCTCCCATATTTGAGATGGGCGATATGCTCTTTGAATCTAATTTGAATTTATCGTCTAGTTTGTCCAACATACTTTTGACTACAGTCCTTACAGCTAATTTTGTAATTCCCAGACCTTTCGTTCGTTTCAATTTTGTCTTTTGGATTGCCTAAAGTTGTTGTAGTTTATTTCTCGATGATTGAACCACTGTCATACCTATATCTTTAAAAGTTTTACCAATACTACGAGTGAATCGAGGATCAAATGGAATCGATACAAATTTTAGATTTTCTCTTTCATTTTGAAAGGTCGAGGAATTTCGAGGTGTCTTTAAATTTTCGTTTATTAATTATTTTATCAATTAAATTTACAGAATATCTATTACTCACATTTATATCTTTAATAAACGCCTTTGCATTTTTAAACCTCTATTTATTGAGGGAGAAGTTTAATAAACAATGGACTAGAAAACTAAAACTCGCCATTTTGTGTTGACTACAATGGTGAGAGTCCTTAGGGATATATCTTAGTATGCTGGTATCTTTTCTGCATATGTCAAATTCTAACTTACATACCTAAGCTAAACCCTGGGGAAATACTTAAATCTTTTTTTTTGCTTCTGTCTCGAATCTGTTCATGAAGAGACTGACAATGAATGGTGATGTAGAGTTACCGATTGCTGTTCCTTCATGTTGTTTAAAGAAAATATCGTTGATTCGAAAGTAATTTTGTTTCATTCAAATTGTCAAAGAGTTACGTGAAAAAGATTGTTTTTACTTGAAAGCTGATAAAGGCAATAAGGTTGTTATTTTAGAAAGGGTAATCAAAAGTATGTTGGACAAACTATATGATAAATTCAAATTAGCTTCAAAGAGCATATTGCCCATCTCAAATATGGGAGAACAGAGAAGTCTAATGTTACCCACCATGTGTTTGAGCACAAACATAACATAGATATTAACAATTTAAGATTAATTAGAAATGTAACAAACATTAAACAGCTGGATGCATTTGAAAACTTGGAAATTACAAAGTATAAAATTAGTATGAATAGTGACAGAGCACCAATCCCAAATAGCCCGTTTTATTGGTTAGTTCACCGAAACGTGACAATAGTTTAGGTATAAATAGGATACATTGTTAGTATAAGGTTAGTTTTAATCACCTCCAGATGATGCCAACTTGGTTAGCAAAATGCTCGTCGAGTGCAGGTTGGTGTTTCGTGGAACACTACATCAGTGTATTACAACGATAAAAAAGTTTGCCAAAGGACCACTCGTCAAAATGACCGTCTCAAAAAGGGATAGTGGCGTAGCGCAAATATTCTGGGCCTAAAAATGTTCACCCCATATAGCATATTTCATGAAAATGGTATAAGATATTCAACTTAGTGTAGTTACAAAGTATACCAAATTTCAAATTAACATATCGTTTATTTCAAAAAATAAAGAGGAGAAACTTGAAAAAAAGTTGAAACATTAACCAGTTACCTACTCTAATTAGTAGTATTCTTTAGAAAAAAATGTAATTGATATACACAAAAAGTTGTAAATTTTCACGTTTAATAACGCCAAGGTAATGGTCAAACAGGGGACGTCTTAGATTAAACAGGGTGTACATGGGAATTTCTTAATGATATTTTTCCAAATATTAATAAAACAACCCCAGAATATTGAAATATACTATTTAAATTTGACTAACCGGAACTCACATAACAACGTTTGACTTACAGCAGAGACGATTCTCCGAATAAGTTTTTTTTGTAAGTCAAATGGTAATAAAAAGTCTTTATAATATGAACTTTTTGGTATAAACCATGTTTCAACATACTCATAGTGATTTGTTATTTTTTGGATTGCAATCTTAAACTTTAAATATTTACGTCAGTGATTTAATAATATAAGGAAACTTACTTGAAACTGACGTTGTCATAACGATATATCAAAGGTAGAAGTTTATAAGTCCTACTTGGACAGTTTGTTATGTTTTTCACTTTAACATAAGGTGCATGAAAGTGTTAGACTTTAATCGAATTTAGGTATAATATAGAATATAATGTTACTTTGTTCTTTGCAGACACTTTGACCAGAACATAGTTTAAATTCGATTATAATATATATAACATTACCCACTTGAAACTTAAATATGCATTTTTCTTGAAATTGAAAATTTGATCGAGATGAAACAAGTGTATCTTTTTTGTAAAATTAACTTCCACACCTGAGTCAGAATAATCAAAATATTAATAAAAAAATATATTATGTTGTATTATGAACAAAAATATTTTAATTTACATAAATAAATCTATGTCATAGAGTCCAGATCCGAATATTAGATGACGTCAATATCAGGGGCAGATCTAGGATACTGGTATAAACACATGCATAGAAATGATAAACATGCCGCTTGTACCAGATTCAAATAGATGTATTTTAAGCGCTGTCCAGTCGCCTTCATATACGAAGCTACATCTGTTACAAACAACAAAACACGTCCTTTATTACTTTAATAGTTTTAAGACTGCTATCCATACACTCACATATCGTTTCTGCATTTGTGAATTCTAGCATTTTTGTTAATATTAAGCGGGCTGGCATTGCCACCGTATCATCTATCCCCTCAACCAATACATTTGCAATGTTCTGATCACTAGCGTCAGCGGTTTCATCTACACTAACCCATACGTGTTTGTCTTCCAACTGAGAAACAATTTCTGCTTTAATTTCGTTGCACATCGGCGATATATAATTTTTCCTTAGGGGTTCAATTTTCGAAATATGGACCATCAATGCTCGTAGGGGAGGTGAGGCAAAACACCTAAGAGATGAAGGCTCTGCCTTGTAATAGCGAATAAAATAAAGTATATTCTTGGGTTCTGTTTAACTGCAACTCTTATTCGATCCCACACAAATTTATATACACAATGTTTATTTGTATTATCGGAACTAGTAAGTAATTTTCGACAATTTTTTGGCTTCCAAGAAAAAAAAATTTTTTGTATGATGACCTTTTTCCTTAATTAACGTTCATGGCGTATACTTAAGAATATAAAAAAAGAAAAAAGTTAGAAGGTGGTTTCTATTTAAAAAAAAGATGACAGTCGGTAGGGAGAAATTGGACTGTCAAATAAAAATTTTTTTTGGGTTGAAAAGAGGTCCCTGGATCTCAGTAAAAGGAATACACTTCCAATGTATTTTAGAAATTCATTTTGGAAAAAAAAATTTTGATAAAAATGAGTACGATGAAAATAGGTATCGTCGGTTGGGCAAAGAATAACCCGGAAAATTTAGAAACTCGGACCTCGCCATGAGCGAAGAATTACGTCCTCGGAGGGATGGTAAAGGAAAATGTTAGAAAAAGAACCGATTCAGGAAATTTGCAATGGTAACAAAACGGAGCGACGCACACAGGCGAAAAATTCGAAAATCGTGGACAAAATGTAAAGTAGAGAATTAGAGATTTCCCCGAAATTATCTAGTCTAATGTGTTAGTGGAATACTTAGGTATAATTGTTCGGTATCCCCACTTTACTGTGTGCGAGAGTTCCAAGGTTACGGCTAGTTCATGCTAGTGAGAAGTTGTTGTCAGTGACAACGAATTTTTATAATACTTTTTTGGTGACAATTTGCAAATTACTAAGTGAATTTATTGAAGTCAAAAGATATGGGGCCTATTATAGCTGGAAGTATGTATTGACCTTACATATAATATTTCATTCAAAAATTTATATTGGGACGTCCACAAAATAATTAATTAATGGATTAGACGACTGTCTAAGTTAAAAACAAAAATTATTAATTTAACCAGAGATTGCAGTCACGTGGTCGAAAAAAGAAAAACTTTTAAATTTCTAGCTTTCGAAACTTTATTGTTCCTTCATCAGGAATTCTACAAAAATTATTAAATTACAAACTATTTTAATAAAATGAAAAGTTACTTACTAAAGTGAGGTTATATATGAAGCAATGAACATTATTAACAGGAAAACTAGTTCCTTACATTATAAAAAACATTATTAACTTAAAGTTAATGACAAAAATCATTAATCTGTTGATTATTGAAACATCAAAACTAGAATAATTAAAACAATCTGAAGCCACTACATGCTACCTATCACTTATACAAAAAGCAGAGGAATGTTGTGCAAAAACACCAAAGAACTCTGCTTTTTATGAGAGAGAGAGGAAACAGCAGTGGATTATTTGACAACTTATAAGATAAATATCTGCCCGTCATTGAAATGTACTGGGTGTTTTCCCGATTATGGTTATTTGCATAAGAATGTAGTAAAAGATCTGTTTGTACTAAAAACTAAATATCCCAAACTCTTACCGGCTTATAAAATAGAAAAAAATAAACATAATATTTTAGTTAAATCTACAAAAAACTTTATTATCAAAATAAAATAAATAATTCTGACAATCCGACTAGATCAGCTTGGAAAATAGTAGCGGAACTGTCTAATAAACAAAAATATTCAAAAAATATTTCAATAATAAATGATGGCGAACTAATTGAACATCAATATGAGGTTGCTAACACGTTTAATACATATTATAAAAATGCTCCCATTGAATATATTAAACAAATTCCACCAAATAATAGTGATAATAGTAACAAAGATACAATGGCTAACAATATTATACCACAACGAAACACAATTTTCTTGGAACCATATACAGAAAAGGAATTATGTGATTTATTAAACACCAAACTTAAAAATAAGCAGTCTTCGGGATATGATGAAATACCAGTTTTTTTATTAAAAAAGAATGCTGAGTATATTAGCTCCACCCTTAGTTTATCTGGTAAATTTATCATTTTCAACCGGTTTATTTCCAGAATATTTAAAAATTGGTAAAGTTATACCCATACACAAAAAAAATGACACCCAAGCCATTGCAAATTATAAACCAATAACCATCCCTACAGGATTCTCAAAAATTATTGAATACTGCTTCTTAAATAAACTATTAAGCTTCCTGAATAGTAATAATACAATATCAAATAGACAACATGGATTTGTATCTGGTAAATCAACAATCACTGCTGTCCATTCATTTTATGAAGAAATACTTAAGTATATTGAGGTAGGCGAGTGCCCTGTTGGGATATTCTGTGATCTCAGCAGAGCATTCGACTGCGTTGATCACGAGAAACTACTCGCTAAACTTTATACATATGGCATAAGAGGTATATCGTTGAACTGGATTGAGAGTTTTCTCTATAAGCGGAAACAATACATTTCATTGGTTAATAATGAAGCTATTACTGTGGACCATGTTAACTCGGAATACGTGGAAGTTAATAGAGGCGTGCCGCAAGGATCAATTCTCGGCCCTGTGCTCTTTATGATCTATATGAATGATCTTGTTGCTTTGACAACCTCAGCATGTTTTACCATATACGCTGACGATACATCAATAATTATGTCAGATAAAAATGAAGATTCGTTAAAAATCAAATGTAATACCATATTACAGAACTTAAATGAATGGTTTAGCTAGAACTGTCTTCACTTTAATATAGATAAAATTCTGGCCCTAAGATTCCACAATAGACAAAAAATATGTAATACTCCGAGCATGCAAATAGGCAACAAAACAATTCCTAATAATAAAAATGTAAAATTTTTAGGTTTATACGTGGATGAATGTCTTACGTGGAAAACACATTGTGAAAACATTATTTCTAAAATAAATTCCATGATTTATCAATTTAGAAGTATCAAATCAGTGCTAAATATTGATCAATTAAAAAAATTATACTCTGCGGAAGTTGACTCACGGCTAAGATATGGAGTATGCTTTTGGGGTGGATCCACGTTATCACATAATGTGTTTATAGCCTAAAAGCATGTTATAAGATGTATGGCAGGCTTATCAAATACAGATTCATGCAAAAATCATTTTAAGGAGTACGGAATATTGACTGCCGTCTCTTTTTATATATGAACTGTGCTTATATGTTTTTAATAATAAGAACAAATTCATACCAAATAAAGAGGTCTATAATATTAACACGAGACAAAAAAATCATTTCCGTATACCATTTCATAGCTTAAGTATCACATTAAAGTCACCAAATAGTTTGGGCCTCAAAGTCTACAATTACTTACCTACAGAAATCAAAGAGTGCAACTCCATAATGTTATTTAAGAAACGTTTAAACATATATTTATTAAATAAATGTTTATATGAATTAGATGAATACTTTAAAGTATAGTATATTCTCGTTTTTGTCACACACATTATATTGAATTTTTTTTTTATATATATATATATGTGTGTATATGTGTATATATGTGTATATATGTGTATATATGTGTATATATATTATATGTGTATGTATATGTATGTATATATGTGTATATGTGTGTATGTATGTATGTTTATGTGTGTGTATATGTGTGTATATGTTTATATTTTTTTTTTTTGACCACATTATTTACACTCTGTTGTTTTTTGTCCTATAGAAGTTTTTTTATCTCTTGTGTAATTGTAATTTACCACTTATTGACTTATTCTATCCATTGTTTTGTAATTGGCATAAAGAATCAATAAAGAATCTAATCTAATCTAATCTAATCTAAAATACGTGTAAATCACGCTGAGACCTTCAATGTATGTTCTGAAGTTCATCGCTTATGTCTCATTAAAGATATGACACATTTCCAAAAAACTTCTCTTACCCAATTTTTTTTCATAATCCAAAATTTTAACTTCATTGTAATTAATATTATGATTTTGTAATAATGCATATTTTGCTAACATGCATGATTCTTTAATGTGTCTGACGTCACTCCTATGTGATGTAATTCTATCTTTAACATTTCTACAAGTTTGGCCAATGTATTTTTTTTCACAATCTTCACACGGGATGCAATAATCTACATTTGAAAAATTCATGATGTTATCTTCATCTTTTAATTTTGTGAAAAGTTTATTTATGGTTATTTTCTTTTTTAAAGGCCAATCTAATGTTAGTATAGTTAGAAAATATTTTTTTCAATTTTTGTGAAACGTGTGTAATGTTAGGTAACGAAAAGTAAAAAAAATGTTTAAAGCATTCTTCTGGTTATTGCCTACCGGTCCATTATTGCTCCGGTTGGGGACATTTTGTGTAATTTCATGTGTGGATGATCTGTTAAAGATTTTCTTTATCAATGATGGAGGATACCCACAATTGATGAAAAGCTCTGATAGTTTTTTAAGATTATTTAATCTTAATGAAGGGTGTGAAGTAGCTGTCACTCTACTTTTCATTCCCAATAATAAATTTATTTTTTGCTTTTCAAAATGGAACGATTCATAATGTAAGTATCGCCCAGATGAACCTGGTTTAGTATACCAAGACGTTATGACAGTATTGTCATCTCTTGTTATGAGTTTGGTGTCTAAGAAGTAGACAGTGTGGTCTTGGTCTTCTTCTTCGATGGCAAATTGCAATTGTTGGTTTTAGTTATTAAACAACTCAAGCAATTGTTCTTTGCTGTGTAACGAAATTGCAAGCCATTTCATTCCAGTTTGTTGTTGTCCACGATGAATTAAGTTTCTACCAGTCTAGTCCAGATGGCACCACTGATTTCTACTGGAACAGTTGGTTTTGCAGATGTTTGCACTATTCTTATTGCTCATACTCTACTCTCAAATGTTTGTCTCTTTCCAAACTATAACCGAGTTTAGATGGGAGAACAGAACGGGGCTTCTTCCTTCTTACTAATGTAGCGTTCTGAACACAACATCTCTAGTTCAGCGGTCTGGTAAAATTTATATGTTTTCTGGTATTATCGTGTAGTTTTATGATCATCGTTATTTAAAAAGTTGTTGTATTGATTTAATATACCTTTGAGGTAATTTTTATAATAATATTGTACCGTATTTATCTTAATTTACGCCTTGGGTGAATTTGCTTTTGGGTCAACAGTTCACCTTGGTTGTTCCTTGGAACAGCCATCATTAATATTGATTAGTATCGATTTATCGTGCCTTGTTGGCAATTTATCTAATATCCCTCTGATATTGCAATAATTTCGTGTGCTAATTTAAACTAACTTTCGGTTATTGTAAATTTTAGATTTACCCGGCAACGGATGTCGCCATTTTTGTATCGTAGTTAGTTGTTTTCTGTCTTTGTCTGTTGTTGTTTTAAGTCACTTGGCTACGTTGGTAGCTCTGTGAAAATTGGTGACTAGACATTTGGAGATTGGTACACCTTATTGGACTAAGTCTATTTGTTTATAACCTTTGTGAGAATTACCTAATGTGAAGTATTTATTTTGTGGTGGATCATTTTTTACCATTGTATATATTTACCAACCAGACCTCAGTAACGTAAGGTTTTTCTAAATTTAAAATATCGAGTGCTTACTTGGACGTTTACTTACTATTTAGTCAGGAACGCTGCTCTAGTGGAGCCTTGCCTAGTTCTCTGGCAAATATACCTGCCTAGTTATCTGACAATTGATTAACTTTTAATTATCTGCAGTAAAGATATAGTCAGGCTATATATCTTTATTTAACTTTATCTGGAATTTATTATTACCTGTCTTACGAGGAACTAATAAATAATTTAATTTAACGTTACCTTTAATTTGAAAATTATCATGTTGTTTAATATTTAGCAAATATTTATTTACGTTATCATTCTAGTTGTCTGTCTGTATACAGACATTCTAAATTATATTTTCTTGATGCTTACCTTCTTTTAGTAAAAAATATCTTAACATATAGTGAAAACCTATTTCACTTTGTTTATTATCATAGCTACACCTAGTTTATTTATTGGACTAGTATTTTTTCTATTTAACGTAACTTTTATTGATACTTAAGAGCTGAAGTGTTTAACTTCCTAAAATATTGTGGGATAACGATTCTAGTTTGTTTAGTTTGCAATTTACTCTGTAAATATGTTTCCGAGAGACAGAATTCGCCTAAAACAGTGGTTGATAAAGATAACTTTACTCCTTCGAAACATTCGTGTGTTTGTAAGAAACATTTTAATCCTGACGATTATGCGTTACCAAAGGAGTCTACTGCAGACAATCGTAAGTAATAATCATATACATTCGTTGTTTTCATCATGCTCATTCTTGTTATAACCTAACTTTAATGACAAGACATATCTGATAAGTACAATAATTTCCCTACTAAGCAAATAAATTACTACTTTCCCCTTCTGTCATCATTGTATTAAATGTTTTTCAGCTAATTTTTATAAAAATTACTAAAAACTAGCGTTAAAAAGTCATAGTAAACATTAACGTTCAGTGACATTGATCTTTCTCTACACTAGCACCTCTCGTGGTGAATTCAAGCGCGTTAATCCTCATTCAATTGTGATATTAAACAATGATTTTACGTCTAGAGTAACTATTACGTAATTGTCTGGTAGTTGATATTCTTGTATAAAAGTATAAAATTGAAAGGAGTCTTTGATAAACAAGTTATTGATATTATACGAGATGGTGAGAATATTCGTTACAAGTTTGGCTATACCCCTATTAGAGCTATTCACCCCCGAAATGATCGGCTTTAAAGGTAAGATTGATTTATGAATTTTGGGGAGGCAATAAAATTTGTTAATGACACCGTTATAACATCTGTATGTACTACCTTCCTGATATCATTTTACTTTTACCTAGTTGTGAAATTATGTTATTAACTTATTATTAACGAATTGTGTTACTAGGATCTCTATCGATGTTAACTATTATCAAGTCCTCATCAAGGTTTTCGTAAAAAAAATAATTTGGTGGACTCAGGATACGCATTGAGAGTTGATTTTTTTTAATTGATTTTGTATGTTAAAATTTATTTACTAGTTCAATTAGTTTATAAACCAAAACCTGAATATGGAAGCACAAACGATGAAAATATGGCTAGGAGATGTTTCGAAAATGCTGTTGTTGCTTCAGAAATTACTAATATAGATGAGGAAATTATCAGACGTTTTCGAATATTATTACTAACAACTAGTAGTTTTCTGCTAAGGATAAATGAATTTGGAAAATATTGCCCTGATTTGTCCAGCTGTACCCCTGGTACCATATGTCGACTACACTCCACGAAATATTAATTCATTCTTTAGATATAGTAGAATATTGTTTTCCTCGTGCTTTGCGATAGCTGGCGCAGATCATTCTAGGCAATTTTCGTTTGGTGGACATACATTTACCTTTACAATAGGCCGTTATTTTTTTCAGCAATAAATGAACGGTTGATTTTCTAATGTAACACGAATTATCAACCAATAGCACGTTGAGAATATGTTTTAAAAACGTATGTGTGTGTTTACTAAATTATTGTACATATTTCGATCTTCGAGTTAAGGATATTGCGAAACCCACTTTTGTAAACAAAAAAAATTTCAACGCTCAATAAACATTTAGATCGGTTGTTATAACGAACTTCAGTGGCTACATCAAATACATACATATTATAATATCAACAGCATAATTCTGCAACTTGATTATAGTTTATTAGGGATGTCAAGAATGTGCTAACAGTTATGAAACGCAATACATGGATAAGAAAAACCCTTTAGGTATTAATCCCCCTAACTTAGTATGATAATCCTACTTGAAACAAAATATTATTAATCTTAGTATGCAGGCACTAATTAATTCATATTATACAAAGCAATATGTGCACAACAATGCAGGATACGTGGATAGTATGATATGGTAATATTAAGTTTAAACATAATAACTTCAATGAGAATTACTGTTTATTGTTCAAACTGCTCCAGTCTCATTTGCATATTTTGTTATGTTGGAAAATACGGAACTGCAAGTAAATATGTCCGCAAACTGTAGTCTAAATTAGTCGCAGTTAATACAAATTCCTTCTTTCTCATAATTTTTTCCTATTAGCTTTAAATTCACATTCATTGTATTCTAGTAATATTTGATTTCATTACTTTCTTAAATATAACGAAGTATAGTAATCGTAATTTTTTTCGACCTCGATATTTTGATTGATTTACTCGTATACGTTTTGAACCCTCCTGAATCCATTCTGACTATTTTCGTGTATTTTCGTATGCGTGTGTGTATACGTGTGTGTCCGCGATAACTCAAAAAATACTAATGGAATACTTCCCAAATCTGGCAGTTAAAACTATCAACAACATTTTAGGTGACACATTAAATTTGGTGGATGTGGTACCACTAGAACAGACACAATAAATGAAAGAAGAAAAAAGGTATAATATCGTGGAAAAAAAATAAAAATTTTTGTTGCATTTTTGGACGAATCTCGACAAATTATATTGAAAACATAACTTTATGGAAAAAATCTGCATGTCTGTAGTACCACGATAGCAGCCACAGTTTTTTAGATAAAGCTTTTAAATTTGATACACATGTTCTAAAGGTCAAAGAGTAAAGACACTGATAAATTCGATGATAAGCAAAATTAACCAGCTAAAAGGAGGTCCACGGGACCCAAACTTTATATATATATATATATATATATATATATATATATATATATATATATATATATATATATATATATATATATATATATATATATATATATATATATATATATATATATATATATATATATATATATATATATATATATATATATATATATATATATATATATATATATGTATATATATATACCCAGACCTCCGGCATACTGAACGAAGACAAAAATATTTTTTTTGAATATATCTATTTCTTTTCTATGATCAAACACTAGCAGCTTTAGAGGGGTAAAGAATTGAATTTTTTTTTTATATACATATCGCGATTAATTTAACGTATCTCTTAGCCTCCATGTGTGTATCATACGCTTTGGCCTCTATTTGTATAAAATATGTAAGTTTAACTACCGGTCCACGGGACCCAAACTTTTTTGTATTTGCCTTTACAAAATATCTGATGTGGCCAGCACACAACTTTTTTATACCATATATATATATATATATATATATATATATATATATATATATATATATATATATATATATATATATATATATATATATATATATATATATATATATATATATATATATATATATATATATATATATATATATATATATATATATATATATATATATATATATATATATATATATATATATATATATATATATATATATATATATATATATATATATATATATATATATATATATATATATATATATATATATATATATATATATATATATATATATATATATATATATATATATATATATATATATATATATATATATATATATATATATATATATATATATATATATATATATATATATATATATATATATATATATATATATATATATATATATATATATATATATATATATATATATATATATATATATATATATATATATATATATATATATATATATATATATATATATATATATATATATATATATATATATATATATATATATATATATATATATATATATATATATATATATATATATATATATATATATATGTATATATATATATATATATCTCTCACCACTATTCACTTCACCTTAGTTAGTATATAACTAGCAGGTTGGCCACTATCATTTGTCTGTTCCATAACCTATGGCATACTGAAGAGAACAAATAAGTTTGAAATCGATCTATGTCTGGTTAGGAATTGACAAATGATATTGGCTTTCCATCTATCATGATTTGAAGGTGTAATTCAATGCAGGTCGGGGTATTTGCCCGCTGAGTAGTTGTTTCCTTCAAATCATATTTAATAACATTAGTTTAGTCCACCTGGGCTAGGGGTCGCTCTCGGTACTTGCTGTGATGCAAGTCGCTATCCGCCACAGAGACATCTAGGATGTCGGTCGGATAGTAGCATTCAGACCATATGAGAAGTTTCATACCTCCACCACTATTCACTTCACCTTAGTTAGTATATAACTATAGAAGGTTGGCCACTATCATTTGTCTGTTCCATAACCTATGGCATACTGAAGAGAACAAATAAGTTCGAAATCGATCTATGTCTGGTTAGGAATTGACAAATGATATTGGCTTTCCATCTATCATGATTTGAAGGTGTAATTCAATGCAGGTCGGGGTATTTGCCCGCTGAGTAGTTGTTTCCTTCAAATCATATTTAATAATAATAATATATATATATATATATATATATATATATATATATATATATATATATATATATATATATATATATATATATATATATATATATATATATATATATATATATATACGTATATATATATATATATACGTATATATATATATATATATATATACGTATATATATATATATATACGTATATATATATATATATACGTATATATATATATATATATATATATATATATATATATATATATATATATATATATATATATATATGTGTGTGTGTGTGTGTGTGTGTGTAAGTTCCTGGAGTTAAACACACCATCCTTTGTTAATGACACCTCATCAGTAAACAATATCTTAGATTTCTCCGATTTCTAATATCTACCGACTAAAATTTAAACGGTTGACATAATCTTCTGGTTGCACCCGTTGGACTTCTTTCATATGAAAAGGATAAAGTCGATGTTTTTTTTAATCTTCGCCAAACGGCAGATTGTGGAATATTTAATGTACTAGCAATTCTTAGGGTGCTAATTTTAGGATCATTTTCAACGCAAAAGTAAACACTTTAGAAAAAGTCTGGTAATTAGGTATGCGACGCGTACGTCCTGGAAATCTTCTAACATATTCTCTAGCAGCCGCTCGACCGTTCCCATCACAAAACCCGTAAACATACAACATATCTGCATGGTCTTCGTTCGAGAAATTTTGAGGCATTACTTTAAAGTCTATTATTATTTAGGAGAGAAAATTTAAACAATGTTTAGCTAAATCTTTTAGGAATGATCAACTGTCAAAAATTTGACAACGTACTTGATTGTTTGAAATTTTAATTGTTGTAGTCTTAGCATACTTGTAAGAATTTAAAATTTTTTAAAATAATGTGTATATCTGTTGGTTTTAATTGAATGGTTGAATACTTTTCAGTACTCACATTGTATGAATGGCTTTTTATTGAATATGAAACTTTTCATTAACTCGTGGTCAAATATGAAGAAAAAACGCTATCTTGTATGAGATACCCAGTTCTTAGTTTTGTAAAATTTCCTTTTGTCAAAAAAAAGAAAAAATTAATAGAAAAATGAGACACGCAATTTAAAAATGTACTTTATTTGCCTTATTTTTTTATGCTCTTTCCAATTCTTAAAACAGATTTTTAAAGCTTTTGATACAGGGTGTTGTTTTTGACACTTAACAATTTGTCCCCTTTTTTCTGTTCGGCCCTGTATTTAAATTTCGCTAAATTGAGAAATCGGTATGGTAGATTGAGTAAAAATATACACACCAAATTTTGCTTTTATACCTAGTGGTTCTAAAATTATGGTTCAAGACAAAATTAGGCAAAATCAATAAAACACCCTGTCTCTTGGTAATTAAGGATTATTGACCAACTAAGGATAGGTGATATGGGATCGCCAAAGTAACCTACATATGCAGTATGTGCACTTACCAATGAATCACCCTGTATATTTATGAGTGAAAATTTTGTAAGCCTTCTTAAATATTTATTTTATAACAATCCTACTGAAAACAGACTTATATGTTAAACATCTGTTTTGTACTATAAAACATTTATAATTAATTAAATACATTTTAATTAATTAAAAATATTGTTTCAGTTTCTGAATACGATCTTCTTGGAGCTGTGAAAATACCTTTTCAGGACGCCAAGACGCAGTACATTGACGACGATGGCCACGACGGGTTCCCTGCTTTTTGGATTTAAAGTAGGATCAGACGTTAAAATCGCTCATCGACAAATATTACCTGAAAAACTTTCATCGGAATTTTCCATTTTAATAAGTGCTAAACCGCGAACGCGTAGAGGAGGTTTTATCTTTGCTGTAGTCAACCCGTACGACACGGTTGTAGAGTTGGGTGTCAGGATAGCGCCTGAAGGGCCTACCTCCACTGTTTTATCACTCTTTTATACAGATTCCTCTGAATTTAACTCACAAAGTATAGCAAATTTCACTGTACCAAAATTTCACGGCAAGTGGATGAGATTTGCTTTCCGCGTAACCCTTGAAAATGTCACTTTATTTTTTAATTGCAACGAAACTGAAACATTTCTAGTCCGACGAAATCCAATGGAATTAATTTTTGATTCTGCTTCTACGCTTTATATAGCCCAAGCTGGACCGACCGTTGGTGAACCGTACGAGGTAAGTGTTTTTTAATTAATTCTTTTGCCAAGCAGCCAAGCCGTCAAAAGGGAACTATTTTATTGCAATGAATGCATGTTGCAATGAAGTTTAAAATACGTTATGTAGTAATGGTTGCTTATTTATGGAATACAAATCATACAAATGATAAATTATGATAAAATATTATGTTATTTTGAAATAACCACGTTCATAATTTGTTTGTAATCTAACTATTTTAACGTAAGTACCTACGTATTCTCTCTGTTTCATAGAATGGGATGAAAATTAAAACGCATATGTATATACAGGCTGTCTATTTTATGAGATATCTCGCTTAATCTCCATGATGGAAAAAAAAGTTTCAATAAAATTGATTCCATTTTTTATGAGCTACGTATAATATGTCAATGAAAACAAATTTTAAATTTGTGGCCTACTTTGTATGATCAGTATACATAAAAAAATAGAAATAATTCAAACGCTTATATCCTTTTTATTTGAAAAGATATGAAAAAAAAATAAAAAAGGTAATGGCGGGTTTAGTTGTTTTAAAATTTTAAAGCTTCTGGGATGCTATCTTGATTTACGAAAAAATTTACAATTACATTTTTATTTACCTACAACTTTTTTGTTTTAAGAGATAGGGGGAATAAATTGGGGGAGAAGATTTGTTCTGATTATAAAGGAAACATAACTGATTTGCTCAAATATTTCTAAATATTATCATTTTTAATGTACACCGTTGGGTTCACATTTATTTGATGAATGAACAGAGCACACAAAAAACTAAGATTTGGAAACAATTGAACCAAACAACTTTGTTGCGACTAACTGTCCTCTCTTTATTTTTTTTCATATCTTTTCAAATAGAGAAGATATAAACATTTGAGGTATTTTTACTTTTAAGTTTTCACGGTTTTAAAATTTATTATAAGTCATACGAAATGAAACAAATTTTATTAAAACATTTTCTTCCGCCGTAGATGTTAAACGAGATATTACTTATTAAACTTCTTATTTTATGATTTTTCTTAATAAAATTATTATTACTATTATTGTTATTATATAGATGTTTGTTTTATCACACATCTGAAAAAAAATATGCCCATATATTTTACATATTTTTTTATCAGCTTCCTCTTCTTGTTTTATTATTGTAAATCAAAATTCTACGAAGCTTGGATCTGTTTGAATCTTTAGCAGTTTATTTTTTTTGTAATGGATTCTATTTCGAATAAAGGATAGATTCAAACAAAAAGGATTAAATAAAATATGAGACAAAACAAAGAATAAATTGTTTCCGTTTTTTTTTAAATATTAGGAAGAACAAACATATTAATCAAATATGATAATTGAATTCTTATCACAAAAACGCGCAAATGTTAATCTTCAAAAACAGAATAATAGAAATCGTCCATTTTCTTTTATATATCTGAGACCATTCATTTTTATAGCAAATGTCTAGATATTGTTGGGAAATAAGTAGAAGAAAATCTTTTATACTCTCTTAGTTTTACCGCTATCTATTTTTTTTAAATTTAAATGAACAAAGACCTTGAAGACCTAAGGTGAAAAGACTTAGAATTGAGAGGTGGTTTTATAAACATATTTGGTATTTTGGGTAAATATTGTCATCCCAATAATCAAATCAAAACTTTAGGTGAGATGTAATATGTTATTGAAAAAATAAATACAAAGTGAGAAACTTCTGCCAGCTTGAGTTCCTTAATGTCTGAATATAGAAGATAAAATTTTCAAGCCATAATTTGATATAAATAAATAAAATCCTTATTGCGTTAAGTCTATAAAAAGAAAATATATACATATGTAGCTGTTAAATACTAAAACAGATACTAAAAATTTTAGCAAATTATATTATAACATAATAAAAAATTATATTTAAATTACAAATTGACGATGGAATGTTTATATGAAAATTAATTTGCAGTTATTATTATTTTAAAACACAAATAGAGAAAAAAAGTAGAAAAACTGCACAGTAGAAAACTGTTTAACTAAATAATATAAAAAGACATATTGTTGTGTCATAAAACTTCGAAGGACCGTATGATTGCACTTGTTTGTTAAATTACTTCGATAAATAGAAATGGAGGATATTATTAAGATATTAGGACATGAATAGGTTATATTAGGTTAGGTTCCTTATGAGCGGGTCTTTGTGGACCCTCCACTGCGGCCATCAGCCTATTGTGGCTGACTCCTAATTATATTTCACCCAATAAGTTCAGCTTCTTAATGAAACTGTTAACTTTATTGGGTGAGAATGTGTCCAGATCCTCTAGCAGCAGTTGCCCTTTGCCAAATATTGAGAATCGGATCCTCTCCACAACGGGACAGGTGCATAAGACGTGGTCTGTCGTCTCATCATCCTCTAGGCATAGACGGCACTCGTCGTTTTCCGCTAGGCCGAGTTTATGCAGATGATAGTTTAGTAGGCAGTGCTCTGTATATAGGCCTATTAGAGTTTTCAGGTTTACCCTGTTTAACTCTAAAAGTTTCATAGCTCTTGATTTCAACGGATATTTTATAAACGCCTTCGAATAAGCTGATCCTAGTAACTATTGCATATACTGGAGAGTTTTCCTTTCAGCCCAGGTTGAGATAGTCATCATAGAAGTACTTGAAGAGATGCCATGTATCGGTTCTGGTCCGATGATTCGTGATCCCGCTCCTTCTCTAGCGAAGGAGCAGGCTATTTCGTTACCTTCTACACCAGAGTGGTCGGATATCCAAACCAGAGTCACTTTGTTGTTTTTGGGCAAATGATTTAGAGCCTTTTGACAATTTCATACCATTTTGGAAATATACCGGTAGGAGCCAAAAGCTTTTAAGCTGCTTGGTTATTTGAGAAAGTTTTTATCTCAAAAAATGTTAATGGAAGGATTCCCAAATAGTGTAATTAAGATTTTCAACCATATTTTAGGTGACACATTAAATTTGGTGAATGTGGTACCACCAGTCAAAGCTATCAAACAGGAGATCAATGTGTTTTCTATATGTCAAAATTTGACAGATTATAAGTACCAAAAGTATACGAAATTTCATTTAGTTAAAAAAACAAGGAATCTATAGGCCTGCGCCTTGTTTGGGATTCTCCCTGTATCCAGGGTGGTCCGAGGTTTACTTTTCAACCTTTCGGAACCGATAAAAAGATAATAGGAGTTTGCCATATAAACTTATCAAAAACCCAATTGGTTCAGAGTGTGTTATAATTACATTATTTTTCTGTTTTTGTCAAATATCTTTAGCACTAAGCGAAACATTTTAATGAAATTTGGTAAGTACATGCTTCTCAATAACTACTGTGTCCTTGATTGATAATCCTCTATTTCAACCAGAGACATAGTGATGGGGTATTTGTAATCAAAAAATAAAATGTACGCCGCGCATTGAGTAAATTCGAAGCGTCCTTAAAACATGCTATTATTTTGGAACATAAAACTCTTCTTGTAATTTTTCCATGAAAAGTGATTTTTGTCAGAATCCAACAGTGGCTATTAATCCATTAACTCGAAGATGCAATGATGTGGATGATATGCGTTTTAAGCAGCTCCCTTAATAATTAAAATTTTAAGTTGGTTTCGTCCCAGGCAAACTCCCAGATAACTTGTGGCTAACGCCGGACCTGACATCAACTAGTGTAAGTCAAGAGGAAGAAAAGAGTCGTAATGTACATTAATTTCTTCTTCAAAAAACAAATTATTGCTAATTTTTGCCATCGTAGCTTATTGACAGAGTTCGATCGCATACTATTAGCTATGATTGATCATGAGATGGGCACAAATCTACATCAACCATCTATTAAATTATTACCATTTATTTGATATTATACTAACAAAACGCGTGTATACTCTCGTTGTATTTCTACTGAAATGAAATTTAAAAATACATGAAGAGTTTTTTTGTAAACTTTCAAATATCTCATTCATGTAACTCTGTAAATGTTTGGCATATTTTGACCTACATCGATTCCATTTTTATAGTTAGATTATGCCCTAGAAAAAAATCATTTTTTCACTCCCCAACCATGTCTCCACGCAATTCTCTAGCTATTACGATTTAAGTAAGTAGTTACCTCTTCCAAACTTCCCCACGTAGGGCCCCCTGATGATCCAATAAACCTTCCCCTTCGTGAAATAGAATTCACTGAAAAAGATGTAGTCTGGCTGTGAGCAAATTTATTAAATTGTTTGTGCTCATGTTACAATTACTTCGATAATGCAGTTCTTTATTTTGTCTGCTTCATCATCTTTTTTCTTATCCCAGAGTTTTACTAAAGAAAATCCTAAATCTCATTACAGGGAGAAAGGACAGTGCTCGAAATTTATTTATACCAAAATTGTAGCATAAATATGAACTAGTTATAATAATCTACAAAATGTTTAAAAAAAACAGAAATTACATTTTTCTTCTCTGTATCCGTTATACAGTATATTCTATGAATCTATCCTAATTTTGATAATTTGTGTAAATTATGTTCTCTTGATTAAAATTAAAATGTAAGATTTTTGTAAGGTCATAAAACAACAAACGTAACATTTTAATTACACGCAATACACACATCATTTTCTAGAGACTCATGTTTTTAATGTTTTTTTTTTGGTGGTTCCCATTTTCCCCCCTGACTTTTTTTATTTGCATATTTTGCTATATATATCATCTATATCGACAAGGGGAATATTCTTTCGTCTAATAGTCTGAAAAAAGGTATTCTTATCGATATACTTATTTATTTTATTTTATTTATTTATTTAACGTGCACCATTCCATAGTTTAACACCACTTATTGAATGGGTACGACACAAAGAAAATACATTAAATAAAATTCAATATACAAATACATAATTCAAGTATGAATACATTACAGTTTATTTCAAAACTCATTTGCAACACGAAAAACGTCGGCTTCTTTGATCTCTTTACCGCCTTCAATATAGCCGACATCTTTTTGCCGCAGACAAGCTTGAAACAAACTATACATGATGCTATTGACAATAAACGATTAATAACTATTGAAATACACAGATATTAAATGTCAGTAAATTCTATAATTGTAGGCTTTTGATTGAGACTACATTGCAGTTAAATATGCAGATCAAACATATTTTGGAGCGAGTTATAATTATTGCACATCTGATATAGTGGCGAAAATTTCTTTATGTTAAGACGACGTGTTGGGAGATAGAAGGTAAGAGATTGCTGTGACGATATACGAGGAGTTAAGAAATTCAGTTGACTTAGAATATCATTACACTCTATATTACCGGTTATTACTTTATGTAGAAAAACTAGTTGGTTAATGATACGGCGATTTTCAAGCCTGTGAAATGAATGTCTTGAAAGTAATTCTTCATGCGGAAATCCAACTGTTGAATAAAAACCATCCTCTCTGTAACTAAGACATTTTAGAAAGTGTCTCAGGATCTTTTCAATATTCTGTACATAAATGTTATAGTGGGGACACCACATAATAGAGGCATATTCCACACAAGATGTAACAAGGACAAAGTACAATAATTTTTTTAGTATTAGTATTATTAAAATCTCGAGTAATTCGTATTACAAACTCTAGAGATCTGAATCAATTTGTTATTATGTTATTTATGTGATCTGAAAAAGATAAATTAGGATCGAAAATTACACCAAGGTCACAAATAGTATTAGGTCTCTCCAAAGTAACTTCATTAATAGTCAAACTCTACAATATTGTATTTAAGAGAAAAAGACATAACGTTACATTTAGAGGGGTTTAAAGGCAGATTGTTTAACGAACACCAAGTACTAATTTTGTCTAACTCTAACTGAAGTTTATTCCAATCTTCAGGACATCTAATCGTAGTATAAATCTTCATGTCGTCTGCATAAAGTAAAAATTTTCTTTCAGATTATTTATAATTTCATTAATATACATAATACTGAAGAGTAATGGTCCTAATATAGATTTTTGAGGGACCCCGTAAGTGACAAATATATCAACAGGCTGTTGGTCTCAACACAGTACGAATTGTTTTCTTCCTTCAAGGTGTGATTTGTGTCATTTCATAAATCCATGCTGTTTTGATGTGATTTTATTTTTAAGCTGATAAAATAGGAAATCATGAAGTAACATTTCAAGACACTGCAAAATTATTATGATGATGATATGATCGTTATAGGTCTATAATTTTCAATTAAATTTCTTTCACCTTTCTTGTAAACAGGTATTATTTTAGAAAATTTCCAGGAAGAAAGATGTATAGATGTATTAATACAAATATTGAAAATTATAGTGGGAACTTTCAATAGAAGACATGCGTAGTCGCGAAGAAAAAAAGCAGATATTTTTTCGAGGCCAACAGTGCCTTTGGGTTTAAATTTTTCAGACTTTAATGTCTATGAGATGAATAAGAAAAGCATCGTGTTTAATTTCATTTATTTCATCAACAATACCGTTTTACGTTTACAACTCATTAAAATACAACCGTGGCCTTGCACGTCGTCAGCAAAATGTCTTTTTTTCACAGCCCCCAGATAACTGCCCTGTCCTCTTCCGGCAGGTTCACCAACTCCCCGTTGCTACAACATAACACCCCTACTCTAAGTTACTTTACTCTAGTCAATACTATACATTTTGAACGTTTTGTCTTAAGTTCATTGACACATGTGTGTCCTTTTCACGCAAGGTCTTTGACAGGGGTCTTCTTTGTCTTTTTGATATGTCCTTTGTTCTACAACTAGAGTTGGGGTCTGGCGTTACAACTACATTGGTAACTATGTTTTGGTTTGTCTTAGCCTTATCACAATCTTTCCCTAGCCTACTATCCTTATTACTAATGGCTTTAACAGTAATTGAACTGCTTTTATGTCCTAAATCTACATTTGCTTTAGTCTTACGTGAGTCATTGCTTTCAGCATTTACCTCGATATTGGGTTCCGTAACTTCGATTTCCAATCTTGATGACATCTCGTTATTAGTTACAAGGTTTTAAAGGTTTACCTGTTGCTGCTGTTTCCTTTTGGTAAACAGAGATATCGCTAGAGTTACTTTAAGCTGAATTGTTTGGGTTATTAGAATATTGTTTAGCATTGTCCAAAACTTTATGCATACTCCACGTTAGCAGTTGCTTCACTTCATCCAGTTCAAATTGTATATATGCCTGACACAAATAGATCTTACTAAAATGTTGTTCTTAATTTAATTTAGCGAATAGCCGCTCGACCCGAGATAAGAGGTACTTAACATCAATCAAGTAGCGATCAACTGTGATTTTATAGTCTCTACAAACTCTGATGGAATTATCATGCTTCTGGACGGGAACAACAGGTGTTGCCCTCTCACTTTTTTCAGTTGATGTGATTATGCCACTCTCTTCTAGACGTTCCAGTTCTTGAAATATTTTTGGCTTGTAGGCCAGAGGTACCGTCCTTGGTTTACAGAATAGTTTTGCATCCATCTTCAACTCTAGCAATATCTTCGTATACCTGAAAGTTCCCAATTTATCATTAAAAACATAATTATATTTGTAATGTAGGTAGGTTGATCCCATATGAGTAATTATTCATGATAAATCAAAAAAAGAAAAATTCTCATAAAATTCCTTTATTAATGTGACCGGTTTCGTGAACAATTAATTACTTCACTGATGATGTGAAGTAATTAATTGTTCACGAAACCGGTCACATTAATAAAGGAACTTTATGAGAACTTTTCTTTTTTGATTTATCATAATTATATTTATTTATCAGTGAATCTACGTCACTGGAAATTTACCTCGTCGACCACTTAAAATTTTACGTTAAAACTATTTAACCAATCTAAAATATTATTTTGCTAATAAAATGAAATTTTTTTTCTGCACCCTATTAAATTTTAACTTGACATAAAAATAACCTACCGGCATAAACGTGCTGCCATTATAGCCTTTTAAAATTTGGTTATCAACTTGCAATTTATACTTTTTAAAATGGTTGTCATAAACATTCTTACTTACAGCTGAAATTATCGAATCGATTGGCATTGTATGGTTTTTCCCTTCTATCTCTATATCAACAGTGAAATTATCTACTTTATCATTAAGAAATACATTAGCTTTATTTTAATCGTTATTTAGTAGTTCAATTACCTTATTACTAAAGCTCATTATATAAACTGGTCCTATTTCCGTGCTCTCTTCTTCTACTACAAAGTTAAAATTTTTCCTGAACGTTCTTTCCAAATGGAGTTCTCGGCACCTCCTATATTTGAAGTTTTTATATCTGCGTTCATATCTACCATGAGGTAGTATTCTGCAGTCCATTGATTCCATTTTCTTATACTACTGATTCGGCCTGTTAGAAACATTGGGTTATGTTTTTTGACATTTGGGTTGACAGTTATTCTAAATCCGCATACTCCCGTCTTGAGGCTGCTTCCAGTTTTCGAGCGTCCATCTTCTTTTCCTTTATTGAGTCGCCGGATTTTTAAATTTGGATTTCCCACGAAATTTACCTCCTTTTCCTTCTCCACGTGTTCTTTTGTTACTGTTACTTCCTCTAACTGCTCTAAACCTGCTATCTCTTCTTCCTCGCAAATTCTGTCGAATACTGAACCTTTGCGTTACCCAGTGATAAATTTGTTTTTGATGGTAAATTCAAGGTCGGTCCCAAACTTGCAGTTCGCTGCGAGCATACCACTCTATTGACGATTCGTTCTGATTTTGCTGCAGTAAAAAAAATTTCTTATTTCCCTCCAAATGTTGACTTGGGGGCCATATTGCTTGAACAAGGCGTTAGTTAAAAATTGATATGATTTAACTTTTGAAAACTCCGAATAACATAAATCTCTCAGCAGCTTATATGTCTTGGAGTTTAACAGGTTTAATAAAGTGGAAACTCTCATCTTTTCTTCTTTTATTCCCTGGGATTCATAGTACTGATTCAGTTGTTCTGAACAGATTACCCAGTCTTCCACGCTCGGATTAAATTCTCGGAATTTCACTATTTTTTTTATGGCAGCCAGAACAGGTTACACTGACCACACGTATTGTTATTTTCTCCAATAATTTCACTTTCCTCCAACTTTTACTTTTACCTCATCGCCATTTTAATGTCTATGAGGTGAATAAGAAAAAACATCATGTTTAATTTCATTTATTTCGTTAAGAATACAGTTTTACGTTTACAACACATTAAAATACAACCGCGGCAATTTTTTTTAGGGTCCGTTATTAAATCATCTTTATATGTCATATTATTTGGCATGCAAGTTCTATACGACTGGAATATTCCTTATAGGAGTTAGTTGTGTTCACTTTAATTTTTTGTCTCAAAAATTGAAAATATTGCAGGATCATTATAACGTTTATAATCTTTTTAAGCTCTAAATATTAGGCGGATACATTTTATTATATTGGCATTAAACCAAGGGGGTTAAATACGCCGATGAGATCTAGTTTTAGGCACAATGACATCAAGTAGTTCATACAATTTTAAATTAAAGGCGTCACAAGCACTATCAATATCGGCAAGATTATTTAAAAAATGCTAGTTTACATGTATTAAACTTTCATACAGCCTTTGAAATCAGCCTTCCTGAAATTATAAAATATGTTATTAATTTTTTTGTCTGTTATTTTTTTCAATCATTTGTAATTCGAAATATATAGTGATGGCAGGATGATGGCTGTCTTTCTTTATTAGTACATCCAATGCCTTTTGCACGGTGCAATTTTTTTTTTGACAATACTAGGTCTAGGATTCTCCCGTTGATATTATAATTATAATTAAATTGTTTAAAATCAAGAAAATTTAAAAAACTTATCAGGGGTAACACATGATCATTAAGTTCCTTATTTACAAGATAATTGGAATACTCAGGAATGTTAAAGTCACCTAAGATTAACACATCACTGCCATATACATAATCTAATGAAGTAAAAATATCAATATCATAAAAAGAACGAGAACATAATAAGGTCGAAACCGATCTATGTCTAGTGAGGAATTGATAAATGATCTTAATTAACTACCAAACAAGACTTGCAGGTTTAATTTAACGTAGGTCAGAGCTTTTGGCCGCTGAGTAGTTGTTTCCTGTAAATCTTATTCAGTGTATAGTTTAGCCCACCAGGGTTAGAGGTCGTAGCTCTTAGTACCTGCTTTGCAGATCGCTATCAGTCACGAAGACATCAGTGATGTCTGACTGGTAGTAGCACTGACCACCAGAGGGATACACTTATCACTCACTATGTCTGTCATGCTTAGTCTACTTTAAGCTAGCCTAGTTTGCTATTATTATTTGTCTTCTCCATTACTTATGGCATACTGACGAGAACATAATAAGTTGGAAACCGGTCTATGTCTAGTGAGGAATTGACAAATGATCTTAGCTACCAAATAAGACTTGCAGGTTTAATTCAACGCAAGTCGTGGCTTTTGTCCGCTGAGTAGTTGTTTCCTGTAAATCTTATTCAGTATATAGTTTAGCCCAACTGGGTTATAACGTCGCAGCTCTTGGTATCTACTCTACAGGTCGCTATCAGTCACTAAGGCATCAGCGATGTCTGACGGATAGTAGCACTGATCACCAGAAGGATACACTTATCACTCACCATGTCTGTCTTGCTAAGTCTGCTTTAGGCTAGCCTGGTTTGTTATTGTTATTTGTCTTCTCCATTACTTATGGCATACTGATGAGAACATAATAAGTTCGAAACCGGTTTATGTCAAGTGAGGAATTGACAAATGATCTTAGCCACCAATATAAATCTATTACATCACAAAATTATATTTTTAACCACTAGTTTTAAGGTCAATCTGATTTCATCTTAAAGTTACTACAATGAACATTTTTTAGTACAACAAAAGACATACCACAAAAAGAAGACGTACTATAAGATATTCTTAAACAGTTAGCCAGACAAAGGGCTGGTACTCTCAGTCTCAATTTGCACTAATCGAATGATACTATCTCTCTCTCTTTCATTGTTACAACAATGGTTTCATTGAATATTATCATCCGATTAGTGTTAACCGAAACTGAAAGTACCGGCCCTAAGTCTGAAATATTTTCGAAATTTTAGGTTATTTCTTAATAGTCTCTTATCTACCACCATACTATATGCGCCTTCATCTTTCCTAGAAGGAAATAGTTCACTCTCAAATTTTCTTTAATATTGTGTATTAGTAATAATAACTCTTCCTTGTCGGATTCCTCTTCTTACAATAACATTACCACTATATCTTTCAGACATGCTATTTTGTGTATACAACACGTACTGACTTTCTAGCAAACTAGGTTGACGCGCGACGTACTCTGGATGTTTGTCAGCCGAGTTCCGTCTGCTTGATATATATCCTAAAATAAGGACCTCACATGATAGTTTGCTTTAGCGATTTCACGTTAATGATTTGTGTACTAGATGTATTTACCATTCAGTACTTTCTTTTATAAAATTCTCTGTAATAAAATTGATTGTCCTGAAATTCTCGGTATGATCAATTTTCACGTACCAACTATTCTTACCCGCAAAACTTCTTTATTCTATTTGCCAACGTTTAGAACAAATGTACTCACATTTAGATGTAATGTGTTCAAATTACCAAACTATGCATAATGTAAATCGATATCTTTCAAGGCAATACTTGTGATATACGAAAAATGATACTTAATCTCATTTAACTAATCTATATTCGTATACTGTATTGTATTTCATTCAATGTAATTATTATTCTTGAAGTAGATTGAAACCTTTGATGTGAAGATAACACTGACGTAGTTTTCCATGAAACATCAAAACACCATATGACGCACTCGATGCGCCTTTTGCCAGCCAAGTTGGCTGGAGATGATTAAAACTCATCTGGAGATGATTAAAACTGAATTTTAATGATCTCCAGATGGTACTAACTTGGTTAGCAAAACGCTCGTCGAGTGGAGTATATGGCGGTTTGGTGTTTCATGGAAAACTACGATAGTTGTAATTATTATTTTATATTTTTTTCCTTTCCTATAAATAGAGTCGCCAGTAGGGCAATGTATGAATAAAGCTAAAGAAAATAAATGAAATAAAATAAATATGAATTAGAGCCACCATATTTATATTTTGAGTTTTTCAAATTAACGTAAGGTACAAACACAATAATTTTGTCCATTTTGGTATACACACCGCGTGCAGTTGTTTTTGCACCTTAGCACCGGGTTGATTGAAATTATTGCAGCTTGCTTCCAAAATGGGTGCAAGAGGGTGCATTAATTTACCGTACTTAGTGCAATATTAAGCATATATATTGCTTTTTTATAAATGACCACTGACCACTGCGACTAGTATTTATTTATATATTATTTATATTTAATTTATTTTAGTTTATAATAATCTTTTTTTTTTAGCCAAGCTGATTTAACCGATTTTTTTTTAATTTATTGTAACAATGTATCTAAAGACTTCTTTATTTCACTTTTTTTTTAGGTTAATTGACTTAAAACTTACTTTTAGTTTTAATAGATAAAAAATTAAATTTTTGATTTTGATATTAATATTATAAAATATAATTACATGATAAAAAAAACACAAACTCTGTAAAAGTTAAACATAATTAAATAAATACATAAATCTCTAAAACTTAAAAAAACATACAGAGATGGATGCAATTGTTTTTGCACCAGCTTCGCTTCGCACCTAGGTTCATTCTTTATATTTCTCAACTGAGATTAAAAAGTTCTTAATCCTATATCTTACCTCTTTTTCATTAACAAATTTAAAATGTCTCAGTTTTATATTTAGTTTTATTAATTTTAAAGTTCTTGCAACACACAACACCATATGATAAAATAAATAATTCGTAAGGTTATAATGCAACCATTGAGAAAAATGTTATATTTAATAATTTTGAATGCACCCGCAGGTGCAACCGAATGCATGGCATCTGGTGCACCAGTTTCACCGGTGCATACCCACTTGCCATCTCTGTTTTGAACATACAATCTCCGTACACGACGAAGGTGAAGAATATGTTTTCTAAAAATAAATTAACTTTATTTTAACTCAAGAGCGTAATATCATTGTATCTGTACCCATTCGTTTATTTTTATAAAAAACAAATAATGTATAATTAACTCTATAAAGTTAAAGGTACATTTAATCTATCGTTTTACTAATTTAAATTAACTAAAAATTGTGGAGAGATCTTAGTTCAACCCCTTGTTTTATTTACATAAGTTCCTTGCACTATCGTTCTTAACAAGGCTCCGGAGTTTTTACCCGTCATCAGCAGTTTACAGCGGCCTAACCAAAGCAAAGAATACCCTATGAAAATAATAACAAGATTATGGTATTTATTCAGTGACCATCCATTTAAAATTCAAGCAGTGTTTCTATGTGATATGATGATGCAAATAAAATATTCCAAAGATCGATTCATTTTATGATTAAAAATTCATATAACCGAGTTCGATCAATGACAGTGAGTTTAATCCGGATGAGAGCTTTAAAAATATATGACTGAAAACCATATGGCATCATTAATTTATTTTAATTATAAAAACGATTAACCGTAAAATTGCGCGATGGCAAAAAAATACATAAATAAAAATAAATTGCAGATAAAATAGAATGCAATAGTACTTATTTCAAATCCCATTTACCTAAAGTCGAGAAAGCAGTTTTTCGCTCGTGTATGTTATCAAAGGATCTGGTAATTATACCCAAATGGCTTTTAAGATGTAACATAATAGGTATAAAATAAACTTAAAACAAAATGTAATTTAAATCTAATCTAGAATATATCACAAAAAGTACCTTAGTGTTTAAAATAAGAGCAATTAATTTTAATACCTTTTATGTCGCCGATGGCACCTCATGTAAAAGTCAAGAAAAAAAATCGGATATCGATAAAACCTTTTGTGAAAAAAATATAAAATATAAGTATTAATAAAACAATGCAATCATTTTGTTACAAAACGAAAAAAAAAGTTAAGAGAATGTCACAAATAAAATTTAAACAATAGCTCTATAAAATACGATATACTGAGACGATAGTCTGATCAGGTGATCCATGCCATCGTGGAGAATCTCACCCCATGCCACCTGTTTCACGTTGAGGAGCTTTCAAAGATCGTGGGTATGGGGTAAATTTTTTTCTCAACCGCAACCTCATATGTATAATCAACAAAAATGCTTAATTCTATTCATTAACGATCGTTGCGTAGTTGTATTCGACAATACTAACGCCAAGTTTGAAAATTAAAATTGACGAAACATGAACGATGTATCTGAGAAAAGATATCACATGTTTCTTTAATAAGTTTTTATTCTTTTCAAAATAGTTATAAAATTTCCATGAAAATTTCAACAGAAATTCTAATATTATATTACATTCTAAAGTTGAACAAAGAATTAATTTAATAGTATCTTTTTGAACAAAAGTTGTATTAATTAAATCAAGCTACCCGCACGTCTCTAGTTAGTACTGTCCAGACTTCTTAAATAAGCAAGGTAAATAAAAAATCGGAACTTGCTAATCATACACTGTACGAAAACAGATTTTTAATCTGCTTCTAGCAGATCCCCTCATCTAAGCAGAAACACACATAATTCTTTATAATTTGTTTAAGTTCATATGTTTACAAGTTCAATACCTTCTAAAAAATAAACTATTAAAATTTTTATACAAATTGAATGAAACATTGCATTACCTGAGTAAATATATATAAAACTGTTTATTTTACACAAACTTCCAGAAAACATTCGTGCTTATTTTCTAAAAATAAACTATAATTAATTTGATTTGTACAAAGCAAAGAGCAGCATTTTATAAATATACAAACGTTTGTATTTATTACACTTAATGTGTCTTTCCTCTATACAGATATAATTTTAAGGTATTAGCATGATTCATCTCCGTACGTATATTAAAATATTATAAAAAAGTTATCCAAAGCTCAGCACAAAGGTCACCAGTGGTTAAACTAAATAGTATAACAATAACACTAAAATTAACACACTAGGACTCAAAAAGTCACTACTAAAAACTTGAAAAAATTTCCATCCCAGTACGAAACTGAACACAAGAACAAGAATCATCAAGGTTAGCAGACCCATATACAGCGAGTGTTGATTCAATTCGAACAGGCGTTAAAGGAAAGCAACTGATGTACATGATTTCTTATGTGGAGTATTTTGATGATAGTTCTTACTAAAGGTGGAGCGCGCCTAATCCATAGACGTATTTTCTTTTTTTGTAACGTCTATTCGACTTGAAATAGCGCCCACCGTATACAGGGTGGGGTAATAGTGTGTCCGACTTCGATATGTCGAGTTCTATGACAGCTAGAAACTTGATTTAAAAATATAAATAAACTAGGCAAAAAAGTCTATAACCGGAAATTAGTTTCGAATATACAAGGTAAGCCAAGACGATTCTACAGGGCAACTAACATTTTTTTAAATGGAATGCCATGTATATCAGAACATGTTTCGAACGTCTTTGTTAGCTTCCTTCCACTCCTGTATTATTATTGACCGTCTCCCAACAACTTCGATGTAATGATTTTTTTTGGTGAAATTATGCCATTTACACGTGTATATTAAAAAAAATCACTATAGGCACAATTATCGATTTTAAGAAAAAATATGTTAGTACCAGTTATGAGACATCCGTGTGATGACACTCAGCCATTTTCACTTCCTATAAGTGTACAGGGTGGCCAAAAATAATTTTCAAATTTACAACTATTTGAACTGAATTTTCTCAATTTTTTTTCAAATGGAACACCCTGTATATTTTTGGAGGATGTGATGTAGAATTGAAAAACGAACGTTCTTTGTACGTACATCCCTATGGCTATTTATAACCATTTTCGATTTATTGAACAATAACTGCAAAATTCAGCAATAAAAATTAATTTTTTTTTTTGTAATTCAAGAGAAGATATTATAAAAAGTGCTCCACATTTTGCCCATTTTGATTAACACACATTTCTATGCGTCTTTGGAATGAGGTTTCTACTGTTCATAATATTGCCGGAGTGATTCTTCTAAAAGCATTTCTTATCCTTTCCTTCAAATTTTAGATTATTGTTGGTGTGATGTTTTTATGGGCATCATGTAACACGCTTATTATAATACTTTCTCTTGAATTATTGGAAAAAAAACCCTCATTTTTAATTTTTATTGCCGAATTTTACAGTTATTGTTCAATAAACTGAAAATTATCACAGATAGCCATAGGAACGTACATACAAAAAATTTTCGTTTTTCAATCCTACATCACATCATCCAAAAATATACAGGGTGTTCCATATGAAAAAATTGAGAAAATTCAGTTCAAAAAGTTGTAAAGTTAAAAATCCTTTTAGGAAGTGATAATGGATGAGTGTCATCACACAGATGTTTCGTAACTGGTACTAACATATTTTCTCTTAAAATCGATAGTTGTGATTGTAGTGATATTTTTAATATACACGTGTAAATGGTATAATTTCAACAAAAAAAAAATATATTACATCCAAGTGGTTGGGAGAAAGTCAATAATAATAGAGGAATGAAAGTAGGCCACAAAGAGGTTTTAAAAAATATTCTGATATACGTGGTATTTCATTTAAAAAAAATGTTAATTGTCCTGTAGAATCGTCTTGGCACACCCTGTATATTCTAAAACAATTTACAATTATAAACTTTCTTGTCTAGTTTACTTACGTTTTTAAATCAAGTTTCTAGCTATTATAGAACTCGAGATATCGAAGTCGGACGCACTATTGCGCCCACCCTGTATAGTTGAATTTTGCTGTTAAAGATACATGTCATAATGCGCATGTTCTCCTCCAAATTATAGCAACCTGTGACGTACTTCGCTGCTCTACATAAGAGCGGAAGTGTCACTTTGACGCCCAACACTACGGCGGTGCTCACGGTACGGATATCTCGGGCGCCAGTTTCTGTTTAGAGTGCAGAAACACCACTTTACTCTATCGGCGGGACGATAGAGGCCGGGCAACTACAGTGAAGAAACGGCTAAGCCAGGGGTCGGGAAAAAGAGAACTTACATACTACAGTTAAGGAACAGACTCTCATTCAATATATGTACATTTATTCTACACACTAATTATTATTTGCACTTTATATACACCTTAGTAACTATAACTTATCCTACAACGGTCTTAACTACGGGCGAGCGGGGCAGTAAGTGGGCGGTCAAGCGGTGCGATACGGTAATCCGGTGAATGAAGCGGTGAAACGGTAAACAGCAATATATTAATCGGTAATAAGCAGACGGCGGACGGATACCAGGAGGGTAAGCAAGCGCCAATACAAGCACACTAAGACTTTACCAAACCTTTATCAAACCTTGCTACTTACTTCCGAAACCGGGGCTGCTTCCTCTCTGGAGCGGTCGGGGTCGGCACGTCTGGTCGGTAAGGCGGCAGCAACGGACTGTTCTCGGATGCTTATGCTGGTCGGCGTGGTTCTTCAGTCAGCAACTAAACGGCAACTGACTTGTTCGAAACAATCCTCAAGCTACTAAACTCTGCCAAAGGCAGAAGTAGGAGGAGACGCGGTAGTCATGCGCGGAATATAGCAACTATGTCACCTTTTACCGACTTAGAAAAATCCGCAATTACATTTGTATACCTATGTACCTCTATACTCACAAGTTTACTTACGGTCCTAGGCGGCGTGATGCTTCGGGTGGCGGTCAGACGGAGACTAACTTGTCTGAAAAATCCTCATGCTACTAAACACTGCCAAAAGCAGAAGTAGGATGAGATACGGTAGTCATGCGCGGTATATTACAGCTACGTCACCCGTTTATGGACTTAGAATAATTCCGCATTAAATTTAAATACCTATTTCTTTATACTCACGAATTTACTTACTATCCAAGTCGGCGTGGTGCTTCGGGTGGCGGTCGGACGGGAACTAACTTGATTGTTTTCAGTCTCGGGCTCCTTCACGGTAGCGCGGGCATAAGGGTGCCGGGGACACAATGCGCGCTTCGCGTTTCGCGATTCACGTACTGCCAGCCACTTGGCCTATGTGGAATGTTCATAAAAACCTATCAATACTACCTATCTATAATTAACAATTTAACTATTATTACGGCTCAGCTTGACAATACCAATTTTAAAAGTGCAGTACTACAATGGTTAAAATATTTTTCGAAGCGGCCAAATAGCACCTAGTTACCTAACTTAATTCTATACAATAAAATCACTTCGTTACAAACCATGTTAGGGGTTCCAACTCTTCTAAATTAGGTGTAATGTTTATCACTTCTAGTTATTTCATTCTGTGAACTTAATTGAAGAAAGCTAGTAGATATTATTTTATTTCTTCATTAGTTTGAAAAGTAATATAACGTAGTCCACAGGAGAAGGAAGTTTTAAAAATGTTATTTCGTAATTATCCATAGTTGGATTTGGAGTTTTTTTTTTGAATTATCTGTCATTTTATGCCATTAATTTTAGTAATCATGGGACAGTGGTTCGCTGTTGTGATAAAAAAAGAATTACAAAAATAATGACTCTGGTTGTTGCACAGCGTCAATTCCGAATTAGTTTATGATATTAAGATTCGTCGTCACAGGAGAGTTCCCTCTGCGCATGCCATAAAGGAGTGGATTCGTAAATTTTAAGAAACAGGTTCAGCAAAAAAATGTCAAAATTAGGGGACAAACAATAGTGTTAGAAATCCTGCTAACATTAATTGCGTTAGAGCAGCTGTAGTGCACAATTTAAGACGTTTAGTTCGAAATTTCTTCTCAAACACCAAATGTGGTCTGTCAAAAGCATCAAGTCTCCTCCAAAATGGTGCAGATACATTATCAAGTTATAGGAACAACTTTGAAGAAGCTGCGTCATCAACTGTTTCTCTTGCAAAATAATGGGGTATCAACGCCATATTTAAAAATCGACTAATTCGGAAGATCAAGCGTAATTTTGATGAACTCGCTGAAGATGAACGTTTTTCCGATCCTGGGAAGAATTTTCAAGTCTCCCTATTCAACGGGACACTGGATATTGTTCTAAATCAATTAGAAGAAAGAATCAAAGGAATAAAAGAGGTGATCGAAGTTTTTGAAGTTTTAACCCCTCAATTTTTTGTCAACGATATCAAATGAACACTTAAACGTCAAAGCGAAGAACTTTACTGAAAAATTCAAAGAAGATCTTACGGATGATTTTCCTTGGCAGATTCAAAGTTTCAGACTTGTATTAAAAGAAAATATTAGATCGAAGACATCAATTTATTTGAGCTGGCACATTTGTTACTTATTGACAATTATAATACAGCATCTAGCACTCCAGACCTCCGCACAGCTTTTCTCCTGTTCCTTACATTGTCTGTAACTGTATCAACAGCAGAGCGCTCATTTTCTAAACTCAAATTAATAAAAACCTATTTGAGAAGCTCGAATGTGACAAAGCAAGAACTATCGATATTAATAAGGTGGTAGAAGCTTTCGCTACCAAAAATGCGTATCGAGTAAGTCGATTTCATTAGCCGTTTTAATTATTCCTCAGAAATTTGGACATTAATTAATTTGCCTTTTTCGTATAACATTTTTATTTCCAATATTTTAAGCGATACTACATTGTATTATAATTTATTCCCAAGTAAATAAATACATTAAAACAACAGAAAAATTTAAATTTTATTATAAAAAATAATAAAATATCTAATTAATATAATAAAAACAGGTCTTTAGGTTAGGTTAAGTTAGACAAATTTTTAAAACAATATTTTGCGGGGGCGCCGCGGGCGGACTTTTTTACTTCCATGTTTGTATCAGGGTCTCAATTTTTATTCCTACAAGATTGAGATAGTTCAGGCAATAAAACAAGCAGACCTCCAAGCTCGCCTATATTTTGCTGAAATGGTGCAGTTAAATAAATCGATAATCACAATTTGTGAATGCCTGAGCGCATTTCTATTTATCCAGCTATAGTAATAAGCAAAATAGCCGTTATTGGAGACTGGAAAATCCACTGGAACTTCACTAACAACCGTTACACAATCCAAAGGTATGGAGCGCGATGTCGTCAGTAGGAATTTACTATAACAGTCAATACTGTGCGCTATACCGAAATGATCAACCAGTTTCTGACGCAACAATTGAACATGTTTCCCCAGAACAATCAAAATCCATGGTTTCAGCAAGATGTTGACTCTTAACATACTTCAAGAGCGCTGTTGGAATTACTGCAAAGATTGTTTCCGAGTCACATCATCTCCAGAGGTGGGAAAATCAAATGGCCCCCAAGATCACCAAATCTTATAGCATGCGATTACTTTTTATGGGGCTATCTAAAGTACAAGGCTTTTATTGATAAACCAAGAAATATGTGGAAGTTGAAATGAAAATTAATTGAATAAGTTGCTAACATTCCATTGGATATGTTGCGTCGTATTATGAAGAATTTCAGCGACCGGCTTCAAGACTGCATACAGAGACGTTGAGGTCGTTTAACCGGCATAATTTATAAGAAATAAAGATAGCATATATTTTATCATTCCCAAGTAACAATTTAAATAGATTTTAGATTCATTTAGGTTTTATCAGTGCTTTATAATGGCCAACTCATAAACTAGTGATTTATGCCAGATTTATTATATACCAAGTGCACTTAAAGATAGTTTTGTCTTAAAGAAAGTTTTAAAGGAGTTTTCAAGAAGTTATATCAAAACTAAATTATCATTTAGTCTTTATTGGCTTATGACTGAATTATCAAGGCATTTGTCAAGCAAAACGTTATAGCTGTTAAGTCTCAAGTTAGGAGTAATGAGTGTTATAGAGAATTTAGAATGTGTTGTGGTTTTATAATTGCTTTATAAAATTATCTTGGGGTAGTTGTTAATGCCCCGTTATGAATCTAAAATGCTTTGAGATCACTAAGTTCCAGGTTGAACCTTTATAAACCCAACTGCTTATTAGAGTTTTAACGAAGCAGACAAAAAATCTGTACTAAATCAATTTTGAGCATAAAAGAGTTTGATTCCCTTTTTGCCAAAATATAATATTTTAAAATATCAGTATAGTTGGTCTGCCGTAAAATTGAAACTTTTGTCTTAAAAAGTCAAATCCATAAATAATGTTATTCGGTTCCATTGTCAGTGGTACTCAAACAATATATGATATAATTTTCGAAATTCCACGCGTTCCATGTGTTCACTTTTGTACAGCTGGGACAAGAAACAAGGGTCACCATTTTCTTTTTCGCAGGTGAAATGATTCTCCACAATTAGTATAAACTGATGACGTTCATCTCGAGTTGAGTCTCGATAGTTCTAATATGTATATTTTCAAATAAATAAATTCACAGTTAGCATACGTGTTGCCACTTGGGCTACTCTAAGTTAAGGAAAACGTAAAATGAAGAATTTATTTATGGTTTTCGGCAAGAATATATTATTTTCTTAGAACTTTTAGGTCTTATCCAGTTTACATAAATAGAGTTTCTATATCACAATTGCAAAATTTTACCTGCTCAAAATCTTTTCTATTTAAAAAACACAAAATAAATCGTCGCATAAATTTCAAAGTAAAAGCACAAATATATTCATTTACCGTTTGAGATTCACTGTTCACGAGTGTTACGCTACAATCATCCAACATAGTAGTTGTAAATAAGTCGCTTATGTGTATACACCTATGCACAACTGGTCTGCTGACAATTGAAGTGAATAAAATTATTTATGAATTTGACTCCTTGAATAAAATTGCAATCTTACACCGGCCCGACTATAGCACAACTAACGTACTGGATAAAAAACAAGGGAGGCTCACAGAGCAGTGTATATCGTTGCGAAAAACTGAATTTTTAGGTTATATTGTCCGGGCACCATAAATCCTATAGACTTTAAAGTGATTGTGTTATTTACTCAAAGGGTTTAAAACGGGTTTTAATATAAGCCCACAAATTTCAAGTAAAATGATAAGACCAATAAGGCTTAAAAATTATTTCTACAAGAAGAAATCGACATACTTAAAGAGCAATTGGTAATTCAATAGGTATTTTAAGACAACACATGTTTGAAGTAGAATTGTTCAAGGCTAATAGGGTTTAAACGAACTGCCGCCATTATTTCTAGCGGCAAGAGATGTATAATGTGGTCGGCGATATTGGGAATGTTCCGGATTGAACAATAAATGTAATTTGTATCTAATAGAAATGTTTTCTAAAGACAATTTACTCACACTGAACCATATTATGGGCGGATGCTACCGATTTATTTATTTTTAAATCACCGAGAAAAAAATTACCCATGTATTTTTTAAAACGTGTGTTTTTAGGGAGCGCATGAATTTTTAAGAACTATCTACCCATGTTTTACAGTAAACTTAGTGTTGTTGAAAATTTTAGCCTACTATAAGGAGTCCCAATACTTCATTATAAGTACATACATCTGTAAGCTGAATCGTTCTCAGTTTTCGCTATATGTTCATTTTATAACTGTGTACGAGACCCATATACAATATCGTGCGTGGATCAAGTGAGCATAGCATTAGATTTATTTGCATTTATGTTTACCGCATTAAATACAAAACGTCCGCTCACAGCATTTGTGGGTACCTTTTAAATTTTAATATGGTACTTACCCTAAATCAAGTATGGTTTTAGAATAATCTTCAGATACTCTACGAGTAAAGATTTGGACAATTTGATAAAACTTGCGGAAGTTTTAATAGTAGTTTAAAAAAAGGCATGCAGGCCCTTCGCTAGGTGGGACCCTGTGGTTTTATAAGGGTTTTAAATTAAGTTTTATAGAGTTCTTTCAGACTATTTACGTTTATAAGTAGTCTTAGAAATAAGCTTTGAGGATAGCTTATAGAGCATTTTAAAACTAAAATTGTTACTTGGGTTGTGATAGTATATTTCAATTAAATACAATTACTTTCAGAATGATGTCGTCTTCAAAACTTCTGGGTTTTTAAATATTCATAATTGATGTTTTCAAATATTGACAGTTTAAATGTAAAGGTTTTGACTTGATTTTTATAAAATTGCAATGTGTGTTGCTCGGTGGAGTAGTTGTCTAGAGCGCGTGATAGCAAGTCTGATTAGATAAATCTCTCAATCACCCTGCGGATTCAAGCCCGCCACCGGCACTGGTCGGTGGGAATGGTTGTGTATCTGCGTTTTTTCATAAGTGTATCCCTCGCTCGTGTAGCTTTATTGGAAAAATTTCGAAAAAACATTTCTTTTTCGTGACATTTCCAGAATTAAATATATTTAATTTTAAATAAACTTACACAGCATTAGAAAGTATGGGCGTAAGGATGTAGCATTATAGATGTAAAATTAGACTGAAATTTTTTCATCGGTTAATTTTAATATTGGATGAAAGTGTGAAATGATGAAAAGTGTTGATCTCCAGGAAATATTTCATATATTTTGAATCATATTTTAATTTGATCTTTATTTTCAATTATTGCAATTACAAACATATTTATATATTTTAGGAATTATGTAAACGTGACAGTTTAGTGATTAATTTGAAAGGTAAGGGTCAATCAGCAAATTATCATTCATCACGTAGACAGAAAAGTACTAAATTTTCAGACGAATTTGACTATATACACAAAATTACTTCTATGATTAAAATATTATGAATTTAAACGAATTATGTACAAATTGTTATAATTATGCTTACTACAATTCACCCTGTCTAGGAATGGTAGGTGATTCATTCAAATTTCTAGAAAAAAAAACAATTATTGGGCATTACAAAAGCATTATTTCAAACCTAACATGATAATAATAATAAATACCTATAAATTATTATATTTTATACTGACATTCTTATATGAATGTAGTAGTATAAAAGTTTTAGGCATATAATGAATCAAAAAATAACACCTCTAATACATTTTATCATAGAAACTATTAAAACAACTACTCAGTCTAGAAGAACTACATTTAATTAAATAACTGTGTTCATAGTATTAGAAGCAAAAAATTATTAATACTGAAAAAATATTAACTCGCCAAAAAAGGAAAATTTTCACACTCAAGAAATGATTTCCTCCAGTTACAAGACAAAAAGCGAAAACCCCTAGTCCAATATATATCTACATTCATTCTTCTGAACTTTTCAGGGGGCTAGTACGCGTATAAATTATTTATAAAAATATTTAAATTAGATAATTCAAAATATGAACATTTGTCCTATTTATTTTGATATTTTAAATTGCAAGACAATATCTACATTAATTACTGTAACTCATAATGACATTCATGACATCTAACCTAACTTAAATAAACCCATTTTTCTAATATATTCCAAAAAATTTGACATGTTATTCGTATTTATGCATTTCTAGAAAAAAAAGGTTAGGTTAGATGTCATGAATGTCATTATGATTACCGAAGTTACAGTAATTAATCTAGGTATTTAAAATATCACAATAAATATGACAAATGTATATGACATTAATTACTCTAAGTTAATTAAACCGTGTTCCTAATTCAGTTATTAGGTAATACATGAAAAGAGGTTGGTATTGTTTTAGTTTGGTGACGTGCATGTTTCAACTGGTCATTGCGTTTTTAACACAGAATACTCGTTTATATTGATCTCAACCTTCCATAATGCTGCGTAAAAACTGACACCAAAATATTGCGATATCAACAAGTTATAGAATATATTAAACCGAGACGGAATTCAGATGAAATTGAACACTTGTTACCAAAACGATTTCCACCAATATCAATTTGTAAAATATTCCTAGCAACACACAGCTGTATAATAAACGTGTTAAAATGATTCTTAACATACTTATATACGCAAAAAAGATCAAAATGTTCGTGCGAAAAACACACAGGGTGTCTGTTTAATGCTGTAAAAAAACTGACTGTAACCGTCTTGCGTAATTACATCATGATGATTGACCAAAGATTTTGTGACATATATTCCCTGAAGAGTTACAGCTCTTCAAAGTTGCAAAAGAACAAAAAAATGCGGCATTATTTCAAGCCATGTTGAGTTAGAGCTTGGTAAGAATTTTTAAATCTACTTCACACTTAATTTGATGTAAAGTGAAAAAATTAAAACGAGAAGGCTGCCTTACAACCCTCAGAACTTACTTCTTTAAAAAAATTAAGGAAACAATTATTACCGTTGACAGTAAAATAAACATTTTATCCCTCTTTCATTATTCTCGTAGGACTAGCCGTTTCCGAGAAAAACAGTAAATTACATTTGGGTTATTTATGAGATATTATGAAAATACTAAAATCTGAAGTAAGCGGCTTTCAAATTAATTAATTCATTTGCCTTTAACATGACCATTTAGTCGTTTTATACAAATATGTCGTTTAACCAATACAGTTTGTGTGAATTAGCTGACATTCACTTGATTTATGGTAATGGCCATTGTAATTGTCTTGCATTTTGCAAAGCGGTGGTATGTTGAAATGACTCATGACTGTTTACTGGGAGCTCAAACTGGGCAAAGACTATACTCAATTTGGACCCCGAATAAACAGGCATGAGTCAGATATTAATCGATAAGTACAAAACAAAAGGTTTTAATTTCCTAATTGAAGTCTGGCGAATGTACGGATCTTATAGTGCAACACCCCCCGTCCAATTGTTGGCATAACACAATAAGCTGGGGGTTGTACTTATTGACCGGTAGCTCAGTAAGCAGGTCGTGAATAAGGGCTTAGATTAATTTGAGTTATCACCAAAATCTAGGCTGGGCGCCAGGACTTTTGCAAGTACCAATTAATTAAAATTTTACTTTAAAAGGTAAAGATAGCGTTAAAACTTGAATTCGGTTGGTAAGGAAGTGGAATAAAGAGATCTTATTTTAATAAAAAGTATAATCCAGACTAGTATATGTGATGTACAAGTATTTACAAGTTATAAAAAATTAAAGGTGGTTGAAGACCAAAAAGTATCCAAAAATGATGGTGAAAGAGAAAAAAAAATGAAAAATGAGATGCCTGATCTCTCACAACGTTTCTTCTGACCAAATAACTTTACTGGGGACGAAGATCTTACTTAACTTCAAAGGGGTTAGTCCAGCGAAGAATTCACCAACGGCTAGGCTCTTCATGGGTTCGGTGTCAATTTGACTAACCACTGTCAGTACTGCAGTTACCCTTGAGAAAAAAATGCCAGTTGTGTAATATTACGTTTTTCTGCTCCACCCTGTATATAATGATCAGTTCGATCCACCAGTTATCCTCTTCTCTTGGTCCAGGTATTTACATAAAAAGGGGAGAGTTTTATGAGATCAGTATTAGAGGCAAAACAAAATTAAAAGCTGTGACTTTTGAAGTGTCCAGCTACGTAGACAAAATATGAGTTAACACAAATTTACCGAGTAAATTGCAAACTAAACAAACTAGGATCGGTATCCTACAATAGGTTAGGAAGTTGAAGACTTCAACTAACTTAAGTATTAATAAAAGTTAAGTTAAATAGAAAAAATACTAGTCCAGCAAATAAACTAGGTGTAGCTACGATAATAAACAAGTGAAATAGGTATTCACTAAATGTTAAGATATTTTTGTAATAAAAGAAGTGAAGCTTCAAGAAAATAGAATTTAGAATGTCTGTTTACAGACAGACAACTAGAAAGATAACGTAAATAAATATTTGCTAAATATAAAACAATATGAGTTTTCAACTTGAAGGTAACGTTAAATTAAATTATTTATTAGTTCCTCCGAGAGAGGTTCTAAGGAATTGCAGATAAAGTTAAGTAAAGCTATATACTTGACTATATGTTTACTTTAGATAATTAAAAGTTAATCAAGTGCCAGATAACTAGGCAGGTATTTTTGCCAGAGAACTAGGCAAGGTTCCACTAGAGTAGCGTTCCTGAAGAAATACTAAGGAAACGTTCAAGTAAGCATTCGATATTTTAAATTTAGAAAAACCTTACGTTTCTGAGATCTGGTTGATAAATATATGCACTGGTATTAAATAATCCACCACAAAATAAATGCACCAAATTAGATAATTTTCACAAAGGTTATAAACAAATAGGTTTGTCAAACCAGGTGTACCAATCTTCAAATGTTACCAGTCACCACTTTCAGAGTGCTACCAACGTGGCTAAGTGACCTAAAACATCAACAGGCAAAGACAGAAAACAACTAACTACGATACAAAATGGCGACATACGTTGCCAAGTAAATCTAAAATTTACAATAACCGAAAGTTAGTTTAAATTAACACCTGAAATTATTACAATATCAAAGTAATATTAGATAAATTGCCAGCACGGCACGATAAATTGATACTAATCAATATTACTAATGGCTGTTCCAAAGAACAAGCAAGGTGAACTGATCACCAAAAAGCAAATTCGCCCAAGGCGTAAATTAAGATAATTACGGTACAATATTATTATGAAAATTACCTCAAAGGTACTTTAAATCAATATAGCAACTTTTAAATAATGATTAGCATTAAATCACAAGATAATACCCGAAAACATATAAATTTTACCAGACCGCAGAATTATAGATGGTTTCAATCTGAACGCTGCACTAGTAAGAAGAAGGAAGCCTCGTTCTGTCCTCCCACCTAAACTCGGTTATAGTTTGGAAAGAGACAGACATTTGAGAGTAGAGTATGAGCAATAAAGATAGATAGATATTTAGTGCAAAAATCTGCAAAACCGACTTTTCCAGTAGAAATCAGTGGCGCCATCTGGACTAGACTAGCAGAAACTTAATTCCTCGCGGAACACAACAAACCGGAATGAAATAGCTTGCAATTTCGTTACAATAGAGACCTGAAGAGGGTCATATTCTTCTTTCTCATCGGAGCTCTAATATTACAAAAATATCGCTGGTTGCTCTTGCTGATACTTGGATGTTTCAATCAGTGTTGGGCGTATCCCAGATACCATATGATTGTGATAACATGTGCACAACATCCAACCGTACGACAACGATTTTTTGTAAGAGCAATAATATTTTGCCAAAACATACACATAGTAGTGAGTACGAATCACATACCTGGATCATATTCGGGTTTTGATGAGAATAATGTTATCTACGAGCATGCCATAATTAGCAATATTTGTCACCTCAAAATCACTACTTCCTGTATAAAGTAGCCCACATTAGTAACCACATTCTCTCCATACTAGGCTGTTTTTCAATGAAATCTATCACTTCCCCAGCCAACGAATGGTTACGTGACTGGTATTTAATTTATTTTCCACAGTCCACAGTGGTCCTTACCAGTAGCTGCTTATGATAGATTTACCCCAACTAGTACAATCGTCACCCGTTCATTATTATGTGCATAATATTGTTCAAAATTACTTACTTGCACATCCATCACTTAGACACTTACGCAACACGAAGGTCATTTGCTAACGTCACTAGATCATCTGTTAACTCACTGAGATATTTCACATACGCTTAACATGAAAATTAAGTCATAGATATATTTTCAGTACGGATAATTTGGGTACGATTTATTTTATGGCTTGCACTTGTAACATGTTGTCTTCAGTGCACTCCAGCCTATCAAATATTTTTCACAAACATAGCAGTATACATAATGGATCCGGTACATTTTAGTAAATAGGGATATATATTTGTATATTTGAGGAGCAGGGTGAAGAACGTCCCACTTTTGACATTTTATACGCTTGTGAAAATATTATAATCTCCGCCCACACGTACGTATCTCAATAGTGTCTGTGTTTGACTGGTTACTGGAAACCTGTTAATATGTCTAGTTCTCGGCGGATGTCGTACGTTCCCCTATCGCCGCTCGATAGACTTCATTCAAATGGGCAGCTTTTACCGATGAGTCGTGAATTAACGAATTTTCATAATTTACTCAAATGAAATGATTGAAATCCGCATATCACTATCAATAACACTTCTACATTAACTTTAGGGCTGGTGTTTCTGGGGACCTTAGTTTCGAGCCAGTTGAATTAAGTTCACACCTCACTGGCAATCATTACCTTTATTTTTTTTACAGATACACTACCAGAATTAATAAGAGACGTATCTCAACACATTAAAGAATCACGTAGTACATTTATAACGGTGCACCTCTTCACTTTACATGCACATTTTTTCAATATCCTATTTCCAGGACGCTGGCTGATGCACCCGTAAAATGGCCGGCGATTTCACCTGACCTCATTTGATTTTTATTTCTTGGATTTTATTAAGACGAAAGTGGATGCAACTTGTGTAGAAACACGAGATGAACTGTGGGCTTTTTATGTTTTTTAAAACTGCTCAAGATATGGGAGTGTCATTTCAAATGAGACAATCTCTTATTTGTTGAATCAACTAGTGCATAAGAGAATGGTTAATTTCAACATCCTTTACAACTTTTTTTGTATTTATATGATATGTCGGTCATAATTAGAGAAACTTCTTATGATAATTAGGAGATATCGGAACAATTACGTTTGTAAAAATGAAAACAAAGAAGCAAAGGATCTCTTGTTATAAATTTTGTTAAAGATAATAGCGTTAAACACAAAGCCAAACAATATAAAACAGTTAAAGCATTTTCGATCTACCATTACAAAAAACCAACCAACTACCAATAAACACCAAAGTATGGGCTTTTATTGGCCCTTTTACTGGAAATGTTGGCCGAATAAAGGCCCATTTGGTGTTTACTGGGTAGATACACAACTAGTGGTATGCGCAGTTTACAGTTACCCCTCTGAATACGAAATCCGAACGAAAGTTACGAGTGCTGAAGGAGAAGCATACGAGACAAAGTCACAGAGCAGATATTAGTACCGCTACAGCTGCAGTGGAGTGTTGCTCGTTCATCCAAAGAAATACTTGTTAACGTATTTACTAAAATTATTTGATTCTTTCACATTTTAGTATTTCTTCCGAGACGCCACAGATAGTAAAACACTAAAATTAAAGAAAATATGAGAACTGCACACAATCAAATATTGATTTTTTTTTAATAAAAAAGTAATTTTAAAAACAAATTAATACTATCATAAATAATAAAGAAAAATAATACGACCTCTAAAAAAATTAAATAATATGTAAATAAATAAATAAATAATTCAAATTATATGTCAAAAAGACCTTCTTCTTGAGCAAGGCAATATCCTAACCTGCTGACATTCGCGTTGCGATCGTCCCATACATTGTGCTGGCAATAGACAGGCGACTGTAAACTGCGCATACCGCTAGTCGTGTATCTAGTGGGTTGGTTAGATCTGTATAATGTGTGTTATTTAATTTATAAAACAAGAAACTGTAACGAATTTTAACTGTTCGATAAAAAATCTATTACAGGATGCCCTATTTGACTTTATAGTATCGCATATGATTACAAATGTAACGATAACTTATAACTTTTTAATCAGCGACATGGTTTATTCCGCTTGGATGACCAATTACATCGGCCATACTTCGCAACGACCTCTCTAGCTTTTCTAGCTTTGCGATGGCGAAGCCTTTTTCTGCATCAGTTACCACATGATTCGGCATTGTTAGAATTTTGTGAAAAATTTGCTAACCTAATTTTTTAATGACAACAGTGACAAATTATAAATAATGTAATGATTGATAAATGAATGACATTATTCGAGCCACTGGATCAATCCAAAGATACAAATGGAAAGCAGACCGTGCGAAATTTTTCGGCCACGATAGTACATGTTAAATTATTTTGTGAAGGTTGAAAGTCAGAACTACCAACTTCCGAATAATACAGATGATTTTTTGAACTCACTTTTACATTCTAAGAGTTTTTTAGCGTTACGTAAAATACGGATTTTAAATGGCCCCCAATAAAAACATCTAATGAAATCAATCATGAGAACGTGTTGGTTCTCTGCGTCACTTAACTATAGGACACAATTTAAAATGTTGTAATCAGATTGCAATACATGACGTTTGATGCACCCTTTTTATTAGTATAATAAATTTGAAGTAGTTATCCTCAAAAGTCTCCGAAATACTAAAGATTTTGTGCGGGCTCCCGGTATATAGGCGAGGATGCAAACAGTTATTTCTTTCAAGACACTAAACCATGTGGATAAAAAGGCGTCTTACAGTAATATTAACTGTTATGTGTTTAATCATAAAAAGCAGAAAAATAAATTTTACGAAGGGTAGTTCCCGAATAACCGTGGGTAAAACATTTATTTAAAAATACAGAAGTGGTATTTTAATTTTGTTACGATAATTTAAAAGACACTAAAAGAAATGTATTTTTAAGGTTATAGATAAAGGACGATCCCCAAAAAGACAGTTTGAAGGTGAATTCAGAAGTTAAGTTGTGATGTACCAAGCCGAGTATTATTAAAAGTTTGATATATATATATATATATATATATATATATATATATATATATATATATATATATATATATATATATATATATATATATATATATATATATATATATATATATATATATATATATATATATATATATATATATATATATATATATATATATATATATATATATATATATATATATATATATAACATTTTCGTAATTCTTACGTAGTGTTGATATACTATTTGAAAACATTTGGATACCCTACATAAATAATAAATACATTAATAATTCCACCCGGGGGTAGCCAAGTATGCATACTTATGCAACTAAAATTTGACTTGGATATATAATGTGACCCATTTGAAACCTGAACACCTTGATACAATTTTTGTTTATTGATTTCGACCAGGTTTTGTTAGGGTAGAACTCCAAAAACTGTACTTTAGGATAAAAATGTTACATTCTATTTACAACAAACAAGGCCTACTGCGATTTTTTTGGGGGGCTAAAATTTAAGAAATCGCATTAGCGATTTTTTTTAATAAAAAAATCTTAGTACACCCCCGTATTCACCACCAAATTTCATAAAAAAATTCAAAATTTCAAAAATTTTACAGGTAAATTAAGAATAGCAATATTATTATGAATTTATAATTACAAAGTAAGCCGTGAAATAAATACGAAAAACAATTGACGAAATTAATTTTATTAACACAAACACAACACTGAATAACGTTTTCTTAAAAAAAAGTATTTTTTTGTTGACTTTTGTTGACATTTCATGTAAGTTTGCCATGGAAAAACAATTGTTGTGAATAATAAAAGTTGTTAACTGTTAATTAGAGTCAGAGTTAGTTTTGTGTGTTGAACATCTCTAAAAATTACTGATATTTATTAACAATTATGAAGCAACTTAATTTGAAGGACAAAATTGAAATAGTTCGTTTTGTTGGCGATAATGCTCTTTCAGTAAGAGAAGCAGCCAAGAAATTTAATGCTAGAAATCCTAATGGACCTACAGTCAGCTGTACTACTGTACACAATATAAATAAATTTTTCAATGAATCAAGTACTTCAAAAAATATTGTTAAGGATAGAAATAATACACATCGTGCAGCTAGATATAATGACCAAATTTTTGGCATATTTTCATAATAACCAATATTCAGCTTAAGACTCATTGGGTCTAGATTTAAATTTTATGAAACTATTCGTAGGTAGTAGGACAAATAAAACGACTGTTCTTTATTTAGATTGACCGGTCTCTGCAGCATAACCTGCCTTCCTCAGATTCAATCTAATAATAAACCCTATTATCTCCAATTTTAATTGGTTTAATAAGTTTTATTATTAGATTGATTCCTGAGGAAGGCAAGTTATGCTGTAGAAACCGGCCAATCTAAATAAAGAACAGTCGTTTTATTTGTCCCACTACCCACGAATAATGTCATAATATCAACAAATTATAGGGCATAACTTATTACTAGATTTGAATATTCCAAGAGAAACTATTAGAATATGCCTTGTAAAAAACATGTAAAACCATTTAAACCTAAATTTGTACACATTTTTAGAATCAGGAGATGAAGAAAGAATACTCCCAAGGGAGTATCCTTCACTATATCAATTTTCTTTAGAAAATTCTGTTCAACAACGGAGCCACTTTTACCACTAACGGAGTGGTTTATTCTTAAAATTCTCGACACTGCTCAGTCGAAGACCCTGAATGTGTCATCAACTACTGTAGAAGACAGTATTCACAAAAAGGTAAACATGTGGTGTGGGATACTTTATGACAAAATTATTGGTCCGTTTTTGTTTGAAGGAAATTTCAACAGAATTGAATTTGCGCTAGACGCACTAGGTAATTTACCCTTTCACGACCGTTCCAAATTAAAATTTCAGTTAGATGGGTGTTCTGTGCATAACGTACGAGTAGTAAGGTAGTTAAATGATACCTTTCAAAGCCAGTAGATAGGTCCCAACAACCCTCTAAGAGGATGGCCGCCTAGGTCGCCGGATTTACCACTCCTCGACTTTTTCCTTTGGGGTACTATTAAGGAAATAAATAAATTAAAACCTGAGACGATTGAAGAACTCCGCGCTAGAATAAAAATAAGAAAACAAAGAAGGTTTAGTGCCATATTCCCCAAAAAGAAACAATTATGCAGCTACGGACACGTGTTTCGGAGTTATTGCCCCTCATCAGCGTAGCGTAGCTAAGGAATTGGATCTACGATGGGATAAAATAAGAAATGCATGCGTAGAAATAAGAAATGTTAAATAATATCCGAAAAAGGTATGAAAAATGTATTCGAATGAAAGGCGGTTTGATAGAAGTTTAGAAAATATGAGTTATTTTTATCTAGTTATAACGTAGTATATATTTTTATACTCATTTTTATTAAGACAAATTGCTTGTTCTCAATTGTTAACTTTTATTTCCCTGATTACTTTGCGATTGCTGTAAGCCAGTGTTATCGGCTCCTTTAATAATTTCATTGATTAGTGCTGTTAACAAAATTAATTGTTTTTCTTATTTATTCCATGGATTACTTTGTTTGTAATAATCAATTTATAATAAAATTGTTATTCTTAATTTACTTGTAAGATTTTTGAAACATTGAAGTTTTAATGAAATTTTTCACATCCCCATTTAGAGATTGCCGAATACTGAATATTATCAGATTTTTATAAAAAAAATTGTCCTAAGGTACAGTTTTTGGTGTTCTACCTTTTAAAAAATACCAGGTCGAAATCGAGCAATAAACAAGGCGTTCAGGTTTCAAATGGGTCACACTGTAATAAAAAATAAATTTGTAAAACTCACTAAATGAAAAATGCAAAATTCGCAATTCAGTCAATTAAAAAAATATATGTACATTTTTCCTGTAATTCTGCATGTGATTTAAAACAATATTAATGATAATTTTCGTTTTTCATTGTCATGAACAGAAAAAATTTAAGAACGATTTACAGACTCATGTTGGCCACCTGATGAAAACATCTCTTCAAATTATAATAAACAAATATTCATGAGTCTTACCTTTAAAAAATTACTTATTTGCCTATGTTTATAAAAAATACAGGGTGTTTCAAAAACATGTGCCATCGATTAAGTGGAGATTCTTTAACCAAAAATTGCTTATTTTTTCAGTTTTTTCAAAATATCTCCGAAACGCAGCCGAAATCGAAAAATTATCAAGAGGTTTTTTTAGGCATTTACCTGTGCAATCAAAAAGTAAAAAGTCAGTAGTGTACATATTTTTTTAACAGAATTATTAAATTTCAAGTCCGTACGCACGCCCCTGATGATAAAAGTCAATGGTAGTTTTTTAAAGAGTGAGAAATATTGCCTATAAAGCTCAGGAAAATTTTAGATTAGATTTAGTAGTTGTTTCATTAAAATTGGCACAGTAGTTTCAAAGATTAATTGGTTACAAGGATACGCACAGACAGATGTTCAGATGGTTAGACAGATTGTCAGACATATGGACAGACCGATGCAACTGAAAGGTATATTTTTTATTACCTACACATTCTGTAAAACGTAAAGATAATAAAAATAAAATTCTACATATAAATTAGTTTTCGTTACGAACGTTTTCATTTGAATACATCTCTATGCAGTCGGCCACTTCTTTATTAGAAATTTGCCTCTATCTAAATTCATCAAATAATTTAACTGATTGTTCCATAGTTAACTACTGAGCATTTAAAATTAAATACTTATTAACAAACTTACACGATGTTCATGTATCATTTTTTTGTATATGTATGCATGTTGTCAGTACAAATCATCATTACATAGTACACTGAAGGAAGACTGAAAATTGGCATCGTACCGCGGCCATTATGCACTGTTACCCGCACGACATACAGCTAGATGGAAAATTAATTCTCTGCTATCCTAGCTGACGAGCGACGGCTTGCCTGCCCGTGGTTTTTTACATTGTAACGTTGAAATTTATGAGACCCATGTCTTCAGTACACAACTTGTATAATCAATTTAGAGTTTGTTGATATTGATTTCAAGATTTTTTCTTTGTGGTTTTAATTAGGTATGTACTAGATTCTAACATTTCAGCACCGTTCAACATTTCGATACTGAATTCAGCGATTTCTTCTTACCCAGTAACACACATATGTTAAAAAAACCTTTATAATGTCCAAACACCATTTGAAAAACGTCTTTTTTTACGTACAGATAACTTAAAAATGTCGCGATTTTACACGTTTCAGATAGGTTGTTAGGTTTTGTGTGAGTGGGTCCCCGCGAACCCTGCACTGCGGCCATCAGCAGGCCTATTGTGGCTCACTCCTAGTTATATTTCATCCACTAAGTTCAGTATCTTAATGAAACTGATTACTTTATTGGATCAGAATGTGTCCAAATCCTCTGACAGCAGTTGCCCTTTGCCAAATATTGAGAATCGGATCCTCTCCACAGCAGGACAGGTGCATAAGACGTGGTCTGCCTTCTCATCAACCTTCAGGCATAGACAGCACTCGGCGTTTTCTGCTAGGCCGAGTTTATGCAGATGATAGTTTAGTCGGTAGTGCCCGGTACATAGGCCTGTTAAAATTTTTAGGTTTAACTCTTGATATTAAAGCGTATTTTATAAATGCCTTCGAATGAACTAATCCTGGTAATTCTTGCCAATATTGGAGAGTTTTCCTTTAAGCCCAGGTTGAGATGGCCATTTTAGCAGCACTTAAAGATATGCCAAGTATCGGGTCTGGTCTGATGATTCATGATCCCGCTCCATCTCTGGCCAATGAGACTATTTCGTTACCTTCCATACCAGAGTGGCTGAGTATCCAGACCAGTCACTTTGTTGTTTTTGCTCAAATGATTTAGAGCGTTCTGACAATTCCATAATACACAGGTAGGAGGCAAGAGCTCTTATAGCTGCCTGGCTATATGAGAAAATTTTTATTGATCTGCGTATAAGATGCATATATTCCAGCCTTCGCACACACAGTTCAATTGTATGAACCTCTGCCTGAAAAACAGTTGTATTAGTACCTAGAGGATATCCTCGCCCTTGGTCTGTAGCTATGTACTCCAACTGGGGAGTTTTGGAGCCATCTGTAAACCAGCAACTGTCTGCCCTCAGTAGGTTGGCTTTATTCCTATCCCACTTATCTCTTTCCGGAGAAAGGATGTTGAAGGTCAGTTCGTAGTTGGTCATGGAGACCATTCCCAGGATGCTGTGATTCTCTATGTCTACCTGTTCTGCTCCATGATACTAGTCTGCGGCATATTAATGGCCGCTTGTTGCATTCTGTAGGTTGCCCACTTGTTTCATATAACGAAATTATAAACGTTAAATTTTAGTATACGCGGCTTAAAAACTGAGCAACATTTACAACCACTTGACTGTCAGCACAACCTATTAGTGATTTATGCCGAGATAAATTTTTTGTCACCAGCAATGTGCAAGAGGTCAATATTCATTAGGTAACATTCATTCTGTAACAAAATTAAACCTTCGAAAGTTAGAATTAAAATATGACCAATATTAACATACCCTTTTGTAAAGTTGTGTTTACTCAACCTTCAAATCACCAAATCGTTCATTTTACAAGTTAAAAGTCAAATATGAATTTTGCATAGTGGGTAGTCATACGCAATTTTCAATTCAAATCGCAATTTAAATGAATATTTGCGATGTGCAAAACTCCAATTTAAACCAGAAATTCACTTGTAAATCCTGATGAATTAAACACTTTTTCTAAACAGATATATGTGATCATGCATGCTTTAAACCCAATTTGAAACAGACCTGCAGATTGTGTTTAGCACTGATTTGGTTGTAAATGTCTTAATCTTAACTAATGTCATCGTCCGGTAAATCCAGCGAGTTGGGTAATACTAATCTGCCGAAAACATGTTGCAGAATGCTGCAATTTCTATTTGGTTTCCATCGTCAGCTCCAGAATGGCGCATCTATTATTAATTTAGGAAGTACAAACTTTAATTTGTAAACGTCGGTAGTTTGTCAAAATATCCATTTTTCTTATGAGATTTCATCAGCTACGTTGACAATCTGAAAGGTGACAGATAAGTCAAAATAAAAAACAATAAATGATGTAATAGACGAAATAGCACTCCCTACAGTGCTTACACGGTATTCGACAGACTAGCATTACCCAGCCTAATTTACTATTCACCCGCGAAAGCAGACGGAATCAGCTTTCACTCTGCACTCAATCTGAACGGATATGCGAATAAAGATTGATAATAACAATTATTAAAACGAGAACACAAGTAGTTTCCCGTGTATATTTAACAATAAAATAGTTTAGAAGTCTCAAGAAGTGCGGAAATAATTAACTATAATATTTTAAACATGAAATTTTCTATAAAATAAATTGCTATTTTTTTTACGTAGTAAGTACTTAAAATTCTCTTGACTGCATCTGAGGTAGAGAATAATTCTAAAATTGCTAGAGCCAAATGATTTAAGGTAATATTACCACCAGTATGAATATTCATACTGACGTAAGGTAGTGTTCATATTCTACCGTCAATTTATGCAATCTAAATTTTTTAAAAACCTAGGAACACAATTCCGTTTTTGCGCAATAAATTTTCCATTTTAACAATATTGTATCTTTTTTTATCAGAAAAATGGGGATGATGATTTTGTTGGTAAATTCATAGCCCATGTGTTCATCCCATATATGTTCCCCAGTAAAACATGGATTTATATTGCATAACGCAATGATTTAAGGGCCATATTTTTTTTTCGTTAAAATCAACGTTCCCTAAAATATTCATTCTATAAAAGTTCCTCAAAAAAATTCTGATTACGAAATGAAATGTCTTCCTGTATGTACCGCATTGACCCCCCAATTTAGTAAACTGTCTTTATTTACCTCATACAGTAAAGAGAAATAAGAATATATGCATATCAAATAAACATTTTGAACATAGCGGAAATATATACAGGATTCTCCAGAAGTCCCAGATAAAATTACTGCGTTATTTGGAAAAGAAAACGCACAGACACGTAAATTGTTTCAAGTGTTTAACTGTTTTTCCGTCACATATTTGGTTGTTTCAACCTTTTAATGTCTAGCTATCCTTACTTATTATTTTCAAATAGCACCCTATGTCTCCCCTGTGGGGAGAAGCTTATCAAAAACTGTATGGGGTTGTACCATTAAAAATAGAAGTACTCTATTATTAGCTAACCTGATGTGAACTAACCTAACAAATGTTGAAATTGGTTTCACTCTCTATTTAACATGCACCAAGGCGATGGTAAAAATTATCCACGGATCTGCGAATCGATTCACGCAGTGGAATATTTAATTCTATTCTGATACGGTATTTTAGAGCACCAATTTGTCGAGTCTGTTTCGGTAACCTCGTTCTATGAAATAACCGCAAATAAAATATTCCAGCGGTGTTAACTCTGGAGATCTTGTGGGCCATTCAGTATTACCCAACTATTTAGAAACATTTGATCTAAATACCTTCGAATTTTAACGCCAAAATATGGATGAGTTGCATATCGCTAGAACCACACTCTGCATGATGATTAAGGTACTGTTCAGCTAGTTGTAAGATTTTGATCCCAAAACTAGATCATGAACTATTCCAATCCACACATTCACTTTTTGGGGATGCTAAATATACCGATGAAATGTCCAATGTGGATTCTGTTGTAACTGGAAGCAATATTTGTGTCTATTAACTAACAACCCCATTTAAATAAAATATAACCTCATCAGAAAAGATAATTTTAGGAAATGCATCATTATCTCCAATTTCTCCATCATTTCTTCAGAAAACTGAGGACGTTTATTATAATCATTTTCCAATAACTCGCACGAGGTGAAATTGTAAAGGATGATATTTTTTTCTCTTTAGAAACCTCTGCACAGAGGTACGGGAAGCATCATTATCTCGGACTAAGGTATCAGTTGAAACATGTGGATTTTCACTAAGATATCCTACGTCAAGCTTTTTTATCTTCACTTAGAGCGTGTGGCCGACCACTCCTTGGTAAATTTCTTACTGTAGAGTGTTCTCCGAACTGATAGAATAGCCTACTTACAGTTTACTGAGACATTTGATTCTTGGGATATTTTTCATTAAATAACGCATAAACTTCAGATTGACTTCTTAATTTATCTACACATACTAACATCAACATACTAATAACAACGTTATTTGCACTTCAATTGGCTAAAATCTAGATAAAAAATTCATAAAAAGTAATGAAAAAATTTACACAGAAAAATAATAAAACCTAATTAGTTTATCATCTGCAAAAACGTTCATCTGATAATACATCATCTTTAATATCAACATGTTATCACCGCTTGTATTTGTATCCCTCAAAACTTCGTAATCAGACATTTAATCCAATTTTTAATGGTACAGACGAATACAATTTTTGAAACTTTTCAACGAGCCACCACAAGACATGCTATTTGAGAAAAACAAGTAAAGGTAGCTAGAAGTTAAGGGATTGACAGTAAACAACCAAACATATTACTAAAAAACGGCTAATGATTTAAACAATTTATATGTCTATGCGTTTTTTTTTTTCAAAAATAACGCAGAAAAAATATCAGTTTAATGCTGGACTTTTGGGTAAACCTACATTTAAATCTGCTTTCATTTTCTTTTTCAGCACTAATGTTTTGGAGGTATTTCAAATACCTGTTAGTGATCTGATGCTTAGTTGTGAGTTTTCTGTTATTTCGGCCACAATTTCGTCTTCTTTGTCAGCAGTTATTGTTTTTGCTCTCCCTGTTTTTTTTGCATCCTTCACACTCTCTGTTTTTGAAGACATAAATAAGAAACAGTGGCATACATCAAATTATGGCTTAAGGTGATTAAATTAATTCTGCATAATTTAGAAGAAAAGATGGAGGCTCTTTTAATTTTCGATGAAAAATATAGCAAGTACCACAGAACCATGCGGATTTTTAATAAGCGTTTTCCTAATAAATCTATAACACGGCAATATTTAACAAAATTGGTTGAAACATTTTTAAATACATAGAACGTGAATAATGGCAAAAAACTGGGATACCAAAGATGATAACTGTTGATAAAGAACACAAAGTGATAGCATAAATAACAGAAAACCACAACTAAGTAAAAGATCACTAGCAGGTACCTCTAACTTTTTCAAAACATCGGTACTGAGAATCCTGAAAAAAAAGAAAACCGTTTCCTTATAAATTTAAACTGTTGCAAGAACTCTTACCTGAAGATCATGCTCATGGGAATGAATTATGTCTACAGCAGCTACGTTATTATACTAATGGAAATCATCACATATTTCGTGAGCATCATACTCAGTACTCCTAAAAAATAAGTGTTTGGGCGGGTATTTTGGGGAATCACATTATGAGTTATATGTTTATTGCAAAGGACTTAACGGGACCTCTGTACAGGTAACTTCTTAAAGAGGAAATAATAGCAGGAACTGAGGAAATAGTTGAACAGTACCCGGATGAATTTAGAGCCAACGATATAGTTTTCCAACATGATAGAGCTTCGCTTCATTTTTTCCTAAATCAGTTAAAAACATATTTAGATTATCAATTTCCAAATTGTAGAGGTCCAATTTTATAGCCGTTGCGAGCTCCTGATATCCCCATTGAGCTATTTCTATTGGGGCTTTATAAAATTGAAATTGTATCATGTTCTACCAAGAAGAAGAACGAGAACGAATCCAATATTGGCCGAGCGCAATCTTGACATTTCAATTTTGAATTTTCAATTAAATGGTCGTAAATCTAATTAAGAATATGACCTCAAAATTAAAAAAATTCAAGCCCCTCAAAAATTAGAAAGGGGCAACTTACTTTTGGACCTTATTGTATAATTTAAAATGAGAAAATAGTTTTTGTTTTTCGTTATCATAAATAGAACAGATTTAAGGGCGATTTACAGATTTATTTATTTATTTATTTGTTTACACTATTCAACGGGAAACCATTTACAGAATGGGAATTACAAAAATATAATATCAAATAATATTTTAGAAAGACAAAAGTAAAAAACAGTATTGCATGTAAAATGTATATACACATATATGCATATATACAATACCTACCTACACACATATCCATATAAAAAAATTGTTTTGCAATTTTTTAATTGTGGCTACATTGCAGTAGAAAATATCAAGAATACGTTGGTGTTCATTATAATTATTGCACATTTGATGTAAAGGCGAAAATTTACCAATATTTGTGTGAGGTATACTCAAAGTAAAAGTCATATGTTGCCTTGCGGTTACTCTGGGAATACGAAAATTTAACATTTGTAATATATCGGGACAGTCAAAATCATTAGTTATTATTTTGTTCAAAAAGGTTAACTGAGATTTCACCCGTCTGTTTTCTAGGCTGTCTAAAGTAAATTTTTTCCAGCATATGTATTCGGATATCTAGTAGCTGGCTATACTCCATCCTCTCTGAAACAAACGTATTCTGAAAACTTCCGCTGTACCTTTTCAATACTGTTAACATGTATGTTATAATAAGGACACCAAATAATAACAACATATTCAAGCTTAGTTCGCACAAAAGTGTTATAAAGCAGTTTCAGCGTATCTGCATTATTGATCTTATGGGAATTTCTTATAATAAAGCCTAACATTTTAAAACTCTCTGATGTTATGCTATTAATATGATTGAGAAAGAAAGTTTGTCATCAAATATTATGCCTAGGTCTCGAAAGACAGTAGGCCCTGCAATTACTAAATTATTAAGAGCATAGTCAAAATTTTGTGTTTGTACTTTATTAGAAAATGTCATAACATTGCACTTCGAGATGATTAAAGGTAATTTATTTCTAATGCACCAAATATTAAGATTTTCTAAATCTTTCTGCAGGGTAAAACAATTTTCAATATTTTAAATAATAGAATAAATCTTTAAATCATCCGCATATAATAAGTATTTACAATTTAAATTAGATATAATGTCATTTATAAAGATATTAAAAAGCAAGAATCCTAAATTCAAGCCTTGAGGAACTCCAGAAGTGGCATGTATTTCAACAGACCGGACTTCACAGCATTGCACAAATTGTTTTCTGTCAGATAAGTACGATATAATTAAATTTAACATATTTTGCGAGAATCCACAACTGCAATTTTATTAATAAGATACTGTGATCCAATCTGTCGAATGCTTTTGAGAAATCTGTATAAATGACATCTGTTTGTAGCCCGACATTATGTTATGTCCTGATGAAAACGTCGCCTTAAGCGGAATTACATATAAAATCATTACTTGCCTGTTATAAATTATATTTTGGTCATATGATCTAAAGCACGTAAAATCTCACTCACCTCCGTGAATAATATTATCGTACACATTCTTAGTGGATATAGAATACTCTATTACTGACAAATGTCAACTCTAAATAGAAATGGAGAAAGCAATCACTTCTGGTCCTCTATAAATAGATTGACCCTTGACAGACCTAAATTCTAATTTAATTAAGATGTATAACCTGGAATATAAGTTTTCAACCATATAAACCTTAGAAAATTAGTAGCTACACTTTAATTAAGATTAAAGATAAATAAATTTATTGAATGGTATGCGCTCAAGAATTATTAAGTTATTTGAAATAACAGAGAAACTCGAAGTGTACGCAATAAATAATAGCTTAGATCAATAATGTTGGTTAAGGTTCTTATTTAAGAAGAGCAATTTGGATTTATCTATCTTTATAAGAGAAGTAATTTAAAACAGCCTTATCGGCTTTTTAAAAAATACAGTTATAACAAATTTGTTTTGATAATAATTCAGATAAAGAAAGTATCACCGAACAATATATAGCTCTGGTATATAATATAAAATTATGTAATTTAAATAGAAAATATTCTAAAAATAAAATAGGATAAACTTTTAGGTAGGTAGATATAATTACTACAAAAAATTATTATTAAATTTTTATTAGTACAATAATCATGATCAAAATGACTAACGTCCTAAAGCAGATTGTAGACAGTGGACAGATTGTGCATAGTAGTTGTTCAGTAAGGTATTTTCCTTATTTTACTTACTAATCTAAGTCTCCCTGGAGAGTAGTTGGCTAGAGCGCGCGATAGCAAATGCGACTAAATAATCACTCCCGCCACTAGCACTAACAATGCCTCTGGGAATAGTGTTGTGTATCCGCGTTTTTTCATAAGTGTGAGAGCGCCCGTGCACTTTGGCTTTGGATTCTGGGGTTGTCTAATTTCTGTGGTGTTTATATTACTAACATTTTAAAAGGTCTGCGTAACTCCTCAACATCTTATTAGGAACTTCAGTTATTCAAATGTTTCTTGTCAATAATTAACGTGTATGTTTAACTTCAAGTACGCCCACCAAAAATAATCACACGTCACTAATTGTGTTAGCAAATTTATGTCCCCTCGTCCTAAAATAAGCCGATGGGAAAACATTTAACTGCCATTGATGCAGTCGCAGTGTGAGCTGCAGCCCTATCTTGTTTGTGTCAAATTCTGTTTCACAAATTACCAAACTGAATCCGAGGAAAATTTTATAGTTAACATGTTTACATGATCCTGCGATATCATGAAGGTACTGCAATTTTTGTAAGAGATGATATTGTAAATGAGTGAAAACCTTTAAAAATCACAAATAACCCATCTATAGAAATATCTTTCGAATGCTCTGCAAGTTGTTTAAACAAAAAAAGATGTATAATAGTTTTATATCGATCTCCACTGGGTGTATATGATATATTATATTTATTACTCAGTTTCCTAAATTGTTGCAAATTGTAACAAAAAAGTATGAAATCATTGACATATATTGATCTAAATATAGATAAGCTGAAAAATAGCATTGAAAACCATATTCTACATGATATGTGGTCTAGCTATGGTCTGAATTCTTTAATAACGGAGCTTACAAGAGTGGCAGGTAGCGTAAATGGGATATCCCAAACGGCAATTGATTATCTTATAACCAATATGGAAAAGGTTGAATATGAAATAAATAAACCAGGGATATCAGATCATTCAGCACAAATTATGCACTGCTCTTTTAGAGTCACTAAAGATGACACAACTGTGGAGAGATCGGGGGTCACATCCAGAGAAATTAACGAGCACACAACATAACACTTTAATTTTTTTCTCAAAGATGTACCAGAAATCTTAGATATTTCGAGATATTTTGGTCTGAATTTGTACATTCCTTTGAGAACGCGTTTGCCAAAATTCCTACAAAAAAAACTAGAAATCACAAAAGATCAAAAAAACAATTCCAATTTTCTCGTGAGCTTCAAACAGAATCTGATAACCTAAGGGAAGTAAATAACACAAGGAAAATTATGAATGATGATAATGTAAATAAACGGTACAAATTGATGAAAAAGCAACATAATAAAAATATCATTAATGAAAGACAAAGACGGAATACAAATAAAATTGATAACTCCAAAAATAAGACAAAAATATTGTGGAAAATTATACCATCAAATTTAAATACAACAAAACACCTAATAAAATAATCTTAAATCATAATAATATAAAAATAGATAACAGCTCACAGATAGTCGATTGTTTTAGTGTCCACTATTCAAATACAGTAAAGGACAAACTTCCGAATCATTTTGTAGAAATGTCAAAGGAAAGTACAAGCTCAGAATTTCATAACGAGTCCATGTATTTTAGACCAGTAGAGGTTGCAGAAGTCAGAGACATTATATTACAGCTAGCTGATAAAAAATCAACGGGTATTGATGAGGTTTCTATCAAATTAGTTAAAGATTGCTCATATCAATTTTCACTTTGTATTACTCTAATTGTAAACAAGTCAATGCTGTTAGGCAAATTTTCAAGTAGACTAAAAACGGCACTTATTCTACCCATAATCAAAAAGGGAGATGCAGGTGACATTAATAATAAAAAACCCATCTCACTTTTAAGTGTTTTTTCTAAAATATTCGAAAAAGTTATGGCAAATAGAATAAACTCATTTTTAAATGAAAAAGACTCCTAACTTCATCTCAATATGGCTTTAGAAGTAAATTTTCCACAGAAACTGCTACAAACGGACCTATCCAAAACATATTTGAGAATTTAGATGCTATTTATTACGTAATGGGGGGTATTTTTTTTGGTCTCTTAAATGCTTTGGTCACCTTAGACTCATCGTTTGAAAGTGAAAAACTAAATAATTTAGGAATTAGAGGAATTATAAATACATGGATTAGGTCATATCTAAGAGATAGAAAAATTGTTGTCAAAATAGAAAAATTTCTCTCAGATAAACAAGATTTAAGTATTGAAATTCCTCAGGGCAGTGTGCTGGGTCCCCTGATATTCTTGTTATACGTAAATGACTTACCACGTTATATAAACTGTGCTAACGTGTATATGTATGCTGACGACACATCATTTATAGTTACGGCAAAAACTCCAAAAAAACTTTTTTGTAGCAGTTCAATAAATGGTGTTTTAAAGATCGATCAATGATAAACTATGAAAAACGGTTTACATTTCTTTTTAGGCCAAAACAAAGAGAAATAGAATAATTGATGAAAACCTTAGCTACAATTATGCAAAAAACTGAGTCAATCTTGTTTCGCCATCAATAACTTTAAAAATAGTCTAGATCATAAATCCCTCCTAAATGTTTACTATGCTCTTGTGTACTTAAAAATCGCTTATAATATCGTATCCTATGGAAACAGCAAGGATATTCAAAGAGTGATCGTAATGCAAAAAAGAATAATAAGAGCCATATTTCATCTAGGCTATACAATTTCATGTAGAGACACTTTTAAAACAGAACATGTCCTAACTGTAACATCTATACAGGGTGATTTATAAGTAATAGTACAACACTTAACTGTAGATAGTAGGAGTCAAAATATTAAGATTTAGCCAATAACGCCTTAATGAAATGTTGATAAGTAAAAAAGATACAGGGTGTTAGAGTTAAAATTATTTTTTCTATTTTCCTTTGTATTTTAATCAATTTTTAACATTTTATTATGAAAATTGGTGGGTGGGGGTTATTTGTGGTGGGAAATCATAAAACACCTTCAACTTTGGTCTAGCTCCTAGAGGGCGCTACGTACGCTACCTTTAATGTGTTAAAAGGGCCGGAACTTTTTCACCCGTACATTGACTGCAGATTTCGCATAAACCTTTAGGTCCTTTATCATTTCTTAATAAAAAAGGTATACTTGTTTCAAGTCTCTAAGTACAACAGGATTTGAGAAAAGTGCAAATCAAGAGTTGCATGCAAATTCATTATACAATTTGAAAAATTATTTTGGCGGCAAAATTCCACACTCTTTAGTTGGTAAATTCTATTTTTTGTGCAGCTAATACCGCTAATGTGGTAATTGGTTGTATAACGTTTAACAATTCCTCAAAATTTCAGACATTAAAACAAAACAAATAATATTGCACTTTTAACGAGTAAGTAAGTAATTTAATTCAAAATGGTAAACTATGTATAAATCACAACTAATAAGAACTCAAACAATAATAAGAAAAACTTAAAAATGAATACTACAATAAATGTTCAACATGACCACCATTAACTTCAATACATTTTCTTAAACGTTTATTTAGGGATTGTCTAACTTTAAATAACCATTCTCTGTTCTCCCTAATAGATCTCACAGCTTCACAAATTTTTCCCCATAATTCTTCCCGATTATTTATGTTATTATTGTATACTAAATGCTTACAGTAGCCCCAAAAGTAAAAATCCAAAGGATTTAGGTCAGGACTACAAGGTGGCCAAGGAAATTCACTTCCTCGACCGATCCAATGATGTGGATAGTGCATATTTAGATAATTACGTACTTCTACCGAATAATGTGCTGGGGCCCCATCCTGCATGTACCACATATTGTTTCTTAAATTTAATGGAACATCATATAAGAGTTCAGGAAGAATGTTTTCTAAAAAGTCCAGATAGGATTCACCATTTAAATTTGGTGGAAACTGAATCGGCCCTAGTACGCAATCTCCAATGATAGCACACCACACATTTATTCTAAATTCTTGCTGGAAGTGGTTTTCTTTGGATAAATGGGGATTCTCAAGTTCCCACGAATGACTATTTCTCCAATTAAATACTCCACGCCTGGTAAAAGTGGCCTCATCCGTAAATAATATTCGTTTCATAAACATAGGGTCGTCACGTAAAAATAATGAAAACTGCGACCTTTGTGGAAGATCACGAGGTAACAAATTTTGCACTGGAGTAAAGTGATATGGTTTCCGTTTTTCTTTCTTTAACAATCTATGAATTGATGATTGACTTAAACCAGTTGCTGCCGATAACCGCCGCGTACTTACTTGTGAATTTTCTGCCACACGAACTAAAACGTCTTCTTCTTGATCCACATATATTCTTTTTTGGACAACCAGCAATATCACGTTTTGGCTGAAATGCACCTGTTTCTCCCACACGATCAGAAAGGTTTTTAAATAACCTATGATCAGGCTGCCTTCTGTTTGGATACAGTTTTAAATACCTTCGAGCTGCAGCACGGCCACAAAAATTTACTTGCGCGTATACACAAACCATGTCTCTCATTTCAGAATTCGAAAATAATGTATGGCGAGGCATTTTTTTATAAAACAATATTAGAAATAATTAAAAAAACACAACACTTAACTAAATAAAACTCTACGCAACAACTAATTATTGTTTGAAAGATTGATTGTTTGACAGGTACTTTTGTTTGTATGCCTACTTGATAAATATGCTTCTTTATTTACTGTGATAATGCTGTGTCACAACGCCTACTTTTAAAAATTATTATTTCAAAAGGCTATTAAAAAATTTGCATGCAACTCTTGATTTGCACTTTTCTCAAATCCTGTTGTACTTAGAGACTTGAAACAAGTATACCTTTTTTATTAAGAAATGATAAAGGACCTAAAGGTTTATGCAAAATCTGCAGTAAATGTACGGGTGAAAAAGTTACGGCCCTTTTAACACATTAAAGGTATCGTACGTAGCGCCCTCTAGGAGCTAGACCAAAGTTGAAGGTGTTTTATGATTTCCCACCACAAGTAACCCCCACCCACCAATTTTCATAATAAAATGTTAAAAATTGATTAAATTACAAAGGAAAATAAAAAAAATAATTTTAACTCTAACACCCTGTATCTTTTTACTTATCAACATTTCATTAAGGCGTTATTGGCTAAATCTTAATATTTTGACTCCTACTATCTACAGTTAAGTGTTGTACTATTACTTATGAATCACCCTGTATATCTGTATAAACTACTGAGCTATATACAGGGTGGAGCAATTATGATAGCTAAAAACTTGATTTAAAAACATAAATAAACTAGACAAAAAAGTCTATAACTGAAAATTATTTTCGAATAGGAGTTAAAGGAGGCCACAAAGAGGTTTCAAAAAATGTTCTGATATACATGGCATTTCATTTTAAAAAAAATGTTACTTGACCCTGTAGAATCGTCTTGGCTCACCCTGAATATTCTAAAAACAATTTCCGATTATAGACTTTTTTTATCTAGTTTACTTATGTTTTTAAATTATGTTTATAGTTATCATAGAACTCGAGATATCGATGTCGGACGCATTATTGCCCCACCCTGTATATATAAATAAAAATAAATTGAAAACTTCTGACCACCACTATGCTACTTGAAATAAAGATCAAATATACATTAGTAAATATAACTTTTCTCTATATAAAAGATTCCCAAATTGTGCTGGAAGCTACTTTTTTAATAAATTACCCACTGATATAAGAAACAGTACAACTCTTAAAAAGTTTAAACAAAAACTAAAAGGCTTCTTAATCGAAACATGTTTTTATTTATTAGATTAATTTAATGCATAATAGTCATATGCATCTTGTATATACCTTAATATCTGACCATCTTTTAAGTTTGTTTAAAGATGTGTGTGTGTTTGTATAGTATGTAAAAATATATTTGTTCTGTAGTCTGTATTATCACTTAACTTAACTTATTCAGCTTATCTCCAATAATTATGTATTATGTGTATCTTTGACAATATCGATACTTATGTAAATAAGTCACAGAAATAAACTATTTTTATTTATTATTATTTATTTATAAGAGTCGCTCCTGTCCCATTTTCATCTATAAAAGAATATGGACCAAATATCCTAGATTATGAAACAAGGGGTTTATAACACCCATGTATCTGTAAGTTTATGTTTATGTAACGGCTAAGATTGAAATGTGTTTTGTCAATCATAAGAATTTGGTTTAGAATATCGGGGTGTTCTTATTAAAAAATCTATCATTCTATTCCAAAAAAGAAGACGGGTTTGAAAATCATTTGATAATAATATTGAGTACCTACCTAATATCTAACGATATTTTCAGGTGCACGCATATTTTAACTCTTCTTGTCGTATTTGCCTCTGCTGCAGAGACTTATTTTCTAATTTTTCAGACCCAATTTCCTTTCTCGATATGATCTAAAGTTTTGTTTTTGAGGCAGATATCTTTGTTCGTCTATAACCAATTCATGATTGAAATGTAAGTAGCCAAAATCACTATTCAGCTTAAACACATACATTTAACTGATTTTGATTTAAATAAAAACTATTTATTTTCCTTTATATGTAGCTCGTTTCGTTTTAACATCTCAAATAGTTATCGAAAAATTTATATTTTAAGTTGAACACATAGTTATGTTGGGTTCTATAAAAATTTTATTTTCAGAATTGTTTAAAATTGTTGACATATATAATTTTGAATTTGGTCATTTGGTTACCTAGTCATTTTGCAAATTACATATTCAATTTTATAAAACGTGATATAAACTAAATAATTGTTTATAGAGTTACATAAAAAAGAATACATCTAAAATTTCCTTGGTACTGGTAATTTCTGAGACTAATTACTTTCACTAAAGTTGTGCAAAGTAATAGTTATGGAAACTCTGTACTAAAAAAATCATTACTAATAAATTCAATTTATCAACGGATACGACTGATATTTCAAATTCATGGAATTTGGCTTAAAAGATTCTCTTTTTACTAATAACATACTGTTCACTGATGAAGCTTGTTTTTCACGTGAACGCATTATGAATTCCCATAATTTACATTACCGAGCAGATGAGAATCCATACGTTTTAATAATAACTACCAATCAGCAACGATTTCTTTACATACTGATATGGTGTAGTATTATTGGAAATGAACTGATTGGTATATGTTCTACCTGGATGTTTAACTGGTTAAACTTACAGTTTATTTTTGGAACATAAGTTACCAGTACTCTGTACTGCTGTAACATATTCTCAACGAAATACAAAATCATGCACGATGGAACACTAGCTTATACCAGCCTTCTAAGCAGAACATACTTAGATAATAGCTACCCTTTAAGATGGATTGGAAGGGTCTGTTTCGTTTAGTGACTTGCAAGATCTCCTGATTTGAACCTTTTGGATTTTTTTTGTGGGGTCATCTAAAGAATATGATTTAAGAAACATAGATTCCGAATCCTGCAGAGTTATATTATGCAACGGAACATTATTATAAAATCGAACTACTCTAGAAATGTTTCATTTTTAAACAGGTGTCTAGGTAGTTAACGTTGACATACTAAAGTATGCATTGATGTTGGAGGACGTCATTTTGAAAAGCTTTTATAAATTAACTTTTTTTTGTACAGGGTTAGTTTTACTAATTGGACCCCCTCTATTTTCTAATATTTTAGGATTTTTAAATATTTCAAAGTTTATTTCCATTATTAGTTTTTTACGAGGATTTTGATTCCATCGTCAGATTTTCTATTGGATTTAAAATATACAGGTAGTTTAAAGGGGAACGTTTTTCTTAAATAGAACACCCTGTATATTTTTATATATTTTGATTCCCCTAGTTCCTCTGCTTTCAAATATGTATACAAGTTATATGATTGCTCTACAAATAAACGAGTTATTGAATAAAACTTTTTAAAAAAAATTATTTTCCTTTTTGACAATTACTGGTATCTAGACAACTTGATTGATTGATTGATTGATTTAAAAATTTTTGCTGTCGCTTTCCTTACATAGATTTTGATTCCACAATTAGATTTTGTATTGGACGTAATATACACAGGGGGTTTGAAAATGTCTCTTTTTTAATGGAAGAATGTTCCATTTCCATATTTTTTTTATATATTTTGATTCTCTAATTTTGCTTGATGCCAAATATATGTTAACATTTACATGATCGCCCTGCAAGTAAAGTTGCAGATAAGAAACTTAAAATTTTGCAACTGTTGTTAAAGTAGGCAGGCTATAAATTAAGAAAAACATCTGCCTGATAGCTGTCAAATTATCAATGTATTTATTCATACAATTGTTATTAATCGCCTGATATATTGTGATTTTAAGTAATAATAAAGTGAAAAAGTGTATTATTCTGTATAAGAAAGGTGCGAGATATTAGAAATTTACATTTCTTGCCAAAAAAATAAGGCATCAGAACGAAGACAATTTATTTGTAGTAGTATCCAAATCGACTAGTACCATCCAAAAATACCTTTAAGGGGATTTGTACAAAATTTATGAACAGCAATTCTCTAAAAAACTCAAATAGACAAATGGGAAATCGTATAAGTAAAGAAGACATGGAATTAAATATGTTACAGTATTTTAATGAGAATCTCAACCGTTCCACAGTGGATGCTTCAAGGCATTTTAATGTATCTCAAGCAAGTGTCACGAGGGGAATGAAAAGGTATGACTTTAAACCATATCATATATTGCCGGTTCAAAAACTATATCCTACTGACTTCGATATAGAAGAATATTCAGTCAAGAGATGATCGATTGACATAATGACAATATGAATTTTCTAAAAAATATTTTATGGACAGATGAGTGATCTTTTTCGACAGCAGGTGTATATAATAGAAAAAAACACTTACCACTGGACCGTGGAATATCCCCACGCCATTAGAGAAACAGGGACGTTCTACTGTAAATGTGGTATACATCAAAATAAAATTATTAGTTCTATATTCATTGAAGGTTCTTTGACAGGGAAAAATTACTCAAATATTTTGGAAAATAGTGTAGAAGAATATTTAGATATTAATATACCTGTCATACAATGCTGTAGCTAGAAGAATATTTAGATATTAATATATCTGTCATACAACGCTGTAGCATCATCTGGCAACAAGACGGAGCTCCAGCTCATAGTACCTAAGCTGTTAAAATTTTTTTAAATAATCATTATCCTTTTTGGATTGGTCGACATGGTCCGTTACATTGGCCTGCAAGAAGCCCTGACTTAAATCCATTAGATTTTTTCCTTTGGGGAGATCTCAAAGAATAAATCTATAAACACAGGGAATATGAAGATGTTCCACATTTAAAAAATGCAATAAGCGAGTGCATTCATTCCATGAACTTAACTATTAATCTATTTGAAAAATTACGCATAAACTGTATCAAACGCTGCAACATCTGTATAGAAAATAATGGTGGCTATGTGGAGAATATTCTGTAAAAAAACTGTTAAAAATATTTATTGTTGTTCTCGGTTTTGTTTCTTGTTTTTGTTATTCTTTTGTATGTGTAGTTTTTCCATAGATTGCACTAAGTATACCTACCTGTAATTTTTATTTAATTCCCGACGTATTTTATTAGTTCTTGCCACTAGCAACTTTTATATTCTCCAAATGTTTACTGACGTAATAATTGTGATATTTCATCATGAAACTATTTACCATTTGTTACTTCTATTTATTGAAAGTCATACACAGAACAAAAAATATAAAATGTTCATCAAAGGCTCAGTTATTTGTAGGGCAATCATATAACTTGTATACATATTTGGAATCAGGGGAACTAGTGTAATCTAAATAAAAATATATAGGGTATGCTATTTAAGAAAAACGTTCCCCTTTAAACACCCTGTATGTTTTGAGTCCAATAGAAAATCTGACGCTGGAATCAAAATCCTCGTAAAAAATTAAATGGGAATAAACTTTGAAATATTTAAAAATCTTAAAATATTAGAAAATAGAGGGAGGTCCAATTAGTAAAACTAACCCTGTACAAAGTAAGTTAATGTTTTTGTTTTTATTTGTGTTTGGTTTTAAGATTTTGCGACATTTAATTTACAGTAATGAATATTTTCTTTAATTCTGAAAGTTCATCGAAGTGTATATAATGTCATGATTGTCATGAATAATTGTTTCAAATGTAGGCGACACAAATCAAGTAATGCAACGTTGTAAACAATATCAGTTTATGGAAAAACGATACTACGTAAAAGAAAATGCAAAATACGCCGCACCGCTTGCTAAAGATGAATGGAAAATTGATTTAATTACTAACTGCACAAAGAAATATGAGGGAAAATGGTAGTTGATAAATAAATATTCTTTCATATTATTTTAGATTAAAAATATACTAGAGTAAATAAATATATATATTTAGATTTCTACTACTTGACCATTGAAAGAAATCGAGCGTATTGTTATTTTATCATACAAATTTAAACAAAACACAGTTTATATCATTCGTGATTCAAGTTTTTCGCTGCAATAAAATTAAATCTCTTTGACGAATCATTGGACTAATGTATTGATGCATGCCTGCACTTGAGTGCAATTTATATATGAGCAAGCCGTCATCTCTGTAATGGACAAGATGGGAGTAAACGTAGAGCCCCGCAGCTTCTGTGGTCCATGTGGCCATCAGAGCTATATCCAGATTCAGCGAGTTTGATTACAGATAAACGTAAGCGTTTGCCAATTCGACCACCGATATTGCCCCGGCCTTACTGGGAAATGAGATCCTATAAAGTTCACGATAAGAGGACGCTCTCTGAACTTTTTAGTGTCCAAACAATGACTGAATCTTTTATTTTATTTGGAAAGTTCGCCAGTGTAATTCTTTTTATCTACATTTCGTAAGGGCTGAGCGTTACCTCATTAAGCCTAACAACAGTTTTTAAAACAAGTCTGTTATAATTAGTTAATTTATTTTGATGTTAAAACGTATCATTGTAGTGCGCAGACGGAATAGAGAAAGCGTTGCGATGCCGACGTTGGTCGTCGTATCTTCGACACAGTAGCGGTCCGACGCTTAACGCTGTTAGTTCTAGGCTCGCTCACCAGTAGCGCTGGCGACGATTTTCAAAGTTCGCAACTTCTTGCACTATGAAACTTTATATGTTAATTTCATGCCTTCCTCTTGAGCCTCTCTGTTTTATATTAATAATTAAAACTTTTCATGTTGTGATGTGATGTGATAACTCCGCGATGGCTATGGTACTATCTAGCCAGAGTCGACTTCTTGTTGCTCTGTGCTTTACATTATTAGTGCTAGCAGGTGCTCTGGCAGTTGGTTCTTTTACGGGATGGTTTCAACCTGGTACTTCATCGGAACCTATACCAGCCAAATTAAGACAGGTACATATTTACTTAAATTAAAACATTTACTAAGTGTTACGTCAATTCTCACAAACTATTTGTGTAATTTGAATATTTCTTTTTCTTTCTTATCAAGTTTTAACAGTTCTATAATTTAGTATTAAAAGAACATTACCTACTGGGTGTTTTACTAATTTTGTTAATAATTATTGTTACTTCACAGTGCACCTTAAAAATATATCGAAATAAGAAAGATATTCAAAATACGGTATGTTTAACGTTGTTTTTTTCATATTAACTAGGAATAAAAATGTTTGTGATATTTATTAAAGCACAATACTAGTTTAAATTATTTGAGTCGATACAAATACACATATATCTGGTTTTATTGAAATAAAATTAAAATATATATGTTGTTACATAAATAACTTTTATTTATATAGTTATAATTTATAAAGAGACAAAATAAATTGTACAATTTATGCACAGGTTCAGTTTTATTTAACACAAAAATATTATTTCATTTATAACTGTCACAATTTCTATATAAATAATACTTTACTTTAAATAAAATACATCGAATTTGCAACGCGATTGCATACTTATTATGTATAACTGATTAAAAATTCAATCGTATTCCTTTGACAATTTGTAATCAATAATGGCACCAAATCTCATAATCAAAATACTTCTACCGTGTCACATTGCATGATATCAATAATAAATTATAGTACAAATTTGCATATATACTAGTTCATAAAAACTTGGCAGTTACTAAAAGCAAAACATTTTGTAAAAATGTGTAAACAGTGATGTATTTTATTGATTTATTTCTTTTAATTAATATTTTTTAAATAAGATTACATTTGTCTATTTTTGCGACTACACTGAGAAAAGAGACTATTGTGTCAAACAATCTTTCATATTTTGTGCTGTTATACTTTTTTCAGTTAGATATTCTAATTACTCCTATCTTTGCGTTTCTGCAAATAATATATTTTACCATTAGCAGTTTTATATAATTAGGGCTGGTCTTTCAATTTCCTATTAAATTTACTCAGTAGTTTTGTTGGATACAATTATATCAATAATTATTCCCATGGAACGTATTTATAAAATATATTTAATGGGAGATGGAAAGATCGGTCCTTAATTTATTTAAAAATTAGAGAAATGACGGGTGTACTAATTTTTACTGTTGATGATATTTTACACAAGTTGTTGGCTGTTAAAGTAGAAATTATTTCTTCAATAAAAAACAGAAAAAAACTTTATTTCCTATTTTTTATTTCTAGAGGACTCCCAGCCAGGTATATGGACAATTTATCCTACGTTTCGTCCGAGTTTTCGAACTTTTTCAAGGTTAAAAGCTAATATAAATTTACTATTTTAATTTCATTGTATGGGTGGATTTTATTTTGTTTTTCATCATTTTTTTATTTGATAGGTAATAAATACTGATCATTCTCTGCCTAACTCGTCGAACTACACGTACATCACATACCTATCAAATAAAAAAATTATGAAAAACAAAATAAAATCCACCCATACAATGAAATTAAAATAGTAAATTTATATTAGCTTTTAACCTTGAAAAAAGTCCGAAAACTCGGACGAAACGTAGGATAAATTGTCCATGTACCTGGTTGGAAGTCCTCTAGAAATAAAAAATAGGAAATAAAGTTTTTTCTGTTTTTATTGAAGAAATAATTTCTAATTTTTACTGTTTTTCCTATTTAAGATGGTTTTGGCAATTTGCTACTATTTTACGGCTGTATTAATAAAAAAAATTTAAGTTGTTAATTTTTTTTATAATTAAAAAATTTTTGATTAACAATATACAGTGTGTCGCAGGTTTCATGGTTTCAATCCTGTATCTCAAAAACTACTAATGTGATCTTTTTGAAATTTGGATGGTTGATTACTGCATCCAAATCTAACTTGTCGACATAGTAAAATTTGTGAATTATCATTGACGTGCCTTTATAAGGGTAAACGTATGGGTGAATTCTCCGAAAATTTGTATTAGCGATTTGTTTACAAAAAAATCTAGTCAGATATTCTTTATCAATACCTTTAAAACTTTTGTACAAGATTTCATCGAAGTGGGTTCAAAAGTGGTTGAGACAGAAGCTAATAAAAAATAATTTTTTCAACGATAAATATTTTTTATCTACCATCTTCAGTGTCAATAAAATAAAACAAAGCAAAAGCATCAAAACATTCTTTGACCCACTGTTTTCGAAATATTAATATTTTTGTGAACCTCGAATATAGAAAATAGCACTTCAACTAATACCATTCACTCGTGATGCATATTTATTAAATGAATTAAAATTTATTATTATTACAACTAATATTTCTTGTAAAATGGCTATCTAGATATCCTGATCTCACTCCAGCGGCTGGTTGTGAATTATTCCCAAACTCCATTCATATTTTTTTGCAAAACTTCTTCATTTAGTCTTGGTACTAATATCTTAAAATATGGCATTGGCCCATGCTGAAATTATTAGATACGGCATAATCTCACCAGCCGCCGCTGCCCTGGGAGATTTTAAGAATGAGGTTTATAGAAACATAAGTCCTATCAGAAGAGTAGAAGAGGCAAGAGTATTTAACGATTGTAGAGTAATAGAGAATCCATCGTTACTGCTTTTTTAAAAAGATTTGCATTTTTTGTGCAGAATTCAAGAGGAAATAACTGAGCGAGGCCAGATGATCCAGGTGGTCATTATACAAAAATCAAAAGTAGTAATAACATTTTTTTTAAATTTTATGCATATGTATTATTAGCAGGCAGCGGAAACATCATATTTTTAAAGAGACTTTATATAATTAAATTAATTGTTGTATGCGTTTGTTTATACCTGTAATATATGCAACCAGTCGTGTAAGCAGGATCTATGCGGGAAGTCGGGATTTGCCGTATATATTTCAGAGGCAATCATAAGGTGTTCCCCTGCCTTATGATAGTTTAGAGTTAGTTACTTTCCCTCGACGATGTTTGGCATATAATTCATTACACAGTAAAAAAATAATTAAATCATTTTAACACTCGCCAATGTGTATATAGTCCACAGTGAATTTATGAGAATTATCAGAAATTTATATTACAATGTAGAAAAAAAATTAACATATAATATTGATTTCGGGCCGACCCAAGAGACCCTACGTCTTTTTCCACTTATATTGGTGTACATTTTTAACACCACAATTTCTAAATTAACACATAAATTACGCGTAAAATATTTTTTCAAATAATATAGTTAATATACCATTTATATTGTATTAAAAATAACACTATCGACATTTGTGATTAAAAAACTGAATTTTTGCTAAAAATCACATAATATTAAGAAATAATTACAGTTAAAGGATTCAAAGACCAAGTTTTGCATCTACCTTATACAAAGATCAGGTTTTACAAATAAGATGTGCAAAAAAAAGGTGGTATGATCTGCCCAAAAGTATGTTGCAATATGTTGAATCACACTTTTGATACTTTGTTATACACTTGGAAAATAGCTATATTTAATATTAAAAACCACATAATTTAGGAAGTTGTAAAATTCCAATTCCAATATTCCGAAAACGGTTCGAGATATAACAAAAGTACTTTATACATTTTTGATAGATAATTAAATGTTTTGTTGAATGCAAAATGAATGAAAATATATTGGGGGATTGAAAATTTTTGGAAGAAAAAATCATTTTCGGCGAAACCGAAAGTGATATAAAAAACTATTAGTTTAATTTTTAGATAAATTGTACGTTTACTTTTGTCCCGTTTTACTCAAAGCTAAAATTGTTGTTATAAATCATAAGAAATACACTTATTTGTACATTTCAATGGGTATTTATAAATAATAAACTTGAGTTTTGTATTAAACTTTTGTAGAGAGAGATCTTATTTTTACGAGTATTTTTCTGCGCCTAAAAACTTTAGTAATAGTTTGTTTTAAAGTTGTTATGTAATAAAGATGACCCAAAACAAACAATTTCTTTGTGGCTCTGTAACGAATATACCCCAAAACCACGTTAGCATTGTTTCAGAGTAAGGTGTTCATCTCTTGCCACTCCGTCTGTCTCTGCCTCTCATTAGTATGTCTTTTACCATTTTCTTCCAGGTACCCATTCAATTCAACTCTCGACCATTATTCTTGTCATATTATATGACGTGACCATCTCTCCTAGTTCCAATTTTGTTTTTAGTCTTTCATTTATCCACCTGTCATAATACAGTGATTGCTCCACCGTATCGACATCCCCACAGTACCAGCATCTATCATCATATGTTTGTCCAATCTGTGCACTTCATGCGGCATCTATGTTCTGTCAATGTCTGTGTGGTAGAAGTAGTCGACCTCCCCATACTTATGTCCGTTTGGTCCATTGTGCTTTTACGTCCGAGCCTTTCCATTTCCTCTGTCAGTTAGACATAATTTCCGCTCTTATGTTCCCCCCGCTCATCTCTTATTCTCCTTTACCTCAACCTGCTTCCATTCAAACGTCACTATTGATAATCAAATATCTTAAGAAAAATTGTTTTTTAAATGCTTTCAGCTATTACGTTAAAATTTGGGATGTTTCTCTGTATTGACAATAAATGTTTTTTTGACTTAATCTTCTGGTCATCCAGTTACAATGAAGTCCAAGCTCTTTCGCCAGTTTATCCAATATACATATTTTAAAACATAACATACTCATATTTCGACACGAAAGTTAAGGCGAGGGTTGTGTACTATGCCATACTTCAGTGCATATTATATTAGATGCAAGTAAAAAATCCCCCCTCCTCGACATAGGCAAAATATCCAGGTTGGGGATAACTTATCTCCTGGCATCGCGTCGGTGATTAGTCCTGGTAGTCCGACGTTAAAAAAATGAATAAAAAAAGCAACGAGTAATCTTACAGCAAATGTTCAATATGACCACAGCAACGTTTACATGCATATAGAGGTTATTTTGGCATTAAAGTGCATTATTTGCAACATTTCAGTATTATTATAGAGTTTGCATCCTTGTTCAAAGAGTTTTTGGCATTTTGAACTCGTCTCTGTAGTTATTCTTCTGTATTTACCGTAGTAGAATACACCACGATTTTTAAAGCTCCTCATAAAAATAATCATCTGACATTATATGAGGAGAAGGCGGTGTCCATTTTACGGAGTATCATGTCCTCTACAGATCCATTTATTTGGAAATATTTGATTTACATATTGTCGGATATTTGAAGTCACGTGATGATGAATATATGATCGCACGAGCAGACAATAATGTTCATGTCATCGGACAACTCCCAATGAAAATATGTAATATATGAATGTACAGGGACATTAAATCTACACATAAATCCTATTGATTTATATCCACCAATGTGTTAAAAAAAACAAGTTTCTTAAAAACTTTAACCCTCGGTAACGACCTGGACGAAGTACTTTTGGATTCAATCGTTTTATTTAAGTCTCGGGAATCTCTGGTACCTAGTTTTCTGTACAGAAACACCCCTGTATAGTACACTCCCCACAAAAATTATTGAATAGCTGAAAACATAGGTTATATACTTATTTTTTCGTTACTATTTCAATTTCAATAAGATCTTTTTTGCGGATGTGTCACTACTTTTACAGTTTAATACCCTATGAACTTTGGTATACTGGGAAACTCAAGAAGTACGAGGACATATAAATTCCGTAAAATTTTAATTGACCTGTGGCTTTATGAATATTTCGGTTATGGCCTCTCCTGTTGTACTCACTGCGCTAGGCAATTTTCCGTACGGTTCTTGGCAACTCAAAGATTGACAGTTCTTTTAAAATTATTCTGTTGTCAATAACTGCAGTAAAGGATCGTCTGGCAGAAACTGGGATTATCGTAATAAAGTGGCCAGTCGGAAACCCAAACCTTAACCTCATTGAGCATTTGTGGGGTCATATGGGAAGAGAGATTTGCTCGACATTTAATCCGTTACAAAGTTTGAATGCGTTAAGATTAGCTTAATTGGAAGACTGGTAAAATATTGATAATTTGATCAAATGTTCATTCGTAATATAATTTTAAATTTGTATGCCAAACCAGTGTCAAACTGTGAAAAATGCCAAGGGAGGAATATTCATTATTAAGTTTGTATTATTGTTTAGTTTTTATTTCTAATTGTTTTTTTGCTGTTAAATAAATTTGTATTATTAACTTTAATCGGCATTGATTTTATAACTTAAGAAAAGAAAAATAAAACAAAATCCGCTAAAACCCCCGTTCCTTGTAGTTATTGACAACAGAATAATTTTGAAAGAATTGCCAATTTTTGATCTACCAAAAACCGTTCGGAAAATTGCCGCAGTGAGTAAAATAGGAGAGGCTGTAACCGAAACATTTATAAAAAGAAATTTTCATAGCCTCCTAAATGCCACCGATCAAATTGAAATTGTATGGAATTTACATATCCTCATACTATACCTGTATAATAAAGCTCGTAGTTAGATCGAACATACACTAAAATGCAGAAGAAATGACATCCGCAAATAATAGTTGAAATTTCTTCAACATTGACGAAATAATGATTGTATAAATTTGACCTGTTTCTTTAGCTATTCCATAATTTTTGTGGGAACTATAGTTTATAAAGACATAAAAATTTGCACAGCTTAAATGAATATGCTGCATAATTTCAATTGGAAGAAATATCAGTACCGCTTTATTACTTTTTAAATTTTAAGTCGAACAAAAATTATCATCGTAATTTACACGAAACCATCGACAGACCGACCATATATAAAGAAACGCACAGAAAAATATTCGGACACACTAAAAAAAATATTCGGACACACTAAAAAAATATTCGGACACACTTACCCATTTAGGGGGATGAGGTATGGATATCCGTTTAATTTCCGATATTCGATCAGTGAAGTTAAGCAGCACTGATCGAGTCCGGCAATTGGATGGATGAACGATATCTCGTCTAACAGTCGGTAGGCTGTCAACAGACAATCCCGGGAAGGCCGCTAGCCTGATGCAGGCGGAGAGGCGAGCCCGGGTGAAGGGTCGAAGAGACCTACCCAGGAGGTTTGCCACTCTGCTAGCGGTGCAGGCGGGCAGGCCCAGGCGGTGGGTTAGTTGACAGTCGAAGACCGTGGTTCGGAGTCCACGCTAAACTGTAGGTCCCTAGGTAAAAAGGGCCCATTGTGGCCTACTTGCCTAGTAAAATAAGTAGCTACTACTACTACCAACCCATTTACAGCATATGTACACACGGACATTTTATTATTGATTACTGAGTTCAGGGTGTTGTGCAACTTTTAGTAAACTTTTTTGATTCGGTTATGATACCACTTTGTTAAAAAAAATAAATACAAAACTGGAAAAGATTATTATTTAACAAAACAGTATGGTCGCTTTACCTTTCTTCCCCTACTAAATGTGATAAAAGTTTCTACATCAAGCAGATTCGCATTTAAATGTGCTAAAACTTTTTCCGTGAACGTTTAAAAGCCAACAGTAAATAAGATGTTTGATAAATTTAGAATTGGACCATTTCCCTTTTTTATGTGTATCTCTTATATCGTAAACTTTGTAAACTTGAAAAGCTGATTTAAGTTACATTCTTAAAGATAAAGCCACCTGGCCGTCTGTTTATCTCTTACTATTCGTGTAGTGTTAATAATACACCAGTCTTCACATGCGATAAATATGTACAGGGTGATGATTTTAAGTGCTCACTCAATCTCATTGTTAATTTTTCGCCTAGAAAAAAGAAATTCAAAAACTATGCTTATAATTATTTTTCTTAGGAATCCGAATTCAAAAATAAAAAACAATTGACCTTCAAATAAAAAAGTTGTGCCTGAAAAACTAAAAAAATTAAAAAATCTATACCCTGTATATTAATGTGGAAATGGATATGTGACATTCCAATGATTATAAATGCGTATCACATACACATTTTTCACTTCTGGTTTAACCGGAAATTGTTTAAATTTTTTTTATTTTAAGTGATACATCCTGTATATTAAGCTCAGTTTGAAGAAAAAATCTTTCTGATTTCAGCAATATATATATATATATATATATATATATATATATATATATATATATATATATATATATATATATATATATATATATATATATATATGTATATATATATTATCATTTTCTTGTTTAATTAGACATTGGAGTTTAAATTAATATATTATTGAGACAGATTTATTTAAAACCAAATCTACCCTTGTAAAAAATGCCAGTAAATTCTCACTACTTTGCTGAAATTGACGTTATTTTTAATAAAAGTTAATGTTGTGTTTCACCAGATATGGAACTTAAATTTATAAATCGCTATTAAAATTTTTCTGTTAGTAGTATCGAAAAACTAAAACATTGGGTGTATTCTAAATATCATATAGATTTAATATATTAAATTACAGGCAATACTGGTGCGTATTTTTTTAAAACCAACAAATATGATTATTTAGTTTCATAAAATGACAGCAAATAAAATATTCGTATTTTGTTGGTTTAAAAAAAAGCACACATCAATATTGCCTGTAATTTAATATCTGAAATCTATATGATACTTAGAATGAACTTTCGTTTTTCGATATTACTAACAGAAAAATTTTGATAGCGATTTAAAGGTATCCTGGCGACATGAGCGAGTGCTAAAGCCATCTTATATCAAATTTCATAAATTATAACAGGTCGCCATTAAGGTCTATGAAATTTTGAAATGTTTTAATTCAACAACATTTAGTTCTGTTTAAAAATCAATTCCTTAAATATCAAAGCGAAATAGTTTTCCGTAGTTTTTTCTTAATCAAAGTATAATTAATCTTCACAATAGCGCATTCCTTAATATGTTTCCAAACTCTTCGAAATTAGTTCTTTCTCATTGAATTAATATTGAATATATAACATTCTCGATGCAAATTTTTAACATTTGAGTTAGGTATTCTTTGATCAAAGTTAGAACAGATAATTTTTAATGGTTATTTATGCACCAAGGGAGTAAAGTGTTTCCTGAGCGCAATGAGGGAAACATTCATCTAAGGGACTAAAACAATCTTTACTCCTGCGGTGCATACAACATTTTTTTGCATAAACGGACACATTTATTTAAAAAAAAATTAAACTTAAAACTAAAGAATAATAATAATTGGCTTCGACGATTTTTGTAAATCAATCCGAATTTATCTAGGTATCCTTGTATTTAGTCATCAGTTTCACATTATTTTTTTTTATTTATTTTTGTTTCATGTTTAGATTGTTTAACACAAAGGAAGAATGGACAACATTGAATAGGTGTTAATTTTAATTTAAATAAGTAACTTTTTGCCGTTTGTATGTTTGATTCTTAATTTTTTTGTTCTTTTTACCATTAGAAGTTTAACATAATAACAATGTTGATGTATTGTATTGTTCATTGGTTTTCGTGGCGACTTTAAATCCCAAGGGAATAAGCGCTTGTTTACTCCCTATTTTGAGGTAGTAAAACACTGGCTAATTCCCGTTTGTGCAAAAAATTATTTTGTAGTTACTTTTAGAAAAAACTCTCAAACGTATCTTAAGATACGGCAAAAGTATATTGAGATATAAGATATTCAAAATATCTAAGATTAGTATTTTAGATATATGTATTTGGAAATATCTAAGATATTGCTTCTAATTTAGATACATTTCAGTATCGTGGATACTTTTGAAAATGGTTAAATAATTTTGATAATTTAGATGCATTTTATAACAAATATTTCACACAGCATATAAAATTCCTATGGTGCAAATTAAAAATATTTTTGTATCAACGAGAGTAAAACAGTATTTAACTGCTTCAAAACAGGGAGTAAACCGAGCGTTTATTCCCTGAGAGATTTAAAGTCGTCATGGAAACCAATGAACAATACAAACATACGTGACATCAACATTTTTATTATGTGAAACTTTTAATGGTGGAAAGAGCAAAAAATTAAGAATCAAACATATAAACCATAAAGAGTAACTTATTTCAAATCAAAATTAATATTAATAGGGTAATTTTCTGAGTTCATAATATTTGGTAGTTAATAATATTTAGCATTATTTAGCAATCCAAACGTAAAATAAACAGAAATAAATAAAAAATAATATCAATCAGATATAATTAAATATAAGGATACCTTGATAAATTCTGAATAAAATACAACAAAAGTTTCATGGCCAGTTATTTTTCGTTAATTTATACATTTTTTTGTAATAAAAAATTGTGCCCATTCGTAAAAAAAATATTGTACGCACCTCGGGAGTAAAGTGTGTTTTAGTCTCTTGACTCTCTTGCATGAATGATGTTAGAACTAAAACAATTACGTCACTCCCATGGTGCATAAATAACTATTTAGTATTTCTAGATATCGTATAAGTATACTCGTATACGTCACATTTGAAAAAGAAAGCTTATAATTTATACCATTTATTTTAAAACAAAAATATCCTAACAAAACAAAATCTATTCTGCTTTCATGCTGTAGTTGAAAAAGTTACCACAAATTTGGACTAATAATTAATAGAAAAGTAGGACTATTCATTGGTCGTCCATTTAGTGATTGTTGGGATAAAAGACAATTTATATATTTAAAACTATTAGTTAGAACACTGAACCATCCAATGGGGGTGTGTGTTAACTGCTGTGTTCTCTATTTTACTCATAATTAAACAAGACAATTAAAAAAAGAGGCAAACCTAGCTCACGAATTGAAATGTGTAAAGAAAAATTAAAACTGTGTCAGTAAACGATCCGATATTGAAAACATGGATCAAGTTTACATCAATGTTATTAATAAAATAAAGAGGTATAATAACAATATATACGTTTGAATTTTCTCCTACCGTACTTTGTCAACAATTTGTTCAGACTTGAAGAGAAAATTATCTTGTTTGAGGGTGAGATAAATTTCAGTATTAAGGTTTCTTGTTACTAAGATTTTTTTTTAAGATTAAGATTTTTTTGTATCTTTAGAGACTGTTTGAAAATACAATATACTAAGCTATTTTAAGAAAGTATCTGGATAGAGATACTTTACACGAAAAATTAAAATATTTTATATAAAATTTCTAAGATATTTCAGATGTTTTAATTTATCTTTTATTCCAAGATACCCCTATATCTGCTTTTGAGAATAAACTATTTGCGTCAATCGATCCCAAAAGAATGAATAAATTCGTAGCACTCAAATCGAGGTCTGGTAGTCATGCCCTATCTATTTTTCTCCAAATTATTCATTATTCCATTTATAATGTAGTGGACAAAGTAACTGTCGTTTTGAAAATATAAATAATGTCCGTGCCCATCATCAGGTAATTAGTCTAGGAAATATAAGACATTTAAATAGCTATGTTTATTTAGCTTTACTTCAGTGAAATAAAGTCCAGTTATTTCATAGGGGGTAAGGAACAGCACACCATATACTACCTTTGGTAAATTATTGTCCTTGAATGATTAATGTGTCCGGGATTTTCTTTACTCCAATACTAGCAATTTTGTGAAGAAGTAACACAGTTAGTGGAAATGGGCCACTTAAGAGGCCCATTCATTAGGTGATACTGAGCAACCGAGTCGAACAATCTCGTCGCTTTAAACAAAATCTCCCAAATATCTTCTAGTCAGGGAGCAAACGTAATCATATTGTAAGCGATTTCGGATCGTCTGAGCAATGTTTTGATTGACGATCTGTCTAGTGAATCCGATTGCAATTGCCGGCAATCTGGAGCAGAATGCATAATAATGGTTCAGTAAATGGACTATTTCGACCGGATAGCATGACTTGCTAGATACGCGTATGCGTGTATCATTTTGTTTTGTCACCACACACTGATCATACATGATCGGTTGCTAAACAAATCTCTTGTATGTCACCTAGTGAATGAGAAGCTGGGTGAGCAGCTGAATCTCCCAGCAATTTCAGAGCAATCATATTGTACAATCCGGTTGCTTCAGTGAATGGTCCACTTTATTCTATACTTGTAATTGTGGTGTCTTCCTCGCACTCACTGTTAAAAGTTAAGATACCAAAATAGAAATATGCTTAATCTGTATATATTTAGGTGTAGAATAGTTATCGTTATTACTTTCCATTTCAAATATTATATTTAAACAATTGGATTTTGTCCAATGTCCATCTACTTCGATACTGTTCTTTTAAATTTCCTAGCGGAAGACGAGCAAGGTTCAATAGTGTTCTTTTTTATTGAAGTTATGTTTGATTTATGTTGGTCATTTATATTTTTAATGTTAAATGATTGGTCTTATTTCAATACCAAAATGATTTTCAGAATTTTCTATGTTTTGTGACAGATTATTCCAAAGCTATTTTTAATACTTCCAATATACTCTCTACGGCGGTACATAATATACTAAAAAATAATTCCAGCGTTCAGCATTTCAGATTTTTTATCTGTCGTCTCTAGGAGCCCTCATAAATTTTACATTATCCGTCAACGTCGAGTAAAACGTGCTGTTTTTATCGAAGCACGCAAGTTAAATAAAAACATTAAATAATCATTTACATAGAAATCTCTCTGCTGTTACCAACTTATGTACAATAAATTAGTTAACAGCAAATACCGTATAAATTAGTTTCGAACAACCCATAACTAAATTTTGAAAAATTTCTAAGTATCGGGTCGGGTCGATAATTTCGTTTCACTTTTTCACATTAATATGATCATGGCATGCAAATTATAATGGTTTGATGTGTGAAATGTCCTTGGCAAGATATTACTATAATGTGACCAATCATTTAAGTCTATAAAACCGATCAAAGTAGAGTGTTCTGATACGCCTTGTTTCCACATACACTGAGAAAAATAAGAGGCTAATAGTAACCAAAATCACGTGTCATATTATCGAAATCCTGTGTATTTTTCTTTTCATAGTTCATGTAATAAACACAAAACTAGTAACAGTGTTAATTTTAACAAATTTTTGTATGAATTGCATTGTTCTAAAGTCACAAATGTAGGTCATTTTAGTAATTATCCTAACAGTTAGCTTGATTATATTCAGCAAAAATAATTTAACTGGATATAGATTTAATCACATATTTACCAATAACGTGTTGTTTGATAACAATAAGCAATATATAGGTAAGTTAACTATAGGAAACTACTCGAGATTCCAGAACCGGTAGCTAATACTTCCTCATGGTTGACAGAAGGACATACGTAGACAAATAAAAGGTTTGATCATAGAGACGATTTGTGATAGTTTTCTGACTATAGAGATGCTATTATTACAAATACAATAACAAACGTTCTGATTGAACAAGCACATTTCTACAACAATTTGTGATAGTTTTCTGACTATAGAAGTAGTTAAACAGTGGGGCTTCTGTGACACACTCCCACGTATTTTCTTATAGGAAAAACATGGGGAAAAATCACGATTTTTTTTGTAACAAACAAAAATATATGGGGTCTTTTGGGACTAAGTCAAAACCCCAAATTTTCAACATCGATTTTGATTTAGTCCTAGGGGAGGGGGCCCCAGGGTCGTGTACGTGGGCGGTCCTAGAACCTGAAATCAAAAAGTTAGTATCAGGGTAGGGGAGCTCCGAGGCCAATGGCATAGGACTAAGATTTTAATATCGGGTGGAGGGGTTGATTTCGGCTAATACTATAGACATATCTAAGATTGTAGACTTATATCTAACATTGTAGCTAAGAGGGTAAAACTAAGAGACTTAGATCTGGAGCCAAAGATGGATACGAGAGGTGTACAGGGGCCTCGCATGGGTACGTATGTAGATGAATCTAGAACCTGGAACAGGAAATAAAATGTATATTAATTTAACATCACCATATAAACAAAGAAAGCATTTTTAGGAAAATAAGCAGCATAATCAAAGGATATGAGGAATATAATGTAAAACAATTTGACTTAATATTAAAAATGGTATTATATTCTTTTAAATGGAAAAAATGTATTCGCATCGAGGCTTCCTAGAAAAAAAATTAGTAAGAAAGGAAAGTAACACGTGAATTTATACAATATTTCGCAATAACGCTAGTAATCAAAGGATATAAAGAATATTATAGGGAAGTATAATCACACAAATCTCAACTTTTATCATATATTTTTAATTTAAATTTAATACTCTATGCGCATGCGCAAGCTGTTTACCACTTAGAGCATTGAAAAGGTAATTATAGGTATGTATAAACAATAAATAATAATATTAAAGATGGTCATTTGTTTTCCAGCTACTACAATTAAAGCATATATTTTTTTAATAAAAGTTTCCAGGGATTTGTTAATATGAACATAATTTTTCGCAAAAAACGTTGTTATACAAGCTTGACCAATGAGGGCAACTTATTATAAGTATAGGTAATAAATAACAAAATTAATGATAGTCGAAGTGTCTATAGGAGTTAGGAGTGTTATTTAAAATAATGTAAATACATGATAACGTCACTAGGTGCAAATAAAAGAACCTAAAAATCGATAAAGCAATCATGGAATCACTTCTAAAAACTAATAAGGCGTTTTACAGTAATAATGTCTTTCACTAAAATTAATTTTGAAGCTCAAGTTAAGCATGAGACTGATAGAAAATATAAAATATTTGATATGAATAAAATGCAATCACAGTTTGATATACAAGGTATGTTTACAAAATGGTGAGACCAAGACTATTTTATAGATTAAACATATTCAGCCGTGGTAGGTAATTATAAAAATAGATTAGCTATTAAATAAAATTATAATATGTATGTAGGATATCCAGCCAAAAATTATTCTTTACGACTTCTTTATATTACGAAGGAAATCAGAGAGATAGCTAAAATTGTTATCCACCCACACCGACCGGTCAATTTATGAATTTTCAGATATTAACATATACGATTATTACTTATTTAGACATTTTTAATATTTTTGCTTTCACGTGTAGTTAAAAGAAATATCAAAGCATATATTATTACAGTAAATAGGTATTATTAAATTTCGATACAGCAAAGATTTCCATTAGACAAGTAGGAGTGAAACTTTTATCGATTAAGTCTCTGTACTTGAAGGCAATCGTTAATTTAAAATTTAGGTAATTGTAATTGTGGGATAGCTATAAACAGATTTTAATAGCATTTTTGATTAGTTTTATACACCGATGCAGGTTTTTATTCCACTAATAATACGAAGTTTATCATTTATTGTATTTCATAATAAGAACAGGTAAATTATACTATCGAAAGAGAACATTTGTTATACATCATAGATTTTAAAGCCCATTTGACCGGTTCAACTGTATGCTTTAAACAAGTAGTGAAGAGAAAAATATAGCCGGAGTTATTAGAAAATTGATTCTTATTGAAATTTATTAGTAAGTTGAGTAATTTTCTATATACAGGGTGACTCATTTCACTTGCTGTAATGTATTCAAATGAAATTACTTGGCTATTATAATTCTTTTATTTTCACATTTATGATACAAAATATTTTAAATAGAAAACAATATTATGTCTATAAAAGTAACTAAACAGGTGCTATACAACAAGCTGTAAAAATATATAAAACAATAAAAATTTATTTAATAATACCCATCTCTCAATGTATTTATGTATATATGATATTCTAGACCTATAGCCTAATGTTATTTCTTATATGTTCAACTAGGTCATTAGTAAAGCTGCAAATCGTTTCTGTGTATCATGGTCGTAGAGTACAGATGTACTTACTGTCGCTGGCATTCACCTTGACCGCGAAACTCTTTCTCCCACCCAGTCTATTATTAGCTTTCGAGTTGTGTACACGTTAAGTCACTTGGACGTATTGCATATTGTTTTTGTGTTTTTATTTTATTTGTTGTACTGTATTGTTGATATTAATTTAATAATAAAGCATGGCAGACGTACGCAGGGGTAGAAAACGGCCATTTGCTGACAAAGTGAATAAATTCATAGGTGAATTCCCAGATTTATTCTATGATGGTGCTAAAATAATTTGTAAAGTGTGCGAGAAAGATTTGATGTGCTGGGATAAGCGTGATTGTGGACTTCACGTAAATAGTGTAAAACATAAAAATAAAAAAATGGCATGCATTCGACAATACAGTTTATGTTTGATTTATTATTAATGCTGATTGCATGTGATGTTCCGCTGCACATACTCGATAAACAACCATTTCGAGAGTTCTGGAATTAATACAATGCCGAGGTGAAGTTACCAAATCGCACAACGTTATATAACTATCTACCAACTGTACACGTAGACATGGTAAATAAGATGAAATGTGAATTAAAAAATACACGCTGTGGTTATCTGTTGATGAGACAGCAGATTGTAAAAGAGATTCTATTTTAAATGTACGAGTACTGGACCCTCTTGAACCGACAGTTCCACAGTTACTAGCTAGCAAAAGACTAAGTCAGTGTACTAGCGAAACAATTACCAGGGTGGTGCTGGAGACGTTAGAAAAATTTGAACTGTCAAAAAGTCAAGTGTTGATGTTTGTGACTGATGGCGCCGTGACAATGCGTTCGGTAGTCCTTTCTTGGCAAGAACAAGATTGTACGTTTATACTTGTTACGTGTAAAGTGCATGCTTTACATTTTGTGTCAGAAACTATTCGAAAAAAGTTTTCCAGAGGTGGATGCATTAATAGCAAGTACAAAAAAAGTGTTTCTTAAATATCCTAAACGTCTCCGTGCATTTCATAGCAAGTGTCCCGGTATTTCTGAACCAACACAGCCGATTCTTACACGTTGGGGAACATGGTTGCAGGCAGCTTTTTATTATGCTGAATATTTCCAACAAATAAAAGCTGTGATACTACAATTCAATCCAGCTTTAAAAAAATATTGCGAAGAACTAACTATAAACTATTACACGAAAGCATAAAAAAATTAGAAAACAGTGCGTTGTCGTTAGCGATGTCACTGTAAATTGTGGACGAAGTAAGTCTATTGCTACACGATATAGGTGACGCAACAAATGAGCGCGTTAAAGAAAAGTTCGCAAGTGTGTTAAATAAAGACACCGGTTTTACCAAATTAAGCCAAATATGTGATGGTACAGCCCAAGATCCGTTAAGTGCGTTCAAAGACTATTTTACGTATGCGTGTATTACATCAGTATGTCGAACGGTTGTTTTCAAAATATAAGAATATATTTTCACCAAAGCGAACATCACTCATGAAGATAACCATAGAAACACACCTGATGCTGCAAAATGGCTACACATCTTCTCCAGTTTGTGATAAGCAAGCTAGTTCATTAAGCTAGTTAAGAGGGCAAGTTTTACATACATTGTTATAAATTGTAACAGTTTATTGTTTCTCGTATTAGTTAATTTCGCGTACGCCACTGTCCCACGGAACATTTTTGACATCCCTAGTCATTAGGATCAGTGTCCGAGGTCCACTTTAATATTTTGCTAGTCTTCATTTCCTCTAGAGTTTGATGATTAAAAATTATTATTATGGGTAGAAGATCTCGCGGTACGTTGCATGAATCACAAAAGACTTCTCAGGTGCTGCAGAAAACACATCATGATTTTCTCTTTTGATATTAATTTTCAAGCATCTTAGACGGATGATTAATATTTTTAGATGTAGGCTCTTGACTATAAACATCATTGACAAGGTGTACTCTTTGTACATGACTTTTAAATTATCCTTTCTGCATTATTGCCCCACCCTCTATATTGTTTCATCAAATCAACAAATATAACACCATATACTGCACTCGACGCGCGTTTCAGTTTTAATCATCTCCAGATGATGCTAACTTGGTTGGCGAAACGCGCATCGAGTGCAGTATATGGTGTTTTGTTGTTTCGTGGAAAACTACGGCAGTGTTAAATACAATTTTGTTATGCCAACGAAAACTAAGCATTTTAAAAAAAGGTTTGGTAAATATAAGTTTAATTAGTAATTACGCCAACCAACATTGAGTCAATTTTGTAAAATAAATTTAAACAAGCAGCGCTGTTGGAATTTACCCACATTAATTTTCTCTGTGTATAATAATTTGTTTCAAACCTCTCCATGCATCAGGGTGTGTAACTATTGTAGGCAACTTCACAAACTTGCCAGACAATGTCTTCTTAAACAATAATTAATGTATTTATGACAAAGCATTAAAAATTACTACACTAAACATTGAATGCCAATCTTTGTTAAATTAATGCCGTTCAGTGCTACCGAAAACTAGTTGCATCAACTCATTTGTGGCAGCCAATTTCATACAGATGATGTAATTTTGCGGTACGAATAAAATTCTTGTCTTCTGTAAAATTATCAATAGATAATTAACTTAATGAGCCCTAACTTTGTCTTTCCGGCTGTCTTTATACCGCACAGGTTCATGTCATTGTGTGTTGGAGGGTCCGAAATAAAATGTCACGGAAAAATTGTTTAATAGGCAAAACCATAATATGTTAAATTTAAGTTATTTAAATGCATTCCAATAAAGAACGAAAAGTTGATTTATTTTTATATCGACATGACATTTTACATATAGGATGTGTCAAAAAAGTAACGCTTGTCCTCTTGCTGATCGATTAAAAAAAGAATATTGCCAACAACTAGAAAGATTCGAAATTCAGTTGTGATCTAAGAAAATTTTGTTTGCTAATATGTAAATTTAGAAAATGGTTAAGTATTCTGCTTTTAGGTTATGAATGTAAAATTTGGACATATTACAAGATGCTGATTTTGTGTCCTGTTACCAACATATATTTTCAAAAAGAAAATTATTGCAATTATTTTTTTGTACATGTTCACTGAGTCTAACATTTTTCTTAAATTTACATAATATGTACGGCTAATATAGAACACAGAGCAAGAATAGCAATTCATTTTATATACTCTACAACGATATGATATCAGTAGTATACCGGGCACCTTAACCCTGACTCTTCGTTATTGTCTTAAATAAATTTATATCATGTCTATAGACAGGCTCACCTCTTACAAGAATATTGTTAGTTCTAGCACTTTTACGAATGAAGAATCTTTTACACTCAGTAATTTTAAAATGTAAAGAATATGGCCCTTTAATTACGGTTTCAGCTGTTTTTTTGAAATCCGCCACTATACAATCCGTTCCAGGTCCTATGACAACTCCATGTTCAGAAATTATATATTTATATTGCTCTGGGTTAACAATATTTTCATGCGTTCTGATTTTTTTTTCAATATTTCAGAGGATGCGATCCGGTGGTATAAAGTAATGCCCTATAATAGGAAATACTAGCTCAACAGAGTCAATATTGTTGGGTGCCTTTTGTAGTAACCAGAACAAACAAGTATATAACCATAATATTTTCGTTCTGTCCACCGCAACCATCGGCAATTAAACGGACTACTCGCTTTCCTTCAAAATTAGTTATTAAATATGATTTGAACGAAACAACTACTCAGCGGGCAAATACCCCGACCTGCATTGGATTACACTTTCAAATCATGATAGATCGATAGCCAATATCATTATGATGTCGGTCGGATAGTAGCATTTAGACCATACGAGAAGTTTCATACCTCTCACCACTACTCAATTTATCTTAGTTAGTATATGACTAGTAGGTTGGCCACTATCATTTGTCTGTTCCATAACCTATGGCATACTGAGGAGAACAAATAAGTTCGAAATCGGTATATGTCTGGTTAGGAATTGACAAATGATATTGGCTATCGATCTATCATGATTTGAAAGTGTAATCCAATGCAGATCGAGGTATTTGCCCGCTGAGTAGTTGTTTCGTTCAAATCATATTTAATAACAGTAGTTTAGTCCACCTGGGCTAGAGGTCGCCGCTCTCGGTACTTGCTTCGCAAGTCGCTATCTGCCACAGAGACATCTATGATGTCGGTTGGATAGTAGCATTTAGACCATATGAGAAGTTTCATACCTCTCACCACTATTCAAAATTAGTATTGATCAGTCTATGATAAAATGCCGATGCAATTTCATTAGAGCCTTTCTTATGCTCATCCTCAGTCCAGGTATAACAGATCGTATTACTTTTTTCAAGTTTATCTTTTGAGCAACCGATGGTTATTGTAAAATTATACAGATATAACTGGCTGATGGAGTTAACACGCTTGGTCTGGTATTTCTGGTGGCGGTAAATTTTTTTCACAGTCAAAACAGAGCGTAATAAGGTCCTCTCGTTTCTCTTTTTACTAAATTAAAAAAAGGCCTTAGCTCTAAGTTTATGAATATGCTTTTCAGCCATAAGCCTCAATTTTTGCACTACGTCTGTTTCACTTTTAATCTTTAAAGTTAACTGGATGCACGTAGAACAAGCGTCTGTGACAGGATGCCTAAATCCTAAATTGAATTTAGTGCTGAATATCTTTCAGAAAAATGTGCGTTTAACATTAAGACTAGGAACTGCCTGGTTATTTTACATCCTAAGCAATTTGTTTATGCTTAACTCAAAGCTAAGGTACTGTCGAACGGATGAACTTCTACAATAATGTGAACCATCACACTTTAGAGTTTTTAGAAAGACAACAACTGCCGAACATTTGTGTTTATATTTAGTAGATTTATGATCGCCCTTTCTAATTTCTACAGGAGTTTTATCAGTCTTCATATAGTTCTCTATTACAAGCTGCACTCGGCATCTTTTAATATTTAACACGGTTATAAACTTCATTTGACAAACAGGATTTAACCCACTTTCAGAACTGGTAATAAAAATTTTTGTTTAAAATTGTTTTTTTGAATGAGATTTGTCTTTTGAGCGACGTCTTTTCACGTGATGTGCTTGTGTGAACTTCAAAATTAGAGCATCTTGTCTCTGCTTGTCATAGCTTGAATAAAATCTTTCATTAAAGATTGTTAGATCTCTCATTGTAAGATTTCTACACTGTAATGCTCCACTGTGATGATTGCAGCTTGGTGCAACTGGCAGATTATGAGGTTTGTATCTATAAATAGCAAAAAAATATGGTTGTTTTGCACCAATTCTGACATAGCAGTGAAAAAGCAAAGATGCTGCATCACTGTAAGTTATGATGCCAAAATTCCATATATTTATTTAATATAATTGACATGCATTGTTCAACGCTATTCTAATGAAAATTTGCTGTAAAACATTTTTAGAAAAATAGTTTTGTAGCATTTTTTGTAATTGACCTTTCCTGTATAGCGTTAAAAAAAAGTACTTTTAAAATTAATGTGTTTAGGAATATCAATAACAGGTACATATTTTGCCTCTTTCTGCAGTGTTCTTTTCCATTTTTTTTGGATTTGACCGCCTTTCTCTGGCCTTTGTTGGCGTAACTTGTAGAAGATTTTAGTCCATTTTTATCGCAAACCGGTTCAAAATTTTTATGCCGGTTTATAAACAAACGCGTTTATTTACTTACTACTCACTATCAATGCACATGGCAGTACAAGAAATAAACAACACACCACTTTCCTAACAAATCAAGTGACACATATTACTAATTTCTATTGGTTGTAGCTGATAGTGCCAACTATGGTATGAACCTGACAGTGGAGATTGTAAATATTGAAGTGAATGATAATATGGAAGTAGGATTTTATGTAAGATTATGATACTATTGTAGCAAACCGACTTTTACTTTTAATAAAGACGTTGAAGCTCACAACCAAACAAAAATATCATTTTTGTCCAACAGTTGAGATTGGCAGTTTTATTATGGCATGCCTCTTATGTCCACATAATTTTGATTCAATCATATTTAATTTGCTACAGGTAAAACTGTCACATTATAACTTAATGTAAACACCTTAGTGGTTCAAAAACTATCTCTATAGTAGAAGCTAAATCTTTGTAATAAAGACGGTACATACCACATATGTGATGTTTTGAAAATAAAATCTAGTCCTTCAAGGCTCAAACTTTGGACCAATATTGTATTCAATTTTTAGTGCAGATATCAGTAAAACTATAGGTTATTAGATTTAAAACAAATTAGGTATCCTCTTCTTGGCAAATGTTTAAATATAGAATGAAATGAAATATAACACTAGAAATTTTTTGCCAACTATTATTTTCTAACTTTTACAAAACTTGTCACAGATAAGTATAACATATATCTTTTTAAACAGTTATTTTCCCTGCTATTTGCCAAAACACTGAAACTTATTTGTAAAAAAAGATAATATGCACATTATGTTCAGTACGACTGACTCAATAATGTTACTTTTAATTTCCATTATATAGTTACAATAGGGAACTTGCACATTTTTTTTTTACTTCATAAAAATGTTCTACAATACTAAAAAATAAGATATGCAAAATATGACGCCTTAATTCCCAATAATAAATTTGTTATAAATTATTAAAGTTTCGCGCGCGAGCGAACCGTTTCAAACAGGTTCAAAAGCGCGGGAGTCGTCGTGACATCACACCATACCACGACGGAGATCCCAGCACTCGACTGCTTGATTTCAGCCGTAAAAATACCAGCATCGTCATAAATTTTAAGTGTATAGGTACTTAAAATGGAAACAAAAAACTCCTTATTTTAAATATTGCATTGTACCGTTGTGTAAGAATACTACAGTAAAAGTGCCAGGTAAAATATTTATAATGTTGCCAGAAGATAAGATTCGTCGATCAAAATGGCTAAAAGCGTGTAGAAGAAATGAAAAAGACATTTCACAGAGCAGTAGGTCTCTATATGTGTGTGAAGATCATTTTAATGTAAGTACATTATTAAATAATATATGTCTATCTACTAGTTTTTCGCAGGCGGGCAATAAAATATTCCGAATTCCGGATTATTGAATTTTAATTAGGGTAGGATTAAAGAAAGAATGTGTATACAATGTTAGAAAATAAGATTAGTAGATAGAATGTAATTTAGTGATACTAAGTAAAGGTAATTTCCTGGTGCGAAAGTAAACAGCTATTTATTATTATACTCTTCGCAAATACGATTACGAAGAGTATATTGCATTTGATCCGGACATTTCTAAAATCGTTAATATCGCTCGCAGAGAAAAAAATCATTTCGTTCGTCATCGAATTCTGAACAACTTTCAAAATGTCCGTCTGTTCATCTGTCCGTCTGTCTCTCCGTCACGTTTCTTGTAAGCACGATAACTAAAGAAAAAAAGTCCGTTCGAATTGAAATTTGGGTTATAAGTTAGTGTTAGCTGGAGGAAGAAAAAAATCAAATAGTAAATAAAAAAGTTATAGGACATTTTATTTAAAAAATATGAATCTACAGAGGGTTGCAATTTTCAATGTGCTACTAAAATTGAAGTAATTTTCTAAAGACACCAAAATGTACTACCACAAATTTTGCCTACGCAGTCGGCATCATCGGGAGATGAAAAAAAATTGAAAATTAAATATGTGATCAATATATTAGGTATTGTAAGAATGAATCTTAGTTTATACTATAAAATATACTGCCACGCGTTTCGCCAATACAGTCGGCACCATCGGGAGAGAAAATTAGATGTGTAGTCAATACATTAGGTATTGTAAGAATGAAGTTTATAAGACAAACACAAGATTCTTTTCAAAAAACTGCGAAGAGTATCCTACAGAATGTGCAACAATTATATAAAAGTTCAATAACACTACTGTCTGCGAAGAATAAAATGTTTACCTCTAGTATATATTGTATATTGCAAATAGCCTTCCCTTGTCCTTTAATTTATTCTAATCAAATCTTACATTTATCTATTATGTGAATGATAACACGGCGCAATCACTTATTTCCCTTGCCCCAAAACATAGTACAAAAATACCTACGATAGGTAATTATACATTTGCGCAACATTTCCTTTGCAGCAAATGTCTTCTATAGAGACACTTTACGCGTGTGTACAAAAAAAAAACACGAAAAATATAGAAGTGGCTGTTGTAAAGAATTACCCTAAATTCTTTCAAACATAAGACTAAGTCTGCTAAAAATGCTTAGTTGCGACTAAGCATTTTGTAGTTATTTCTTTTTATTCCGTGATCAAATCATAACTATTTTATGTTTATAAATTATTACTAAAAGTTAAAAAAAATACATACTTCTCTGCCTTGACCCCGCGGACCTCTCCAAGGGAAAAACTCACTATTTTGTATAAAAGATGCCACCATAAACATATCCACTTTAGGCAAATTATCAGATTGGCCCTTTGAAAAACCTTGATCAGTCATTTTAAAATATCTGTACAACTACAATAAGCGGTACTATAAAACACAATTATATATTTATATCAGAACAGTCACTAACAAATCAACCACAGTCTTATAACACCGGTAAACATCTGATTGTATTGCTTCCCGGCGCGACGACTACCGAATATGGTATGTTGTGACGTCACAGTCAATAGTAGCTCGTTTCGGGCCACTTCAATTTTATCGCTGTTTAGATCCTTTATACTGATCGCGTGGAATTAGAAAACTTATTTTTTTGTGAAGTACACGTTTTATTACAACGTTACGCTATGTTTTTTAGTATTATTTTTATTTTTAAAATTATAGGCAAGTTCCCCTATTATTCTGTTCTCTGAAACCATTAATATTTATTACGTTAAGATTTACTAGTTACTTTCGAGGCTTTCTAAGAGCCATCTTGATAACGCAAAAATGCAGAAACACGTGTCGGTGGATGTTTTAAAGTTTTAAAGTGATTGTTAAACTGGTAAGTCTTTTTGTTTTATTTATTTTTGAATTTACTGAAGAGAATAGTTAGAATTAAAAATAGCATTATTGAGTCAGTCGTACTAAACATAATGTGCATGTTATGTGATAAGTTTTATAAAAGTTAGAAAATAATAATTAGCAAAAAATTTTTAGCATTATTATGTTTCATATCATTCAATATCATTAGATTTCACAAGTACTCTCATGATCTTAACAGCCATTTACAGGGCACATAAATCAGTAATGTTTTTAAAAAATCATATCTGCCATATATTATGCCAAAGAAGTGCATGATAATAATAAATAAAATTTAAAAAAAAAATTATTATTGAGATCTGGAGACGGTTAACGCTACCACTACAACCTACAAATTAAAAAAACACTGTATAAAGTTTTAATAACTTTTACTGTTTAAATGTACATTTTTATGATATTTTGCAGAATCTAATAGTATTTTATTATTTTTAATTAAATTATAAAATTCTTGCCAATTTTTCTTAAAATTAAATGTTACAAGAAGCTCTGCGTGAATAAGGTCTAAAAACATCGGTTTCTCAATATCAGTTACATTAGAACCACCAAATTTAGATTCATCGCAGATAAAATGCTGTTTGAGGGCGAGAGCGTACAAAATTTAAACTAAATGTAGAATAGATATTTCCTTGAAAAAATAGGAGTTGGAAAAAGTCCTCAACTGTGATATTTAATATTGTATCTGTTAAGAATATATTTGCCATAATCATATGCTGGTCATAAAACTCTTTAAACAGAAACTTTAAAATTTATACGTATATTAATGTGTTTCCTGTTAAAACTTTCTAAATTTTTATTCCATTTTCCAGTATGTATAATATGTAAGTCATATTTAGATTTATTTCGCCTAAAACTTGGAAGATGATTATTTGTCAAAGAACTCTTAATATTTACATCTCATTTAATTATCAAGAGTATAAAACAGCAAAAAATAGTATAAACTCTGATGCATTCTACATTTTAACCTACATATAACAATTTCAGTTAACTTAGCAACATGAAAGCGTGCGGTTGATTATTACCGTTAATGCAAAAACTACAAAAAAATGATGAAAACTATGATGACCTATATCAAATGGTTCATATATTCCGTGTGCTCCATACAGTCGACATTACGTATTTCATACACGCCGTGATTGTGAAAGAAAACATCTGCTACAAAAAAAGGAAACATAAAATGAAACTTAAAAACATCCATACAATATTCTGTACTAATTTTCGCCACTGTGGTCGGCGTGGCGGTAAAAAATTTATATGTATGTAACAAGAAAAATCACTGTAATTTACAATAGATTTTGCTATATAATCTTAATGTGGTGTGGAAAAACATTAAAAACATATAGTGTATAATAATGTGTAATTTGTTCTTACAAAATTTACCAACAAAACTGGTTTGATGATTTTTTCTTTACAAAAAAAATTTTCAATGACATTTTTCTCGTTGCATCGACCGTCGCGGAATTATTTTGAAAAAAACAGTCTTTTGCACCTTTCATTCAAGATAGCGGCTCGCGCCTCTCCCTCCCAAGGTTAAAAGGGTCCCGACCTAATTAACATATATCAAAATGGTTTCTACTCCGCGTTTTGTAAGACAAAAAGCCTTTTTTGTCTCTACTGACTGAATTACTAGGTTTCACTTAATATTTTAATATTTTGACTATTATTTGCTTTTATTTTTTTCACATATTTTTTGTTCCAACAATTGGGTTTACATGAAAATATTATAATCACCACAGAAATTAAATAAACCTCGAAATCCAAAGCCGAAGCTGTCTATAAAGGGGTTACACTTAGAAAAACGTATAAATACAACCATTTTCATCGACATCATCAGTCCTGGTGGCGGGATTCGAACCACCAGCTACGATAGAAGTTTTCTAGTCACGTTGCCACGCGTTCCTCACGCATTCTAGCAAACTATACGGCACTGAGTCAGATATGCTAAGCAGTACTGTGTACGTTCTGTAAGAATTCATGTTTACTTTGTTGCAGTAAAGATTGTTATTATTGTTATTAATAATAAATTAAGATAAGATTAATATGTTAAGTTTCTATTTTGTTTTTTTAACGATGTATTAACTCAATTTCTTATAACTGTTAAGTTAAAATTTAATATCAAATTGCTCCAAATTTTAATTCCATCTTAATAAGAGAGAGAATATGTATTTTTGTTTGTATTATTCATTTAATGATTGTAGTGTATTGTAAAGATAAAGTTTTGACAACTCCGAAACCTGTTATATTAAATATGAGAGACAAAACTTTTATTAAAAATTTCTTTAGACATTTCTAATATTTGTCTTTTATTTGTTTGAAACTACATTAAGACAAATAAATTCAGGTTGCAATATAAATGAAAACAAAAAACTAGCAATACTTATTATTAGTAAAAATATCTAAGGGTGAATATAAGTACTTTGTATCTGAAATCATGTGCATTGCAAATATTTATATTATTGTAATTGTAAATGGTACATTAAATTAATTTTAATTATTATTTTTTCACAATCAGTTTTTAAAAATAATTAATCAATTTTTTAGTTTTTAGTGCTTAATTTTGGTTAGCTGCGAAATGTATAATTATGCCGGTTTGTGAAACTGTAAATGAGAATTTGAAACTTTATCAAATGTATGGAAATGCCAATTAATATACATAATCGTATTAAAAAATGAGAATATTTACTATTTTTAGTAAACTGTGTCTGTTAAACATTATTTAAAATTTAAAACACTAATATTTATCTTTCCTGTCAATTTTTTAAGTTTGAATACAAATAGTGTACTTGTATATCTGGTACGTCAGGAATTACAATAGTGTATATGAACAAAAATAAGGTCATCGATTACAAAGAAAAATTATAAACTATTTACAGTTAGTGTAAACTCATTTGGCGAATAGATAACAATGTTTATTATAAATATTCTGTTCCTGAAATTTAAAGATTTTTTAGTTAATGCATAATATAATGGAAATAAGATTATATTAATTCGAGAAATATTAATCCGAATTATTTGGTTTTGTATTAATTTGAATTATTCATTTTACCCGCATTTTATTGCTCACATCTTTATTCGAATAAATTTAAACGAACAAATTTATTCAAATAATTTTTTTCTGATAATTTTAATTGGAAATATTTAATTGAACAATTTTATTCAATTACATTTAACTGGATACGTTTATCCAAATAAACTGGTTTTAATAATTACATTCAGGGACATTTAAATGAATAAAATTGTCCGAATAAATTTATTCAAATATTGTTAGTTATTGGGATAAATTTATTTGGATAATATTGTTCGTATAATTTTATTCTAAACACAGACATTTCACTACTGCTAGAGAAAATGCATTTAACTTGTACATTTATTTCCGAACACACTAGCAGTTTTTGTTAAATGTATCCTTAAACATAGTTAAGTTTTAAATATGAAGCATTCAAAGTTACTTATACCCGTTTTCTCAAAATGCGGTGAGGCCTAAGTATACATTAAAACATTTAAAACCAAAATCAAAAAAACATACACTTTTCCACGGAGACTAGTGATTTATTCGGAGAAGTTTATTCAGATTAATTTATTTGGATAAATTTAACCAAATAATTTTTTTATCTGATGCATTTTAATCTAATGATTTATTGGTATATATTTATCTAAATAAACCGGCAATTTTTTTAAATATGTTCGTTCCGATAAATTTAATCAAATATAATTGTTTTAATAGAAATATTATTCCAAAAGATAATGGTACCTGCTCTTTTCTGGTAATTTTTCATGTAAATATTTTTTTGCAGAAAAAGTTTTTTGCTCTTGTCTGGTATTAATGTATATATGTGTCCTTTTTGTAGATGTATATTATTTTTACATATGCGTTATTAGAATCGAAATATAAATTGATTTTGAAGCTAGATTTTTTTGAACCAAATAAATAATTCCCTAATGTTAAAAGTGGTAACATCATGGGTTTCTTTTTTAACAAAATAAATAATCCCTTACATGAAGTTGATTCATCCCAAATAATAAAGTTGTAACTTAGATGGCAATAGATTATTATTTTAGACAGCAGATCTATAAATTTCTCACTTAATATAAATAAATAAATAAATACATTTATTTTCCATAAAGACAACCTTACATTGTATGGGAATAGTCAAATTTAGATAGATGCCTTACGACTAGGTAAAAATTCAGATACTGAATACAAACATTTTGACAACAAAAATAACTTTACATTAGTTTTAAAAACAAATAGATTCTTGACTATTTTACATCCCGTGGGTAACTAAGTAAATAACTTAGGGCCTAGGTAATTTGGAGAATTATCTGTTACATTTATCCTAGCATAATATGGTATACGAAATTCTTCCTTGTTTCACGTATTAACACTATGAAAATCTTACCTTATCTAGAAACTACTTGAGCATAATATAGATGTACTAGTTTTTCTTTTGTAAGGACTATTTTAATACTATTATACAAAAATTAAATGAAGCTTGTTTAGCAATTAGATGTACACATTGTGACTTCTAGCTTAAATATCCATCTATATACAGTGTGTCCACTTATCACTTACCACTCTTGTAAAATCTTTATTTTTTTGACCGATTTTGACTTTTTTTTGTTAGGTAGGTATTCAAAATGCATATTTAATGAGTGGGTAACTTTATTTTTGGGCTTTAATCATGGCCAACTACGACCACTTTTATGGGCTCAAATTTCAAACAGTACCATTAGGGATTTTTTTAGAAAAAAACGGACGACGAATTCTTTTTTCAGAATCACTTCAAACGTACCTGTACCGATTTTCATTGTTCTGAAATATAAGGTGTCCAAGAAAAAATGGATTATTTTTCTTAAATTGTAGAAATTTATTATTTTTTTAACACTAGTACAAATTATTCTTAATCAATATTTACAATTTTTTACAAAATGATGAAATTAGAACATAACAAAAGACAAGTTTGTAAAAAATTAAATATTAGTCATTTCGATTAATTAATCCACCGAATTCCATTATACACTTTTCAATACATCGACGATTATTGCTTATTACATTTAACTGCTGTCGAGTTATACTCTGACAAGCTTCTCTAATACTATCACAAATCACTTCTCGGATCTGGGGCCTTGTAGCATAGGTACACTTTATTTTTTATTGTCCCCCAAAGAAAGAAATCAAGGGGCGTAATGTCTGGGGATCTCGGCAGCCAACGAATAAGAGGACTACTTCGTCCAAATCAGCGATATGGAAAATTCTCATTCACGCAGTTTCTCACATTATTATGGATAGGTGCTCCATCAAGTTGTAAATGTAAATTGTAGCGATAATCAGGAGAAGAAAGCTCATCAAGTGCGTCGGTAAATTCATTTTATAAAAATCTGAGAAAACTAGCAGCATCCAAATTTTCATAAAAAAAGTATGGCCCAGTAATCTTTTTATTTAAAATGCCACAGAAATCATTTACCTTTGAGGAGTATTATCTCTTAAACTCAATTACCCAATGTGGATTATCATCGCTCCACATTCTGATATTTTGTAATGATACAATATCATTTGTCGCGAATGTAGCTTCATCCGTGTATAAAATATTTTTAAAAAATTCAGGATTCTCTAGGGACATAACTTGCAGCCATAAACAGAATTCCATTCTTGCCTCAGTATCTCCAGCTTCAAGTGTATGAAGAAATTTTGGCTTAAAAGGTTTCTTACCACTTTTTTCAAACATTTCCATATTTGACTTTTAGAAATATTTAAATTCCTATTAGTATCTCTAAGGTTTGAAATTGGATTATTATTAAAATAATCAAGAATCATTTGGTTTCCTCTTCGCTCCCGATCACGATGCTGGTTTGGAATTCTCTCAACTCTTCCATGTTGGTCAAAAAAATCCTGCTAATATTTGCAACTGTTACATGGTTAATACTTCGTTCTGGATGTCGTTGGTTAAACTCATTAGCTGCTTCATGAAAAGTACATGTTCCGTCACCAAGTAATCTTATTATTTCTACTTTTTCTTGTAAAGGATAAGACATTTTTTATACTTTTTACTTCTTTGGAATGGTATAATACTATAGACTGCTTAATTATTAGTAATTGACAGCTGGCAACTAAAATAACGTTATTTGTTTTCACAGCAGCACTTAGCTTTTTATCAAATAGCAATCGAATTAAATATTGCAAAAAAGTAAAAATGGTTCGATTGGTCGACGTTCCGACAATTCTTCTTTTTTTTTTTAATAGTGTTTTAAATTAGAGTAAGTGTATTAAAAAAATAGTCATTTTGATAACAAAACCAGAAATGTGTTAAATTTTTAATTACATTTTTTTCATAAATAGAAAAAAAATATTTTATTATTATAATTTTTTTCTCGAGCATCCTGTATTTTACTTAAAACAATAAAAATCGGTACAGGTACATTTCAAGTGATTCTAAAATAGAATCCGTGTCAATTTTTTTCTAAAAAAATTCCTAATGGTACTGTTTGAAATTTGAGCCCATAAAAGTGGTCGTAGTTGGCCATGATTACAGTCCAAAAATAAAGTTACCCACTCGTTGAATGCTTATTTTGATACTTACCGAACAAAAAAAAAGTTTATCAAAGCCTGTCAAAAAATAAATATTTTACGAGGGTGGTAAGTCCTTAACGTGGACACTGTATAAGTCCAAAAATTTTACACTATCATTGGTATTTGTTATAGGTGAGTTATTAACATTAAGTGAAATAGAATCACAGTTTTTCTATCCACTATCGAATTGAATTAACTGTGTTTTATCAGTATTGAAATGTGTTGAGTAAAGAATTTAGATGACCTTTTTTTACTAAATTTTGAATATCTGTAGAGACAATGGGATGCTATCAACCAAATGAAAATAAATAATATAATCTTTAACATGAAAATGTGCTACAGAGCCGTTATAAATACATGAGGAGACCGTACACGCTGTTGAGATTTTTTTAAGAAAAATATATTTATATGTATTTAATATTTTGGATTTTTTTTGCCTTCGTTTGACTGTTCACAATAATTTTTATACTGAAAAAGTAAACTTATTATTCTGTTACATAACATATTACAACTATTTTGATACATATTTTTTATTTCAAATTTATTAAAATATCGCTAGGCAATGTTGATCTATGTACTTAAAGTATGTACCTAATTTAGGCTTGTAATTTTTAATTTCAACCTTTCGATTCGTAAATATAATATGATTTCTTCAAAGAAATAAAAACTCTTCACAATTTCACTTTGTATGTTATCAATATCATAAATAATACATTACGCAAATAAAAACGTTAGCTTCTAGTTTTTTAACAAGTCCATTATAATATTATGTAAGGTTTTCCATACATTTGATGTTCATAAATTAAGTGCTGATTCACGTTGCCAAATCGGACGTTGTGAACACGAACAATATCAATTCTTACCCATTCTTGTTGTACGCCACTTTTCAACCCATTTTTTGATAATAATCTGTAATATTAAAAACTTCGTCGTTTCAATTACTGATTAACTTTTCATAAAAACTTCTGAATGAAATGTACTTTGTGAAACTGGAAAGAAAATTATTTTTCTTTATTTAACAGAATATACAAACCTATAGTAATAAACATTTTCTCTATACGGTGTCAAAATTACCATTCCCGTATCATACATCCGCTATTTTTTGAAATTTTTAATTTTTTAAACAAACATGTAAGACTAAATTTTTTGGACATCTTCAGGATGTATACAGGTTCTTTATTTCAATAAAATTGCAAAAAATCGAAAGAGTATAATTTTTTTAAAGGAAATACCTTGTATTTAATGGAAAATTAAATTGTATTCATTTTTTTGATTACAAAACTATGGGTTTCCTGGGTTTACTGCTTTTAGTTTTTAAGTTATTCAGCAAAATAAATATTATTAAACATACCTAAATTGTAAATTACAATATCAACAAGAAAGGTATATATTTATTGGTGCTGCAATTACAGGAACAGTTATTCGGTTATGTCTGTTCATGGCATACTCTACATTTTCATTAATTAAATATGAAAGTTTTAGGGGGAAAATGATTTATTCTGCTGAATAACTAAAAAACTAAAGTAAATAAACCCAGTAAATCCTATATTTTTGAAAACAGAAGAATTTATAGAATTTTATTTTCTATTGAATACAAGGTTTTCCAATTAAAAGAATTATGTCCCGTCAGTATTTTTCAGTGGTTTTAGTGAAATAAAAACTGTATAGCGTCTGAGGATGTCCAGAAATCTAGTTTCACATGTTTTTGAAAAAATCAAATATCTCAAAAAATGATGGAGATATATGGGAACTGAAATTTGGGCACGGTATACAATATATTTGTTAAAGTTTCGAAATGATAATTATTGAAAATATATAATATAGAGTCCTAAAAGAATGTTGGTTATGAGGGATTTAAATTTTTTAGAAAACTAGGCTTTGAAGAATCAGTAGTCAATTCTTAATAGATTTTAAAAGTTACCATCTTTATATACGTGAGTTTGAAGATCAGAAATAGTCATTAATCAGACACAGGATTGTACTGAGCATAAACGATGAAGCATTATAAAAAGACTATTATTAATGTTTCGCAAAGGCAAAATCATAATGTAAAAATAACCAAAAGGCAAGTACAAAATGTGCAGCAAGAATGTTTTAAACTGTAGGGCAAACTTTGTCAAACAAAAGTTATCGTGCTTGTAAGAAATGGCCAACACTATTTTCAGTAAATATGCTACAGTGTCTACCAATACTACCAATAAGGGTGCTGATATTCTTCACCAACAGTGCCCCGTAAGAAGCGTGTGATATTTTCAAGTAATTTGCGATAGTGTCGGGTATTTTGGAAAATTTGTTAATTTCCATGGGCTGACACTTACACACTTACAGTTTACAAATAATCGTCAATGTTCTGTAAGAGGTGATATGAGAGAAACTTATTTTCTCTACATCTTCATCAAGTTTAGATCATTTGCTAGTTCATTTCTCTGAGATTTTTCTGTTTTAGAAACCGGTGTATTTACTGTAAAAATTGTGTGTCATCAATTCTCATATTTTTCAATTCATTGCAACGATAGGTACCTGACAAGTTAACAATCGCAATAACCTGCAAACTAAAAATAAAATTATTATTATTATAAACGTGGAAATTATATAGTTTGTCTTCATTAAGATACTCTTCACCAGAAGCAGTAGATAAAAAATTTAATATTTGCTTTCTTGTAAATATTTTTGATTATTTAAACTTATAACCAACATATACTTTTTAAGCACACTATCAACTTAGAATATTTACTAATATCAACATTATTTTTCACGACGAAACTAACCGTAAGTATAGAATATCGGGACCAAGTCGATAATTTTTGCATTTTAGCTAATTCCGTAATCTTGAGACATAACTAAAATCGTTTCATGTAAAGTGCATAATATGCAATGAATACTGTTCCATTTTACTAACTGTGATGAACATTTGGAGAAAGTAGGGTGACAATACGAGATTTTGTTCATGGATATACGCTCATTCATTTTATAGTTATAAAATAAATGCTACACTGCACGAAAAATGAGAGCTCTGTCCCTCTTTCTGCATTGAGTGTGCGGACTGCGCTCAGTGCTACATGTGAACGCATTTTTTCAAAGGTTGACGTAATTTAATCAAAACCAAAAATATCAAACCTAAAACCAGAAATAAATTAATGCCACGAAAATTTTATCAAGAATATTTTATTCACTGATGAAACATCTTTTTCCATACATGGTTGGCATAATCTTTCTGTAGTTCGATATTGATTCAGGGACATTTCAGTGTGCTATTACGTATTCAATATCCACAAAAAGTAAATGTTTGGGAGGGCATTTTAGGTGATCATATCATTGGCCTATTTTCATTGATGATAACTTATATGCCGACAAATATTTAAATATTTTGCAGAAACAGAATATTCCGGTTGTTCAAGCTCTTGACATCAACTTCGGGGGAGATGTGGTACCAGCTCATGTCAGAAAGGTGCAAGAGCTTTTAGACAACACTTCTTCCGATCGTCTTATAAGTGGAAGAGGCATAATAAAATGGCCACCAAGATTCCCCGACTTAGCGCCTAATGATTTTTTTGTGAGGATATGCAACCTCGCAAATTTATAGACAGGAACACGAGCGAGTGTGTGACTTGCATGAGTTATGTGCTAAAATTGTTGCCACCCAATAGATTATGATTCTTAATATGCTTGTTAATGTTAGGAACGAATTTTATCACTGATTAGGGTATTAGGCGATATTTTTGAGCCCCTTATAAAGTAACAGTTTTTTTTAAATTGTTTTTGTTTCATCTTTAATATGTTTTTTGAATTTTGTTTTTTATTTTCCTTAAATCATTTGTTATTTTTATTTAATAGCAGAATGCCACTGAGTTTTTTTGGTGCATTTTAAAAACGATATGCATCAAATAACTAGAAATTCTCGAAGTAAACAGGGATATGCAGTTATTTACAGAAATAACAACCATTCCCAACACCTTTTTAAAATATACTGACCAAAACACCACCACCATATCGTCAGCTACCTGCTATAATCTGACGAACGGTGGGTCATCACAGCGCATGACCTAAAGATGAATAATTTATAGGCTATCAGACATTCACTAGGAGTGGCGTACAGTAATTGTTATCCTATCTACAGATAAAACCAAGAGGGGGCGAACAGGCGACTGAGAAACCCCTCCGCTACTGATTGCGCATACCAATAGCCAATTCTCTATCTATGTCTTTGATAGTCTTATAGTTTTAGATAAAGAGAATATTTGCAAATTGCTAGAATTTTCGTAAACACCTAAAAACACCTAATATCTGTACAATAAACTGAGTGTGGAAAGAAAGGATACGATGAGGCGTGCCCTCGTTACTTCACAAACACAACGTAAAATGAAGCAACATCGGTGCATAAGTCTCTTTCTGTCGCATGCATGACTGCTATTTTTATCCTTTATGCACACACCCAAAGCAGGCTCTCTAATTAAACTTTTTCCAATAGTGTATATACGGTCCAGAGCTTTCCTGAACATTCCCGACCGTTCTCGTACAATTCTAGTTTCATCTATCTAGTCCACACAGTCTAATAGCATAACACTATTCATTTTTCGTAGCGTACTCGAAATTTAAAGGGCAACATATTAAAGGTTACTAAGTTCGCTGTTTCTTTAATATCTGATGTATTTGGCAAATCCAGATCACTGTATTCTTTCATTACTAATAATAATTAAATACTATTGAACACTAGGGAACGCCGGCAAATGTTGAAATATTCCTCCATGAAGATGGGTTGCGAGAGATATTGTAATGCTTTCGATTATGTAATTTTAAATGACTCGTAAAATCAAGTTCATCTAGATTATTCCAGAGATACGTTCGAGATGTTGTCTGGGGTAAAATTAATCAATGTATTATTATCTTAATCAAATTTTTTAAACAAAAAAAACTACGTTAAAATACCATTATCGTTTTGTAAAGCGTATAGCCTCCTACAGTTATCGTGATAATGCAAAAACAGTGTATCGGAGCGAAAACAATTTTTTAAACAAAACCTGTAGGGTATAATTTTGTCTTTAAAATGAGTATCTTACAAATTCTTTTATTAGAAATTACTAACTTTAGAGCAAATAATAATAATAATAATAATAGTCTTATTTCAAATATAAATTTATACACATTTACATAAATGAAGCGAAGTTTAACTCATACGTTACTCTTACTCTTAACCTCTTAACCCCCTAACATATTCATAGTTATACAAAAAGAAGGAAAAAAAATACAAAAACAGATTATTATTAAAATTATGTTTCATGTATGTATACATAATACAAAATACCAAAATACATAATACAAAATACCAATCTAATAATAACAAATATTAATAACACACAAGTTATAATAAAAAGTGAAAAAAGGTAGAAATCTATAAGCCATAAAATATATTTTAATTTGATTTGTTTACCTAAAACATTTGGTTGAACTCATTTTTTATCTTTTTACGAAAGGTATGAACTGCATAACATTTAAAAGAATTGTTTATAGCATTATACAAACGAACAGAATTATACGTAAACCATCTTTTATACAATGTTTTATATGGTGGCATAGTTAAGGTGTCCGTATATCTAATATTTAAATTATGTATCTGGTTACGGGTTATTAATTTGTTTCGTAGATATTTTGGTGTTGATGCAAATCTTATACGGGATGAAATAAATTTTATGTATAATGTTGTCGACCTCTATCTGACTAGGTAAAAGTATTAACCAACGACGAAAATAAATCCGAATTGACGAAATTTACATGCAGTTACAGAAAAATAATTTACCGAAGCCTAAAATTTGTTAGAGTCGAGTCGAAAAGGTAGTTCTCGCTGGCAGTCTTGAGCTACGTGAAGCGCTCATATTTATCACTGTTGAGTCTCAATATATACCTACAGCCCGAGTTTGAGTCCAATCATTTAGATACAGAAGTCTTATTTGCCATACAAAAAAATCCAAGAATACAATTGGAACAACTACCCTATAGTTGTTGAGTCGTCTGATACAAATATGCTGGATCTGTTAATTGAACACTTCGAAAACTTCGCATCAAAAGCGGAATTATGGTTTTTTTACTGGCAGAACAACGTCTCTCATTAATCATTATCGTTACTTGTCAATGATAAATGTCTTCATCAATAAATTAGAACCCACGCTATTCTTCCAGCTGTATATGCTCTTACTGGATGGTGTCGTCTCTGTTTGGCATTATCAAGAAATCTGCATATCAACCATTGAAGAAGATGTTGGAGCCAGATCTTCGTTTGATTGCCATGATGCTTACGTTGCTTATTTAAATGGTTACACAAGCAGTAAAGACCTTCCTAGCTGCTTTATATGATCCTAAGGAATAGCCGAGAGCAGATGGTACTTCGGTAAATTCATTGTGGTATCAATTAGCAATCGATAAAAGTCCGATCATCGATAAATTGCTTCCATCGCTACCAGCATTACTTGACATGCACCGTACCTGCTGGCAATTAAATGGGTGAGTGGTCTTAAGCCATTCATGGATCAATACAGTCATAGAAGCCAACAAAAAGTGACTGGATTGGGAATAATGAAATATTACAACTGAATTATTTCGAAGGTAAAACGACATTTGATTTTCTAGGCAATTTTCTTTTCTCTTGTGGTGGGAAACTAGAACGGCATGTTCGATTGTTCTTACTCATGCCTTTCGGGAAACTTGTCTTGATGCGACGTTTGTCGTTGTTCTTGTATTTGTACCAATAAAGCTTCTGAAGTTACACGTAATGTAAAGAAAGATTAGGATAATAAATAAATTAGTATAAGCTGCATCATTAATGTATCAATAATCATCATAATATATTTTTCGTTCTCATGTAAAAATAAAAAATATTCATAACTTTGAAGGATAGAAAAATAAATACTTAATGTAACTGTAAAAATTAATCTATGAAGAGTTTGTTTATAATCATTTTCTATCGATCTATGATGTGCTCAAGTTAGGGTAAGTCCAGATTTAATAAAATTAAAGTTGTATTTATTTTCTCGATTTGTCCTTACTCATACATTTTTTGCTTAAGATAAAATTATTAAAAAAATCTACCTACTGATTTTAACTTCAGCCTTTACCTTGTTAAAGATTCAGGCTGTTATGAATGAGCTACTATGTTCGTGACCTTTGTTCTAGTCAGAAATTTTCAACAAAAACAGTTTATGATGCCCATTTCAAAGAGAAAACTATTCTTTACAAGTTTTGTTTTAAAACTTTTTTAGCTTATGATACATTATTGTATTATCGCTATAATTTTATTTGAAGCGTGTTTGGAAGCGAAAAATTGGTATTTTAAAGTAGTTTTTTGATTAAACAAATCAATTGAGATGATAATACATTGATTAATTTGACATCGGACAACATCACTAACATGTCTTCGAAAGAATCTGGATGAACTTGATTTTATGAGTCATTTAAATTTATGCTATCGCTCGTACTCCAGCTTGCGCACCTACTGGTTTTGCATTGAAGCATTTTCCTAACTTTAGCAGTATAATGTAATATAAAATTTAAAAAATTTAGGCTTGTTTATCTTCACATTTATACTACTCATGGTAAATAATGGATTTGTTTGACCTTTCAAATGAACATACTTTTTTACACACATTTCACTTTATTAAAAACATACCATATACTATATGTATATTCAAGTCATTTTTAGCGATTGTATTTCCTAATAACTAAATTATTCAGCTTGTTCCTTATAAAGCATATGGCATTTTCCCAGAAAGTCTATTGTTCGTATTTTTTAATAAAAGTTTAATATTATACGAGTAGTTACTTCTTTATATGCAGAATAGTGGTCAGTGAATTCACATAGAGTTGTTCCTTAAAAAGAAATCTACAACTATGACGGTCAAACAATTTTCTAAAATGTTTCCATTCCCAAATAATTCAAAAAGCTAAGAACTTTACCATATTTTTTTTTGGTATTAATCTATTGTCTTATAAAACAAAATTAAAAAAATACTATTTAATAATATTGAGACAAAAGAAACTGCCAGAAGTTGTGTTTGATTAAACGGTTTTGCCGATAAAATTAGTAAATATTTAATTATTTTTATTTTTTTGCGGATATAATAGACTATTTTTGTTAATGTTGTTTTATTATAGCAAGATAAGTATCAACCGAGTCAGATAAATAAATGTTGAAATTTCATTACGTTTTCATTTAAACTTTATTTAGAATGGAGTATCATTGTATCACTTTAAGAGTGAGGTATTAGGGTGGGTAGAAAAAAATCGAAATTTTCTCAATTAAAAAATGACAAATAGTGCAAAAAACCTGTATTTAATCCTTAGTAGTATACTTTGAAAGTTTATAAAAATAATAAAGTCTTGAATTTTCAAGTTAAAAATAAAGTTATAGCATATGTTGATATTCCAACTCTCCCTACCCCACACACTGGCGGTGATATTGCGTTTTGACCAAATTAAAAGTAATAATAGTAATGATCATAATTAAGTTCTTCCGGTTAATAATAATTAGGGGTGCAAAATTCGGACCGACAACCTCCTAGCGGTGCACCCTGGACAGACGTGAGCAATTCTGTCTAACAGATGTGGAGCCGTAGGGTACCAAGTCTAACCACCTGGTGCCCGTAGCTTCTGGTTTCATATGACCTAAGAAGAAGGGCCCTCACGACCGACCCCAAGCAGATGGGGGTTAAAGGCAGGTGGGAGAGGCCTCATTGGTTGGTCTCAACGATACGGTCGCTTTAAGTGGACGTGGGAACTTCAGGATAGCTTGTTGAACTGCTACGAGAGTAGCAACACCTGAGATCAAGTATCCTTCTTGCGTAGGACAGGTTACGTAAGGTTACCCCAGCATCTAGAAGAAGTGCCAGCTGCACTTCCACCGCGGCAACTAGAAGCTATTGGGGAACATCTCGTAGACTACACCGAAGTAGAGTTAAGGACGATGGTAAGCTTAATACCAGAGCTACCCTAAAGCCGCAAGACTCGGCTCGAATAGAAGCAGCCATCGAGGAGGAACATCTAGAAGATGCAGACATCTGGCAGATTAACTGCACCGTTTACAACGCTGCACAGTCGTTCAAAGCCGGTTAATTTTGGTCAAAAATAGAAAATTTTACAATTTTACTATTTTGACTGAAGAAAGATATTATTTTGGATGAAAATAAGATATTCTATAATTATATCGAATATTGATGAAATTATTAATCCTTGTAGGTATACGGAAAATACACATTTTTAAATTTTTTTTTCCAATTTTTAATAAATATGAATTACTAAAATAATTTTTAAAATGTTGTTTAATAATAATACTGTATAATAGTTATTTACGTAACAACGTGTCTTTGCTGGGCTCGCCCAGTAAAAAATTACTTTTCCGGTGAGTTACGTAACTTGCATACAATATTTTTTCTGCAACCATTTTTACTACTCTCAAAACACTTTTTAACCTGATATATTTTGTAAACAAAATTTATAAAATTCAACTGCCAGATATCAGACGCTGTTGTCTAGAGTGGTTAATTAGGTACCTACCCTACTGTTGTCAACCAAAATTATCATAAGGGATCGTTAAAACTTTACTAATCCCTTATGTCACGTTACGGGGCTAGACTAGTAAAGATGTATTTTCCCCTTAAAAAATTAACCAAAAACAGTTAACTTTGTAGACGGTTGCAGAGAAAATATATACGTGATTAAATAAATTTTTATAGGGGCAAATATTTACATATCTGAGTACTGTAATTGTCATGCTAGCATTTCCATCTAATTTGGTATGATTCCAGGAAGGTTGCTTTTTTATTTTTGGCCAAAATTAATCGTTTTTGAATCATTGTGTGCCGCTAAGCAACTGGTCTCTCGCGAGAAATTAAACACTTCAAATGGGGTCGAGAAAGCGAGGGGCGTATAAAAAGGATCGAGCGCAAGATACAGTCGGCCAAACATGATTCTCGGATCCAGAGTGTGGTGGATTATATAACATCGGACAAATTCTTTACTCCAAATATTCGGCTCATAGCAGCCGGACTAAGATATCAACACCACACTTTAAATCTGACAGTGTTGTATACAATCAAACAATAATATCTGAATAGGATCGGAGCGCCTATGGTTATTAAAAAATCGTTGAAGAAGCGGATGAGAAGTATGGAACAAAATACGTTGTTCCGTACGAATCCTTCCCGCCTGTTTCAACAGCCACAGCATGTTGTCGATAATCCGCCGACTGTAGAAGATGTCGAAACCTTCTGAAAGGGAATTTACGAAATGACACGTCCATTTAAGAGCGACACTCCAGCAATCACACACTTGCCGTAGACATCTTGAAGTGCCAGAAGAAATGTGTCCGGTAATCAGTACAGAGGAAGTCTATCAAGCTCTTGTTGGTATTTCGCTTCCCCAGGCCCAGACAGCATAAACAACAAACTGTTGGTGGAAGAAATTTCTTTCCATTCTGACATCGATTACTTGGCTCGGCGACATTTAGGAACTCTAGTCATAATTATTTATAATCATAAATAATCGATTTGGCAGGCAGTTGGCTATTATTTCTACACAATTCTCAATTATAAATTATAAATTTTAACGTAAGTCAGTCGGGTTCTCTACTCAAGACAGTCCAACTCCTAATGGCATCAGCCAATAGCCATCTACATTTCGCAGATCAGTACAACCAACACGCCGCGCCGCCGACGGTAAACAACTCAACTTAACATTCTTAACATGCGTTCAAGTGCACTAGTACTTGCATCGTATATCATTGCTCGAATCACGTATTTGAAATTTGAATGATGAGCTGCTGAAACGAATGACGATTATTCAATTGGCAGTCGGTGACACCACTCTTCGAGAACTAAATAATTCGAATTCTCATGACAAGGGTATTCAAGATATCTCGAGATATTTCAATAATCGAATGATCGATTATTTTTCATTCGAATTATCCCAGCACAAGACATGTACTAAAGTTAACTAGAATCTGCACAAGTAAGTCATTTTCATATGTTATAGGAGATTTAAGCAACTTTGCCAGACTCTTGCATGTCATTTTCCAAAACTGGATTTTTTTTGAAGCATTAAAACTTTAAGTGCATTTTGTGGAACCGGAAAACTTTAACCAAATAAAAAAAAGTTGTGCACCCAATCACACCATTAAATTTATTTTTGGATTTTTTTTTATTTAAAAATTTCAAGTGCTTTGTGAGGCCGAAAGATTTTAATTATTTTAACTAAATTTAACAAGAATACCACTAAGGATCAAATACGAGTTTTTCACACAATTATTTTTCGATTTGGAAAATTTCGATTTTTTCGATTTTTTTAGCACTCCCTAATGAATATACTTCGTTGTGTCTCAGGTAATATTAGTATGGTTAAATACATATAAACACCAAAAATGTTCGATTGGTGCAGTCTGTACACCCCTGATTTTGAATGAATTATTATGTTTTTTTTAGAAAAATAGCAATATTAACATAAAGACAAATAATAAAGGCAGGTTTATAAATTTTTTTGTTTTCTTTTTTGGTAATTTGTTGTTAAAATGACAAACAGTAAATATTCGACAATTATCTCAAAATTTGGGTTAGAAGCCTGCATTATTTTTTCAAAAAACAATAATTTATTTAAAAAATGGACGCACGAACCGTCGTGTGCGTTTTTGATGTTTATGCATATTTTACCGTACTAAAAATGCTAAATAGTACCTAGTCTTAAGCAAAGTTTTGTATTTTCCTTTATTGATAAAGATCCAGCTAAATAAACAAGGTCGTTTCATAAGGCCCCATTAATTTTTGTCTAAAAACGGTTACATCGTCATTCTCCAGGTTATTTTCTCTTTTCCAGTTGTACGTAAGTGTAAACTGTTTTAATTCTATCTGAAATACAGGCAACTTTATTTTATAATTTCCCTATTTCAAATTCTATGTTACATTTTATATGTACTTTTCGCGTACTTTTGTTTTTATATTAAAATAAATTTCCATGAATCGTCTTCGTTTTCTTAATTGCAAATAAACTGAAAAGAACACGAAAAGCATCATTAATTAGATATGAGTACTAACATATTTTATTGTATCTGCACCATTAAAATGAGGCCTTAGTTGCACAAAACAAACTATGAAAACTTCTTTGTTGTAATTTTCAGGTACTTGCGACTAAAACATATGTATTAAACAAATAACTTTATTTGAGATAATTGTTTTCACAGCACACTACGGTGTGTTTCGGGTATTGTGAATTAAATTATAATTATATATTATTTATTTAGAAGAATTTTAATTTTTCTACTATGAATTCTTATGGAATTGCTAAGTTATGGTTATCACTGTTATCGTAAAAAAGATGTATTCTCTAAATATCGTGATAAGCCACCATTCGGAGAAATGACAAATATGCATTTTTTTTACAAAAATGGATTTTCTCACCTTTTGAAGGCTCCTATGTAAGAGAGTATTTATCATAAAAGGGTAATTAAATTTTTGCCAGAAATACTTTTTGTAAATCACAAAACTCTAAATCAAAAATTAAAATATTCGTTAAAAAAAAGAAATAAATAAAAAAATCAAAGAAAAATGTATACTGTTATATTTAGAATTCACCATAGATTCCAAAAAAGTAAAAATATATAGGGTGTTCCATTTAAAATAAGAAAGTTGGGGTAATATTCGGCGAGACCGGAAGTGCATAAAAATTGGAAATACTCTCTTCTAATGCAATTTTAATTGTATAACAACATATTAAAATTTCAATAACTTATTTCTGTAAACAATGAAAAGTAGAGGGTGTGAGCCAAGTTTCTTTTATACCCGGTATATATTAATTTTAACTGCTATGCTATCTAGGACAACAAAGCATTTTAATACACACAGCACAAATTCAAAAATTAAGTCTGTCCCCACACACATACAAAAAAAATATTTCAGATGAAAAGGTAATGTATGGAGGGAGATGTGGTGGTCACTTCCATTTTTTAAAGTCGGTCAGTTTTAAGAAATTTACTGACGTCACTGAGGAGCATGGTGTAACTTACAAAGACGTACCTCTTATATCATGTCCATTAACAATTAGTTATTTATAGTTGTCACAGTATACTTGCATCATTAATAAATCTTCTATAGTATCGTCTGTTAAACTTTTACGCCAGGATGTAAATAGTAAGGCATATTTTGATAATGAACATGCTGTATCCAAAAACGTAATATTTACATAAGCATGTTATAAGTCACTTACACGTCCATCATTTGGCACTTGCTAATATTACTCAATTTGTCAATAACAAGATATCCAGTTAGCTTGTTATTTTTCCATAGTGTCTGTTAATATAGCATAATTTTCATGTATAGTAAGCAAATAATGTTGACATTGTATATGCTTGCGAAGATATAATCTCCATCCGCATGTATGTATCTCATTAGCGTCTGTGTTTGACTGGTCAGTTGAAACCTGTTGCTATGTGTAATTCTCAGCACATGTTGTATGTTCGCTCCCTATTTCCGCTCGCTAAAATGCATATCAACGGGCTGGCTTTAAACGGTCATGCTTCAAAAATCATTCTCGTCGCACAGCATTCTTTTAGAAAATAATTAAAATCTTCCTCTTTTTTACTTCAGATATAATCGCCTACGGTCGCAGTGCTATTTGTTGTTTTTTCTTTTGCCGTTTTTTATTTTTTTTCATATAGATATGTAATTGTTTATTTTTGTCCCTGTTCTTATTTGTTCTTATACTGGTATACTGTTTATATAATTAATTGTACATATGTTTAAGTCAGGTATTGTTGCATTTTTTAAATTTATATTTATATTTATTATCACTTCTAAAGGTTAAATAGAGTAGCCATTTGGCTAGACTTGTGAGAAAATTATTATACAGGGTGGGGCAATAGTGTGTCTGACTTCGATATCTTGAGTTCTGTGATAGTTAGAAACTTGATTTAAAAAAATAAGAAAACTAGATAAAAAAAGTCTGTGACCGGAAATTGTTTCCGAATATACAAGGTGAAACAAGACAATTCTACAGGGGCAAGTACCATTTTTTTAAAATGAAATGCTATGTATATCAGAACATTTTTTGAAACCTCTTTGTGGCCTCATTTCACTTCTGTATTATTATTGACTTTCTCCCAACCACTTGGATGTAATGATTTTTTTTTTTTTGAAATTATACCATTCACACGTGTATATTAAAAATATCCCTACAATCACAACTATCGACTTTAAGAAAAAATATGTTACTAACAGTAATGAGACATCTTTGTGATGACACTTAGCCATTTTCACATCCTAAAAGTATCCAGGGTGACCAAAACAGATTTTTAAATTTACAACTTTTTGAACTGAATTTTCTCAAATTTTTCAATATTTTTGGACGATGTGATGTAGGATTGAAAAAAAGAACATTTTTTGTGCGTACATTTCTATGGCTATTTGTGACCATTTTCAATTTATTGAACAATAACTGCAAAATTCAGCAATAAAATTTAAAAATGAGGGTTTTTTTAAATAATTCAAGAGAAGGTATTATAATAAGCGTGTTAGATGATGCTCATAAAATCATCACACCAACGACAATCCAAAATTTGAAGGAGAGGATAATAAATGCTTTTAGAAGTATCACTCCGGCAATTTTATGAACAGTAGAAACATCATTCCAAAGATGAATTGAAATTTGTGTCAATCAAAATAGGCAACAATGTCTTCTCTTGAATTACAAAAAAAATATTTTTAATTTTTAATTGAAACTTTGTACACTTACGAAGAACCGGTAACAATACAATAATTTGATAAGTTTATATCATTATTCTGATCAGGATTGCCAGTCCTTTCCTCACGTATCCTCTGCGTGAGAGCAAGAGGCTTAATATTGTAAGTATATTCCGTGATTCTCAGTTCGGTCGTTGGCCGAGCGGGCAAGTCTTAGTCGACGCGAAACGACGGACTCCTCGGGCGTGAGTTCAAATCCCATGGCTGAAATAAAAAAATATTTTTTTTTCAGAAATATCTGTTGGATCGTAATATGTTATAATATCAGCATCAATAAGCAATATAAATATAGTTTAAAAAAACTACAAAACACGCTTTCATAGCACATCAAACTAAAAAGTGAAAAATAAATATAGTTTAAAAAAAACTAAAAAACACGCTTTTAAAGCACATCAAACTAAAAAGTGAAAAATAATTATTAATATAAACTGAAAACAATAATAAACGAAAAATACTAGTATTATTGTGAAAAAAGCGTGGGGCGCTTTGTGCCATATTTTTCGTATATCGAGCAACCCACGCTTTTTTCACAATAATACTAGTATTTTTCGTTCATTATTGTTTTCAGTTTATATTAATAATTATTTTTCACTTTTTTAGTTTGATGTGCTTTAAAAGCGTGTTTTTTAGTTTTTTTAAACTATATTTATTATTGCTGAATTTTGCAGTTATTGTTCAATAAATCGAAAATGGTTACAAATGCCCATAGGGATGTATGTACAAAAAAAATTCGTTTTTCAATTCTACATCACAGCGTCCAAAAATATACATTTCCATTTGAAAAAAATGTAGAAAATTGAGTTCAAATAGTTGTAAATTTAAAATTTATTTGTAGCCATTCTGTATACTTTTAAAAAGTAAAAATAGCTGAGTGTTATCACACAGATGTCTCATAACTGGTACTAACATATTTTTTCTTAAATTTGATAATTGTGACTGTAGCGATTTTCTTTTATACACGTGTAAATGGCATAATTTCAACAAAAAAAATCATTAGATCCAAGTGGTTGGGAGAGTCAATAATAATACGGGTATAGAGGAGACCACAAAGAGGTTTCAAAAAAATGTTCTGTTATACATGGCATTCCATTTTAAAAAATGTTAGTTGACTCTGTAGAATCGTCTTGGCTCACCCTGTGTATTCGAAAATAATTTCCATTTATAAACTTTTTTTCTAGTTTATTTATGTTTTTAAATCAAGTTTCTAGCTATCATAGAACTCGAAATATCGAAGTCGGATGGATTATTGCCCCACCCTGTATAAATTTTGTGATTTTCTGACAGTAAAATGGGTTTAACTTAGGTAAGTTTCTTAAACCGTTTTTTTTTTATTTAGTTATTTTTAATTGTGCAGAAAAGGTATTGATTTGTACTTCATAAAGCATAGCGTGTGCGTGTATCTGTATTCAATCTGTTCTTTTTAGTATCTTTAATTTACTGACTTGAAAAGTTTTGACGTTAGGTCTGAGTTGTATTACAGATTCAACTTTTTCCACTTTAACTTTAACTTTGTATCGATTTGGCTGCGAGACTTCAGCGGCCCATTTTAGATAAACATCAACAATTTTGATGAAGCCTGTGGTTTGTTTTGGTAAAAATAATAACAGAAATATCTGTATTTTAAGTAATTGATTAAGCACATATATTTAATAATTTAAAACATCTGCGCGAGGCAAAAGCAGTTCTATTAAAACAAATCAAAGAGTCTTATGTATTTAGACTAGAGGCATCCCTTTATATTCAGCGTAGCCCATATTTTAAGTATCCTTGCCATTTAGAATAGTACAAAAACCACATGCAAAAATGTTGAAATAATTGATTTGTCACTTGCGGACTCTACCACACTGAATCAAAATGTAGTCGCGCGGTAAACGTAGTACGATCGAGAAAGAATTACTTTTGCCCAAATGAAGCTGCTAACCAGTGACGATACACACTTGATGGATGATTGTACAGAAATCGCAGAAAATAAGCAATTGGGAAGAGGAACCTTTAAAGTGTTGTCAGACACAACATAACTATGGTATTTATACCATAATAGACCACTAAATCGATGAATTTTGAATTTCATGTATTTAGCATATAGTATTCATTTGCATTTTTTAGTAGAGAGAGGTGCAGTCATATGTTTTCAAGTAACTGCAAAGGAAAAAAGATATTTGAGAGAAGCTGCAGCTATTTACAGCAACTCCCACCCTTCTTATAACGAAACCATCGAACCAATGAGAGTTTTCTCCTTAGAAAATTGAAATCTGTAAATATTCCTCGAACTTCTTTTATATCCCTAGAAGAGGGTAACGATATGAAAAATTATCATTCGGGTTCAATCAATAATTTCTCGTTCTTCAAAAAATTTTAAATTTTATTATTTACTGTTATCTAATTGAAGATAAATTATTTATGTACTGAGAAATTTTATTGCTATATGGTAAAAAGGAAGTTCCTCTGTTTTTCTGTGATGTTCCGTTCTGAACAAGCTAATGTACAGATACTAGGTGAAAGAAGGTAACCAATACTTTAAAACACAAATAATTTATTGAATAGTCAACAGGTTGGAAATTTTATTTCAACTCTACAAGCTCTGAATTTGCTTATGTTAATAACCAACTCTATACGCAAAAAATGGTGATTCCCCGTAATAACATGGATCCTCAAAAACCAGAAAGCATAACTGAGTTTTAATTAATAATGTGACCATTAAAAAGAACTTCTTAATCCTTAACTTTTGGCTGCAGAGTCAATATTACATTTTAATAAGGTGCAAGTTGTGGAAAAGTATACATATAAACGAGCAACTCGGTTGAAGGTCGCCTCGTCTTTGTATTGTATGTACTTGTTTAATAATTGTGTATTATCATAAAAAATGAAGACATGTTATTATTTAAATATAATAAAAGCAGTCTGGTTTGTGTGGCGTATTACGAAAATGAAAATAATGAAATGAGCATGTTAACGTAAATGAGATACTTGAGCAATATGTTGATCTTAACATTTAATAAGTTTCTGAATTTCAGTTGAAATAGCCCTTTAAAAGAATAGATGACGTCAAGTCTTTTGGTAGATACTTGATTTTTTTTTATTTGAATTCTACTGTTATAGTTCAGGCTATAGACAAGAGTTCAGTGTCCTGGTCGCCGAGATAACTTTATTGGAAATGATAGAAAACGATCCTCACATAAGGAATATCAGCTATTTTTTTCAAAAAATGGGAGGTTTTCAAAAAAAAATCGAAAATTTTAAAGCCGATGAAATTTTCTAAAAGATAAGGGTCGATTCATTTTTCTACAGCAATCCAGTTTGGTGGAAACTGCGCATGATGGTACGGCTTCGGACAGTGGTCGGCACCCGGCGCGGCGCTTGGTGGTTTTATGCGGCTTTTTGAAAACCTACAAATTTCGTGTTATCGTGACTAGGGATTTTTTGTTAAACCTCTGCATCAAACAGACACTACTGGGTGTAATTTTCGGCGCTTAAATTTTTTTTACCTGGTTTGAAGATCTATTTGTTTCAAGAATATCCAAAAACTTCTCATAAAGGTAAATTTTACCCAATTGCAGCTATTTTCATACTGAAATTTTTATGAATTCATTACAAAATTTCAAAAATTGCTTAAGTACCTACCTTAATTGTCAATGATAGAACAAACATACATTTTTAACAATCATCTATTTATCGAAGGAATTTTTTTTAAATATTTTTATATTATTTGAATACAATTTTATTTAATATCGAATGGATTTTGGTACTTTTTTCCGGTACTGCTGCATATACAAAAAGAGCATGCTATTCCTGCAGTTGTACACAGACATGACTTTCTTGCGCATTTTTTACAGTTACAATTTGGCACTAACTGGTCAATAGAAGGAAAAATTAATGGCGGAACGAGGCAATTACTTCTCTCGCAATATCCGAATAACAACGGATCGAGCTTCTCAACGTTATTTTGTAAGCAAAACGTTTATTGATATGTTACAAAGAAAACGCTCAGAATATGCAATTTAACTGACTGGCTCTGCAAGAGCTGAAACTTTGTTATGGTGGTAGAATCAATAGTGGAACTCATTGAATGTTGAGCAGTTAAGGGCATTTTTGAGAATGTGAACCAAGTACTCAGCAGAATGAATCAAAACTTTAATTATTCTATCGGATATACTTATTAATGTAATAAATTGGAATAGGATACATACTGAAATAACAAACATGTAAGTATGTAAGAAGGTATTAAAAAGTGTCTTGTTTATATTCAAGTAATATTCTTTTTACTTTAACTCGATCTATCTTTCAATAAACAAAACAAATATTTTTTCAAACTCCCAGTAGTATCTATTTGGATATATAATTTTAACAAAAAATTTCTTGTCGTGATAACACGGAATTTGCAGATTTTCAAAAAGCCGCGTGATATCGCCGAGCCACAGGCAACGACCACCTTCCGAAGCTGTAACTTCGAGCTCACTTTCCACCAAACTGAATAGCTGTTGAACAATTATTCTACCCTTATCTTTTAGAACATTTTATGGCCCTCAAAATTGTTCTCTTGAAATTTTAGCTATCTCACACTGTTTGCGAGTTAGTTTTGGAAAGCCAAAAAAACGCAAAATTAAAAAAAAAAACGACAAATGAAACAAATGTTCGTATTTTTTTTTTTGAAAACCTGCTATTTTTTTAAAAAATAACTAAGATATTCTTGATGGAATCATTTTCTATGATTTGCACCAAAATTATCTCAGCGACCTTATTAGACACTGAACTCTAGTCTGGGGCCCGGACTATTACTGTCGTGTTTTATTTTTTTTTTTAATTTTTTGTATAGGTTGGATGTGTTTGTTTATTTAATGTTTGGCTTATTTCTGTGAGTTTTTTAGGTTTTGGATTGTTTAAATAAATTATTCTTTTTTGTATCATAGATTTGTTACTCTATTGAAGAAACCAGTTTCTACTTGTATTGAAGGTCCTATCCGAAAAAGTTATAAAAATTTGAAACATCCTGTATTTTTAATATTGCCGCTACTGCTGGTTCACCGTGTAATATATCAATTCATATTATGTAACGATTCACTTTTTGATCACCTCGTATATTGCATAAAAGAATATTTAAATTTATTTAGACACTGTTAGTTAGACAATTTTCTAAACTACACAATTAAACAATATGTTGTATAACTAGATAATTTTAGTGAATACCTCTATAACAAGGGGGTGCTAGAGAGCCGGAAGTGTGAGATGACTTGAGTAAGTAAGAGAACCAGGCAGGACAAATCGCTTGTGTTAATAGCACGTGTGTGCTTATTTATTTTGTACCTGAAATTTTACTGATTTTTGCTTAATGCAAAATCAATATTGTTAGTTAATAATATGTAACTTTAGACGTTCAATGAAGTGCTCTTTGATGCTACGTAGGTAAAATTTGTATCATGTGGAGAAGGCTGAGGTGCATGGCCACCTGTAAGTACCGCCATTTTTAGTTCAAAAAGGATTCCAAGGAAGGAGTTATTACTGTTATTAGTACTGCCTTAAATGAGTTGATAATAGTGCATTAGAAATTCCGCACATAATGATTCCGTCGGTAAATTGTGATAAAAATACTGTACTGGGAGGTGGACTTTACCACCCAGCTGTTGGCTCGCTATTGGTCAATGTCACGTGTTGATTTTATTCAGGGCTGGATTCGAGTTCGTAGTTATATATTGTGATTTAGCGGTTTCGTGAGATAATCATTGTTATTCATTGTCTGTTCTGTATAGATATTAATATTTTGTGAATTAATCAAATAAGTGAAAATATAGATTATTATCAAATAACTTCTTAAGGTGTGTTCAGTCAATTTTTACTTTCTTATACTTAATATAAGGAAGTATGGTAATCGTGATTTTTTTCGACCTCGAGATTTTGATTGATATAAACGTTTTGAACCTTCCTGAATCCATTCTGATTATTTTCCGAATGATTTCTGCCGGTGCGTGTGTGTGGATGTGTGTATGTTTGTGGATGTGTGTATGTGTGTATCCGTGAAAACTAAAAAAAATACTAATTAGAGAATTCCCAAATTTGACAATTAAGATTCCCTACAACATTTTAGGTGACACATTAAATTTTATGAATATGGTACCACCAGAAGGGGCATAATGAATGAAAGAAGAAGAAAGGTACAATTTCGGGAAAAAAAATAAAAATTTTTATTGCATTTCTTGACGAACTCGACGAATTATAATGAAAAAATATAACTTTATGGAAAAAAAATCTGTCCGCATGTCTGTAGTATCGCGATAGCAACTACAGTTTTTGAGATAAAGCTCGGTACACTTGTTCTAAAGGCCAAAGGCAATGAAAAACTCGGTGATGAGCAAAATTGGCCAGCTCAAAGGTCCATGGGACCCAAACTTTTTTTGTATTTCTTTACAAAAAAATATATTCTTAATGAAAGATTTTAAATCATGTCTACTATAGCAAGCCAATAAAATATATTTTCCAAGTACTTAAATGAGGCCGATGTAAACTGAAATTTTTTACAAATTTGACCTCATAAAATGGGGTTAGTATAAATTTGGCAGTTTGACATTTGAAATGTCTAATTTAGCTACAAAAATGTCGATATCTAAAAAAAAATTTTTGGTGGTGAATATAATTATATTCTGTCGCTGTATTTTTAGTTTTTCAATTTTCATATTTTGATACTAAATTATAGAAAAAATCTAAATTTTTTTTTAAAAAATCCCACACAGTGACCCAGATTGAACTGTTATCTATATGTCCTCCAGATTTCATATTCATATCTTCTCTAATAACGTAACAGTTTTCTGGCTACACATTCATGTTTTTCACGGTCGCAAACGGAACTCTTAAGTGCCGTGTCCTATTTGTGGCGGAGTATTTTTCTATTTGGTCTCGGTGACTTTAACTGTTTTGTAGCGGTGTTTTGCACACCTAAGCTGTAGTATTTACATTTTTTTGTTACAATTTACGGGCTAGTTTGTACCTAGCGCGGCATTTTGTATTTTAATTTTGGGTTAGATTTTACTTATACCGTGAGTCAGCAAAAATTCCACATTACTGTATTAATATTTTAGTTATTTTTATTAGTATAAACCCAGTTTATTTTTGACGGTTGTAACTGTTACTCAAATATTGGTATTTAATATATATAAATTAAGGTTCTGCATTATTTTATTTTGCACGTCAGTATGTGGCAAATACAGGAAATTAAGTAAGACTCAAAATAAGTAACAGTAAGTCTAATGCATCATATTTATATTACATTGAGGTTTATGTGGAACTTTACGATTAGGATAAGTATTTCCAGTTTAAAACTCTAACCCCATTGCTTTTCCAGTTTTTAGCAGGGGACATACGTTATAATTGTTGTAGATAATATCTAGTTATGTTTAAACCAATACCATGTTTAAACAAATAAAACTGGTGGCTCTCAACAAACCCAAATAAAAAGTAGATTTAATTCTTATTGCACCGCCCACAACCCTAGAGTTTTTATTTTTACCTTAAGAGTTAGTTGAGGCGTTATTTTAAATAACTCTCCAATTTCTACAAATTAGAGAATCTAAATTTTGTAGAAAAACCCATCAGTTACAATTAAGACTAATATCCTTCAAATATATTTTGTCTTCTTTTCATGTATAATTGTCGGGTCGCCATTTATATGAATTCACAGACATCCCCATTTTATATACAACCACCACTTATTTTCGTTTAAAAGCTATTTCAGATGGATTTAGTTCATATAATAAAAATTAAAACTGTAGAATGGTTAACTAATTATTTGAAACTAAAACTATGTAGAATCACTAACTAATCATTATATATTTTTAAATAATGAATTTTCAGTAAATTTTAAATATCTAAAAAAAATACTCCTAAAATTTATATATTTCCGTCATATTTAATTTATAGTTGAAATCTTAACATTACATATAAAAGACTGCAACATACCGTACGATTTTTAATACGGTCTTTAATTTTGGCGCCCTGACCTTATTACAAAAAACTTAGTTTCTGAAAAAAATGCGACAAACTGGATAATGTTTTTTTTACTCCCCCGCGGATTCCGATTCTGGGTCACTTTTCTGTATTGCATCAAAATGCGTCTTAAACATTCCCATAATGGGAAGGCTCGGGCTCATATTACATGGATCACCAAATTCAAAAATGATGTAGCTACAGTTTCAGTTGGGGATAGAAGTTACAGAATAAGAAGCTCGTACCATATAGCATCCCACTGCTATAAAACATGAAATCTTCATGCAATTAAACGTACATAGCTGCAAAGTGATTAAACTTAAATTATGATGATTTAGAGTAGTATAGTAAATTAAATATACATATACTATTGCGGCGAAAAAATCATAACGTTATATTTTCGCTTTGTAACTAAGTTTCCCAATGGCTTGTACCAAGGAATCGAACTGTGTTATTTATTTATAATTTGTCATTGCTGTCATTGCAAACATGAGCTTTTCATAATGCTTTGGTTGGTTGGGCTAAGGTTGGTCTTTTCAACGAGTGGCGAATGACATGCATTGCAGTAAAACCACAATTTTGAATTTGAACCGGAAGTGGATAGAAACTCATGAATTAGTAGGAAAGAAAGTCCAATACAATTTGCAAACGAATATCTGCTATCTGGCCCCAAATTTTTGGGATAAGTGTAATATTTTCTGATAATAAATTCAATCCTCATACAACGGCCAAGTAAGGGTCTATTGGCTCAGAGACCGAAAATTTGAGGGGATCTACTTATCACAAAACCAACAATAGTGGGAGATTTTCTGTCCATGTATGAAAATGGATATCTACTGAAGGATCAGGAACGTTGCACATTATTGATGGTCGCTTAAATGGGCAAAAATGGAAATAGTCAACCGTCTATGCGAAATTGTTCTTCCAACATTCTTCTACAATTTATATGTTTACATCATTTATAAAAAAAAATCATTATTACTTTCAGGATAACTTACCTGTGCACACAGCTTGAGTTGTGAGAATTTAATTGGACAATAATGATATTTATGTTCTTCCCTGGGTGGCAAAAAGCCCTGATCTGAACCCGATAGAAAAGTATTTGAGGATTTATGACAAAAAAATATACAACTATGAGTTTAGATTTCAAAAAACTGGATCAATTAATAAATGCCAGAATGAAACAATTTGCAAGAAAACTATGATATGGCAAATTTCATTGGTCTACGGAGGTTGAACAAATTATTAGAATTTTATTTTTTGTTACAATAAAAATAAACTTTGCCTCCGATGTTCCATTTATTTAAACAAGGTTTTGAGTTCTGAAAATGCCAATGATTTTCTATCAGAATGTTTCAGTACTATAGAGCCCGGATCCGAATATTGTGGAAAATTTTGAAAATATCGCGTCTATTTCTTTCTCGAAGTACTGTAGAACGATGAATAAACAATTCTGGATGAGAGTTTGATTGTACATGTGTGAGAAAATATCATTATGTAATATTCGGATCCGGGCTCTAGTTATCAGTAGAGAACAGAAGGTAAATTCCAGAGACGACTTATGTAGGTATATTATATTGTAAACATCTCATGAAACATTCCCAAATTGTACGAAGTGATAAAATATTCTTATGTATTATGCAATATATTTGTTTTCTTTATAAAAATGGAAACAACAAATTAAAGGTTTTTTTATCAGGTAATTGGACTGCTTGTACCTATAGAAATATTACTTACTGACTGTCGTCTTGACGGGGATGCTTGTTATTGTCGAATGCAATATAATGCGAATGTATAGATCGATATAGGCGGATCCACCTTGGATATCACGTTTACGCCCACTGCCCCATGTTAAATATACTCTAAATACGCAATATTTATGACACGTGTATGTAAATAACACGTAGATACGTAAACAGTGCGAAAAAAGACAACGGAGGTAAACTTTTTTAAAATTTGTTCAGTTCCTTCAGAGAATAAAATAAACTTGTGGATTAGTGATTTCTCAGAGTTGCAATTTAACGGCACAGAATTATATCGCACAAGCTGTAAAAAAGTGCTTTCGTGCAAATATTAAGAGACACATTTCCTCAGGCAGTCATTAAAAGTGGGTGAGTGGTAATATTATAGATAAGCCAATATTTAAACCATTTTTGCAAGAGTGGGCAGTACAGCAATGTTCAGGTGCTATCGGAAACAACACAGAGAAAAATATTTATTACAGAGATGTGACTGTATTAAACAAAAAAATATATTCTGAATTGAATTACAAATACGTCGGGATTAGCATAGATGAAACCATCAATGCTTGCAGCTGGAAGGTGGCAAATATTTTAGTAGCTGCATTTATGTTAGTAATATACTTTTACACTTGTGAACGCTAGTTAAAAATATGTACATGTGTATGTTAGTGTTGCATTCACCAATACTTTCAGTCCTCTTAGTATTAACTTTGGATGTTATCAAACTCGCCAAAATAACCACAAGGTAAGATATTTTGTAATATGTGCATGAACATTTTTACTCGGTGACATATCACCGAGCTTATTGATGCAAAGTAATGTTAATGAAGACCTGGTAGCTCGATAAAAAATCGTTGATTTTTCCGGCCGCGATAATTCTTGCATAAAACTGCACTGCATCGAATTGATGGAGAAATGGCAGTCAGCATATACAGGGCGTTTCAAAAAAACACTGTACAAATTCAGGATCATATTTTATAATTCATAGTGAGAAAAAAATTCCGATGAAGATGGGTCCGACAACGTTTTATTTCCGAGATACAGAGTGATGAAAGGCTATCAGAAAATGAACGTTTTTCTGTTTTAACGAAAAACGGTTTTTTTAAATTTTTGCAATATCTGCCATAATTTATTTATTGATTAGATGCATTGATTTAGGGCCAGTTTTTCCATCTCTCATTAAATTTATGTGGCACATAAATTTCATGGATACATTTATTGATACAATCGTATTCAAGGAAGTTATCCACCAAATTAATTAATGACAGATGGAAACACTGGCCCTTAATGATTTGGCATACCGTTTATTCCATATCTTTTATGAGGGTGAAGAAATAAGAGTACCTAAGATGCTCTTTATTTGTTATCTTGTTTATCTTAGTTGATTCATTTGCTGTTCTCGGAAACTAAGCATTTTTAGTTCTGTTTAAATGACAAATCCATATTATTTTTGCGAGTTCTTTGGATTCTTTAAGTTTCCCGATTAAAATCTGATCCACCCTGTAGATTGTAGATTATTGCATGCCAGTCGGTGGATGGCAATTAAAATTAATAATACAGACATCAATTAGTCTTCTTCACCTCCGGCATAGGGTATTTTAATGGATTTATTTATCTCCTACCGCCGAGTTTGGGAAAAATAACATTTTACCATTGTAATAATTACAACGATTTGCAATATGCGAACGAAAACCTTAACTAAATATATATTTTTATTAATAAATTAATGAATACAAGCCACTCTTTCTTTTATTTCTCTGTCTTCTTTGGTTATTTTAAATTAATGTCAATGGACATAGCAAAATAATAATTTGATTTAATAATTTTTATTATTTTATGAGCATTAATCATTATCTGGAGCGTGGCAAATCAGACTACTCTCAGTAGCTTCCCATGTGGATACTTACGTTCCCGATAATTATGACAGATGATGAAATAAGTAACATTATTTACCTTTTACGTGTTAACGTTCGAGAACAATGGCTGAGATTGTGCATCGACGAACATTCACATGAGTAACAAAATGTCTATGTATTCTGCCGAACAAGGTCTCCTTGGTGGAGTAAACACATGTCATTGTGTGTAATGCGAAAAAGATGTTTCGACATCTACCGACGTAATATTTGCAAACTCATGTTCCTCATTGAGATACCGATTAATACTATATGTTTTATATCCCACATTTTTTACATAAAATGTCATTATAATGCTTACTAACTCAGACACCAGAGTCATCGTTTAGAGTTTGCAATTTATTTTGTACATTATGTAAGGAAACTTCTAATAACAATGAAAATTTTCTTATAGTTGAATACGGTCCCAATACTACTGTATAATTGTGGTGAATCACATAATATATTGCTGCTTCTACTTCTGGATTTTGGGCCTCGGAGATGGCTTTTGATTCACGAGGACTGAACTATACTACGAAATTCCTTACTCGTTGAAAATACTCATGGTAGTATCCAACTGCTGCTAGCCATGTCCCAGCGTAGTAAAATAGGTTGCGATGGAAGTTGTATGTCAGGACAAGCTAACTTAAAACTTGCAACCCGTTTAGAGGCTTTCAGACGGTGTTAGACGCTAGGGCTGGGAAAAATAATCGATTAATCGAAAAATAATCGATTAATCGTTTAGTCGATCATTTGATTATTTCTTATATAATCAATTAATCGATCATTTCATTATTTCTTATATAATCGATTAATCGATCATTTGATTAATCGATTAATCGATCATTTGATTAACGATTAATCGATCATTTGATTAATCGATTAATCGATCATTTGACTAAAAGATTAATCGATTATTTGATTAATCGATTAATAGATTATATTCGATTAATCGAAATAATCGATTATTTTTCAATAATCGATAATCGATTATGACTTTTGACAATCGCCCAGCCCTACATCCTCATTATCTATTTTTTTACTTAATACAATTATTATAGTATTATAGTCATATAAATAAACAGTATGTAAATAAAATTGAAAATAACCCTAAGATGAATCCTACAGCTCCGTAAATTAGGGGTGGGCAAGAGAATGAAATAATCGATTAAGGCTGGTTAAATTCGACTATAATCGGTTAATCGCTTTTACGATTAATAGATTAAAACCGATTTTTGATTATACGATTATTTGATTAATCAAATAATCGATTAATTAAATAATCGATTAATCGATCATTTGATTTGTCGATTATTGGATTAATCGATTAATAGATCATTTGATTAATTGATTATTTGATTAATCGATTAATCGATTATTTTATTAATCGATTAATCGATTATAATCGATTAATCGAAATAATCGATTATTTTTCAACAATCGATAATCGGTTATGACTTTTGACAATCGCCCAGCCCTATTAGACGCCCTCGTCGCCAGATTGCTAACATAAAATTTTAAATCGTTGTTACATTTTATTATTGATGATAACTAAAAATTAAAACAAATAATTCTTTCTAAATTCCATATATATTTAATATATAAAATTACAGACAATACTAATGCGTATTTTTTTTATTAATAAAAAATACAAATATTTTATTTCCTGTCATTTTATGAAACTTAATAATCGTATTTTCTATTAACAAAAAAAAATACGCATCAATATTGCCTGTAACTTTATCTATGTGCTATTTAGAGTGAATGATTTAATTATGTAAATCATGCTTTCGTACACAGTTCAAAATACAAAATACAATGAAAAATTTCACACCAGGTTTACATCTCCCGGGGTACACACTGGAACATACCAGTTAAGTGTGGAACATACCAGTTAAGTGTATACTAGACACCAATGAAAATAAGAATAAAATAAATATTTAATAAAATCTTTCCATTATTTATGTACAAGATGTTTACACCTTTGAATTGTAAAATTATACGTTACTTTTGATTCATTTGTATGTATATCTAACCCTTTGCCGCTTGGTGGTTCCACGGTGGGACCACCTTTTAACAAAATTTTCCTTACTGACCTAGTAGTCGAGCGCTGGGACCATCTGACGCAAAGCGATGTATACGTCGTATACGCCACGCGTTTGCCGAATTCGGGTGGGAGTTTTAGGAATAGTATACAGCAAATACTTGGCACGTTCGCTAGTGCGTAAAAGTGAGGTTATTTATGGTAAAATAAACAAACTTTCTGAGACTGTTATAAGGTATGTAATATTTTGATTTGTTTATAGATAGGCGTCTTTATGTATTGTCGTATAGCATCCTTATGAAATATGTAAATAAATGAGTGGTTTCTGATATTTTTATTGGTGGTTCCGATTGGTGCCACTACGCCGATCGATAGGTAATAGGTGTACTTTTGTTACAGTTTTCCAAAATGAAAAGAAATATTAATTTGACTAAATTAACAAGTGATGATGCTTATACTTTGCTGGAGGATATTCCATCGGAGGGATCTGACGTATCAGAATCTGATGAGAACGAGGATGAAGTAACTGACATGACTGTGGTACTGAATGTTTTAGACGAACAAGACGATATTTTAGACGAGCAAGGCGATGTGCGTAATGATACTAATTACACCTTTGATAGTGAAGACGAGTTACCGCTCATAACTTTTTGTCGAAATGAAGTAAAATGGACCACCAACCCAAATAATGCCTCTCGGCCTCTTCCTTTTTCGGAAAATGTTGGACCAAATGTTCCTGATAATTTAGAGACTCCGCTAGATTTCTTTTTGCATTTGTTCAGTGAAAATTTGTTGAATACACTAGTTTTCCAAACGAATTTGTATGCAGTACAAAAGCACAACAAAAACAATGCTCCCACAACAATTGAAGAAATAAAGTGTTTCTTGGGTATAAACCTTCTAATGGGAATAACAAATATGCCCAGCTACAGAGATTTTTGGTCTTCCATTTATGTTCTTAGGGATCAGTTTATTTCTTCATGCATGTCGCGTGACAGGTTTGGATGGCTGCTGGGTCATCTTCATCTAAATGATAATTTATTAGAATGTAAAAAAGGTCACGCCAATTACGATAAATTGTACAAAGTGCGGCCATTGATAGATGAACTTTCAGCCACCTATAGAAGTTCATTTCGGCCTAGCAAGCAACAATCCATAGACGAATCAATGATAAGATTCAAAGGAAGAAGCAATTTGCGTCAATATATGCACAAGAAGCCCATCAAACGGGGATATAAGGTATGGGAACGTGCTGATCAATCAGGATACATCCTGCAATTTCAAATATATACTGGAAAAGTAAAAGATATAAGGGAGCATAATCTTGGATCGAGAGTTGTAAAAGATCTAACAAGAGACTTAGTCGGAAAACATTATGAAGTTTATTTTGACAACTTTTTTAATTCTGTGGAATTACAACGTGACTTGCTAAATGACAAGATCTACGCATGTGGAACAGCTCGAAAAGATAGAGTAGGTGTTCCGAATGATCTCAAAACCAAAACAAAAAAGATGAAAAGAGGTGACTCAAATTGGAGAATGAGCGAAGATGGCGTGCTAGCTCTGCAATGGATGGATAAAAAACCCATTCTTTTCCTAAGCAATTTCCATAATCCTGAAGACAGAGGAACCAACCGTAAAGAGGAAACAAAAAGATGGGACATCGGAAGAAATAAATTGTGAACAATTAGTAAGAGATTACAACAGATATATGGGCTTTGTAGATAAGTCTGATATGTTAAAATCGTGCTACGAATTGGATAGGAAATCCAAAAAGTGGTGGCATAGAATTTTTTTCCATTTTGTTGACTTAACACTAGTAAATTCCTTCATAATTTTCAAAAATTTAACAACTGGCACAACAGGAATGTCTTTGAAAGAATTTCAAATTGCTGTGGCCACTGGTTTGATTGGAGCTGACCCACAAATACCCAAATTAGGAAGAAGGAGCGTGGACAAGCCGAGTACCAGCAACAAGTTCAAAATACAAGTTCCTCTAGAAATAAGAACTGATAAGGCAGCTCATATGCCTCAGCATGGATCAAAAGTACGCTGTACGCATTGCAGTACCAAGGCAGTACCTCATCGCACAAGATGGCACTGTACTGCATGTAATGTAGGGTTATGCCTATCTGAAAACAAAAACTGTTTTATTCCATTTCTTGCCTAGTGGTTCCACAGGGGTACCACCATTTTTTTCAAAAAATATTTAAAATAAAAATAAAATATGTTTAATTTCGTTTATTATTTACCCTAATATGCCCCAAAAACTAATAAAGTACCGTTTAATTAAAAAAAGAAATCCGGCGGCAAAGGGTTAACTATTATAATATAAAATGTAAACATTCTCAAAGGTAATGTTCTTGACAGGTGGAAAACAGATTAATTTTAAACAAATTTCTACAAAATGTGAAAATAGCATGTATTTCGTTAAAGGTAAATACCGTATTTCAGATAACTCAATTGTACACTATATAGAATGCAAGATACGTTTTGCCATTTGAACTGTAGAAAAACTGCAGAATGACATGATTGAAGTTATATTTGAGACATTCTCTTTTTCTTTCTTTGCACGGATAACCCAATATACCTTTAAATTTATTCCAAATCCTTAACAAACAAATTTCAAAACCATTTTAATCTGGAAAATGCAAGGCCAGTAGATACTTAGATTTATCCAACGAAAACTGTTATTTTACTTAATAACAACTAAAATTCAATAGATTCAAATTAGAACGTCAATCATACGAATTCACCTGCTTACCATTTGACCTGTATATTTTATTTTTTTCTAATTATTTTTTAACCTGTACAGAAAATTCTAATAGAATATCATGTAATAGTATTTACTGATTGGTAATTTGTGTCAACTCATATTCATGTAAGCATTCAAATTCAATTTTATTACACAAAGACAATTTCCTTTAATGTATATACACCATGTTATCAGTGGTTAAGTGTAAGATGCTTTCGTAATAAATATTTCCACTTCTAGTAAACTATTCAGTAACTAAATAAACAATTCGAGGCATATACTCATACACAGAGTTCAACTAATCTTCAACAATTTAATGTAATATATTAAACCTGCTTTATTATTGACATTCCTAAAATTCGTGACTCGTATAAATACTCGTTATACTTTTACAGTTCTATAATTTTTATCAATTCCTTCCAAAGACATTTGAGTAACAATCACAGAGAAACTTTCTGAATCTTCGGAATATTAGAGATAGACTCACCACTTACATATATAGCTGTATCCGGGTTTAACATAATGGCACGTGTGGTTGTGTATTTCTATGTTCTAAAGCCCTAAAATAAAATATTAGATTCATCTCTTGTCTCTATTATCTACCCATAATCTTGATAGAGACTCCTGGGGACATTTATAATTTCCATGACTAATGACATCTTCCCACAACTCGTGCTTTAAATATTACTGTCTTAGTATATAATATAATAACCTCAGCACAAATACACTTTTTATCCCGTCTTTTGACTTGTTACGGTAGGTACTCAAAATAATAATCCAGGATACATTCGATTTTATATTAAATCCTACAAAATAACAAGAGCACTTAAAAACACGTCTGTATGCAAATACATATCAACCAAGACCCCCCGTCATGATAATTTCACATATCTCCTTGACTTCCGTTAACAAACGTCCACATACAGCATGCGGCGGCCGACCTGATGCCCGATGGCTAAGCACTCTTATAAATGTAGCAGAGGTTTCCTGAAGAACACTAAAATGGACTATTTTTAAGTACTCCCTAAGGAGGAAACTATTTTCTAACCGAATTTTTGACTATTATGTGTTACTTTGAAATTTCAGTGTCTGCTAAAATGTCAATATAGACGTCAAAATTAAGGTAAGTAATTTTATTGTAAGGTGTTATAACGTTTTATTAATTTTAAACAATACAGCTCATTTTAGAAGCATAATTATAATTAACATTTCATTTTTTTTTATTATTTATAATGTTTTGTTACCATGACAACTATCTTTGAAAAGCGACGACCAAAGACGGCTTCATACGGCGCGTGGTTCGGCGAGTTAATCGGCTCGGCTAACCAGTTTCGACAAGCGCTAGTCGGCGAGCCACATCCAGAGTTCCACAGTGCGCAGGTCACTTCATCATTTCACACGTCGCGCGATTCTGCAACCATACGCTTGACTTGGTAATCGCATTTTCACAGATAAAACGCTCCTGAGCATGACTAAATAACAATAAGGTCCATACGTTCAGTAGGAATGGACGAGTTCAGCCGAGCCGAGCCGAATATCCGATGCTTCTTCTCCTTTGACTCGTACCATATTTATCGACAACTGGCGGGAATTCAAAGTCGCGCTGCGCATTGTCGATCGTACTTATTTCCATCACGCGTGGCTTGGCAAGTCACATGCCATGCTCGCCGAATCGCTCGCCTTTGGAAGCCGCCTTTATGGTTCGAAATCCATGCAAGTTTGACGTCCGTATTGTTTGTATGTTGCGTGCTCGAGCTCGTTATTTCGTTCACATGTGTTATAAACCAAAACTCAAGCCTGTGTCCAAAGTTCATGTTTTTAATTTCTCATCGATCACATTTACTAGTTTCGAACTTCATAGTTTAATAATCATTTATTGGGATACAAGCGAAAAAGTAATTATCCGAACACTAAACTTTACACCAGTAGTAATTCATATATAAATAAAAAAGTGCTTAAAAATTCAAATATGTCTAAATATTTCTTAAAGTTTTGGAAGCAAAATCTGCTTCCATTTTCAAAATTTTTGCAATTTTTCACACTTATACAGTCCTGGAGTGGGTTGGAACCTGTGATGTGAAGATAACACTGACGTAGATTTCCACGAAACAACCAAAAGCACTATATACTGCACTCGACACGCGTTTCGCCAACCAAGTTGGCATCATCTGGAGAAGATTAAAACTAAACTTGTGCTAACAATCTACCCTATTTATACCTAAACTATTGTCACGGTTTTGTGAACCGTGATAGGCCCTCTGTCACTATTCATACTATTTTTACACTTTATGATTTCCAAGCTTTCAAATGCATCTAGCTGTCTAGTATTTGTCACATTCCTAATTAATCTTAAATTGCTAATATCTATTTTATGGTTGTTCTCAAACGCATGTTGGGCTACACTAGACTTATCTATTCTACCATATTTGAGATGGGCCATATGCTCTTTGAATCTAGTTTGAATTGATCGTCTAGTCTGTCCAACATATTTTTGATTACAGTCCTTACAGCTAATTTCGTAAATTCCCGATTTTTCGTTTGTTTCAATTTTGTCATTTGGATTGCCTAAAAGTTGTTGTAGTTTGTTTCTCGATGAATGAACCACTGAAATACTTACATCTTTAAAGATCTTACCAATACCACGGGTGAATCGAGGATCGAATGGAATCGATATAAATTTTGAGATTTTCTCTCTCATTTTGCCATTTACACGTGTACATTAAAAAATCATCACTACAGTCACAATTATCGATTTTAAGAAAAAAAAACATAGTAGTACCAGTTATCAGACATCTGTGTGATGACACTCAGCTATTTTAACTTCCTAAAAGTATACAGGATTGCAAAAAGATTTTTAAATGTACCACTTTTTGAACTGAATTTTCTCAATTTTTTTCAAATAGAACACCGTGTATATTTTCGGACGATGTGATGTAGGATTGAAAAATGAATATTTTTTGTACGTACATTCCTATAGCTATTTGTGACCATTTTCAATTTATTGAACAAATAACTGCAAAATTCAACAATAAAAATTGTGTCATCACACAGATGTCTCATGACTGGTACTATAATAATTTTTCTTAAAATCGATAATTGCGACTGTAGTGATTTTTTTAATATACGCGTGTAAATGGCATACACTCAACAAAAAAATCATTATATCCAAGTGGTTGGGAGAGAGTCAATAATAATACAGGAGTGGAAGGAGGCCACAAAGAGGTTTCAAAAAATGTTTTGATATACATGGCATTCCGTTTAAAAATATGTTAGTTAGCCCTGTAGAATCGTCTTAACTCACCCTGTATATTCGAAAATAATTTCCGCTTATAGACTTTTTTGTCTAGTTTATTTATGTTTTTAAATCAAGTTTCTAGCAATCAATGAATTGAACTCGACATATCGAAGCCGGACGCACTATTGCCCCATCCTGTATTCTTCGTAACTCTAATTTTTATACATAAAATTTGAAAGCTGGACAACATGCAGGGTCCGACCAATTGTATCATTAAGGTATACAGGATGTTCCTAAATATCATGTACATACGCAAGGGGGTAATTCTTTGGCTTATTTCATGACTGAAAGTTTATATAAACATAGGTCCGCAAACGCTTCTTTACTAATCTACAGGGTGTTGAAATTTGAAGATTTTTGTGGCATTTTTACGAGATTATAACGAATATTTAAAACACATATGCTGACACAAGTTACAATTTCAAATGCGACCTGTCAAAATTAATAACAACAGATTATTCATATAAAACTGGAGCCTACTAGACCATTTTAAAAATTTTCAATTTTATCTAGCCAGTTACAGAAAATAGTATTTTATTTATGATAAGGCAACAGAAAAATTCTCATAAAATTCCTTTTATTAGTGTGACCGGTTTCGTGAACAAGTAAATTAATTCACATCTTCAGTAATTTACTTGTTCACGAAACCGGTCACACTAATAAAAGGAATTTTATGAGAATTTTTCTGTTGCCTTATCATGAATAATTACTCATATGGGATTAACCTACCTAAGTATTTTATTTTTTTTCTCGGTAACGGTCGCATATACGGAAAAACTACAAGAGACCAAAAAGTTTCTAAATAAAACAGAAAATTCATATTGTATTTTAGAATCTACCAGCGGCGCATCGAAAGAAAGTTCAAGAGAGAAAAAAGGGCATGACCCCTGAAAAAAAATCTCCCTGTAGATTCTCACAGCCATTTGGCATACCCAATGATGTAAGCCCTACAGCGTAACCTATGTTCCAAATTTGAGCTAAATATCTCAAAAACTGCAGAAGCTATAAAGAAAAAAAACTTAAATTTCAACACCCTGTAGATCTGTAAAGAAACGTTTGCGGACCTATGTTTATATAAACTTTCAGTCATGAAATAAGCCAAAGAATTACCCCCTTGCGTATGTACATGATATTTAGGAACACCCTGTATAATGGTGCTATAATAAAGTTAAATGGTAGTTAAATAAGTATTCGCAGAAGGCAACATCCATTATACTCCTTTTGTTTATTAAAAGGAGATTTTTCGGTAATTCTACAGTTTGCTGTGGGACGCTAAACTTTGTAATGTATTTAAAACTCATTATTCAGTTTCTCTTTACACTTGCCACTTCATAATATCCGTTTAAAATTGATGAATAAGACTTTCACAATTTTGTTAAAATAATCCATATAGAATACAGTTAAATTATCTTTGTCTAACTATATTTCAATTAACAAATGATGACTGTGAAAGCTAAAGTTATATGAAGATAGCGACACCAAAACTTAAATGACATTCAAACTACTCATTAAAGCATGTCCAAATTCACAATTTGAAATGAAATTACTCATAGTCGTCAACCATCTGAGGTATCAGATGCCACAAAGCAAGTGGTAATATAAAGCGTTCTTAGTATAAAATGATATTAGAGTAATCTAACATAGACAAAACGGAGTAGGTGTAAATTAGTCATATATCCCTTTAACCACGATGCAGTGGAGTATGTCAATTTATTTTTGAGTTTGTACAATTTAAACTTCAATGGTTTATAAAAAAAAAGCGCCGCCTTAGCACTTACAACATGTAACTTGAATTTTAGCGGTTTTGAGTTAACTAACCTTTGATATATACATATTTTTAGCAGGCTTTTAGATGGTATGTGGTACTATATCACAATAGGAAATGCTCATAAGGAATACGAAAGTAGTATGTTAGGTATCATATATTTATATATTTATTTACTTCTAAATGTGGAATATCTCAAGTTACCCCTCTTTATAAAGCTAGTCTAAACTCCCTAAAGGCCGTCAGTCAAGAAGAGTCTGACCATACAGCATGCGGCGGCCATGATTATTCGTCGTGCAATGGTTAGCAGTCCAAGAAAATAAAGTGAGAAGCTGACGGTTAATTAGGTAGTGATTGAAAATATTTTGTAATTGTTAAGAATTAAGAATTGAGTTAATGATCCAAAGTTTCAGATTCGACCGACCGGACAAGTATGCAAAAAAAAAATTAAAAAATGTTTTAAAACAGGTGCGCCGCGAATTCTCATCCAAAACGCTGAGAGAACCGTAATCTATTCGCCAAAATTTTATAGAACCAAAGTTGTAGATGACAAAATTTTCAAAAAAGTTTGCGATGGTTTATATTTACCTTTTATAGTTTAGCCGTGAGCCGTGCTCAAAATTATGTAATCAAACCTGTGGTGTGCGAGAGCAGCTGGTATTGACACTCTTAGTTATTTAATTCATTATGTACATTTTGTAAGTATTAAAACGAGTCCAAAAAATACATGGATGTTCTACGCATTGTGGAGAAGTTTTTCGTAACAATTTTTCGATCAAAAATTAAAATTTTGACAGCTCCGCGAAAAAAAATTATCAATTTCATCTGGATTTCAGCAAAATTAAAGTCAACATACTTTCGAGATTATTTATCGTAAACCAAAATTTTTTTTAAAAAGGGTCGTTTAATAGCTGTAAATCTGATTTCTTAATATTTTATTGTAAGAGCTATAGTTTTGCCTTAAAAAAATTCATAACTAAACGAAAGTGCAATTTTTATCAATCCCTTGCTTGAAAAAATGTTCAACAATGTTGATTTATCAAAAACTCTGTCAACTTGTTAGAAAACTTGGTAACAGGGGTATATATATAATATACTTTTTCGGATATTTTCCATTATAATTAACAATTTTTTTAAATAAACAATTGTTATAAATAATTTGAGAAAAATTATAATATTTGCAAAAAAGTTCTTATATTTTCCTGAAACCAAAACTCATATAAGATTAAAATTTTTTTTTTAACATTCATTCAAAATAGGATTTGGTATTGGATTAATTTTTACGGCTCTAACAAAATTGTTTGTTACTTTTTTTCTCCAGCTCATTATTTCTAGCATATTTCCAGATACGTAAATATTTGAATGCCTGTCAAAAACATTTATAGCTTGAATACAAAAGTTCACTTTTTTCGTGTAGATTTATTTTAAATTAACTTATTTGGAATCAAATAATTTTATATTTTTGTAGCGCAAGAAAAAAAAACTTTATAATATTTATCTAATTGAGAGCCTAGGCCTAGCCTAAGTATTTGACAATTCATTCAAAAATAAAACGTTAAATAATTTTGCACATTGTAAATTAAGAGAAAATTAAATTTAAATGTGCAGTTACTAACCTCACATAAATGCGAAGTATTTGTAGGATTTCAATTTTCCCTTCGTACTTTGACGGCCTATTTCTTTCTTCTCTGAGGATCCCGTACATAAGATTAAACATTTTTTTTTAACAATTATTCAAAATATGTATTGGATTAAATTTTTACGGCTCTAATAAAAATGTTTGTTTTTTTTTCTCTAGCCCATTATTTCTAGCATATTTCCAGATACGTAAATATTTGAATGCCTGTCAAAAACATTTATAGCTGGAATACAGAGGTTCACTTTTTTTTCTTAAATGTAAGTATAATTTCTTCATGTAGATTTATTTTAAATTAACTTATTTGGAACCACATGATTTTATATTTTTGTAGCGCAAACAAAAAAACGTTATAAAATTTATCTAATTGGGAGCCTAGGCCTAGTCTAAGTTTTTGACAATTCATTCAAAAATAAAACGTAAAATAATTTTGCATATTGTAAATTAAGAAAAATTTAAATGTACGTAAAAGAACAATATTTAAATGTGAAGTTACTAACCTCACATAAATACGAAGTATTTGTAGGATTTCAATTTTCCGTTCGTACTTTGACGGTCTATTCTTTTCTTCTTTTAGAATCCCGTGGAAAAACTTTAATTGTAAAACTTTTTTTGTAATTCTTAGTACAATACACAACACTACAACCCGGCATTTTTATTGAGTAACACCGCGCATTAACTAAAATTATACAATTAAAACTATGCGATTCTACTGTTATCTATTTAAACACTAATTATTAATGTTAACAATGCCCCGTAACTTCAAACTACTTATTCAACATAAGCAACAACCCTCCAGTACAAATCAAAATACACAGAAACTGAATGTAATCAAACGATAAATACGGACATTGCGTACCATGTGACCGTCTGAGCCAATGAAAAAGATGACATACCTATGGCCAGACTCTACTTGAGTGACTCTAGTCTAAACTATGTAAGTGAAATTATCTACTTTTTACAAGAAGTTAAAGAATATTTTCTGGCACCTTCTGTAGGTCTTATAAATTATTCAAAATTTTTTTAAATAAACCTCAAAAGGATTAGTCCGAGGTTGATTTTTTGAACAAATCTCTTAGCCTATTTAAAAAAATAGTACTGTACGATTACATAATATTTTTAGTATTAGTAGGTATGTATTTGACCTAATTAACACGCTTTTATTAGCTTCACTTGTATGTTTGTTTGTTTGTTTGTAACCGACTCTTTGGACTCGATTTTGACCCACTTTAAACGGACAGATTTAATTCAAACTTTGTACACTTACGAAGAACCGGTAACAATACAATAATTTGATAAGTTTATATCATTATCCTGATCAGTATCGCCAGTCCTTTCCTCACGTATCCTCTGCATGAGAGCAAGAGGCTTAATGTTGTAAGTATATTCCGTGATTCTCAGTTCGGTCGTTGGCCGAGTGGGCAAGTCTTAGTCGACGCGAAACCACGGACTCCTTGGGCGTGAGTTCAAATCCCATGGCTGAAATAAAAAAAAATTTTTTTTTTCAGAAATATCTGTTGGATCGTAATATGTTATAATATCAGCATCAATAAGCAATATAAATTTAGTTTAAAAAAACTACAAAACACGCTTTTATAGCACATCAAACTAAAAAGTGAAAAAATAAATATAGTTTAAAAAAACTAGAAAACACGCTTTTAAAGCACATCAAACTAAAAAGTGAAAAATAATTATTAATATAAACTGAAAACAATAATGAACGAAAAATATTAGTATTATTGTGAAAAAGCGTGGGGCGCTTTGTGCCATATTTTTCGTATATCGAGCAACCCATGCTTTTTTTCACAATAATACTAGTATTTTTTGTTCATTATTGTTTTCAGTTTATATTAATAATTATTTTTCACTTTTTAGTTTGATGTGCTTTAAAAGCGTGTTTTTTAGTTTTTTTTAAACTATATTTATTTTTTACTGCTTTTCATCAGGTTTGATTCATATTCACTGATCAGTGATCACTTCGAGAAGCTCTTTTTCCACATAACCTTGTTAACTTTTTGCAGCATATGTAAATAACAGAAATGTTAAAAAAAAGTTTTCATTAATATTTCAAGTCACCTTGTGTAAATACTCATAAAATTTCAGCCATAAGCATAAGGAGTGAAATTAGAATTTCAAAAATTCCGAAATTTTATAGCTGTTATTTTTTCTTCAATTTAAGTTTATACACGTGTAAACGTGTGACTCATTTTCAGAAAAAAAAAGTATCTCCAGAAATATCAGAGATCTCAGAAAACACCCAAACCTGTTTCTTCACATTAGTTCATAGACAAATAAAAACTTATAACTGTTTTCTTTTACATTTTGGGAACGAACGAAATTTTGAAAAATTGTAAGGGTTTCATTTTGCACCTTATATACAACGTCTTCTATCGTAGTTTAATGTCATCGTTAAGCCAGTTTATTTCTGATGAAATGTTAAAGACCGCATCTCGATATCTCTTATCGATTGAGGATATTCTTCTTAAAAGCTATACAAGAAAATTTCATTATTAATTTCATTTGGCCAGCAGTTTATATAAAATTTCTTGAAAACTTGTTAATAAATCTTACAATTGATAAATATCTGGATACAATATATGTAAAATAGGTTTTAAACATATTTAATATTTTTTAGAAGCATACTTAATAAACTAGCTTCTCTGCATGGAAAGGGGAAAGTACGATAAAAGGCAACCTTCAGAATTCTCTTAAAAAATATGTTTTAAACCTAACAAACTAATTTCAGTAAATTAACAACCAAGCTCACTTTATGGTTAGTTCAGAAACTTCTAAGAAAATTACTTCTTAACGATTATTTAGTTAATATACTAAAGGAAGTTATCGCATGATCTGGTTTAGAAAATGCTGATTTTATTCCTTTTCATAAATATTTACTAGAAGCTGAAAAATTTGAATGTCCATCATTATTTTCACATCGTTTATTTAAACTAAAATCAGCCTCGCGAATTGCTTATTCTCAGTTACGTTTTAGTAATAAAAACAATGAGTGGGTGGAATACCGTCGTGTAACTTTGCAAATTAAGCTTATAATGTCTGTACGACTTTATCCGTAATAATGTTAAATTTGCTACATTAAATTTTAATATCTGTTTAAGACTAAAATTAGACGATGTCAATGGCAAGTATGTTGACATACTTAGTTTTCAAAAATAATTACTTTAACTAGGTACCTATTCCTGAATTATAAGCATACAATCACTAAATGACTAGCTGTGTAAGTGTAATTATAAGATAAATATAAGAATTAAGATAGAGGGCATAGTGCTATTTTAAAACTGCATTTTACGCCGAAAGGAGTTATTGGAGTAGAGTTGTAAGAAAACATAGGCGTACACATCATAATAAGCGTAATAAAAGAAATTAACTATTTTAATAACAAAAGCAATAAACTATTACAATTTATAACAATGTATGCACAACTTACCCTCTTAACTAACTTGATGAACTAGCTCGGTTATCATAAACTGGAGAAGATCTGTAAAAACTTTGCAGTATCAGGTATGTTTCTATGGTTGTCTCCGTGAGTAATGTTCGCTGTGATGAAAAAGTATGTTTATATTTTGAGAACGACCGTTCGACATCTATTGATGTAATACAGGCATACTTAAAATAGTCTTTGAACTCACTTAACGGATCTGGCGTTGCACCATCAGTACCACTATAAATTTGTCTTAACCTAGTAAAACTTGCGTCTTGCTTTAACATACGAACTTTTCTCTAACAGGCTCATTTTTTGCGTCATCTATAGAGTGTAGCAGTCAATTTACTTCGTCCACTATTTGCAGTGACTCCGCTAACGACAACGCACTGTTTTGTAAGTTTTGTATGGCGTCATGTAGTCTTTTATAATTCTTGTGAATAGTTTTTAAAGCTGTTTTAACGGAAATATCTTCGAATTTTTTCTGGCTCTCTTTAATAGCTACAGCCTCGTCAGGATTGAATTGTAGTATCACAGTTTTTATTTGTTGTAAATATTCAGCATAGTAAAAAGCAACCTTCAACCATGTTCCCCAACGTGTAATAATAGGCTGTGGTGGTTCGGGAATACCGGGACACTTTCTGTGAGATCTGCGAAGACGTTTTGCAGATTTAAGGAACACTTCTTTGTTCTTGCTATTAATGCATCTACCTCTGGAAAACCTTGTCGAATAGTTTCTGCCATAAGATGTAAAGCATGCATTTTACATGTAACATGTGCAAACCTACAACCGTGTTGTTGAAGAGAACGGTCTACCAACCGCATTGTCACGACACAAACGCTCACAAACATCAACACTTAACTTGTTGACAGATCAAATTTTTTCTAACGTTCCAGCACCACCCGCGCTGGATAATTATTTTGTCAGTACACTCAGTCTTTTGCTAGCTAGTAATAGGGGAAATGTCTGTTTAAGAAGGTCCAGTACACGTACTATAACATTTACAATAGAATTTTTTTTTACGATCTGTCGTCTCGTCAACACATAACCACAGCCGTGTATTTTTTAATACACATTTGATCTTATTTACAATGTCTTCGCGTACAGTTGGTACATAGTTACGAAACATTGCGCGACTTGGTAACGTCAGCTGGGGATTGTATTTATTTCAGAACTCCCGAAATGGTTGTATATCGAGTATGTTCAGCGGAACATTACAGGCAATCAGCATTAACAGTAAATCGAACATAAACTGTATTTTCGAAGGCACGCATTATTTTTAGTTTTATACTGCACAGTATCTACGTAACGTCTACAATCATATTTATCCCAGCACATCAGGTTTGTCTCGCACCTCTTACAAATTATTGTAGCACCATTAGAGAGTAAATTGGAGAATTCACTGAAAAAATTTATTCACTTTGTCAGCGTATGGCCGTTTTTTACCCTTGCGCACGTCTGACATATTTTATTATTAAATTAATATCAACAATAAAATACAGCAAATAAAATTATCAACAATACAACAACATAAAATACAACGGAGAGGAATAAAGCGTGTGAACACTACGATACCCAACAATGGACTAGTCTTGCAGCTCGCTTCGAGTTGTCCTCCAGCCGATCATTGCCTCACCAGATATCTACCTGGTGTTGCACCACTGAATAGCCGCACGACTTGCCAACTCTAGATTAGTAAAGATGACTAATCTAATAATATAATCAATTGTGATTTTAAAAGGATCACAACAAAATAGTAGGTAGCTGCCATGGAATATGCGTGCAGTGATATTGTTTTTCTACTACCAATGTCAAAAATATGTAGTTTTTAAACACTGTACATTATTTCTGCATGCACTTTAAAACATTTTTTTGTATGCCTTTCAGAAAAAAACTCGTTTTTTAAATTATTTTTCACCTGGGGATGATTAAAATTGCCTGAGTTTTAATCATCTTTAGATAATGCCAACTTGGTTAGAGAAACGCATCGAGTGAAGTATAATATGATGTGGAAAACCACATCAGTAATAGCTTCACATCAAAGGTTTCAATTCACTTCAGGATTGCAATGTGTATATCTTACTACTTTTTATAATTCTCTGCAATTTCTAATTCCGTTCTTTCTATTGCAGGTAAATAATTGCTGAAGTAGAGTGACTGTAAAAAGGTCCCTAAAACGTAAAGTTTAGTTTGTGGATCTGAAGGATGTGTCATCGCCACCATTGCCTTTGCCGCCAAAGATCTCGTGGAAGCTCTGTTTCCTGTGTCAAGATGATTCCGGTTCGCCCTTAAATCATCCAACTGATAATGGGTATAAATCTATATCTGAATCATTGAAAAGTTTTAGTGATCACGAACTTCTTCCAAAAAACATTACTATGGTAACAGTTAGATGAAGGACAAGGGGTGGAACAAACGTTAAAGATCATAACGCATTGTATCCATAAAACGTGCCGTAACAAATATGACACTTATAAAATTCAGAGGCAACTGAATAAAATATGTACGAGTGATATTAATAAACTCTACACATTAGATACATCTATGAAATTTACAGTATAATATTGCAATTATCTGATGAAAAATTATTAGCAAAATTAACGTCCACAGATTTGGTTGCAATGGAGGCCGAGTACCGTAAGCGGTGTTATACTGCCTTCAAAATACGAGGAAGAAGTGAAAAAAGACATTCTTCCAAAGCATAAATGAGTGATCATGAAGGCCATGTAATAGGTACAGTTATGAACTTGTTGAGTACATTCAAGTTTTGTATTTATTCAGTGATACATCTCCCGTTCTGAATTTCTAAAATGGCCAATTTGTTTCAAACAAGACGTTCCTTGGATTTGAAAATTATGGTACAGGACAAAATTGAAGGATAAGCTGCAGTCTTTTTTATCTAGACAACAAGCTGAAAAATCTGATCGAGAGGTTATCTTCAACTTCGAATAAAACATAGGCAATGCTGTCAAAATGCGCCGCAAATATCCTTTGTCATGACTTGTTTAAAGAATTTCGAACCTTTAAAGGATCATTTAAGGACGACTTTCAAGGGTATTTATGTGTTGCCAATTCAGTGAAGACATTTATTACAGTGGCTCGATGATTCAAACATAGATAAAAGTATCCAGTTGAAAATAGGACGGCCCTGATAGTTGCACAGCTGATATTCTTTAATTCAGTGAAACATGTCCGCAAGGAATGCACTGAAAATGTACGTTATAAAATCTGTTCTGAAACTCTAATGCCACTGTACGTAGGATGCATTAAGGGCAAACCGGAATCATCTTGACATAGGAAGCAGAGCTTCCACGAAATCTTTGGCGGTGAGGGCAATGGCGGCGATGACACATTCTATAGATCCACAAACTGAACATTAGGTTTTTCGAACATTTTGAGAGCCACTGTACTTCAACAATTATTTACATGCAGCAGAAAAAACGGAATCACAAATTGCAGTGGATTATAATATAAAATAACAAGATGTATATATTGTAGATTTTGTAATTTTGTTCCTATCTTAATCCACTATTCCGCCACTTTGTATGTATACATGTTGATTTTTTTGTTTTATTTTATTATAATCCTGAAGCATATTAAATGACACCAAACATGTCCAGTAACATTTTTACTCGCACGCACTGTTATTTTAGCTGCCATTTTGAACCCAGGGGTCTGATCACTGGGCTCTGGGTAAAATTTTGTGCCAAAACACATTCAGCCAAAGTGTGGAAAGTTTCATGCTGGTAGCCAGAAAGTTAATAATTTTGTTTTAATCTACTACACTATTCTGAAACGGTGACCATGTATTTGATAGTTTATGAAACTATGCAATAAGGCCTTTAATTTTGGCAAAAGTATTTAATCCAGCTACCTAAACTCGCATTTTCTGTTTCTATAGAGAAAGAATGTCGGATTTTGTGCTTTTTTTTGGGCGAAATATCAGCTGGATTAAATTTATGTTCATTCTTGTTGGGTATTCTAAATGTTCTTTGTATTTTTGCTTTGAGGTGCGAAATCCTCGACGTCATTAATGGTTATTTTAGAAAGTTCATCCAGGCGGCAGGCACCCGACAATCCCATTATCATGATCACTTTAATTAGCAAAAATTTTTATTGGGGGCATCAAGCAAAAAAGTAGTAACTTCATCCGTTGTAAAAACGTTTGCATTTTTAAGTTTATAGTCAGCATTTTGTCTTTTAAGAAACGCTTTAGCTGTAAGCTAAAGGCTTCTGTTGCTTCCTTCATTTGTTCTGGAATATCTGAAAAATCACTTTGATCACTTTTGTTACTCATACTTAAAAAAGTTGGGCAAAATATATCCACAAACAGATTTTTTCAAAACTCCTTTACTGAGAAAATAATGGCAACTAAAATATTTTGGTTTACTTATTTATTATTTACATGCACCACAGGTAATAAATGCTCATGTATCACTGAAATAACCTTGTGCGGGAGGGTGCTACTCATACGAAATCAACGGACGCACATCCAATATCCGAGTATTTTTGCTTCCGGAAAAATCTTTATTAGAAACCATTTGATAAATACTTATCAATTACTGTAATATTTAATTTCCAAAAATAAATATCATGTCTACTGATAATTCCATAAAAATGCGGTACACAAAATACAATATCGAACCGATATGTACCAATTAAACTAAATGTGCTATAAACTGACATTTATATGTTTACGATACGCTGTATTTAAAAATTTAATCGATCATTTAATACAAGTATTCGCATTTTTATGGCATTATCCGGATGTATTTTATTTGTAGAAATGTTTATATGAAAGCTATATAGAAGATATATTAGTCACATTTATAGTTACAATGAAATATCTAAATACTACAGTTTACTTAACAGCAAGCTTATATAAAATAACTCGTAACATATCGATCAATTATTTATTATTAAGGAAATATGTATCGCTTGTATCGATCAGAGAATAGGTGTTATGCTTTTCCATCAACAGGCATTTTCCCCATTTTTTTTATTTACTTATCCGCTGGTACTTTGTGGCGTAAACAATAATAACAAGATTTTGATTTTAGTCTTGTGACGTCATCCGATTAGGTTCGTGCAGAAATACAAGCAGTTAGTGAAACCGAGGACGGTATTGTCGTGGTGCCAGATTTACATATGTATTAACGTATCTCTAATTAAAACGTATTAATTTCATTATTAAACGTTAACATTTTACATCCATAAAATATGAATTATTTGTGTATTATAACTTTAGAAATAAATTACATGCCAGAAAAAGTTATTAATTAGTACTGTCGTCGAGAGAGTTACTTTACTGACATTTTCCCAGAATTTATAAACACCAGTGGCGGTCGGTCCATGGAAGCAAGGGAACCAGTGCTTCCCCTGGGATTATTAAAAAAAACACATAAATAGAACCTAATTATTATTTATCACATATATTAATCATTAAAATTTACTTTTACCCAATTTCAATAGATACGGCCCTGCTTTTCAGCAGCTGATATAATGTTGCACGCTAAAACCGTAACGATGACGCACTCGATTAATCGAGCCAACACGAACTCGCGCAACTTCGATATATGTAAGCAGAGACAACTGTCTCTGGTAAGTAGGTAACTTATTGAAATGCATCCCATTCCCACTTCATAATCTTGATATCTGAGCTGTATAGCATCGTACGTAATACGTTTTATTTTATAGATTTTAATCTCGATTTTAATATCGATTTTAATATTATACTTAATATTTATCTTCCTAGTATTATTCTCCGCTTTTGTGCTATATTTGTAAAAACTTTTTTTGGTGTTTCTAAACCTGTGGTGCGGCGACAAGTGATTTTTAAAACGTTGAATATTAGTGCGCGTGTACGCAGATTTAGAATTACTTATTAAATTTGGAAGCTGGTTCTAGCACTGTGGAAAATATTATTTGCGTTTGTGTGGTGTGCAATTTGTTGAAAAGGGGATTTTCAACATATTCGTTTCAAGATATACTGGATATTATTAGAAATGGGAAACCAACAACTGATTTAAAATTCTTAAAAACGAAAGTTAAATCATGCTATAGGTACTTTAATATTGAAGTGTACAGTGCTAATCAGTGGTTAAGGGGTTGTGAAAATTTGTGTAAATTGTTTTGTTGGCCATGTGTACTGTTCACAAATGAAAAAGGTGTTTGGAATAAAAATGGCTTTTCAGATTTAAACAACATTCACAAAGTGACAAAAAGGCATGGTAAGTGTGAAATTCATTTGGGAGCGGTGCTAAAAGAATAAACATTTGGAAAATCACGAATTGAACATTCATTAGAAAAGCAGTTGAAAGAAAGTGTTAAAAGGACTTATTGATATTGTTTGTTTTCTCGACGAAAATGAACTTAGTTTTTAGAGGTCATACTGAATCTCGAAGCGTTGCTAATAGGGGCAATTTTATCAATTTAGTTGATTTATTAGCAAAATACGATACAATTTTAAGTAACCATCTGGAACACTCCACGATATTTCGCGGTACATCAAATCATATTCAAAATGATTTGATTCAGTCGATAAGCAATATTGTTTTAGAAAAGATCAAGCAAGAAATAAAAAAGCTCCTTTTGTTGCAGTTATGTTAGATGAAACAACCGATATTACGAATATTAGTCAGTTGTCAATCGTAGTACGCTACATAAATCCAAATGGGAAATTCCAAGAGCACTTTTTAGGATTTTTAGACGTAGCAACGCCATGAACGGCCGCAGCTTTATATACTATAGTTTGTCAGATAGTCGATGATCTACAGTGTGGTGCCAAACTTATCGCCCAAAGTTATGATGAGGCCGCTGTAATGGCTGGTGAATTGGGGGGGCCTGCAGGCCAAAGTAAAAGAGACTTTTCAGAATGCAATATTTGTACATTGTTTTGCGCATCGATTAAATTTAGTTCTAGCTCAATCTGCAGCGTGTTTTAAAGAGTGCAAAGTGTTTTTTTTCAAGTATTAGTGGAATGGCTGCCTTTTTTTCAAAATCATCAAAACGGACACGAGAATAAAAACTTTTTCAAGAAATTTAACCAGTGAAGAGCGGCTTTCAAAATTGTCCCTGTTAACAATAGAAAGTGACTTTGTGAAGATGTCCAAAAATTCAAACTTTTACGACGAAGTTATTTCCGACATCGCAAAAAAGGAGAGGCGGATTAAGCTACATTGTAAATAGGTAGGTATGTGCATGTTAACTACTTAACAAACTCTCTATTTCGCTGCGGGTTCAATCCTCGCCACCGGCGCTGGCAATGTCGGTGGATATGGTTGTGTCTGCGTTTTTTTCATAAGTGTAACCCTCGCCCGTGCAGCTTCGGCTTTGGAATCGGGGGTTGTCTAATTTTTGTGGTGTTTTTATGTTTTATGTTTATTGAGGAGTGGCGGTCCTACAAGTGTACTTTTTTCTAGATATCATAACTTTGCAGCTTTCGACATTTGTTTTAAAATGAGTATACGGAAGCCACGTCCCTTTTCTTAAAATAATTTTTGCCTCGCTTCGCTCGGGGCCTCGCGCTAACCATCACTCTATATCACAAACTGCTTCCCCTGTATCAAAACTCACCGCACGCCCCTGATAAACACTAGGAGTTGTATTTGATGAGAAAGTCTGATTTTATTCGTACATTTCTAAATTAACTCAAAGAGCTTATATTAGGTTGAAAGTCTTGTATGCAAACAGATACATAATGAATTAAAACTTAGAAAAAAACTTTGTGAATCCATAATCATACCTGTTTTTGATTATTGTGACATTGTCTACTTTCCATGTTTAGATGTGCTTACGTAAAACCGTATACAAAGGTTACAAAATCTCTGATGCCGATTTATATACAATCTGCGGAAATTTAACAATGTATCTCATGAATTTAGTATAAATTTCGTGTCGCATTCTCTTTAATATTTAGAAAATGCCTCGGCAAATTCAAATATATGATTTGCATACATAGCAAGTATTTTTTTTACCTGCTTTTTTCTTTACTGCTTCCATCACACCACATTAAAAAACAAAGAATTAATAAATAAAGTATCTAAATACACACTAAAAGCACAGTAAAACTGACAAAAGTATATATAATCTGTAATGTAGTAAGCGCACGAAACAAAACCACAGAAAAGCTTACACTTCCTAACAAAACGTACCTACCTCAGAATAGTCGGGCCTATAGGCCACTAATTATTGTGAGCGATAAGCCGAGATTAATCTATTGATTCTGGAAACCTGTTGATATGGATAGTTCACGATGCATGTTGTATGTTCACCCTCTATCTTTGCTCGCTAAACTGCATTACAAGGGGCCGGCTTTCAAAAGTTTAGGAAAAATGTATAACAAAATACTTTTATAGTGTTAAGATTAGCTTGTTTATTAATTAGCCTCTGTTTTATACATTGGCATCCTTAAAATGTGAGGTTAAATGTAAGAGAGCATCCCGTAATATCTGTTATTAATTATTTTTATTATAAATGCAATTATTTGTATTTATTCACCTGTTAATGAAGTCTTTTTATTATTATTATTATTTACGTTTTAATGCTGCATACAAGTTAATATAGACTTGAAAAGTGCATAGAATACATAATAAATGTAAGTTAAAAAGTAAAAAATCACAAATGTTTTTCATATAATATTTAATAAAATAATAAATAAAGAAAATATGACAAAACCGTCTTGGCTAAAGAATAAATAGCGAAGTGCACATTATATGATTGGCTGTTTAACTGGTTGGCGGCAACTATAAATTATTCTACAACTTTTAAATTAAAATTTGTAACGGACAATTTTTTTAAATAGCAACCACATATATATCGATTACATGTACAGTGTTCCCCGGGATAGAGTTCATAATACTTGAAAATTTTTAATTTTCAATTTCGAAAACTCAATCTTTATATTAAGTTGAGCTTATTTTGAAAATTCAAAAGCTGTAATCAAATGTTCGAAAAATTATATAGGATGATCAAAAACTTAATACGTGTGAACAGTAAACTAACGATATTTTCTCTTTAGAGAAAAATGTCATAAACAATTTTTGTTCGTAATTATAAAACCGACTTAAATTAAGAATTTCGTTGAAATGGAAGACCAGTATTTTCAAATTAATGCTGAAATTCTTGCAGCATAAACATTTCTATTTTTGATTTAAAAAAAATGTATTCTTTATAACAAATTTTACATTTTATGATTACGAATAACAATAGGGAACTTGCACATTTTTTTTTACTTCATAAAAATGTTCTACAATACTAAAAAATAAGATATGCAAAATATGACGCCTTAATTCCCAATAATAAATTTGTTATAAATTATTAAAGTTTCGCGCGCGAGCGAACCGTTTCAAACAGGTTCAAAAGCGCGGGAGTTGTCGTGACATCACACCATACAATTTACAAGCGACGACGGAGATCCCAGTATTCCCCCCAGCACTCGACCACTTGATTTCAGATAAATTTTAAGTGTATACTTAAAATGGAAACAAAAATTCATTATTTTAAATATTGCATTGTACCGTTGTGTAAGAATACTACAGTGAAAGTGCCAGATAAAATATTTATAATATTGCCAGAATTAATATCGCTCGCAGAGAAAAAATCATTTCGTTCGTCATCGACTCTGAACAACTTTCAAAATGTCCGTCTGTTCATCTGTCCGTCCGTCTGTCCGTCCGTCACGTTTCTTGTAAGCACGATAACTAAAGAAAGAAAAGTCCGATCGAATTGAAATTTGGGCTATAAGTTAGTGTTAGCTAGAGGAAGAAATCCATTGTTTTTGAAAAAAAATCAAATAGTAAATAAAAAGTTATAGGACATTTTATTTAAAAATATAAATCTACAGAGGGTTGCAATTTTCAATGTGCTACTAAAATTGAAGTAATTTTCTATAGACACCAAAATGCTGTAAAATATACTACCACAAATTTCGCCTACGCAGTCGGCATCATTGGGAGATGAAAAAAAAATTGAAAATTAAATATGTGATCAATATATTAGGTATTGTAAGAATGAATCTTAGTTTATACTATAAAATATACTGCCACGCGTTTCGCCAATACAGTCGGCACCATCGGGAGAGAAAATTAAATATGTAGTCAATACATTAGGTATTGTAAGAATGAAGTTTATAAGACAAACACAAGATTCTTTTCAAAAAACTGCGAAAAGTATCCTACAGAATGTGCAACAATTATATAAAAGTTCAATAACACTACTGTCTGCGAAGAGTAGAATGTTTACCTCGAGTATATATAGTATATTGCAAATACCTTTCCCTTGCCCTTTAATTTATTCTATTCAAATCTTACATTTATCTATTATGTGAATGATAACACGACACAATCACTTATTTCCCTTGCCCCAAAACATAGTACGAAAATACCTACGATAGGTAATTATACATTTGCGCAACATTTCCTTTGCAGCAAATGTCTTCTATAGAGACACTTTACGCGTGTGTACAAAAAAAAAACACGAAAAATATAGAAGTGGCCGTTGTAAAGAATTACCCTAAATTCTTTCAAACATAAGACTAAGTCTGCTAAAAATGCTTAGTTGCGACTAAGCATTTTGTAGTTATTTCTTTTTATTCCGTGATCAAGTCATAAATATTTTATGTTTATAAATTATTACTAAAAGCTAAAAAAATACATACTTCTCTGCCTTGACCCTGCGGACCTCTCCAAAGGAAAAACTTTCACTATTTTGTATAAAAGATGCCACCATAAACATATCCACTTTAGGCAAATTTTCAGATTAGCCCTTTGAAAAACCTTGATCAGTCATTTTAAAATATCTGTACAACTACAATAAGCGGTACTATAAAACACAATTATATATTTATATCAGAACAGTCACTAACAAATCAACCACAGTCTAATAACACCATATTATACATATGTTTATATAGAATGTCATACTTTGTTAATTTGTTTGTATTATTATTTTTAAGTATTTTATGAATGAATTGATTTTTAGTTTTCTTTTTTCTGTATATATGTATATATTAATATAAATCTTACCCTGTACCCCATACAAGTTGTAAATAATCTACTTAATTGTGAATAAAGATTTTAAATTGGTAAACATCTGATTGTGTTGCTTCCCGGCGCGACGACTACCAAATATTGTATGGTGTGACGTCACAGTCGATAGTAGCTCGTTTCGGGCCACTTCAATTTTATCACTGTTTAGATCCTTCATACTGATCGCGTGGAATTAGAAATCTTATTTTTTTTGTGAAGTACACGTTTTATTACAACGTTACGCTATGTTTTTTAGTATTATTTTTATTTTTTAAAATTATAGGCAAGTTCCCTATTGCTTATGACATTTTTCCCTAAAAAGGAAAATATTGGTACCCAGTTTACTCTTGAAAAAATTTCACATTTTTTAAGTTTCTTATCACCCTATATAATTTTTTGAATATTTGATTGTGGCTTTTGAATTTTCAAAATAAGCAAATCATTTTATGAGGAATAACATTTTCGAAAAATTGAAAATTAAAAAATTTATAAGTATTGTAAACTCCATCCGGGGACACACTATATAATGCAGAATCATATACATATTGAAAAAACTAACTTATATTCTAGTTAGACATCCCCCATTATGCATTATTAACAGAATACACGTGGGATAATTACAATTGCCCTATTTATGATTGTGTGTAACGCTTAAAAACTCGTTAAATCCGAAATTTAATGAAGTATTCTGGGTGAAAATGACACAAACATGATGTTTTCGTGTTCTGAATCTAAATTATGGATTAGCTTATCATCATCTACTATGGTAGTAAAATCGGCACACAATATATACATCAAGAAAAGGGGAATGAATTATGATTTACAAAATATTAAACTTAGTTTCACTAATGTTTTTAGAGTTATTCAATCGTGACCACATGTAGTTCACGTAAAGTGTAAATAACTAAAAATTAATATATTTTATACAAGTAGCATGCACCTAAAGTGGTGCATTATTTCAATAAAAATTTTACTAGAAATTTTTTGGAAAAACGCTTGAACGTTAAATCATGTTTTATTAAGTATCATTTTCTGAGAAATCTTAATTTTTTAAAGCCAAATTTGTCAAAGTTATCCCCTCACCGATATTTTAGTTTAAACTTACAGCATAATCAACTAAACTAATGCTCGAAATTTGCCTCGAGTAATATTGAAAACGAAAAATAAACTTCCTGAACGTTTGTAATTCACAACCTGCCTATTTTAATGCAGTCTGGCGAGCGGACATGCGACATGAACTGAGAACTACACGTGCCAACAAATTTCCACCGAGCAGCAGGTTATCTTAGCTTATCACTAGGCACAGTAATCGGTGGCCTCTAGGCGCAGCTTTTCTGAGATTCAGTCTCGAAGCAGTCAGTGTTGTAGTGGCAATCGCGGAAATAGGTACGTTTTGTTAGCAAGCTTTTCTGTGGTTTTATTTCGTGAGTTTACTGCATTCCAGGTTATACATACTTTTATTAGCTTTACTGTGCTTTTACTGCGTATTTATATACTTTATTTATTTTGCCTGAGACAGTATACCGCTTCTTTTGCGTGATGGACATTCCCAAGTGTTGGACGTGCAATTGACTTATTTGTGTGCAAATATTATGACTTTGGTTGTAGAAAGTTCATTTTCAAAATATGCCATACTATTTACATCCCGGCAAAGAAGTTCAGCAGAGGGTAATATAGAAGGTTTATTAATGATAAAGTATACCCTTATAACCATAAACAACTGTTAATGGACCTGATATAAGAGGTAAGTCTTTGTAAGTTACATCAGGCCCGTCACCGTCACCATTCAATTTCTTAAAACGGACCAACTTTTACATCTGGCGGAATAAGATGGGTTTCTTGTCGATTTCTGTTAAGTTTTCCCTGCTGTTAGGCCTATCTTACCAGACCTTGTCACTGGGACAAAGTCGAAAGACACTGAATCTTTTAATCGAAGTTCTGACAGGCCACTGCATACTAAAAAGACATTGATAGGTGTTGAAGAAGACCCACATGTCCAGGATACGGGATTGATGAGGAAACGTCTTACTACTTCCTGGGGCAGTTTGAAGCATTCGGGCGCCCGAGGCATAGCATCTTCGGTACCGAGGAGCTTCTAAGGATGAGATGAGCTCCCTCATATTGAGTAACGTACTGTCCTTCATTAGAAGATATGAAAGATTTGACGAGGGAGCAAGAGAAGTACATGGCTGAGGGGATGGCGGGGGGTGAGTAAAAGGGTCTGTCTGCGGCGTCAGCCTCCTCCACCATTACCATTCGTAGGTCGTACTATTTAAGTAATCCTACAAGATAAATTGATTGTCGTTAGATCTTGTGGCCTTGCAAGCCACTCTGTGGATCCTCTCATACCAACCCATCTATTTGGGAAGTTTGATCCAAGTAATGGCAAACTTTGGCGCCATTGTTAAGAGAAGGGTACCATCTTGCTGATCTGAATCTTCTTGATTAAGGTATAAAAATTCTAAAACGGGAATAAATTTAAATTGAAGAAATTCCACTGCCCAGCTAGTGTTTCGTGGAAGAAATAAGGTCCTAGAATCTGATTCTCTAATATCCCATCTGAGGACGTTGAATGTGCGTCTGCAACATCCATCCTATAGTTCATGCAGTAAGTGTACTTTATAGGGATATTTCACACTGAAATATTTGTGAAGAGATAGTTTTCTCAATATTACAATTTAAAGCATGACTTCTGAAACTTCCATATGGATTTTCTTGAATAGTGAGTAATACGTTATGTTTAACCTCGGGGCACATAGTCTAGTAGCAGAATGAATGTTAAAATCGTTTCAGAATTGTTTAACGTAAAGGAGTATTTATAAGTTTTATGAAATAAAATTGTTAGGGATTTCCATTCATGATCACATATATAATTTTATAACACTTTTATTTTAAAGTTTTATGATTATTTCTATTAAAAAAAAAGTGTAGCTATTAAAATATTGAAACGTTAATAATACAAATGCACTAAATAATATTGAAAATATGGAACGGAGAAAATACTAGCAGAATGAAGTTTAAAAATCATAGTACTTCCCACAATTGTACATGTGATTGCTATCATAAGTTTTAAATTTCTGCAAGTTAATTTTCGCATATATTAAGCAATTGTATAATAATATGTAAATACCGGATGCTGTCAGAATTTTCTTTGTAATGAAAAATTTCAGTTTGCAGTACAAAGACTTTTTCCAGTTGGCTTGATCTTCATGAGACACAAATATGAAAAGACAAATGAGAGTACGCCAATACATAGTAAATATCAACAAGTCCTATCTCATCCAGAGTATGTTCTAATTGCAGTAAAGCAAAATACGCCTTATTGAGGTTACTGCCCATCTTATTATCCTGCAGTTCCCAAGACAATGAATCATCTATACAGGGAGTCTCAACAAGAACTGCATCGATCGATATAGGGAAAAGCACGCACCAGAAAATTTTAAAAATTTAGAAAACTACTAATGGTAGTGTGGTCAATCCAACTAAAATAATTACAAGCATCTTGCATTTCCGGTTATACCGGAAGTCGATACCATCTTGCTTATTTTAAATAGAATACCCTGTAAATTTTAAAGTTTTAGAAAAGAGCATAAATTTCTCAGTCAAAAACATGGACACCCTATGTCTACGCCCAGGCGTTTCAGAGATATTTGACATTTTAAAAATATTTTGACAGGTGTAATGGTTTACAATAACCTTTCTAACTTTCTTCGTGTGAAAGATACTCATTTGCTTTTTGGCATGCGGAAAGACTATAAAGTGAGCTATGCTCTACAGTTTAAAGAAATTGAATGATAGTATACCAAGTGTTCCATTTTTGCCTTTACATTTTGTAAACTTCAAACCGCGAAAACTTGCTTGTCAAATAGAACATCCTGTCTTTTTTTACATCAAGTTATGTATAATTAAATTCCTTTTTTTCTGATATATCATTGTGGGGGTTTAAGTTGCAACTTTTTGAAATATTTGCGATTTTCTTATAAATTCAAGAATTTTTATTAAAAATTTTATCAAATCAGCCATGATTAGAAACATCAGTAATGTCAGTCATTCCCTTATGTCAAAAAAAGAAACAGATTTCCCAAGAAGAGGAAATTTTTGTGAATTTATTCTAATAAGGTCTGTAGGTGACGATTCTCATTTGAAAATATTATGAAGCTAAATTTACCAAAAATGGACTTTTTAATCGACACAATTCACATTATTGTAGTGACTTGAATCCTCATGTGTTCAGGGAGCGAAGTTTTCAAGAATGTTGGCAGTTTAATGTTTACTGTTCTATAAGAAACGATAAAGTGGTGGCATTAGAATTTATCAGGAAAATTTAAACAGTAAGTTATAAAGATTTCTTCTTCTGCTAATATGTATAGTTAATTTTTTTGTTTTTGTTTTTTTTTTAGGTGAGAGATCTAAATATTTTACAAAATTTGAATAATAACTATTTAGAAAATTTACCTCTCGCCGAACATAGAAATATTTTTTATCAGCACGACGGTGATCCCCCACATAACGGGTATTTGATAAATAATTTTTTACAAAATACTTTTTACGATCAATGGATCGCCAATAATGGACCTTTCCTATGGCCTCCTGGCTCGCCCGATTTATCAGTTTTAGATTATTTTATTTGGGGAACTATTAAAAATAAAGTTTATGAGAGCCCATTAACAATTATTGAAGATTGTATGCAGAGAGTAAGAAATGCATTTCAAAACTTATCACACGATTCAATTAGAAGAGCTACTCATGAAGAACTAATCCGAAAGTGCGAAAAATGTGTGGAGGTTCAAGGACGGAATTTTGAACAATTATTAAATTAAAATGGAATCATGTTTTTAGTTGATTTTATCTTAACTATTTTAGTTTATGCAAAGTGTCTTTAATCCAATTAATAGGCATGTTATAGTGTTTAGTGTTATTTTCCGTTTTTGTGGATATCTAGTAACAAATGTACTACAAGTTCTTGATATTACTTTATCACATTCTCCATAAATAATAAACAAATTCAAAAAGTCTTCGTGGGTGTAATTTAAACACGATGACATTTTTTGATATAAGAGAATGACTGATATTACTGATTGTTTCTAATCATGGCTAATTTGATAAAATTTTTACTAAAATTCATGAATTTCTAAGAAAATCGCAAATATTTCAAAAAGTTTTAACTTAAACCCTCACAATGCTTATATAAAAAAAAGGAATTTAATTTTACATAACTTGATGTAAAAAGATACAGAGTGTTCTATTTGACTTAAGCAAGTTTTCACGGTTTGATGTTTATAAAATGTAACGTCAAAAATGGAACACTTGATATACTATTATCGAATTTCTTTAAACTGAAGAGCGTAGCTCACCTTATGGTCTTTCCTCATGCAAAAAACCAAATGAGTATCTTTTACATGAAGGAAGTTATAAAGGTTATTGTAAACCATTACACCTGTTTTCAAAATGTCAAATATCTCTGAAACGGCTGGGTTTAGGCATAGGATATTCTACATGTTTTTGACTCAGAATTTTATGTTTTTTTCGAAAACCCTAAGATATATGGGGTGTTCCATTTATAATAAGCAAGTTGGTATCGACTTTCGGTATAACCGGATGCTTGTAATTATTTTAGTTGGATTGACCACACTGCCGTTAGTAGCTCCTTATATTTTTAAAATTTTCTGGAGCGTACTTTTCCCTGTATCGATCGATGCAGTTCCTGGTGAGACACCCTCTATAGGTACCCAAAAATTTTGTAAAATTGCTTAAGCTTAGAGCATTTAATGACAAATTTTCTTAGCTTAGAACTTATAAAAACACTTTTTTTTCTCGTTTAATGTTAGCCTACCTGCTCTGAGCAAATTTTTCATGTCATATTGACATATTTATCTAAGCTATTACAATTTGAAGCAGGATACAGTGACTGAAATGTCATCCGCATACACAATTGTCAAGTCTTTTTTATATGATAGTAAATGTTATTTATGTAAAATAATATGGGCCCTAGAATGTACCCTTGTGGAACACCTAAGTTAATATCATTGTATATCAGACTCATCTTCATTATATTTAACTTAAAATTAAACAGTTTAATAATTGGATAATTCTTGGTGTGGTTGATTACAGCATTTACCAGTTTCCATGCAATTACCACATGTGTCATATGAATAATTCTTTAGTTTTTCTAAATCTAATTCTAAATTCCGTGCAGGTATATTTAATAAAAATGAATGAGAGGTAATGAAGCAATAACTGAATTTGAAATAATTTAAGATCGCTGAATTTTTTTTTTTTTTAATTAATTTATTACAATCAAACTACAGGAAATATCGATTTTTAAACAAAACAATCTTAGTTAATTTATTTCTGACCGTAGTCGTACTTATATCCAACATTTTCGAACATTCATTATTAACTAATTCTAATTTTAAAATAGAGCTTAAGTATTAATTTTACAACTTGGATTGAATGATGTTCTAATATATTATTTACGTAACAAAATTATTGGTTTTTGAACAAAACAATTGTGGTTAATTTACTTCTCATCCTAGTAAATTTTTATCCAATGTTTTAGAATATTCATAATTAATTCTAATTTTGAAATAGGGCTGAATTATTAATTTTACGTATTGATTTGCACAGTTTTCTAAAATATCATTTATATAATAAATTTATTTATTTTTGAACAAAACAGATTTCATAATTTTTATAAAATATGTATCATCTTATAAATGATCACCAAAATAATCAAATATCGAAGTATGAATATTCTTATAACTCCATAAGGACTTTTCTTTTAATACCTTCAGAGGAGAGTTTAATGTTGTAATTCTTTTCCTCAATCTTCGAACAATTTCTCGAAGAGTGTTCAGATTTCTCTTTTGAAGTTTGACTCTCATTGCTTTAAAATTTCTTTTGACTTTTTCCGGCGATGAAAAATCATCAGTGTTAAAATTGCAAGCATCCTGCCTTTTCCTAGAAATTATTAAATGTATTTTATATGATACATTACTTATTTATAGGTTTTTTTCACTGAATATATTGCATATTGACTAATTATCAACTAGCATTGTGCTTACGTTTTCTTGCCCACAAATTAAGTTTTTCTTCGTAATGGGAATTAGGACCAACTATAAAATTCTGAATTTATCCTTCTTTAGTCATATTAATTAATACATACTCCGTCTTTGAAGCAGCTAACGTACTAGATGAGTATACAGGCTCAGCACCAGGTGTTTTAGTATCATTTGGACCACCGCTTACTGAAGTGAGGAAAACAGTTAATAAATTAACTATTTTTAATTTACTTATTATTTACCATTCATATTAAGAAAACTTTCCAATCCAGGATTACCGTTTTCTTTATTTGCTGATGGGATTTCAACTATAGTGTATTTCCTAAACAAAACAATTTCAGTTTGTTATAATAAAAAAGTAATAAATTTTACTCAGGGCCGGTTGTATCCACATGGTTTAGCCTAAGTTCAACTGTACTTCGTTTAAAATCAAAGGTTATGATTGTTACAAAAATCGTAACACTGGATTTTAAACGAAGTTCAGTTGAATTTTGCCTGAGCCACGTCGATACAACCGGCCATTAGGATCAGTTGTACCAACTTAGTTTAGCCAAAGTTCAGCTGAACTTGGTTTTAAATCCAAGGTTACGATTGTTCCAACAATAGTATCCTTGGATTTTATATCAAGTTCACCTGAACTTTGGTTAAACCATATTCATACAAATGGCCCTTACAGTTTCTATGTATTGCTATGGAAACTATTATTTTCAGTGTTACTTGGACCCAGTTTTTCAATGCCTAGTTAGCAAAAGTATCCATCTGTTAGTGTGAAATGGGTGAATTCTATTGGCCAAGAAGACACTAACTGACATAATTTAGCTAACTGTGTATTGAAAAACCGGACCTTAATGTAAGAGTGCTTAAAGATCATGAATTTTGAATCTAAATGAAAATTAAAATTTAAATTTCTACTAATTTACAATCACTAAATTAAAGGAGTAAGTTTTACGATAGGTAAAAATTTTACCTTTTTGAAGGTCGAGGTATAGTTAAGGCTTCATTGTTTTCATCTGATTCTAAAGTAGTTTTAGTTGAAGGTGATTAAGAATATTCTGCTTCCTAGAAAAATCCAAAAATCAAAAAACTGGCAAAACATGTGTTGTTGGGTATCAAATTTGTCCGAAATATTAGTTCTAAAAACCTACCTCTTTCTTCTGGGAGAAACTCTGGAGGTCTCTATGACAGTAAAATCTGGAGTGAAATTATTAAATATGTTTTTAGATAATGTCCAAACAGTGAATTAATAGAATAATTTATATCTAGAACGTGACTCTTGAAATGTCCTAAAGAAATTGGACAATTTAAAGAACAACAATTTAAAACTTTAAAAATGTTTATGGTGATTTTGACCGACTACTATATTTCAAAGAAAAATGTTTCTTTACTTGAACTGACTGCAATCTTTTCACCAGTGCCAAGAGGGCATTAATCATCATCCAATTGGTAATAAAAATATTCTCAGCTTATTCAGTTGTGAAATTAATTATCAAGGGTAATTCCACAAGATTTTATTATAAGACTTCACTGTAAAAAATATCGTTGAAATCAGAATTATATTATCTTTCTAATGGTGTTATAAAAAAAATTACAGTTATAATTTAAGATAAGAAATTTATGTGCCAAAAGGACACTAAATGTCATCCGATTGGTACTAAAAGCCTTTTTAGCTCGGTACTCATGGATCTATAATAAAATATACATCTATGACGGCACTAATAATATCCTTGTGCCAAATTTCAGAAAGATCGGTTCAGTACTTTTGGTGCTACCGTGCTTACACGCACTCCTTGAAACACCTATAATATCCCCCCACACACGCACACACACAATGGACATTAAAATCATCTTTTCCTGTTTCCTATACCTCGAATCGTAAATTCTGGTTTTCTCCCAATTTTCGATTCTGGACCAATTACAATAACTTCTCCATTTTCATGGGTCAGGTTAAAAGACAGGACATTTCAAGAGGGTTATGGTATATGAAGACCAAGAACATACAGATTTTTTTTACATATTTTTAACAGGAATACTTTACTTTTACAGATAATATTGAATGATTTTTAAATAGAAGCCATACTTTAATAAACCTAATTTAGAACAGCATTTAACTTGTATGTACGTTTATGTTTAGAACGCTTAAGTAACAAGACGTCATGATAGTTCGAGTTCCACAGTTTTATATAACAAATTTCATCTTTTAATTCGATTTGATGGAAACCATGGAATTCATCTTACCTAAGCTGCTGAGATGAATGCGTAGTTGGAAAAAATGTTATGAAACAGCACCCTTCTTTAAATATTTTCGCCCACTCGGTTTAATTGTAAATTATTTTCATTGAAATGTGTTGAGCAAATATTAGCACGTTTGGGAAGATATTTATCCTCATCAAATCTAACTATGTTGAACCAGTTTTTCTGAAAAAACAAAAATTTGTTCTTATAAGGTAAATTATTCTCTAATATATTCACTAATATTCCCATTTCAATTCTGATTCGATTTCTCATTAAATTTAATTTTCATCGCAGCACTTTTCTATTTTTCTGTCTAAACATTATAGTTAACTACCTAGGTGTACGCCTATTCTACTACAAAACAATATACGTATGGGCTCTTATAATCCAGTCTTTTGCATACCTGGCACTGTCTCACAAATGCACTTATATGTCAAATATAACTGATTAATAAAGAACAATACACAATTTTCACAAAAAATAAGGCAAACTGACAATGTAAACTTCCTCCAACTTGCATCCAACTATTATGAGACTTTGCCACGATTCTGAAAATTCAGAAAATCAATTGGGAATATACAAATTACACAAAGTAAAAATATTTATGCGTATTTGGAATGTCATAATTTTTTATGACGTAAGTTTTTACTTACGTATTAAATTTGATAAAATTATTGTTAAATATTCTTTCACTTTATATTACTATGTAAATATTAAATAAATTGCAGCACACCACAGTGATTTGTCATTATTCTGTTTGTATGTACTGACAACGTTGTCTGTTTATTCATTAGAATGTGATTTTTAAGTGGACAATATAACAAATGATATAATACTATAACGCTCTTGCTGATATATCCATGATTCATATGGCTACTAATTGAGATGCGTAAAGATCCATACAATAAAGTTATAATCCTGTTACATATTTTTACTTTCTTATACCTAATATAACCCTAGAACGGTATCGTACGTAAAATTTACGCATATGTATTATTAATTTTTGTGCTGTATAGCAATCCGTACGCGGCGTATTTAGATGAACAAGCAAATACGCAGGTTTTATGTTTTACCTATTTGGTACCGATTTTACCTTCTAGTATGTCTTTATTTTTCAGATTTTAGCTGATGCAAGTAACAAGAAAATATTCACATTTGTCGTTAATGCAGCATAAGACGATTTAATCGGAAAAACTGGTTACCAATGGCTTTCCAAGCCAATTTCCAATGAGAAAGGTAAAACTCCATCTAAGAACATCATATACGTGAAGCCTGGACCTACGAAATATACTTGATCCCGTACGCGCATTTCAAATATTTTTTTTAGACGATATTCTGAATATCATAGTGGAATATACCACTCAAAAGATTTGTTCTGCAAGACAAAAGTACAGTGACGAAACAGCAGCATTTTTTGAAACAAGTTTGGAAGAAATAAAAGCATTACTTGGGTTATATATTCTGGCTGGAGCTTTGAAAGATAATCACTTGGTTACTAAAACTATGTTTGATACTACTTTTTGTGGGACGAGATATAAAGCAACAATGAGCCAAAAGCGCTTTGAGTTTCTGACAGCTTGTTTACGTTTTGATGACAGCAATACACGCGAGGAAAGAAGACTAGTATCTAGATTTGCACCGATAGAAAACATCTGGAATCAGTTTATAGATGCATGTAGAAGCTCGTCCAAATCAGGTTCGTATGTCACTTTCAATGAACAACTGGTAGGATTTCGTGATCATTGCGCATTTCGAATGTACATACCAAACAAACCAGCAAAATATGGCCTGAAGCTTGTTCTGTTATGTGACGTATCTACAAAATATTTGATAGACGCATCTCCTTACATTGAAAAGTCAACTGAAACAAATGGACTTCCATTAGCGAAACATTGAAATATTAACAAAATCAATACACGGATCAAACCGTAACATTACAATGGATACCTAACTGGTTCACCAGTATTCTCTTGTCTGAAAAGTTATTGACTGCTCCTTACAAACTCACTCTTGTTGGAACTTTGAGAAAAACGAGAAAGAAATCCCAACAGAAATGGCAGAAATAAATAAAGATAGGAAATTATATACTTCCATGTTTGCATATAATGCAAAGGCAACCCTAGTATCGTACAAGCCTAAAAGTACCAAACATGTTTTTTTTACTGTCTACCATGCATGAAACAGGAACTATAAATGAAACAACACACAAACCAGATATAATACATACCTACAATTCCACGAAGCATGCCGTTGATACATTTGATTAAATGTGTCAAAACATGAATTGTAATCGCAAAACCAAAAGATGGACAATGTGTATCTTTTATAATTTATTGAATATGACGTGCATCAATTCCTTTGTAATATATAACTATAACGTTATTACACGTGGTGGAAAGCCCGTAGCAAGAGATAAGTATATGCAGGATTGCACGTCAGGTTGATACAATCTTGGCGTCACGTTTGGCTCAAAATCCTAGATTTAGTATTCCTTTACGCAGGACGATAGAAGAAGTGCTAGGAGAAAAACAGTAACCTGAATTACAGCAATGTTCAGAATCCCAGAAAGGCCGTCGAACTTATTGTCACATATGTCCATCAGCAAAAAGAAGTATGACCACGACCTACTGCTTGAAATTCAAGAAACCCATATACGGCGCATATAAAAAAAATATATTCAAAATGTATTTAAGATTTATATAAAAAAAAAATTATTTTATAATTTTCCATTACTTAGTATGTGTTTAAGTTTAAATTGTGTTTTATCAATTTATCTATTCATAGTTTAACGTATTCCTTATAAAAATATACGTAAAATTTACGTATCGATACTAACACTGTATAATAATTGAATATCTATACCTTTCTAGGGATAAGGAAGTATAGTAATCATGAATTTTTTTCGACCTCGAGATTTTGATTGATATATACGTTTTGAACTATCCTGAATCCATTCTGACTATTTTCCGAATGACGTCTGTCGGTGCATGTGTGTGGATGTGTGTATGTATGTGTGTATCTGCGATAACTCAAAAAATACTAATGGGAGACTTCCCAAATTTGGCAGTTAAGATTGTCAACAATATTTTAGGTGACACATTAAATCTGGTGAATGTGGTGCCACCAGAAGAGATATAATGCATTTCTGGACGAATCTCGACGAATTATAATAAAAAACATAACTTTATGAAAAAAATCTGTCCACATGTCTGTAGTATTGCAGTAGCAGCCACAGTTTTTGAGATAAAGCTTTCAAATTTGGTACATTAGTTCTAAAGGCCAAAGACAATGAAAAATTCGGTGATAAGCAAAATTGGCCAGCTTTTTTGTATTGGACTTTACAAAAAAAAATATGTTCTTGATGAAAAATAAATCATGTCTACTGTATCAACCGATTAAAATATATTTTCCAAGTACTTAAATAAAACTGATGTAAACTGAAATATTTTACACATTTGGCGTCATAAAATGGGGTAAGGAAAAATTTAAGAGTTTGATGAAAGATCTAATTTAGTTACAAAATTGTCAATGTCAATAACAAAAAATTAATTAAAGCTGTTTTTTTTTATTCAGCGTATTGATATGCTTATAAGCGGGCAGTTTTTCTTGGTTAAGCAGTGAGGTCATATATGAATGCGCTTCAATACGCCGTCAAGCGTCCTCTGAGAACGCTAATAAAATGTATTCAGGAGTGGGGATAAATCATCTTGTTATTCTTGTAGAAGTTGAATGTGAGGTTATTGATATCTGTATTTTTGAAATGTCAAACTGAAGCGTTCAATTTTTTGTGGAAATCAGTTTCGTGACGTCATCGTACAATGCGCTGGTAAGCTCACGTTTAATACGCTTAATCAAAAAAAACCAACTTAAATATATGACATGAATTATTATTGACAGTATCGAATGACTCTGATAATTAATTATTTAAAAATTTTAATGAAACATTTCAAGGTACGCTATTGAAATTTAACTGAGGTAAGTGAAGAATTAAATAGAATTATTTTTTTTAGATCAGGATGATATATACTGGTATAAGAAAGTTATGTGCTGGCCACATCAGATACTTTTTTATTAATTAACGAGCATTATTTGCCGATAATTCTTGATATCTTCTTCATTCTCTTGCCTAAATATATGAATTAGAGAGGAAATTTGAAGCTCGTCTTGGGAGTAACCTTCATTACTGAATTATTAATAAGATGCAACAGTTGATCTTATTTCTTGAAGAAATGCTTTTTAGGATTTCACTCTTATTCCAACGATACTAGCAGATTTCTTACTTTTTTTACTCATTCGTTATGAAGTTAGTAAGTTCAAGTTTTGACCTATCGAATCCTTATTGTATAAAAACATAGTGTGTATTATTTCCTTTTTATTATTATCTAAATATGTCTTGTTTTGTAACTGTAACTAGCCGAAGTATTCACAAGCACATCAGAAGCACCTTGAGGAAGCTCAACGATTTTTTATAGACTATTGTGGGAGGTGGTGTCGTCATTTTAATTCTTCAATGGAAGCTTTGTATATAACCTTGAATGCTATAATTTTATCAATGGCAATTTTATCAATAATAATTGTTGGCGACGGTGTGGGCGTCGCGACCTCTTAATATATATATTTTTTTTGTAGACAGAATATTGGTAAATGAAAATTTATTTAATACAGTATGTTCTAAGAAATTTAATATAATAGAATACTTGTATGTTCTTAATAAGGATGAAGAGGTTATTTTTAATACCCCAAAAAAATTGTATGTGTTGTTTAAATATTACGATTTATTCAGTATCTATATAAAATCCTGAGAAATTTACACACTTGTCTTTATAACGGTAAAAGATAAATACAATGTATGTAGGTATCTATGAAACTTAAAATTCAAAAATAGTTTGTCGGCTCGTGTCCCTATAAAAACTATTATAAACACAACCAAATTAAATTTTAAGTGTGGAATTGACCATAAGGAATAACTTACGAACTTTAATAATGTTATTCCTTATTAACTGTTATATCTAATATTTAACTATAATTGTCGTTGTAATATGCACAAACTAACGTTCAGTGCAAAGCAATGAAATAGAAAGAACATCAATTGCCTATTTTTCAAGAAAAATTCAATGTGCAATCAGATTTTTAGCTATCTCTTTGTTTTTGCGTTAATTTTTTTTTCTCCTTTTGTACCGATTTTTAAATTTCCTTATATCTCGTTTAGAAAGAAATATTTTAATTTTTTTTTGTGTTTTATACCGTTTTCACGAGGATTTCAGTGACCCTCTTTTTGTTTTCAAATAATTTTTTTTCTTCAATAGTCTCACGAAGTCCTTGTGAAAAACTTCATAGGATACAAAAAATATTTTGAAAAGCTTTCATTCTAACTGAAACACAAGATTCATTACAAAATGAAGAAAACTGAATAATGCGGAAACAAAAGGAAAAAAACTAAAAATTTAATTTTCCATTGAAATTCTCTCAAAAAAGTAGCCCAGGATGTGTTATCGGTTTTCTTGTCCTTACACCCGAAAATCTAAAATCCCATCGTATTTGGTCCACTTTAAACAAGCAGAGGTTAAAATATTAACTAAAACTATTAAAGAAGTAAGAAAGAGAAAAAAATTGAATCCAAATATTAGGATTTACAAAGAAATTGGTTTTGGATTATCAATAGATGATTTAAATAATGTACTTAGAGCAACCCTTGAAAATACTTAACATATATCTTAAGATTAATATTACTATCTCAAACAACTAATATGATGAAGTAATGATATTTACCAATGTGGTAAAAAGAAGACAGCAATCGTCTAGTAATTGCAAATAAAGAGTTGTAGATAGGTAAATCGACTATTGCTGCGCGATTATAGATGTTTTAGTCGCATGATTGACACACGAACTTAAAACTTTATTTTCTAAGAATCACAATCCGTGGTGCATGATTTTTAATCTTTCAAATGCATTCAGCTGTCTAATATTTGTTACATTCCTAATTAATCTTAAATACTAATATCTATTTTATGGTTGTACTCAAACGCATGTTGGGCAACAATAGACTTATCTATTCTACTATATTTGAGATGGGCCATATGCTCTTTGAATCTAGTTTGAATTAATTGTCTAGTTTGTCTAACATACTTTTGATTACAGTCTTATAGCTAATTTCGTAAATCCCAGACTTTACATTTGTTTCAATTTTGTCTAACCTAAAAGTTGTAGTTTATTTCCCAATGATAAACTACTATCATACCTACATGTTTAAAAATCTTACCAATACCACGGGTGAATCGAGGATCGAATGGAGTCGATACAAATTTCGGATACTCTCTTTCATTTTGAAAGGTCGAGGAATTTTGAAGCGACATTAAATTTTCATTTCCTAATTATTTTATCAATTAAACTTACAGAATATCCATTACTCGCAGCTATATCCTTAATCAGTACCTTTTCTTTTTCAAACTTCTCCCTATTGAGGGGGAAACTTAATAGATGAAGGATTAGAATATTAAAACTCGCCATTTTGTGTTATGCACAATGGCGACAGTCCTTAGTGATATATCTTAGAGTACTGGTATCTTTTCTGTATATGTCAAATTCTAACTTATTTTCACTATTTCTAATTATTAATACATCTAAAAATGGTAGTTGTCCAGAGTTTTCAATTTCATATGTGAATTTAACTGACGCGAGACGACTGGTTAATTTAGAAACATACTTGTCAATTTCAGCGACTTTTGTTTCAAACACTGCAAAAATACTGTTACGCCACTGAACTGTGTAGACTGGAAATATGTTACTAGAATTGTACTAGAAGGACCGGGAATGTTCTGGAATGTTCTAGACCGCGTTATTTGAGGTATAAATAAGACGCACGGTGGGCCGAGAGTCAGTCTTTAAGTTGAAAGTGAATGAGTAAAGAAGAAATAAGAGATTTATAAGTGTTTAATTGTGATTATAGTTAAGACAGTCATTAATCTATCATAGTTAATTATTAATTAGTTAATAAAGTAGTGAGTAAGTGTTACCTGGACTTTCAATCAATGAATTTACGAGTATAAGTGTTTGTGGGGATGGTAAGCCAGGCACAAGTGAATTAGTGAGGCTCTAGAACATGCACTTGAGATTGAGGCTGCCTATGAGGATACCACACAATCAGACCAGAGAGTGGCTGTGGGAGAGACCCCGGTAGATAAAACCATGCAAGTCGTATTAACCGAGTTACAAAAGTTGCTTTCACAATTATTCACAAAGACAAATTCCCAGACGAGACAAAAACAACAAAATAGCGGTAGCCCGAATGGAGGTATATGCTGTTATAAGTGTGGCAAGTTGGGCCATATTAAGAGGAACTGTCATGACCTCAACATTCAAGATGTAATATCCGAAGTACAAAAGACCATACAACTACTGATAAACTCGAATCTCCAGCTGAGACAAAACTAAAAGCAAAATAGTGGCAGACAGAATGGAGGAGGCATGCGCTGTTATAAGTGTGGCAAAGTGGGCCATATTCAGAGTAACTGTCGCCAGCGCAAGCGAATGTTGCAGCAATGGAGGAGCCGCAGGAAAACTGGCGAGCTGTTACCTCGGGGATTATGCCTGTTGATAAAAAGGCAGATGGCATTTCCAAAAGACCATGTCAGAAAGACTGCAAGACTTGCTACCATGAGGAAAAACAGCAAGATGCACAAATAGTGAATATCGTTAAGATTTATGTTTCGGATGATTTGACAAAGTCGTTAAGGGAAGCGCAGTTAAACAATAAGGAAACTGGTCCTACTCTAAAATGGAAAGAAAGAGGAACCCGACCCGACTGGAAGGACATTTTAAATAGATCAGTGGGGCTGAAGGCTTTATGGGCACAATGGGACTCCTTTAGAGTAGAGGATGGGCTGTTGATGAGAGCGTGGGAAAATCCAGATGGGGAGGAAAGTTACTTTGAAATTGGTAATCCCCAGGTGTCACGTAGCAAAAGTACATCAGCAAGTGCATAATGGAATGTCTGCACACAGACAAGAAGTAGGGGCACAATGAATCAATATAACGTCGGGGCTCCTTTTGAGCGAATAGCAATAGCAAGTGATCGCATGAAGGCTTGTTATGATCTTAAGGCTAACTCAGGAGGGTACTAGGCGGGAAATCTCGTTTGCTATATAACCCAGGAACGAAAGAAAGGCAGGTCCCCGAAGCTTCACCCTCCTTGGGAAGGACCATACACTGTTGTCACCAGACTAAACGACGTTGTATACCGAATTCAGCAAAGTCTAAAATCAAAGCTGAAGGTGGTGCATATACAGAGACTAGCCAACTATGCAGGGAACAATTAATTGCCTGATCAGGATGTTCAGGCTTAAGGTGGACGCAGTGTTACGCCACTGGACTGTGTAAACTGGAAATATGTTACTAGTATTGTACGAGAAGGGCCGGGAATGTTCTGGAATGTTTGCGTGAATGGATGTATAAATGAGACGCACGATGGGCCGAGAGTCAGTCTTAAGTTGAAAGTTAATGAGTAAAGAAGAAATAAGAAAGAGACTTATAAGTGTTTAATTGTGATTATAGTTAAGACAATCATTAATCTATCGTTAATTATTAATTAGTTAATAAAGTAGTGAGTAAGTGTTACCTGGACTTTCAATCAACGAATCTACGAGTATAGGTGTTTTTGGGGAGAAAAACACGTAACAAAACCATCCACACACCTAGGCTAAACCCTGGGGAAATATTCGAATTCCTTGCTTTGCTTCTGTCTTGAATCTGTTCATGAAGAGACTAGCAATGAATGTTGACACAGAGTTACCCATTGCTGTTCCTTCATGTTGTTCGACTGAATAATCGTTGAATTGAAATCAATTTTGTTTCATGTAAAGTTTAGTGAGTTGAAGATATTTTCTTACTACATCTTGACTGAGATTGTTTAATTCGATTAAATCCTTACGGTAGTCCAAGGTCTGTGATATGGGACACTTAGAAACAATGAACAAATGTCAAAGAAGATCAAAATTTCATCTTCTTGCAACAGAATATTTTTCGCCTTATTAATGAAATCATTGGAATTTATCACAGGGAAGCTAGGTGGTGCAAATAAATTTTCGAACTCCTCTGGTAATCATTTTGATAGGTGGTAATTCGGCGATCCAATTGCTGAAACAGTAGGACGTATCGACCCTTCTGATTTATGTATCTTAGACAAGCAGTACAATCTAGGTACACTTGGGTTAGATACATCTAACCTTCAACTTTTAAGCAATCTAAAAGACAAAATTGAACAGTCTGGGATTTACGAAATTAGCTGTAAAGGGTGTAATCAAAAATATGTTGGACAAACTAGATGATCAATTCCAACTAAATTCAAAGATCATATGGCCCATCTCAAATATTGTAGAGCAGATAAGTTTAGTACTGCTCAACATGCGTTTGAGAACAACCAGAAAATAGATATTAGCAATTAGGAATGTAACAAATACCTAGACAGCTGGATGCATTTGAAAGCTTGGAAATCACAAAGTGTAAAAATAGTATTAATAGTGAAAGAGGACCAATCCCAAATAGCCCACTTTCTTGGTTAGTTCACCGAACCGTGACAATAGTTTAGGTATAAATAGGATTCATTGCTAGCATAAGTTAGGTTTAATCATCTCCAGATGATGCTAACTTGGTTGGCGAAACGCGCGTCGAGTACAGTATATGGTGTTTTGTTATTTCGTGGAAAACTACGTCAGTGTTATCTTCACTCCAAAACAGTGTTCTACTAATACATAACTTATTTAAACTAAAAAAGCATTCATCCTTGTCTTAGAAACTATGCCATTGAAGAAATTTAAAACATTTTTGCCATAATTACTAGAATTTTTTTTTTTTTTTGGTGTAAAAGGTTGATATGATCATGTACCTAAAGTTAAGTTAAGTCACTTTCCTATGACATTGTAAGATGCCACCTAAATTGTACACAACTCTTGTTCATGTTGAACTGGAATTTACTTTAGCTCCTGTCAGTTATAAATGTCTACTTAGAGTTTCTCATCATCTTATTAGTACTCTCCTCAAATCGTAATTTGTACATAAAGCGTTATTTAACTCAGATGATTATTCTATTTACTCACAATTTTCAGATAGGATTTTCTTTTAAATAAATGTAATCTCTTGCAAACCAAATTAACACACGATAGTAAAATATATGTAAACTTTAAAAAGTAATTTTATTTTACTTAACAGATGTTTTTTTGTTTTTCTATGCTTAGCATAAAAAAGTTTATTTATCAAGATTTGTTCCCATTACTAGGAATTAATGCATGTCAGTATCACATACATTTTGATTCATTTAAACATAACTTTGCGTAGTGATGTCTTTTAACTCATATTTGCATTCGCGTATATATCCATACATATTATAAAGTCAATCAAAATAGCCATTTAGGTATCTCTTGCTTTTCTCGCGCTATCTGTAAGAATTATTTGATTTTAGATTTTAGAATTTAGATCTCATGATTTTTCCTCCAAGAGACACTTGCATTTCTTTTTAATGGAAAATGGTTGGCCATGACTTCAAAAAAATACTTATATTTTATGTTTTTTATGATATGACATATGGTATGAGTCATACCATATGTCATACCGTATGACATATGTATGACATATGATATGACATATGTATGACAGATGGTCGAGAGTCAAGCGCACTTGGCTTTCACCAAAATGTTCCAGGTTCGAACCACAATCATGGTAGTGGAATTAACTGTGAGAGAGATTACTTCCACTGTACAGAATATTGGGTCTGTTGTCTGTCACAGTAAAAAGCTCGCCTCTAAACAATACTGAATTTGGAAGCGGGAATGTCCAGGGTGTTAGTTGCTGTGATTTTTTTTAACTAGTTTTAGAATTATAGATATACTTTAATTAGTCTTATTAAACTTAGTAGTAGTCACATGGTGACATATAACTGAAAAATCACGTTATATTTCAAGATAGAGGTCCTCACATTCACCTTTCATTAATCTATGAATAGATGATATATCGTAGACTAATTAAGAGATTAATTTGTTTTAACTTTTTTTATTTTACAGTCTAACATAAATATTTAAGGTGATGTATTTTGTTGTTTGTTTGTTTATTGCTTTTAAATGTGGACAAATCTTTGTATATTTGTATTTTAACGTAAGTTTTATCTTTACAATTTTAACCTTATATTCGCCAATGTTCACTTATGTATATTTATTTTCTTCTAACGTTTTCAAAAATTTTTTAGTCTTATTGCCTGAGGATGTGGTAATACGTTTAGTGTAAATTACACGAAACCGATAGCTTTAATAAAGAGTTTGTGAGAAAAAGGACCTCTTATTTACACACCAATAATCTTAGTACTATGGACTCACACGGGTACCACTTCCCTAATTTAATTAATAAAAATGAACTGTAACAAACGTAAATATGCAGTTATAGGAATTATTTGATGTGCAGTTTCATGCCAGTAAACACACATACGTTTTTAAAACGTGTTCTCAACGTGGTATTGGTTGATAATTCGTGTTACCTTAGAAAATCAACCGTTCATTTATAGTTGGAAAAATAATGGTCTATCGTAATGTTAAAAATACATGATTTTTTCACGAAAAGTGTTGGCAGTCCTTTTGACAACGTTAAATTAACGTTATTTAAAGGATTTAAATAAAACTGTTCCCTTAAATTTTCATGAAACGTCTGTATCAACTGAATAGTCCAATGAGGTCGAACAGAAACGTTTTTAAAAGTTTTGGAGTTACGTACACTAGTAATACATTTTAAAATATCTGACATATTCGTTTCAAATATTAGTATATGTGAAACGTTTATAATTTCGTTATCTGAAACGTGTAAAATCGCGACATTTTTAAGTTGTTCATACGTAAAAAAAGACACGTTTTTTAAATGTTGTTTGGTCTTTATAAACGTCATTATAACGTATGTGTGTTTACTGGGATCTGGCATTGGCCAACACTCTCCACTGTTATAGAAAAGGTCTACTATTGCCTAATATGGCAGCACCTCCCGAAACAAACACTTGAAACAGTACAAAGTACCCGAAATTCGATAACTGCGGTTTGATACAAAAGCAAGAATAACATCGAAACAAATTATATTTAAGTAATTAAAAATAATGAAAAAAAAAACTTACAATACTAATGGTTATGTTTGATTAATTATCTCAATAACTATTTGTTGACCTATATTATGCGTGGCGCACGAACATTAAAAACTTTTGAAATTGAATATATCCTACGTTATCCGCGTTAATGTTTTACGACTTTCCTTGATTCATGATATGGTATACATTACATCCATAAAAAGATATATTATCTGAATACCTAAAGATTACAGACACAACTTTTTTGGCAACGTCCTGATCTTGTCTAACTTTAATTTATGGTCCTAACTTTTTCTAGAGTAAGTAATAAAAGCGTTCATGTTGAAATATATTCTAATATGTGAGAACCCTTTTCATTGCCTGATTATATTATTACTTTCCAGTGATTATTTTATCGGAGTATTGAAAAAAAATTTAAATATTTTAAATGTGCCCTAAAACTTATTCCTTGGAATAATATTTATAATCCAAAGAAAGTTAAAAGCAAAGTTTAGATTTTAAATAACAACATAATTCTCTAAGATTTTCATACCCAAATAAAAAGTACTTTTTTGGTTGACGGACTGGTACACTGAGAAATATAAAGTTTGAGAGAAATAAAATTTTGGGTTTAAAAGAATAGAATCGTGATAATAAAAAACCGAAAAACTTATAAATAATAATTTAATAAAAAACATTCACTGTATTCCTGCCTATTAATGGAACAAATTAGGCTTAAAATGTGACTTTTTTTTACGTAAAATTAGCCAAAAGCGACATATTTTTAAGTAGGTTATTTGCTAGACGATATGATGACTTAAGACTTTTTTGGTAGGTACCGAACTTTTTTATTAAAGAAAGGCCAAAATCGTCAATTTCTGAAACACTTTTTTTAATAGTTATTAACGATACAAGTTTAATCATGGTATCTTTAACGAAACAAGTTTGATTGCTAGAATGAGGCAATGAGCCGTGGCAATCAAGTGAGTCCGTTAAGTCATAATCAGACGAGTATTGTTCAATATTTTATCTTTGTGGGTGAAAATAATAAGTTTCCATTTTATTATTATGTGCAAGATAAATTAAAATTACAAATGTCACAAAATTCTATGTAAAATTCAAAATTACATTCAAAATAAGTCAAATTACTTTCAGCTTTAACAAAGTGATTGATGTACGTATTTCTCTGGTCAAAAAAGTAAATGTTGTTATTATTATTGCTCAAATAAATAAATTCTGCTTCAATCTATGTCATTCCTTGCTTTAGAAAGAAATAGTTAAGGATTAAGGTAAATATCTTAACGAAACAAAAATTTATTTGTTTAATAACCTATAACACCGACGTAGATTGAAAAAATAATATAATATCGCTAGAAATATTTGATATATGGACATTTCTTATTTAGTGAAAGCAAATATATGAGGCCTGTGTATCCTATCATAATTCCATGAAATATAATATTTTTTCGTAAGGAAATTGCAAATATGGCAGTTCGTGTCCGATGACAAACTTCTTTATTTGTAGATATTAGTACATACATTTGACGAACAAAATGAAGAAATTTGTCATACATACCTTGATTTTTATATCTAACGGACAGGCAAAAAGCCAACCATTTAGGTGATCAATTTAGAAATGTACATAATCAAAATACTCCAAATAATCTAGAGCATGACCGCATAGAAAATGAAGCAAGTCAAGCCCTGGATCATGATAATCAAACTTTGACCAACAAGCAAATCTTAGACATCATGACTAGGACCTCTGAATTACAGCAATTTATTAAGATATTACCGAACAAAAAAGCTCCGGGCCAAGACGGCATCGATTGTAAGCTGCTTAAGAATCTATCGGCTTGTATACATCATTAACGCGAATCTGCGTCTGCAGTACTGGCCCACTTCGTCGAAAAGTGCTGTGGTGTGTCCGATTTTGAAGCCGGACAAGAGTTTCAAACTGGCTGGCAGCTATAGACCTATATCTTCGCTGTCAGCCATATCAAAATTGGTGGAAAAGGTCATCCTGAACAGAATAAATGCTGTGCAGGATGAGCTTAACATTCAAAATTCTCACTAGTTCGGTTTCAAGAATGGGCCCAATACCACACAGCAGATTGTCAGAATTGTGAATAATATTAAGGGCACAACTATGGTGTTCTTGGATGTTGAGAAAGCCTTCGACACCGTTTGGTTTTCGGGGTTAATATTACACCGGTTAAACTTTCCTGGCCACATAATTAAACTTGTTCACTCGTCCCTAACAGGTTAGAGTGAATGAAAAGCTTTCAACACCACGGAACATACGTGCGGGAGTTCCGCAATGGGAGGTCTTCATACCAAAATTATTTAACTGATACGTCTCCGACTTTCCACAGTTTCCTAATACAAAATTGGCCACGTATGCCGACGACACAGCTATGTACAGTCATAGCTGGAGCGCTCAAGCGGCAGATCAGCTGTTAAAGACTCACATAGTACGTGCGACAGAGTACTATGACCGATGGAAGATTAAGGTTAACTTAGGGAAGACGGTGACGGTAGTGTTCTCTCAACATTTTTTGAATACTAAGATCTTGACACCAATTTCGATAAATTGGACCCAAATTCAAACAAAAGAGACGGTCAAGTATCTTGGGGTACAACGTTTAACATTTTCGAACCATATTAATCAAACCGTCCGAAAGGTTTACGCTCTGTCCAGAAGTGTATTTCTATTCATGGCAAAGGGTAGTAAACTGAGTAGGACACAAACACAAAGTTAATATACACATGTATATTGAGGCCGGCCCTAACATATGCAGCACCTGCGTGGTACAGCGCGTGTGTGACGACATTAAAGAAACTTTCGGTTTTAGAAAATAAATATTTTCGCCTCATGTCAAATTCGAATAGATACACTTGCATCAGAGATCTACATGAGCATTGTAACGACATTGTGCCCATAACGGATTCTATTAGAAACATTTCACAACAATTTTATAACTATCTTTTGTCAAATAGTCCGTTATTAAACAACATCACACAAATGAGGGAGTATAACGCACCCTTTAGAATACATTACCATACCAGTCGTTGCCTAGCTGTCGACAACCCTTGTAACCAACCCCACCAAAATTCCAAATTAATCTTCTTTTTCTTCGTTTTCTTTGTTTCTTTTTTTTTCCTCAAAATTTGTTTATCCTTATTTATTGAAAAATCATTATATCTTGTAAGTAAATATAACTTTTGGATCAAATTAGAAATTATTAAATAATCTAAAATTAAGCGGTGTGACATTTATTTTTTATGCTATTTTGTTATTTTTAACCTAGGCATAAGTTTTTAACGACATGTATTAATTACATTCTTTTTAATTTAGGATAGGTGTTGTTTGTATTTTAAGTTTAATTTTTAGATATCAAATCGACTCCATCCCTATGCAGCCCTTCAATGGCCATGGCGGCGCATCGCACCCTGGATGTTTGGCTGGCTCTGGGCGTGGATATCAAAATGATTATTTTGTACATAATATTTAAATATATTGTTTTGATTGATTGATTGACTCGTACATATAGTTCGGAGAATTAAGTAAAAAATTGTATATTTTATAGGTAAAAGCATGACACTTGACAAGTGTATTAACTATAAATAATTAGTAATTTTACGCGTTATAGGCATTGATGGAATGCACTTTGAGTCGCCATATTGGAAAATAGCGGCTAACATTCGTTTTCAGCCAATACTTTTGAATAGATTATCCGATTTTAATTTTTCTTTTTTTTTTTGTTTGAATGCTCCTGTTAAGTCAAAACCTTTTGGCGATTACAATTTTTTTCTCTAAACTGTTAGGGCTCGGCACAATTTTAAAAAAACTAGAGACCTAATTCGAAAAATGGATTTTTCTATTCATGACTATTTTGCACAATATCCCTTTGAGATCGAAAATAAAAGAAAAAGATAATTTCATCAGCATTTCAAGAAGCTGTGAAAATTTTGAAACGAGACCGAGGTTTGTTTTTGAAATTGTACATTACTTGTTGGATTCGAGAGGGAAATATTGATGTTTTTTTATGTAATGAATTCATGTATCAGATAATAAGTCATTAAACTGTAAGGTGAGGTCTAACCTGATGAAATGCTTTGAGAACTTGGTTGCAACAGAAGACGATAGTGACGTCTGTACGTGTGATGATCCTGATATTGACATGAGTATCCTTGATAGCCCTGCTCTTGTACATATGATTGTGACTAAGAAAAATCATACTTTCATGGAGTATTCAAAAAGATGATCGAGTTCATTAGGAACCAGTTTAAAAACCCAGTTTACGCAGATACACATAATATTTGATGTATGTAAGCCTGTCTGCGTCAGGTCTTGGGGGCGAGCTAAAAGAGGAAAAGGAACTCGCCGTCGGCGTTGGTCGGGTTGAGCTGAGACAATACCAAGAAACTGGACTGATTACAAAATCTTATAGGTCTATTTATTCCCTACAGCTTTTGTAAGAACTTATTCTCAAGGGTTTAGGAGATATTTGCAAATATTTAGTGAGTTTAAAATTACAGTGACAAATTTATTATTCAACTAATCCGTTAGACAATTTCATAACATTCATGTTATATTTAGAGAGGATCTTAAAAGTGAACTAAACCCAGAATCGTGCCTGACCATGTAAACTAGATAATTTTGTGCATATCCAACTTGTTATTTTGAAACATGCAATTTTAAATATTCTACTTAAAATGAATATAGACATATTCATAAGATAGGATCTCGATATCGTAAATTGATAGTGTTCTGAGCAGCCAACAAGTGGAAAATAATGAGGTTATTTTAAGGCAGGCATACAAAACGTTAAAGGTTAAGGAATTAATTAAACAAGGTTAAGTTAACAATGTGTTGCATCAAGCTATACTTGACGTTGTTTACTGCATTCACTCGAAAGATTGCAGAATGAGGAAACCGGTTTAAATTAATTTACTTCAAGTATTATTTAACTCAATTTCAGTAATTAAATAGTAATTCCAGTAGCCTCTTTTACGTTACAAAATGCAATTTTAATTATTTTAGTAGACGACTTGAAAGAACAGTGCTTTTAGGAACAATAAAATATTTCTAAGATCCTAATAGTTGACAGAAGCTTGAACTTTGTGACAACTGTTATCATTCTACCGCTAATCCAGTTTTTGGTTTCGTTATATTTTATTTATAATATCGTTCTCATCTGCATCGAATTTCTTAATTTATTTACGTATGTCATAAATTTACAAACAAAATTATAAAATTTAGATGATTTTTTGTAGCTGAAGACTCCTCTTATAACATCCATGTATAAATTAGATGAAATTTCCATTGAAATCTCATTGAAGAACAACCGTCGTCAACTCTGAATACTGAAGGGACTACTTTGAAATTAAAAACTAATAACTTTCGTGGTAAAACAGCAAACCAGTAGAATCTTTTATCTGTCTTTACACAGATCAAAAAATTTGTATATATATACAGGGCGGTTCAGAAGTGTGTGGTCAAAAATTCAAACATATTACAAAATTTTAAGTTGGGTCTTTTACATATATTTTTTATAGAAGTCATAGGAGTTATAACTCCTAAGATGTGGTTGTAGAAACTGAATGTTCGTGTATTTTCTTGTAAAGGGCTAGAAATTGGAAAATAGTTTTTGGAGTGAAGTTTGTACGTATTAATTGCTTTTAAACTGACTAGTTTTCAACCACCCCAGTTCGCCACTAGGAGTAGAAATTGACAAGCTCTTCAAAATTATATTCAGAACTTTCTTGTTTTTATTTTTTCTTAATTAAAAATAATCATTAATTAGTCTAATATATTATATTATATATATCATGTTTGTATCTTAGAAAATTCTCGTAAATAATATAGATTTTGAGTAAAAAATTCACCACCATGCAAATTAAAGCATTGCAGTTAAGTTTATGATTTATGATTATTAAAGATCGCGAAAAGATCATACATTTCAGATCCGTACATATCGTATCGTACATAGATATACAACATAGTAAAAAATAGACATTTTTGCAGAAAAACAATTTTAACCCTTTCACTGCGGCGCTTGATTTCGCTATATGGGTCGTCAGAATGGCTGCAGTAACCGATTTGCACCAATATCAGCTTCCTGCAGTTATACCCCAAAAGAATGCTTGTTATTTTTCGTTTTATTTTTTGAGTTAGTCTAAGATTAAAATTACATTAAATAAAATAAATAAACAGTTTACATTAAGTGAAAACTTTATTTTAAATGAAAAAAATAAAAAAAAATTGCTACTAAAAATAAAATTTTTTGTGTAGTGAAACATCTATATCAACAGATTGATAATTAAAAACATTCTGAATATTTACAATATTTTCGTCGTCAGAACTGAAGCCATCGTCATATTCGTCATTCTCGTAATTAATTAATTTCCTCAACATCATCATCACTAAAGCTGGCCGAGGTCACCTGGCCGACAGAGCCGTCATATGACTCATATGTTTACATCATATCATAATATTTGAATAAGTACAATAAATGGAAATAAATTTTAACAATAATGTTACATTTTATAAAAATCTGTATAAAACTCACCCTTTTAAGCATATTTATGAAGTAGTTTGGTTGTCGTCACAAAGTGGGGAAGATCTATAATATAATAGCATCAGGTATGTTTCTACAGCTGTCTCCGTCAGCGATGTTCGCTTTGGTGAAAAAATATGTTTGTATTTCGAAAATGACCGTTCGACATCTACGGATGTAATACAGGGTATAAGTAAAACAATCTGTGAACTCACTTAACGAAGTTGTTGATGCACCATCACAAATTTGTCTTAATTTGCTAAAATCAGGATCTTTCTGTAATACACTCTCGAATTTTTTCACTAATGCGATTATTTTTTGCGTCATTTATAGCCTGTAGCTATGTATTTATGTCGTCCACTATTTGCAGCGATTCCACTAACGACAACGAACTATTTTGCAATTTTTCTATTGCGTCGTGTAGTCCTCTATAATTGTTATTAATAGTTTTTAAATCTGTTTCAAGGGAAACGTCTTGAAAGCTTGTCTGGCTTTCCCTAAAGCTGCAGCCTCGTTAGGGTTGAACTGTAGTATCACAGCTTTTATTTGTTGAAAATATTCAGCATAATAAAAAGCCGCTTTCAACCACGTTCCCCAACGTGTAAGAATCGGCTCTGGTGGTTCAGGGAAACCAGGACACTGTCTGTGAAATGCTCGAAGCCGTTTAGATTTGAGAAATACTTTTTTTGTATTTGCTATTAATGCATCTACCTCTGGAAAACATTTTCGAATCGTTTCTGCCACAAGATATAACGCATGCACTTTACATGTAACGTGTAAAAACCTACAATTGTCTATTTGATGAGAACGCGTATTGTCACGGCACGATCAGTCACAAACATCAATACTTGACTTGTTGAAAGTTCAAATTTTTCGAATGTCTCCAACACCACACGCGTAATTATTTCGCCAGTACACGCAGTTAGTCTTTTACTAGCTAGTAAAAGTGGAAATGTTGGTTTAAGAGGGTCCAGTACACGTACTATAATATTTAAAATAGAATTTGTCGTCTCGTCAATGCATAACTAGAGCCGTGTATTTTTTTAATCCACATTTAATCCTATTTACAATGTCTTCACGAACAGCTGGAATATATCTACGTAACGATGTATGACTTGGTAAGTTCACCTGGGGATTGTATTTATTCCAAAACTCCCGAAATGGTTGTTTATCCAGTATGTGTAGCGGAATATTACAGGCTATTAACATTAACAATAAATCAAACATAAACTGAGTTGTCAAAGGCATGCCATTTTTTTTATTTTGATGTTGCACGGTATTGATATGACGACGACAATCTGTTTTGTGCTAGCACATTAAGTCTTGATTGCAAACTTTACAAATTATTTTGCATCCGTCATAGAATAAATCCGGAAATTCACCGATAAATTTATTCACTGTGTCCGCGTACGGTCGTTTTTTACCCTTTGGCGCGTTTGACATTATGTATAATTTATAGATACAACCTCACGCATTAACCTTTCAAATATGACTGCAGCGTAAATCACTTCTAAATCGGCACGTGTGACGCCAGCGCAAGACCGTGGTTGTACTTCAGCCACCTCGGCCAGCTTTAATCATCACTATTCATTAAGATGTTATATAATTCATCCTCAAAAAATCATTTATATTTCCTGAGGGTTAAACTTTGCCATTTTCGGTAAAAAAATTCACAAAACCGTATGCGTTACGCATTCATTCTATTTCGTAAACAGTTGACCGGATGACGTCCTCGTATTCATCCACCTAAAGAGAATGAAATCTTGAATGACTGCAACCTTACAAACAAATATTTGCATGACCTGTTGCATGTATTGCATTAGATCGAGTGGACTTCCGCAGTTGAACCAGAAACAATTCTTGTGGACATATCCATTTCTCGTCAGTTCATTTTTCAGTTATCAGGAGACTGATGAACATGTGAAAAGTAAATTTGAGAGTTTTACAAAACAATCCCGGGTTTTGTACACTCTGTGGTATTGTGGACCTCCTTGTAGCTAAAGATGTAGACTTTTTTCAATCTAATATAAACGTGCCCTCCTTAACGATGAATGGTTATTTTCCTCATATAAACAATGGATTTTGATTGACGTGAACTCCTGAACATCTAGAAAAGATGCAGCTAACTTACTGGAACTGCAGAAATTACTAGTGTGCAATGCGGTGTGGTCAGTGAAATATTTATTGCTCCTGTTATTTTGGATACTACAAAATCGCCAATTAAAAGTTAATATATTATTTCACTACCACCAGCTAACAACCACATAAGACCAATTTTCTTATTTTTTAGATGTGCATTATAGGCAACATGGTTTGCACACCTATTGTTTAGTCATAACCATATAAGTCTATTTATATTTTAATTTTCTAAAAACCGCTGAAAGTATTCACATATGTACATCTGCCACAATAGAATAAGTTAATATATTGGACTGTTAGACGAAAATATGTAGAATATGTACATATATCTTATTTTTGCAGTTCAAATTCTGTAATAATTTCAATGATGCTAACAATATATGTTTACATATCTGGTTTTTAACAACAAGACATTTACTCACATTTCCAATGTGTACATACGAATTTCAGAGGAAGAATATCTGTCTGCATTTAACAAGATAAACCTTACATTGTAATTACTTTCTATGGATTTTTATTTTATTTTAAAATGTTAATACGTAAACTAGTTTTATCGGAAAACGTATGACAAAAAAACAAAAAAATTGTATTTTTATACTAGCCAAATTTGAGGGTGACTTCTTATAACTCGTGAACGGCTGGAAATATTTAAATTCTGTTAAGACATTTATTGGTTCCTTGATAAGGGCTACTGAGCGGTAAGGGTTTCAACCCCGTACCTTCCGGTTCCTGAATTTTTGTATATAAATAGAATAACTCAGTACTTATACTAAAGTGAATTATAATTAAATTTATAATTGCTTTGCTTACACTAGGACTTCCATGCTAGTGCCAGGATCTCCAGTGTAGGGGGCCGCAGGCGGGGGGCCTAGTACGGGAGCCACAGGGGTTGATACAGATAGGTAGTTCAAGCTCGTTCACATCTAGCGTCAGCCAATTAACACCTGGCCGACGGCTTCCTTTGATGTATGCTGATAGATGATCTCACAGTAAACACAGTAAAAATGGATGGATACAGATAAAAACGAAAGTTCCCACTATCTTTAAAAAGTTCTCACACCCAAGTGACCCAGTACCTGCTCCCATAAAAAATTCAAAAAAGACAATTATGTCAACTAGATGTAGTTGACAGAAATTTTCATGCCTTTCATAAAAAATTTAATTACAGATGCTAGACCTGCCATTGGTGCTGACTACTGATATTTCGGAGAATGAAGATGACTGATAATTTAGTGTTACAACTTGTCAGAACTTGTTTTAATTTAAAATAATAAAAAATGTATTATTATTATTTACAAATAAATTTAGTAAAATTTTGAAAAGTTGCGTCCTCTTTTAATATGAGTAAATACATATAAATAATTGATAACACTGAATATATTTAACCATTTATATTTCTCAATAGTTTGCATTTAAAATACATTTTTTAGAACTTTAAAATTTAGTATTTATCATTAACAATCATAGCACCTTGTATATTTTGATTTATAGGACACTTCGTTAAATAAATATATATTTCAAAATCCTTATACTAATCGATTTTTTTAAAGGATATTCATATTCAAAGAGAAAAATAATATTTTTAAACTTTGCAAAAGAAGAAATCTTCGGACCTGTTTTCTGCACAAAAATTTCCCGCGTATACAAGTGTCATCCTGGGTCATAATGTATTGTACAAAAAATTTCAGAAAAATCTACTGAAACCCAGGATTCCTCTTGTTCGGGTGCCATGTCCTTTTCAAGTCATCAGTATATAAGAGAGATTAGATATTAGAGGCTGTAACTCTTTGGTGTGGCCACTATCAAAACAATGTATATGAGAGACCCACCTTAAAATTCATTAATAATGGAATCTACCTAAGTCAGATTTTTTTTATACGCACTTCTAAAACACCATATACAATATGTCCGCGGTTGGGGTTTACAAGAAATGAAATTGTAAAAATATTCAACTCTTCGAGAAAAAGTTCCTCTACATAAAAGTTTTTGCTTTCCTAAAAAAATACAATTCTCGTTGAGGAACTTTATATTTTTTATACAGTGCTCAAAAATTACAAAAACTTGAAATTCGCTTAACAGTAAAGTGGCCTTATTTTTAATGTTGCAACAAAATGTTGTTTAAAATTTTATAGTCAGTCCAAATCCAAAATTTCAATTGAGTATTGGAATGTGAAATAAGAATTTTTAGTAAAATACCGTTAGTCAATTTTTGCCACCTTCTCTCTTTACCTCTGTATCTAAGAGCCATAATCCATAAGTCCAAATTTTTCAAAATGAGATTATTAGTTTAAAGTCACTTGTTACGTCCATTAGAGTCGAATAAGGCCTTAATACAAGGATAGTAGAGATAGCTAAATGTTTAATTTTGTGGAAAATATGATTTAAGTCTAAACGAAATCTTCTAGCTGCATTTTGCTCAAAACTTAGTTTTGTGACAACCCGTTATGGCTCTCAGGTACAGAAGTGCAATCAAACTAGGTGAATAAGTATTGGATAAACAATTCTGAATTTATGGAACACCTAACAATGAAATGGTACCTTATAGGATGAAATGTTTGAGAAACATACGTTGTAACTCATAATTTACAAAAATAATAATACTCAATCGAAATTCATGATTTTGGCTGAATATAAAATTTTAAACACTTTTTTATTTAACATTTTATTCTAAAGTTAAAGATAAGGCCAATTTACTCTTAGGAGAATTTTAAATATTTGTAATTTTTGAGCATCCTATATAAAAAAACATAAAGTTTCTCATCGTGAATTGTATTTTTTAGGAAAGCAAAAACTTTTTTCTCGAAAAGTTGGATATTTTAGTAATTCACCTCTTGTAAACCCCATCCGCGGACATACTGTATATGGGGCCATTCCACGCCAAATCACCGACCAATTTTAATTTCGCTGAAAATTTCTTGTCTTTTAGTACCACTTGAAAGTAGTATACAGGTAAATTTGTAGATTTTGATCTCAATTTCTTTAGAAATAATAAATTTTTAATGATTTTCGATAAAAAACCATTGATATGGCTACAACTTTTTTAAAAATCAAGATATCCTACATTCGAAGCTATAAATTAATCATTATTCATTCATTTTAACTTAATTTTTTTATTATTTAAATATTATCTATTGAGCATCTGTCAAGCTTGAAATAGATAAATGATGATTTATTTATTTAAAGTATACATAGTTTTAATACAATCCTTCATACACATTCTAGTTGTGTTTAGTCTTAACATTATGAAACATAAATGAATAAATGAACAAATTAATTTAAATTCATCCCTCGTTTTATCCAACTTACGACACGCCACCTTTTAATCTAACACTCAACTAAATCTTTGACCTGGCTGGCAAGTGGCAGTCGATTGATGCTTGTTTGAAGCATCGACGATATGACGCATTTTAGTTTCAAAGCAGTTATCTCGTAGTGGTTTTATTTTTGATGATTTTCGGGTTTATTTACCTTCAAGATAAAATATACCTCATTAGTAATGAGTCTATTAAAATATACCTCATTAGCAATGAGTATATTAAAATATACCTCAGTACTAATAAAATATACCTCATTACTGAATGAGGTGTATTTTATCTTGAAGAAAATTAAATAAACCCGAAAAGCATTAATAATAAAACTACTACGAAATAACTGCTTTGAAACTAGAAAGCATAATAGCATTGTTACTTCAAAAAAAGCTTAAGTCGACTGCCAGTAAACAGCTAGGTCAAAGATTTAGTTGAGTGCTAGATCAAAAGGTGACGTGTCGTAAACCTTTTGATCTAGCACTCAACTAAATCTTTGACCTAGCTGTTTACTGGCAGTCGACTTAAGCTTTTTTTGAAGTAACAACAATAAAACGAGAGATAAATTTAAATTTTTTGAATCTAGATTTATTCATTTATGTTTGATATTGTTGACTAAATACAACAAGAAAGTCTGTGAAGGACTGTATTAGACAGAAAGACAGGTCCTGTCAGTAACTCAAAATAAAAGAAAATATAGTTTGGTTTTTAAGTTTGACAGTTGCTCAATAGATAATATTTAAATAAAAAAAAATTGGAGTAAAATGAATGAATAATGACTTTGAATCTAGGACCAGAAAAAAATTGTGGACGGCAGGTTTTAAGTCTTAATCTCAAAATGGTGTCTTAAAATATCTTTCTATAACAAAAACAGTAAAATGGAAAATTTTTTTTTTCGAAATTGAAAAAAAAAATAGTTTGCAAATCCATACCATGATGAAACTATGCTTAACATTTGTTAAATACGCAATATTATTTTTGAGGATTAAAAAACCAGTCGACGCACAAAAATGATTCCTATAGTTTTTTGGATATCTTGGTTTTTGAAAAAGTTGTAGCCATTTTAAAGTTTTTGATCGAATATCATTAAAAATTCATTATTTCTAGAGGGATTGAGATAAAAATCTAAAAATTTACCTGGATACTATTTCCAAGTGGAACCATAAGGCAAAAAAATTTCAACGAAATTAAAAATAGCCGAAAATGGCCCAAAAACAGTGTGGAAACCACTTGTGGAATAAAATTGATAATTCGATGAGTAATAATAATTGCATTAAACGCCTTGGTATATAATCTCTAGTCATCTGTTCCGCTTTTTTTAATGTCCAAAACGTCAATTTTTCCCCACCACTGAAGTGGATAGCTTCCAAGATACAGAGTGTTGAAGTTGCGATTATTATTGTTTAATTATTTGAATCAAAGCTTCTGAAACAGATGGATTTGACGAAGAGGTTAAATTGAATGGCCAGCTAGATCACCAGATCTAACACCATTGTATTTTTATTGTATATGAAATACGAAGTATATGTAACGATCTTGTAGATTTGCAGGATAGAATAAGAACTGAAATTGGAAATATTTCACCAGAGACTTTAAATAATGTTTTGAGGAAATTTTATAAAAGACTCCATTATCGGCAAGTGAATGGTGAACATTTTGAGCATCTACCTCATTGTATTTCTCCACCCTAATATCTTGAACATTTTTTTATTTCAGACAACATGACATAACTTCAACACCATGTATCTTGGAAGCTACGAGTACTCACTTCAGACCACACTTTTGCGGTTTGCCGAACTCAGAAAAAGCAGTATTATCCATTATTCGTGAGAGTGTTACCACAAAAAAAAGTTCGATGGCGTCATACCTTGTAAAGTGGTGAGGAAAAATTGGCGTTTTGAACAAAAAAAAATTGGAGCAGATGACTAGAGGCTACATACCCAGGCGTTTGATGTAATTATTATTACTCATCGAATTATGAATTTTATTCCTTAAGTGGTTCCCACACTGTATAATTAGGATCTCCTAATATATCTTTAACCAACTCTGAATCTCTTCGAGCTTAGGAAATCTCAAGGGAAGAACTACTATTGTATGAAAAACTTTTTTTTAATTTGCTCAATTTGAATTGAAAAACACTTTTTTAATTTGCACGCTTGAATTGAAAAGCATTTAACCCCCGAAACATTGAACATTTTACGAAACATTAAACATAAAGATTGTAAAAGACAGTTCTGGTTTAATATTCAACACAGGTGCTAAAATGCGTGGCGTGGTTATACATTTTTGAAAGATGATACTATTATTTGCATGTACGCCACTGATAAAATTTTATTATGGCCAACATATGGCCATTTCTGAACTTATTAAGCCCAACAAATTTCAAAGGGATATTACGAGTAGTTTTTGAATTCTAAAACACCTATTTTTAATAACTACAATTACCATTAAACAATATATCTCGTTGCAGATTCATTTTTGTGAGAAAATTTCATATTATTGTTAAGCATGGAATTCGCCCTCAAACGAGAACCATGTGTTTCGAAATACCCAGTTGTAAGAAGCTTAAAAATACCCTCTTTTAATATGAATATGATGATTTTCCCTCACCGTTAATTATTTAAAATTAAATATCATATTCTCTGAATAACAAACATTCTTTAAACTAAAATGCTGATTTAAATGCGTGGGTACGGGTAATATTCATGGATTAAGTAAAGCAAGTTTGAAAACTAATCAGGAGACCTTTATAATCGGGGATTGTGTTATGTTTCATTTTGATGTACGTAAGGTAAAACCATAGTAATTATTAGGAAATTTTTTTGAACCGGCAAATTCACTGTAAATATAATAAAGTAACTTCCGCGATTTTAAATGTTTGCAAATTTTATTAGAGCTATAAATTGTGCCTCTTTAAAATTGGGATTTCCAAATGAAAAAATGATTTTTAATTTGTTATTAATGACATTGAAGTGATCAAAATATAATATAACGGCTGTAAAATCTTGCAGTACAAAAATATACAAAACAAACAACAAAATAATGAACACTTGAGTACGAAATAGACTGAAGCCCATCAAAACTTATAGCAGAATCATAGTAACTAACATTTGTCTTCTTTTCATATTTTTGAACTTATCCAAAACTACTTCTAGGTCTGCATTTTTAATGTATGACTGATGGTAGATGTTATAATATGGTGGATACATGGTATTTAAATGAATTTTTGATTTTTGTAAATAGTTTACTAGTAATATATTTTTGTGAGAACATTCTAGAATATTAAAAAATTTGACCTCAAAAGTATTAATAACATTCAAAGCTGGTAGCTTCTGCCAAATGGTTTGCTGACAAATTTGATACCCAAACAGCACAGACATTTTAATGACGACCAAAAGACATCTGATTTCGCCATTTGACTCCTGAAAACATCCATAAGGCGTCTTGCAGAATCCTGATGTTACAAAAGGAAACGTTTTTACGACGTCTTTCTACAACATCTTATAGATGTCTGTATATATTTCAATGACCTACCCCTTTACAGTGCATTTTAAAATATATGTCATTTTAATCGTTGATGTAAGATTTCACCATTGTTATCTAATGTTAATCAATTTCTCGGGATGCGCCGTGTTATGGTCTCTTTTTAAGAAGCCGTGCCCTTCTTAATGGCTGGGTAGACCCACCACCGCCCGTTCCTTGCAGCACTCAATATGATTACTGCTTAACATTTCGCACAATATTGCAACTGGCTGTATCAAAAATAAAGAAAATATACAAAAACATCCGAAAATAAAATGTACTCACATCGACGTTCGTTTTGCAACGTTTCAGCTGGAAGGCCATTACCAGAGTATTCTAAACAATACTGTGATCATTACTCAATTAAACTAAACTAAACTAACTATTAGAATAACATGGACAGAGACGGTAATCTAAGCACTCGGAATGCATTTTATTCATAAATTCCTATTATTATTTTTTTATTTGTTCTGCGATGAAAAATGACAATTGACGTTTGACGTCATAACAAAATCAAATAGTTTCCCGTTCATTTTTGGAGATTATAAAAATATGTTATTTAGAAACATGTGTATTGTGTAGGGCTTTTCTTTGGTTAGTTTGGCATAAATTAAGGTTGATGGTAAATAAACTTTTTTGATGATTGCCTCATTAAAAAAGTCGTTTAAAAGATATTTTAAAGATGTAATGAAATATCTTTAAGAAGGCATCCATAAGATGTGTTCTTTAGGTCTTTAGACGTTCAGTCAAAATTTTCACCTAAAAAAAGACGTCTTTTTTAGACATTTTATGCCGTTTGAGTAATTCACCTTCGACTATTTTTGCAAATAACATTTCAACGATGCAGAGCAAATTTGTTTTGTGTTGTTGAAACCTTTATATATTTTATGTTGTATTCACTCCAACCTGTGACTTGTACCACTTTTTCTTTGTTATTCAATATATTATAAAGCAAAGAAAACTCAATTCAATTAGTCCTGAGGATGCTATATAAATACAGCAAAGTGTCGAACAAATTAAACATGTAATTTTTCAGTTTTTTTTTTAATAGTTTTTTCTGTTTTAATTGATCTACTTCCAGGTTGTAATATTAATATATAGCAGGTCACTAAATATTTAAGAAAGAAACTATTTAATTTTTATTATTATGCATCGAATATTCACGAAACGTATTGCTTAGGGTTCTAGGGAGGCAATATAGACAGGGGCGGGGGAAATTGCGCCCATAGCCCCTACGTGGGCACGCCTCTGGTGTTTTATAGTGATAATATCAGCCCCTGGGTCTACAAGCAGGGTAGCTAATAATCTACGCAAGCAGTGGTCGGTGTACAGGGTGATCATTTTAAGTGCCTCACCCGATTTCGTTGCTTGATTTTTCACCAAGGAAAAAAATACAAAACTATGCTTATGTGTTTTTCTGATAAAGCCGATTCGAAGACAAAAAACAAAATGACAATTTTCTATTTATGTATTTCCATAGAAACGCGTAACATTATTCTAATATTGATGTTGTTTCTACGGATTGTTAACATTTACTACAAAAATCTACAGAATAATTCTATACGCATTTATCACCGTTTGATAAAATAATTACGGATTCTTTAAGTTTCCTTCTTATGTTATCATTACTTTCTTTTTCCAAAATTATTGCATAAAATTAACATGTAATAAAATGTACTTCTAATAAATGCATTTTTGAAACGCTACCATTTTAATTTAGTATGAACTAAATGTTCTAAAACTTCATGTTTGTATTCAGCATAAAAATGCTTTCAAAATGTGTCTAATAGGCCACCCATATATTTACCGTGTCAAATTAATCACGGTCAATACGTACCTTGTTCCACTGATTTTTATTTGTAACATACGTTCAGTCATTATGCGGGATATATTTTGTTTCGTTTATTTAATAACCAAATTAATGTTTATTAAATTTAATTTGGCTACTTAATGAAAATGCTGCTTTAAAATCATGTACTAATACAGAGTGTGCCAGATTTTAATCTTAAAGAACTTAAAGAATCGATAGAATACGCCCAAATAATATGGATTTGTCATATAAACTCATAGTTAAAAATGCTTAGTTTTCGAGATAGAAGGCGTTGAAGTCTTAATTTATTTTCAGTTTTTCGCATATTTCTCCGGAAATAATTGAGACAGTGTTATGAAATTCGGAAAGTGAACGTTGTGCACATCAGTACACTTCTCACCTCATCTCTCCATTCCAACCAGAGGCGTGACGGTAGGGGTATCGGAGATATTTTTCCCAAAAAAGCGGGACGCTACTGACCTAAGTCATTTTTCTTTTTTTTTTTTGACATTTACTATCAGTAATGCACAAGAAAGTTCTTCTAATTTTTCGATAGAATGCAACGTCTTTCAGTTAAACTCGTTTTAAAATTATTCACCCTCTATTTATCAATTAGCTGTTAATTGAGAATCGTTTAAAACATTACAGGATTTTACATTTTTCCGTTAACATAATTTCGAATGGAGAAACGAAAACTATGGTTCGAGATGTACGCAACTTGCACCTTCTGAATTTCATAACATTGTCTCAATTATTTCTGGAGAAAACTAATCATTTTTAGCTATAAGTTTATATGTCAAATCCATATTATTTTGCCGTATTCTATTGATGGGCCCCTGGCCCACCCTGAATAACGATAAAACACATTCAGTAACGTTGTATTTTCCCGGCAAACAGATGCATGTACTTTGGGCGTACCGTAAAATAAAAGAATACATTTTATAACTCGCATTACTCTCAACTATTAATGTTTATGATGCCATTCCATCGCTAGAAGCAAAGGTATGTATGTGTACACCTAATGTAATATACCTAAACTAAACTAAAATGATATATATTTGAAACAGCTCGAACTGTTTTGACCGACCATTCAATACATAATTTTATACAGAATGTAAGCATTTTGAGTGCCATTATTTTAACAGGTATATATTGGAGTAAAAGGAACAAAAAAGTCTTATACTAATTTTTATTTTTGAAAGTTATTTACTCGAAAAGTAACAGATAATGCGTTCCAAAATTTTAAGGGAAGATGTAGTTCTAAAAGGCAAATTAAAAAGTTCATTACGAATTTTTTGTCTGCCAAGGAGTTTCGGAGAAAAAAAACTGTGTTTCAGTGCGTAAGCGATAAATATGACAATGTCGCATCATAGAGTTAAGAAGGCAAGGGTCAGCTTGAGAAGTCAGTCAGTCGCTCTAATACAGGATTATAGGTGACTGGTGACTGAAAACTTACGTCATAAGGTACAAAATTTTTGTTGCTTAAGTTTGGTGTCTGTAGGCAAGCCATTTCATTTTTTTTCTTACGCATCAGACCGGTGGAGTTTAGTTAGTAGATACTCTCAACTTTTTAAGAAAGAACCAATTTTACATTATAAAGTACATGAAAAAAAACAGCGAGGCTTTGTGTGCAAGGCCCTTACCAACTCAAAACAAGATCGTAAGACAAAATATTCGGGGGCCTTTGATCCCTAATACAAGTTTGATCATTCAGGAAAACGTCAAAATATACGTCATAAGGTACATGAATATTTTTTTCGCCAACTTGTTCGTTTCTATATTCTTTTTAGGAAATTCCTGCGTAAGATATAATTTTTGTGGGGTTGGCCATTTTAAGATAATATTTTTTGTTAAAACGGCCCAATTTTACGTGATACGGTACATGAAAAAAACCAACGATACTTTGTATGGAAGGCCCTTACCAACTGAAAACAGGATCGTAAGACAAAATATTCGGGGGCCTTTGATCCGTAAGACAAGTTTGAGTCAAAATTTACGTCATAAGGTACATGGATATTTTTTTTCGCCAACTTGTTCGTTTCCATGTACTTTTTAGGAAACGCCCGCGTAAGAAATGATTTTTGTGGGTTTGACCATTTTAAGACAATATTTTTTAAAAAAAGGGCAAACATTTACGTCATACGTGTATGAAAATTTCGTTCGCCTTGATTGTTTGCATGTTCTATTTAGGAAACTCTCTCGTAAAATATAATTTTAGCTCCTGTTACAACTGGGTAATCTAGGTAATACAAAAAAAATTATAAAAATGGCTTCTACAAATTTATTATACATGGATTAGGGAAATAATCAGGCCTAAAATATTTTTCTGTTTTATTTCAGTAAACACATAAACTACGATATAAAATACTATTAGCAAAATCTAGTTTCTTAAAACAAGAAAATTTAACATAATTTTTTTAAGAAGTGAAAAATAAAATAGATGATTCTCAAATTTAAAACGAAATATCTAGAGGGAAAATCAGAAGACATGCCATTACTTTAGTAAATTAGCATAATAAATAAAAAACGACCGATATATTAAATGCTTAGAAAATTCCTACTAATTTATACATCTGCTTATTTGTGATAGAAAATTTAAATTATACTAGGGCAAACAGGTCGCTAAATGCTCTTGTAATTACAAATATTCCTCATCTGATTCTGTCTCAGAATCTTCCGACCTGAAATCCTCCTCAGCCTCTGGCTTTTCAGAATCTTCCAGTAGAGTCTCTTGATGTTCTTCCAAGACTACAGGAAGGTGTGGTAAACTGTTTCACTTAGGGTAGCATCCTTTTTCAGTAATCTACCAACCACTTTTTTCCGGAGTTAATGTCTTATGCGGATCGGGATCATTTACATTTTTCCAAACAGTGCAGATGAAGTTGCACCGTAGAATTTTATTTTCCAGAACCGACTTACATGGTGGCAAAATTGCAGTATCGATCTTTTTTTATGCCTGAAAAAGGGTCGGAAATATTCTTAGGCTTATTCCATTTTTAAAACAACTGAATTCTTGATTTATTAACGTTTTTGCATTTTTTATTGGCCATGTATTTCACAGGTAAATTCTTCCAGTGTATCTGCTAATTCACCGGAAACCTCACAAGATGATCCAAGAGAGGAGAAGGCATCTTGATATCTGCATGTCTTAGTTAAGATGTTCAATGGTTGAATTATTCCCTTACGAGAAAAAGCTGCGGTGTAATCACAGCCTGTGAAGGCATGTAATCCAGGCAAAGATTTGATCCCAATTTGCCGGACAAAAGTGAGACATTAATAAGTCGTCTGTTTTTCCAACTCCAAAATCTAACCAAACCCTGTGGTAAGATTTAATATACACTAATTTGCAAATGGTGCTTAAAAACAAAATCAAGACATATAATACTTTTTTGTCGATTCCCTTATAGGAGAATCACTTTTTAAAATATGTTCACAATGAAAAAATAGGCGTGAATCTGCCTTTTCATGTTTACAATACAATTGATCGACTTCTTCTGAAAACCCACTTTGGCAAACAAAACATTTATCCTTGTATGTAAAATACAGTGTCTTGTTCCTTAACGTCTATTTATGGATGTCTTGCTGCCAGTGTCTTGCAAGAAACTGTGAGAAAGATCTTTTAAAGTTATCATAATTCAGTGTATTGTGGAATTCTCTAGGTCTCTTCTGGTGTGGTCCCTGGATTCGGAAGTCAGTACTTCTGCTCCTCTCTTAGATCTTTCTGAATCCTTTATAGAAGGACTCTTGTATTGGTCAAAGATGACATCAATTCGAATTGCTTTGCTGTAACACAATTTTTGCAAGATATATGCACATAACTCCCCGTATGTCTCAGGCAGTTTTGTTGGTAGAGTATGCAGTAGGAACATAGCATCAACGACGTCATAGACTGCTTGCGGTGTTTCTTCTAATAAGACAAACTTTTCCAGATGTCGTAGCAATTGAGGCTTGTCAGTTTTTATCATAGTTCCATCGATATGAACTAATGAAAATGGTAAGGGTGTCAATGAATATTTTAAAACATTCTCCAAGTTGTACCGAAATTGCAAGCCATTTCATTCCAGATTGTTGTGTTCCGCGAAAAATTATTTCTGCCAGTCTAGTCTAGATGGCGCCACTGATATCTACTGGAACAATTGGTTTGGTATATTTTTGCACTTATAAAAAAATGCCTAAATATCTATTTGTCTTTATTGCTCATACTGTACTCTCAAATGTTAGTCTCTTTCCAAACTATAATCGAGTTTAGGGAGCAGTTTAAGACGGTGCTACTTCCTTCTTACGAATGTAGCGTTCTGAAGACAACATAATATTTAAAATAAATCAATTAATAACTTATTCGGTAAATTATTAAACAAATAGAAACATATTTCTTTCCCAGGAATAAATAATTTCAACTTGCTTTAAAATCATACTAAATTAAATTAAACTACTTTCTTCTTGATTGAGTTATTGAGTACAAACACAATAATAGATTTATCATTAGGATAATACAGCAAACTAAGATTACCCTGAAAAGAAACTGGTTTGAAACAATTATATTAGAGAAATAATTGTTATTTCAAATACTTGCGAAATAATTTAACTTTGGTTCAAAACGGTTGTAAAATATTAACACAAGTTATCGTATACTAATGTGACCGAAAAAACCATTTAGTTCTGGTTACAATAGAAAACTCTTAACGGAAGAAACACTTCGTTACATACCTCATCGGTGGTGAGTTACCGCCATAGATGTTTGTTTTGTCTACGCTCGCTGCACTGTGCTTGGTACGGTTATTCGCTTTAGTATAAATGTTGACTTGACTCATCCGTACGGACATATTTTGGGCAGTTTATAATTTTTCGTGACATACCCGACTAATATTATTTTGATCAATTAAATCGACTATTCTTCCTGTTATTTCCTCAAAAGTGTTATATCTTCTTTTGTACGCATAGTTTTTTAAGTAACTTCCACAAGAAAAAATCAAGGTGGATTAAGTCTAGGCTCCTTGGTGGCCATCTCATCTATCCGTCCATTAATCAAATGTATCAATTTAAGATTCGTTACTCTAAAATTGTTATGTTATTGGAATGCCATCTTGTTGATAATTATATTAAACACTCCATTTAATGGATCTAATTCGGATTGAACATTGTTATTCAAAAATTGACAATAACCTGTCATATTTTCTTTAAAGAGGTGATAATAAATTCTGCTATTGTATTATATCCCATTTTAAGGATTCAATACCCTTGTATCGGCTTGTATATCAGCTTAAAACGCAGAGACTAGCAATCTTAGGCAAGGATTGTGTAGTAAATATACCATCTTTCGGAGAGGGTAAAGCAAAAGCTACCTTGTCTATAAGATATTCGACAAGCAGGAGGTTCGGTACAATTTCCAGGTTGGGGGTAACTCGTTTCCTGATGTCTGTGTTTGGTGTTGATAGCGGAAATAGACCGACGCCGACGTTAAATAAATAACAAAAAAAAAGGTTTAATGCCCTGAATTTCATTTACTGATTATAAATTTTCTTAGGACCAGTAATGGATGTTTTTCCAATTTGCATAGCTCGATGTTGGAAAACTAGCCTCATCAGTTCAGAAAATTTGTTTAAAAATATTTAAATCTTGCCTATATGTTTCCAATATAATCTACCAAAATTGGCTTCTCACAATACACTGATTAGGACAGCTTCTGAACTTTAACTGACTCTCTTGCCTTAAACAAATGTTTATGCATTATATCTATAAATAAGCAGCAGAAGATGGTATGTTTAAGTCTCGTGTAGAATTATAACGTTTTTCAGTAAAACAGTTTAATACATTTGTGATTTTTAAGCGTTTTTGTATCCATCATTTTGTTACAAATATTTTTAAGGTCTTTTTATCCGGAATTTTGCGACTACGATATAATTTGCAATAGGTATTGTCTTGCTGTTCCATGTTCATATTATTAGCTGAATAAACTACTAAAATATCGAGTCTAATATAGTCGCTATAATAAGAAGTACATTTTGTAACTATTACCTGAACCACAAGATTTTTTTACAGTAATAGAAAAGATTTTGTTTTGACGTCATGGCCTACTCGACACATTTAATATAAAAACATTATATCTCAATTTTTTTTGCTCAATAACTTAAAAACCAAATAGACCTATAAAATCCCACATTTTTGAAAATAGAAAAACCTATTATTGCATATTGCAGGTTATCTTAAAAAGAATCAATCGCCTTCACACCGTTTCTGTCAGATATGTCAAAAAAAATTCAGATAGCGTCTGAGGATACAAAACAGATTAATTTTCGTCCAGTTTTTGAAAATTTCAAATATTTCTATAAATAACCATGTTGTGAGGGAAATACTTGATTCTACACCCTGTACCTGTTCCTTTTATTTATAAATGTTTTGTAAAGGACAGTTAGTGATACTCTTATTCACATATAAATAAAAAAAAATTAATTAAAATAGCTCCTTTTCAACTTTGAGCTCACTTTAAGTTTATTCATTTCACATAATAATATGATGTGTATCGAGAAACTTGCCCCTGGTTATTCCTTTTGTAGCGAAGGTTTATTCATTTTCTGTCGTTTGATGTACGCTGTATTCTATCCACAAAACATCTTAGTGTCTCATAACCATAATGCTGATATTACTTAAATCTTTAATTTTTATTCTCATGTTCTGTTTGAATAAGCCAATGTAAATTTTTACATTTGAAAAATTACAGATGAAATTAAATATTTTCATATTTTACTTTTAATGAAAGAGAAAATAGAAGCAGAATTAATATAATGTGACCCATTTATCTATATCGGGTGTCAACGAGATCATGTATCAGTCCGCCATTTTTTTTAAATTGGTATAAAATTTTCAAATTTAAAACTCACGTATGAGAAGTAAATGAGTTTATCTTGACGAACATGTATTATCAATACCACTTTCCTGAGTTTTAAATTTGAAAATTTTATTCCAATTTTTAAAAAAAATGGCGGGCTGATACATGATGTCGTTGATACACGGTGTGTGAAAACTAATATAATATACAATATGTATTCTTCAGTTTTCCACTAATATTTCAGATATTTAGCTGAAATTGATTCAAATGCTCCAAGATAGAAGGATATGATTTGATTTTCTGTCTTCGCCTAGATTTATTCCAATTCAGACCATTAAACGGGTCATTCGTTAATACAGATTTTGCTTATTTAAGAATACGAACTACTTTGTAAAAACCATTTTAAAATCAATCAACTCGTTCTATTTTACTTCAGTTATACAGGACTTTCCAAAAGTATGGAAACGATTAAGAAAAATGTTTTTAGAACTCTACTAGATGACAGTAGCAAGTTTTCAGTGGTTGAAGAATTTCAAGGTCATTTGAAGGTCGGTTTTTCTTTTTAGTAGAATTATGTATTTTTTTATTCCGGAATTTGAAAGACAATTAAATTCTGCACATGAATCATTAAAACATTATAGCCCTAAATTGGATTCATACCAGTGGCGGATTTAGGATTTGGCTAAACGGGCACAACAATGGTATATTTAGGGGTGTTGTAGTAGTAGTAGTAGTAACACATCGAAAAATTTTTCTAGAGTATAGCTAAATTGTATACCCCTGGAACAAAATCTTGGCTAACATTGGGTCACAAAATTTGGATTTTGTTAGGTATTAAAACTAAATTATGTTTTGTGGTGAATTAACATAACCATGTATGACATTTTTCTAATAAGTCTGTTCACAAATTTTATACCTGAAAATAATAGATTTATCAGTATTAAAAATCACTGTAACAATAAAAAATTAAATTAATTTTTTCACAAGCTTATTTGCAGTAAAACTTGTACAGGAGCAGCGAGACTATAAAACGTACCCACGACAGAAGCCAGCGGCAAGACCTCACATGCTCGCTGGCTCGCTGCCCATGGCACAGATTAAATGTACATTTACATTAATATGTGCCCATAATAAATAAATAAACTGCGCTAGTTATAATAACTCAGTAGTCAATGTCCGATGTGAACAGAACACACTTCCCTGGGTGAATAAGTGTATTAAACGAAATATATCGAAAACAGAATGGTGTTTTGTTCCTTGATGCATAAATAACTAATAAAACTCCATCTAAAATATCTGTAACCGTACCAAAGCATATAATAAAACAGTTCTATGTGTGTTATATACAAGACGTTTCAAACATAGTATGCCAAACTTTTACCGGATATAGTATGGGCACAATAAGCACAAAAAATTCTTATGTACATGAAATGAACCATTTCCAAAATAGTTTTTTTTGTTTTTTCAGAAACTATTGGAGATAAATACGATAATAGTAATGACATTTAGAAACAGTTGCAATTTCGGTGGATTTGGCCTGCATCCCAAGTTCTGTAATTTGTTCACTAATAGTTACTGAAAAACAAAGAATATATTTCTGGCAATATTTTACACACACCCTGTATCTTGGAAATGGTTCATTTTTGGACACATGCCCATAAGAACTATTTTGCTTATTTTGACCTATAGTATATCTTATAGAAGTTTGGCATGATATTTCTGAAACACCTTGTATAAAACATACAGAACTGTTATTATGCATATAAAATAAGTAGGCACTTAATAATATCTATGTATTCCATAAGTACACACCATAATAATGTGTACATTTGTCAAATCGTGCGAATCGCCTTTCTGAAAATCTTCTTCAATATCTTTATCACGTGATAAACAAACATTAACCCTTTTAAACCATATACCTACAACATTCTATACAATTGGCTCGTTTTGCCTGCGCTATATGTACAATGGACCTCTCACCAGTCGTTGAGCTGCAAGCATATGACGTCAGCCCTACCAGCAAGCGTTTATTGGATTTAAATAACGTAAGCAGTTTCTGCGGCTGCTGTTATGATTAAGATTGTTTCATTTCCAAATAAATTTCAGATATTGGCAGTAAAGGCTCTAATGTATCATTTTAACTAATATTAACGCATATCAATTGTTTTGTGGACATGTCTATTATTATTTGATTGTTAGAGATACTGTTGGCAGCAAGCGGAAGACGACAAAAAAAAGACGAGCGTGCGTTTACACGTATTCTGTCGAATGCGCTCAAACAAAGCATGACTGATATATCCGATAATCCAAAGTCTCTTTTTAAATATAATTATAAATTTTATTATAATTTCATTTAATACATAAACGATGTTTTAATCTTGAAGTATAATTACTGACTGATTCTATATAAAACAAAAGGAATGGAGATGCTCCTTATCTTAGGGTATCAGGTTACCCTGCTACGGCGAAAGCTGCTAACTCAGTGCCGTTCCTGTGGGAAGTGCTGATATAATTCCTCCCCCTCGAAGATTCAACTACGGAGTACAGCGAGGAAGTTGAACGTTTGGCAGGATCATCCCTTCTTGTTGATTTTCTTCGTCTGGTCTTCTCCTAATACATTTGGTTGTTAGTATTGATTTCTTGTAACAGAAATAAGAAATTATTGAAATCAATAAAATATAAAGAAGTAATGTCCATGTATTAGGAATATGGGATATTCCAATTCCATTAGTTGTTATTTGAGGTTTATTCGCAATTATTTGTTTCTTAATGTCTTGCAGTTCATCTAGGTTAATATTGTCTAAGTGGATGCTGAAATTTTGATAGGACGTGGGGTTCTTCTCTTGATCTAATTCGGGGAAGAGTATTAGCTGATTTTGATCTGTGGCTTGTTCCTTGTTGCATATCCTTTCTTGAGAGGTGATTATTTCACATCCTATTGGAATATTGATTAAATGGGTTCCAATTAATTTTTTGAGCTTCGTCTTGTCGATGGCATTTCATAGTGACTGTTTCTTTGTTAGGAAATATACCAATCCATTCTGTTGCTTCATCGAGTTGTTTGATTAATGGCCTTGTTGTTTTTATCTCGATAGTTTTGCAATTTGAGGTGTCCTTCATGTCTAATAATTGTATTGCACAGGGGCTATTTTCATGGATTTCCTCGATGTCAAGTTTCTTACAAATATAATATTGCGGTGCCATTTTGGTGCATATGTCACTTTTGAATGCAAAGTACAATTCGTTTTTTAATAAATATTTATTATTTGGAATTATGGCCTTGAATTGACTCTGACGATATACGGGAATCGGATATAGGTGATAATAATTAAATGTTTCTGGATACATAATTGGTAACCGAAGTAAATATGTAATTCTATTATTTAGGATATAACATTCAATTTCTATTAATTTTTCTATTAATAAAGTGTTTTCTAATGTTATTTCAAAAGGTAATTGTCCTGATTTAATGTCTTTTTCTAATTTTAATAGCTCTTTAAAGAGGTCACTTGTTTTTATTATACTAGGATGCATGATATTTATTCTGGTGAATGTAATTGAATTCTCTATATCTTGTAAAATAGAGTTAATTATTTCATACATATTTATGATTTGATTTAAAATGTCCTTAATGAAGTTAGAATTTTTGCGCTTTAAACTTTGTTCAGCAATAGAGGCAATCCGTTCGATTTCTGATTGTAACAATCTTTCATTATGAGATATTTGTTGTACGGTTAAGTTAAATTTGTTTACTATGTCAGTAGAGATTGAATTTTGTTTTGCAATATGTGTAGCCACTTTATTTTGATTATTTTGGATTTCTTTTATGATGTTATCATATCGCTCTCCATCGGAGGCATCTAAATTTCCCGTTATTGATTTGAATATAGAACCTAAACCGTTTATTAAACCTCGTCTAGCCCTTTGTGGGTGTGGAATGATTTCTTTTAATTTAATTTCAACTTTATCTTTTGTTAGTTTTAATATTTTAATGTAATTTGATGTGTCTTCAGAGTAATTTTTACTTAAATTGATATTATCCAAAAGATTTTTCGATTGATCATTTAATTTATTAACTTCAGTAATAACTGGGTTTAAGTCATAGTAATGTATTAAAGTGTGGGTGTATTCTTGTACCTTTGCAAGTCCAAGTTTAAGTGGTATCAGTCCAGGGTTGTTTTCTAAATTTTTTGTTGTTACCTTTTCTTGTAATCCGAGTACAAGGGGGAATCTGAAAGATAATAATTTAGTTACTAAAGTCGTAAGTTTTCCTAAGTGGTCTTTTTAAATTATCCATATGTACTTTAGGTTGGACTGCTGTTGACACGATTTTTAAGTTTTCGTTTACTGTTTCTATCTTTGATGGTTTATGAAACTTATTAGCAGTTTTTTGTCTTATGTGTTTTTTTACGTAAGCAGCTGATTCGGGTTTAAATAGTTCTGGGTCGTCGCGTTTTTTGTTTAGCTTATCGATTATTTTCTCTTTATTTTCTACAAGAACTTGATTAACTTTCGTATACATTAATTTAGTCTTTTCCCTATGTTCGTTAATGTAATCGTTAATTAATATTTTTTCGATATCAATGTCAAATGGATTTTCATTATTGATGTGTCCGTTAATAATGTCTATTGGTTTTAATTTTGTTGAGGAATGAATTGAGTGGTTATATGCTAATATTGCATACGTCATTTTAATTTGAATTGGTGTTTTTAAGAATCCTTGGGTATTTAATAACCGTACGTGTTCGATCAATGTCGAGTGTAGTCTCTCTACGGGGCCATTAGATTGGGGATGATTTGGAGAACAGAAATGTAATTTTATTTTATGTAGAGCGAGCAATTCAGAAATTACTGAATTTTTGAATTCCGTTCCGTTATCGACGATTATCTGTTTTGGAACTCCGTGATGGGAGAAAAAATAATATTAAATTATTTACTATTTCGGTAGAGGCTAATGACGTTAATTTATATGCTTGTGCGTACTTAGAAAATATATCTATTACAGTCAAAAATTTAGTTTGTTCTAATGTGAATGAATCTAAATGAATAATTTCGAAAGGATGCATTGCTGTTGGAGTAATATTCATTTTCATTTTTATAGGGTTCCTTTCGTATTTACTTTGTTGACAAATTTCGCAATCATTTATATAAGTTTGTATTGAATTCCTTAAATCCGGCCAGTAATATCGTTTCCTGATTTGTTGTTCCGTTTCGATTATACCGCGGTGGTTACTTTTACTTTCATGATAATTTTGTATAATTTCCTGAATATCATCTTTATTTGTGATGTCAATTAATTTTAATTTACAGTTTTTTAATTTTAAATATGGCCATTTAAAGTTTTTGCGTATGACTTCGCAAAAAGGCTCATAGATATCAGGATTTTCAAAGTATAAATGATAGGGAGTTTTTGGTGCTACAAAATTTTTGAAAAAATCGATTATATCTTGTTCGAATTGATTTTTAGATATTTGGATGTTAAAACGTTGCTTTTTTCCAAACAATATTATTTGTTTTGGCTTAGCTGGAGTGTGCAAAACTGAATGAATGATTATTTGATTTTGTCCGTAATTCACAGGTGTTTCTACAATTGGTATTTCTGCTATGGGATGATGTCCAGCATTAGTATGTACAGTAATATCGTTTTCAGGATTATCGATTTCCGATCTTTGTTCATCTGGTAACACTTGTGTGGAAATATTATCATCGATTTGTGAGTTTGAGGGTTGATTGGAGGTTGTAGCAAGTTGTTTATTGAATTCGTCAATATATTGAAATATGTCGGTACTTTCTTTAGTGTGTAATTCTATGCGGGACAGCGCGTCTGCATTGGTGTTTAATTTACCTTTTTTATACATTATATTGTAGTCAAATTCTTCCAGCTTAAAGCGCCATCTTACCAATTTCGAATTTGGCTCTTTTAGTGAAAATAACCACTGGAGTGGTTTGTGGTCTGTTATAATATTAAATTTCCGTCCGAAAAGGTACGGTCTGAAGTATTTGGTGGCCCAGACAATCGAGAGCAGTTCTTTCTCGATGGTGCTATAATTTTGCTCAGAATCGTTCAGAGTACGAGAAGCGTACGCGACCGGTAGGTCCTTTCCTATTGGGCCCTGCGAGAGCACGGCACCTAGTGCCACATTGCTAGCATCGCTTGTTAAGTTAAAAGGTTTTGTGAAGTCTGGGTATTGCAAGATGGGTTCATTAATTAATAAATTTTTACAAGTTTCGAAACAGGATATAAATTCTGCGTCGTGAATGATTTTTGCATTCTTCTTTAAGCATTTCGTAAGAGGTTTAGTAATTTTGGCAAAATTATTTATGAACCTCCTATAATAACCTAATAAACCTAAAAAGCCTTTGATTTGTTTGGTTGTTTTCGGTATAGGATAATTTTTGATTGCTATGATTTTATCGGGGTTCGGCTTTACCCCATCTGGTGTAACAATATGACCCAAATAAGCGACTTCTTTTCGCAAAAACTCCGACTTATCCAGTTGAATTTTGAAATTTGAGTCTCTAAGTCTCTGAAAAACGGATCTTAAACGTTCGATATGTTCCTGGAGTGACGTGGAAAAAATTATAATGTCGTCTAAATATACTAGGCATTTCTCGTTTTGTATACCGCGAAGGATGTTATCCATTATTCGCTGAAATGTCGCGGGCGCGTTTTTTAACCCAAAGGGCATTCTGAGGTACTCATAATGCCCGTTCTCGGTGTTAAAAGCTGTTTTGGCTATGTCGTTTTTATCCATTTCAATCTGGTGAAATCCGCTAGCCAAATCCAGAGTTGAAAAGTATTGGCATTTACCTAACTTGTCCAATAAATCAGTGATATTGGGAAGTGGATACTTATCGTCGACCGTCTTTTCATTTAATTTGCGGTAATCCACAACTACACGCCATTTTTGTTTACCCGACGCATCAAACTTTTTTGGTACCACCCAAATCGGGGATGACCAGGGCGAATGGCTTGGCCTAATTATGTTTTGGTCCAGCATTTTTTTCATTTGATTTTCGACCTCTTGTTTATGAATAAATGGGTAGCGATAAGTTTTTGTATACACCGGTATTTCGTCGGTCGTTTTTATTTGATGTTTAATTTGATTGGAAAAAGTTAATTTAGTGTTTTCCTGGTAAAATATATCCGCGTATTCTTTACATAAATTTTCAATTTTAATTTTTTCCTCCGGGTTTAAATGGTCAGTACGAATATTTGATAGGTCCAAGTATGATTTATCAGATTCGTCAAAATTATTTAGGTTAATTTCCTGAATACATTTTTTATCAAATCTATCAACTACTAGAGGTTTAGAAAAGTCTAGCGTTATTGGTTGGGTCGTGTTATTTAATATTGTTGTTAATGCTTCACCATTTTTCGCTGTGGTTAAACATTCGGGAATTTCACAATTATGAATTTTTTGGTAAGGAATTATTATTTCTCCGTTTGTAAGCGATGTTCTTACTTTTATAACCTGTTCTGTTCTAGGTGAAATTGATATTAAATTGAGCTCATTTTGTGTTTTATGATAATATAGTTTAATTTGTGTGTAAGGAGTTATTAATAGTCCTTTGTCAAAATTTAGATTTGCTTGTAGCAATTTTAAGTTATCTAGCCCAATGAGGCCGTGAAAACTATTGTGAAATTTAAATAAATAAAATTTTAACTTTGCTGTTTGTGGTAAATTAAATATTTTTGACATAGGTATTATAGCACTTTCTTTATGAGCAGATTTTTGAAAAACAGTAGAAACTATAAATGGATCATTTTTAATACAATTTGGGTACAGTTTATAAGCAAGATTTGGGTCAATAAATGATTTTGTTGAACCAGAATCGATTAAAAATTTTAAATTGTGCTCAGGGAGTATAACGTATGGTAATTCACTAGAGTTGGCGGTATTAATTGAGATAATTTCAGGATTTATGTCTGATCTTGGATCGACGGGTCCTGCTGAAAATTTGTTTCGTCTTCATAATATATCTGGTTAGTGTCGTCATAAGATTCGTCAACATTTTGGATGTCATAGTCATTAATTGGAATCGAATCATCGATTTCGTCTACTTCGGCATTATAAAGTTCCTCTGGAGTAAAATTTCTTTGTGTGGACCGATATTGAGTGGATGTCGAAGGTCCTTGTTGAAAATTATTTGACGTTTGTCTAGTCACTACACTCATAGGAGTAGGATTTGGAAGAACTACGTTTGGATTTGGTTTAAAAACATTTTGATTTGGATTTTTGAATACTTGAGAATTTCTAAAGAACTTTTGAGGTGGATTGTTCATCCTTTGTTGAAATTGAATTGGCTGGGATGGAAAATTGTTATTCTGTTGACGAAATTGGTTATTTTGTGTTCGTGAATTAAACGAAGGAAATTGATTATGGTTATTAAAAGGATATCTGGGGAAATTATTCACTGGTTTGGGAAAGTTATTTACAGGTCTGGGAAAATTATTTACTGGTCTGTTTTGTACAGGCGCCTGTTTAATAAAATTTTTACTTGTGAAATTTTGATAGTATTGTATATTTTCTTCCTGAATAATAAATTGCAACGCCTGGTTCATATCCGTGGGACGCATACAACGAATTGTTTTGCCCATTGGTTCAGTTAGTCCTGATAAGAATGTTTTTAAAGTAAGTTTATTGTACAGATCGCGTTTTAATATTTTTGCTTCTACTTGTTCTTCGTGTATATCAACATACGAACAAATTAAATTTAATATTTGCAAACATCGATCGAAAAATTGTTGTGGCTTTTCATTTGGAAATTGTTTTAACAAAACTAAATCTCTATTAAGACAAGCCTCATCGCGTTGATCTGCGAAATTTCTATATAAAGTATCTTTTAGCTCATTCCAAGTGGTAACACTTTGTATATTAACAACTACTTTTGCACTACCTGTTAATTTACCTATGAGCGAATTTAACAAATACACATTATGAAAATTGTTCGGGTTAGTGGCATCATAAAATGCCGTTATAATGCTATCGCAAGTACTTAAAAATCTATTTAATTCATTTGGGTTTCCGTGAAATTGCGGAACACAGCTTAAATATTCTGGTTTAAATTGAGCCATTATTTGGTTCTCTGAGGTTAAACTTATTTTTGAATTAATTATTTGATTAGAAGTTTGAATGTTACTTTCTAGTATATGCAAAGAATTATTTTGAGAAATTGAAGGAAGATTTTTTTCTTCGCCTGAGTCAGTTAAAGGTGATAAACTTAAATTTTCAAAAAGTGTTTCAAGGGACATCGAATTGTACTTACATTAATAGTGCTATGACTTTGGTCATCGTTTTCCTAATATTTATAAGGAGACTGCAAATGGATCAGCTATTTTTGTCTTCTCCAAATTACGTTTTCCTTGCAGAATGGGACGATGTGGTTCCTATTCTCGTGAACTGTTTTCGAAGTAATCCTACACAGGTCTACGATAGACTGGGTTGCCTAATATTCGAGGAGCCACTCTGTTTTAGACACTTTAACTTTTCACAAAATTTTTTTTTTTTTTTTGATAGTCGATTAATCGTTAAAACGAAAATTATTTGTTCGATACACAATAATCCCGACTATCCTACCGACTGCGCCACTGATATATCCGATAATCCAAAGTCTCTTTTTAAAAATAATTATAAATTTTATTATAATTTCATTTAATACATAAACGATGTTTTAATCTTGAAGTATAATTACTGACTGATTCTATATAAAACAAAAGGAATGGAGATGCTCCTTATCTTAGGGTATCAGGTTACCCTGCTACGGCGAAAGCTGCTAACTCAGTGCCGTTCCTGTGGGAAGTGCTGATATAATTCATGCAATCCGAAAGCTGATGATACGTTAATGCGAAATGCGATGTTTTCAAGACTACATTTATAATAATATTTATATATTTCATGTACTGTTATATGATAACGTAATATTAACCAGAGCAAGCGTTATATATAATATAACGTATAGCGAATTTTTTATGTACATAAAAAAATAACTCAAGATTTTGGTTAGGTATAATAAAATCTTAATACACTCAGTTCCAAAAAAAGTGACGCACTTGATTTTTGACCTAACTTTTTCATTTTTTTTTTAAACCAGTGGGTCGACTCCTAATTTTTTTTTATTTGTTGGTAAGTAATTCCTTTGTCTTTCAAAAAAAAAAATAAAGACGTAATTTTTTCAAAGCCTCTTGGATGGTAGTGGAAAAACTCCCTGTGTGTTAGTTAATCAAGTAATTGTATAGAAAGTTCTTACACTCTGTATGAAAGATGCTTCTTTTACGAGCACTTAATTATTTTATTCATTGATTTATCTCTAAAATTGTCCGAATTACAGCTCTTTTGCTGAAACCTTGCGTATATCCCACAAATTTATTTCGTTGTAGGATCACATTGCCTTTAAAAAAACAATTGCCGTTGCCATAGCACTTAATTTGTTGTATGCCTCCATATTTGACTCTTTGTCGTTGTGTCATTAATTAAGTTTCATTAAAAAAAGTTTTAGAGACTAAAATTGCATAAGATGCCTCAAATAAATCCTGAACAAGGAGCAAGATTAGTTGTTTTAGTAAACGATGGGCGTAGTAAACGTTACGCCGCTCGTGCAGTGGGAGTCCATGAAGCAACTACTCGTAGAGCGATCCGCAAGTACGAACAAACAGGAAGCGCTGCTCGAAGGGTGGGTTCTGGTCGCCCTCGAAAAACTTCTCCAAGAGATGATCGCTTCTTGAGATTGCGAATATTACGGGACCGATCAAATACTGCGGTAAATGTTCAGCAAGATCTTCGCCGAATTCGTGGTGTTGCAGTAAGTAAGCAGACGGTATGTAGACGTCTAAAAGAAGTTAATTTAAAAGCTAGGAGACCTGCAAAAGGTCCTAAATTATTGCCCGAACATCGTGCTGCTAGAAGAAATTTCGTTCAAAATTATGAAGAATGGAATATTCCTGAATGGTCGAATGTCTTGTTTACGGATGAGTCAAGGTTTTGCCTTAACATGGTGGATGAAAAAAAAGAGTGTGTAGAAGGACTGGTGAAAGGTTTAATCAGAATTTAATAACAGAATGCGAACGTTTTAATGGTGGGTCGGTTATGGTGTGGGGAGGGATTTCAATGAATGGAAAGACACCCCTTCATGTTTTTCCGGTGAGGCGGACGTTGACAGGCCTAATCTACATTGACATTTTACAGCAGTATGTCTTACCTCATGCAGAGTTAGTGGGCAATAATTTTATATTGATGCAGGATAATGCCCGACCACACACCGCAGCAATAGTGCGAAACTTTTTAGAAGCTACGGGTATCACCACATTACAGTGGCCTGCGAGAAGCCCCGATGTGAACCCTATAGAACATTTGTGGGATGAATTAGGGAGAAGGGTACGTTCTCGCGAGAGGCCTCCGGAAAGTCTCGCAGAAATGGCAGATGCATTAGTGGAAGAATGGGATCGTATACCAATGGAAACGATAAGAAACCTAATTTCCAGTATGCCGCGTAGATTACAAGCTCTGAGAGTTGCTAGGGGTGGCAATACACGATATTAAGCAGTTATCCCAGTTTATAATTTTGTGTTTAATAAAAATGTTTTTTAAAATTCGTATCAAATTATTTCACTACAAAACTGTTTCTCGATAAATTCAGAAAGTTGGTAATACGCAAGGTTTCAGCAAAAGAGCTGTAATTCGGACAATTTTAGAGATAAATCAATGAATAAAAAAAACAAAATGCTCGTAAAAGAAGCATCTTTCATACAGAGTGTAAGCACTTTCTATACCATTACTTGATTAACACACAGGGTGAGTCAAAAATTAAGAAAAAAACATGGTTCGAGTTTTTCCACTACCATCCAGGAGGCTTTGAAAAATTTCCACCTATTTATTTTTTTTTTTTTGAAAGACAAAGAAATTACCTACCAACAAATAAAAAAAAATTAAAAATCGACCCACTTTTTTTTTTAAAAAAAGGAAAAAAGTTAGGTCAAAAATCAAGTGCGTCACTTTTTTTGGAACTGAGTGTATTTAAATTCTTGTAAATAAATATATGGCGAACATTTTTTAATTCTAGTAATGATTTAGATAAAATTTGCTATTAGAATTCGTATACCTAACACCTAGGGCGAGATGTCCTAGATGGAGGCCGTTCCCCATAAATCCGCCACTGATTGTTGTTACGGAGATAATCAAAGTTATCTAAAAAATCTGGCATGCTTGATTATTTTGACAATATCGCATCGATAAAAGTATTAAATGCAACATTTTAATGGCACTATAAAAGTAGCGTAGCTATTGTATAGGGCTAGATGGTACAATGCGCCGCTGCCTGAGGAGCCCAGAAGGGCCCCAACCAAAAATTCCGTCAATAAGTGAAACGAATTAAAAAATATAAAATAAAATAAGAACCTATTCGTCAAAATATCGCGGCAGCAACAGAGCAATCTTCCTCCTTAGAAGTTCTTGCAACTTCCAGTAATTTGGGAGATTGTGACTGCAATACCATTGGTAATAATTATTATTGAGAAACTACTTTTATTTTTTTATATATTTCATGCTCATCTCTTTATTCTTGTTATTGTTTGCTATAGGGTTTGTACCGTTGTACCATGTTTATTTCACGTTATAAGGTTTAATATATAACAAATTATAAAATGCTTTCCCAATCTGATTAAAGAACCGTGCTATTTTTACCACGAATTTAAATATTTTGAACTGCACTACAACAATGCACAGGCGTTTGTACATAGAATTAGCAATTTCATTGTATTCCCGAATTTCAATGACCGTTTGTCTTTTCCTATTTCTTTTTGTTAAAAATCAAAGTTCGTATGATTTCCACTAAAGGATTTAAGGTCGACAACTATAACTAGGTTTGTATTTAATAAAGGTAGTAAGACAATTTCTTGATTTAGTTGAGCCGGTGAGTGTTGTCATCCAGAAATATCCGATTGTCGACACTTGCCGTGGTATTAGAAATATATTTCTCGAGAAAGGGGGAGAACCGGCTTTGTCCTTTTCAATTTTCACCTGCTTCTTAGAATGTAGTAGTGCATATTACCGTATTTAATTATAATATTTAACGGTTGCGTTAAGTGTTCGTCTTGGACGGATTTGAAGGTTTAATTTAACTCACGTTGAAGAGATGTAAAAACCTTATTTATACCAATAAGTTTTTGTTCTACAGTTTTTTGGTACAGCTTTTAGGCACAGTTATTTTTTAGTAACGCTTTCTAGGTATAGATTTTTATATACAAGTTTCAAAATGCAGATTTAACTCATAAGATGCAAATTTAAGCATTTTTGTACATTCCTTTTAATTTTGATATGGATTAGATATCGAGGTAAACTTTTATGGATTCCTGTAATAAGGATAAATTTACCTGTAAATTTCTCATGTCTTAAAAATCCGTGTATACTGGATGGTTTTCGCATATGGTAATTCTCGCCACTCAGGGATGGTGATTTTTTCTCGTTATTTTACACACGTGTAAATTTTGATATGAAAGAGAGTAGCTGGAAGCAGTGGGTATTTGGAACTAAGGATTCTTTTTTATGAACATTGTACAACTCTATTGGTAACGTGCCAGCGAAAATTGTATAGAACGTAATTTATGGAAAATTATTAGGACCATTTTTCACAATTGTATCAGGCGGAGACTAGCCAATAGGACATTTCACCGCTTTGTAAATAATCTGATATAGAAAAATAAACCCTGTGTTCTACGTAGTTGATGTACCATCTTACGTCGTGGAGTAAAGTATAAGTATAATTTTTTTGCCCTTTAACCTTTTGCCTTGTAATGAGAAATTTACAAAAATAACTTTATTGCTTTAAAGCGAACTATACATTAATTTACTAAGAGCCACTTGATTTCGATATTTGATATATTGTAAATAAAATATTAATTCTCCATTTTGTAAACACTGGCTGTAAAACGTTTTTCTGTAATTTTAATGTGGACTAATTAAGAGATAACGTAGAAACAAGTTGATGTAAGTGACGTTCCAATGTTAAATTGCAAATTTTTAATATATTATTTTAGAATAATGTCAAGTTAGACAAAATAGATTAGTGTTTTTCGAATAAAGTTGTCTTTTGACTTTATGCTCGATTTCTAGATTTTATTTGAGAGTGAAGTTGCCATTTGCCTTTAGTGTCAGTTAATTGTCGTTAACAATAATATTTTTAGCGTAAATGCTTTTTGTTGTAACTGTCGATATGGTTACGTATTGTTTTTCGAGTAAAATTTTCTTTTCCCTTTATGTTCGATTTATCGATTTCATTTGAGAGTGAAGATGCCTTCTGCCTTTACTATTAGTTAATTGTCGGTGAAAATAATATTTTTAGTGTAAATGCTTTTGCTGTAACGGTTACGTATTGTTTTTCGAGTAGAGTTGCCTTTTGCCTTTATACTCGATTTTAAGCTTGATACATTGAACGTGCCGTTTACTTTCAAAGTACGCCGTACATTGTGATATAAAAAATTACGGTGAATTTTTTTTTTTTTTCATTCTAACGTACCTATATGATAGAGAAAATTTATTCATAGTGCAAGCTAGCACTCGTTTATATTTAAATTTTATATTTCGATACCTTTTCGAATAGTACATTTTTATTCATTTCGTAGTTAATTAAATTTAAGTTTTCTTTTGAGCATACTACGTTGTAGCAAAACTGGCGCTAATAGAGCAAATTGCCTCTAAATTGTATTATAGTAAATTATCTTAAAGTCGTATTAACCCATTTCCAACCGTGTGATTATTTTTAGGATTAAGCCATAACTTTACTGTTTATATTTTTATATCTTTTCTTATATTCGATTTGTCTCTACTTGTATGTTTTATATTATATGGTAATAAATAGTGTGTAATAAATACCTCGTAGATTTAATCCACTTTTCTTCTTTCAGGCGCCCACTTTTCCGAGCCCCACTCTGCTTTCCTCGACACACAAGAATAGCTAGCCGAGTGCTATTTGCTAACCCATAACTTTATAGCATATTTAACAGCGGGTAAATTTGTAAAAGTTAGTATTCACTAGCCTACAATAACCGTAACATCCATAAATCAATAATTATCCCAAAAATAAAATGAAGAGGTGGTAGCAGGTTACATACCACAATTAAATAAAAGAATTTATCAAATTTTAAGTTTACTCTTTGGATAAAATAATCATTGTGCTCCTAATTATTAAATAATTTAAAATTTGATAAATTCTTTTATTTAATTGTGGTCCCAAAATATTTTGCACCGAGATCCTTTGCCACCTAGTTACGCCACTGACTATATGTCATCGAACTCAAATTTTCAGTAGGTAAAAGTTCAGAAAGTCATTTGAAGGTCGCTTTGGTTTTTAATGTTGTGGTACTTTTTATTTCTGATTTCGAAGGAGTATTAAGTTCTACGTTAAAAAGTACTAAACCACATATGGCCTAAAATGGATAGACTTTCAAATATTGATGGTTTCCTTAAATATTCGTTAATCTAGAATATTACTTTGTAACTGTTTAAAATAGAGTTATACCTACTGTTTTTGAAATGTCTATATCATTTAATGTAAAGACGTAAAGAACAATAACACAGTTGCTTGCATATTTAACAGTGCGCATAATATATACCTTATGAAATGGTTTGTCATCTTTCTGCGCAATAATTTTTCATTCAGGCTCCACTACAATCATAAATCCATATGTCCTACATACAAATAAATTTCAGAAGGATAATTCAACAATTAAGAAGGATTAATAAACATTTTTCAAGCAATCAATTTGCCTTATGATCTGTCTGAGACCCCTACAGAATTTCACACTAGTTCATCGATACAGTAATTTTTTTCGGTTTTGTACAATAAACAGCCTTGAACCAAAATAACTATGGTCTTCACATTCTCCTATAACAAGGTTTTCGTTTTATATACAATACGATTTCCACAGTTTATATTTGTCTATTTATTATTATAACTTTTTAAGTTTTACCAAATACATTAGAAATTAAGTAAAAATCTCAATTTTCAAAATTGTTAACAATAACGATAGCAACTATTTGTTGTTGTAATATGTGCAATTATTTAAATATCGTTATTAAGGATTGTAGTTGCAGGAACACAGAGGCTATTGCCAACCGTTGTGGACATATTTTAATTATATATAAAACATCTCACATCCAGGGACGCAACAAGGGGAGCGGATGAGGTGACGGCGACGGCCTCAGGCGCTGCACCAAGGGAGTCTTATCCTAGAATTGGAAACTAATGCGAGAAATAATACAGAAACTAAGCAACAAACAAAATTTTATTCAGATTTGCGGTTTAGACAAACATCCGAACGAAAACCGCATACTGCGTTTCCTTGGCGCGGCTAATCTACAGTCCTTCTAAAATACAGCGAGTTCTCGATTCGCGAACATAATTGATGCCATGTAGTGCCTAGTGATTAGTGAAGTTATTGCATTGGTTAAGGCAAGAAAACTGTATCTCGAAAATGACGTATTATTAAGCCATCATCAAAGGAACTTTTTGTCGTAAAGAATATTAACACTGACGTAGTTTTCCACGAAATACTAAAACACTATACACTGAACTCGACGCGCGTTTCGCCAACCAAGTTGGCATCATCTGGAGATGATAAAAACTAACCTTATGCTAACAATCTACCCTATTTATACCTAAACTATTGTCATGGTTCACCGAACCGTCACGGTTTGGCGAACCGTGACCTACTAACCAATAAAGCGGGCTAATTGGAATAGGCCCTCTGTCACTATTCATACTATTTTTACACTTTATGATTTCCAAGCTTTCAAATGTACCCAGCTGTCTAGTATTTGTTACATTCCTAATTAATCTTAAATCGCTAATATCTATTTTATGTTTGTTCTCAAACGCATGTTGGGCTACACTAGACTTATCTGTTCTGCCAATTTTGAGATGGGCCATATGCTCTTTGAATCTAGTTTGAATTAATAGTCTAGTCTGTCCAACATACTTTTGATTACAGTCCTTACAGCTAATTTCGTAAATCCCCGACTTTTCGTTTGTTTCAATTTTGTCTTTTGGATTGCCTAAACGTTGTTGTAATTTGTTTCCCGATGAATTAACTACTGTCATACCTACATCTTTAAAATGATTACCAGTACCACGGGTGAATCGAGGATCGAATGCAATCGATACAAATTTCGGGATTTTCAATTTTATAATGAACAGTATGTTTTAGATAACGAAAAATCCTTTTTACGGCTTGCCAAGGTTCATCAGTCCAATTATTAAAGAAACAACTCACTTGATTTACTGTGTGTGTATGTAATGTCTGGGCGACTAGTTGTAGCAAGAAAAGTTAGTGAGCCAACCGCCTCAGAATATGGTAGTGCTTTATTGCAATTTGAGTTAGTACCTAACGAAGATAACGGAGCACTAGTTTCTGCAGGTATCTTTAAAGGTTTGGCATTAGTCATATTAAACTTGTTGAGCAGTTTTGTTATGTAGACCTGTTGGTGGATAGTGATTGTCTCTGCACACAGATTTTGTCCAATTTCAAGGTCCACAAATTATATTTTATTTTTGTTTAAATGCACAATTATTTTAAACATTTGTTGTAAAGTTTTAATAAGTTCGGTAATAACACTTTGAGATTTTGACATTAGGAGTCCATAGTCTACATAAATAGCCAAATAAACTTCAGCGTTTGCGAAACTACCAATAAACACGCACTGGTCACTTTTTTAATTGTTTAAAGTCAATATTTATTAAGGAAAGATAAAAACTTACGATTCCAGCATCTGGGGGATTGTTTTAGCCCATATAAACTTCAATTTACAAACCAGGTCCAGTTTTTTCTTATTTTCAAATCCGGTAGGCTGCTTCATGTACAAACATTCTGTCACCAAGTCAAGTCACCATACAAAAATGCAGTTTGTACATCGAAATTTGCAATTTTTAAGTTTTTTTCGGCTGCCAACGTTAACAAAATTCGAACTGGAGCGAAAGTGTCCCCATAATTAACACATCTTTCTTGCATAAAGTCACGCGCAACAAGACGTGCTTTATATCATAATAGATTACCATCTTGATCGGTTTTAATGCGAAAAACCCATTTATTGTCAATCAATTTTGCATTGTCGGATAATTTCACCAAGCCCCACGTATTGTTAGCTTTAGGCGCATTCATTTCTTCTTGGATTGCCAGATGCCACTTGTGGGAATCTTCACGTTTAATAGTGTTTTCGTAACTCCTAAGTTCAAAAATTGCGAAATAATTTGCAGTTGCACCATAAATATCGGGTCTAACCAATGTGTTTCTGTCACGTAACTGTCTTTCACTAATATTGTCATAGTTTGCATCATAATTTCATCATACATAAAATCTTCATCATCTTCTGTTTGGTCAATGATGTCCGATGTTGCTGAACCTTTTTCACTCTCGTTATCATCAATTTCCTCTTGAATATTATTTTCTTCGTCTTCTAAAATTCTGAATTCTAGTGAAAATGTTTACTTTTTAATTTCCATTGTTTCGTTCTCGTTGAAGTTAACATTGCAGCTTACTTCGATTTTTCTCTTTTCTGGATCCCAAAGTTTATAATTTAAAAAGTGACCATCATATCCAACAAATAATAATTTTCGGGATTTTGGATCGAATTTTTTGCGAAATTGTGGTAGAATTGACATATATGCTATACTACCAAAAATTCGAATGTGTTTTATATTTGGTTTTCGTCCATACCTTTTTTCATATAGTGTCATATTTTCAACTTTACTCGAAGTTGTCCTGTTAAGGTCTTCAGTTCTTTAACGAAAATGTTCTACAGCATCCACTGATTGCGCATAGACATTTTCTTTGATAAGTAAAAGTAGAAAATCATGGGATTTAAATCGGGTGACCTTGAGGGCCAATTTATCGGAGCATCATTCCCATAGCCTATCCAGCGATTTGGAAAATTCTTGGTTAGCCACTGTCAACATTGCCGACTGTAATCGGGAGGTACACCATCGTGCATATACCACAAAATAGGTCTCCTGGCTAAGGGAATATTTTCTATAATTTCGAAAAATCTCGTTAATAAGAACTCGTGGTACATTTCTCCTCTTAAATTACCAGACCACAATTCTTGCGACACATTTTTATTAATCAGCATAGTTCTGGCACTTTCCACAATCGTTCTTAAGACTCTTTCACTTCAGCCATTTTGTTGTGGTGTGTATGGCGTCGAACATTCATGTGATGTACCATTATTCTTTATTAAGTTTTTAAATTTTGTGTTAATGTATTCACCTCTACCTTGATCGGTTCTTAAAATCTTAATTTTGTTACTTGGTTGGTTTTCTATGAGTGCTTTGTATTCTTTAAACTTGCTAAAAACATCTGCCTTGTGCTTCAGAAAATAAACAGTACAATAACCACTACAATCGTCTTTAAATAAAACGAAAAATCTTGATCCACTTGAAGATGGGATATTTATTGATTCGCACACATCGCTGTGATAATTTTACCTGGCTTTTCTGTTAACTCTCTGGCTAAGCTATGTGATGTCCTTTTTTATTTACCTGACATCTCACAGGAAAATTCCTCTTTTTCATCAATTTTCAGATTTTTACTAAATCAGCTGTTTTCTTGATTGTGTTGCAATTGACATGTCCCAGACGATCATGCCATAGTTTTAATGAATTTTTATTAGCTAAGTTGCACTTTGGTGTAGGTTTCATCTTAAATTTCATGATCCACAAATTGTCTCTACGAGCCCCGACACATGATATTTTTCCACCGGTATCAAGAAATTCACATTTATTTTTATAAGAGTGGTACGTGAAATTCTTTTCTGTCATAGCTCCCACTGAAAATAAACTGTGGCTAAGTTCTGGTATATAGAGAACATTATTTATAGTTCTGTCATACCATTGACCTTCAACAAAGACTTTTATTTCAATTACACCAGTACCAACTGTAGGAATTACCTTATTATTCGCTATTCTAACGGACATAGATTCACATATAGGTTCTAGCTTTGTAAACAAACTTTTTTCGCCAGTCATATGTATGCTTGTAACTAAGTCACATATCCACTCATTTTTATTTACATCAGGGCTAGATAGATACAAAGACGTAATGTCACAAATATGCGCCGATTTTGAGGCCAAATTAAAACCTTCTGATTCTCTTTCACTGTTTTTCGAATCTGCTATCCTCTTTCTGCACTCACATACCCAATGATCTTTGCCTTTGCAATAGTTACAGCTGCTATTTTTCTTCAACTCTTTTGTATTTTGTTTCTTAATATTCGTAGCTTCTAATTTACTTTGCAAAGCCTTAACCTCTAAGACCAGACGAGATACTTCAGTGTGACCATTGTTCATTCTAGTCTCTTCTTTAAGTAATCTTGTTGTTAGATGATCAAACGTTTGTTAATCTAATAGTTTCTTTTACATCTTTAGATGCCTAACTAATAGCTCAATGGACGAGATATGTTCTGCAGTTCTTGAATTTTCGAGCATTTTATATTCGCAAAATCGTTGCCAAAGTAATTCTCTAGAGATTTCTGTTTTTTGTTCATTGTCAACCTTGACCACATTTCAGCTGCATTCTCACAATTTATCAAGTGTTGCATTTGATCCTGAGTTATGGTGGACAACAAAATAACATGGGCTCTTGAATTGTTTGTGTTCCATGTTTTCCACTCTGTACCAGTTTTCTCTGTGGGTTCTTTTTCTGTTCCATTCACAGCTGAAAGCAGTTTTTCTGCCTTAAACAGAATAGTAATGCTAAATTTTCAAAGTTGAAAATTCAACCCATCAAACTTGAGAATGTTACCAGAATCGATTTAATCACTGCACTTGCCTTAACTAATGTTTACTTTATTGTATATGTCATAATACGACTCGAACGTAATTAAAACAAACACTGCACGACTCAAACGTGACTTCAAAAAATACCAACCGACTGGCTGTCCTCAAAAAATATTCAAAACAACGTCGGGTCCTGGGCTCATAACCTGTTTAAATGAGCATTGCAAGCCACAAGCGTACTGTAACTTAACTTCTAGAAAAACTTAGAAACGAAAAGAACATTTTCTGTCTCTTTTTGTTCAAGGTCAAACAAAGCGCGCGAGCTAAGCATACTTTATATATACTACCAACAATACAGAGATGTACTATTAACAGTTTATATATATTTGTGTATAGATATATATATATATATATATATATATATATATATATATATATATATATATATATATATATATATATATATATATATATATATATATATATATATATATATATATATATATATATATATATATATATATATATATATATATATATATATATATATATATATATATATATATATATATATATATATATATATATATATATATATATATATATATATATATATATATATATATATAGATATATATATAATACGTTAAGTTCAAAAATATGTAAAAACTTAAAAATGTTTGATATAACACAAAAATTAATATACAAATTCACGAAATCGTTCAAAATCACAAATATTCTCAGATAGTTTTCAGCTACCAAACAGTACTTAAATAAAGAAAATATGGCAACACAGGTTCGGCCATATCGCAGGGTGCATTATTTCATTGATTGATTAATTGGCTGCAATTTTAAATTAATCCAAACTTGTATAATTTTTTTTTGTAGTTGATTTTTTTTAAAATCCAACCACTTGTGGATACTGATTACATAAATATTGTAGAATCATATATAACAAAAAAAATCCAACTTTAAATATAGTGGGACATCCTCATTGTTATTTCTCTTCATCGTCGGGTTTGGTCATTCCAAAACATACCACAATACTAGATTTTTAAATTTTTTTCAAACTTAGTAATGAACGCAGTGGCCGAGTAGTCTGCTTACTTGAGACATCTTGTATCCACAAAAAAATTAAAGGTATGGAGAACGAAATATAAATAAATCATCGTCGATGCATATTTATTCAACGTTGTTGAATTGGGCTCAAATATTAATCGACCTTATGCATAATTAAAGTGTGTAAGTCCATGTATGGAGTTCACGCTACTTTAGGCATGTTGTATGCCTGTTATGGTGATTATGTTTGCATATACGGTGATTGTCTAGTAATTGGCTAAATAAATAATAAAAATAAATAATTAATAACGAAATATGGATAACGCTTATCTAAAAGGAACCAAGCGCCAAAATGGCAAAAATGAGTTAATCGTACCAAACGACTTGAATATCTATTTACTACGTTTGTGTGTAAATAGAATTTTTTTTTTTTTAAATAATTGTACAAGAAGCCTAAAATTGATAGTAATATACCAGAAAATATTTCAAGACTGCTTGTTCGGTAAGTGTAGTATTATGTGTGTTTTTGCATATTATAGTTTATTTTTACTTACTGTGTTCATTTTTTATCTGCCAGCAATTCTAACGTGATTATTTATGATGAAAATAAAGGGGAGACATAATTTTCATAATTATATTTGCAGTACAACTTGCAACATTAAAACCGAGTTTCTCTAAAATGTGCAAATGTCACTTGGTTCCTTTTAGATAAGCGGTATCCATATATTAATAACCTTGTTGTATTAAAATCTACATATTGTCGAATTAGTAACTTTCTTGTACTCTTCTAATAATAAATATCATGAATAGTGCAAATACGGTGTGTCATGAAAGTATGAAAGGATTTTATTTTATCCGTAGGTTATCGAATAAAACCTCATATCATTTTTATTTTTGACATTCTTATTATTATCTGACCTAACGAATGAGCTATAATATATTTAAGTATCAGTAGGAGCAAGTAACATAAAATTTGTCTTTGAAGTGTTTAATACTAATCCGTTATTATGGCAACAAATTGACATTTCAAACACATTTTGCTGGAATTAAATTTTAAATATTGTTGATTCTTGGCAAACATAATTGAAGAAGTGTCATTGGCAAATAGTGAAAGACCTGACTAAATGCTCCTAATATATCATTAATAAAATTTATGACTATTAAGGAGCCTAGTATGCTCCCTTGAGGAACATCTGTATTAGCCGACGTCTTTTCTGAAACATAATTTTGGCTCTCCATTTGAACTTGCACAAACTGTAATCTCCCTGTTAAATATGTCTCCAGACAAAGATGAGCTAGGCCACGAACTCCATAATCTAATAATAAGTTTATTTAATAATAGAGAGTAATTGGCGGTATCAAATGTACAGGTGAACCCGCGAGAATTCCCATCCCCCTTTTCTTCATTACTTTTGGAGTTAGAAAGACGTCTCAGAAAACAGATCGTAGAAAATTTTATGAATACTTTTGTGATGACCTCTGTGAATATACATGGTGTTGCATAAAAGTGTGACCAAACCAAATCATATTTTTTTAAATAGAACACCCTATATATGTTTAGTTTCTTGAAATCTAAATTTTATTACAATTCCAGTAATATATACATGTTATATATTTGCATCATTTGTTTGGAAAATACAAGCTGTTAAAATATCGAATTAAAATGAAATAGAAACTATAAAATGTCATTTCTAGAAGTCTATGGGAAAATAAATAAGCATCTAAATAATTAAATATCTGTCAGTCGCTTAACCTGTCATTTTCTGTTGTCATAACTTGTGTGTGAATTATTTCTATTGAACAAAATCATGTATTATTCTGAAAATAAACGCTGGAATATACTCAAAGCATGTTTTAATAGCTTGTATCTTCCAAACGAGTAATTCAAACATATAACATGTATAATATCAATGAAATCGCAATAAAACGTAAATTTCAAAAAACTAAAAATATATAGGGTGTTCTATATAAAAAATATAAGTTGGGTTGGTCACACTTTTATAAAACACCATGCATATTCATTGAGGTTATCGTAAAAAAAATCATAAAATTCTCTACAATCGGCTTTTTGAAACATCTTTCTAATTCCAAAAATAACGAAGAAAAGGAGGTGGGAATTTTTGCGAGTTCACCCTGTACATGAAAGATTATAGAAAATATCAGCAAGTTTTAATTTAAAGTTAAATTTATCCAATAATTCAAGATAAAAGGAAAGAAGTTCATCCTGGGTGGATCCAAGTATGCCAAAGAAGAGGGTAAAATTAATTTACAAATATCAATAAATATTAAAAATGATACATAAATAAGGTACAGAGTCGTAAATCCTCTCACTTTATTTAACTGGAGATTAAATGAAGTTGCCAAACACATTTCTTGATGATTTATAAATTTATATCATACAAAGAAAAGTGATTAAGCTTTAATTGAAATTGCCCACTAGTAAAAGATTTTTACCATATAAATGAAAATTTTTTTGTGCCCGCAGTGTATGCCATTCGCAGACCGGTTTCTGGTTTTTGCTTTCTTCAATGCGAAGTAAGTATACGCTACGACAACAAGATGGATTTCAGAATCATGTCTACGTGAAAGTAGATTACCAACGAGTCGATGATAACTCCAACTTAGTGGTGTGTGACAACTTCATTTAACCTTTAATTAAATAAAGTGAGAGAATTTACGACTTTTTATTTTATTTTTTTTAATTTCTTTTAGTATTTCTTGCTTGTAAATTAATCTCTCTGTAAATCTCTGTAAATTAATTTCTTGTGGTGTTTTTTTTTTTTTTTTTTTGGGTTTCCCGATGCCGGTCAGTCCTCCCGTGGCCTCCGACGCCTCACGGGAGTCGCGCCGGCCCATCAACTACAGCCACTCCCCACATCCCGCAGGATTAGTGACTGTAGATACCAGACTCGTGTGCCCTAAGCAGACGGAGAGAACCCAGAATGACCGCCTTCTGCATTTGACCTGCCAGCCACTCGGCTGGTTTTTGGCAGGCCGGTATGATCTTCAGTTCCGAGAGCAGCGTAGGCTTTATCCCTCCGAGTACACCGATAATAAGGACGACCATTTTGACCGAGTAGCCTGGGTACAGCACTTGGAGCTCGTACCGGAGATCGCGATATTTGGTCCGTTTCTCCTCCTCCTTCAAGGTGATGTTTTTCTCCGCAGGTGCCGAGAACTCGATGACATATATCACCTTGAGTTGATGGTCGAGGAGGACTATGTCAGGCTTGTTGGCTTGGATTAGCCTGACAGTCGGGAACGAGTAGTTCCAGTAAATCCGGCATTTCTCGTTCTCGACAACGGACTCAATATCTCCGGGGACGTAAGGCAGCACTGGTGTCTGGTCTACCCCGTACGAGTGCCTTAGATGGTAGTATAGCACTCGTAAGGCCGCATTATGTCGGTGGATGTAGGCCGAAATCGCATATATGGGGCATGCAGAAAGTAAATGCATGAACGATTCCGGCGCCTGATGGCAGGTCCTGCAGTTGATATCAGGAACCTCTACACGCCACACGCGGCTACGGTAGACCAAGGTGTTGATAACACCATCTTGGCAGGCCATAATGAATCCCTCGGTCTCCGACTTCAGCCCTGCTGACCTTAGAAAGGCGAAGGTCAGCCTGGTCGATAAACCCAGTGTTTCGATGTTCTTATAGAAGACACCATACTGGGGTTTATCGACGTGCTGCCGAAACAGATTTTCCTGTTCGGCAGCTCTAATTCGGGCTTTCAGGCGATTTGGCTGAAGTTCGGTGACTGACTCAACATCAGCACCTCGCCGGCCTCCTCGCCTGATGTCAAATACGAGACCGAGTTCATCTGCGGCTCTTTTTGCTGCCTTGAACAATCCTGCTCCCACTCCTACAGTTTCGTGATGTTTTACGAACCGCAAGAGGGGATCTGAGCTCCTGAGTATGTTACATGCCATACTCAGTACTACTCTGCCATGCGTGCACTACAGGCTCAAGAGTCCTCGGCCCCCCCGTTGACGTGGGAGGTACACACGAGGAACGGACGATCTAGGATGAATACTTCTGTGAATATTCATCATCTTGCGGGTATCTCTGTCTAATTGACGCAGCTCATCTACCCTCCACTTTACTACTCCGAAGGAGTAGAGCAGAATCGGAACGGCAAGCATATTAGTTGCAGACACCTTGTTCTTCCCCGAAAGTTCGGAAGACCAAATCTTTCGGAGGCGGTGTCTGTACTTGCCGCGGAGAGAATCTTTTATTTGTGATACATCCTGGATGTGCCTTTGTTGCACACCCAGATATGTATAGGTCTCTCCGGCATCCAGATGTCTTAGGATGCTTCCGTCTGCGAGCTGCGCATCTTCAGGAAATTCCCCGCATCGTCCTCTCTTGAGGTGGACGACTGCACATTTGTCCAACCCGAACTCCATACCAATTGCCCGCGTATATTCTTCGACCACCCTAAGAGCGTTTTGTAGTTCGCGCTCTCCGGAGGCATAAAGTTTAAGGTCATCCATATAAAATAGATGGGTGACCTTATGCCTCCGGTCGCTGGGTGGCCCACATTGATATCCGCGAGTTTGGCGGAGCCCAACAGACAACGGCAGCAGTAAGATGCAAAAGAGGAGAGGACACAGGGAGTCACCCTGGAAAACTCCTCTCCTAAATGCCACCTGCCCTGTCGTGACCCGCTGTGCACCTGATGTTATGGTGAAGCGGGTCTTCCATAGCAGCAGCAGCTGTTCTATGCATCTCACTAGTGGTGCTGGTACCGCAAGACATTCGAGCAAGTACAACAATAGCTCATGCGATGTTGTATCAAATGCCTTGCGGTAATCAATCCAGGCCATCGATAGATTCCGCTTGTATTGCACAGAATCCTGTGTAATACAGCGGTCTATCAGCAGGCTGTCCTTGCAACCTACCATGCCCTTCTTGGCACCACGCTGTTCGTGTATCTGCTGGAAGACCGGATCAACAGACCTCAGCGTCCTAGCATACAAGATACGTGTAAATATCTTGTAGCAGGAGTTAAGGCAAGTGATCGGCCTATAATTCCTCGGGTCGGAAAGATCCCCCTTTTTGGGGATTAGCACAGTACGTCCCTCGACGAACCAGTCCGGAATCTGCTACTTTAGTATTTTAATTTTTACTATATCTTTATTAGTAAATATCGCTTTGTCGAAGCACTTTCCAATTTATTTACATTGCGATTGACACTAGTAAATGGAGTTATCATCTATTCGTTGGTACTTTACTTTCACGTAGAGACTTATAATTCTGAAATCCATCTTGTTACCGTAGCGTATACCTACTTCTCGCTGGAGACGGCAAAAATCAGAAACCGGTCTACGAATGGCATACGTTGCAGCCTCCAGATGGATTTCCATTTATTTGGTAAAAATCTTTTAATAGTGGTCAGTCGCAATTAAAGTTTAATCACTGTTCTTTGTATGATACAAATTTATAAACCGTCAAGAAGTGTATGGACAACTTTATTTAATCTTCAATTAAATAAAGTGAGAGTATATACGACTTTTTACTTTATTTAGCTATTATTTTTAGTATTTATTACTATTTGTAAAAATAAAATATTTGTTGAATGTGTCCGCAATTTCTGCTTTATGATTAATATTAAACAGCAAATCGGAATTTCATTATTATGTTTGGTATTAGCTCTTTGATTTATTATAACCCGTGCAGTCCTGACTTGTCTAAGAAATAATCAAAGTACAGTTTTTCAGCACTAGATATGTTGGTTTAATGTTTTTTCTTCAGTACATAATAGTTAATTCGTAATTGAACATCATCGTTATTTAATTTGCAAGATTTAGATACGTTTCTGAATAACTTACCTTCTTAACTAATGTAGGTGTTATCCTAGGATTTGATAACCTTCTTAACTAGTGTAGGTGTTATCCTAGGATCTAATATACTCTTTACTTTAATTTGAACCCTTCTTATAGTATAGGATATATTAAATACACAGGGTGAGTTTTAAATGCGTAGTTATAGTTTAACCCTCAAGATATTTCGCCCAGTACAATTGGCACCGCTTAGTTTTTTTAACAAGAAAAATTTATTTGATTTTCAATTAATTTTTTCGTCTCCAAACCACAAACAATTTCGTTGTCACTGGATAACTATAAACATCTCCAGTAATCTTTATTAGTTGTTGCTCCCTAATGCTAGCTCTCATTAAAATTGACACTATTGATAATATAAAGTGGACATACATATATGTACATACATATATGTACATACATATATGTACATACATATATATATATATATATATATATATATATATATATATATATATATATATATATATATATATATATATATATATATATATATATATATATATATATATATATATATATATATATATATATATATATATATATATATATATATATATATATATATATATATATATATATATATATATATATATATATATATATATATATATATATATATATATATATATATATATATATATATATATATATATATATATATATATATATATATATATATATATATATATATATATATATATATATATATATATATATATATATATATATATATATATATATATATATATATATATATATATATATATATATATATATATATATATATATATATATATATATATATATATATATATATATATATATATATATATATATATATATATATATATATATATATATATATATATATATATATATATATATATATATATATATATATATATATATATATATATATATATATATATATATATATATATATATATATATATATATATATATATATATATATATATATATATATATATATATATATATATATATATATATATATATATATATATATATTTGTTAAATTCGTTTTCCGGGTATACTCCCGCGTAGGTGATAGGCCCCGAGAGGGACCGTGGTTGTCTGAACGACGTTTCGGCAGAATCTCATCTGCCATCTTCAGGGGTTCTAACCGATAACTGCTTACTGCGGCTTCTGGTTACTCGAACTGAAATGACGTTTTCTGGATCTGGCAGTTCTTTATATACTCTACCTATGTTACGCTCTGTTGCTCTCGACACACTCCGGGCGTCATGGTCTGCTGCACCCATCTCCTGATTTCGAGCGCGGCTTCGTGTAATCGGTCCTGTTCGGACGCGCATGCGTGTGTCTGTGCTTATGTCACGGTCTGTTGCACCCATCTCCTGATTTCGAGGGCGACTCCGTGTACTTGGTCCTATTAGATTAGCTCTGGTTGGTTCCTCTTCGTGTGTTCGTTGCGTTATGTTTCTTGCTTCCTCATGGACAGCAGCATGCAATACCAGAGCAGGCTTCCATGTGGTAGGTAGTCTTTGGGTGTCATCTCGTGTATTTAGATTGTGTGGTCTTTTTTCTATTTCTATGGCCTCCCTGATAATTCTTGACTTGTAATGCTCGATATTGGCTAGTGTTTTTGTTTTGTCGAAATCAATCCTATGTCCTGTAGTTTTGACATGTTGAGCTAAAGATGATGTTCTCTCGTCTTTTCTAACAGCGTTTATGTGTTCTTCGCGTCTTGCACTTATTTTTTCTGTTGGTCTGTCCTATGTATGATTTGTTGCAATCTTGGCAAGGTATTTCACTATACCCCTTGACTTTCTAGAGGAATTTTGGTCTTTGGATTTCGAAGAATGGTACTGATTTTCTTGTCGGTCTTAAAGTTGTTTCTATTTTATGTTTACGTAGAAGTTTGCTTATTTTATCCGTTGTTCCTTTTATGTATGGCAGATAGGCTTTTGCTATGGGTTGTTCGGAGTCCTCTTGATTTCTCGGCCGAGATGGTTTTGACAACTTCTGTATTTTTTGTTGTGTGAACCCATTCTTTCGCAGCGCTTTGTGAAGAGTTGACATTTCTTCTTTGAGGTTGTCTGCATCTGCTAGTCTCTGCGAGCGTGTGACTAATGTCTTTACTACTGAGTTTAGTTGTGCTGGATGGTGGTGTGACTGTGCATTTAGGTATCTGTCAGTGTGAGTGGCTTTTCTATAAACTGTGTGGCCTAGACTTCCGTCCTGCTTCTTCTTGACCAGTACGTCGAGAAATGGTAGCTGACTGTCAGTCTCTACCTCCATGGTGAACTTAATTTTGTCGTGTATACTATTCAGATGTTCTAAGAAGTTAGTGAGATTCTTTCTTCCATGGAGTCCAAATCACAAATGTGTCGTCGACGTACCTTAGCCATAGGCTTGGTTTTAATGGTGCAGATTGTAGTGCTCGAGTTTCTAAATCCTCCATAAAGAGATTGGCAATAACTGGAGATAGGGGGAGCCCATCGGGGCTCCTTCGGTTTGTCTGTAGCGTTGCTCATTGTATGCAAAATATGTATTATTTAGGCAATGTTGAGTTAGCCTAAGAATATGATCTGCTGGATGATATTTTTCGCTTGATAATGTCGAGTGACTCCTCTACGGGTACGTTGGTGAACAAGGATATGACATCGAAGCTCACTAGAAGATGTTCCGCTTGGACGGTCTGATTTCTTAATAACTCAATGAAATGGTCTGCATTTTTCACGTAGGATTTAACTTCCTCGGCAAACGGTTGTAGTTGTCTGGCTAAGTGTCTTGCTAACTGCTGTGTGGGTGACCCTATTGAGCTAACAATTGGTCTTAGAGGAGCTCCTTCTTTGTGAATCTTTGGTAGACCATAAAATTTGGGACATCTTGAAGACTTCTCTCGCGGGATGATCTGGTTCTGTATCTCTTTGTCGATTGGACTGGCTTTGATTTTGGCTTTTGTCGTCTTCTCCAGGTAAGTGGTAGGATCTGTGGTAATAAGCTGATATGCAGTGTCTCCTAGTAGACTTTCTATTTTTGTATGATAATCGTCGATGCAGACAACCTCAAAGAAGAAATGTCAACTCTTCACAAAGCGCTGCGAAAGAATGGGTTCACACAACAAAAAATACAGAAGTTGTCAAAACCATCTCGGCCGAGAAATCAAGAGGACTCCGAACAACCCATAGCAAAAGCCTATCTGCCATACATAAAAGGAACAACGGATAAAATAAGCAAACTTCTACGTAAACATAAAATAGAAACAACTTTTAAGACCGACAAGAAAATCAGTACCATTCTTCGAAATCCAAAGACCAAAATTCCTCTAGAAAGTCAAGGGTATATGAAATACCTTGCCAAGATTGCAACAAATCATACATAGGACAGACCAACAGAAAAATAAGTGCAAGACGCGAAGAACACATAAACGCTGTTAGAAAAGACGAGAGAACATCATCTTTAGCTCAACATGTCAAAACTACAAGACATAGGATTGATTTCGACAAAACAAAAACACTAGCCAATATCGAGCATTACAAGTCAAGAATTATCAGGGAGGCCATAGAAATAGAAAAAAGACCACACAATCTAAATACACGAGATGACACCCAAAGACTATCTACCACATGGAAGCCTGCTCTGGTATTGCATGCTGCTGCATTTATTCATATCATTAATTCTATTGATTCAGACTTCTTCCAGTAAGTATTTAGTGTCAGGAACATTTGGTTTGTCTTAATATTTCTTCTTTTTTTGAAAATATATTTGTGGTGTAATGAAGTGTTTTTTTTTTCGTTAATAGTTTTGATGGTAACCAGACCGAAATGGGTTTTTCGTCACTTTGGTACAACCTTGTATACGATAACTTGTGATAATATTTCTTTTAAAACCGTTTTGAACCAAAGTTAAGTTTATTTGTAAGTATTTGAATTAACAATTATTTCTCTAATATAATTATTTCAAACCGGTTTCTTTCCAGAATAATTTTAGGTTGTTTATGATTCTAATGATAAATCGTTTATTGTGTTTGTACATGTAAGAGGAAAGCAGGTTAGTAAAATTTAGTTTGCTTTCAAAGCAAGTTGAAATCATTTATTCATGATAAAGAAATATGCTTCTATTTGTTTAATAGTTACCGAATAAGTTATTAGTTGATTTATTTTTAACTATTAGTACTTGGCCGTTTTAAATTATTTCTTTTCGAAAGTATAGTTTAAAAATTATAAGAAAGTGATTCCCAGCCTTAGTATATTTAATAAATATTTGTTTATATTAAATACCGCAGGGAATTTGTTTTAAAGTTTTTTCGCTAAGCTAGCTTTAAGAATTTTCCCCTCTACAGCAACCGCATTTTTGGATTCTCGCGCAGACATTCACGTGACTTTCCGCGCCGTCCGTTGGGAACAGTACAGCGAACACGGCTTGGAAGAATGAAGAATCACTTCTGCTCCGGTGAGTGCTCTAATAAGCAGCACTCAGCTCCTGATTTCCAGTGCACTCCGCAACTAGGTAGTGGTAATAATAATTTTGACCGTTTTACTGTTTTATTTGCATTTACGCCATTTTACCTCTTGTGCCCGAATTTACTGCCATATTGTGTTTTCCGAAGTACCTGCTTTCTGAATCAGGCAGAGGTACACGGGAAATTTCGCGTTTCATTGATAAAGTTGGGTTATCCATTCAACGACAAGCATCGAAATTTGTCGATTGTCATTTTATGGTGCATTGACGTAAAGATAGGACTTTTATACCTCGATATCTGAATAGAGTCCCATCTCAGTCGTAGTTGTATTAAAGTGCCGGTGAAATCTTTATACCAGTTAGGTTTTTATACCTCGATCTCTGAAAAAATCTCATTCGTTGCCCCGGGAGATAATGCAGAAACTGTACCGTCTGATACTCGTGGTCATTATAATTAAATTTATACAGGAAATAAGCTTGCAGTTGAGTTGATAACCAATTACTCTAAGCTATCATTAGCTACTGAAAGTTAACCTCACACATCTCCAGTCATTCACGTATATTTCTGGCTCGATAAGTTTAAGGTACAGTTTTGCAATTCAGACCAGATTTAGTAAAACTGAACTGCTGTGCCATATAGTTAAACAGCCATCGGGATTTGGTGGTCATATTTATTTAATATTGACCTAAAGATAGGACTTTTATACCTCGATCACTGAAAAGAGTCTCATCTCAGTCTTAGTTGCATTAAAGTGCCGGTGAAATCTTTATACTTCAATCTCTGAAAAGGATTTCATTGGGTGCACGCGAAATGACACCAGTGAGGTTTTTATATCTCGATCTCTGAAAAGAATCTCACTAGGTGCCCGGGGCTGTATATACAAACCGTTCCGGTCGCAACACGTAGTCAGGAAGCGCTAACAAGGGACAATAATAAGTAATCTAACTATACAGCACGCTCACAATTAGACAGTCCAGACCGTCTGTCCCTGGACTGACCTGCACTTGTGTTTTGCACTCCATTACCGCTTACCACTGACCATACCTGTTGCACCGACCGCCTGCCGTAATTCCGTCTTAAGCATTAGTGACTAGTCATTAAACGCTTGCTGTAAATACCAGTAGTAGTAACTGCCATAACTGTGCTTTATTTCGAATCACCACTTGCTTGCTTTTGTAGTTGCTGATAGTAAATATTTGAGAATAATACCGTAGTAGTAGTTTCCGTAACCTAGCTGTACTTGATATAACTAATCACAATTACATAACCTCTTGCTTGATTTTCTTTGGTTGCCAACGTGTAATATAGGTTAATATTTGCGTTGCATTATAACATAACTGTTGTGTATATATATATACTTTTTTCTCTTGTGAAACAGTCTTAAATAAATAGAGTAAGTAAAGTTGAACTTTTGCCTTTTATTTAAAGCAAAGATATAAATCTGTTTGTACACCGAGAATTATTTTCGGCAGGTAAGGTGAAGTTGTCCATTGCTACGCAAACGAGAACCACACACACAGACCGCCTGGCATTCCGTTTCTTCACTGAGTTACTCTAGTTTCTACCACACCGCTGATAGAATAAAGTGGTGTTCGTACATTTTAAAACACGAACTGGCACTGTGTTAGACAATGTGTTCCTTCTCCACCTCACCAAGCAAGGTCAAAAGATTCCATAAAAGATTTTTTTCTGCAGACTTTTAGTTGTATCTTCGTCGAGACTATAGACAATATTTGCAAACTCCTCTTCAGTAGTAGCTGCTGCACTTTCAGTTTTTCTTTCTGCACACGTCTGTAATTTTATTCTCGTGGCATCTTTAACATCCCACACAGATTTAAAAACAACATCGCTAAAGAGGTTTATCACTGTTTTCCACTTATTAAAATATAATTGTCGTACGAACTTCGCGAAAATATTCCACATATGCTTTACCACTCCTTCTTTATAGTCGATTCCATTTTGATTTTTCATATTACAAGATTTTAATATAGTATTAATGTCCGCAGGTCGTGCAGATTCCTCATTCAATTTGTATTTATGTTCTAACAATAGTTTGCGAATTGCTTCCAAACATATTTACTAGTTTTTTGTATTTTTTTGGAATATTTTTTCTGAATTTCTGCATCAATTATGAAAAGTTTATTTGTTTATGTTGCTATGGAACTTTTTATTACGGTACGATCTCGAGTGCCTGTTCCTGTTTTAAAGTGTAGGAACACCACTTTATTCTATCAGCGGTATGACAGAAGCTAAGCTAACTCAGTGAAGAAACGGTATGTCCAGGGGTCTGTGAGTGTGGTTATTGGTTGCGTAGCATAGACAACTTCACCGTACCTGCCGAAAATGATTCTCAGTGTACATACAGATTTATTTACTTATACCTTTACTTTAAATAAAAGGCAGACTTTCAATTTCACTTACTTTATTTATTTAAGACTGCTTCACAGAAGAATAAAAAATAAAAAACAGTTTAGTTATAATGCAACGTAAATATTAACCTATATTACAAGTCAGCAACCAAAAAACCAAGCAAGAGGTTATACTATTGCAAGAACGGTGAACAGTTATATCACGCACAGCTAAGTTACGGAAACTACTACAACGGTATTAGCATCGGCAGACAATATTCAAATGTTTACTACAAGCATCTACAAAAATAAGTAAGCGGTGATTCAAAATAAAGCAAAGCTACGGCAATACTAATACTGGTATTTACAGCAAGCGGTTAATGACTCTATAGTCACTAAATGCTTAAGGCGGTATTACGGCAGGCGGTCGGTGCAGCAGTTAGACTCAGTGGTAAGTGGTTACGGAGTACGAGCATAACACAAGTGCAGGATGTCCGTCCAGGACAGGCGGTATACAGGGTGCACCACTTATAACTCCCCAGACTCGTAACTTTCTTATTTTGTAAGCGACGACCATGTTGGACACATTAAATTGAAGATATTTTTAAAGCCTTTAAACATACATACAGGGAGTTTAAAAAAAAATTTAAAATTGTTACGAAAAGAAAATTAATTTCATTCAACATTTTTTTACCTCACCCTGTACATAAACTGTGTTAATGTTTTCTTATAAAGGTTTTAATTAGCTTCAATTTATGTTATCACGTCATATTTCAAATTCATTTTGGTTTTAGAGAAAAAAAGTAAAAAAACACTCTTTTCGATTCCAAACTGATTTTTGTTTTAAATAAATTTGAAAAGAATACTTCTATGCTTTATTTGTAAAACACATATAAACAATACTTTTTCTGACATATTTGCATAAACTTCCTTACTTTTGAGGAGGTCTGTACTATTTCTCTTAGATTTAATAAATCACCATCTTTGGGTAGTATTAATATTCATTTACATTTTTTAAGTTAGCCATGGAAGTTTAGATATGTCATATTCAAACAAAAATCAGAGTTGTCAATTTGTTTGTAGTTAAATACTAAATCGCCCTTCACTCGAGCAACAAATCGTCATGGTTCAGTTTACAACTGTAGAAAAAACAGAGTTTTTGTTAATTTATGAAGTTAAGCGTAATGCTAGAAAAGCGTGTAAAGTGTATTCTCAAAGGTCTCCAGGTAGGCGATGCCCCGACCATAAAACAATTATGTTATTAGTTAATAATTTTAAACTGTATGGTACTTTTACTAAACCTAAGAGAAATAGAAGAAGACCTGTAAGAAATGAAAATAATATAAATGAAGTTATCGCTGCAGTTATTGAGAATCCGCATACCTCAACAAGAGCAATCAGTGTTAGGACACATATTTCTTCCAGTACAGTTAGAAGAATCCTCAAAGATAAACGATATCACGATTATAAAATGATTCTAATACAACAACTTCGCGAATGTGATTATCAACGGCGACTGAATTTTATAGCTGAAATGTCAGTAAAGGAAATAAGTAGAAATTTACTTTATAACATTCTTTGGAGCGATGAAGCGACATTTAATGAAAGCGGCAGTGTCAATAGATACAACATGCACTATTGGAGTGACAGAAATCCTCGATGGATGCGGCAAAGAAATTTTCAGGTAAAATATAAATTTAACGTGTGATTAATAGGGCCACATTTTTTTGAAATCACCTTAAACAGCGTAATGTATTTAGATTTTTTTACGAAATTACTTGTCTACTTATCTACAAGAAGTTCGCCGAAAAGATAGAAGAAATACCTGGTTCCATCAATGGTGCTCCTCCACATAACGCCAATATCGTTTCTGATCATTTAAACACGATGTTTGAAAATCAGTGGATAGGTAATTCTGGACCATTGCGATGGCCAGCTAGATCTCCAGATTTAAATCCGCTGGATTTCTTTTTGTGGGGTTACCTTAAGACATTAGTGTATGAAACCCAACCTCCTAATGAAGAAGATTTGAAAAATAGAATTAGGAATGGTTGCAATTCTATTCGACGTCATACTCTATTACGTATAGTTAATGGTGAATTAATAAAGAGAATGAGTTACTGTGTTCACGTTAATGATCAACATTTTGAACAATATTTGTAATGCAATTTCCTTTTTTGATACATTTTAATAAAAGCTTGTTTTTAAAAGTTTTTTTTTGTTACTTGTTGCTGTTTTGTTATGATATGCCATTTACAAATAAGGCTTACAATTATTGTTTACGTTCTTTTCAAATTTATTTAAAAATAAATCAGTTTGGAATCGAAAAGAGTGTTTTTTTACTTTTTTCTCTAAAACCAAAAAGAATTTCGAATATGACGTAATAACATAAATTGAAGCTAATTAAAATCTTTATAAGAAAATATTAACACAATTTATGTACAGGGTGAGGTAGAAAAATATTCAAGGAAATTAATTTTCTTTTCGTAACAATTTTTAATTTTTTTTAAATCTCCCTGTATGTATGGTTAAAGGCTTTAAAAATATCTACAGTTTGATATGTCCAACATGGTCGTCTCTTAAAAAATAAGAAAGTTACGAGTCTGGGGAGTTTTAAATGGCGCACCCTGTATATGACTTTCTAATCGCGAGTGTGCTATATCTTTAGATTTACTACTAATGTCCCTTATTTTATTAGGGTTTCTTGACTACGTGTGGCGGACGGAACAATTTGTACATTACAGCCCGGGGCACTTAGTGAGATTCCTTCCACAGATCAAGGCATAAAAATTTCACTTGGGCCACTTCGCGTGCACCTGATGAAATCCCTTCCATAGATCGAGGCGTAAAGAGTTCACCGATACTACTTCAGCTACGACTGAGATGGGATTCTTTCCACAGATCGAGGCATAAAAGTCCTATCTTTACGTCGTCAATACTAAATACAAATGACAACCGAATATCCCCATGCATGTTGTTGAATAGATAATCCGCTTTTATTAAAGAGCCGCGAAATTTACCGAATATCTCTGACTCATTCGGCGAAGCAGGTGCTTCGGACAAAATAAGACAGCAGTAAATTCGGACACAAACGATAAATGACGAAAATACAAATAAAAAGAGTAAAACGGTCAAAGTAATTCTTACCACTACTTAGTTGCAGCGGAATCGCTTTCTCATAATTTTAAAACTTTTTCCGAAAAGAAATAATTTAAGACGGCTATGTACTAATATTTAAAATAAATCAACTAATAACTTATCTGGTAAATTATTAAAACAAATAGATACATATTTCTTTACCATTAGTAAATGTTTTCAACTTGGTTTGAAATTAAACTAAATTAAATTAAACTACTTTCCTCTTACTTGGTTACATAAAAACACAATAATCGACTTATCCTTAGGATGATAAAATAAGCTAAGGTTAACCTGAAAAAAAACCGGATTGAAAAAATTTTGTTTGAGAAATTATTTTTATTCCAAATACTGGATTTGTAAAATAAATCTAACTTTGGTTCAAAACGGTTTTAAAAGAAATATTAACACAAGTTATGGCATACAGGGTGTAAAAGAAGAACCCACTTAGGTCTTATTGCAATAAAGAACTATTACCAGAAAAATCACTTCGTTACATTATTAAACAAAAATTCGATGAATTGTCGTCCGAATCCCATTCGTAGTCAAAGTATTGTAGATTATTTTTGGGGCGCTATCGCTCATGCATCTTGCTTGCGAAAAACAAAATTCAAAATCAAGCACAACAAACATTCGTGATAGCATCTCAAAAATAATCAACTAACTATACTTTGACTAATACATACATATATGAATTATCTATACATAGATAAAACAATGCCTGTTAAAATTATTGCTGAGTTTTTAGATATGATCTATTGTACATAAGGAAGCTGTTATTTTAACAGATTTTTAATGAATTTCGTGAAATTTAGAACGATAAATATGGACATATTAAAGTAGTTTAGGTACATGCGAATATACGTGAAAATAACTTGCGACGAGAAAATGAGAAAAAATATAATTAACGTGTTTTTAGGTATTCTCTTTATATACAAAATTTTAATATGCTTTACATGAAACTGAAACAGCGAATTTTAATTTGTTTTTTACAGATACAAACTTAATGGCGTAGAAAATTATTTTTTAAGGTGATGATATAAACATATTATGTTGTATCTCAAAACTTTTAGATCGATAGTTAGCTCGAGTCTTGAATAACCTTGGATACTGCTTTGAAAAACATAATACATAGTAATTTAGATTTAAAGTTACGTTTAACATTACAGAAAAAGTTCGTAAAAGTCAGTTTATGATTCATAAAATATTAATATTTAGAATTAAAAACAACTAAAATCTTGTAAAAGCATACCGCTGTATATGGACGTAATATTATTCTCATAACTTTGCAATTCTTTATAGTTTATCTCTTAAAGTTGGAAAGAAATAACACTACGTTTTAGATGCAAATGATAGTGTAGCTCCTTAAAGCATTTATTAAGGGCCGGTATATCCACCTCCTGGGAAAGTTACCAAATAAGTTTGAGAATAAAATTGTTAAACTAGTAAAATAATAGTTACTATTTATCTATTTTTGCAGAACAGTTATTCCGTATGAGAATATACTTCACTGTCGTCAGTTTTTTGCCAAAAGTAGAGATGTAATAATAATTAATATAAATATGTTTGGCAACTAACAACCACTCTACCAAAAGATGGATATATCGGGCCTAATAGAGATGCTCACCTGCGGCAACAGTCATATAGTGCATAGAGAACTTCGACCAGTATTGGTCAAGGATTTATTTCTTAGATCTAAGGATTTCTAATAAAATACCCGAAATCTAAAAATTTCCAGCTGTATTTGGAATAGAGATGTGAGTGGATGTAACTTACCGTTTGTAATTTCCAAAAAATGGTAACTTACCGGTAAGGTAACTTATAACTTATTTATTATAAGTTACATTACCACTTTAAAAATTAATTTGAATTTCCCACCTGCCGAACGAATTTTTATGATTTTTATAACCTCTAAAATGATTTTACTGTTTGGGTGTATTGCTTATTTGCTTGACTTAACTTGAAGTTTTTAGTTAATCATTTATGTGTGTGTATTTTGTGCAATAATATGAATTACAATATTAAAACATTAAGTATTATTAATTTATTAATTAAATTAATAATTGCCAAAGCCAGGCTCCATGATATGGTGATATTTTATAAAAGAATAATGAGAAAAATATGCCACCTGCAAATATTGTAATATTAAATACAGATGAACGCTCGAATGATTAAACACATTTGTGGATGTAAAAAGAGTCCTCAAAATATTAAAGAAAATAATCATGATAAAACTCATTGTATTAATAATTTTAATGGTTCTTTTATGTATTATGTCTACATATGACTGACCACAAGTTTCCCATATCTAGCCATGTTTGATCATATTATGTATTCATATTAAAATCATTAATTCATAATTTATATGCACCTCATTTGAGATTCTTCACATCAACAAAATTACAAATATATTATTAACTTTTAATTTTTTATATGACATATTTGGTCTCAAAATGTTCGCAAAAAGATTATTGTTTACATATGTTTCGACACAGGTTGCATGTGACTTTTAAGTTACCGGTAAGTTACCGTAACCGTAAAAAAATTACCGGTAATTTAACATCACTAATTTAGAACATGGCGATATTCTTCTGAGATCTCAATTAATCTAAGTAGTTTACGGTTATGGAGACTACATCAAATGAAATTATGCCTTTATTTATGTTATTTATGTAGTGTAACCGTAAAACAACTTAGATTAATTGAGATTTAACAATAACAAATTAACAATTAATCTCCAAACATTTAGCTATGATAAAATTTTGTTGCTGCAATAAAACGTGCAAATTATAATGTTGAAATCAAACATTACGAGTTAATGCAATATTTAAATTTGTATATCAAATAACTAAAGAGCTACGGGACGTGACTCCTAGAATATTTTTTTTTTGTATATTTTATATGAAAATATATTTAGCTATTTTTTTCAATATTACCTAGTTTCAGTTTTTGCCAAAAAAACTTAACATTTAAAATCTACCGTTTTTTGAGATTTTTAGGATCTAAGGAATTCTAACGATTTTTCGAGATTCTTTTGGGGATTTTTCAGATGCTGATGTTGCCAATACTGACTTCGACTGTTTATTTAAGCCAAGTTTACTAACGTACTAGACTGCTCTCGAAGCAGTTGTCCGAATTTCGTTGCTCGTATTAAGCTGACATACAATGTTTTACACTGTCTAGGGAAATTCTGTAGAGTAAAAGAATGCGGAATTAATGGCGTGCATGTGTTTGAAATAATAATCAGAGGTCGGATTTACCGATCGGATTCCAGGGATGGCTTTTACAAATATAATATGTTGTAAATACCTATTGGAACATTCCCAAAGCTACAAAAAGTTGGTTATACAACATATTAAGTGCATTTTATTTAATTTTACAATGTTAATGCGTAACTTGGTTTTGTCGAGGAATGCACTATATTAAATAAAAACGTAATGCGTAATAGATTCTTTTAAATTGCAGTATACTGGTAATTTACATTGCTGAAGGCCAACTGCTGGCCCTAGCGTGGAGGGGAGAAAACATAACATGATCAAACAGTATCTTGCATAACGTAGATTTATTCGGTAGTAATTAAAATGTCACAACGTATTGAACTGATGGAAGCTACAATTTACAATTACAATTTCATGATAGACAATTGTATTGCACTAGATATGACAAAACAATTTCGTGGTCATGCAACACAAATATTAATTGATATATTTTCTCAGAAAACCATAAACGCTGCGAGACCGTAAGTTTTTACTATTTCTTACCAATGAATTGAATTATATGAAAGTTACTGGAAGAATTTTGAAGAAAACATATCAAAATATACTCCGTGTAACTTGTTTAGTACATGGGCTTCATAGGATTGCTGAAACTATTAGGGGGTGCTACCCTAATGTTGATAATTTGATAACTAGTGTAAAGAAGGTTTTTCTTAAAGCACCAAGTCGTGTACGGTTATTTCATGAAATTCTACCAAATAATCCATTACCTCCAGAGCTCATTATAACACGATGGGGAACTTGGTTAAAGGCAGCATCGTACTATTACTGTCATTTTGAAATCTCTAATACAGCAGTTAAATCGAAATGACGCAGTTGCTGTTTTACAGGCGCAACAGGCATTTATGGATCCAACTGTTCAAGAATATCTGGAGACCATACACGGAAATTTTTGACGAATTCGTCTAGCCATACGGGTACTTCAATATCAGCCAACATCAGAATTTACTACAGTTAAACAATAAAATTTATGTTCGATTTTCGACAATATATTTTTCAATTATAGGGAGAAATTGCTGCGAGGGTACAAACAAAATACCAAACTGTTTAAAAAAAATCTCAGATTTTTTACGATGACAGGTGTAATAGATCTTTTAACCGGCGATAAAGTAGACTATGCTACACCGGGCATGAATGTTGTGACTTTGCGAAAGTTTACAATTTTAAGTATGCCCTAGTTACATCTGTCGACCTCGCAATATAAATGGATTTCAACGAAAGGCGCCGAAGTTTGACTCCAAAACATTTAGAACAACTCTTAATAATATACTTTTATTCTTGTAACCGGCAGTGAAAAATGCTTGTGTGTGTTAGTTTAGTGTATTAGTTTAGTGTTAAGTCCATCCCCCTGTACCTCCAATTTTCTTCGAGTGTTCATAATAAATTGACATTATCAACTCTGGATAATACGGAATTCGCAAAAAGAAATTTGCATGCAAATCTGACACATAATCACCTAAAGCCGACCCTAGTTTTACGTAATATCCGATTGGTAAATTAGACCTCTGATAATAATACAATAATAAAGATGAAATATTTTGATTAAGAATAACCCTATAATTAAATAGCCTCCCAGTATTTAAATAAATGCTCTTTCACTTTGATAAATACCCGACAAATTGTTTGTTTTACTCTATAGATTTTACGAAAACACTATAATATATCTTAAGGCATGATGTTTAGTTAATCAGGCGACCTGGTTGTGTACACGTCGCGTGTATGTATTAATATAACGATGTCGGGTTCACACAGATTTTTAGGCTCTTCAACTTATATTTCTAAACATACAGGCAAATTTAGTGACTTAAAATGTGACAGTACATTGGTCCGGTGTCTTGTATGCAATGCAAAGCTTGTATCGATACATACCTTCCGCTCCAAGATATTTGAAATGTACACCTACGAAATAAAAAAAACGAATTTCCAGTTGCCACAAATGAGTGTCTGTCTGTGATCTGTATTTGATACGTTTTTCTCGAACACGTAAACGCAACAGATGAACTGCGTGAGTTATTACCTACATTACTGCTCGTTGAATAATATACTATTCCACTTGTGATCGCTAAGTTAAAAATACGCGTTTGTTAGTGTGTCCAGGAGTCTATACCCCTGATGGCGGGGATTAGTAAACTAAACAGGGATAATAACAAATTAATTTGCACGATGTTAGTGAGACCGGTCTTAGCATATGCTGCGCTGGCATGGTGTTCTACGAGAGTGGGAGACGCTAGCTTTCTCCTTTTTTTGTGAGCTTGGCTTTGTATCTCGGTGTCTCGATACTGTCGCGAAACTCGGACCTCACTTGACTGACAGATGTCTTTTTTTACCGCCCTATAACCCGGCATCTGTTTTCGGTCGATTATTCTAGAAACTTTCTTTAAGTTTGCCAGATGATTTACGATATAATGGAAATTTCCGTGGTAGATCCTAACTGTAATTTTGCTGTACTAGATTTTTAGCTCGTTTTTGAATATATTTTATTTATTTGCGTTGAATATTGTATTCTTCGGTAAAATAGTTCTATAACATTGGAAATTCCCGCTTCCCAATTATAGTAAGCTATAAGGCCAAGGTGTAACCTCGTTGGATGATTTACCAACAAAAATACCATTTAATGACTGTGAAGATTTGAAACTCTCATTCTTTTCTACAGTAGCATCTAACTTTTTTCCAACTTTAATACCTACCTCACCGAGAATCTTTTTACATTTAGCGGGAAAAGGTTCAACAAAATTAATCGATTCGCTTAAACGTAAATTTCTACTTTCTAATGAAACTATTATATCTGGTATAAAACTAAAATTAATTTTAATGAAAACAAGTTGCTTAGCTACATCTGCATTTTCAGCACTATTGACTTTGAACTACACACTGCGAGTTGTCTCCTATATCTAGAATTAATTCCTTAACAGCTTCGAAATGTTCTGCATAGAATATTGTGGCTTTAATCCATGTTCCCCACCGGGTAATTACGGGTTCCGGAGATAAACTTACTACTGGCAATCGCTCCTTATACATCTGCACTCTCAGAGGTGCCTTTAAAAGCACTTTTTTTATATTTGAAATAAGTTTGTTTACCAGGGATATTCAGTTCTGACGGTTTCTGCAACTCTGTTCATCCCATGTAGAAGACAAGTGACATGCGCCATATTGGGATAAAATATTTTTATTTTGGTCCACTTTTACCATATACAGTGCTGCATCAGACAAATACACCAAGAACTTTTCTGCTGGGATTGCATTTGGCAAGTAAAATTCTGACAAAGACGATTGAATAAAACGGGTAACGGTCACATTGTTTGTTTTGTCTAACTCTTTAGCCATTAAATATAGTTTACTTGGATTATTTTCTTGTAGGGCGCCAATAATAAGATGTGCGATATATCGACTACAAGTATCTCTGCTTTCATCAACAATAATATAAAAATTGTCATTGTCCAGTGAAACTTTAATTTCCCTGTGACCATTTTATATACTGCATGCACATTCTTCTATCTTATAGTAGATTCATCAGGAATGTTTTGGTTACAATATTTTTGTACAAATTCTTTGAATTGGCGCGCCAATATCCATTTGGCTTGATGACGGTCTCGGATGCTAGGGCCAGGCAGGACTATTGCCTTTTTACCCTAGTCATCGCTGTAGACCTGGACCGGCCTCGTGCAGGGCGGGTTAGCTTACTTTACGAACGGCCCCACTCACAAATGTGAGCGATGCCGAAGATTTCGGCCAACCTCCCTGGGTCCTGGCTGATGAACCCTGCTGGCTAGGGCCTCTTCTGGCGCTCTTCTGTCTTCGTCTTCTTTCTTCGCCAGCTTGTCACCCCCGGGGGTAGTCATCGTTCTGTCAGGGACTGTGCGGATATTCTGTGACTTGGGATTGACTGCCAGTACACAAAGTGTCAATTGACACATTGTCATCTGGATCATCGGACAAGGTGAGGATGAACTGTGTAGCTCTAAGGAGGTGAAGGCCTAAGTGCTTTCTTAGCACTTTCGTCCTTCACGGAGCCAGGGGGACAACGGGGGCTGGTCGGTTTACTGACCGGCGCCCGCAAGGTTTGTGGGAAGGTGGTTGGTTGCGTCATGTCTTTTCCGTGGGTTGGTCCATCTGTAAGGAAAGGATTAGTAATACTTACCCGTTGTCCAGTAACTGCACCTTCGGCCTCTTGTGCCTCGGTGTGTCGGCCGGGTCATAGGAGGTGGCCTCCCTGATCAGCGGGTTCCTGTGCTCCTCAGCTAAGGTGTACAGTTTCTTCGCTCTATCCCGGATGATTTCGGTGACTGGTGTGTACTCCAGGTCCCTGAAGATGTCAGCGTTTCTAACGTACCATGGTGCGCCCACCGCTGTCCTGATGGCCACGTTTTCCACGGCTTGGATCTTCTTCAGATAGGTCTTCGCTTGGTATCCCCATGCTACGGAAGCGTAGGTCAGCTGTGGTCTGATGAGTGCTTTGACTAGCAGAAGCTTGTTGCTCAGACTGAGCCTGCTCTGGTTCCCTACCATTGGGTAGATGAGAGCTCTCGTCCGCTTGGCCTTTACCACGATGGCTTCGGTGTTCTGTCTCCATGTCAGGCCTTTGTCCATGATTACGCCAAGGTACTTGACGGAATCGTGCCATTGGATGTCTTCTCCGAACATGGAAACGTGTCCTGTGAGGGTTTCCTTGCGTCCTTTCCTGAAGAGAATCGTCTGGCTTTTCTCCGCGTTGACTACGACTTTCCACTTGATGCACCATTCTTCCAGAAGAGAAGCTGCCTCTTGGAGTCTTCTGGTGGCTGTTCTCGCTCTCCAGGATCTGGCCGTGATGGCCGTGTCGTCCGCGTAGAGTGCCATGGCGGTGCCTTCGGCCCTTGGGAGATCAGAGGTGAAGACAGCGAACAGATGGGGGGACAGCACAGAGCCTTGGGGGACTCCGGCTTCCATCGGTCGATACGTGGACACACAGTCCCTGATCTTCACGCGCATCTGTCTCCCGTGCAGGTATGATCTAACTAGTTTGACAAGTGCAATGGGATAACCCATACTCATCATTTTGGCTAGTAGACCATCGTGCCAGACCCTGTCGAAAGCCTTCGCAACATCCAGGAGTAGTGCCGCCGTGACCTGTCTTTGGTTGAAACCTTTGGTGACTTCTTCGGTGATTCTGAGCACTTGGAGTCCCGTACTATGTCCTGTCCTGTACGCGAACTGTTCATCCGGGATGATTTTGAGCTCTTCGGTTTCTTCTTCTATTCTTCTCAAGATGACGCGCTCGGCTACCTTGCTCACAGCTGAGAGTAGGCTGATGGGCCTGTAAGAGGAGGGAAAGAGTAGTTCCTTACCTGGTTTCGGGATGACTATGACGTCAGCCTTCTTCCACCTGTCCGGGAAGTATCTGAGCCTCAAGATCCCATTGGTGATGTTCACCAGGGCTGCCACCCCTTTCCTGGGTAGCTTCTTGAGGGCAATGTTTCCGATCTTGTCACATCCTGGAGCTTTCCTCGGCTTCAAGTTCCTTAGAATCTCCTTGACCTCCTCTGGAGTGGTCGGACGGATGTGATCATCGTCTGGCAGGCGGAGCATCCGACGCACTCTGCGTTCCACGTCCTCAACCCAGTCCTCGTCCTCATCATCGAGTTGGTTTTCCCTACACTGCAGTTCCAAGCTGTCCGCGAATGCTTCGGCTTTTTCCTGGCGAGTGTAGACAATCCCATTCTCTCCGTGGATTGGGGACATCGGTTTCGGCCTGTTCCGCAGAGCACGCTGGGTGTTCCAGATGCTCCTGTCCTGTGGGTCCAGCGATTCCAGGTGACGCTGCCATCCTTCTTGACTGTGTTCCTGGAGGGCAGCTTTGACTCTCCTGTTCAGCGTGTTATACGCGTGCCTGTCCTCAGGGAGTCTAGTCCTTTGGGCCCTTTTCTTCGTCCTTCGTCTATCCCGAATCAGCTGCCTGAGGTCCTCCGTGAGGTTTGTCATCGGCGCTGGTGCCCTTCTGGTCTCCGTCTCTGTGGTGCTTTCCTCCATCGCTTCCTGAATCTGGTTTTCCGGGGAGGTGATGGCCCTCTCCACATCTTCCTCGGATTCAATCCTGGGAATATGTGCAATGTTCCTTTGCAGCGCTGCACGAAACAATTCCCAGTCTGTCCTCCTTTTTGACAAAGGTCCCAGTGTCCACATGATCCTTCTCTCCTAGGTCCAAGAAGATCGGGTTATGCTCGGTGGAACCTTCCGTCCTGGTAGAGATTTCCGCATTGAGGGTCATCTCCTTCATTATAGCGATGTCCAGCACGTCCGGTCGGTGGATCCCATTGTCGTGCGTCGGCTCGTCCGGTCCTAGTGCGTGCATGTTGCCAGCGTGTCGTCCCAGGAACCTCAGCAGATCTCGTCCTTGAGTGTTGGTGACTCTGCTGTTCCATTCCTGTGACTTGGCGTTCAGGTCCCCTATGGCAAGCACCTGAGTCCGGTCCTGGAATATTGCATCCAGGTCCGTGTCCAGGATCCGGCTTCGGGGCGGCTGATAACAGGATACCACTTGGATGTCGCCATTTCGTGCCGTTGACACTACTACGGCGGTGGCTTCTAGGTTTTCCATGTCCGGCAGCACGATTGGATGGTGGTCGATCGACTTCTTTACCAGCAGGGCTACTCCTCTCATCGGCCTTCGTCCAGCGTAGTCCTTCCTGTAGACATGGTAGCCAGGGAAGTTGGCTGGCTTCAGCGGCGTCATCTTCGTTTCCTGTAGTGCCAACACGTCTATGTCGTACCGGGCTAGGAGTTTCTCCACTTCAAGTTTTCTTCCTTGTAGCCCGTTAACGTTCAATGAGGCGATCTGCAGGAAGTTCGGCTTCATCTGAAAAGACATTACAAATTAGTAAGTACTGGCATTTGTGCAAAAAATGCGCTCATTGCTGAGCACATTTGTTGCATCTGTTGGAGCACCGCGGTGAGGTTTTTGGCCTCCACGGGTGCCCGTTGTTGTTTTGCAGGACCGGCGTTCGGCCCTGCTTTACCCTGAGCTACTCTTGCGTAGCTCAGCCCGTTGATGGCGGGTCTTTGTGCCTCCCTCGGTGGCTGCTGCGTCCTTGGAGCCTGCTTCTTTGGGGGGCCCGCGGGCTTCTTAGGATACTTGGGGCATCCTTTGTAGCTGGTCGGGTGCGCTCCCTGACAGTTGGCACACCTCGCTGGGACGTCCTGCTTCTTTTTGCAGTCCGCGGATCTATGAGCCTCACCGCACTTCACGCACTTGGCCTGTGCGGTGCACCTACCTTGTGCGTGGCCGAAGCGCTGGCATCGGTGACACTGGGTGACGCTCTGTTGCGCCCTTTGTCTCTCCGTGCGGACTACTAGGTAGCAGCACCTCGTGACTTCTAGGATCTTCTCCTGGTCCAGTGGTACTTGCACAAGTACCAGCGGAATCTCTAGCTTGGTCCTCCGCGATGTCATCCGCTGGACGGAGCTCGGAGAGAAACCTTGTTCCTCTAGATCCGATTTCACCTCTTCGCAGCTTACACCGCTCGGGATACCTCTTATCACTACTCTGAGGAGCCTCTCGTCTGGGAGCGCGTAGGTGTGGTACTCCCTCTTTTCTTGCGTGAACATCCTTGTTATCTTCCTGTAGTCCTCACTTGTTGTAGGCTCAATGGAGATACCTTCACCTACTACGCGGGCCTTCTTGAAGTTGACGCTCGCCTCCTTCAAACGTCTGCTTACGACTGTCCACGTTTCCTTTTTCCTAAGGATTACCGGTGGGATCTTGGGTGTCGCATTTTCTGCAGGGGCCGGTCCTGGACTCCGGTCCTGTTGTCGGCTTGCGCTCTCTTCTTGGCCAGTGGTGACCACGGGGGCCCGTGTCTCCTGTGTGCGGGCCTGCTTGGGCACCTCTTCATCGGAGTCCATTGCCTCCTTGCGTCTCTTTTTTGTCACATTTTTGGCCAATCCAACTTGGGCCCCCTGAATGGCTTTCAGGAGCTCCTCATGCTGCCGATCCATCTTAGACTGCATTTGAGCCATCCTCTGGCCCATCTTGTCAATTTGCGCCCTCAGTGCCTTGTTCTCTGCAATGAGGCGCAGCTTCTCCGTATCCTCGATGTCCATCATGTCGCAGGGGGAGGAAGCCCTGGAGCTTCCACTCTGCGAGGTCTCGTCGTCTTCACGTCTCGGCATAGGGTACGTTTACTTCTATCTGAAATAGAAATGCTGAAAATATAAGGTATGGTTAATAAACATAGTAGATAATAAGTGTCTCCAGGCGGGAGACTTTATCTTTTTATATTAGCGTCTTGAAAAAGACGACTAATATTGCTCCTCTTCTGAATTCTTTTCTCAAATTATATATTAGAGCCTTGAAAAAGGCAACTAATATTTCAGCTCGACCGCGCCAACCGTTGCTTAACTTTCGTTAGCTCCGACTGCGCCGACCGTTGCTTAACTTCGGATATCACTTCGGGTAGATCACAGTAGCACTATACTTCCGTATACACGTCGCCGCCAATATCCATTTGGCATGATGACGGTCTCGGATGCTAGGGCCAGGCAGGACTATTGCCTTTTTACCCTAGTCATCGCTGTAGACCTGGACCGGCCTCGTGCAGGGCGGGTTAACTTACTTTACGAACGGCCCCACTCACAAATGTGAGCGGTGCCGAAGATTTCGGTCAACCTCCCTGGGTCCTGGCTGATGAACCCTGCTGGCTAGGGCCTCTTCTGGCGCTCTTCTGTCTTCGTCTTCTTTCTTCGCCAGCTTGTCACCCCCGGGGGTAGTCATCTGTCTGTCAGGGACTGTGTGGATATTCTGTGACTTGGGATTGACTGCCAGTACACAAAGTGGCAATTGACACATTGTCATCTGGATCATCGGACAAGGTGAGGATGAACTGTGTAGCTCTAGGAGGTGAAGGCCTAAGTGCTTTCTTAGCACTTTCGTCCTTCACGGAGCCAGGGGGACAACGGGCACTGGTCGGTTTACTGACCGGCGCCCGCAAGGTTTGTGGGAGGGTGGTTGGTCGTGTCATGTCTTTTCAGTGGGTTTAGTCCATCTGTAAGGAAAGGATTAGTTATACTTACCCGTTATCCAGTAACTGTACCTTCGGCCTCTTGTGCCTCGGTGCGTCGGCCGGATCATAGGAGGTGGCCTCCCTGATCAGCGGGTTCCTGTGCTCCTCAGCTAAGGTGTACAGTTTCTTCGCTCTATCCCGGATGATTTCGGTGATTGGTGTGTACTCCAGGTCCCTGAAGATGTCAACGTTTCTAACGTACCATGGTGCGCCCACCGCTGTCCTGATGGCCACGTTTTCCACGGCTTGGATCTTCTTCAGATAGGTCTTCGCTTGGTATCCCCATGCTACGGAGGCGTAGGTCAGCTGTGGTCTGATGAGTGCTTTGACTAGCAGAAGCTTGTTCCTCAGACTGAGCCTGCTCTGGTTCCCTACCATCGGGTAGATGAGAGCTCTCGTCCGTTTGGCCTTTACCACGATGGCTTCGGTGTTCTGTCTCCATGTCAGGCCTTTATCCATGATTACGCCAAGGTACTTGACGGAATCGTGCCATTGGATGTCCTCGCCGAACATGGAGACGTGTCCTGTGGGGGGTTTCCTTGCGTCCTTTCCTGAAGAGAATCGTCTGGCTTTTCTCCGCGTTGACTGCGACTTTCCACTTGATACACCATTCTTCCAGAAGAGAGGCTGCCTCTTGGAGTCTTCTGGTGGCTGTTCTCGCACTCCAGGATCTGGCCGTGATGGCCGTGTCGTCCGCGTAGAGTGCCATTGCGGTGCCTTCGGCCCTTGGGAGATCAGAGGTGAAGACAGCGAACAGATGGGGTGACAGCACAGAGCCTTGGGGGACTCCGGCTTCCATCGGTCGATACGTGGACACACAGTCCCTGATCTTCACTCGCATCTGTCTCCCGTGCAGGTATGATCTAACTAGTTTGACGAGTGCAATGGGATAACCCATACTCATCATTTTAGCTAGTAGACCATCGTGCCAGACCCTGTCGAAAGCCTTCGCAACGTCCAGGAGTAGTGCCGCCGTGACCTGTCTTTGGTTGAAACCTTTGGTGACTTCTTCGGTGATCCTGAGCACTTGGAGTTCCGTACTATGTCCTGTCCTGTACGCGAACTGTTCATCCGGGATGATTTGGAGCTCTTCGGTTTCCTCTTCTATTCTTCTCAAGATGACGCGCTCGGCTACCTTGCTCACAGCTGAGAGTAGGCTGATGGGCCTGTAAGAGGAGGGAAAGAGTAGTTCCTTACCTGGCTTCGGGATGACTATGACGTCGGCCTTCTTCCACCTGTCCGGAAAGTATCTGAGCCTCAAGATCCCGTTGATGATATTCACCAGGGCTGCCACCCCTTTGCTGGGTAGCTTCTTGAGGGCGATGTTTCCGATCTTGTCACATCCAGGAGCTTTCCTCGGCTTTAAGCTCCTTAGAATCTCCTTGACCTCCTCTGGAGTGGTCGGACGGATGTGATCATCGTCTGGCAGGCGGAGCATCCGACGCACTCTGCGTTCCACGTCATCAACCCAGTCCTCGTCCTCATCATCGAGTTGGTTTTCCCTACACTGCAGTTCCAAGCTGTCCGCGAATGCTTCAGCTTTTTCCTGGCAAGTGTAGACAATCCCATTCTCTCCGTGGATTGGGGACATTGGTTTCGGCCTGTTCCGCAGAGCACGCTGGGTGTTCCAGATGCTCCTGTCCTGTGGGTCCAGTGATTCCAGGTGACGCTGCCATCCTTCTTGACGGTGTTCCTGGAGGGCAGCTTTGACTCTCCTGTTCAGCGTGTTATACGCGTGCCTGTCCTCAGGAAGTCTAGTCCTTTGGGCCCTTTTCTTCGTCCTTCGTCTGTCCCGAATCAGCTGCCTGAGGTCCTCCGTGAGGTTTGCCATCGGCGTTGGTGCCCTTCTGGTCTCTGTCTCTGTAGTGCTTTCCTCCATCGCTTCCTGGATCTGTTTTTCCAGGGAGGTGATGGCCCTCTCCACATCTTCCTCGGATTCAATCCTGGGAATATGTGCAATGTTCCTTTGCAGTGCTGCACGGAACAATTCCCAGTCTGTCCTCCTTTTGATGAAGGTCCCAGTGTCCACATCATCCTTCTCTCCTAGATCCAAGAAGATCGGATTATGCTCGGTGGAACCTTCCGTCCTGGTAGAGATTTCCGCATTGAGGGTCATCTCCTTCATTATAGCGATGTCCAGCACATCCGGTCGGTGGATCCCATTGTCGTGCGTCGGCTCGTCCGGTCCTAGTGCCTGCATGTTGCCAGCGTGTCGTCCCAGGAATCTCAGCAGATCTCGTCCTAGAGTGTTAGTGACTCTGCTGTTCCATTCCTGTGACTTGGCGTTCAGGTCCCCTATGGCAAGCACCTGAGTCTGGTCCTGGAATATTGCATCCAGGTCCGTGTCCAGGATCCGGCATCGGGGCGGCTGATAACAGGATACCACTTGAATGTCGCCATTTCGTGCCGTTGACACTACTACGGCGGTGGCTTCCAGGTTTTCCATGTCCGGCAGCACGATTGGATGGTGGTCGATCGACTTCTTTACCAGCAGGGCTACTCCTCTCATGGGCCTTGGTCCAGCGTAGTCCTTCCTGTAGACATGGTAGCCAGGGAAGTTGGCTGGCTTCAGCGGCGTCATCTTCGTTTCCTGTAGTGCCAACACGTCTATGTCGTACCGGGCTAGGAGTTCCTCCACTTCAAGTTTTCTTCCTTGTAGCCCGTTAACGTTCCATGAGGCGATCTGCAGGAAGTTCGGCTTCACCTGAAAAGACATTACAGATTAGTAAAGCCTGGCATCTGTGCAAAAAATGCGCTCATTGCTGAGCACATTTGCTGCATCTGTTTGAGCACCGCGGTGAGGTTTTGGGCCTCCACGGGTGCTCGTTGTTGCCTGGCAGGGCCGGCGCTCGGCCCTGCGTTACCTTGAGCTACCCTTGCGTAGCTCAGCCCGCTGGTGGCGGGTCTTTTGACCTCCCTCGGTGGCTGTTGGGTCCTTGGAGCCTGCTGTATACACGTCTGCACTCACTCACTGCTTGCACTCGAATGTCTTTGAATTGGGTATTTTGAAGCTTTTTAAAAAAAAAAAAAGAATGTTCGCTGCGACTATAGCTTTGTATAAGTCTTGATGAAACACCTCCGTTTCTCTTCTTATTTGGTTTCCAACATTTTGAAATGTGATTTTCACAGACTGCTGAATGGGCTCAGAATTCATTTTTTGCAACTTGGCTTTATGTATAGATGTTTTCAAGTGTTGATCCACTTGGAACTTCTTTTCACATACTATCTGAAACAAAAAATCATTTAAGTGTTAATGAACTGTTCAAACAAAACAATCCTTTAAGTTCAAACTGCATGTCAATGGATAGAAAATAAAAAGCTAAGATAGGAAAGTGAAAGCCGTTACAGTTTTTCTTATAGCTGGTCAAAACAAAATAAACTGAAAATCTCAATCGTTGAATATCTGAAAATTGATCTGTATTGAAAAATAAAACAGTAACATGTAAAAAATGACAGGTACTTATGATTTTTGCACAGGCTTTGCAAAATACTTTATCTCCACTAAGCTCCAACTCGAAACATTATTAATCCATAAAGAAGTTTTTGGCATTTTAGATATTTTGAAATCAAATAAATATTCTCAAAACACTATTTTCACACTGAACTCTATCGACAAACTGAGTATCTAGGCGACTAGGCCGGGCTATTACAGCGAAGAATATTATCTTATAATTAGGCAGGCAGATTTTAGAACAAGTTTCTTGGAAATTTATTGATCCTATTTACGTACTCAGAACCCTTCCAGAACTTTTCTTTATTGGAAATCCCCGAAACCCCAATAAATGACATGTAACAAAGAGCAGGTAAACCCATAAATTTGGTGCTTAGTTTACGCCCGCCGACGGGGCTCCGATAATTGGTTAAGATGAAAAATCTCCAAATATACACAAAAATAAAGTTTTTTTAGAAACATGCAATGTTTCAAGTAATTGGATGAAATATGCAAAAAATGCATATATATGCACTTTGCATATATTCCGCCCTCTAGTTATAATAGAGGACATGTTTGAAAATAATCACATTTTAGAGACAGTTTAAAAAAATAACAACATAGATTGGTTATTCTAGCATTTTCCCTTAATATGTTCGTTTTTACTTTCAAAACTAATAAAATAAACACTGTCAAAACTAATAAAATTCTGTAAATAATTTTTTAAAACTCATTTACTTTGCACAAAAAAAATTCATTAAGATTTATTTAACAAGTTATTCATTCTTATGATGTGTAAAATCTTTGAAGTTTAAAAATTATCTTGCCAAAGTATTATGTTAGACTTTATTAAAGAAAATTTATTCTTTGAGTATTAAATTGTGGAGGTAATTAAATTTTAATAGAAGCTTTTTTAAATTAAATTCTTCAAAAAGCATTTCATAATAAGTGAATTTTTAGAAGATACATCAAAATCTGAATGTAATACTGGAATTATTTTATGATCCTAATTGCTTAAATTTTTATAAGATAAATATACGTTACTTAATAATAATTCCTACTCATTTCTGAATATTTTATTTAGTTGGTCATTAACAGGTTTTGAATATTTAAATAAATTATTAATTGAATACTTATAAAATGTATATCTATCGTTTAATTAAATTTTCATTTTTAATATGGTAATTAAATTGTGTCTTAGACATTTTTAAAACAAGATAAATGGGATGATCAAAAAGCACACATTGTAAATAGGAAAATTATTTTGTTAATACAGTGTGTAAAATACATATTATGTATTATATTATTATTATATGATTTCCTTAAGTAAGTTTTATAGTCCAGTCCCCAGAGTGAACTAATAGAGGTCAATGGGAACAAATTCTTGGACAGTATTTTTTTTCATAAAATGTTAGTTCTGGGAGTAAATAAATATAATCTGAATTGTCAAAAAAAAAATTAGGGGTGCGTTCAAAAATTATTAACTACGAGAGAAAGGTGCAGTTCTGGAGTTTTTCGTTTATAACTTCAAAACAATCGGAATTACGTTAAAATTAGTTCTATGCATTTTTGTAATCTACTAAATTCTGCATAAAACGTTTTTACTTCCACTTTACGATCAATAGGAGTCAAGATATAGCTGGTCAAAGACGAAATAAAAATGTCTCAAAAACACATTTTTTACATGTTCACGAATGACGTAATTTCCACGTGTCGGAACCAAATGCATCCTTTAAATAAATTTTAAAATTATTTTTCCTTTGCGAATATAATATCTAGACATTTTTAAAGCAAGATAAGTGAGATGATCAAAAAGCACATATTGTAAATAAGAAAATTATTTTGTTAATACAATGTGTAAAATACATATTATGTATTATTTTATTATTATATTATTCCCTGAAGTAAGTTTTATAGTCCAGTCTTCAGAGTGAGCTAATAGGGTCAATGGGAACAAATTCTTGGACAGTATTTATTTTATAAAATGGTAGTTTTGGGGGTAAAAAAAATTATCTGAGTTGTCAGAAAAAAATCATGGGTGCGTTCAAAAATTAGTAACTATGAAATGTGCAGTTATGAAGTTTTTCGTTTATAACTTCAAAACAATCGGAATTACGTTAAAATTAGTTCTATGCATTTTTGTACTCTACTAAGTTCTGCATAATACATTTTTACTTCCTCTTTACGATCAATAGGAATCGAGATATAGCTGGTCAAAGACGAGATAAAAATGTCTCAAAACACACATTTTTTTACATATTCACGAATTACGTAATTTCCACGTGTCGGAATAAAATGCATTCTTTAAATAAATTTTAAAATAATTTTTCCTTTGCGAATATAATATCTGTAGATGCAGAACAATAGTTTTCTTTATATAAAAACATTTATTCACCGCAACGCATGCCTCAAGGAGGAGATTGTAACAACTTGCAAATGTAATAGTTAGAGTCCGGATCCAAATATTACATGATGTCAATATCAGGAGCAGGGCTGCATGTGTGCGTTCTAAAGGTCCGTCCAAATTGCCGTGCCAAACCGCGCAAAATGTTTGAGAACGTTCACAATCAACTTGAGCGAAAGACGTCCAAATCACTGCAATGTAAAAGAATTTGTTTGTGTTTGTAAAGGTTCCATATTTATCGTAGATGCGCTGCTTAAAAGTTGTGGTTCGTTTATTACCGTTCCACCAAAATAAATGATGATAATGTAAAAATTGCAAGTGCTGCGTTCATTATTTTGTGTGATGCTTTAATGAAAAAGAAAAGGAGAGTGAATAGACGTTATTGGATGACAAGTATATTTAAAAGTAGAGGTATATACAGTGGCAGTGACTTACTAAACGACTTGGTGATTGAGGATACTGGACAATTTAGGGATTTTTGTCGTTTATCTTCCAGCGATTTTGAATTGATATTAAATCTAATCGATCATAAATTAAAAAAAAAACAAGTAACCAATTTTAGGCAGGCTATCTCCATCAAGGAGAGATTGGCTGCTGGTGATTCGTACATCAGTTTAATGTATACTTTTAAAATTTCCAAGCAAAGTTCTATAATAATTATTGAAGTATGTGAAGCATGAATAGAAGCATTAAAAAACTACATTAAGGACTAGGCTGAGGTGATATTACAACATATTCTAACGGCGAATTGTAGGAGGCCTGTGATTGATTGGAATGATAAGAATAAGTAGGTGATGATGATGGAACATATGGCATCCTTGGATATTGATTTGTTTGACCATACAAATTACTATTAACGTAATTATTGTATTTCCCCATTTCAGCGTTAAGAATGATATTCTTCATTAAATGTATTACAACAGATCGGACGTTATTATCTAATTTTTGCAGTTTTGTAGTTAAATGTTGACCAAAAGTAAAACACTCATCCTTTGGGGTTGCGACACATTTTTAAGTATGTCGTATGCAGCTGCTATTCTTGGATCTTCTTCTTGTGCTTTTCTTTTAATAGCTGTTTTCTTCTTTGGAGACAAAAATGTTTTCTTTTTGGGAGTGATTATTTAATGATCTTTTGGTTTTTGATTGGACACAGATGCTTCCACCAAATCGGCAGTTTGGTTATTTATAGATTCGTTGCCTGCTGAAACGTCCACCTCTGTTTCAGAATTAATTGGTGCGTCGATATTATTGCCAACAGACAAATCCTAAAATAAACAATTATGGAAATTTCAACTACATAAAAATAATTTTTATATTAACTATGCATTATTGCATAGATAACGTTTTCTTTCAATTATAGTGTTATTAGTTTTTCCTATTAATTTGTTACAGATGCCGTCTACTGCAGAACAATGGTTAGATATTTCGAATGGGTTTGAAGAACAGTGGAATTTTCCACATTGTCTTGGTGAAATAGATGAGAACATGTAGTTCTGCACGCTCCTATAGGCAACGAAAGCCAATGTTTCAATTACAAATCATTTTTTATTATTACGTTGTTCGCATTAGTAGATCCAGATTATAATTTTGTATTTGCGGATGTCGGCTTTCAAAGCCGCATTTCAGATGGAGACGTCTTCAAAAAATACCATTTTATGGAAAAAAATAGAAGATCCAAATTTGTCATTTCTAGAACCAGCACCTCTTCCAGGACGACAAAAAAAATATACCTTACTTGATTCTAGGCGGCGATGCATTTGCACTGCATGAAAATGTTATGAAACCATACGCAAGATTACATCAATAAGGTTCTATGGCAAGAATATACAATTACAGTCTATCGAGAGCACGAAGAGTAGTTGAAAATGTATTCGGCATCGTTTTGGCAGTTTTCAGAGTATTAAGAAAACCACTGTTGCTAGAACCAAATAAGGCAATACTTATTGTGCTTACTACTCTTTCCTACATAACTTCCTAAGAAGAAGTAATACTTTAAGAAATATATACACTTCTAAAGGAACATTGGACTGTGAGGAAAATGGACAAATAATTGAAGGAAGTTGGCAACGAGCACAAACTGGAAGCAAATCACTTCTTCCTCCGAAAAGAGTCCACGAAAATCTTCTTTATGTGCTCAGGAAGTTAGAAGTGAAATAGCAGAATACTTTATAATCAATGGAAGTGTTCATTGGCAAAACGATTATGCATAGAAAAAAACACATAACATAGATACGTGTTTATACAAATTAATAATATATTATTTAATGTATAGGTCTTAATTAAAAAAATTCGTTACTTACACTTTCAGTATCGATAGTTTCTCTTACTTTATCCGTATCCTTTAAAAACGCAAAACTTGAAAATACGAACCATTTACTAACATAAACCTCGTTCCGTCCTAAAATTCGTTATTTTTATTTTAAGATATAATCTATAAAAATAAAGTATTGTTACGCCACTGGACTGTGCAGACTGGTTAGATTAGGCTGGAATTGTACACGATCGGCCGGGAATATTCTGGAGTGCTCTAGACCGGGAGAGTGGATGTATAAATAAGACGCACGGTGGGCCGAGATTTAATCTTAAGTTGAACGTGGACGAGTAAAGAAGAAATAAGAAAGAGACTTATAAGTGTTCAGTTGTGATTATAGTTAAGACATTAATTAATCTGTTGTTATTAATTGTTAATTAGTAAATAAAGTAGTGAATAAGTGTTACCTGGACTTTCAATCAACGAATCTACGAGGATAGGTGTTTGTGTGGATAGCAAACACGTAACAAATTGGTGTCGGAAGTGGATTGGAAGAGAAATTTCTGGAATATTCGGAAAGGTTCTACAGTGTTCTTCTCAGAAATTAGTGGTAACACGAAGAATTTAACTACTGGATAGTGTTTGAGGACTATTTCTGGACTGAATAGTGATTTTAAAGTGGATTTTCGAGAAATTTCCAGAACATTCGATTTAGAAATTGTTGCAAATACGCGAGTGCCGCTAGTAATAACGTGTTGTAGACTGAGAAAAAGGACTACTAGTGCAATTTCGGGAAAATTCTAGAACATTCTATTTGGAAACTACAGGAGATACGTGAATTGTGTCGACGGGAACGTGTTGTAGACTTGAAAACAAGACTATAAGTGATTTTTAGTGACAATTCTAGAACATTCGATTTGGAAACCACAGAAGATACGTAAACTGTGTTAACGGGAACGTGTTATAGACTCAAAACAAGACTTATTAGTGATATTTCGTGAAAATTCTCGAACATTCCATTGCACAATTAGTGGAGAGAAGTGAATTTTATCAACACAAAAGAAGTATAGACTCTAAATAAGACTTTCTAGTGCTGTTTCGAAATTTTTCTGGAACATTCCATTATTAAAATAGACGGGATAGCAACGTTTTACGGAATTTATAGTGTAATAAACTTTATTTTGAACTGATTTACGTGTCGTGAGTTAATGCCAATTACAAGAAGTATGGCGGAGAAACAAACACAGGACTTGCTAGCAGCGTTGTTGGAACGAATGGACGATCAAGAAAGAAAAAGACAGCAAGAGAAAGACGAACAAAGGAAGATTATGGAAGATCAAGAAAGAAGACGGCAGCAAGACAAAGAAGAACAAGAGAGAAGACGACAGGAAGACAAAGAAGAACAAGAGAGAAGACGACAGGAAGAAAAAGAAGAACAAGAGAGAATACGACAAGAAGAGAAAGACGAACAAAGGAAAATTATGGAAGATCAAGAGAGAAGACGTCAAGCCGAAAACGACGAACAAGAAAGAAAACGACAGGAAGAATTAAGAAAAATGTTTGAGGATCAAGAAAAGTGGCGACTCGAGGAAAGAGAAGACTTCAAAAGAAGCCTAGATGAACAGCAGGCAGCCATCTTCTCCCTCACTGAAAAATTTAAAGGAGATGTTATCGAAAAAGTCACTGAAGTCGCAGGGAAAGTCTGTGAAGTCGAAGGGCAAGTTAATGAAGTTAAAGGTGAGGTCAGTGAAGTTAAAGAAAAAGTCAGTATTGTTGAAGGAGAAGTAGCTCGGCTCAAACAACAATTAAGAGAGAGGAGTGGCCAATTGGTACTGTCGTCTGGTACTAGGTTACAACCACCTTCCTTCGACGGTCAAAGTTCATGGTCAACATATAAGAGACAATTTGAGGCAGCTGCACGTTCAAATAACTGGAACGATGAGGAAAAAGCAACAGCATTGGTATTAGCACTAAGGGGCCAAGCATTAGACCTGCTCCAAACAATTCCTGCCGCACAGCAACAAAACTTTAGCATTTTGGAGGCAGCGTTAGAGCTAAGATATGGCGACCAACATCTCGCCCAAGTATATCAGGCTCAGCTCAAATCACGCAGACAACGAGGTGGAGAAAGCCTCCAGGAGTTCGAGGCTGCGGTAGAAAGATTAGCCCATCTAGCCTATCCTGATGCACCAATGGAATTTCAACAACAGTTAGCAGTTGGTACATTTATTGATGGAGTAAGGGACCAGGAAGTCAGGCGAATTCTTAAGTTGGCCAGGCATAAGCTTAGTAGTGAGGCTTTAGTACATGCACTAGAGATTGAGGCTGCCTATAAGGATACCACACAATCAACTCAGAGAGTACGAGCTGTGAGTGTGGAGGAAGACAAGCCAGACAACACAACACAAAACCTGATATCTGATCTACACAAGATGATAACCCAACTATTGACAAAATCGAACTCCCAGCAGAGACAAGACCAACAACAAGGTAGTGGGAGACCGAATGGAGGCATCCGTTGTTATAGGTGTGGCAAAGTGGGCCATATCAAGAGAAACTGTCGTCAACGCAGCCCGGAAAGGGTAAATGCTGCTGTGGTTGAGGAGCCACAGGAAAACTGAAGATGGCTGGCAATTTGGGGGCTGCGCTGGCCAAGAAATGTTGTGACCCCCGAGAAATAAAAGTTTCCCAACTTCGGAGAGTTCAAAGTAGTCTGTTGTTGGAGGGTTATGTAAATAAGAAGAAATGTGTGTTCACAATCGACACAGGAGCTACGTCATCAATAGTACGGGCAGGATTCATAACGGGTTTCAAAGTAAATAAAGAACAGAATGGATTAGTCATCCGAACAGCTACGGGAGATAGGGCGGCGGTTCATGGGGAAGTCGACATGAAGCTGCAGATTGGCCGCTTATGTTTTAAACATCAAGTTATCGTAGCTGACATTACAGATGACTTCATTTTAGGATTAGACGTTATGGAAAAATATGGATTTGTACTTGACGTTGGAGAACGAGTTCTCAGGATTGGAAATGAAGAAATTATTCTTTCAACGGCTGAAGAAAAATTCCATAATATTAGGCTACTAACTTCGAGGACCATAAAAATTCCTGCAAGAACAGAGAAAGTAATTGAGGCAGTCCTGGAGGAAAATTCTGTGGGATACCGCTTTGGCCTCGTTGAGAAGGATGACTCAATTAAAATGACAGACAATGTGATCCTGGCAAGAACTTTAACACAGACTACAGACAAGATACCGATTAGAATGGTTAACCTAAATTCACACTCAGTGACGTTCAAAGAAGACGAAGCAATTGGCACCTACGAACCAGTCACATGGATTGCGAGATGTGAAGAACAAGTCATTGGAGCTTCGTCTACAGATATGGACCAAGAAGTTGTAAAGATGTTAAATGCCCAGTTAGACCATTTAACTTCAGATGAACATAGAGAAGCTTTAAAATTTTTGAAGAAAGAAAGTACAGTATTTGCAAAGGACACAGAAGCTCTTACAAAGACCAACATAGTGCAACATCGGATAAATACTGGTGAATCAGCACCTATTCGTCAACCACCTAGGAGGCTCCCATTAGCAAAACAAGAAGAGGCTTCTGCAATGGTACAGAAGATGCTTAAAGACGGAGTTATTGAGGAATCAACCAGTCCTTGGTCGTCGCCAGTAGTTTTGGTTGCTAAGAAAGATGGAACTTTAAGATTCTGTGTCGACTACAGGAAGCTGAATGACGTCACTAGAAAAGACAGCTATCCGTTACCCCGAATTGATGACACACTAAGTACGCTGGCAGGTTCACAGTGGTTTTCCACTCTAGATCTTCGAAGTGGATATTGGCAAGTGGGACTTCATCCAGATGACAAAGACAAGACAGCCTTTTCGACAGGAAGTGGCCTTTATCAATTCACTGTAATGCCTTTCGGCCTGTGCAATGCGCCAGCGACTTTTGAAAGACTGATGGAACTGGTACTACGAGGACTAACTTGGAAGACATGTCTAGTTTATCTTGATGATGTGATGGTTATGGGACGGGATTTTAAGGAGCATTTGAAGAACCTTCAAGAAGTGTTTGGAAGAATTAAAAATGCTCACCTGAAATTGAATCCCAAAAAGTGCCTAATGTTCCAGAAAGAGGTAAAATTCCTAGGACATGTCGTGTCTTCGGAGGGAATAAGAACAGACCCAGACAAGATTTCCTCAGTACGTGATTGGCCGAGGCCTTCAAATGTTCACGAAGTACGAAGCTTCCTTGGTCTATGCACTTACTACAGACGATTTGTGGAACGATTTGCTGATATTGCGAAGCCACTACACCGGCTTACAGAAGAGAAGGTTCAGTACCAATGGACACAAGAGTGCGATACATCATTCAGAACACTAAAATCAGCACTGTGTTCGAGTCCAGTCCTTTCATACCCAGAACGGAAAGGCCTCTACGTATTAGACACGGATGCCAGTAATTCTGGACTTGGATGTGTTCTTTCCCAAATTCAAAATGGACAGGAAAAAGTAATTGAGTACTTCAGCAAGACGTTGTCGAAGCCAGAACGTAACTATTGTGTGACACGGAAGGAACTATTGGCCATTGTCAAGTCCATAGACCATTTTCACAAATACCTATATGGACAACACTTTAAGGTTCGGACCGACCATGCTGCATTAAAGTGGTTATTGCAATTGAAGACTCCGGAAGGCCAACTAGCTCGCTGGATAGAAAAACTGCAGCAGTACGATTTTAAAATCGAACATCGTCCTGGAAAATCCCATAAGAATGCAGACGCTCTCTCCAGAAGACCCTGTCGGGAAGACTGCAAGCACTGCCACCGGGTAGAAAAACAACAAGGGATAATAATTGTAAACACCGTTAAAATTGATGTTCCTGACGATTGGACAAGAGAAACATTAAGAGAAGAGCAGTTAAAAGATCAAGAAACTGGTCCTATTCTGGAATGGAAAGAAAGAGGAGCCCGACCAGGCTGGAAGGACATTTCAGACAAGGCGGTGGGACTGAAGGCTTTGTGGGCACAATGGGATTCCCTTAGAGTAGAGGATGGACTGTTGAAAAGAGCTTGGGAAAGTCCAGACGGGAAGAAAATTTCTTTGAGATTGGTAATTCCCAGGTGTCGCATATCAAAAGTACTCCAGGAAGTGCATAATGGAACATCCGGCGGACATTTTGGCATCAACAAAACTCTCACTAAAGTACGCGAACGATTCTACTGGGTGAACAGCCGCCAAGATGTGGAAGCTTGGTGCCGCAAATGTGAAGTTTGTGCGGCAAGTAAGGGGCCACGGACAAGAAGTAAGGGCCAAATGAAACAATATAACGTAGGGGTTCCTTTTGAGCGAATTGCGATCGATGTAGCTGGTCCATTCCCCGTGACAGATGATGGGAACAAATACATCTTAGTTGCCATGGACTATTTCAGTAAGTGGCCTGAAGCTTATGCCATACCCAACCAAGAAGCAGCCACTGTCGCTCAAGCTCTGGTCGATAATCTAGTATGTCGATTTGGCGTGCCCCTAGAATTGCATTCGGATCAAGGAAGAAACTTTGAATCAGGGGTATTTCAGAAGATGTGTCGCTTATTGGGAATTCATAAGACAAGAACAACAGCCCTACATCCACAATCAGACGGAATGGTGGAGAGATATAATAAAACCATGGAGGAGCACCTATCCAAAGTGGTTGAGAAACATCAGAAAGATTGGGACCGTCACTTACCTCTTTTCCTTATGGCCTACAGGGCCTCCATTCATGAAACAACAAAACAGACGCCGGCTCGCGTGATGTTTGGACGTGAGATTAGACTGCCATGTGACTTGGTGTTTGGCACACCGGATGAGGAGCGACTTTCCGTAAATGACTACGCCGATGAAGTTGGTGAACGGCTAAGGAACATTCATGAGCTGGTACGAGACCGAATTGCCATAGCAAGTGATCGCATGAAGGCTCGTTATGATCTTAAGGCGAATTCAGGAGGGTTCCAGGCTGGAGATTTGGTTTGGCTATATAACCCACAACGAAAGAAAGGCAGGTCCCCGAAGCTTCACCCGCCCTGGGAAGGTCCTTACACTGTGGTCACCAGACTAAACGACGTTGTATATAGAATTCAGCAAAGTCCAAAATCCAAGATGAAGGTGGTGCACATAGAGAGACTAGCCAAGTATGCAGGGAATAATGAATTGCCTGATCGGGACGTTCAGGCTTAAGGAGGGGGCAGTGTTACGCCACTGGACTGTGCAGACTGGTTAGATTAGGCTGGAATTGTACACGATCGGCCGGGAATATTCTGGAGTGCTCTAGACCGGGAGAGTGGATGTATAAATAAGACGCACGGTGGGCCGAGATTTAATCTTAAGTTGAACGTGGACGAGTAAAGAAGAAATAAGAAAGAGACTTATAAGTGTTCAGTTGTGATTATAGTTAAGACATTAATTAATCTATTGTTATTAATTGTTAATTAGTAAATAAAGTAGTGAATAAGTGTTACCTGGACTTTCAATCAACGAATCTACGAGGATAGGTGTTTGTGTGGATAGCAAACACGTAACAGTATAAATACCTTTGCCAGTTTCTGTACTATTTTCCATTATAATTTTTTCCCTTCTTAATGAAGAAAGTAAAGATGCCATTTTTCCTTTTATCGTTTCTATATCGCATTTTAATTTCTTTGCAATATATAGCCATGCATCATGTTTTTTATTTAGTAAATGCTACTTTTTGTTACCGGGGTCCCATAATTCGGGTTTATTTTCATACAAATTTATCAAATGTATGTTTTCGTGAAAATAACAATAATTAAAACGCGCACCTCAGTGCACGCGCGGCAACTTTAAAAACACGTCCAAACTCTACTTGGCGCAATAAACAGATTTCTTTGATGTATCGAACACATTCGTTTGAGCGCGAACTAGCGCATTTGCGCACAGTATAGCGTCCTAACTAATTGTATTTGTAACGTTCGTTAACATTTTGCACGCATCTTAACACCTTTGTTGATATTAAGCGGGCTGGCGTTGCAATTGACTCATCCATCCCCCCCAACCAATACATTATTAAATTTGCGATGTTGTTCTGACCACTAGCGTCGGTGGTTTCATCTACACTAACCCATACGTGTTTGTCTTGCAACTCGGAAACAATGTCTGCTTTAATTTTGTTGTACCAACCTACAACCGTGTTCTTGAAGAGAATGCATTGTCGCGGCACCATCGGTTATAAACGTCAACACTTGACTTTTTGACAGGTCAAATTTTTCTAACGTCTCCAGCACCACCCGCGCAATTGTTTGGCCAGTACACTCAGTTAGTTTTTTGCTAGCTAGTAACAGTGGAAATGTCGGTTTAAGAGGGTCCAGTATACGTAGTAAAACATTTAAAATGGATTTTTTTTACAATCTGTCGTCTCGTCAACACATAACCACAGCCGTGTATTTTTTAGTACACATTTGATCTTATTTACAATGTCTTCGCTTACAGTTGGTACATAGTTACACACCGTTGTGCGACTTGGGAACGTCATCTTGGGATTGTATTTATTCCAGAATTCCTAAAATGGTTGTTTATCGAGTATGTGCAGCGGACATCACAGGCAATCAGCAATAAGAGTAAATCGAACATAAACGGTGTTGTCTAAGGCACGCCATTTTTTATAGTTTTATGTTGCACATAATTTACGTGACTTTACAATCACATTTGTCCCAGCACATCAGATCTATCTCGCACACCTTAGAAATTATTATAGCACCATTGTAGAATAAATCCGGGAATTCATGGATAAATTTATTCACTTTGTCAGCGTATGGTGGCCGCTTTTTACTCTTGGACAGGTCTGACATAATTTACTATTAAATTAATATAAAAAAAATACAACAAATAAAATTATCAACAATACAACGGAGAGAAATAAATTACGTTGTACACACCACAAGGCATAACAATAGACTAAAATCAAATGTTGGTCTTTGCTAAAATAGTAAACAAGTCTCGCTTACGTATTTGGGTATTTCTCTACCTGGCACTGCCCGTGACTTGCGGACTGATTTGCCAACTCTAGTTATAAGGAAGAATATATTGTGACATCACCGCCAAATTTGGCTAGTGTAAAAATATAAATTGTTTGTTTTTTGTCACATGTTTTCCGATAAAACTACTATACGATTCAGATGTATTAAGCCCTAATTTTAACCGCGAATAATTCAAAAAGGAGAAGTGAAAAAAATACCACAGATAAAAATAATACGTAAGTGATTTCCGAAAAATGACCACTTAAACTTTAATGTGAAGAGAGTATCGTTAAAAATGGGTAATTTTTCCTCGTAATATTTTAACCAAAGTTATTAAAATTTCAGTGAGTGGTTTACAATCGGCACATAATGCACACATAATTTTTTTCAATTTTCTTCCCTCCATTTTGAGATATTAGCGGTTTTTATTATTAATGATTCGATAAACTTAAATTGTATAGTAGTTTACGTATTAACATTTTAAAATGAAATAAAATTCTTTATCATGGTGTATAAATTACCGGTTTTCTGTTTGGGAATGTTTCAGTAGATGTTTACAATATATTAATTAATATTATGTCTACATAAATATGACAGACCAGAGACCATAAAATAATTGTAGGAAACACAATCAGCCAAGTTATTTTTATATTCCTTATTTCTTCCGGGGCAGTATTATAAAATTTGGAGTTAAAAATTTATATGATCTCTGACCAATAGTTTTTAACATTAGAGGATAGATGCATTTTTGTTTTTAATCTTGTATTATAATTGTATCTAGGTAATACTGTATAATTTTTTTTGGTAATGTAATTTTATATTTACTTGAAAACAAAGTATTTGTCTAAGATCTAAGACTTGTGCTTCAGTATATAAGAGATCATTTGGATATATATGACTTTTTGACAACATTATTTCAGAAACTTTTTTGTAAGGCCTCGAGTGCAGCAAGATGAATCTTGGCTACTCCAATCCACCCTAATATACCATAAATTAAATGGGATTCAATCAACGCATGGTATATGTTTTTCATTTGAGCAACGTTGAGTATTTTTTGTAAACATTATATTTGTATACAAAAACTGTAATTTTTTAATTATACAGGGTGGTCCGAAGTTTACCTGACAAACTTCGACACGTGATAGGGGGACTTAAAATAAGCAGAAAAGTTCCTATCAACTTACATCCTTAGGGGATTGCTAACAAGGATACAGGATGTTAAAGTTTTGTGAAAACAAAAAAATTTTTTAATAACTCTAAAATTACGAAAGCTATCGACTTGTAGTTTTAGGGGCGGTTATGATTTTTAAGTCTCTATTGTTTCACAAAATCTTATCTTTGTACTACCTCCAGTGGCGCCGCCAGAGGGTGGGGGGAGATGAATTTTTCGCCGAAACTATGTTACGCCACTGTTTTGTGCAGTTGATTTTGAGATTGTTCGATTTAGTGTTCAATTTGGAAGAAAGAAGGTATCTTTTAGTTTTTTTCGTACAACGCTTACTTTTCGAGTAAAACGGCTATTTCTGCTTTCTCTACTGAAACAGTAAAACCTTTCCTACATTAATGATAAAATTAATAATCCTAGTTGCCTTTGGTAAACAATGAAACAATGTTGTCAGTCAATGTTTGACCTGTCAAAACTAGTGTTAGTGTTGTGTACCAAGCTACAAGATGCCAAGATTGTTCAGCAATGAAGAGTATGCTGATATTGATTTTAATTGTGTTTAAATGTGTTTTGTGATGGCAATGCTCAACAGGCAGTTCGAGAATACCGAAGGAGGTATCCAAATAGGAGACGACCAAATGTTCAAGTTTTTACAGACACCCATCGCAATTTTTGCGAAAGGGGATTGCGAGATAACCGACAAAATAGAAATGAAGATCGAAGAAATATTGGAAGAAATGGAAACGGAAGAGTTTTTAGAACTTTTGGCGAAAATCCAAGTTTAAGTTCTCGCAGGGAAGCACAACAATTAGGAACATCCAAGTCTAAAGTGCTACGAGTATTACATCGAGACCACAGAAAAGCTTATCATTTATATCCCGTACAAAATTTACATCCTGGTGATACAGAGAAGCGTTTAAATTTTGGTCGTTGGCTAATTAACTCTGTAAGGGGGGAATCCCTCGGGGAATCCCGAATTCTTAAGAAAAAATATTATGGACCGATGAGGCGACGTTTACCAGAGCTGGAGTAGTGAATCACTATAATATGCATGTTTCGGCACACGCAAATCCTCACCAAACCCGCCTTCGATCATTTCAAAATGAATTTAGTGTAAATGTTTGGTTGAGTATTATTGGCAACAACATTTGTGGCCCACACTTCTTGCCGCCTAGGCTAAATGCAGAATTGTTTCGGGATTTCCTCACTCATGACCTCGAAATAATGGGAGATATTTTCCTTGATGTACGAAATGAAAGTTGGATACAGTTGGATGGAGCACCGGCGCATTTTGGACGGGTGGTGCGCGAATGGTTGGACGCTAATTATCCTGAGAGATGGATAAGTCGTGTGGGAAACAATTATAACGCCCAGGAGAATATTGTAAGAGGCCCGGTGGCCTGGCCACCAAGATCACCTGACCTCACGCCTTTAGACTTTTATATGTGGGGTTATTTAAAAGAAAAAGTTTATGCTACACCGGTGACAACGCGAGATCAGCTACTTGAGCGTATCCAACAAGCTTGCAACGAGATGAGGGAAAATCATCATCAAGTATTCGCCGCTGTCAATTCCACAATTCAGAGGTGTCACAAATGTATTGAAGTGAATGGGCTCCAATTTGAGCAACTTCTTTAATTTCCTGTGTTTCACTGTTTGGTAATGAGTTTTATTTATGTTCTTAGTTTTTACATAAATTCTGTAATTAATGAAATAAATGATAAACTTTCAATAAAGTTTAGTCATGAAAATGCTTTTTACTATTTTACTCGAAAAGTAAGTGTTGTATGAAAAAACTAAAAGATACCTTCTTTCTTCCAAATTGAACACTGAATCGAACAATCTCAAAATCAACTGCACAAAACAGTGGCGTAACATAGTTTCGGTGAAAAAATTCATCTCCCCCACCCTCTGGCGGCGCCACTGGAGGCAGTACAAAAATAAGATTTTATGAAACAATAGAGACTTAAAAATCATCACCGTCCCTAAAACTTCAAGTCGATAGCTTTCGTAATTTTGGAGTTATTAAAAAAATTGTTTGTTTTTCACAAAACTTTAACATCCTGTCTCTTTGTTAGCAGTCCCCTAAGGATGTAAGTTGACAGGAACTTTTCGGCTTATTTTAAGTCCCTCTATCACGTGTCGAAGTTTGTCAGGTAAACTTCGGACTACCCTGTATAGCTGACATGTAAATCCCATTTTAAGTGCTGATCGACGATGATGCCCAAATATTTTATTTCCGTCTTAGGTAATATGGCATACTGATTGAATTATTTACGAAAATGTTACATGTAACAACCTGAAAGACAAGTTTATTCGAAAATAATCCGTCTATTTTTAATATTTTAATTATGCCCTCATCTGTAAATTCTGTAAATCTGATTACATGTTTTACCATATTGATAATATCTGATGTTAAATTACAAAAAGTGTTATTGTGAAAAGAAATTATTTTTGGCATAATATTTCTAATTAGATGAAATCGGATAACTTGTCAGTATTCTAGTTTATTGATTTATTTATAATTTATTTCAATCGAGCAATTATGGATTTTTTAAATCCTTTTGATTGTTCACCCGAAAAATGGCAACTTTTAATTATTATAGACTAAGTACTACCTACTTTAACACACCCATTGAATTATTTACATATTCAAGCAATGTTGTTTATAGCCTCTTAACGAAGAATAAAGTTAATATAGTTAATATCAATAATACCTTAAATTAAATTTCATAATTAAATTCCACATGAATATAGGCATAGGGTAGATTATTCATAGTATCGATAACAAAGGCCAGTGCGTATGTCTAAACTTTTATAACCTTCCATTAATAGCTTAAAATGTTAAAAATATGAAATAAGGATAATTTTTATTGTGGATAACTTTTCAGTGTTGATAAATTAAGAGTGTCTTGCCTGAGGATATTTTTTTATAAAGTTGTACGCTGTACGCAAACTAATTCTGTATAATTTAAACTTCACGAAATTTGCCTTTTTACGAGGATAACAAAGAGATTTATAACGTTGTTAGAGTATAGTTGAGAATGCAGTTTATAAAAAGTAGGTATAATTTATTTTTAGTAAAGTTAAAGATAGTAGTGATTTGATTAATAATAATAATAATAATAATAATAATAATAAACGTCTTTATTATATCTATGTAAGTTTATTACCTCTTACTGTTAAAAAATATTATTTTACCATTTGGCGGTATGTATTGCATTAAGAATGCTACAAATAAAGAATAGACCTGTTTGCTAACAAATTTCATCTAGTAGCATACATACAGGGTGTCCCAACCAAAAGTAGGCACCCTGAATTACTTTGGAGATAAAAAAATTTTGAATAATTGGTGAAACACGTCGACCTTGTTTCCAAGGGAGACATATTTTAATGTAATACTTGTATACCTATCATCATCCCTCTACCCTACACGGCCACCCCCTCAAAAAATTCAAATGGCAAAGGGGGTCAAGTGATACATCTTTTGAAAGGTCTTTCAATTCTCTATATAACTGTGTATTTTTTTTAAACTTTAATCGATTCGTTCCTAAGAAATAATTGTTCCATTATTTTAGGTTTGGGAAATAAAAATAAAAGAAGCAGTTTAAATTATCGTATGTATTGTTCAAAATGACCCCCACCGACTTCCATACAGTAGTATAATCTGTCTTTAAATTCTGTACGAATATTTCTGAACACATCTGGAGTCAATAAACGGCATTCTCGAACAATTCTTTCACGTAACTCTTCCAGAGATGCGGGTTTTGTTGCAAATACCTTCGATTTGAAATGTTCCCACAGAAAGAAAACCAAGAGAGTTAAATCGGGTGACATAGCGGGCCACTTTACAGGACCTCTTCTTCCAATCCATCGCTCAGAAAACCGATTATCCAAAAATTGACGGATGGCTATAGCAAAATGTGGGGGTGCCCCATCCTGTTGAAGAAACAGTTCGCCCTCTAAGATTATCGTCTTCTTCGAGGATTTGGGTAATCATTGGATCGCTGTTATTTTCTAACAGATCGAGGTACCTTTCGCCATTTAAATTGTCAGGGATAAAAAACGGTCCGACAATGTGATCCCCTAAGATGCCAGCCCAAACATTTAAATGGGGATTGGTTTCACTCCAATACCTACAATTGTGCCTATTTACCTCCTCATTTAACTGAAATGTCGATGGCCTTTACAATTCGATGAACACTGCTTCGTAATACACCGGCAGCCTCAGCTACTTTCCTGAACGACTGAGTATTATCCATCTGCAAATGACCCAGAACTGTCACATCGACTGCTTCATTCCTAATCAGTCGCTGAGGTTCATGCTTGTTTCCTACAGAACCTGTTTCCATAAATTTTGTCAATAATTGTAAAACATACTGAGAATCGACCCTTCAATTTGGGCGATTTCTATTGAATATGCGCTCCATAGCTCTAGCACAATTATCGTTTTTAAAATAAATGCTGACAATTTCTATTCTCTCCTGAAGGGTATAAATAAACCATTTTGAGAACTCACTCTGGTAAAATGTATCTCGATTTAAAATTGGTTGTGAGCAAATTAATGTTCAAGGACTATCAAATACTTATGAATCTTTTATTATTCTAAAACTAAACGGACAAGGAAAGTATTTTTTTGTCGAAAAAACTCGTGTTGATTTGAGAGCACTAAAAAATGTAGTTTTTTTTTATAAATTCCAATACCCAGTGCCATGTATTTTGAATTTTTTAAACGATTTCGATTGTGTGTAATCATCAAAAATAAAATTATTTTCCTTAAGAACGAATCGATAAAAGTAAAAAAAAAATACACAGTTATGTAGGGAATTGAAAGACCTTTATAAAGATGTATCACTCGACTCCCCCCTTGCCATTTGAATTTTTTGAGGGGGTGGCCGTGTAGGGTAGAGGGATGATGATAGGTATACAAATATTACATTAAAATATGTCCCCCTTGAAAACACGGTCGACGTGTTTCACCAATTTTTCAAAAAAAATTTATCTCCAAAGTTATTCAGGATGCCTACTTTTGATTGGCACACCCTGTATATGCCTAACGAAAATAGTCTACCCGGAATTATGCCATTTTAACCGACCGTTTGGACGGGTCTATTTAATTTTCAATAATATTTAGGATTTGCAATATTTGCGCATAAAGCGGTACATTAATTTACATTGCACTTTGTTCAATTTTGCTATAAACATTAAGCCAGCGCATAAATAATATTACGTAATTTAACTAATTATCTTTCAACCGTTTCGACGGTCAGGAACCCATTTTTACCTATTGAGAAACGTAAACATGTCAATAAACGTTCACATGGATTTTTCCTATGTTGATGCGTCTACATCTACCTAAATATGTGAAATACGTATTATTATTGGGTGTAGATGAATTCCTCATACTTTTTAAATATTCTTATATTTTTCAAAATTTTCAGACAATTGAAAATTTCGACCCCCCGATAATTTTGTTTTGGAGTTATATCCTTTTTACACTAAACACAAAAATTGTTTTGAATAATGAATACCATTATATAAAAAAACTATTGAAATACACTTAATACAATATTTTGGACTTACGTAATTTCTCCAATAAATACAATTTACAACAAGCAAGTTTGTGGGTAATTTGGACATAAAATAACAACTACTATTTATCTATATTGACCGATTTCTGCATTTAATATATGCCTTGATCAGAATCTACAATGAATGTAATACAAGTTATTTATTGATTTGAGACAGCGTCAAAAATACACTTACCAATATAGCCAGATATTTTTATGAAGTTTTTTTTCGCCGGAGACAAGCTGTTCATGAGAAAAAAAATTAAAAAAAAATGCGTTTTCACTCACATCTGTCACTTTTTATTGTGATATATTTAACACTTCCTGTTACTAATTTTACTATTTTAATGCTTAGAAAACGATGTTACTTTTATCTTGTGCAGAAGTATAATGTTTTACACATTAAAAACCATCTTTTAAATACGAAAATGCATGGAAAATGCCGTACCGTGACAAATCATAAAATAGCCACGTAAAAGTTAGGTGCGATTCTATTAGATATTCGGTTGTGTCTAAAGATACCACAATTTACAACTAGCGTTCAGTTTAGAACCAGATCAGATCATTTTTAGGGTAAGTTGCTCATTCAGTCAATAACGTAATTAAAGAAATGGATTATATCTTTAAATATGTTGTTGTTCAGCAATGACCAACGAGAAGGTATGATCATTTATCCTTGCCAGGAAAGGAGAGGAACTGGTACGGTTATTAGGGTATTAGGTTAGGTTAGTTTAGGTTATTATTGCACAAATAAATAAATATTTAAAAAAAATAAAAACGCATTCTATATAACGAAAAATTAAACAAATATTTTATAACAGAAAATAAAAATTCACTAAATAAATAAAAATTGCAATAAGGAAATTAATAAACATTCAATAAATAAATCAATAAAAATTCAAAAGAAAACAATATAATTATATATTAATTCTCATATTGGTAACAATGGTGCATGCAGTACAATATCATTCAAACACCATTTCATATATTTATTCACTCTACGACAAGAATAAATTAATCGGAACCAGCCGAATCCTCACCAAAATTTGAAACAGCTGGAGGGTAGACTTGTCCTATGCATTTAAAAAAATGATGGAACCGGTCCCGAGATAACCATCGAAATGTTGTTCTCGACGGCCAAATCGAGGAATACCAGCCCGCACATTTCTCCAACATCTTTCAATATTTTGGGTATGGGCTCCGGTGTCCGGATCAACAAAATTTTTGGAGTGGTTAACCGATTCGTGCTGGAAACCTTCGTATGTCAAACAGTCGTAAGATTTCCAGCAGTCAGACATAATAGTGGTACCCGGCAGTATCCACTTTTGAATAATTTCGAACAAAGTGTCTTGTTCGATTTTCTACCGGTACAAAGAAGCACTTTTTTTGACTCCAGTTCAAAATCTCCAAAAACCCATTGTCCATCGATTATTCTACCCCGGTTATACTTCCTTTTAACCATTTTCGCTTCGTCAATTTCTACAACTATGCCAGGTCCCCTAATACATTCCGAAGCATCAACAATAAATCCAATGCAAACTTCCCTACAAAAGTTTGACCAGTCCACCACTGTAGTAGAAGACATTTGAAGCTCCATGCTCTATGTAAGTTTGCCTAGGATAACTGAGAGTAAGCCACAAAGCAACAAAGTGGCAAATTATATTCATGGGCAGGCGAGAATTTTCAAAAAAGTACCTTTTTTAGCCCCTGCTGCATAAGAACAAGTTGCTTTTGTCTTTTTGCGTTTGGAATTAAATTTAACTATGGTGTTGGTGCACCGAAAGGTTAATTGAGGGTTTGAATACAATTTGCAAGGTTTGTTACATTGCGGACAGTCCACACCCAAAGGAAGCACCCCATGTTGTTGTAAAACCGGAATAAGACGGTCTACTATTTGACGAAAAGCAAAGATTGTAATTTTACAAGAATTACACATTTTGTCACACAACAGAAAAGATGAAAAGAATAAGCACAGTTTTTAATTTGATCATAGTCTAATAAGCATGCGGAAAAATGTATGTAAGGAAATAAAAGCTAATGAAACAAATTTACCTTGTCGCCCGATCGCCTGTCATTAAGAAACTATTAAATATAGAGGGAAAGGGAAATTGTTTGCGAGGCACTTTAGACACTATCTGATCTGAAACGCGAAAAATTTTCAGGAAAATTTAAGCATCCTATCGTATACTAAATAACTACCCAATTCAATAATGTATATAATAAAATGGTATTTTTTTATAAAATGTACAAATATTTTAAAACAGAATTGCGATCATCCAGCAATCTATATTGAGGTTAAATTTTACATATTCTTCTTCTACTGCCAAAGTAACTAATAAATTAAACGACAGTAGATCATTTAAGAGAGATCCTAGGTATACATTGTGTTTCTCAGCCTGTTTAGAAGGAGAAGAATACCTTAACCTCACATATACCCTGCTTCATATGGGTACCTAAAACTATTGTCTACCAAACTTATCTTACCTATTAAAGTATACATATTACAAATAATTACCAAATCCACTACCCATATCATACCAATTGACAACGTCTCCACAAGTTCGCCCATCCAAAAAATTATTTAGTAACAATGTATAAAAATTACTTAAACCATCCACATCAGATCTTAAATTAACCGCATTTTTATTACATTTAATATATATATCATTTCTAATAATAAAAGTTTTCCTAAATTTTCTTCTATGTCTAATATTTTAACGTCATCAAATAAAAATTTACAATTGGCCTCTACTACATAGTTAGACAATGGCTGTTGTCTGTTTATGCTTTTCTACATCGCACATGTGATTCTTCACTCTGAATTTTAACCATTGTTATGTTTGCCCTATATATACTTTATTACACTCACATAGTATTTGATATATTACATTACACCTAAGGTTAAACATTGCTGCTAACGATTTGTTATTATAATATGTCACCTTAGCATTATTTGATTCTAGAATATTCCGTATAGCATGAGAGAGCGCTTCAAGGTTAGTTTGGTCCCAGAAAGTTGCCAACAACAACAACATAATGTTGATCCACGGTTCAGTAGATCGTAGGAATCACCAACGTTTCTTGAAGTGATCTAAAATTAATTTTGATCCATAGTTCAATAGAAGTGTGAATTAACTAGTTATTGTACAATGAACCCTTAATGTTAAGAAAGTTGTACCCATGAGTATTCTAAAATTAAATTTAGTACATACAAAATGTCGTTACAAAGGGTGAAATGATTAAAATTTAAAAGAAACAATTAAAATGAGAATGACGATAAAGAACATGCCTTGGTTTTTTTTTTGCTTATACATAATACATTTAATTTGACGAGAGTCCGTTAGAAAATTGTTGGAAATTTACTGCTGTAATAAACGAAAATTTATTTTTCTCCGTTTCATGCTATGTAATGAATTTATTTCATTTTATTACTTCTGGTAATAATATTTTATTTTACTATGTCCGTAGGTACTTTAGAAAATTATGGTTGATTTTTTATTATCGGCCACAAAATATGAAGATAATAGCCCTAGTCTCAAAAAAACTGGTATTGAAATGATTTTTTTCATCATTTAATCTGGAAAAATTGTGCTGATTCCTAGATCTAAAATTTAGGAGCAAGAATCGATATCTGCCTTAGAAAAATGGCAGAAGAGCTTTTTCTTTTTACATACTTCTGAAAGTTGCCTCTGCGTGAAAGTTTCAAAAGTACACTAGACTAGCATTGAAGTAGTTTTCGTAAATACCAAAACAATCCATATTGCAATCTGGACATGATTAAAACTTCGACTTTGCATCATTTGCAGATGATGCCAACTTGATTAGTGAAACGCCTATCGAATGTAGTTTCAACTGGTTTGGTGTTTGTGAAAACTACTTGAGTGTTAGACCATCATAAAAGGTTACGTTACAATCCACTTCAGGATACAGAATTATATATCATTAATTTTTCTACGAGAATTTCTGGTATTAATTTTATTGTAGATGAACCAGTAATGAAGTTATCGCTGATATATTCCATGCCAATTTATATGAATATTTATTTTATACAATGTGCGGCAAGGGTATGGACAGGCCATTGTGAAATCTAAAGTAAACGTCTAAAATAACACAATTTGGATCGTAAAAATTAGGTACATTTGTACAAATTTGTATTTGTATGTGTATTTGTATTTTGTAATTTGTAATTTGTATTTTGTATTTTGTATTTTGTATTTTGTATTTTGTATTTTGTATTTTGTATTTTGTATTTTGTATTTTGTATTTTGTATTTTGTATTTTGTATTTTGTATTTTGTATTTTGTATTTTGTATTTTTCGTTTTGTGTTTAGTGTTTTGTATTTTGTATTTCGTATTTCGTATTCGTATTTCGTATTTTGTATTTTGTAGTTTGTGGTTTGTATTTTGTATTTGTGTTTGTATTTACAATTGTATTTGCACTGCTATATCAAAAGGTATGGCGTCTAGGTTGTTTTATTGATTTTTTATATTTTCTGAAAGGGAGTATTTTTATAATTCCAAAAATGTTTAAATTATTGTGAAAAGAAAATAAATAATAATAAAAATAATTATTGAAAATCTGAACATTACAAATGAGATTACTAACGAAATTTTTAAATATTATTTTTATTTTTTTTCGTAATAATTATATATTATTCTGTAGACAGAGCTTAAGTTCCCAACAAGCCACAGTATTCATTTGAATCAAATTTTTTGAATCAAAGTTAAGATTTGCAATAATTTGCTACTGCCAGTGATTAAGGGGATATGCCCAATACTAAGAAAATGAGACATATCCTTATTCACGCACAGTAGTGAATTATTTTCTTAAAATTTTTCTTATGCTTCCCCACACTTTGCCACAACAATGATACAAATTTCAAAATGACGTTGCTTTTTTTAGCCGTTTACTTTTGATTTTTCAAGAGCTGATCCATACACTCGCTTATGAGTATTTATGTATATACATAGGTATTTATATTGTGACGAAACTACTACGAATGTGCGACCAATTCGTGCCGCTACACACTACTATTGTTTCTTTTTTAGTACTTACGGTCTCGAACGGCAGTTTCTGTTTTAAAGTGTAGAAACACCACTTTATTCTATCAACGGTATGATAGAAACTGGGATAACTTACAGTGAAGATACGGTATGTCCAGGGGGCGGTGTATGTGGTTGTCTGTTTCGTAAAAATGGACAACTTTACCAGCCGAAAATGATTAACGGTTTACAATCAGATTTCTTACTTATGCCTTTGCTTTAAATAAAATTCAGAATATCAACTTTATTTACTTTATTGTATTTAAGACTGGTTTCACAGCAGGCTAAAAAAATAAAACACAACAATGTATATTTATATAACGTAAATATAAAGCTATTATTATATAGATATGAAGCCAAGGAATCAATCAAGAGGTTATGATAATGCAAGTACGGCGATCAGGTATATCAAGTACATTTAAATTCAAGCAATTATTCAAATGTCTACCTCAAACATTTACCAAAGCAAATAATCGGTAATTTCAAATAAAGCCTATGAAAACTGCTATTACTGCAATCTTATTATCAAAGTTCAAATATTCACTACAAGCATGTGCAACAGTAAGTAGCCGGTGGTTCAAAGAGGTTACGTTGCTGACACTACTACTACCACTTCAATCTTATCAACAAGCATTTAAAAAAAGTAAATAATCGATGATTTAAAACCAGCTAAGTTAAATAAACTACTACTATTAATGAAATCGTGTAAAGAAGCAGTATTCAAATGTTTACTAGAAGCATTTACATGAGCAAATAAGCGGTGATTCAAAACAAGCTAAATTACTGATTTATTACTACTGGCATCTAAGCAAGCAGTTAGTGACTTTATTGTGACTAATGCCTAAGGCGCTATTACGGCAAGCGGTCGGTGCAGCAATGTCCAGGTACAAGTGGTTACAGTGTACAAGCGTGACACTACAGCAGGATGTTAACCCAGAGACAGGTGGTTGATAAGACGTGCTAATCGTGGGTGTACTATATCTTTAGATTTACCACTTTGTCCCTTAGGGCTGATTGAATCACATGTTAACCTCAACCCTGGACATTTCATCAGATTCCACTCAAATATGCTAGATCCTAGAATCTCACTCGTACCTCTTTACGTTTTCCTGGTGAAGTCTCTCCATAAAGGACTAGGTATCGGGGGCTACACTGTGACTATGGTCGGATTCTACTCAAATATGCTAGTTCCTAGAATCCCTTCGGTGCATAATATACCATGTGACCCAAATTCGATGCTCATCATTGCGATCGCGGAAACTATAAGAGCTACAAGGTCGCTTAAATAGGATAAGTTTTAGCAAATTTTATGCCAATTCCAAATCCGTAAAGAAATCATGGCTAACTGAAACCGTTTTTGAGATTTTCAAAAATAAACGAAAATTGTGTGATTTCTCTTTTTGGTTGTAGCCTAGTAATCCTTGGTCAGACAGGTTTTAGACTTTTACATTATCAGGACACTTTTTGGAGACTAATATTTTAGTGTAGAAACAAATGTTCGATATTCTTTTGTTTTCGAGATATCCGAGATAACTTTGCATGCTGATTTTCATGGAATAGTGATCTGCTTAGTATTTCCTCTGGCTGAGGGAACAGCTGGAGTTGGTAAAATGGGCCCGTCTGCGGCCTACTTGTCTGGCGTCAGCCTTCCCCACCATTACCATTACCATTAGTACTTCATGTTTTCACCAAGAACACCCTCTGAACAATTTGGGACCCGTGTAGCCCTTTTTTCCCTGCTATAGGAAAAAAGACTACTCTTGACAGTCTGCAGGCCAGCGAAATATATCTTTATGCCAGACTTGCCAGGAAGCTTCTCCTTGCATGCGCCAGAAGAATGATAAGATCCCTCAGAAACAAAGCAGGAAAGCTCCCTTCTGGCCTCGCAACTTGTATAGGAACCAAACTCATTCACTGTTCAGGCTACTGCGCCATCCTTTATTACTTTCTTGGCAAATTGCCTATCCATTTGTGGGGCGAAATTAGCGTAATAGTTTTAATTAATAATTCTTATAATAAAATTTTAAATAGTCCGGTAAAGATAAATTAAGAGAAAATAAAAATTCTTACGATCAAATTTGATATACATGGTAAATAGTTGTATATTCTCCATATGAGTTTCATAGCGTGTTTGCAGTAGCTATGCAAACTTTTTGATTTAAGTAAAAGATATTTAATAATGTTGCAGTGTAGTGGTGTCTTCCGGCTGCTGCATTTACTTGTAGTAATTAAATTTTTATTTAATTAAGCCTCAAATCATAAAAATAAATAGTGTATTGTTCTTATAGTAATTATTGTAACTACCTTCACACCTATATACGATCCATTTCGAATATTTAAAATATTCAGTTATTATTATTTTATTTGCAATATAATTCTCTCCATTAGAAATATAATAATTTCTTTAAATTAAAAAATTACGCACAAAGGAGGAAAGCCCTATCTCGTGACTCGGTATTTACGAAAAAATATTAAGTGATTCGTAGATCATGAAACTTTGGTCTGGCTTTCCTTCTAAGTAAGTAGCATCAAGGCAGGTTACCATTATCAATACCATTGAGTTACTCAGATGTCGAACTTTCCATCTGACTGCTCACTATTTGTTATAATGGATGAAGTTTCATCGGACCTCTACACTAACTGATATTATACAAGGATTATCTCCCACTCTGTTGGCCATACAAACTAATTCCCTTAAATATTCTCAACTTCTCTCAGCAGTTCCATATTCAAAATATTTTTCCTGTTTCTTTTTTTATAAAGAATGCATGTAACCAATGAATAAAATATTTAAATTATATCATTTGTTCAAGCTGTTAACGTGGTTTATATAAAATACGTTGGTATCATAAATTCATAGTAAAAAATTTCAATACATCTATTTGATATGCAAGTTGCAAATCGAAGATCATTTAATTAAACAAAATAATTATTATTATAAATTTGTCGGAAAAATCTACCCGTTGTTTACAAAGATCTATATTATCACATATAATAATTCAGAACAATAAACACAGCTAAATACCAATACAATAAAAGCTAATATTTTTTTACAAACCTAAGAAATGTTATTCCATGCATCTCTTATAAAAATATCTGCTAGTATAATATATTCAGTGTGCGGCATTTCTATTCTCGCCCTTCACTATGAATATTAATATAATTGCGTCCAAAAACAAAATTGTGACTATCAAATCTTGAAGTTTTAGAGCCTAAAAAAATATTATGAGTTACTGGTGCTTTTTGTTGTTGTGAATTTATTACATTGCTTTTTTATTATTATTATTTTTTTATTTAAAATAAAATCAATTACTACCGTTACATTTCAAAAGTTAAAATGAATACCATGAGTATAAATATGTCTACCGTGAAAACAAGATGTAAGCTACAACAATCTCCTTTAAAAAATAATTCAAGAGTATAAGAATACACAAAATATAGAAGCACATTAAGAAAACTTACAAAAAAAGTCAATATGTACTATTTTAAAAAGTTTAACGCAAATAAAACATAAACATTAATAGAAAGAGCAACAAAATAGGGCTTTGGATAAAATGGGTACGGGGTGTTGATGCGAAATTGTGCACTCCTATTTTAGCTCTTATAGCATATACGAAAAAAACCATAAATAGAAAAGTGTTAGGAAATTTTCTGTAGATTTAGATTGTGCTTATGTTTTTTTAAATAGAACACTATGTATATTTTTATATTTTCGAAATGTCCATTATATTCTAATTTCGAAAATATATACTTATGATATAATATCTCTGGCAGTTTTGGAAATATTTAAAAAAATATCTGCGATCCACATTCACTTCAAATTCAGTTAGCTGCTTCTGATCAAGAGCGTTTTCAACTGTTTCAAGTGACATTTCTTCTTGGTAAAAGTTTAAAATCTTTTACCAAGGAGAGGATACCTAATTCATTTTTAAATTATTCTACGGAGAATTTCCACTATATAATTTCAATTATCCTGTTCTCTGAAACCATCAATGTTTATTACATTGGGGTTTACTAATTTTAGTTACTTTGTATCCTTTAAATGAGCTATCTTGACGAAGCTAAAAGCGGAAATACGTGTCGGTAGATGTTTTAAAGTTTTTAAAGTGATTGTTCAACTGGTGAGTACCTTTTGTTTTATTTATTTTTGATTTTACTGAACAGAATAGTTGGAATTAAAAATAACATTATTGAGTCAGTCACACTGGACATAATGTGCATATTATCTTTTTTGTAATCCAAGATTTAGCGTTTTGGCAAATATCCGGGAAAACAATTGTTTAAAAAGATATATGTTGTACTTATCTAGGATAAGTTTTGTAAAAAGTAGTGAACAATAATTAGTAAAAAAAATATTTTTCAGCGTTATTATTTTTCATTTCACTCTATATTTTAAACTTTTACCAAGAAAAGGATACCTAATTTATTTTTAATAAAAATGCGTTGCGTGCAAGATGCGAAAATTTTCTGATAGAAGATTTCCGTCAAGAATGACGTTTTCAAGGATCGCCAAGAAACTAAGAAAAACCGGTTCCCTCAAAAACTTAAAAAAGAAAGAGTTCAATTCGTGAAAAAAGAAATTTGTAAATTCTTCTTTATTTTCAAGAAAACCCCAACTCTTCCATAACTACGGCCGAAGAGATTTAAGGTATTCGCGTGGACTGATCCATAAGATTTTAAAAAAGAATAAAGTTAACTTTTATAAGTTCTAAGCGTATAAAAGTTAACTCGTGCAAAAATTAACTGCCGGACAAATTAAACAGAGATATGCCTATTCAGAAATAAAGATAAATCGTTTGAATAATGATCCTAATTTTTTTTTTTAATTCTTTGGACAAACGAGGCATCATTCACCACATTCGGTATGTTTAATAGACAAAACAAACACTATTGGGCAACAGAAAACTCACATTCGATAGCAGAAATAAAAGCACAAGGGAAGAGGTCCCTGCACGTTTGATGTGGTATATTGGAGAACAAAATCCTGGGGCCAATATTTTATGAAGGGAATCTAAATGGTGAAATGTATTATCAGTTTCTATTGAACGAAATAGAAAATATCTTGCAGCAACAGATTTGTAAATATGGCAATGCCATAATATGGCATCAAGACGGAGCACCACCCCATAATATTGCTACAGTTAGAAATTTATTAAATAATAGATACTGTTACGCCACTGGACTGTGTAGACTGGTTAGATGAGACTGGAATTGTATGAGAACGGCCGGGAATATTCTGGAGTGCTCTAGACCAGGTAAATGGATGTATAAATAAGACGCACGGTGGGCCGAGACTTAATCTTAAGTGAAACGCGAAAGAGTAAAGAAGAAATAAGAAAGAGACTTATAAGTGATTATATACTAAGACATTAATTAATCTGTTGTTATTAATTGTTAATTAGTAAATAAAGTAGTAAGTAAGTGTTACCTGGACTTTCAATCAACGAATCTACGAGGATAGGTGTTTGTGTGGATAGCAAACACGTAACAATATATAAAGTGGATAGGCAGGCAAGGGAAAATAAGGTGACCCGCAAATAGCCCAGACTTAACTGTCTTAAACACATTCTTGTGGGGCTACCTGAAGAATAAGGTTTATGAAGACAATCTAGAAGATACAGACGTTTTACGGGAGAGAATAGTAAACGAAATAGAATATTTAAATAATAAAAATCACTTGATTAGAAATAGTATAGAAAATTTAGAAAAAGGATATTGGCTATGTTTTGAAAATAACGGATGGCATTTTAAGCAATATTTATCATTTTCTTCCTTTTTATTAGCTATATAGTTATTTATTTGTTTGTTTCCATGTTGATGTTATATTTCAAGGTAATAAATTTGATGAGTTAATTTTCCTTCATTCGTTTTTCTTTTATTCTAAATGAATGTTGATTGATATTTTTTTTAAATATTTCCAAAACTGCAAGAGATATATCTTAAGTATATATTTTCGAAATCAGAAAATAATGTACATTTTGAAAATATATAAATATACATAGTGTTCTAATTAAAAAACATAAGTGTGGTCAATAACTATTTAATACGATGTTCAATTGTTTTTCCAATAGTATAAGCCAAATCTACAGAAAATTTTCTAAAACTTTTCTACTTATGGTTTTTTCGTATATGTTATAATAAGGGCTAAAATAGGGGTCCACAATTTCGCGTGAACACGCGGTACATGGAAATAAGAAATTACAAATGGTTCATAATAATAATCAATGAAAGTGAATTTGTGCGTGATTTTAACCAGTATTTTTCAGAAGTCGGTAGTAATACTCTGCCACACACACTGATAAACAAATTGTTCTTAAGTCGCAAAATGCAACAAATAGTAATATTTATCTATTTCCAGTAGTTTACAAGAAATTAATATAATATAAAGAAATTAAACATTTAGTTGGCACCAGGTATTGATATTACTACACGAATTATAACAAAAACATTTTTTCTTTAATGACACAATAAATTTAACAAATTCGATTCTTACCAAAGAAATATTTTAAAACAAATTAGCTATCCTTCTTCGTAAATGTTCTATTAAAATATGGAATCAAATAGAAATATAATAACGCAAAAAAATTTTTGCTAATTACTATTCTCTAACTTTTACAAAAACTTATGACAAATATAACATAAATCTTTTTAAACAATTACTTTCCCGGTTATTTGCCAAACGCTAAAATTTGGATTATAAAAAAGATAATTATGCATATTATGTTCAGTACGTCTGTTCAGTCGTACGATTGTTTAAATATGATCGCCGCGCCGTGGTCATATTTGAGAGGACATTTTGGGATATGACGTTTAAAAATTCAGAGGCTAGATCCACATCTAAAATGGAATAATATTAATTGTCGCAAGAAAATTAAGGAAAAGACATGGTGATTAAGTAAAATACGTCAACCAAAAAGTACACACCATATAGGAAAATATTGTATTATTTGATTCTATTTATCATGGGATAAGGAATACGTGAAACAAAAGTTGTCACGTGATATCTGGTATACCCGAGATAACACCACTATTTTTAAAAATAAGTTTATTTGTTTGAATTAAAACAAATGTCAGTAGGACAGTTGTTTGTAAAAAATTTCGAGCAAAAGATTTGAAGAAGAAATACGTTTTTTAATCATAATACATTTACATATTAGCCTGAATTAGTAACACGAAATAAAGAAATATTTGTTTCATGCCACAAGTCACACTACATTAAATAGCATCATTGAAAAAGTAAAAAAAATAAAAGAAAAAACCGCTGCCAATTATTTGGGGATCAGAACTTCCTCACCGTAGTAAAACTCGACGTGTGGTGGAGTTTATAATGTAATTTTTGACGTTTCAAAGATGTCACATTTTTTGACGTGTCAAAAAAACTCGATGTGTGGTGGAGTTTGTAATAAAAGTAATTTAAGACGTTTCCACATTGGTGGAATGTCACTAATATTTTTTTTGACATTTCAAAAAGTCACATTGGTGATGTCACTAATATTTTAAAATTTTAAATGTCAAAAAAAAATTTTGACATTTCAAATTGACGTTTCAAAAAATATCAGTAATATATTTTTTGACATTTCAAATTTTAAGAACCGATTTTGCTCATCAACGAACTCAATCTCGTCCTTGACCTCTAAAATGTGTGTACCAAATTTGAAAGCTTTATCGCAAAACCTGTAGCTGCTATCGCGAACCAGACAGACACACACACAGAAAATTTCTTTTGTCTAAAATTTTGTGTATCGTCATAATTCGTCGAGATTCGTCCAGAATGCAATAAACATTTTCAAATTTTTTTTCACGAATACATACCTTCCTCACTGAGGGGGTGAGGAAGTAAATTAATACCTAATTTAAAAAACTACATTCCTTAGTCAAAATTCGTACATATATTGAGAATTCAAACAATTTTTTTCAGTAAATTTTTTGTGAATTTTAAAAATGGGTGATTTTGAGTATACCGGTCACGTGACAATTTCTGTTTGACACAATTTTAATCCTGTAATAAACGTAATTAATTCCCATAATCGGTTTTTTCTAAATCACACAATAAAAAAGTTTCCTAAGCGTGTACTTTTCGGATGACGCTGTATATGTGGTACTTTTATGAAAAAGTGTGTTTTAAAATCCATAATCTCTATTATCGTAATAAATCATATATTTTGAATAAGCCATCATGGGTGAACCATCGCAGAAATTAATCACCCATTACAAACTCCATATCAAGAGAATTTCGGAATTATTTGCTTTGAATTTCCCTTCAATTGTATCATATGAAAAACAAACATTAATTGAGTTCTGCAAACCTAAACGTGGATATTGCAGATAAAATAAATTAATGGTATTTATGATATGCAATATGGTTTTCAAAGTATGTATGTATTTTGTTCATATTGTGTGCACAGGCTCTCCAGAATAAACGAATTATAATATACATATATGTTTCTCATAAATAATATAATAGTGAGATTTAGATATAGTCGTATATACGACCAACCTTTCTGATTTAATAATTAATATTATTACACATAAATACATAACATACATAAATTCTAATATACAGGGTGTCCCAACCAAAAGTAGGCACACTGAATAACTTTTGGAGATAAAATTTTTTTGAAAAGTTGGTGAAACACGTCGACCTTGTTTCCAAGGGGGACATATTTTAATGTAATACTTGTATACCTATCATAATCCCTCTACCCTACACGGCTACCCCCTCAAAAAATTCAAATGGCAAGGGTGGTCAAGTGATACATCTTTTGAAAGGTGTTTCAATTCCCTACAAAACTGTGTATTTTTTTCAACTTTTATCGATTCGTTCTTAAGGAAAATAATTTTATTTTTGATGATTACACACAATCGAAATCGTTTAAAAAATCTAAAATACACGGCACTGGGTATTGGAATTTATAAAAAAACTAAATTTTTTTAGTGCTCTTAAATCAACACGAGTTTTTTCGACAAAAAACACTTTCCTTGTCCGTTTAGTTTTAGAATAATAAAAGACTCATAAGTATTTGTTAGTCCTTGAACATTTATTTGTTCACAACCAATTTCAAATCGAGATACAGTTTACTAGAGTGAGTTCTCAAAATGGTTTATACCCTTCATGAGAGAACAGAAATTGTCAGAATTTATTTTAAAAACGATAATTGTGCTAGAGCTACGGAGCGCACATTCAATAGAAATCACCCAGATAGGAGGGTTGGTTCTCAGTATGTTTTACAATTATTGACAAAATTTATGGAAACCTCAGCGACCGATTAGGAATGAAGCAGTCGAAGTAGCAGTTCTGGGTCATTTGCAGATGGATAATACTCAATCGATTAGGAAAATAGCTGAGGCTTCCGGTGTATCACGAAGCAGTGTTCATCGAATTGTAAAGGTCCACAAATTTCATTCATATAAATTTAAATTGGTACACGAATTAAACGAAGATGATCCCGATTGTCGGCTTGAATTCTGTGAGATTTTTAGTGAACAATTAAACGGTAATGCCAATCAACTGTACAATACGTGTTTATCTGATGAATCGACATTTCAGTTAAATGGGGAGCTAAACAGGCACAATTGTAGGTATTGGAGTGAAACCAATCCACATTTATTCATTGAAACTCATACCCAAAGGCCTCAGAAGTTAAATGTTTGGGCTGGCATCATAGGGGATCACATTGTCGGGCTGTTTTTTATTCCTGACAATTTAAATAGCGAAAGGTACCTTGATCCGTTAGAAAATAACATCGATCCAATGATTACCCAAATCCTCGAAGAAGACGATAATCTTTTAGAGGGCGAACTGTTTTTTCTACAGTATGGGACACCCCCACATTTTGCTATAGCAGTCCGTCAATTTTTGGATAATCGGTTTCCTGAGCGATGGATTGGAAGGAGAGGTCCTGTGGAGTGGCCCGTTAGGTCACCCGATTTAACTCCCTTGGATTTCTTTCTGTAGGGACATTTGAAATCGAAGGTATTTGCAACAAAACCCGCATCTCTGGAAGAGTTATGTGAAAGAATTGTTCGAAAATGCCGTTTATTGACTCCAGATGTGTTCAGAAATATTCGTACAGAATTTCAAGACAGATTATACTACTGTATGGAAGTCGGTGGGGTCATTTTGAACAATACATAAGATAATTTAAACTGCTTCTTTTATTTTTATTTCCCGAACCTAAAATAATGAAACAATTATTTCTCAGGAACGAATCGATAAAAGTTTTAAAAAAATACACAGTTATGTAGAGAATTGAAAGACCTTTCAAAAGATATATCACTTGACCCCCTTTGAATTTTTTTAGGGGATCGCTGTGTAGGGTAGAGGGATGATGATGGGTATCCAAGTATTACATTAAAATATGTCCCCTTTGGAAACAAGGTCGACGTGTTTCACCAATTTTTCAAAAAAATTTTTATCTCCAAAGTTATTCAGGGTGCTTACTTTTGGTTGGGACACCCTGTATGAAGTTTAAAATTCTGATTAGTTATCATATGAATAAATAAACCATAATTAAAAAGGAAAAAGTAGTATTGTCTTAATATACTCTTTGTATCAGAATCATCGTAATCAGGGGTGTAAAGAACTAATTTGAGATATTTTAATGAACATATGGGATTTGTTTCTGCTCTTGCTATTAATATATACCGCGGGAGTCAAAATATTATAAACAGTGAAATAAAATATTAATAAAATGCCTAATATGATTTTTGCATATTTGGCATTTATTAACACGCTTTTATTAGCTTCACCTGTATGTTTGCTTGCTTGCTTGTTTGTTTGCTTGTTTGTTTGTAACCGACTCTTTGGACTCGATTTTGACCCACTTTAAACGGACAGATTTAATTGAAACTTTGTACACTTACGAAGAACCGGTAACAATACAATAATTTGATAAGTTTATATCATTATCCTGATCAGGATCGCCAATCCCTTCCTCACGTATCCCTGCGTGAAAGCAAAGGCTTAATATATAAGTAGATTCCGTAATTGTTAATTAGCTCGGTGGTCGAGTGGGTTAAGGCAGTCGACGCGAAACGACAGACTCCTCCGGCGTGAGTTCGAACCCCACGGCTGAAATAAAAAAATATTTTTTTTTTTCAGAAATATCTGTTGGATCGTAATATGTTATAATATCAGCATCAATAAGCAATATAAATATAGTTTAAAACAACTAAAAAACACGCTTTCATAGCACATCAAACTAAAAAGTTAAAAATAAATATAGTTTAAAAAAACTAAAAAAACACGCTTTTAAAGCACATCAAACTAAAAAAGTGAAAAATAATTATTAATATAAACTGAAAACAATAATGAACGAAAAATACTAGTATTATTGTGAAAAAAGCGTGGGGCGCTTTGTGCCATATTTTTCGTATATCGAGCAACCCACGCCTTTTTCACAATAATACTAGTATTTTTCGTTCATTATTGTTTTCAGTTTATATTAATAATTATTTTTCACTTTTTAGTTTGATGTGCTTTAAAAGCGTGTTTTTTAGTTTTTTTAAACTATATTTATTTTTAATTATAATTGGCTACATTTTACCATGGATAAACGGTGCATACAACTTTCAAACTATATATCTTAAAAGAATAGTTATTTATGTAAAAATACCGAAAAGTGATTCTTTACTGGGCAAGCTGGCGAGCCCAGTAAAGACACTTTCTGGATGTATTACGTACAATGTTTTTTCTGCAACCATTTATTGTTATTCTCAAAACACATTTTAACTTGAAATATTTTGGAAACAAGATTCAACTGACAGATGCCAGACGCTGTTGTCTAGGATGCTTAATTCAGGTACTTACATACCCTATTGTTGTCAATCAGTAGTGACATAAGGAATCGGAAACTACTTATCACGTGCGCACAGGAAAAGCCGAGTTTCTGAGCTCGTAATGAAATATGCTATATTCTGCAACTGTCTTGAAAATTAACTGTTTTTGGTAAATTGTTTGAGTGGTAAATACATCTTTAATGGTCTAGCCAGGTAAAGTAACATAAGGGATTGGAATAGTATTTTCGTTTGTTTGACAATAACAGGGAGGTACCTAATTAAGCATTCTAGACAACAGGAAAGTGTCTTACTGGGCTTGCTGGCGCTCGTCTTGAAAACTGCCAGTTCGCTAAGTAAAGAATTACTTTCCGGTCTTGTTACGTAAATAACTATTGCGATCCCTTATGTCACATTCCAAGCTAGATCTGCAAAGACGTATTTTCCGCTCAAAAAACTGACCAGAAACAGTTAACTTTTTAGACGGCTGCAGAAAAAAATTAATTTTGTTCACTTAAAAAACAAATATATATATATATATATATATATATATATATATATATATATATATATATATATATATTTTCTTTTCTTGACCGTTAATATCAATATTGATAGTTTTTTTTTTGTGGGGATTTCGGTCAGGTATAACTAATTTAATTTTTTTTCTAACGTTTCGGTTTACTACACCATCATCAGAGAACTACAATTAATATAATATTTTAAAAACATAGTTATGGTTATTTTACATTAAAATTTACTTATACTATTAATTATTAGGAATTTGTTTTAAATGTTGTTACATGTTATTTGGTTGTCTGTTTTAACGCAACTGAGATATTTTAACATAGTTTGTGGGCTCTTAAAATTTTGTTTATGTTACAGAGATAACGTTGGAAATGTATATGGTTTATTGTAGGTGTTTTGCTTAAATAGTGAATATGTAGTACGATATTTTATTTCAAAAATTATTATTTTGTATCGGTTAGATGTAAAAATTGATTTCATGTTGTAATGTACCCCAATCATTTAATTAAGTTAAAATAGGTTTCGCTTAAATTTTCTATATCAGTGCGATTATTTATGAAATCTCCACAAAAAAAAACTATCAATATTTACTTAAAAAATAAATAATATATGTATTAAGGTGTTTCCATTTAAAATGGAACATACCAATAAAGTAAGTAATTTGTTTTAAGGGATTTTTTTTACAAAATATACAGTTTGAAAAGTTTTATATGATAAATGTTTTACATTTTATTCATGATAAGTAAAAACGACCTGCTATGATTTGAAAGTAAAAGCCAACAATTCAGAAGTCATATTAGGTATGTTTTTATTAAACATTTTGTTAATACAATTTTTTCAGAATCATCATAGGAACTAATCCGAAATTTTGTTGAGAATCAGTAGATACTAAAAAAATTCAGTTTATGAAAAAATTTAAATTCATTTGCATTACTTAATAACCATTAAGATAATTATTATTTAACAAAATAGACATTGTTCATTCGCATAGAATTACTTATAAAATGATAACCGAATTTTTTATTTTCAAATTTTTTAAGGACTATTCCACTTATATTCTGAAGAACCAATCAGAAACTGTAATCTCCATGACGTAATTGTTGGACTTTAAAACGATATGGTCTCCTTTTATCACATTTATAAATACCTTTATATGTGATATTCGCAGTTTTCTTGACAGCATGACGACTGTGTTTCTAGTAATCTTTCCTTTCTAAAAAATTTTGCTGTATATTATATTTGTTTATACAGGGTGTTTCCTAAGTGATGTCGATGTCGATGCGAAAGTGATTTCTTGGACGGTTTTAAAGAAAAAAAGTTCCTATGAACATTTATCCGAAAATGGTGTAACGAAGTGATTTTTTCCGTAGACTGTTTTCTGTAATATTAAGACCACTTTGGTACGCCCTGTATCCTGTAACTTGTATTAATGTGTATTTCAGAAACCGCTTTGTACAAAAGTATTATATTAGTTTATGTCAAATACTCGGAAAAACAATTAGTTCTTACGATAATTGATTCAATCCGGTTTCTTTCTTTTTTTTTTCCAGGGTAACATTGGTTGTTTTATTATTGTGTTTATGTGCGCCAAGTAAGAGGAAAGAATATTTAGTTTAAGGTAGTCCATTCGAGAGCCAAGCTTAAAATTAGAAACTTAATTAATATAATTATCTGGAATATAGACAACCGTTATTTTGCATTCACCCGGTATATTTCAGAATGTACAAGTGGGTAGAATGATAGATAAGACTAAGAAGGAAAGCATTTGTTAAAAGATAGTCCATTTCTATTTTTTAAAATAATTCACAATATGAGAAATTCAGTAATTTAGTTTGAATAGTTTTGATTATTTTCATTTTGGAAACATAGTTTTAAATTATGAGAAAGCGATTCCCAGCTTCAAGATATTTTATAAACATTTGTTTATATTAGGTAACGCAGGGAATTTGTTTAACCGTATTTCGCTGAATCGGCTTAAAGAATTCGTGCCCCTCCACATCAACCGCAAATTCTGGTACTCGCGCAGAGGGTCACGTGACACCTCGCGTCATCGGTGGAAACAAAACTGCTAACAGAGCTTCATGAATGATTCAGAGAATGATTTCTCAAGTGGGAGTTTACAGTGTGCAATTCTACTAGAAAGCATCTCCAATGTCCACCTTAACCAGGTAGTGATAAGAATCATTTTGACCGTTTAACTGTTTCATTTGCATTTATCATTTGTACCATTTTACTGTTTTCTTTGCATTTAACGTTGGTACCATTTTTACCGTTTTATTTGCATTTATCGTTTGTACCATTTTGCTGTGTTATTTGATTTTACCGTTTATACCATTTTACTGTTTTTATTTGCATTTATCGTTTATATCCGATTGCCTGCTAATCGGATTCGCTGGAGACATTCGGGAAAATTCGGGAATTATTAAGTAAACCACGGATTATCTATTCAGAAACGAGCATCGGGAATACTCGGCTGTTAATATTTGATGATTATATATTTATGCACCGATGGGATTCTAGCAACTAGATTTTTGAATAGAGTCCGTTCTCAGTGTCATAGTGAAGGCCCCGATCCCTAGTCTTTGGAGAGGGACTTCATCAGGATAACGCGACGAGGCACAAAAGATAATCTGTAATAAAGCACACTCGAGTGAAGGCCCCAATCCCTAGTATTTGGAGAGGGACTTCACCAGGATAACGCGAAGAGACACGAAATATAATTTGTGATAAAGTACGCTCGAAGTTGATGTGACAACCTCTAACCGTCACTTGTATTTTAGCTGCCGTCTATTAACGTCATATCAATTCACGCATATCTGGCTTAATCAATTTAAGGGACAGTTTGCATTTTAATCGGAATTAAAAAAACTGTATCAAACGTGCTATATAGGTAGATACCTCTCGGAAATATTCAGTTATTATTCTTTGATGGTTATATATGGTAAAGGCCCCGATCCCCAGTATTTGAAGAGGGACTTCACTAGAAAAACGTACCAGGCACACGTGAGTTCTCAGCAACTGGACTTTTTGAGTGGGATCTGCCGAAGCGTCCTGGGTTCGAGTTAAAGTGCGATCCAATTCGCCCTAAGAAAGGACAAAAGCATATACGCGACTAGTACGTATCATCAACCACCTGTCCCTAGGTTGACATCCTACCGTAGTGTCACGCTAGTAAACCGTAACCACGTCTACCTGGGCATTGCTGCGTCGACCACTTGCCATAATATAGTTTTAGGCACTAACCACTATAAAGTCGCTAGCTGCTTGATGTAGATAGCAGTAGTAATAGATACCGTAACTTAGCTAGTTTTGATTTACCGCTTATTTGCTTGTGTGCTGAGAGTAATACCATGGAGTAGTGTCAGTAACTTAACTGTGCTTGATATACCTTATCACTGCATTTCATAACCTCTTGCTTGGCTTCCTTGGTTGCTTATCTGGATAATAAATTACTGTTTACATTGTACAAATATATATATATATATATATATATATATATATATATATATATATATATATATATATATATATATATATATATATATATATTTCTTTTGTTGCGTATTTTGTTTATATTTTTTTTGTGTTATTATTCTACTGTGAAACTAGTCTTGAATAAAATAGAGTAAGTAAAGTTGATATTCTGATTGTTATTTAAAGCAAAGGTATAAGCAATAAATCTGGTGGTACACCGAAACACAATTTCGGCGGGTAAAAGTGAAGTTGTCCATTTCTACGAAACCGACAACCATACACACAGACCCCTGGACATATCGTATCTTCACTGAGTTATCCTAGCTTCTATCATACCGCGAATAGAATAAAGTGGTGTTCCTACATTTTAAAACAGGAACTGGCACTCGAGACCGTACCTAAATAAAAAGTACCGTTGTGGTATTGAAGGATGCCAAAGTGACACGTTGTACAAAATACGACATTTTGTTTAGCAAAATACGCCACAATGTTTCCCTGCAAAGTTATTGCCCTTGAGCGTTAAAGAAAAATAAAAAAATTCTGTGTCCATCTTTTGGAAATTTTAATTGTGTAATACTGTTACCAAGTAATAATAACTAAACTAAATTAAATATTCGAAATGTCCACGTTAACCACTTCGTAATTTTTAATTGCATAATACTGTTACCAAGTAATAATAACTTAACTAAATTATATATTCGAAATGTCCACCCTACCACTACATAGCTTGCATTCTTTTAGAAAAATAAAAACAAATTAAGAAACAAAATGAAAACACAGAGTGAAAAATAAGTTAACTGGACATGAAGAGCTTGTTATTGAAAATCTTTTGCGTGGAACAGTACTGTAATAAAATTATATTTAGTGGACGGAAAATCTAAGCTTTTTTTTACCTCTTTCAGAAAGAAATACAAAATTATTTTTTTCATTTAATTCTTGTAAAACTACTAGATTCCTATTCTGTCAGAGTTTGAAGTATTCGTGAAACATATTTAAATTAGGAACAAATAATATGCATATATAATTTGAAAAGTAATTTCTATATTATTTTATTCGTTTTATTTGCTGTCACATAATGTATTTTTTTACAGGAGAAGATAAAAACTTAATCTAGTCATTCTAGGACAAATTAATTTTAATTTAAATTAATGTCAAAGATCTATGTATGTCCAACTAAATTTCTTCTGCATTGAAATATTTTAATTTGCATTATAAGCTTCTTTAGTTCCAATTATTCATTATATCATGGATTATATATACACTTTGGATATTTCTATTGTGCGTCCCTTAGACTCGAAGTGGACATACCTGTCAAAAGCGCATTTTGGCAAAAAACGAACATAGCTGGTTAGCATTAACCCAGATTTGTTTTTTTAGTTTAATCTAATCCTTAAATATATTTTCTTTGTTCAGATTCATACGACAAGGCTTTTGAATTATCTAGTGAACCGCAATGGAAAATAATACCCTCAGTTTAAAATAAATTTTATCTTGTGTCCTAAGAAAGAAAATCATTTATTTTTTGAAGGTATTGATTTAATTCTATTATTCGTACAGTTATTAAAGTTATTTTTATGAAACCTCTGATGACTTACTTAATAAATTTTTATAAAGCTGCAAAGCCATATTTGTTAGAGTCTTTATTTATACAGAGATACTTTCTGTTCAAAATGAAGTTTATTTTAGCGACTCACTATATTATTCTAACCACGCGTATTATTCAATTATGCTTTATTTTCTACAGGCGGCTTTTCCGAGAATATATATAACTTGTTATTTTTGTGTAAATATTATTTAAAAAAACATAATTTAACTATGAGACCAAAAAATATAATTTAGCTATGCAAATATTTGTTACCAAAATATATTACTGAAAATTTATATTTATATTCTTTATTCTATTAAAATATAAAGTGTGGGGCAAAAAACCGGATGTTCTTATTTTGGTTGTAACTTTTTTGTTAATTATACGATTTCTATGTGACACATGTTATTGAATAACCAAAACTGTAGGTCATTTCAATATTTTAATATTGGTAACATTCGAAATGGTGTTGTCATTTTTCATTTATTTCCGCTTCCAAGTCACTGACAGATAAGTTCGTAAATGTTTGTATAAACACTATAACTTGGAATTTTTGCCAGGATCTTTAACGTGCTCACATCGCAAGCACACGAAACCCACAGATTTACATCCCTTTCGAAAGATGTCTACGCGAGCAGGTTAGTTCATCCACTAAACCTTGTCGACTTGGTCTGGCCCGATTTTAAACCAGAGTGGTTTAAATGGAAGGTCACGCCACTGTAGTTTACACCATCGAGCTGATTGCACAATAACTGTAAACATTAATTCTTAATAAGTAAATATCTCTCAAAATTTATATATACAGTTGAACTATGTGAATTATTTGACACTAGACCTTAATAAGTATTTAAAGTACCAGTGTACCTAATATGTATAAAATACTTGGACTAAAGCAGACTATCACTAACACTGTCTCTTTCAGGAAACTAAAAACGTGACGCGCAGCATGCTGATTAATGAATCCCGTAAGAATTCTATCGCTCATAAGTGACTCACCAATCAGAGAAGACTTTTAATGAATGACATCCAGAAATAGGCAATCCGCTGTGGTAGATCGGTTAATTCACTGCATCCAAAAGTATGACATTTAAAATCATAATATCCATGGGAAAGTGAAATTTTCCAAGTGCTCATACGTCAATATGCCATTTATTAGGTATTTAAAATAAGTGCTTTAGTGTAATATGGAGGACAAATAAATAAATATGTTTCTTTAAAACAATAAATGATGCTTTTGTTCGGAATATACAGTGTGTTCACTTAGTGCGTATTTGTTCCATATTACATATTCGCCATTATAAATTGAGCTTTAATTGAAACATTAAGGGAGAAAATTATAACTGATGAGTTTTTCTACAAAATTAAAATTCTTTAATTTATAGAAAATTTATAGTTATTGAAAAGAATGCCCCAACTAGCTCTGAAGACAAACATAAAATCTCTATGGTGTGAGCCATGGAGTCAGAATTAAAACAGTTTTTTATTTGCCTTTGTTTTAGTTTAGCGTCATCAGCTTTTATTTGTTTATACCTAATAATAATAACTTGAGATTGTTGACAAAAACTATAACGTATGTCCACTGCTAAAAATTGGAAAAGCGATAAGGACCCACCCTATCGCTTAAACTGACAAGACTTACCTTATTGGTAGAGTTCCGCATAACTTTCAATGCACTACAAATACGCCACATAATAATTACTGATACTTATTTTAAGTTTCCATAATTTCTCTGATTACAATATACTGACTTAAAAATAAAACAAAGCCTTCATAACTCTAATTTACACATATTAATTCTCAATAATGGCGTAATAGTTTACAACTCGAGTTCTTACAACAATAAAACAAACAGTATCTATAATAATAAAAATAATTAAGCATTAATACAACAAATTGGAATATTTTATAACATTCAAGTTACAAACAAAATCTCATCAAAACATAAATATTGCGAAATCACGCACTCGGTTCTAAACTAGACGGTAAAAAGTAACAGAAACACGTACATACTTAATACTGCAATGCAGGTGAAAACACCGCTACAGAACAGTTAACGACACCGATACAAAACAAATAAACACGCCGCCACAGATAAGAAAAAGCACTTAATGTACGAAGTTGAAATAAAAAATGGCTGTACTTACAAGTGTTTATGGACCTTAGGCCTCTCCACATGAGATAAATTTTACCTGTATAGTACCATAAATTAGCACTTCACTGAGCGTACGAAGCCACACACTATAAAAGTAAACAATATTGATATTACATTAATCAATAATCAATCACTTTTCAAAAATGAAATAAATCAGCACATTCGTGCTTAATTAACCCAACATTCCAAGACCGCATCCGGCTGAGTTCTGCCAACTCCCGCGATCTTATTTTTTACAACTTTTTTCTTCACGTCATCTCGCTATAAAGGTATTCACTAAAATTATCTAACTAGACAACCTATTATTTAATTGTGCAAATTGATTGGAAATTGCCTAACTAACAGAGTCAGAAATAAACTTAAGTTCTCATTTATGGCAAATATGGGGTAATCAAAAAGTGGTCCGTTAAAAATTTTACTTTAATTTGAAAGACTCGTATCTTTAAAACTGGTAACAGATTTTAAAACGGAGAAAGATCCGGAGAGGGTAATTTATGGACTATTGCGTGGAGTTTTTTTTTTTTAGTGCCTTTCCATATACAAGAGCCATAATACATGGTAAAAAAAGAAAACCGTGCATTTTTTGTCAAATTCTATTCTAATGCAATTCGGGGAAGGTATCTGACACCTTTGGTGACTGGCATTTTGAAAAAGGATGTGTTTCCTCGGGTCGTTTTGGGATATTTTTCAGCACCTCAACTTGCTTGAGAAAAAAAATATTTTTTCTTGAAAAATATCAATTTTTAAAAAATTTAAACTCAGGGTCGACAATAAATCAAATTTTTGGTAAAATTTTCAAGCAGACATGTTTCAGTAGATCATTAGCTATCCATTTGTGTATACAGGGATTAAGTACGCAAAATATACGCATCGTATGGGAAACATTTTTATTATTGTTATCTCAACAAGTTTTATTGTTGATTGTTGCCGCATTTACCACACTCATTTTAATAATATAATTTTACATAACATAATACACGAGGATCCTGAAAAGTAAGAAAATGTGAAGTAAGAAAACTGAAATTAAGAAAATGGATTTTTTTGAAACGTGACTAAAGATTCCAGAAAAAATATTTTCCTCAAACCAGTAAAGATATTGAAAAAAATCCCAAAATATCCTGAGGAAGACATACTTTTTAAATTGCCAATCACTAAAAGTGTTAACAGTTATTTTCTCTCGGCAATTGCATTAATGCAATTTCCGAATTTTATTCCGTTTTAAAAATCCGTTAAATAGTTTTAAAGTTACAAGGCATTAAAATTGAAATAAAATGTCTCCCTTAACGTTTCAATTGACGCTCAGTTTAGGATAGAACAAAAAATTAATACGTACGTTGTTTAGCATTAAAAATTGCAGATTTCAAAAATATTTTCAATTCTGTTCATCTGAGTAGAAATCAACTTTGTTAAATTAAATAGAACACTTTATATTATTACATATTTGTTTAGGCAATGTTAGGAACTTTCTAATCAACCCCCATAACATCTACTTTTATTGAATATTTTATGAGGAAATGTTGACGGATATTGGTTATATAGACGAGGAAATAAAGCACTAAAAACGGCTCAACCTCCGAAATTTCCGCAGCAAGACGGATTTTAATGCGGTTTTTTACATCCGATTCGTGAGAGCATCAGGAAATTTTGTGAACTAATCTGATGAATAGCAAATGAAAAATTGCATATTTGCATTGTAAAAATGCATTGGTCAAAGTGCATTTAGAATAATTAATTTGCAACTCGGTAAAAATTGATTGAAATGAGTCCAAATTTGTTACTCGGGGGTTTTAGGGGTCGCTGAACACTAATATCACGGCAGTAACGGCCTCCGAGATACCTGGAGCCCAGGGTGGATACTATCTACCTCATCTCCTGGAATTTCATGTGAATTTGTAATATATTTAGTTGAAACTCATTACTCGGAGGTTTTCGGGGTCGCTGAACACGAATATCACGGTGGCAATGACCTCCGAGGTACCTGGAGCCCAGGGTGGACCTCATCTCCTGGAACTTCTTGTGAATTTTTAATATATTTAGTTGAAATTCGTTACTCGGGGGTTTTCGTCGTCGCTGAATACGAATATCACGGCGGCAACGTTCTCCGAGGTACCTGGAACCCAGGGTGGAAACTATCTACCTCATCTCCTGGAATTATCTTGAGTATAGCATCATTTTTAAACGAATTTGCATATGTTACTCTAAATTATTTATTTAAATATTATAATACTACCAACTTTGTCTACTGGAGCCTGAAAATTTGTTTTGAGTTTGGCGCGCTTAGTGTTGGTAGTATCGATACCTCGATCGATACGATGAGAATTCAGATAAGGCGTCAGCGTCTCATTCTAGTTCCACACGTGGCGTCAGTTGGCCGAATTATACAGTGCTACAGAGTTGCAATTGTTCTAATGTAGAACATTACTTAGAAGAAGAACAATTATCGGTTGGAATTGGATTTGCATACGAAGAGAATGAAGAAGAAAACTTCAATGTGTAATTGAACATTAAATGTTTTTCATTGTATAAGTTTGTGGTATTTTTTTAAACAATAAAACATTACAAATACAATTGGAGTTTTCAGAAATTATTTTTTGAAAAATATTGTTTGAATCTACATCTTCATTATAATATATAAATAAATAATTTTGAGTAATATATGCAAATTCGTATAAAAATGATGCTATACTCAAGGTAATTCCAGGAGATGAGGTCCACTCTGGGCTCCAGGTACCTCGGAGAACGTTGCCGCCATGATATTCGTGTTCAGCGACCCCGTAAACCCCCGAGTAACAAATTTGGACTCATTTCAATCAATTTTTACCGAGTTGCAAATTAATTATTCTAAATGCACTTTGAACAATGCATTTTTACAATGCAAATATGCAATTTTTCATTTGCTATTCATCAGATTAGTTCACAAAATTTCCTGATGCTCTCACGAATCGAATGCAAAAAACCGCATTAAAATCCGTCTTGCTGCGGAAATTTCGGAAGTTCAATACTTTATTTCCTCGACTAATATTTTTTTGATTTAAAACAAAATTCCATTTTTATTGCGTTAGCTCGTTAATATAGAAATTAGCCTTAATATGATGTATTGCCTAAGGAAGGGTGTTCATAATATCATGTTAAACTTATAAATTTAAAGACAAATAACTTTGTTATTTAAATGTGACACCCAAATATTATTTCATTTAAAGTCTTAAATACTATTTTGATTGATCGACTGAAAATTGTATTGTTTTAAAATGTAAATATATTTACATTACTAAGAGAAAAGATGTTAAAAACTAGTTACTAAGAAATAAATAATAAATCTAAAAATAAATAAGATATTAGTTAATTTGCAGTAGTAACTTTGTTTTTATAAATTCGTTTATATGTACTGCTTAATTTTGAGAATCTCTTTTATTATGAAAAAAAGTTTAATCGTGGAGAGCCCTATTTAATACCTTACATATATTTTGTTAATTGTTTTAAATTAAACAGAGAATGTCCTGAATTTTTAATATGAAATTTACTCATACAAGTTTTTCACAAAATACCATAAAAAGTTATAAGCCAGATAGAAACTATAAGTTTTCAAATAAAAATGCTTATATAGTTTGGTTTTATTTTAGTAAAAATATAACATGGCGTCGCCAATAAGTGAGTATTTTTATGAATTTCATATTTTTGAAAGTAAAACAAGAATTTCTTCTCTGTAAATGTTTTGGTTTATTAATCTACTTCAAAGTCATCCCTTGAAATCCAAGATTTTCTAGAGGTATAAGAGTCGTACCTGTTCAGGACTAAAAGTAACTTAAAGTTATTTCGAGCAACCCAAATTTAATTTTTCTACATACTTTTCGTTTTTTTTTTTTAATGCATTTTTGTTGTATCCAGATCGAAAATTTACTTACTGTCTCTTTCAATTCTTATCCATGCTTTCTTGTTTAATACCTTCGATTTTAAAGTATTTACTATGCAAGCTGTTTTTTTAGCAATCTGAAGGTACAAAATACGGGTTATATGGTGGATGCAACAAAATTTGATATATACCGTGGAAACTTATGATCGAATAAATTCGATAACAGAAATTTGTTGGAAAAATATTTCTTTTTACAACTTATATTTTCCCATATTAAATTGTTTGCTAATTATTTGTTTTATAAATAAATAAATTTTAACTATTTTACTTTATTCTATTTAATTTTTCCTGAAAAAAAAGTACGTGTTATTTTTAAATCATTTCATGAAATTACATCATTTAAGCCGCCTCTGGAAGATAGTTATTTAGATGCACTGTTTTAAATTTGTGTAAATGTGTTATCAGTTCATTTAATTGGAAGCAGAATACTAGTCCGACACAAAGCCCAAATCCGATATAGACCGGACCAATAAGCACAACATGTTTATAGTGTTATTTAAACAGTTAGTAGGTACATACACTACACATATATGCAGAAAATTTATATAAAAGGAATTAATTCAACATAATCCTTGTGGTTACGTTTAAATATAATTAAATTAAGAAGTGTTATTATATTTTTTAGATATCCATCCCATTTATTTCAATTCGTATCTGTAACTAACAATAGCGCAGAAATTAAAGAAAATAAGCAAACTCAGAGTTTATTTACGAAAAGGGGTATACACATAATAATATCATAGAAAATAAATGTAAATAAACAAAACAAACCCACAGAGGCGAACCTTGTGCGTGGGTGCACACCCAAAATCACATTTGTGAAGATCTTGCGGCCAAATCCAAATTGTTTATTTTTTCATACCAATAGTAATTAATTAAAACCAATTATAAAATGATATGAAAAAGGGAATGTTCCCATTATGCTATCGAGAACATTCACAAACGTTTGAGCAGGGAAAAACGTTTCTGCGCGATCGTTCTTTCAGAGCACAGTGGGAACTATCCGAGAATATTCAGCACGTTCTTAAGCATGAAGCATGATCCTGATCAATAAAAGATCCCCACATATTGTCTCCTGCCACTGAGAATGCCATGCGCACGCGCCTTGCATGCATGCATGCTTCTTCTCTCTGCTGATTTTGTTATTCACTGTGCACTGTGCAGTTTGACTAGTAAAACCAGTTTTAATCATCTCCAGATGATGCCAACTTGGTTGACGAAACGCGCGTCGAGTGCAGTATATGGTATTTTGATGTTTTATGGAAAACTATGTCAGTTTTATCTTCACATCAAAGGTTCCTACCTAGTTCAGGATCACTAATAAATGTTTTTATGTAATTGTAAATATGATCACTGCAATGTTTAAACTTCTTTTTTTTTTTCAAAATTCGTTGTTTACAATGCGGTATATCAATATCGGTAACATTCCCGACTAAAATAAGTGCGGTGATATCAAAATTGACGTTGAAATATTTATAATTGAAAATATGTCATCATGCAAAACGGTAAAATGCCTCATCTGAGTTCCATACCTAATTTCATAATATACAAAACGCTAATTAAAACAAACTCATTTGCGTCAAAATCATAACTTATTTTGATAAATTTAGTATAAAATCAAAATCAATTCTTCATTGTCCAAGTCTTTGTCACTGTAAAAGTAAAAATAATTAGTGAGAATTTATCATATGTAACTGTCGATGGATGCAGTTTGTGGCACATTTTCCGCAGACCAATTTACAGGGCACTCCAGAATTCTGACACAAACATCAATCGATGCAGCCTGTCAAACAGAAGCATAATATCGGCTTTCTAAGTCCATCTATCTTCTGCGAAGCATCAATTCCAGTATTTAGGTGAGGCCACATTTGCACTTCAGTGTAGGCCTAGTACCAAATTCTGCTCGCCTGATATTAATATCAGTTCTAAGATATAATCAAGTGTAACTGATTTAAGCTGCAAAACATGAAAAAGACGATTTTTTTATGAAAATAAAATTGTTCAACCTTTATTTACATATACGTACTATAAGCTCACTTCTAGCACTGTCCTACATAAAAATTACGTATCTTTCTCGGATAAGGCGATTTGATTTTCGTACAGATGTCATCGGCTATAAGATAACAGAAAATGTTTGTGTAATGTCAAGGTTGCAGCAAGAATTTTTGCGCCTTAGGGAACAAAAGGACACTGTTTCGCATCCTACAATCCTTGCAAAGTATGATGATTGATTCCAGCAAAGCACACAGTGGTGCAAAACGGACATTTCTCTGCCAAAAATCTGTAACTTTGTTATTGTTACACCAACATAAAATTTGGTATGCATATCAGGAAAAGATTTGTGTAAAGTGATCAAAGAAAATTTATAAAAATATTATAAATTGTTTATTTAAAAAGACGACGAACTAGTAAGAGAGGGAAATCAATAGGTGAATATTCTCACGTGATGAAATTACCAAAATATTAAGTCATTAGCCATTAGATCTGTCACATTTCGAATGAATGTGAAATTATTTAAACACGTATCAATATTTCTCAAGACGAATATAATACGTAAAACATTAATTAAGGAAAGTTAGAAAGATAAGAAAATTATATAAAGTAATGTTTATGCAAGGCGAATCATAAAATACTACGGCCTGTAAGATTCGGTTATTTGCAGAATCCATAAAGTTTGTCGACCCTAGTGCTAATAGCTGAAATGCTTTCCGTTCATGTAATTAATGTACTAACATACTTAGCTGAGATAAACGGTTTAAGAAGTAACAGTCTGGAATTATTTTGAAAACAACCCTATTATTGTCCAAACATTTGTTATTCCATAGTAACTCGTTTCACACACAAGGTAACGATCTTTTTAACTGAATAAGTCTATACAGCAGGGGAATGCGACTTGTTCTACCGACCTCGCAACATCAGAGATGGAGTGCGTTCATGGGCATTAAATAAATTTACTTAATAGACAACAAATAATATCAAAATTAGAATATAAGTTAACTTTTAACAATAAATGGCGTTATTTAAAAAAAAATTAAAGAAGACAACAAATTATAATTTTTCCTGTTAAATAAAGCTTGAAAATTTTTGGTGTCTATCCGGAACGCAGTTTTCGGTGGCACCAATCACAGACGAGGTGGCGGTCATGTGATAGCACAACCAATCACAAAATAATATTAATTAAATTAGACATTTGACAGTGCATTCAAAAGCCATTTTAAAGAGATTTGTTTGAAATATTTGTGAAATTTTATATTTGTATAAACTCAGTTTATACTAAATAAAGTGTTTATTATACCGTAAGTAAAAATATTTTTATGGTACGTATTGATGTTTTATTTATGTAATATAAAAAAAGTCTTAAATTCCACAAAACCTTCAGTTCGTCCATTAGGTTTTAATTTTAGACTCGGTTTTATTATTATTAATTATTGGAAAATTAGTGATTAAAATACACTGTAGTCGCTGACTTAAATAATTTCCTTATGGTGAATTCTAATCGAAATTTTTTAGGTCATGAAGGTCAGTAACCTTTCGATGACAGAGCCGGTGAAGTTTTGAAAGTTCTATAAATTCTGGACTTGTCTTTTATTAGTACTTATAGGGTAAGTTGTAATATTTTTTTATACATGAAACTATGTGATAATTTGTTTAATGAAGAAACTGCATGTATTTACATAATAAATAAAATATTCTATTTAACTTAATTTACATATGTAGATAAAAATAATATATTTTAGTATTCCTAAAATCGATCCGTAGTATGTATAATATATTGTTAATATATTATGTTAAAATGAATGTTTTATATAAACTCGCCTGTGACTAGTTGCAAAATTACATTTATCCATTAGTATATCTATCATGTGAAACTAGTCGATTCACTATTACTTATGTTTGAATTATATTTATTTTTATATTATTATATAGACAAATTAACACAGATTTGTGTGTATTATATTTGCCACACTGGGTAAAGTGATCATCCTGATATGATCAAGAAATATTCTGATTATGTAGGTATTGATTTTTTCATAACGTAATTTTACCTCAGTTTTTAAATAAAAAATATTTTCTTGTCATCTTTATAATATTACGAAAAGACCCACTTCTCCACATAATTTATCGACAGACAGAATCAACTGCGGGCAACTGTGTCGGTCATTAACTATGAGGGATTATATTGTTTATCAGTAATCATATAAGCAAATTGGATTATTTTGTAGTTGTCAAATATTTTTTTTTGTTTAAGTATGCTTGCATGGTATAGCACAGTCTGACACCTGCACCCTGCACCCTGCACCAATTTCAATTCCATAAAAGATGGTTGCCTTACAGTGATTTTAGACCTTAAAATACAATATTTACTATATTTGCGAGAAAAAAAAAGGATTAAGAGAATCAGTGAGTCACATCAGAAAAATTAAAAAATTTAAAGCTACTTAATTTTTTATTTTTTTGTTCTTTCACTATTTTTCGACTTAGTTTTGTTTAAATTCTGCACTAAACTTTGAGTATATACCTGGCTGTGACTACCTGATTATGACTAATCTACATATGATGCTCAAGAAACAATACCTCTTATCTCCAAATTAGCAATTTTACAGGAAACGAAAAACTAACGAGGTATTCATTGAACTAAGTTGTAAGTATCAGTATTAATTTTGGAGATACAAGCTATAGGGAACTGTTGGACATAGGAGTGGATATCAATTTAAAATCTTAAATCAAGTTCTGGCAAAAATGAAGATATGAGGTATTGTTTCTTTAGCGTCGATATATATATTTTTTGTTTCATGTACAATCTTACGCAAGCAGTCATACCCGAGGAACTACTCTATAAGAAGTTTATTTATAATTTAATTTTGTTATATTTTCAATTCATTTTATGATTTTTGATTTTATGTTGTTTGACATTAGAACAGTGCAGCTAGTCTGCACGCAGTAATGAAATAATTTAGAGTATTACTTTTTTTTTACAGGAAGTATATAATATTTATTTTTCGATCTGTCTTAGAAAAAATGTTGTTTTTATGATTTATTTCATTACTATGGATTTGATTTTTTCTCTTTAGATCAATTATTTTCTTTTTTTATATGCCTGCAAAGCAAATGATAGTTTTTATCTTGATAGAATTATGAAATTCATTATTGACTTCTGATGCTACTGTTTGTAGTGATAAATTATTTAGTTACGTTAAAAAAGCCTACCAACCGTTTTAATTTTACCGAGTGATATCAAAAGAATATCTACATATTTAATATTGTGATACTTGTTTTAAGATAAAGTAATAGTCTTTTGGTAGTTCATTTGACTAAAGTTTATTAATATATTTTAATTCAATTTGTTCAAATATTTGTCATCTAGCTATAACAATATTAATTATAATGTAATTGTTACAATATGATTCGGCAATAAATAATATTAACTAAAATGTTGTTTATTTTCCCTTCTCTTATTTTGAAATTACATATTAAAAGGCGAAGACGCATTTTTTAAGTTGTTTTGTCATTTACATTTTAAGGACTGGTTTTCCATTTCTTCTTGCATTTATTTAGTAGATAAATTTCATGGAAACAGTAATTAATAATATTTTAGTAATTGTTTCCTCGGAATTTATTAATTAAATAAATGTACAGGAAATGGAAAAGCCGGCCCTTATAAATGAATAATTTATTATCAAAGGAAGATCTCTGTTTAATCTACATATTTTTAGTTCTTGCCACCGAAGTTGTTGCGCTACAAGCTACTAAACGTCACAGCTGCTTCTATCCTCCTCTATTAGTTTGCCTTTCTTTCTTTTTCTGTTCTGTGCTATACACTATACAGAACAGACGAGTTCACTTGACAACAGATCAACTTGGTGTGCAACCTCGACAATAATTGAACACTGTCAATAATATTCGAATAAATCACATTTGAAACTCGTGACACACTTTAAGTAAATTTACCCCCCAATTAGAAATTAAATATTTCTAGAAAGAACACATAACGAGTAAAGATAATCCACATAACTTATGGTAATAAATACAATTTCCACTAAACATTACAAAGTTACATTGTTTGAGTTTATTTCAGACAGTCTGTTATCTTACAAGAGAAAGACAAGCAGTTAAATAAAACAAGTAAACAACGATGACCATGCAACATTAGGAAAGTCATACTGCCGTCATATGCAAAAACACAGTAACTTTCAATAAGTTGAAGCTGAGAAAAACGGCAAAAACCATATAATTCAATGCCAACTATCTATAATCAATTTTATGTAATTTTTTTAAAATAGGGTTATTCTGGTTATTATTATTTTATGTTTATAACATAAAACAATTGATTTTATATTGTATTATCAATAAAAAAACACAAATTGTGTTTTCACTTAGTAGTTTGCTTTGTTAAATTGAGTCGCTGCTAAGTAAGAGCCCCGTAAGTTTATTTACCTTGTTTTTACTTAGCATGCTTATTTAAAATTTATTACCGGTTTTTAAATAAAAGAAATACTTATTATGCGAACACTATATTATTCATTATAATATATTTAAAATAGATATTTTTTTAATAATATTCATAAATTAAACATTGTTTTCCAAGGAAACTGGCAGGTTTTCCCAAAAAATTTTTCTGCTTTTTGGCATCAAACCGCCAAGTTTTTGCAGAATATCTTGTTTCTTTTCCTCAGCTACTCCACAGCACTCTTCTTTTGCCTTCGGTTTTGATATCGACTTCATAGATTTTTTTTTTTAAAAAATCCAATTCTTTTAATTGGTCAGAGAACTCGTTTCGATACTGAGATGAAATAAAAATATAGTAATGAAAATCACGCAACTACAATTTTTTTTACCATTATAGCTGTTTGCCTCTTTCTACTTTCACATTGACCATGTCTGATAAATATGGCCGTGGATTTAATTTATTCACTTTATATAGAGAAGTACAATCTTTCCAGTCATAAAAATCACTGAACTGCATTTCATGAACTTCAACATTTGCCTTATTTGCCTGTTGTCTTCCAAATTATCTTTAGTGTGCCCTTTATCGTGCAACTGGAACTCCTCACACAGCTCACATTCCTCGTGCCCTAATTTTGTAAAACTAATTTTTTTATCTTTTACTGCTTTACGGTAAAGATCATAAGAACAGGGTATATTTGGGTATTTTTCCAAAAAATCTGAGTGCATGCTAACAACAGTTACATCGCTAGGGAGATATCGGAAATTGGGCGCGTGTTCTCGTCTATAATGTGATATGGCAGGGTTGTAAGACTCTATATGTTCATTTATCTGAGTTCTGTCAATTTTATTTGCGGATGCTTGCTTCCCACGTCTATCTGGTGAAGGTTCGATTTTCTCTGTGTCGGTTTTGCTAAGGACTGAATTCACAACCAAATCATTACTTTTTTTATACCCCAATGTGGTTAAAAAAAAGGTTTGCACACTCTATGACGCTGTCTGTTTTCATCAAAAAGTGATAACTTATATGTATGTTTACGTTTGGATAAAACTGACGGCCTTTTTAATTGGAGCTGCACTTGAATTGCTTAAAATAAAAGATCTTCGTTGTTGCCAATTCAAATTCCAAAATTGGGTATTAATATTATTTCGTCGTGTTTCACTAATTTTAGATGTACACTTTTGTCTGCATTTTTCCAAATCACATCCCGCTAATACGGGGTGTTTCTTTTTTAAGGTTTTCAACTTTTTGCTTTTTTCTTTCTTCTAAAGATACAGTGAATATTCTTCTCTTTCTTGGATTTCCACGTTTTGTTAATGGTTGGTCAGCTAAATGAAAAATTATATTACATTGTTATATAGAGGAAATCGTATCTGTGTAATTTAAATATTTACCATCGCCACTATTTTCATTCTCTTTGTTATCATCTAAGCCTTGATTCTGATTATTTGTTAACCCATTATTATTATTTATTGTTTCTTCTTGTGCACTACCGCCTTCTGGTTCTACTAAAATAAAAATGAGAAAGTAGTTTTCAAACCATGTTGAGAAAAAAGTTATTACCTGAATCGCTGTTACTGTCCCAATTCTCTGGCACATAATCGATATCTAGTAAACTTTCAGGATCATTTTCTGATTGAACTTTCTCATGTTGATCAGTTCTAAAGTCGTTTACTTGCACATATTCTTCCTCAATGAAATTATTAACTTTGACCGGAGTCAAAGTGATAACATCTGTGGTAATATTGCCAGAGTTTTCAGCCATTTCATTTAGTTCAAATTGATTAACAGTGATTGATTTCTTTAATAGTGACTCCATATAAATATTGTCATTTACAATATCTATAGGACAATTTTCTATATCAAAATTATCAAATACTTGAATCGATTCATCAGTTAGCGTGCCTCTATCTAATGAATTTATATTATTAAAATTGGATTTTTCAGTTCTGCATAAATCAACCAACATTTTGCCTCGACTAGCCATTTTTTTATGGTCAAACTCTGTGTAGAATAATAATTCTTTAAACCTAGTGAGAAAAATTTTAGTAGTATAATAATTACTTTTTAAATATATAATATGATGGATTCATAGAAACAAATTATTGTTTTCAATATTATTTGACTTAGTGTCATATTAGCTTGCATTTATGTAAACCAAAGTAATTTTAATTGTGCATGTAATTAAATTAATATTTTAATGATTATTTTACACAGGACAGCCAATAAATAATCACAAAGCAAAACAAACATTTAGTTCACTCAGAGTTGCTCCATGATAAGTTAAATTCATTTGGAATTGCGCGAACTCTGCGTAAAAAACGCGGGTGAAAATTCAATTTCATTTTAAGGTTAGGTATATAGTTAAATAATTAATATGCATATTATTACTTACTGTTTGGAAATTTTGATGACACAGTAGTATTATTGTAACGTTAACAATATTTTTATGTTCTAAATTGTTAATTAAAATCCAATTCAACGACCACACACAATCCACAAACTTTCTCACAACAAAACTAACAAACCCTCTTACATTACTGAGCACGTGGTAAACATACTAAGTAATAAAACAGTATATTTCGAGTGCGAAGCAAGAACAGCGCAAGTGCACTTTAGTTACTGTGTTTTTGCATATGATTTGTGAGATATCGTGTTCTTGCTTAGTAAAAGTTACCATAACTTAAGTTAAGGGGTTTTTCAAAGAGAATATTTACATGTTTAGAAATATATTACTGTGTTTTGGCTTAGTTAAACGGTAGAATAATGTATCACGAGCACTAAGTTGTTACTAACTTATTTTCTGAAAATTTTAGAGTTACTGTGTTTTTGCCTATGACGGCAGCATAGGTAGGATATAACATTAATTTATTAATAAGAAACTAGTGCTCGCTTATCCTCTAGCTTAAATGTCATCCTATACTCTATAGAAGATCAGAGATCAGAGATGTAATTTTAAACAGAATGTTGAACAGAGATGACATTTATGATATAACTTTGACATGTGACTTTTAATGCAAATGGATAAAATATTACAGATAATAATTTTTGTGAAGTAAAGTTTGAAAATGTGATGTTTAAAATGTAATACATATTTATAAACAAATTTAATGAAAAAGATTACTAGTTGATTTTTATACTTAAAATACATAACTATTTTTCATGACGATGAATTCAATCGTAACATATAATAAACTACTTCATTGTATCACAGAGAAGGAGAAATATTAATTTGATGTGTCCAGTAAATTCAAAACTTCATCATCGAGTTTCATGTAATTCTCTGAAGGTTGGTATCTAATGCTTGTTATGAACGGATCGGATATGCACAATAGACTGTGAAAAACTTCTTCGATAGTTGTTAACCTGGAACACTTTCTATAATGATGAAGTCTCATTTTTTTGTAATTTGTTTCTACATTATTGAGCATCTTCCGATAATTGTCCAAGGTGTAGAATGGCATCGTATCTATTTATGTTTTTTCCGTGTATTAACTTTGTGAACTAAAGCGGATATGTAGTACTAATTCTATTTTCTTACATAAAGTTCAGCTGTAATACGTGTGTAGTTACCAATTTTTTTTGCGTTTATGGTCTTACCACAAGACATAGTTTGAAGTATAATTTAAAATCGTTTAATCAATTCTTCATCAACTCCTGTTATTTCCGTCGTTGCTGTCTCACTAACTTGACGAGGTTTATCTACTAATAAACCCAAATCATTTCTAAAACGTTCTTGTACAAGTTTTTTGGCAGCATAAAAGTCTTCTGAAGTTTCACAATTACGCATGTGTAATTTGTTTCAGAAGAAGTTGAAAACTTTTCTTTGATATAACTCTCCACTGTGGATATATGTTTTTCGTCTTCTATTAGACGAAGGGTTAATTTGCGCTCATTAATATTTATAGAGCTGATGTCGTTGTAATTTTCGTAAGAATTGTGGTATTTTCAAAACTAACAATTTTAAAATATCTCAACACCTTTTATAATTATTGTTCAACCGCAAATTGATGCATATAATATACAAAAAAACCGCTGCCAATTACTTGGGGATCAGAACTTCCTCACCGTAGTAAAACTCGACGTGTGGTGGAGTTTATAATAAAAGTAATTTTTGACGTTTCAAAAAGTCACATTTTTGACTTTTCAAAATGTCACATTTTGACGTTTCAAAAAAGTCACTTTGACGTTTCAAAAAAAGTCACATTTTTTGATGTTTCAAAAAAAGTCACATTTTGACGTTTCAAAAAAGTCGCATTGGTGGAATGTCACCAATATTCTTTTTAGACATTAGGACCGATTTTGCTCATCAACGAACTCAATCTCTTCCTTTACCTCTAGAATGTGTGTACCAAATTTGAAAGCTTTATCTCAAAAACTGTAGCTGCTGTCGCGATCCACACAGACAGACACACAGACACAGACAGAAATTTTTTTGTCTGAAATGTTGTGCATCGTCATAATTCGTCGAGATTCGTCCAGAAATGCATTAAAAATTTTCAAAATTTTTTTCACGAATACATAACTTCCTCACTTTGAGGGGTGAGGAGGTAATTATTTTCATTAAAAACACATTATGTAGCGAATGACATCCTGATTGGTGGTGAAAAATATTTGTATTTACATTACTTTTGTATTGACAAAATATATTATGTACTAGATACCGCATAGCCACAGAAATGATTAAAAGAACGAACAACAGCGAGTTTCTGCCACTAAAAACATATTTGATTATGTATATATATTTTAAAATATAAATTATGAACACTTCTGTTACTTGGTATAAATCTGTAATCCTAGCGGTGTTGGGAAATATTCCATTTTCACATAGAAATGCATTGAAATGCAGAATGAGTTTAGGTGCATTTTATAGACATTCTGTCACGTGATGCATTGCATTTGATGGAGGCAGATGGAGTACATGGTTAAAAGTATTTTTAAAGTTGATATAATTTTTATTTGAACATAGCTACGGAAATCAGCACTGTTATAGAAGTATTGTAGTATTTTAAAAGTGAAACATAGCATTTATAAAAACTAGAAGAAATGCCCTTTTTAATAATGTGTAATAAGTTAATTAAATTTAAGAATCTATCTCCTATTTCTCCACTCTTTTAAGGAATACATGCTGGCTAGTTTTGTGCGTTAGCGAAAAGGTCAAGTATGGGGTCCTATAGAATAATAACAACAACTTCAAACAATGTAATATTTGGGGAAATCAAACTTCAACTTATTTACTTTATTGTAGGAATAACCACTCTCAGAAAACATGTTCGTAAAATGTCTTTTTGGCAGAGCTTTACATGGAGCGCGATCACTGTGCGGCGCAGAGAAAAGAGATGCATAAGATTTATTTCATGTATTTAAATATAGAAATCTCAACCTAACCGCTTCTACGCGTCGTGCCGCTCATCGCTTCGCATAATTGTGCTGATCTATATTTGAATACATGAAATAAAGCCCATGCAATGTTTTTCTCCGCGCTTCGTCGCGCCGCACCTCGCATAAGTGAGCAACAAGCATAAGAAACTTTGATACCAACAACCATTATCACCCCTTCGACCGTCTCTATTTTATGAACAGCGGATGTTGCTAGAAGATGGAACGTTTATAAAATTTTATTAAAATTGGCAAGGTGAAAATATTTAACAATATTTTTTGTACAAAAATAATTTAATCTGCTGCACTGTAAGTAGCATAGAGATAAAATTATTCATTTGCATCAGCAAAATGCAGCATTGGTTTTACCAAGGAAACTAATATGCAGTAACGTTAATCATTCCCCTGTTTAATTAATGAAACTAGCAAAAGTAGAACAAATCCACAGTAAATTTTCAATGAATTCCGTGTGAATAGATTAAACTTGTTTAATTTCATATGTGGTTTGTACAAGCCCCAGGATAGTCCAAATTATCTCCCCAAATCATATAAAATTATGGCAATTAGCATCAAAACCGAATAGTCAAACTGAAATAACATTGTAATCTCTTCCAATGCGTGTCGTTTCCGGTAAATAGTATGCTAGCATATCACTAATTAGTAGGGTGATATTGCACTGCAGCAGGCACTTCCCATTTAATTCAATTTCTAATCGAACGTACCGAACTTCAAACAATCGGCGTGTTTGTTTGAGTGAATTAATTTACTTCAGGGAATTTCGGGTTAAACCTGCAAAAAAATCCTAAAATTAATAGATATGTTACATTATTAAAATGTCCTATTCATATTCGTACAATCTAAATAGTTTATAATATATCCAGTGGCATATACATATTATAAAGGTGTGGAAAGACATTGTTCTTATTGAAATCGGAAATATATACCGTCAGTTGTCACTGACAGGGGCCTAGTGAATGTTCGTTCTTGTTTCTCTTTTACTACCCACTAAAAGTATATTCATTATATTAATAAGCAAACTTTTAACAAATTTTTATATAGCTCACAGGGTGACAATTAAGTTCGGTCCCATTGAACACCTTTGCTTTTAAATTCTAACATAGGGAATCCCATGTGTCTATGATGATTTTGTTATGTTTATAAAATAAGTAGTTTTGACATCAGTCAAACGCCAGGTACTCAAACGTCAAAAGGAAATGTAGGAGATTTGTGTTTATGCAGTAATTAATCTAAAATGAATAAATAATTCGACCAATCAACGGTGTATTTTTGTGTTTTGTGTTGATCAATTCATAAAAACTGATTCTGTGATTTCAACCCAATGCACGTTCACTCCATCGGACTTTCAATGCTCGTATTGTTTCCTTGTAAAATACCATTATACCATGAGTTACAGAATGGCATACACATAGTAATGTTTCTGATGAACAAAGGACAGGAGGGACACGAACAGCTAACAACCCCAAAAATTAATTGTGGATGGGAAATTCGATATTGCAAAGTACGAAAAGACCGATCCGATAACATCTAGCTATTCTAAATATGTCAAAATCAATTATTCACAGGATGTTGAGGTAAATGAAGTTTCATCTTTAACAAAATGTCCGTTGTCCAAGAGCTAAATGGATTGATAAGATAAATCGTGTTCAATTTTTGGACCCAGACATTTCGAACTGTCTCAACATGAGCGATGACGGTCATTTCTACCTAAGTGGCTTCGTCAATAGACAGAATTGTTATTTTTCGGGCCACTGTAAACCCTCTAGAGAACCATGAAAAACCACTGCATTCTCCATAATAGGAATGATGTAGAAATATCCTGAGCTTTCGGTCATTTAAATAAATAAGAACATATTTATTTTCTTACGTTTCGGTTTATTACAACCATCCTCAGAAAACTACAATTAATTACACGAAAATTATAAGGTTATGCTATGTTATGTTATGCACTTACAATACGGATTATTGTGGTATTTTTTTAACACGCTTTTATTAGCTTCACCTGTATGTTTGCTTGCTTGCTTGCTTGCTTGCTTGCTTGCTTGCTTGTTTATTTGCTTGTTTGTTTGTTTGTTTGTAACCGATTCTTTGGACTCGATTTCGACCCACTTTAAACGGACAGATTTAATTGAAACTTTGTACACTTACGAAGAACCGGTAACAATACAATAATTTGATAAGTTTATATCATTATCCTGATCAGGATCGCCAGTCCTTTCCTCACGTATCCTCTGCTGAGAGCAACGGCTTAATATGTAAGTACATTCCATAATTCTCAGTTAGGTCGGTGGTCGAGCGGGCTAAGGCAGTCGACGCGAAACGACAGACTCCTCGGGCGTGAGTTCAAATCCCACGGCTGAAATAAAAAAATATTTTTTTTTTAGAAATATCTGTTGGATCGTAATATGTTATAATGTCAGCATCAATAAGCAATATAAATATAGTTTAAAAAAACTACAAAACACGCTTTCATAGCACATCAAACTAAAAAGTGAAAAATAAATATAGTTTAAAAAAACTAAAAAACACGCTTTTAAAGCACATCAAACTAAAAAGTGAAAAATAATTATTAATATAAACTGAAAACAATAATTAACGAAAAATACCAGTATTATTGTGAAAAAAGCGTGGGGCGCTTTGTGCCATATTTTTCGTATATCGAGCAACCCACGCTTTTTTCACAATAATACTAGTATTTTTCGTTCATTATTGTTTTCAGTTTATATTAATAATTATTTTTCACTTTTTTAGTTTGATGTGCTTTAAAAGCGTGTTTTTTAGTTTTTTTTAAACTATATTTATTGGCACAATGTTACATTTTATAACTATTGCAGATGAGTGTTTATTTGTGACTGAAACTTTTCGGGCTTGTGGTGAGGTTTGTTTATGTTAACTGTGAAGAGGTGTGATTTATGTGTGTATTATTAGATATAATATTTTCTTACATTGGTGATGTGAATTATTAGGGTTAAACAATTTATGTTGTGTGGACTTGATGGAAATGTGTAAAAACTTGTTAGTTTTTATTTTTATATGTGTGTTTCATATTATCCCCTTTATATTTAACTTAATAAGCTGAAATATGTTTCGCTTAAGTTCTCAATATCTGTACGGTTGTTAATTGCGTTATTATGTCTTTTAATTTGTAGCATTTCATGTATTGTTCTTTGGTGGTAGTTTCTTTCTAGTATGTTTATATTGTCAAAGTCAAAACTATGGTTGTAGTCTAATGCATGTTTCGTATGCGCTGTAGAATTTGGATTCGCTGTTTTTATATTATATTTATGTATATATATTCTTTTGTGTAGGTATTGTTTAGATTGGCCTATATATGTGCTGTTACAGTTATTGCAGTCTATTTTGTAAACGGTATTAGTTTCGTTTTTTGGTTGTAATTTAGGATTAAGTTTTGTGAAGAATTCTTTTGTCATGTTATGCGGTTTATGTGCTATTGATATATTGTGTATTTTCCTACCAAAAAATAAAATAGATTACATAGTTAATTATTTCAATAATTATCAACCACGCTTGTAATTCACCACCGACATAGAAAAAGAAAATAGTATAAATTTCCTTGATATAACGAATCCGGCGTCATCGATATAAACTGGTACACGAAAGAAATTTGGTCTCAAAGATACCTAAATTTTAACTCAAACACATCTAATAGCTACAAAAAAAGTGTCGTCGAAAGCCTAACAGACCGTGCCATTCAACTTTCACATCCAAAGTACAAACCTAATAATATAAAAAAAATTAAAAAGTTCTTGAAACAAATTCTTACTCTAAAATTTTTTATGAACGTATAATAAAAGAAGAATACATATAATATACATATAATAAAACAAAGAATCCATCAAACTAAAATAATAAGAAATATATCTCTATTCCCTATATACCAAAGGTATCAGAAAACATCTCAAACGTATTAAAAAAAACATAATATATCAATGGCACATAAACCGCATAACACGACAAAAAAATTCTTCATAAAACTTAACCCTAAATTACAACCAAAAAACGAAACTAATACCGTTTACAAAATAGACAGCAAATATATAGGCCAATCTAAACAATACCCACTCAAAAGAATATACACACATAAATATAATATAAAAACAGCGAATCCAAATTCTACAGCGCTTACGAAACATGCATTAGATTACAACCATAGTATTGACTTTAACAATATAAACATACTAGAAAGAAACTACTACCGAAGAACAATACAAGAAATGCTACAAATTAAAGATATAATAACGCAATTAACAACCGTACAGATATTGAGAATTTCAGCGAAACATATTTCAGCTTATTAAGTTAAATATAAATGGATAATATGTAATACACTTATAAAAATAAAAACTAACAAATGTTTACATCGTTCCATCAAGTCCACACATAAAATAACTTGTTTAACCCTAATAATTTACACCACCAATGTAGAAAATATCATATCTAATAATACACACATAAATCACACCTCTTCACAGTTAAAATAAACAAACCGCACCACAAGCCAGAAAAGTTTCAGTCACATATAAACACTCATCTGCAATAGTTATAAAATGTAAAATACTTCTCTGAAGAAAATTATAGACATCTTCTTGACACATTTTTCATATCACAGCATCAGGTACAAAGGAACAACAATTATTAGTTTCAACAGGGTGGGCGCTATTACTCGTAGTCACACAGCGAGAATAAGAATGGAGCTTCTGCCAGATATGTTCCAGAATAGCCTCATTAGCCGCAATGGAGAGTTAATTTGTTCGGCCAGGTCACCTGATCTGATGATGTCAGATTTCTTCTTGTAGAGATTTTTGAATCAGAGTATATGTAAATAGACCCCTAACCGTCAGAGATTTGAAATTACGATTACAAGAAGAAATATGCGCCATTCCAGAGGAAATGCTTGTTACGATGTATGCCGATTTCTTACGCCATTTAGAAGAATGCATTTCAGAAGAGGGGGGGGTCACCTTATATTCGTAGTAGGCCAAGATTTGGAGTTTGAGTATATTAAAACTTTGAGACAATACATCTCTCAGAACTATACAATACACAAAAAACTATATCAGGTACAAAGGAATAACAATTATTAGTTTCAACAGGGTGGGGGCTACTACTCGTAGTCACACAGCGAGAATAAGAATGGAGCTTCTGCCGGATATTATGTTCCAGAATAACCTCATTAGCCGCAATGGACAGTTAATTTGCTCGGCCAGGTCACCCGATCTGATGATGTCAGATTTCTTCTTGTAGGGATTTTTGAATAGCAGAGTATATGTAAATAGACCCCTAACCGTCAGAGATTTGAAATTACGAATACAAGAAGAAATACGCGCCATTCCAGAGGAAATGTTACGATGTATGCCAATTTCTTACGCCATGTAGAAGAATGCATTTCAGAAGAGGGGGGGGTCACCTTATATTCGTAGTAGGCCAAGTTTGAGTATATTAAAACTTTGAGACAATACATCTCTCAGAACTATACAACACACTAAAAACTATATTTGTGCGTAATCGAATTAAGTATAAGGAACGTTTAAAGTCTATAAATAATAAATATAAAGAAGAAACGCGTTTCACTTTTGTCATTTAAATTTCTGCTTAAATAAAAGTGAAGAAAATATAAATAAAAAACATTGGTATGAGACAATATTGACTGAAAGCAGAAAGTTTCAATTCAAGCTGGATGCTGGAAGTGAAGTAAATATTTTGCCTTTATATTTACATAAGCCTCAAAATAAAGCGGAGATATTAAATAGAAAGAATTGTCAAGCAGGATAACGTTAAAATTGTAGAAAGCATATTTGAACTTTTTATACTAAATGTGCGATAAGAAGCATTACAACTAAGCGTAAATGTTAAATTAAATACTCCTATAAAATGTATTAGTTTAATATATCACATATTGTACTCATGAAATTATATCAATACTTGCTTCCTAAGAATTTACATAGGATTATAATATCTGTCGCAAAAGAATTTTGTTTTTATTTACCAGCAAGTTGTACAAAAGAAGTGTGCAAGAATACTTATGGCCACTTTATATGTGGATGAATCTAGAAGAAATCGAAGGCAAATCTTAATCTGCAGGATATCCTGTTTACACAATATTTTCTAGTATGAATCAAGTTGTTCTGTACCTCGAGAGCATGCATAATGTGGCTGTTTCCTGTTTCAAAATGGTAAATACTTATTACAATACTACAATATTTTTGGTACCTGTTTCTGAAGCAAATTTATCTAGAACAGTCCTTAGCTGCTAACGCTTTATGATCCTTATGTTCTTTCCCTTTGTTATATAACCTCCTTGCAGTGGCCCTCAGTGTGTTGTTATGAAATGGCCTCGATAGGCACCTGAGCGAGAAGAGAGTGTACTTTTTCTACGACTACTATGAAAGAAAAGCAGTGATATTCTCATAACGTAATTTGTTTCAGAATTATTAATTTGTCATATCGCATCGTGGGAATTGACCGTGAGATATTATTTCTCACACTACATATGCGCAAAATGCAGAATTTGTTACAATGTTTTGAAATAACTGTCAAGAGTCAATTTTCTTATTTCCATTTAATAAAAATGTGCAATCGTAAAAATGGTATAATTTAAAATGGGAAATTTGCTTTTACAGATTAAAATTTCGGAAACGGGACAATAGGTTAAAATAAAAACGCTGCCTTGCCTACGTTTCGTTTAATATTCTTACTTAAACGTACTTAGGGCTCAATAGCCAATTATGATGTTAACATGACATTTTTAAAGCACAAAATTTGTTTACCACATCTGTAGATATAACAATTGAAAACCCAATCAATTTCCAATCGTCAATACAATGTTTTAAAAATTACAATGCATATGTGTATACAGTGAGTCATTCCTAAGCCTAGCCAAGCGATGGTAGATTCAGGGTCAAGCGCAATACCAATGCCATCGCGCGCTTGTTTACGATGACGATGACACGACGCACTTCATTTGTTATCTGTCGGTCGATGCATAGAGTACTAGTAAATAATAAATAATGTTGAACGTAAAGAGTAGAAAACGACCGTTCGCTGATAAAGTGAATAAATTTATTGGTGAATTCTATGATGGATGTAAAATAATTTGTAAAGTTTGTGATCAAGACTTAATGTGCTGGAATAAATACGGCTACAAAATTCATGTCAATAGTAACCGGCATAAAAATAAAAAAATGGCATGTCTTTTTTGAAACCTCAGTTTATGTTTGATTTACTGTTAATGCTGATTGCCTGTGATGTTCCCCTGCGCATATTGGATAAACCAGCATTTCTGGAATAAATACAATCCCCAGGTGAATTTACCAATCGTTACATAGATCTGTACCAAGTGTTCGTGAAGACATTGTAAATAGGATTAAATGTGCATTAAAAAATACACGGCTGTGGTTATGTGTTGACGAGAGGACAGATTGTAACCAAAATTCTATTTTAAATGTTATAGTACGTGTACTCGACCCTGTTAAACCAACATTTCCACTTTTACTAGCTAGCAAAAGACTAACTACGTGTACTGGCGAAACAATTACGCGGAAGGTGTTGGAGACTTTCGAAAAATTTGATCTGTCAACAAGTCATGTGTTGATGTTTGTGACCGACGGTTCTGCGACAATGCGTTTGATGGGCCGTTTTCTTCAAAGAGACGATTGGTTTTTACATGTTACTTGTAAAGTGCATGCGTTCCATCTTGTAGCAGAAACGATTCGAAAATGTTTTCCAGAGGTTGATGCATTAATAGCAAATACAAAAAAAGTATTTCTCAAATCTCCTAAGCGGCTTCGAGCATTTCACACACTGTGTCCTGGTATTCCGGAACTACCAGAGCCTTACACGTTGGGGAACGTGGTTGAAGGCAGCTTTTTATTATGCTGAATATTTTCAACAAACAAAAGCTGTGATACTACTTACAGTTCAACCATAACGAGGCTGCATCTATTAAGGAAAGCCAGACAAGCTTTCAAGATGTTTCCCTTAAAACAGATTTAAAAACTATTTATAACAATTATAGAAGACTACACGACGCAATAGAAAAATTGCAAAATACTTCGTTGTCGTTAGTAGAATCGCTGCAAATAGTAGACGACGTAAATACACAGCTACAGACTATAAATGACGCAATAAGCCCGTTATTGAAAAATTCGACAGTGTATTACGGAAAGATCCTGATTTTACCAAATTAAGAAAAATTTTTGTTGGTGCATCTACAGCTGCGTTAAGTGAGTTCACAGAGTGTTTTACTTATGCCTGTATTACTTCCGTAGATGTCGAACGGTCTTTTTCAAAATACAAACACATTTTTTTACCACAGCGAACATCGCTTACTGAGACAACTGTAGAAACATAATATGATGCTACACAGTTATTATAGAAGTGCTCCAGTTTGTGATAACGACAACCAAGCTACTTTATAAATCTGCTTAAGAAGGTGAGTTTTGTACATATTTTTATAAAGTGTACCAGTATTAATAAAATTTATTTCCATTTATTTTATTTATTTATTATTAGTTATCACTTAGATATACAATGTACATGTGTGAACATCATTGAACAGTTTAATAATAAATGTGCAGTACTAAGCTTACAAAATATAAGGAAATACATAAAAAAGAATTTAAAGCGAACGAAATAGTACAAAAACATACATCACAATATATAAAATATTTTTGTTTTTATTATTGTACTTATTCAAGTATTATGATATGATGCATACCCAGTACGTCTCTGTAGGATTAATGACCTTGGCCAGGCTTAGTCATTCCATAAGAAATCGTCTAATCGGTAAAGCCAGCTTATTTTAAATTTTGCTCAAACTTTGTGAGAAACTTCTTTAGGGTTCCAAAGAAGGAAATCCACCGTCATTTAATTTTCGCATGCATCAGTTCCCGCCTGCCGAATTAAAGCATTTAAAAAAGATCATTTTTTGTGCTTTAATATTGTTAGCTGTAAAAATTGTTGCCAACTCTACTTAATTATCATTGACCTAATATTTTATATCTTCCTCGGATTTATAGGAACTTTATAATAGTTTCTATAGTAAGCTTTTTCTATTGGCAGCTCGATATTCTTTGCATTTGGCTTAGGCCCGGTATATGGTAACTTTACCAGGAGATGGATGTACTGGCCTTTAATAAGATTTAACGTTCGTGTTAAACTTTTCACGTAATATTATGTCTCTACGATTCCTTCAGATATTACCTGTATGTGAAGAGCATAAAAATATATAGTGCAAAGGATTCTTTTTTGAATATTCGGTATTTCATTGTCTTACGAACAAGACGATAAACACATTCTTTTGAAAATAGTAGGCCACCAACTGTTAAAATTTAAAACTTCATATCAAACTTTGAATTTGCTGATTTAATCAAATCAGCATATTCATTAGATTCATAAATTCGGTCATATTCTTAATTTGGTAACACACACTGATAGTAGAAACGGCATGGTTCACAGACTGATGCCGTTTCCACATTCAATCAAATATACCGCCTTTAAATTCGACAGCTGTTAAGTACATATGTATTTTCATCGCACATTGTGTATTTACTTATCAAGAACTGTTTTCTCCAATAAAACGACTTTCTCAAAGATTTCAACTCATGCCCTTTCTGATCTAAACGATTTAATTGTTATGCATACAGATGTGGTAAAAAAATGTATCTTTTGGAAATTTCATGTTAACATCATTAATTGGCTATTGAGTCTTGAAGAATTTAAACTGTATTAAACGAAACGTAGGCAAGGTAGCCTGTTTATTTTAACCTATTCTCCTATTTCCGACAATTTTAAGCTGTTAAAAAGTACAGTGTGTAAAACGTATAGATATTTTACAAATTGTTGGCTGTTAAAGTATAAATTATTTCTTCAATAAAAAAACAGAAAAAACTTTATTTCCTATTTTTATTTTTAGAGGACTTCCAGCCAGGTACATAAACAATTTATCCTACGTTTCGTCCGAGTTTTCCGACTTTTTCAAGGTTAAAAGCTAAAAATAATGGTTTTACATAAGTCGTAAATTAGATTAGTGACAGAATAAATATCTAAAAAAGTGTTTTCTTACCTAATATAAATTTCCTATTTTAATTTCATTGTATGGGATGGTTTTATTTTGTTTTTCATCATTTTTTATTTGGTAGGTATGTGATGTACGTGTAGTTCGACGAGTTAGGCAGAGAATGATCAGTATTTGGTGTCGTCGTTGATGTGTTTCTTTTTTGTTATAATTACCTACTCTTAAAAAGAAACACATCAATGACGACATCAAATACTAATCATTCTCTGCCTAACTCGTCGAACTACACGTACATCACATACCTACCAAATAAAAAATGATGAAAATCTAAATAAAACCAGCCCATACAATGAAATTAAAATAGGAAATTTATAATAGGTAAGAAAATACTTTTTTTAGATATTTATTGTCACTAATCTAATTTACGATTTATGTAAAATCATTATTTTTAGCTTTTAACCTTGAAAAAGTCCGAAAACTCGGACGAAACGTAGGATAAATTGTTTATGTACCTGGCTGGAAGTTCTCTAAAAATAAAAATAGGAAATAAAGTTTTTTCTGATTTTTATTGAAGAAATAATTTATACAAAGTAATTTGCCACACTTGTTTCACAATATACTATTTCATTATAAACGCTGAATAATATGCATACTTAAAACTCAATAACCGTGATTCAGAAACACAAACTACATCACATTACGACTTGTCCGTCGAAATTTTGCTTAACTGTTGAAAGCCCTGCATCTTCCAGAATATGAAATGGATTGGTTGGTATGATGAGCTGTCGTTCGCTTTGTTAGTAATGAATCAAGTTTGAGTATTTTAATTCCCATGTCACGATTTGGCATAAGGTCCTTATTTGAACTTCAGTGGCGTATTTATCGGGAAGCAAATGGATGTAATGGATTATGTCTAATACAAAAATGGGTCTTTCTTTAGAGATTAAAATAGGTCCACAATTCTGATTGATAGAATTTTTCAGTGAGCTTTCTTTTATTTATGCTGTTTTTAGTGGTTTACTTTAAAATAAATATATGGAGTTCCGAGATTACTACGAAATATCTTAGGGCACGATTCTTAAGTCAATTCTCCATCACCTAGTATAAATATAATTTCCTTTTTGAGATCCAATTTGCAAGCAATCACATTTAGAAAGATTAAAACCATGGTTTGAGTTAATAGTTCTAGCTCACAAAATTGCAAATATCTGCTAAAGTATTTATATGCAATAAAAAAAGTTTTTTTTTGCAGGAGCGGGAATTTAACAGTATTTTACTGCCCCAAAAAAGATAGTAAAACAAGCATTTATTCCCTTGGGATTTAAAGTCGCCATGGAAACTACTGAACAATAGAAACATAACGTAACGTCAAAATTTTTATTGTCAAACATTAATGGCAGAAAGAACAACAAATTAAGAATCAAACATATAAACCATAAAATGTAACTTATTTCAAATTAAAATTACTTTGTTAATTAAAATATTGATACAGAAAATTTTTCAAGACACAGTTTTACATTTTATTCAATTAAAATTAATATTAATAGGATATTTTTCACTGGTCGTAATATTTAGTAATCTTAACGTCACACAATAGAAATAAATAAAAAATAATGTCAAACAGACAATCAAATACAAGGATACCTAGATAAATTCGGAATAACATATTAAAGCTTCGTGGCCAATTACTATTCTTTACTTTTTACATTTAATTTTTTTTGTAATAAAAATTGTACTCGTTCGTGCAGAAAATGTTGTATGCACCTCGGGATTAAAATTTGTGTTAGTCCCTTGCATGAATGCCGGGACTAAAACACTCACTTTACTCCCTTGGTGCATAAATAACTATTATTCTTTAATAAATATGTTACAATTATGTTGTGTCGTTTAAAAATTATGTGGGATCAATGTTGATATATTGTGAATATTTCTAAAATGTCAACTTTTACTTAAAATTATCTCAAATACCTGTAAATAAATTCCCAAACATGTTTCCCTTGTCTGAGGTTTCAGATTTGGTTATCCTAAAATATATTTATAATAATAATAGATAATAATCTAGGGGTGTAAGGTCTGATGAACGTGGGGTTTAAACTATTGAAATTTCACAACAAATCCAGCTGTTAGGATAAATTTGGATTAAACGATTACTCACATTTATTTTATAATGCGACGGTGCTTCATCGTGCTAATTATGCATGATTTGCCTAGTAGGTAATGGAACACCTTTCAATAAATTATTATATGAATCGTTCTGATTTCAGCTGCTTCGTGCATAATTCCAGATATTAATTCGTCTTCTGTCTAAAGTTTCGGTTATCATCAGAGTCAGGAAACTAGTCTGAAGTCCAAGATTGGACATACGTCGAGAAATAAAAGCAAAAGTATAAAATGAATAATGAAATACATACCGTTGGTAAATAGGGCTCGTCTGCGGTGTATTTGCCAGGCGTCTGCTTATCCCATCATTAGTATTAACATTACTATTACCATTACCATTACCATTACCATTACCATAAGCATAACTACAGGAGGTAGTGAACACGGCGTGCGCCACAGAGAGAGGGGATCACAGAACGAGATCTTTCTGCATGTTGGTCACTCTAGATGTAAAGAACGCTTTCAACTCGGCACGGTGGAGTGAAATGTTGGAAGCACTAGAGCGCACTTTTAGGGTACCTGTATACCTGCTACGCATGTTTAGAGATTACCTGAACGAACGGGTACTACTATATGACACCAGGGAGGGACCTCGACAGAGAGTAGTAACTTCCGGAGCGGCACAAGGGTCGATTCTAGGACCTGACCTCTGGAACATCACGTATGACGGAATATTGAAAATGGAACTGCCAGAAGGAACGCAACTAGTTGGGTACGCTGACGATATCGCGGCAACCATCGTGGCGCGAGACGGCGAACAGGCCCAGAGGAAATTAGACCAGGTGATGCGACGAGTGTACAGATGGCTGGAAGACCACGGACTGAAGCTAGCAGTACACAAAACGGAAATGGTGATACTGACGAAGAGAAGAATCCCTACAATACTAGACATGACGGTTGGTACGGACGTGCTTCAAACCAAAAGCGCCGTGAAGTACCTGGGAGTGACACTAGATACTAAGCTGACCTATTGGGGGGCAAATCCAACGCATGGCAGATAAGGCAGCAGCAACGACAGCTGCCCTTAGCAGATTAATGGCAAATGTAGCTGGCCCTAGAGCGAGCAAGCGTAGGTTACTAATGTCCACGACCCAATCAATCCTACTGTACGGGGCTGAGATCTGGGCGGATGCACTGAGGGTCGAGAAATACAGGAAGCGCCCAGCTGCGGTACAGAGAAAAGGAGCGCTAAGAGTGGTGAGTGCCTACCGCACGGTTTCGGAACCCGCTGTCTTGGCAATAGCAGGAACACCTCCGATTGATCTGCTTGCACAAGAGCGCAAGAGGATCTTTTCTAGGAGGGCAGAGATAGACAGAGACAGGGTGAAAAAAGAAGAAAGATCACGTACCATGGACGAGTGGCAGCGGCGTTGGGACGCCGAATCCAGAGGGAGGTGGACTGCAAGACTAATAAGGCGGTTAACTACATGGGCAAACCGCGGACACGGCGAAGTGAACTATTACTTAACGCAGTTCCTGACCGGGCATGGATTTTTTCAATCCTATCTGTACAAGATGAGAATAACAGATAACCCAGAATGCGTATACTGTGAGATGGGACAAGAGGACGATGCATACCATACATTTTTCGAATGCGACAGATGGACGCGGGAAAGATTCTTGCTGGAAACGACGGTGGGTGCTCAAATGATACCCGACAACATCATAGATAACATGCTACGCAGCAAAGACACCTGGGACGCGATAGCAAGATTTGTAGAAGCAGTGCTCCGACAAAAGAAACAAGAGGAGCAGTAAGCACGGCGATCACCCTTACTCCCGAACCCCTAATCACAAATGTGGACGGGGGACGTAGGGAAGCGACGAAAGATAGATGGCGTCACAAAGACGGTAATGGATCAGACTGAAGTAATGCGAAAGCGGTTCCGGTCTGGTCTCTCTTCGGGGAATTCAGAAGGGCCTCTTGCTCCGGTTAGCTAACGCGCCGGCTACGCCCTCCAAAAAAAAAAAAAAACCATAAGCATAACATTACTATTATATAAGTAATACACTAATGGCATCGAAACAATATTTTCTTAGTTTTTGAATGTTGTGAGATACACAATCAAAAGCTTTTGTTAAATCGTAAAAGGTTCCAGTTGTAGTGTTTCTAAGTTCAAAATTCTGTAGTACAAATTGAGTTGAATAGCCTAATTTAAATAATCCTGAGGATGTGTCAAAATACACGAAACGTGGACTAATTGATTATTGGTTTTCTCATTTCTGCCGACCTCACCCTAACTGATTTAAAAATAGATGCAAAGATTAATATATTCAACTAACGTATTAAAAAGTATAAATTACCACTAATATAATGCTAATCTTTCATGTCATTTACAAGTAATTTTTGTTTATTCCTGTTTACTTCTAAATATATTGGTTTTCTAAATACATGAATTTTTTTTAAAAATTAAACAATAGAAAAAATTAAGTTACGGGGAACATAGTTAAAATTTCTCTCTTAAAATCAAACGCTCTAAAATCTGGGCCCCAATATTTTTTTGTCGTTGTTAGCAGTGCCTGTTTAGGATTCTGTTAGTTTAGAAACTATAAATATATTATAATAGACCATTTGCACGTTTATTGCTATGTCAAAATTGACAATATCGTAAATAGGCGTTGTTCGTGTCGATTTAAAAACTTCTGGTCCAGGGATTTGGACCGATAAATATTTACATAAAATCCTATCTTATATATGATTTAATCAATGCCGAGGATAGATCCAAGGATCTAACGCTGCTGAGTCTAGCTAGTTCACTGGGACACCTGTGGCTCACTGCATGTTTTGATTTCATTCCATTTCCATTGTAATACATTTATTGAATTTTATAATTTGACCATTCATATTCTTAAACTAAGGTGTATTTTATTTACTTCATTTGACAATCAGATTCGCTTTTTGGAGCGGGTGATACATTTCGCGTACACGATAAACGCCCTCCAGGCCGCTATTATGGTCAAGCTACCTGAAATATGATTGTGTATCTTACTGTCATTTCCAAAAATAACAGGACGTCAGCCGTGCTGAATACTGCTGTTTAAGAAAGTTGAATGAACGTGCTCAAATTTTTAATACGTGATTTATATGATATAACACGGGAGAAAACTATAAAACACCTATTCTAAAAACTTGGAGGTTCTGACTTTGCTCATGGTATTATAATTTACTTTGGGTAACTAGGCTGGGTATAGGGTGAGATAGGTTCGTCGTAAAGTGGTGGTCACTCATGTAAGTATTTGTGCGTATGTTGTGTGTTGTCACTCAATCAATCAATCTTTACGCGCGCTAGTTAAGTTTTTAGCCAAGTTGGAAGTGTGCGTGTTAAATTGTAGAAATGTCTGTGCAGTCTCGGGTATGTAGTCTTGTATGTATGTAAGCCCTGTCTGTCTATGTAAGAGTTCTAAGTTTATGTATCTGTTGGGGTTTGTTAGTAGTCATAAAAGGTTATTTTGTGTGGTCTGGAGCCGTTTGTATTGCTTGTCTGAAATGTAGCTCCAGGAAGCACACGCATAAGTCAATGTCGGTCTTATTATTGCCTTGTATATTAGTAATTTATTGTCCGTTGTTAGTTTTCTGCGTCTGTTAATTAGTGGGTAAGTCGACTTAGTGTACTGTATGTTTTCTTAATTGTGTTTGTCATGTGTTGTTTAAATGATAGTCGTTTGTGGAGAGTTACCCCTAAATATTTTACCGTATGTTTTTCCTCAATTTCAATATTGTTTATTTTCAGTTTGTCAAATGTCCGTATGTTTGTAAATTTCTTGGTGATGGTTGTAGTCTCGGTCTTGTTTTCGTTAAGTTAAATTTTCCAATTCTTGTAATAGTCCGTAAGTAGGTTAAGGTGGTATTTAACTTTTTGTGTCGCAGTCTGGGCGTGGAAGGATTGTCCGTAGATAGTAGGATCGTCGGCGTAGAGTACAGTCTGTGTTGGGGTACGTAGGGATATTGGACAGGAAAAGGTTGAAAAGGACGGGGGAGAGGAGTGTGTCTTGAGGAACACCTGCTTCGACGGTTTTAAGTGACGACACTGCGTCGTTGACCTTGACCTTGACCTTGAATTTCTTATCAGAGATGTAATTCTTAATTAAGCTAACATAGTAAATAGGTAGTTTAAATTTGTTTATCAATTTATATATTCCAACGTCTTATCAGCTGATCATAGAATTCTTAGAAGCTTAATTTTTGAAAACGCTTGAGAGGTGCGTCTTATTATTTGGACAAATATTTATTTGTATTGAGGACAGCAGTTTCTTAGTGCTAAAACCGAATTTCGTTTGTTCAGTAACTAAATAATATAGCATTATGCAATATAGTAGTATTCAAATGATAACACGAAAACCATAGTTTTTATATTAAATAATATTTTCTATTTATTCTGTTTATTTATATGTCAATATTGATCATGATTTAAACTAACTGTAATGTTAACAAACATTACTTTTTTGCATTAAATAGTCAATATAGAAAAATACATTAATAAAAATATAAAAGCCATTTTAATGTAACGCGTATTTGATCTTATAATAAATAGAAAAAATTCAAATAAGTTTAAATGTGTCCGCATCAATAACAACCACACTGCAAAATTGCTATGTAAATTCACTTAAGCGAGGAAATGTGGCCAGAGCATTTCATTTTCCAACAGTGAAAATTTGTGTTATGATGCCTTTCAAGCACTTTGGGATTCGATGTCAGCAAACCGACAGTAATATAAAAGAGAAAACTAACAAATAAATGATATGTGCATATGATCAAACATCCTGATATGTGGATTTTTGTGACAGTTGTGTTTCATTGTAGCCAAAACTATAATATTGACCTGCTGTGTTGACAAGTAAATTGTGACATATTTTTCGCTGTTTTATTAATGCAACGTCAACCACAAACCGAGATTGATAATTGAGTCACCTGTACTATACAATTAAAATTCGTTGATGTCTTTGTCATATGCAATATATTATCGTTATTTCCTTTAAAGTGCTTTATTTTGGTTACTGTTAAATATAGTAGTAACTTTTTATAAATTGTCAGACCAAGTATTTGATTAATATATATTTATAGGTGTATATGTAATAGAAATGCATGACCTAAATTTAATGACCGATTCTGGGCAGTAAATAATGGCAATGTGACTCAATTATCTGTATTCAAAAATTCTTCCTTAAAGAGTTATAGGTTATAGACTTCAAAATTGAAAATAAAAAAATGACGCTTGTGTCTCTTGAGTCTATATATGTAGATATAGAGGCTTATTCTGATGGCACTTAGTTATCGAGCGTCGACATTGGAAGTCCAATTTTGACAATTGAAATTTTTCAATACAGAAAAAAATTACTTGTCGGTTGACACATTGATTATTGAAATGGCAACTTCAAGTGATTGCGGTACCAACATAAAATGTCTGATATGGCCAGCACATAACTTCCTTATACCAGTATATATCATCTTGATTTAAAAAAATCATTCTACTTAATTCTTCACTTACCTCACTTAAATATTTAAATCATACCTTGTAATGTTTCATTAAAATTTTTAAATAATTAATTATCAGCATCCATCGATACTGTCAATAATGTCATATATTTTAATAATTTCTTCTTATTGACATTGATATTTCTTGTAACTAAATTAAACATTTTAAATGTCAAACTGCCAAATTTATCCTAACCCCATTTTATGAGGTTAAATGTGTAAAATATTTCAGTTTACTGTCGCGATACTACAGACATGCAGACAAATTTTTTTTTACAGTTTTTCATTGTAATTAGTCGAGATTCGTCCAGAAATGCAATAATTTTAATTTTTTTCCCGAAATTGTACCTTTTCTTCTTTTATTCGTTATATCTCTTCTGGCGCGCGCGCGCACTCACACACAGAGGCACACACGCACGTACGCACGCACGCACGCACGCACATACAATCATTCGGAAAATTGAGGTTTTAAAAAAATCATGATTTATTTCCTTATATTAGGAATAAGAAAGTATAAAGAAGGATAAAATCTTAAGTAAACTGATGTTTTGTCTTTTGTCAAAGATAGAAGTCTGTTGTGATTTATCATTTTTTAATTTAGTTTTTATAAGGAAAAGTCTTAAATTGAACAACTCGATAAAATTGTAAGATAATTCATTAAAATTACTGGAGATGGCTTACTTCTATGTAATAAATATGGATAAAGATTGAATGTGTACAAAAGTTATTGAAAATATGATTTGGTAGTAGAATAATTTAATCCTTATTTTTTAATTTTTTTTATTAAGGCTAGTAGATAAGATCTAAACCGTTTTTATAGAATTTATAATTGTACTTCTTCATTATCATTATTGTATGCTTTTCTGAAGTTATATATATTTTTTGTTGACGTGGCAAGTTATAGTGTCCGGGCTTATTCTGCTATCCATTGAATATTGATTCTTGACAGTTTATCAATAAATTATATTCCGAAGTTCACACATCCAGACATTTCAAGGTCATATGTATTCAAGAGTATTGAAAATTGAAAATCGATTTGAAGTTTCTATTCTGGTGGTTTATTTTTTTTCAATTTTGTTTTTAAGATATCTGTTAATTTAAGTAGTAGCTGGGAGGACTCTTTCCAACACTAGAAATTTAAAAATTCGCATAGCCTATCTTATATAAGTGTTCTGTGACATTCGAATTTAATTATGTCAAATTCAGATATGATTCTACTAATTCGGGCTATAAATAGTGATGAGAAAATGTAAGTATTCATAAATTTGGTTTCAGTTTCGAAGATTAATAAATGCGTGTTTCAGCTTATAACATAATGAAAATGATAATTCAGTAGTGAATGTTAATAATAAATAAAAATAATTGGTTTAATGAATTATTTTTAGGTGAATTAAATAAATAAATTGAATAAATAGGTAGTTTTATTGGTTACAACTATATGAAAATAACTTTCAGTTTAATAAATAACGTTTTTTTTATTATTTTTTTCCTTTTTCTTTAGTTTCTAAAAAGAACTGAATAATTAGGATTCGTGTATTTTACAAAATAATTATAAAAGATTTAGGGCCAGTTTTTATATCTCCCATTAAATTAATTTGGTGGATAACTTCCTTGAATACGATTGTGTCAATAATTGTATACTTGGAATTTAATGGGAGATGGAAAAACCGGCCTTTTAATACATAGAATAAGTATCAAATAAAAGCAAAAAAATGATATTTATTTTTATGTATTTATTACAAAAGAGTGAATTTATTAAAAGTACTCGTAAACTGGTTATTTACTAATTTGATTCAGGAAATATCTGAAATTCAGTTCAAGTAACTTTTACTCCATAATCTGGAAAAACTGAAAACATCTTGAAAACTAAAGAATATTGAAAAAAGTATGAGAAAAAACTTTAAAAAAAGGCCATGTGTTAAAATATTATTTCCTGTATTTTTTAATATTTCTTTTATTATTGTTAAAATTACTTACCATATCCGAAGTTAGTCCTTGTTCAGGAGTACGGGGACCCTCTTGAAGAGGTTGCTAGGAATAAAGAGGTAAGGCATGTGTGAATTCCGGGACGTACAAGCTCTAAACCAGCCAACTTCAGTTAGTTAAAGTCGGCTAGACACGGACCCGAGAAACCCTGTTTTCAACCCAATCACTACTACTACTACTACTACTATTTTTTAACTTTTCCAACCGGAGTTCCAGGCAACGAGAAGGCCGATGAATTGGCTAGACTTGGAGCCGAGGAACCCTGTCTCGGGCCTGAGTATATATTAGGCATTACAAGACGGCAGGTCACAACGGCCCTCAATGAGTGGACCCACGAGACACTGAGGAAGCATTGGAGGACCAACAGCGCCTGCAGACAAATTTTGTCACGGGGCCGAACAATTCGAGATCGGCCTGGTTACTGGGCCGAAGTCGGAAAACTCTAAATCTTTTAATCGGAGTTCTGACAGGCCACTGCAGACTTAGTAGGCATCTATCATTGATAGGTATTGAGAAAGATCCTACATGTCTAGGATGCGGGAGTGGTAAAGAAACATCTTACCACTTCCTGGAGTGTGAAGCGTTTGGGCGCCTGAGACATCTTCGGTTCTGAGGTTCTAAGGGAGGAGATGAGCTCCCTCGCAATGAGTAACATCCTGATCTTCATCAGAAGATCGGAAAGATTTGACGAGGGAGCAAGAGAACCACATGGCTGAGGGACAGCTGGGAGTGGGTAAAAAGGGTCGGTCTGCGGCCTACTTGCCAGGCGTCAGCCTCCCCCACCATTACCGTTACCGTTACCATTACCATTACCTTTTCCAAATCTGTCAAATACCATAAGTTTATTAAATTAAATAAACTTTAGAACAGTTTTTAATTGCAATTTGTTTAAATATTCCGCGAGAATTACGAATTACTAATAATTTAACTAATTGTTGTAATGCAGCCATTCGTACATACAGTAGAGGAATGGTGACTTTAAGCTGATGAATATGGTACATACGCCAAGAAGTTCGCATATCAACAGGTTTCCACTCCAGCGATCAGTCAAACACAGACATTACTAAGATACGTATCTACATACAACATAGATTATAATACAATATTTTCGGAAGCGTGTACAATGTCAAAATACAATACAAAAACAGAAACCCTAGTCCGATATATACATATATATATATATATATATATATATATATATATATATATATATATATATATATATATATATATATATATATATATATATATATATATATATATATATATATATATATATATATAATTAAATATGATTTGAAGGAAACAACTACTCAGCGGGCAAATACCCCGATCTGCATTGAATTACACCTTCAAATCATGATAGATAACCAATATCATTTGTCAATTCCTAACCAGACATAGATCGATTTCGAACTTATTTGTTCTCTTCAGTATGCCATAGGTTATGGAACAGACAAATGATAGTGGCCAACCTGCTAGTTATATACTAACTATGGTGAAGTGAATAGTGGTGAGAGGTATGAAACTTCTCATATGGTCTGAATGCTACTATCCGACCGACATCCTCGATGTCTCTGTGACGATAGCGACTTGCATCACAGCAAGTACCGAGAGCGGCGACCCTAGCCCAGGTGGACTAAACTAATGGGATTAAATATGAATTGAAGGAAACAACTACTCAGCGGGCAAATACCCCGACCTGCATTGAATTACACCCTCAAATCATGATAGATCGATAGCCAATATCATTTGTCAATTCCTAACCAGACATAGATCGATTTCGAACTTATTTGTTCTTTTCAGTATGCCATAGATTATGGAACAGACAAATGATAGTGGCCAACCTGCTAGTTATATACTAACTATGGTGAAGTGAATAATGGTGAGAGGTATGAAACTTCTCATATGGTCTGAATGGATGTCGGTCGGATAGTAGCATTCAGACCATATGAGAAGTTTCATACTCTCACCACTATATATATATATATATATATATATATATATATATATATATATATATATATATATATATATATATATATGTATATATATATATATATATATATATATATATATATATATATATATATATATATATATATATATATATATATATATATATATATATATGTATATATATATATATATATATATATATATATATATATATATATTTTATATCACTCAAAGTTAAATTCACTTTTTAAAAAATATTTATTTTCACTTTTACAACAATTGATTATTTAATATTGGTTACACTTTAAGAATAATTATTTATATAATGTTAGATACGTTCAGTACAATAATAAAATGATAACTGAGCTGCGGTGTCAGTGTTGGTTATATTTATAACATAATATTGTTAACGCGGCATAGGCATTCTCAGAATTAATGCTATGCCATCGTTTCACATGAGTTTGTTTTGTCGAGAAAGCTGTTATCGTTAATATATCACATATCCAGATAATGATATCGAATTACTTTATAATATACGGAACGATATATCTCTTATAAGGTATACGTGATTTTAGTATATAACAACTCCTTCCTTTTTGAAAAGTTGGTGTTATACACCGACTTTTAGGAAAAATCGGGTATCTCTTCTTCTTCTGTACGTAGATGAGGTCTTCTTCTCAGGAGGGTGTTAATTCTTTTCAGCATCTCGTTAGGGGTTGTATCCTTGGATTTCTTATACCAACAGCATCTTTTCTTGCATTTCCAGGCGATGTAGGAAGTGAGGAGACAGATTGCGAGGCCAATGGTTATGTACACACTTAGAGAAAAATGTTTAGTTATAAAAGGCTCATTTATTAGTTTGTCTAAGTCTCTCGAATATTGTTCGAGTTTATGGTTAGCTATATCTAAATTTTCTACATTTAGATGATCGAACTGGAGAGGTTCTAATTTGGGAAGTTGAATTTTTTCCGGGTATGTCACTACAACAGTCATAGGGTATAAGCACTGGATGTGAATTGTCCGTAATGTTAATTGTGTTGTGGTCTTCGGCTTGCACTTTCGTTATACCGACAAACGCGTAACAGTCCGGATGGAGTTTTAATACTGAATTCTTATTAACACTAGTAATTTTTGTATCCATTTTCTTACAGTTTATAGTTATATGGATAGGTTCGGAGACAATTATTAACCACACATTGTTTTGTAGTTTTTGAACGTTATAGCCTTGTCCATAAACGAGAGAACTTTCACAGTTTTCAGGAATTTTCCTGAAGTTCTTCAGTAACTGTGCTTCGCATGCTGCACTGCTGTCGATCGGGTAGGCGTAAAGATCTGAACATAATTTCTTGCGAGCATCTAATTGTTTACATGAGCTCAGATCTTTGACAGGGATGTACATTAACGAATCATCGTTTCGTGCAATGAATTTTTGAGAAAATGACAGAACGTGGTGTAGGCCAGTTCTATTGTCTAGAATCGGGATAGGGTATAAATGATACAAGGTATAAAGTTGTTGTTCTACTAATGGTATTCTTAGTACAAAGACAAGATCTGATTTTGACTGAAAGGCTTCTAATTCGATAATTTCCAAGTATTGGGGAATTTTTGAGTATTTTACGGGGAGAGGTATATTATTTTTTACTAGGTTTTGAGAGATTTCCTGAAGGGCGGTAATCAAATTTTCGGGTGTAATAATTGAAGAATGTATTATTTTCAGGCGGGCAAAGGTGATTTAATTTAAGATGTCGTCTAGGTTACTCTGAAGGTACAGGTAACTTTCAGTTAACTTTTCACATGTTTCAACAAATTTTAGTTCAGCTTGAACCAGTGAGACTCTGTCATTTATTTTATGTAATGCGGTTTGAATCTTTTTCATGTCCTCGTTAAAGGTTTTTATGTTGATTTGCATATTTTGTACGGTTTCGTTAAAGGTTTTTATGACAGTAGAAGTAACAGATATTTGATTTTTCAGAAGGTTTTCTGTTTGATGTTGGTCGTTGTTTAATTTATTAATACTGTCTGTGAAGAATTGTCCGTCTTCGGCATCTAGATTGCCGGTAATTGCTTTAAATATGCTACCTGCTCCATTTAATATACCGCGTTTGAATCGTTTGGTGTTAATAAAGACTTCTTCAAATTTTATCTTAAGGGAATTTGATATTTGGTTTAGAAGCGTTACGTGCGTTTTGACTTTGACTAGGAATTCCTATGTTTCACGTGTATCGTGGGTGAATATCTTGACAATTGATTCTAAAATTTTGTTGTTGTTGGTGAAGGCTTCTTCGAGGCTTGATAGATTTTTATGGACTAGTAAAGTCCATCTATCATTGGAGATTACTATCCTCCTTTCGTCGTGGTAGTAGACTCCGACGGTGTTATTGATAGGTGTTATTTGGTACTGGGATATGGCTGTTCCGATCAGCAGGGTGAACCTGTAATGGTAATTTAGGCTTCAAAATATGGTTTTAGTCTGTCAAAGTTGGCTTTAGTTTTTTGTTTTGTTTTTTCGTTAAGGAGGGTGGCTGAGTTTTTGTGGAGTTTCAGGATCTCAAATGGCCCGTTAAATTTGTTACGTAATTTATCGGTGATTTGGGACTCTTTTAAATATACTTTTTGACAAATTTGATATTCGGGGGTTTCTTTTGAAACATGGGCATCGAATCGGACTTTCGCTTTCTGTTTTTGTGTTTCGGTTCTCGCGCGTGTGACTTTATAATAGTAAGAGAGGCGATTGTTTAAGTCTCTAACGTATTTCGTGACTAGTTCCTCCTGATTATATAGTGTCTCGGGTGGTCTGCTGGACGTGTGTCCGAGGACTAACTCATAGGGTGTAAATCCATGAGTTTTATTAGTGGAGTTATTGTAACATATCACCGCGTAAGGTAATACGTTGAAAGGGTGTTCGTCAGGGTGTTCTGCCATGTGTATTCGGATCATCTCTAATAAGGTAGAGTGAAATCTTTCTAAGGAACCGTTCGATTGCGGATGCCCTACACTCGAATGTGTTACTTTGATGTCATAGAGGAGGAATAAATCTCTTAGAAGGGCGTTATCGAATTCTCGACCGAAATCGCAATGAATTCGTAGAGGTGTACCGAAATGCTGGAAGTAAACGAGTAGAGTATTTGCGATTGATTTTGCTGATTTATCTCTGATGGGGTACGCTTGGCTGAATTTTGTAAGTTCATCGCGTATTGTAAGCGCGTAATTTTTTGTGGGGACTTCCAGAATGTCAATGTTTATACGTTCGAAAGGAGACCTAGGCGTTTCCGTAATTACTAAAGGGGCGTCTAGGTTTTGGCGACAAATTTTTGTTTCTTGGCAAGTTTTGCAAGTTTTTACGAATTTTTCAACGTCTTTTGTCAATCCTGTCCAATTGTATTTTCCTCGAATGCGTCTAATGGTCTCATTTATTCCGCGGTGGAGATGAGCTTTGCCGGTATGGTATTGATCAATAATGATTGAAATGTGGTCATCGTTGGGTGTTTTAGTAACATTCTGGCATGTTTTAAGTTTCACGTCTTTTTCCGCTAAAAGAAATGACAAGATTTCGAGGATAGGGAGGTCTATATTGTTTTCAATATGGTACGTCTTAGAGTCTTCGAATGTTTCGCGACCGTTATACAGTGAAATAAACAGGTGTTGGACTACGGTTTCGGGGTCATATGGTAGAGCCACGATAAAATAATTTCTATGCCGCACAGACTTACTGGAAAATGTATTTATTTTTAAATTCCGAAAATCTGTGTTCTCTTCGAACAAATCTTCAAGAATTTTGTAATGCATATCTTCGAGATTGTTTTGTTGAAAAAAGGTCACTATGTTTTTATTGGTTTTGTCTAAGAGTTGCCCATTTGAAAATTCGATTTTAGAATAGTCGATAAGAGGTTTCGTTTTGTACAGTTTTATGAAAGTTTCGAATTCTCTTAAAGCGTCCTCTTGTTCGTTTGTTTTTGTCGTGTCACTTTGACCGTCAGAGTCGGGTTCTCCTGAAGTAGAGGGTCTTTGAATGGGGTATGTTAATAGTTTGGATTCTGCTTGGAAATTAGAACAGTCTTGGATGTGGTTTATCTTTATGCGGGACAGAGCGTCCGCGTTTTTGTTAATGCGACCGGGTTTATACTCAATTTCGTACTCATATTCTTCGAGCTTTAGTCGCCAACGTGCCAGACGGCTGCCGGGATCTTTGATCGAGAAAAGCCACGTTAAGGGTCTATGGTCGGTTATTAGTTTGAATTTTCGACCAAATATGTACGGACGGAAGTGTTTCACGGCCCATACTATGGCTAAGAGTTCACGCTCAATGGTTGAGTATTTACTTTCGGCTTCACAGAGGGTCCTTGAGGCAAAAGCGATTGGTAAATCTTTGCCAATGGGGCCTTGCGAGAGCACAGCGCCGATTGCGAAGGCGCTGGCATCAGTAGTAAGTACAAATGTTTCATTGAAGTCTGGGTAGATAAGAACTGGGGTAGAAGTGAGGGCTTGCTTTAATTCCTCGAAGGATTTCATACATTCTGAATTGAAATTAAAAGGTACGTCTTTTGTAATAATCCGGTGAGGGGTTTGGATAACTTCGCGAAATTACTTATAAACCTGCGATAATAACCTGCCAACCCGAGGAAGGATTTGATTTCCTTTTGGTTAGTAGGTTGGGGAAAATTTTGGATGCACAGTATCTTATCAGGGTTTGGTCTTACTCCTTCTTTAGTGATAATGTGGCCTAAATATGCGTCTTCTTTATGAAGGAACTCGCACTTATCAGGCTGAATTTTTAAGTTAGCATTTCGAAGGCGTTTGAACACTTCTGTGAGGCGAGAAATGTGTTCATGGATTGTTGGGGAATATACGATAATGTTATCCATGTAAACGAGACATCTCTCGTTCTGGATGCCCATGAGGATGTTATCCATGACCCTTTGGAAGGTGGAAGGGGCGTTTTTAAGCCCGAAGGGCATACGGACGAACTCATAGTGGCCGTTGTCTACGCTGAAGGCATTTTTCGGGATGTCTTTTGGATCTATCTCGATCTGGTGAAACCCAGATGCTAGGTCCAATGTGGTAAAGTATTGGCACTTGCCTAATTGATCTAAGAGGTCTGAGATGTTTGGTAAGGGGTACTTATCTCCTACAGTTAACTCATTGAGTTTCCTGTAGTCAACGACTACCCGCCATTTCTGCTTACCTGACGCATCGAGTTTTTTAGGGACGACCCACACAGGGGACGACCAGGGGGAACTCGAGTGACGAATAATATTTTGATCTAACATTTTCGATACCTGCGTTTTGACCTCTTCTTTGTGTATCTGAGGGTATCGATACGACTTCGTAAATGTTGGTTTCGCGTCGTTGGTGTCTATTACGTGTTTAATTTCGTTAGTGAAGGTTAGTTGGTCACCTTCGAGATAAAAAATTTCCGCATATTCTAAACAAAGTTGTGTTATTAGTTCGTTTTCTTCTTCATTTAAGTGGTCCAGGCGGAGTTGGTTCTTTATTTCGTATTGTCTGTCCACGAAATGTTGAAAGTTTCCTTTGCCTATTTTGTTTAGTGAGAAATTTCGGATTGGTTCTAATTTTATGTTTGAAAGATTAACGGTTTTGGGTATTGGATTTGCATTTAATATTGAGGTAATAAATTCACCTTTGTCGTTTATTCGGACTATTGCGTTAGGGAGTCTTACTTTGTCTACTTCGGTAGCTATCAGTATAGCTTCCGTGTTAGTTAAATGGCATTTAAGTTTGGTAATTTGTTCAGTACGTGGTTCAACTGAAATTATATTTGAGATATTGCGAGTAGTATCTTGAATGTCTAGGTTTGGGTAGTTTTGTATGTCTGATAGACACTGGTCTGTGACTTTATGGATGGGAATTGTTTTAAAGTTTGTTAGAAATTTTTTTGTTTTTTATGTCCACTATGCAATCATAGTGTTCTAAGAAATCAGAGCCTAGTAGTCCATCGAATTCTATATCGAGATCGTGTACGTAAATTTTGAATGGTTCATTATTGTCAAAAGGGATAAGAACAGCTTCATTAATAGTTATTTTTTGATCGGTTATGCCTTGGATTGTAATATTTTCCGGACATCTCCTACTGTAGTTTTTACAAATTTTAGGTTTGAATATGGATAATCCCGCGCCAGAGTCGATTAATAGTTTATGCGTGTTAGTAGCGTCATAAATATAATATAAGTTTTTAGATTTGACAGACAACAAGGGACTTAAAGAAATTGTTGTTCCGGGAAGTTGCTATTTGGGTTGAAATTGTCTAGGTTCATTTTGCCAAATTGGGTTTGTAGTACTGTCATGCTGGAGTCTCCGGTTTTGTGATATGGCGGGTCCGATTGGGCACGCGGGCCTAATCGAAAATCCTGATTGTATACAGAGGTTGTGTCAAAAGTCGATTCCTCTGTATAACAATTCTCGGAGGGACTATTAGCAGTATAATAATCCTCATTAGTATTGTTATATTCCGAAGTATTAGCAGTATAATAGTTCGGACTCGTATAGGGATCATTATCCGTATAATATCCCTCATTGATATTTTCGTAAGGGTTATCAGAAGAATAATAATTTTGAATCTGTTCCGGGTTCTCAGGTTCAATATTTTGGTTCAAATGAAGTGTTCTTCTGTTTACATTTGGCTTGTAATAGTTAGGATTCGGTTGAATCGCGGGAGGTCTTGCATTGTTAAAGTTTGGATTTGGTGTAATAACTGGTGGTCTTTGTTGCTGAAAGTTTTGTGAATGTCCGGGGTTCTGACCGTAATAGTTGGGTCTTTGTTGTTGGAAATTTTGCGAATTTCCAGGATTTTGGTTATAGTAGTTAGGTCTGGGATAATTTTGGGAGGTACCAAAATTTGGTGGGCGAAGATTTTGTTGTTTTTGACGACAATCGTTAGCGGTATGTCCTGCGCGTTTGCAAAACGAACATTGTTTTGAATTTAAGAATAAATTTGGGTTGCGCATAGGAGTAGTAGCACTACTGCTGCGATTGATTTTTTGTGTTTCAAAATAATTTAATTGAAGCTCTCTCTGAACTCTCGTTATTGCTGTTAACATATCCGCAGGATCGCTTGCCCTAACAACCTGTGCGATTTTGGGTTCTAGTCCTGTAAGTAGAGTATTCAGAACCATACCTTCAGTTAATTGTATTTGCGCTTATTTTTGTGCCAGCGTTAATCGTTGTTTGTGGACGGAAGCATGCATTTTCGCTTCATGAGTTTGTAGGCGCGCAATAAAAGTAAGCGGAGATTCACTAGGGAGCTGTCGCATCCTTTGTAAATCCTGTATTAGCGAGGTTAGATCTCTACTATCTCCGAAATGATTTTCTAACAGAGTCTTAATTTCTTCCCATGAAGTGGGATTTCTAGAGTTCACTAGTTCAGCTGCGCGACCTTTTAATTTATTTTTTATGTGAACAGTTAACAGTGCCGTTTGATTGCCAATTGACATATCATAAGCAGTTCTACATGAATTTAAAAATGTATTTAAATGAATTTGATTACCGTCATATTCAGGAACGATTGAGAATATTTCGTACAATCTATATGGTTCAACAACTTCTGGTTGCAATTGATTTGGTTGTTGTTGTTGTTGAGCCATATTTCTAGTGGTTACTGGCATAAACTAATTTGAATTTGCAAGTTTTAGGCTTATTTTACTTATAATGTAAGACAATAGAACTTTTCCTTCCACGAGTAATACGTGCAAGAAATGGCACGATTATTGATTTAATTAAATTTTGCACTTAAATAATTAGATGATTCAATAAGTACTTACACGTAAATCTTCATTTATATACGTTGGTCCTTTCCTGATTAAGGAATTAGAATCCGCCACCTGCTGTCAAAGGTATCCTTGTTCCGGCGATCCTTTTCCTGAAGTTAGGTCCTTTTTGGGGTGCTCCTTGTTCTTCGGGGAGGTTTTCGTCAGTTAGGCTTTTCTACCAGGTGTTTGCCGGATCCTACCGACTGCGCCAATTTTATATCACTCAAAAGTTAAATTCACTTTTTAAAAAATATTTATTTTCACTTTTACAACAATTGATTATTTAATATTGGTTACACTTTAAGAATAATTATTTATATAATGTTAGATACGTTCAGTACAATAATAAAATGATAACTGAGCTGCGGTGTCAGTGTTGGTTATATTTATAACATAATATTGTTAACGCGGCATAGGCATTCTCAGAATTAATGCTATGCCAGCGTTTCACATGAGTTTGTTTTGTCGAGGAAGCTGTTATCGTTAATATATCACATATCCAGATAAGGATATCGAATTACTTTATAATATACGGAACGATATATCTCTTATAAGGTATACGTGATTTTAGTATATAACATATATGTATATATATATATATATATATATATATATACAAAAAAATAACGGGTAGTCGTGACTGACTAGTTAAGGCATAAAACTAGAAACTGACTGCAACCCCAAAATTTCTAGTTTTATATATATATATATATATATATATATATATATATATATATATATATATATATATATATATATATATATATATATATATATATATATATATATATATATATATATATATATATATATATATATATATATATATATATATATATATATATATATATATATATATATATATATATATATATATATATATATATATATATATATATATATATATATATATATATATATATATGTATATATATATAGACTGTTTATTAAGTCTGATGTCACTTTTATGGAAATTATACGGTCTTTAACACCTTTTTTTAAAATTAAAAGATAAGGACGATATTTTGGTGATGTCCAATGTAGTGTATTGCATACCATGTGATAATGTTGGCCGATTTAGAAGGAAAGTTAAAGACCGTATAACTTCCAACAAACGTGACATCAGACTTAATAAATAGTCTTGCACTTTAGCCAATTACGCATTATTACATAATCATAATTTTAATTATAATGACATTCAAATATTAGATTTTGAAATCAACTATCACAAACGTAGTTTTTGAAAATGTGTCACATTTTCAAAGAACCAAATACTATTAATGCCAGAAAGGATATTGACAACTTAAGCATAATTTACCTATACTTACTACATTTCAACCATAATGTCCACATTGATGAAAATACCCTGTATAGTATGGAATAATAATTAATGTCCCTAAATATAAGACATCTAGTTGTTGGCATCTACTCTCATTGTTCATTTGTTTCACTCTAACAAGTTTTTATATCCAAATTCTTTTAAGTTGTTTTTTTTTGCTTCATAAAATACACATGATGTCTGTTATAATTCTAAGACTAAGAATTTAAATGAATATGGATCCGTAGCCATACATTCATAATGTTGTTATTTTTACACAGTAGTGGTTGTACATTATCAACAGATAATTATTAGTGTTTTTTTCTACAATTCATCAAGAATTTGTAGTTTTTCAATGAAGATAACTTTAACGTTAACCTCACTTTCGTAAGTACTTTTTACTTTTTACATAACTTAGTTTAATTAATTCTAATTTAGTGTAGAGTTCCTGATGAAGAAACAATAAAGGTTTCGAAAGCTTGAGCAGAAAAAAGAGTTTTTTTTTTTATTATCTGTCACATGACTGCAATCTCGTTTAAAAATTAAAAATATTTGTTTTTAACATAGACAATCGTCTAATTTCCCTCTCTGTAACTTTGGAAATCATAATGGCATTCATGACATCTAACCTAACCTAAATAAGCCCATTCTTTTTGTACATTTCAAAAAATCTGACATATTATTGCTTTGTATTCATTAATTTATGTTTTCGTTTTTTGTATTGTAACTAGAGGAAATCATTTAATTTTCCTTTTTGGTGAGTTAATATTTTTTTGCTTCTAATACTGAGGACACTGTTATTGAATTCAATGTAGTTCTTGCTCCTAAAGTGAGTAGTTGTTTTAATAGTTCCTATGATAAAATATATTGTAACTGTTGTTTTTGATACACTATATACCATAACTTTTATACTAGCACATTCGCATAACAATGTCAGTATAAAATATAAAAATCTATAAGTATTTATTGTTAATATTATGTTAGGTTTAAAATAATGCTTTTGTAATACCCAGTAATTGTATTATTATTTTTTTTCTAGAAATGCATAAATACGAAGCAATTATGCCAAATTTTTTTTGAAGTGTACGAAACGGATTGACTTATTTAGGTTAGGTTAGATGTCATTATGACTTCCGAAATTACACCAATTAATCTAAATATTGTCTATTAATTTAAAGTGTCAAAATAAATTTGACAAATATTCATATTTTGAATTATCTAATTTAAATAATTTTATAAATAATTTATACGCGGTCTAGCCCCCTGAATAGTTCAGAAGAATGAAAGTAGATATATATCGGACTAGGGGTTTTCATTTTTTATACTGTAACTGGAGGAAATCATTTCTTGAGTGTGAAAATGTTCCTTTTTGGTGAGTTAATATCTTTTTGCTTCTAATACTGAGAACACTGTTATTTAATTCAATGCAGCTCTTGTTCCTAGACTGAGTAGTTGTTTTAATAGTTTCTATGATAAAATATAGGAACTGATGTTTTGATACATTATGTGCCTAAAAATTTTATACTAGCACATTCATATAAGAATGTCAGTATAAAATATAAAAATCTGTAGGCATTTATTATTGTTATCATGTTAGGTTTGAAAGAATGCATTTGTAATACCCAATAATTATTTAATTTTTTTTTCTAGAAATGCATAAATACCAAGCAATAATATGTCAGATTTTTTGAAAATGTAAATTAAATTGTAATTCTTTCTCTCTTTTGGTGATTTGATAAACCAAAACTTAAGGAAACAAACTGATTTTTATACATTCCTAATCGAAATTTTTGTTCAGGGCATTGTGAAACGGGTTTCAGCACAAACAACTTTTTTATACTTTTTTTTGTTCAGTTGTAATATACATCTTTGACTTCACCAAACAAGTATCATTATAAACATAAAACTCAGGCGAACAGTATTCAGTGGAGATAAGTAAAGCGCCTGGCGCGAGCAATTTTAATTTTTTGTCTTATTTGCATTAAACTGCCGTTAAAAACAAAAGGGGGAATTTTTTCTATTCGAATTCCGGCCGATCTCTTGATTTTCATTCTATGAGTCTGACTCAAACTATAACTTCTGCGTTGGTCAATTTCAGTGGGTAGTTTTGGCATGCTTTCGGCAGAAATTTACAAAAAAATATAGCATGTTTTCAAAGAAATTTAAAAATTTATTAAATTTAATTCAGTTATTCGAATACAATGTGATTTCTGGCGAAATTCCCATGTTCAAAAAGCACCTAAGCGAAATGTCATTTCAAGGTATAGTCGAGTCAACGAAGGTTTTTACATCCTCAAGAACAGAACATTTTTAAGTGTTTGTTTTTATATATTATTTGATATCAGAAACATTTTAGTGGGGGGACATAAATATTTATATTGTTTAAACAATAATCATGCTATTTTTGGAAAAATTTCTAATAAAGATTTTATTTTTACAACATAAAAATGCGGTCAAATGAGAGTTGAGAAATATGTATGCGTTATATATATATATATATATATATATATATATATATATATATATATATATATATATATATATATATATATATATATATATATATATATATATATATATATATATATATATATATATATATATGTATATATATATTGTATATATATATGTATATATATATATATATATATATATATATATATATATGTATATATATATATATATGTATATATGTTATTAAATATGATTTGAAGGAAACAACTACTCAGCGGGCAAATACCCCGACCTGCATTGAATTACACCTTCAAATCATGATAGATGGAAAGCCAATATCGTCGCCAAGTCGCTATCCGCCACAGAGACATCTAGGATGTCGGTCGGATAGTAGCATTCAGACCATATGAGAAGTTTCATACCTCTCACCACTATTCATATGTATATATATATATATATATATATATATATATATATATATATATATATATATATATATATATATATATATACGGTGTTTGAAAAAAGTTTATTTAGAGTGCCTGTTTGTGTATGTGCATAAAGGATAAAAGTAGCAGTTATGCATTGGAGAGAAATGGAATTATGTCAATGTTGCCTCATTGTACGTTGTCTTTGTGAAGTAAAGAGGGCACGCCCTATCATATCCCTTCTTTGCACACAAAGTTTATTCTACAGGTATTAGGTGTTTAGGAAAATTCTAGCGATTTGCAAATATATTCATTATCTAAAACTAATAAGAAAAACAAGAACAGAGACAGTGAATTGACCATTCGGGGTAAATTCTCCTAAAGCCCCCCAGGAATCAGGAAGTTGTGAGCACGACCATTGGTATGCGTAATTAGTAGCGGGACAAGTACTGCCAATAAATTATTCATCTTTAGGTCATGCGTTGCGATGGCGCGACCTTCATCAGAGCAGGTAGCCGATAACACTGTTGGTAATGTTTTGGTTAGTAAATTTCAAAATGTTGTGGGGTATAGTTGTTATTTCTATAAATAACTACGTATTCCTGTTTATTTCAAGAATTTCTAGTTATTTGGTGCATAATTGTTTTTAAAATGCATCAAAAAACTCAGTGGCAATTCTTTGATTAATTTTTGGCCATTTGGCGCGAGAGTAAACTGGCATTCTGCTATTAAATAAAAATAAATTAACAAATGTTCTAACGAAAATAAAATAAAAAATAAAAATAAAAGAAATATATTTAAAAGGACGTATTAAAAATGAAACAAAACATTTTTTTTCTAAATGTTATTTTATAAGGGGCTCAAAAAATGTCGCCCTGTTGCACCTGGCAATATCCTAATCGGTGATAAAATTCGTTCCTGACATTTAGAAGCATGTCAGGAGTCACACTCTGTAGTGTGGCAACAATGTTAGCACGTAACTCTTGCAAGTCACGCACTCGCTCGTATCAATATCATCAGCGAATAAAATATTTTTTTGATGAAATTTTAGTTTTCATTAGCCTTTTCCATCATGGTTTTACAAAAATCCATTCGTTTCGTACGGTTTTCAGGTAAAATTTCTTGGGTATTCATAATTTTGTAGCAGTGGTACTTATTTCTTTTCAGAATATTCCGCAATATTCGCTCTTGTACACCAACTTCTTGCGAGATTTGTCTACTCGAACAAGGTGCATTTACCTCGGCGAAACTACAGACATCAGTTTCCCGCCTTTCCCGATATTCCCTTAAATAAAAAGACTCGTCTTCATCATTTAAATGACTACATTTTCTGCAATTTGAACCGTCGGGGCAGGACGGTTTTCAAATTTCAAACTATTCATAATTGTGGGTAAGTTTTTTATATAAATTAGTACTTCATTTTCATTAAATAAATTATTTCAGTATTTCACCTGGTAAGGTTAACAATAAACATACTGAATTACGGAAAGTTGAATGGAAGTCCAGAAGAAAGCTATATTCTGCCACAAAAACTATAAAGAATCTGAAAATGCAAAATAACTACTTTGAGGACAGTTATGCATGAATATTATTTAATCACCGATAATAAAATATTAAACGTTTTATTAATTTTATAGTGTTTAAAACTATATTTTTTACTAGAGTAATTTTAACGTACTTTTGGCATGTATACAATATTTCAGTGTAGGTATCATTTTTTATTTCCTTATTTACTCAGTACTTCTAAATTTATTGGAGAATAAAATAAAATATATTTTGAGTTCAGCTTTGTTTTAAATTATTTATTATAATAGCAGTTTATGTAACAAATCCATAATATAAGTCTTTATTGAACAAGCCAAGTTTATGTCTGAGTGAGCGTACTGAGAAGATGAACTCAATAAAGCCTTATTATGGAGGAGTTGCAGATAAAGCTTTATGTTTAACTGCTAAAATTGGCTCATTAAGGAAAAAATTCATTTTATAAATTTTGTATCTATTCTATGAGAAACAAGTGAAGTGTGCTTTGTACCGTTTATGACATAGTTTTGCGGCGATAAAGTATCTTTTTATAATATTAGCAAAATAAAGTTATTTTATTCTTCTAGTACACTATAAAGAGGTACTTTATGGCCGCAAAACTATGTCATAAACAGTTCTTTATAACGTAGTCGTACATAAAATATCTTGTTGAATTTATGAAATCCTATGATTTTATGAATTAAACATGATAAGTTATAAATTTTACTTCAGCTGTTTGTGAATCCGTCTAAAATATTGACGATATCTTGCTGAAAATTGAAGCCCTTGGTGCAAAAAAGGGTGTTAACTCAATATTTGCAGTTTTAGGAAATTTAGAGTTAACACGGTTTTGCATGAATGAAACACAAGTTATAGACAGATGACACCTTTTTGATATCTTATACTGACGTAATGAGAGCCATCTAAAATGCTAAAAACTTTACTACCAGACGGATACTGACTTTACACCTTCTTGCATGCACAAATTGCAAATTTGCTAATTAGTGAGTTAACACCTTTTTTGCACCAAGGGCTTCAATTGAAAAGAGTTTCGTGGAAGTCTGAATTCATATAAATGTTCAACCAAAAGTCCCTAAAAACTGATGGCAGCCATGGCCATGGGTCAAAATGGCAGCTTTCGATATTAGCCAAAATTATTTAGTCTGCGCATATGATAAGCATTCTCCAAGTGCGTCGTTCTCTTTGTGCTTTTATTTCAGTTTTGCGATATTTTATCAGTGCGTAAAAATACATTTTGTTATTAAAATAGTTCTTGTAAAAGCTTGGATATTGTTTACAAATAAAGTTGAGTAATTGTTTTTATTTAGTGAATGAACCGTGTTATGTTAATTTGAACTCATTTTTTTATCTTAATTCATACGAACATGCTTGATGATGTGTGTGTGATGTGATAAAAATCGCCTGCAGTCTGTGAAATGCGTGAAATGTGAATTGTGAATTGGTTGCTAATATAGTGTACGTAAAAGATAGGTTAGTGTAACTCGCCCATTAACCTATCAGGTCAATGAATCGGCCAACCATAGTTCAATGACTGTTACAAAACAATTTATTTATTAATAAATTACGGGATTACTTCGAATTTTTATAATCGCATGATAAGTAACTACTTCTTAAAAGATAATAATCCTTTTATAAACTTTGAAAAAACGAAATTAAAATTGTCGGTAGCATTTTATAAGTTTACTGTTCATCGGAAAATTTGGTTTTAATTGTATGTTCCATACCAAACACTTGAAAGAAATGTTAATTGATGCAAGAAAAAGGCAAAAATGTACATTTCTTACATTAAAGGATTTTTAAAACGTTTTAAAATTATTTCAAATGGAGCAATTAATCGCTTAGGTAGGTAATGATTTCATCCAAAATTATTACAAATTCGGGAACGAGCGTACTGCAAGGTGATAAATTGCATAAAAAATGCGGCAACGCGGCTTCAAGCCAATACACCATTTCAGATAAAATGACAAATGTTTCTAGTAATATTCCAAAATAGTTTCATCGTATTTTTTTTGAAAATCGATAACTCAATTTTACATGGGAATTAAGAGAAAAAATGGATCAGTGTGTTTCTATAGATGTCAAGAATCGGTGGTTTAAATATAACTAAACACTTAAGACTCACCCTGTATATACAATTTAAAAATAATATGCAAGACGAAATTCATGAAAAACTTAATGAAGAGTTTCTGGTTGGATTAATGATGAATCTAATTTCATTCCTAATATGTCTTTTAATTCATCAGTATTATTAGGTCTATTCAGATGACCTTGTATTTGAAGTATCCTCATAAGAGGTATCTAGAGTGGTTAAATCAGGAGATCTGGTTGGCCATTCTGTTTGTCCCCATCTACGAGTCCATCTGTTGGAAAAAATATTATTTAATTAAGCTCACGCGGTTCGCGAATATTGTGGTGGTGCATTGATATCATAGAGAGCTGTCTGAATTGTCTGGATCTTCGTTCATTGGATATAATGTTGCAAGCACGAGTATTAAATTTTCCAGCAATTCCAGATTCTTTGTCCCTTCGATAAAAAATTAAATTTTACTATCTAAAATTCCTTTCATCATCCAATGTCGATTTTCTGGTGCCCACTAGCGACAATTATGCCTATTCAGAATGCCATTTATACAATAAGTGATCTGATCCATGAATACTACCCTTCTCGAGAATAATTGTGGATCGTTGTTGCATCGATCAATCATCATTTAGCAGAAATCAATTCTGCTGGTGAACTAATTGTACTGAGTATGGATGTCATGTTCTTTTTTAAACATTTCAAAAATGAGGTCTGACTAATTTTCATCTGTGACGAAACTTCTCAACTGAGTTTGTGAGAATTTTCCTGCAACGTCAGTAGAACTTCTCCAGGTGTAGAACAATGTCTTACACAAACGTCTCTCACATAACCAAAATCTCTGAATTTTCGATCTTGCTTATAGTTGACTACATAATAGATAGTAGATCTTATTAAGACATAGTGAGTAATAAGTGTATCCCCAATGGACAAAAGCACCGACCTGTGTTGAATTAAACCTGCAAGTCTTGTTTGGTAGCTAAGATCATTTGTCAATTCCTCACTAGACATAGACCGGTTTCGAACTTGTTTTGTTCTCGTCAGTATGCCACAAGTAATGGAAAAAACAAATAATAATAGCAAACCAGGCTAGCCTAAAGCAGTCTAAGCAAGACAGCCATAATAGACGGAGAGCTGGCTACATAAAAAAGCAAGGTATAAGGTACATGAAATATGAATAGCTAGAGAGGTTCCATTAGCGCTCCCGAACACCGAGTGGCCAGTCTGCCAGCGCGATTAGGAAGATTAAGGCGGGGGCGGACGGTCAAAGATGATAAATTTTACAATGAAAAAAAATGATAATGCTCATGGATAAAAATTATTGGGAAGTGAAGTATTTGTTGCTACGAAATGCGTAAAATTATTGGCAGACGATTTCGTGGAAGATAAATGGCCGGCAGACTTCAACAAAGCGGCGTTATCTTTAGTGAGAAAAAAATGATAAGCCTCATGATTAAACATATTTGAGAATGATTGTTAAACTGTTGAGGAAGCTATGTTGTCAATGGCAGACGAAAAAATGGAAGACAACATCGGGGCAGACTGTAATGAAGAGCGCGGTCTCGATCGCGCTTAACGAGTTAGTTCCGTGCGATGCATTATAACGATTTATTATTTTGTTAATTATATTATGAGGACAATAAGTTAACAATTCCTGTATTATACAAGTGCTAAAAGATATGTTTACCATTAAAATAATTTTTTTATTAACAAATAATACAAATAAATTGTAGACTTATTCTATTTCGCTGTTTGTGTTGGATTCATCGTACTGCATATCTTGTGTAGCTCCGACACACACAGACGTTTGTTTGATAGACGGCTTTTATCTAATGCATACTATGAAAGATGTACCAAAAACGTTTGGACATATATCTGGAAAAATACTGCAGATGGTGACAGCAAATAATAAAGCTCGAGAAATATACGTAATTTTTTGATAGATATTACACACCGTCCATTAAAGATTACGAAAGATCTCACCGAGGCGGTAACTGTGATGAGCGTATGTACGTGATTTCTGCACCTGATCAAACAAGACCCGCAGATTTTGTCAAAGATCTTAGAAATAGCAATTTCAAGGAAGCTCTTGTGCGTTTTTTAATTGTACATTGGCAGAGTAGTAAATAATACCATTGTTTGAAAATAAAAAAGTCTTACTGAACTTCGATAAATGTTACGAATATAAAGTTCACAATGACACTGTTTTATTTTCGATAAATGATATCTACACACTAGAAGCTCATGAAGAAGCTGATACGAAAATAGTTTTTCACGCGTGCAATATTCCGGAGGAAGCTAACATTATAATAAAATGTTTCGACACGGACATACTTATTATAATGCTAGTCAACATGGATAAGCTAAAAAAAGAATAGTAAAGTTTGGATTCAAACGGTTATTTTAAGCAAACAGCGTATAATTGACTTGTCAGCACTTTATGATAGACACGGAGAATTATTTTGTAAATCTTTATCAGGGTTTCATGCATTCACTGGATGTGATTTCAATCCAGGTTTTTTTAGAAAAGGAAAACAGCATCCTTTGAAATTATTACTGTTAAGCGAACAATTTCAACGCGCATTTGCTGAATTAAGCAATGAAGATTGTGATAGACTTACTGTATTTCGAAATATTGAAAAATTTGTTTGTTCACTTTATACGATGAAATCACTTGATTCCGTAGATAATGCTCGTTTTGCGTTTTAAAAAAAAGTCAATAACGTCAACGAACCATTTCAAAAAAAAAACCTACAAAATTTTGATGCTTCATCGATACCTACTTGTGCAGATGAATTAAGACCACAATTCTTAAGATCCATGTATATCGCCAGATTGTGGAGCCACGCTCACAAGAAAATTCCGACTAATTTGGTACCAGAAGACTGCGGATGGGTAATAGTCGACTCCAAATACCAGTTCCAATAATGGTTCGATGGACCTCAGATACCATCTAGCGTTAAAGACGTTATTAACGATCAAGAACAGCCTGAACGTACAAATATTTCCACACGCTTTCGTTCTTATATTTGTTAATAGCCATTTTCAATTTTTAATTTTGTTTTTCAACAGATGTTAACGAAATCCAATCTGAGGATGACATCGATTGCGAAAGCGAAGATATGCAGTACGATGAATCCGACACAAATAGCGAAATAGAATAAGTCTACAATTTATTTGTATTATTTGTTAATAAAAAAATTATTTTAATGGTAAACATATCTTTTAGCACTTGTATAATATAGGAATTGTTAACTTATTGTCTTCATAATATAATTAACAAAATAATAAATCGTTATAATGCATCGTACGGAACTAACTCGTTAAGCGCGATCGAGACCGCGCTCTTCTATACAGTCTGCCCCGATGTTGTCTTCCATTGTTTCGTCTGCCATTGACAACATAGCTTCCTCAACAGTTTAACAATCATTCTCAAAAATTTTTAATCATGAGGCTTATCATTTTTTTCTCACTAAAGATAACGCCGCTTTGTTGAAGTCTGCTGGCCATTTCTCTTCCACGAAATCGTCTGCCAATAATAATCCGCGTTTCGTAGCAACAAATACTTCACTTCCCAATAATTTTTATCCATGAGCATTATCATTTTTTTCACTGTAAAATTTGTCATCTTTGACCGTCCGCCCCCGCCTTAATCTTCCTAATCGCGCTGGCAGACTGGCCACTGGGTGTTCGGGAGCGCTAATGGAACCTCTCTAGCTTTTCACATTTCATGTACCTTATACCTTGCTTTTTTATGTAGTCAGCTCTTAGACTATAATGAGTTTATCTTGCTAGGCAACACCACTTTTTCAATGGACTCTTGGTATTGCCGTGAAGCAATCGTTTCTAGATAAATTGACAGAATTGTAACAAAAATTCAATCACTATTATTAATGATTAGTGATATTACTACTAAAATTTACGACAACAACCATAACGCATAAACTGACATTTAAATATCGGTTTGCGTGTTGTTAAGTAAATAAAAAAAGAACAGAGAATAAGATAAGCGACGAAAAGGAAGAATTTACAAAAAGATCTCTAGAACCACGGTATGACTGTGATTTATTTAACAATTAAAACTAATTCAGTGTTAATAAATGTTGCAAATGAGGGTTTCCTCGAAAATATTATTAGGTATGTAATATACTATAATTACTACTGCTTCACACGTAAAAAAGTGTGCTATTTTGAAATACAGTAGCAAAATTACTGTATTCCTTTCACCGAATGTGCCGCTCAGAAGTGTTCAAGGGTTTCTAATGACTGATCCTTTGACAAATGACATGCAACTTCAGTACAGCTCTGTTTACCTTCCCTCTTCCCCTTTTGCGCCACCTGTCATAACTTTTACGTTTTTGTCACTCGTTTTGTAAAGATTTTATATGGATTTATTCCAACCTTTATGTGCGCACTCTACTGGTTGAGCAGAAACAAAACTGTACGTTTTGTTCCTTTTTTGCCAAATTTTTATTTCTCAGCCGATTTTAACGAACTTTATGATTAGCTCATTAAATAGGTTACAATGACCAAATGTCAAGATGGTCGAAATATTAATATTCAAGATAGCGGATGCAATTGAAAATGTGCTCGTTATTTTACTTAAAAGTTGTCAAAATGACAGAACTAGTAACAAGTTTCGAAAGAATGAGCTTTCCTCTATATTTTAAGACTACGGTGAGTTAAATCGGTTCATTAATTTTGAAGATACAGCTAATTCAAAAAAAGCCTACTTGTCATTTTTAAATCTGGAACAAAAAATAACTAACGTAGGTAGGTTAATCCCATATGAGTAATTATTCATGATAAAGCAAACAGAAAAATTCTCATAAAATTCCTTTTTATTAATGTGACCGGTTTCGTGAACAAGTAAATTACTTCACATCTTCAAAATTCCTGTGTCTGAAGATGTGAAGTAATTTACTTGTTCACGAAACAGGTCACACTAATAAAAAGGAATTTTATGAGAATTTTTCTGTTTGCTTTATCATAAAAAATAACTAACTTCAATATTTTGCCTACCATTTTTTTTATTTCTCAACCGATTTTAATAAACTTGGTCTTGTTACGTAAGCAATAGAATTGACTCAAAGTTATTGTGAACAAATTATCGAAATGTCAAAATACAGGACCCATTTTCTAATAGTACTTCTATGCCTATACAACTTGTTATAGAAGATGGGGCATTGTGCGTCCAACTTGCTAGAAACTTAATTTAAAACATAAGTAAACTAGACAAAAAAAGTCTATAACCGGAAATTGTTTTCGAATATACGAGCCAAGATGATTCTACAGGGTCAATTAAAATTTTTTTTAAATGGAATGCTATGTATATCTGAACATTTTTTGAAACCTTTTTTGTGGGCTCCTTCCATTCCTATATTATTATTGACTCTCTCCTAACCACTGGGATGTAATGATTTTCTTTGTTGAAATTATGCCATTTAGACGTGTATATTAAAAAAATCGGTACAATCACAATTATCGATTTTAAGAAAAAATATGTTAGTACTAATTATGAGACATCTGTGTGATGATACTCAGCAATTTTTCCTTCCTAAAAGTATACATAGTGGCCAAGAATAACTTTTAAATTTATAACTATTTGAACTGAATTTTCTCAATTTTTTCGAATGGGACACCCTGTATATTTTTGGACGATGTGATGTAGAATTGAAAAACGAACATTTTTTGTACGTACATCTCTATGGCTATTTGTAACCATTTATTGAACAATAACTGCAATATTCGTGCCAATTTATATATTTGAAATTTTGAATGCTATTTTATAAAAATAGCTAAATATAAAAATTCCTGCAGACTAATACTACGATATGAACATTTTAAGAAAATTCCAAAAAGTCAAATAGCCTATTGCCGTAACTCTTCTCCTCCAGCGGTGTATGATTCGCGCTATTAAATTTGAGGCATATCTATTGTCATTGAGTTCATTAATTAAAATCGGCTGAGAAACAATAATTTGGTAAAGGAAAATAAAAGGTACGGTTCATATTTATTATATTATAATTTATTATAATATAAGAAAATGAATTAATGGAACTGAGGTTTGACCTTAAGTTGATTTTAAATGGTGGCGTCCCATTAATGAAGTATTGTCTGTGAACAACACATTGTAGATAAATTTTCTCTCAAAAGAAATCCTTATCAAACTACATTTTTACTCATTCTGTTTAAAATATATGATCGTAAAAATATTTTTGTGAAATTTTCGTTCAGCTTAAAATTATAGTCGCTGGGGAATAATTTTTAAAAGCGCTGGTAAACAAGCCCTTTTATCTAAATTTTATGAACATTTTACGTTATGCTGTTACGCAATAGGAATAAATGAATTTATAGCCCACAAATTACCATATTTTAATATGCATTACATTTGTCGCATTAGTATTATCATACGATGGTAGAAGGATTCATTGTGGCAATAATAAAAACAAAACGTAAATTATTACGTGAAAGATGCAATTTAAGTGCTACATACTACAGGATATGTATTTTAAAATTATTATTTAATTACTATACTCTAGGTTTAGCCACGATAAGTTTTATACATAGAAAATATCCCCACATATTAATACAAGCTTTCGGTATGGGTTTACTTTTATATTCTCTGTGTTTGCAGAATCTATAATAAAATGTTTTGAAATATTTTGTACAATTAAGGCGAAATATCCAACTTAAATAAAAAATATATTTTTCTCAATATTTAAATACTAAAAATATAAAACGATAAATACATTGAGAATAAAAATATGAGTTAATGTTCCATTTTACGTAATAGGCTACTCAGAAGAAAATGTTACATATGAATCTTATGCAAAGTACAAAATGGAAACTTGAACAATGTATATAACATGATATGTGAGACGTAAAATAGGTCATTGAAAATTAATTCACCTAGTACGAACTAGAGCAGGTCTGTTGGTGAAGATATTACTCGTTTAGTAAATATATGATAAATGTCATTTTCATGTATGCATAATGCAGCTGTATATATATATATATATATATATATATATATATATATATATATATATATATATATATATATATATATATATATATATATATATATATATATATATATGTATATATATGTATATATATGTATATATATATATATATATATATATATATATATATATATATATATATATATATATATATATATATATATATATATATATATTGTTACAATATCGACTTATCTAGGTATATAATTGAGTAAAAATAAAATATAATAACATAAATCAGGCGACTTATAATAAAATAACAGTTGGAATTATTAATAAGTAAAAATATACTATTATAAAATGAATTTTGGAAAGAAACAGAGTTAATAAGCCATATGCAGAGACAATTTATAGATTGGAAGATATTATTGTGCATTATATGAGTAATAAATGATTTTGAAAACAGTAAAATATGATTTTCTTGAATGTTGCGGGCAGATGAATGAATACTACCCGTATTGTGATAAAAGCAAACATAAAATTTCAATATATGGTTAGAATAGGTTGACATAAATGTTTATATGATAAAAATTTGTTAATTGACATGGACGATGGATAAAACTGGTGTCGTAGTGTAGATTTCAGCCAGCAACTCAGTTGAACCCAAATAGACAGTTTCGATGCGATGTTGAGTGAGGATTTGTAGTTATAAAAGCACCAAAGATAGTCAGAAAGCTGAAAAATTATCAATTATTAGATGTAAAATAGGTGAAGTTTAGGCTATGGGAGATAGGACATGGACAGTGGTTATGTAAAATAGGTAAAATTTAATTAAAAGTGAGAAGTTAATATGAAACACACATCGTTTCATGGTGAAAATAAACTATATAGTTTTAAATTGTAATAGACTTACCAAAGTATAAGTATTGTGTTGTGTACAATCTATTAGAGTACGGTAGATAAGGAACTGCAAAAGTGGTGTTTATGAACCGCAGACAGGCCTGGAAATGCTTGCTGAGGTGAAATTCTTCAGTCATTAATCTGAAAAGTATATAAAGTATGAACATTTTGTTAAATTAGGTCTAAAAGTATAAGTTATATAGAGAACATTGAGATTATTAGGTAGTAATGGCAAGAACATTAAACAGTGCTACGTTTTATAAATTAATGTCTTGTTTTGCAACAAAAATGAGGTGTATAGTAAGAAAAGGTGAAAGACTTACCTAGTCATGGGTTATCACATAGATTGGAACAGGTAAATAGTGTCCAGCCATCAAATTAGGTGGAAGGTGAATGTTCAGGTAATGATGAGATATAAAACCACTCATAGCTTCTGTAATTTTGTGTAAACCTAAGACTTTTAACAGCCTGGTGCAAAGACAATATCCCATAGACATTTTACAAATGAATTTAGGGCAGCAGAATGTGTATTTAATTAGCTAGACATCAATGTTGGTGAAGGTACATGATCTACGAATAAAACATGTCATATTAGAATAAAATTGTATTAGTATAAGCTAAAATGTATTAGGATAATTAAGGTAGGGTTTGAAATGGTGTTATTTGTTAAAATAGATAGGTTCTGAGTTGAATATTAAACATTATTTTTATATTTATGGGTGTAAATTAAGTTAGGTTAGGAGTGTAGAAAATGTTGTTAAAACCCAGAGTATTGTATGTTAAAAGATGGGGAAAATTTTATTATAAATGAATATCAAAATAGTTTTTCATAATGTTTATTAATAGCTACAGGAACATAGAAAATCCAAAATTGATAAAATTTAATAAAAAACATAGTAGGCTAAAAGTTGAATTTTGACAAGAAAATTAGAAATCAAGTCATATAATTGGACAATTTCGAGCGGAGAAACAGTTTTTGATGGTGCTCCGGAGGATGTACTACTTTCTTTTGTTAAAAACTCCTAACCTCAAAATTTGAAGCATGGCTTGCTAGATGTTAAAGTTTGGAAGTAAAGTTTTGTGAGGTTAGAAATGGAAAATAATTAAGTTAAAAGAAAAATCATCTTGTTCCATGTTCCTGGAAGTTATTTATAGTGTGCAAAGTTCCAGATCAAAGAGTAAATAATTGTCATGTAATGTTTTAAAGAATGTAAACTTACCTGTAAGTAATTTAAGTAATCCAAGTAGTGTCACAGAGTCAACAACGTAAAGTGCAAGTAAATATGCCACATTGGTATAAAAAGTGAAATAGTTCTTTTAAAAAGCAAAGTGTTCGGTTTAGTGCATCGATAGAGTCACCATTTATATCAAAACAACAAATTAGTTCCAGTCCAGTCAGATGACAGCATAAAAAGCCACGCAGCGACATCCACGAGAACCAAGGAGGAATGCGCTATACAGGGTGTTCTCATTTTAAATTCAAGTAAGGTTGGTGAAATGTACCAATAATAATAATAAAATTTCATGTCTTTGTAAATTTCATAATTGTATTTATCTGTTTATGTAATTGTTTATTTGTGTGCAAATTATATCCTTGCTTTGGGTAGAAAATTGGCTTTCATTCATTTGCCAGCACTAGGTGAGAATTTCATATTATGAACAAAAGTGACCAGAACCAGGTGAACCCAACTTGAGAGAGTTTCATGAGCTAGCCGAGGATATTATTTGTTATAAACTACAAAATATATAAATAATAAATTAAACAAGAAAGTAAGTAAAAGTTGCAATTTTTCAATTTCATATTTTTATTTTGTTTGCAAATTAATAAAACCCAATAGTTTATAATATATATATATATATATATATATATATATATATATATATATATATATATATATATATATATATATATATATATATATATATATATGGGGTTATCATAAAGTAAGGGTCTATTTTAAATTCTTATATAGTTTTAAGAAATTATGCTAGTAGCAGAAAGTAAACAGAATCTAGTTGCCTTAATAATTGGATTTTAGTGTATCTATGGAAAACAAAAGAATTGTCGTGACAACTATTGATACAAGTGTCAAACGAAATAATCGTAATTTAGAGAATTGTTCTCAAAATAAAACTCGTGTAACGTAAATTGTCATAATTTCAATATGGATCTGCAAACAAGAATTGATTTAGTGCAATGTTATTATGAAGGCGATAAAAATTACACTACTGGATTACGAAGATTTCGTACAAAAATGGGTTTGAGAGCAGAGCCGTGTAAAATGAAGGCGTATCATAATTTAATTAGCAAATTTGAAAGAACAGGGTCTGTAAAAGACCTTCCGAGGTCAGGAAAACCTAGGATTAGTGATGTCCAAGTTGCAGAAGTTCTTCAGAAAAATCAAAACGTAGCTAATACTAATTCGCTAGCAATCAGTAGTGTGAATGCAATATCAAAACGATTATAAATACGATACACACGGTTTGGAAATTTTTTACGGAAAATCCTAAAAATGTAGTTTTATTAGTCGGTTTGGATAAAATTAGTAAAGAAAACCTCAATTAGTCCTGAGGAAGACAATAAATTTTGTCGAAACGTCGACTAAATGAGAATTTGAGGTTTTCTTTACTAATTTTATCCAAAAACCGACTAATAAAACTACATTAAGAGATTGTGGATACGAAACTCCTTAGGTAATCCTAAAAATGTATCCCTATAAACTGCAACTGCTGTTTGAATTAAAGGACGCAGATTTTGCTCTCAGGTACAATTTTTCATTACACGTATTGGCTCAGATGGAAATTGAACCCGAATAGTTATCCCGTATTTTATGGACAGATGAGGCCCATTTCACTCTTAATGGTGGAATTAATACTCAAAACTGTCGAATATGGTCAACAGAAAATCCACATGAAATCGTTCAGCAAGACCTTCATGACAAAGAAGTCACCGTTTGGTACGGTTTCACAGCTAATTTCATCATGGGTCCATACTTTTTTCGAGGCAATACAGAATGGGGAGGCCGTATCTGTAACTGTTACTGGTGAACGATACCTGCAAATGTTAAGGAATTATGCAATTCCACAGTTGCAAAACGAGTATGAATGAATTGAAAACATACATTTTGCAAATTCATGGCCACCAAGATCGCCTGATATTAACCCAACGGATTACTGGCTGTGGGGTTAGTTAAAAATTTGGTGTTTAGAACACGGCCAACAACGCTGAAGGAATTAAAGGACAGTATTAGAGAGAAAATTCGTATATACATATATATATATATATATATATATATATATATATATATATATATATATATATATATATATATATATATATATATATACATATATATATATATATATATATATATATATATATTTCTCATATGGTCTGATTGCTACTATCCGACCGACATCCTAGATGTCTCTGTGGCGGATAGCTAGTATATAACTAGCAGGTTGGCCACTATCATTTGTCTGTTCCATAACCTATGGCATACTGAAGAGAACAAATAAGTTCGAAATCGATCTATGTCTGGTTAGGAATTAACAAATGATATTGGCTATCGATCTATCATGATTTGAAGGTGTAATTCACTACAGGTCGGGGTATTTGCTCGCTGAGTGGTTGTTTCCTTCAAATCATATTTAATAACATTAGTTTAGTCCACCTGGGCTAGGGGTCGCCGCTCTCGATACTTGCTGTGAAGCAAGTCGCTATCCCGCCACAGAGACATCTAGGATATCGGTCGGATAGTAGCATTCAGACCATATGAGAAGTTTCATACCTCTCACCACTATTCACTTCACCTTGATTAGTATATAACTAGCAGGTTGGCCACTATCATTTGTCTGTTCCATAACCTATGGCATACTGAAGAGAACAAATAAGTTCGAAATCGATCTATGTCTGGTTAGGAATTAACAAATGATATTGGCTATCGATCTATCATGATTTGAAGGTGTAATTCAATGTAGGTCGGGGTATTTGCCCGCTGAGTAGTTGTTTCCTTCAAATCATATTTAAATATATATATATATATATATATATATATATATATATATATATATATATATATATATATATATATATATATATATATATATATATATATATATATATATATATATATATATATATATATATATATATATATATATATATATATATATATATATATAATTGTATATATATATATATGTATGTATGTATATATATATGTATATATATATATATATATATATTATATATATATATATATATATATATATATATATATATATATATATATATATATATATATATATATATATATATATATATATATATATATATATATATATATATATATATATATATATATATATATATATATATATATATATATATATATATATATATATATATATATATATATATATATGTATATATATATATATATGTATATATATATATATATATATATGTATATATATATATATATATATATGTATATATATATATATATATATATATATATATATATATATGTATATATATATATATATATATATATATATATATATATATATATATATATATATATATATATATGTATATATGTATATATATATATATATATATATGTATATATGTATATATATATATATATATATATGTATATATATATATATATATATTAAATTCGTTTTCCAGGTATACTCCCGCGTAGGTGATAGGCCCCGAGAGGGACCGTGGTTGTCTGAACGACGTTTCGGCAGAATCTCATCTGCCATCTTCAGGTTCTAACAGATAACTGCTTACTGCGGCTTCTGGTAACTCGAACTGAAATGACGTTTTCTGGATCTGGCAGTTCTTTATATACTCTACTTATGTTACGCTCTGTTGCTCTCGACACACTCCGGGCGTCATGGTCTGCTGCACCCATCTCCTGATGAGGACATCATAATTTTACCCGCAGACAAAGGAAACGCAACAGTAGTGATGAACAGCGACGATTATCATACAAAAATAGAAAGTCTACTAGGAGACACTGCATATCAGCTTATTACCACAGATCCTACTACTTACCTGGAGAAGACGACAAAAGCCAAAATCAAAGCCAGTCCAATCGACAAAGAGACACAGAACCAGATCATCCCGCGAGAGAAGTCTTCAAGATGTCCCAAATTTTATGGTCTACCAAAGATTCACAAAGAAGGAGCTCCTCTAAGACCAATTGTTAGCTCAATAGGGTCACCCACACAGCAGTTAGCAAGACACTTAGCCAGACAACTACAACCATTTGCCGAGGAAGTTAAATCCTACGTGAAAAATGCAGACCATTTCATTGAGTTATTAAGAAATCAGACCGTCCAAGCGGAACATCTTCTAGTGAGCTTCGATGTCATATCCTTGTTCACCAACGTACCCGTAGAGGAGTCACTCGACATTATCAAGCGAAAATATCATCCAGCAGATCATATTCTTAGGCTAACTCAACATTGCCTAAATAATACCTATTTTACATACAATGAGCAACGCTACAGACAAACCGAAGGAGCCCCGATGGGCTCCCCCTATCTCCAGTTATTGCCAATCTCTTTATGGAGGATTTAGAAACTCGAGCACTACAATCTGCACCATTAAAACCAAGCTTATGGCTAAGGTACGTCGACGACACATTTGTGATTTGGACTCATGGAAGAGAGAATCTCACTAACTTCTTAGAACATCTGAATAGTATTCACGACAAAATTAAGTTCACCATGGAGGTAGAGACTGACAGTCAGCTACCATTTCTCGACGTACTGGTCAAGAAGAAGCAGGACGGAAGTCTAGGCCACACAGTTTATAGAAAAGCCACTCACACTGACAGATACCTAAATGCACAGTCACACCACCATCCAGCACAACTAAACTCAGTAGTCAAGACATTAGTCACACGCTCGCAGAGACTAGCAGATGCAGACAACCTCAAAGAAGAAATGTCAACTCTTCACAAAGCGCTGCGAAAGAATGGGTTCACACAACAAAGAATACAAAAGCTGTCAAAACCATCTCGGCCGAGAAATCAAGAGGACTCCGAACAACCCATAGCAAAAGCCTATCTGCCATACATAAAAGGAACAACGGATAAAATAAGCAAACTTCTACGTAAACATAAAATAGAAACAACTTTTAAAACCGACAAGAAAATCAGCACCATTCTTCGAAATCCAAAGACCAAAATTGCTCTAGAAAGTCAAGGGGTATATGAAATACCTTGCCAAGATTGCAACAAATCATACATAGGACAGACCAACAGAAAAATAAGTGCAAGACGCGAAGAATACATAAACGCTGTTAGAAAAGACGAGAGAACATCATCTTTAGCTCAACATGTCAAAACTACAGGATATAGGATTGATTTCGATAAAAAATATATATATATATATATATATATATATATATATATATATATATATATATATATATATATATATATATATATATTTGTAATTCAGGACACATCTGGTACAAAGTAACTCCAAGTTGACCTTGTTTAGATTAATGATAAGGAACAACCCTAGATAGATCATCACTGATCCACCGTTTGTGAAATCCGTCATTTTATAGTCAAGGATCGCGAAGTATTTTTCGAAATAAGTCACACTAAACATATCCTTGACGGGTAGTACTGTAATAATTAATTTCCTCACCAACTAAGAGGTACAGTACATGGCGCGTTTCTTGTGCTATCCCCAATAGTCTGTTACACCTCAACCACTCGGTAGCCAAATGTTACATCTGGTTACGTTGGTCGTCAAATGTAACCGGGGGAACCCCCGTGGTACCGTGATTTTAGTTTCGCCCTGTATTAGGATGACTCTTAATACAAGAGGAAACCAAATCAGGTATTTATGGAAAAGCCTTCACTTTACCTGTCAATAAGAACTATTCTTATTGACAAGGAAAGCGAAGAAATTTCCTGTGCCTGCGGCTAGCTGATTTTTTTGGGAGGCAAGGGCCGTGCGTTTCTTGTTTCCTTGAGACCTTGGTTCACTATTATTCACTTCAAATAATTCTATCAACGAGTAGTAGGCGAGGATGAATAAGTAATATAAGAAAGTATATGTTTATATTAAGGGCGCCATCTGCAGTTTTATCAGTGATTACTTTTTCATCCCCCCAACTCAGAATCTACAGAATTTCTGTCTAAGGTAGAGACAGAATAAAAAGTTAATTAATAAAATTAAGTATTTATTAAATCAACAGCAACACAAAATGGTAATTTAGAATTACCGACAAATATAATATATACAAAAATTTATTAAGAGTGGGTGAAACTCGTTCACCGAACACAATCTAAAAGAAAATAACTTGCCACACTCCAGCGAAGGCTGACCTGTGATGGAAAGGTGGCGTGAGTCTTGAAGTTAACGTTTTCTCGTCTGGTATGGACACCTAGTTTCTTAATACATAGTCTATATGAAATGAAACGTTACTCAAAATTGTGGAGCTCATATCATGTTGCAGTTACAGATGAATTCTGGTCATCCAAATAAAACATCCACGGAACTAATCCTCTGGATCCAAGAATCGTGACTTTTTAATTTGCCAATGTGCAAATATTAATGTCCAAATGAAATTGGAAGAGTGTGAAATATAAATTCACAAAAGAAATTCCTGATGAATTTACCATTAATGATGAATATTAAAGTTCCTGATTAATACTAAAATTCCAGATGAATTTTATTAACGATGAATAATTTAGGAATTTTATTCAAAATTTTAGCGATGAGATATTAGTTTTAACAGATTAATATTAGCATTTAATAATATCAGATTTTTAAGAGATTTAATTAGCATTTAATTAGCCTTTAATTAGCCTAATAAATTTTAGCCGGCTTCAGACTATGTATTTAAGAAAGGAATAAATAGAAACATATTATTAGAACATGTGTCACATCTTCACAAAAAATTAGAAAAATTAATTATTAACTTTTCCTTAAAAATATACATCTTGAAGAGAACTTGCAAGAAAAAATAAATCATTTAAAACTATTAGTATTACCTGATGGTTGTTCACAACACTAGTAAATTAAGATAACATTTCAAAAGTTGATTGATGTTATCGATTGTCTGCCAAGAGGTGTTGCCGGTGCAAAGTTGATTATTAAAATGGCTTATCTTCCTGTCTCTATCAAGGAGGTAAACTAGTTTGATATAAAAAATCAAACTTTATAAAATAAGATATGAAAGTAACTAAAATAAATTCATAATATATCACAAATAATATTTAATGATTAAAATCTACTATAAGAATAGTCTAATGGTACTACATAACACATGTATTACACAATGATATTTAAATTAATTATTTCCTAAAAGTAAATCGTAACGCCATCTATGAGCGGTATAAGTTGTCTCCCTATTGGTAGACAACTGGGAAGTTTATGAGACAGAAAACTTTAACAATAGTAGCTGAAGGTCAAACCAACCAAAGGCAGTCGCAACCCTTCTGAAAGGAAAACTATAAACAGCTGTTCCCAACTTTAATTAATATCGACGTAAATATTGAATATTTATCTAAGGTAATAAATGATTGCATATTTTATGTGACACATATTTCTAATAATATTTTCTTTCAGTATGAAAGCGTTAACTTTGGGGACTGTTATTACAACAAAAGTACTTAAATAATAAACAACAATATTGGATATGTAAATGTGTACAAGATAATTTTAACTTAGATGGTAAACATAATAATACCTTAATAAATATGAGATCGACCAAAGGCTAAACAGAAATTCTTCACCTACTAAAAATACTCTATTATAAACAATTGGGAACCAGATAGATATTTGGAGGTTAGTGTTTAATTATTATTATATTCCGGACAGTGACGTTTTTGAACGGAACAAGTCCTAATCCACATCATTTGTTTGCACTATTACTTAACTTTTTGATGGAAGGACGGCTGTTGTTAACCACTTAACAAAATGTTTTGATACGTGTTCAAAGTTAAAGTTGCCATCCTCAGAGGCAACCTCAACTTACTCATATTTATGAAAGTCGTCTGTGATAGTGTCGCCCATGCTTTCATCCTCTTTGTCAAAATTCTCGCAAGCTAGAGCAGATTTAAGCATAACTGGTTGAGACTTACCGTAAATCGTGCGTACCCACAAGCCAATCCGCATCCCTTTGGATAATTGCATATAAATTTGGACACAAAATCGGGAGCAATGTTGGAATTGGGAAGAATTTTTCATTTTGTAATAATTACAATTACTTGGCGGTGGCAATTATTGCCACCGCCAAGTCTCATCCGGCAGATCGTTACTACGCCACTCCTCTACTTGATGGTGCACTCCGTATGAGTGTTCTCGAACTGCTGCTGCAATTGAAAGCAATAGTGCCAAATTGTGAAGTTTATTTTAGCGTAAAGACATCATCTCAGAAAGGTGTTGGTAGTTTTTATTAAATTTTAAAAAATAGCTCCAGTCCACAGAATGTTTGTTATTTTGCTTTATTTCTTCGTGTTGGACAAGAACTTCTCTTTTGCGAAGGTAACAGTCTTGTTGGCATACAAGTAAACATCTGTTCACATAATTTTTAGTGAATCTATAATTCCATAAGCAAGGTAGTCAACTACAGCAGTGTTCCCAAAAAGGTCCGTATGTGGTGTCAAGACTAATGTGGATTGGACGAGAGATTTTCAAAAACAAAGTTTAAAATCATGGCTATTTGCTCATTAAAATTTCAAAATATTCAGAATCGTGTCGAAAGGCCTCTTGTAAAGTTGTCATCAGATTAACCGTTACAGAAAAATAAAAAATTCAATCAATAAATAAAAATATAAATTAATTAATATTTCTAATGAAAATTATATTTGTTTCTTTTATTTGAAATTGGATGTGATGAAAAATACTGGGAAAAGACATTTAACAGAAACCGATATTTTAATGCGAGGGATATGCTCGATAATATTTTCGCTCTATATCACCCCGTATATATAAATGTAACAAAACCTTCTCATGAAGTTTTATTAATAAATCAAGAGAACTAAGTAACTATGAAACAGTCGCTTCGTAGAGTAGAGAAACGGAACTTAACATTTATTGTTTTTTTTTTTGTCATAATACAAATTACAGTAAATTAAATCAATGGATGAGTTACGATAATTCATTTTAATTTATCAACATATTGATTACAAATTATAGTATTTTGATACCTCAATAGCTTGATCTTTCATATAAATTAATAGTTACTTTCAATACTTTTAAAAAATTCTTATGAAAATCACAAAATTTAAAAAAAAAAACATATCTTGACACAATATATACCTAGTTTGATTCACTTCTTGAAGCCCTACGAAATTTTACTAAAGTTTACATATGTCGACTATGAAGTCGTCGATATATTACCAAAAATTCTATTGAATCAGAATCATGTTAAATCGCGCAAGATGAATATTATCAGTTTTCTTTCCTAAACGACGTTATTTGTTCATTTTATTTCCAACCTTGCATACATATTACTATAGAAGTTCTCTGAGTTTTATGACATGCAAGATAGCGAAAATGATATAAAACTAGGTAGGAGATTTACAATTTGCAATGAATATTTTTTCTATTTTTGTTAAATTTCTTTAAACAGGATTGAACTGTTTTTGATAGCTTGCTGTGAAGGAACAAATTACGTATTTGAATAAATTTTCAATGAAACAAAAAAAAAGTTTTAAGAAATTGTTTGCAAAACTCATTAATCACTAATTAGGTTTATCTCTTCACGAATCCCGTCTTTATGTTCTGAATTGTTTGAGGACTTGCCTGATAAACTCCTAACTTCAATAAATCTCAAATAAAAAATCAGGAACTGTTAAATCGAGCCATGCAATGTCGCCAAACCTTGAAACTAGGCGCTGAGGACACATACGAGGTAAAACAGCTATAATCTGCCTTCCTGTATGAGCAGTGGCACCATTTTGTTAAAACCATGCGTTGCAGTCGTTGTAACTCCATATTCAAAAATGTTTTCAATATCTCAACATAGCGATTAGAATTGACTGTACCGGTGTGGTCGTTTTCCTCGAAAAGGTGTGGTCCAATTACGCCAAAAGTCAACACTCCTGTATGAGCAGTGGCACCATTTTGTTAAAACCATGCGTTGCAGTCGTTGTAACTCCATATTCAAAAATGTTTTCAATATCTCAACATAGCGATTAGAATTGACTGTACCGGTGTGGTCGTTTTCCTCGAAAAGGTGTGGTCCAATTACGCCAAAAGTCAACACTCCACAACAAACCCTCACCTTTTGATCATGAAGATGTTTTTCATACAGCTCTCCTAGATTGTGTCGTGCCCAGTAATGAAAATTTAGTTTGTTATTGTACCCAGTGAGGTGGAAGTGGGCTTCGTCTGACATGATTAATTATTATTTATTGAAAACGTATGCGTCGTTATTCAATATTTTTTAAAATTTCCTACAGAAATTAAGACTTTGAACCGCGTCATTAGTAATTTAGTTGCTGTGCTATCTGTATTTTATATGAGTGGCATTTCAATTCCGGGTGTAAAATATGTTGGAAACTTCAATCTAAAATCTGCAATGCAACTATGTCAAATTGCAGAACGTTCTGTAGTTTGCTAAACTGCTACTCTGTCCCTTTTAATATTTTTTGATGTACGAATTTTATGAATACCCCAACAAATCTTGATCTTAGGCTGCTTATTTCATTAAAATCTCATCTATCTCAACATAGCAATCCTTGACAGAATCTGTGATTCTACGACGAAAACGTCTCTGCGTTTGTAAAACAGATTCTGACAACACATATGACTTTACTGTGAAGACTCGTTGATTAACAGACCAATTAGCTACTACCAGAAACTACCAATATAAATGTACATCAATCTTCTGACATACAGCAATTATTTTTCCACAACAACATATCAAAAACCATTCAATCCTGTTGCTGAATCTTTTATAATGTACCTTATTATGTCAATAATAATTATAATTATTTTAACAAAAGAGATGACTAGTAAAAATAGGCAAACTCCAAATACGGAAACACTGAAAATTCTAGAAAACAGTTTTATCAGCCTATTACCGGAAATAGATTAGTTATAATACAGTATAACCAGTAGCTTATTTCTCCATGTTGCTAGACTTCGCCGCCGGAAACCTTCAAGAGCCGTTGTTCTGACCCGTTATTCTGAAAAACATCAGTGTAGTAGTGGCCGTCAGAGCAGAATGTATATTATCAGCTAAATAAAAAAGAACTCGTGGTGTAAGTGCTTTACGCGTAATTGGTTTACTGTGACAATTGTATGCATTTTATTTTATTTTAAAATGGAGAATAAGAAAAGAAGGAAAGTGGTTTGCTCATGTAAGGAGTGTACAAATAAAAGTTATTGTAGTAATGAAAAGTTTTATTTATTTCCTCGTGATGTCGAAAGGTAAGTGAAAAACTGTTATATTATGCAAGCATAAAACATATTGAATTTAGTATAGTATTGTTTTGCAAAAACAAGAACCATTAATGAAATGATTTTAAGAATATAAATTGAAAGTATAAATAAAATAGGAAATAGAATAAAAAAATAAAATCTTTAGTTTTGTATTTACAATTAGACTAATGCTTTTCTGCATCCATTTTGAATAATTTTTAAACACATTACAGAATAATTTTAAAATGTGTATATGTTGTAGACAAATTAGTCTTTTATGAAAAGTTTAGTCATTTTTTAAATAATTATTGGTGCTTTCGTTTTGTAAATCCATATTTTTTAATTCAACACTGATATAATTTCAGCCAGGCGGCGACAGGTTATTAGACTTATGTAAGGCAACCTATAGGCGATTATTTTTAACACAACGTATCTTGGGGTTCTATTATTTGCGGGCCATTTACAGGGTGAAAGAATTAAATAAAGTTAAAGCATATACAGGGTGCCCCATAATTAAGTACTTCCTTTCAAGAGGGTAATGGAACTATAAAAAATAAGTTGAGTTTTGTATATAAACACTTGCCTTAAGTTAGTTTATAAGGAAGCTACAATCCCTTAAAGGGGACAAATACAACATAGTTATGTGTCAATAAATTCGAAACGTCTTAAGTTGCAAAAATTAAATTGGGCCATTGATTAATTTCATAATGTTACATATTTTGTTAAATTCTTATCTACATATTATCATGATTTATTGGGGTAATTACAAAGGGGGTGGGGGTGAATTTTCGCCATAACTTTTTGTCTTATTTTTTTTACACATTTATAACGGAAAGAAACGCTAGTGTTAAAAACTGCATAAAGAAGGTCCTCTTACTAAATGTCGCTGTAAGCTATCGTTTTGAAGTTATTTGTATTTAAATATTGCAATGCAGGACGGGTATACAATAATCGATAGGTAACTAGATACCTCTACAAAAATAATTTCGCACTTTTATTTATAAACTGATTTAAGACATATGTTTATATACAAAACTCAACTTATTTTTAATAGTTCTATTACCGTCTTGAATATAGGTACTTAATTATGGGACACCCTGTATATGAATTGTTTGGAATTCTTAAATTTATATTGACCATCCGTTAAGTGGTTTGCATTTTTAATAACAGCTATTCTCTTCTAATAGAAAATAGACTACAATGTTTTATAACTCTAGGGAGGGTATATTTTGTATATTATTTTAAAAAACCTGCTTTCATTTCAGAGCAAAAGCTTGGCTCATAGCATGTAATAGACAGGATTTAATGTAGAATTGAGAATAAGTGCTTTAAGAAAAGAATACGAACATATTTTACAGTCTTAAATTTATTAATAGAGATTTTAAAACTGGTAAACAAAACACAAAATTAATAATTTGGAAATAATAATTCATTTGTTTTTTTTATACCTAGCTATTTTATTTTGTAACCTAAGAAATGTTTAGCATTTATTATTCAATTATTAATAATAAAGTATTATGCCTATTGTGTATTTTATTTCATTTATCTGGATAATCTACAGATTTTTTATTTTGTAAAATGTAAAATGTTAAAAAATTAAATATATTCCCCCTGGCTGCACAAACATTAAAAACCCGTGGTCTGTTTCCCAACGAATAATTATTTATTTTATTAATTAATCAACAATGCTAAATTTGCTTCGTACACCCATGGTATCCTTGTAAAATACTATGCCTGTGACGCAACCACCTGCATTCGAGGTCCCAGAGAGCTCAGTGGATTTATGAATGAAATGTAGTTGAAACAATCTACTTGTTATACTGTGTTAATAATATGTGTTAGTGACATTAACATCAACCAATTTAACGGCATTCATCCGGATGTAAAGAAATTTAATAATTTACTTGAGGCTTATGATCTCAAACAAACAAGGGTCACAAATATTAGTGAAACAATCATTGATGTCATAAGTATTACCGAATGTGTTTTGATATCTCAGACAAGGGTTGATGATGTTGGTAATATATCAGATCACCAATTCATTTTTTTGTGAATTATCGTGTCCTGTAGATAATGGGAAGCAATTTTTATATACATATAGAGACTACAAATAATTTTAATTAGGAGAATTTTCTACGAGACCTAAATAATATTTCTTGGAATATAATCTATTCTTACTATGCTGCAATTATTTAATCAAAATATTCTTCTTCTATTTGAACGGGCACCCTTAAAAACTGTAGGGATTTCAAAATCTAAAGCTCCTTGGATGACAGATGTTATTAAAATAATGATAAAAACAGGGAATATGCCTTGACAAAATATAAAAAAACAAAAAATCCAGTTGATGGATGTTATTATAAAAGGTTGCATTACAAATTCAGCTATTAAGAGAGAAAAAATCGTATTTAGAATTTGTTCAGCGTTCAAAACATAGCAAGGAATTAAGGCAAACATTAAATGATATGAACGTGACTAAACCCAAAAATAAATCCGAAACACCATCTGATCTCTCCAATACTGATAACAGAAATGATTTTTTTTGTGTCTTCTGAAATCTAATAAATCATTATAATAGTAATAGTCATTGTCTTTTCGTTTTTATTGACAATACAGGTCTCAATATATCTACAAGTTTACCAGAAAAACTAAAACTTTACCCGATAGGAAAAACTCATTAAGAATTAATTACATAAGTAGTAAACTGTCCATGCCGCCTTTGAAATACAGAATTTATGATTGTAACTCTCATATCTGACATAAAAAGTAAATTAAAGGAATATTGAATATTACATCCACACAGCTATACAAGATAAGTGCAGATTAACATAAACGTGTATCTACAACATGAAAACTGATTGCTCGTAATTTTTTTAGTGTAATAGCTCTAATATGCACTAAAAGCTATCTATGAAATTTAACTTTTAGAGTACCGAAAAATGTCATGGACAGTTATTAACAGGAAGTTTTAATTATTTTTATATTGTATACGGGGTCCTGGAGTGGGTTGGAACCTTTGATGTGAAGATAATAACACTGACGTAGTTTTCCACGAAACACCAAACCGATATACTGCATTCGACGCGCGTTTCGCCAACCAAGTTGGCATCATCTGTTTTAATCATCTAGTTTTAATCATCTCTAATAATAAATAATTTCAATTAAATTTAAACCAAATGTAATAACAACCTTATGGAGTTGCTGTCAGTAAATATTTAATTGTCCCTAAAATAGTCAATCAATAAGAAGTAATATAAATAAAAATAATATATTAATTTCAAAATACGGAATTTTGATATGTTTAGTTATAGGTATTAAACATTTCAATGTCCAGTGTTCTTCACATGAACAGCAAGAAAACCTCACAATAAGAATTTTTTTTAACAGAATTTCGTAGGTGTATAAGGAAAAGCAACAAAGTCCAAAATATGTAGTTGGGCAGATATGATGTGGTTTTTATACAGGGTGAGTCTTAAGTGTGTAGTTATATTTAAACCACCGATTCTTGACATCTGTAGAAACCCTCTGTCACATTTTTTTTTTTTAATTCCCACGTGTAACTGAGTTATCGACTTTCAAAAAAATATGATGAAATTGTTTTGGAACTGCTGGTTACTGGAAATATTCTATATCTTAGCAAAAATGATGTAATGGATTGAAGCAACGTTGCCGCATATCTTATGCAATTCTCTCACCTAGGCGTGATTTTACAATCGAGTTAACATAAGTTGAGGTTATCTAGCATTATATTTTCACAAAAATCGATGAGATTCTAATACAAACCACTTCAACTAAAAGTTACTTTAGCATAAAATATTTGTTGCTATAACCACTTCCAAAATAAATGTAAAATTTAAAAAATTCGAATTCTAAGTGTGAGTTTAGCTAACACACGATTGAAAAACCGAGCGCTAGCATTAAGTTCATTCCCGAATTTATAATAACATTGGACGAAATAATTAGCTGCTTAAACGATTAATTGCTCCACTTGAAATAATTTTTAAACATTTTGAAATACCTTTCAATGTGAGAAATGTACAATTTCGACTTTTTCTTGCACCAATCAACATTTCTTTTTAATCGTTTCATATCGAATGTACAACTAAAACTAAATTTTCCGATGAACAGTAAACTTTTGAGGGGATCTCGAGAGGAATTTAATGTTCCCAGCTCATTTTTTTCAAAGTTTATAAAAGGATTATTATTTTTAAGAAGTAGGTACTTACCCTCTGCTATTACAATAATTTGAAATGTGTAGGTGTTCAAGGAATAAATCATCACTCTACTATTTTAGTTGGCCTCTAATAGTAAAATACTGAAGGTGCAACACAATATCAGGTGATGGAAAATAATTTGCAGTATTTTCACACACTTCTGTCACTTTTTACACTGGTCATACCCAACAGTTTGCATTTTATTCCTCCATAATATTCTGGACGGTTAGGAGGATAGTATACGTCATTTTTTATAAATAAAGATCAATTTTTTCTTGAGAAAACAGCACTTTATTCGGGATAGGCCATTACATGATAAAAATTCAACCACGCCATAATGTGAACTGCGATATTAGCGTCGCATATGTAGGTAACCTTATGATCTTCACTAACCACGCACCTAAACAGTGTTGCCAGATATACCATTTTCATGGTATTTATACCATTGTTTTCCTTGTGTACCTGCACTTTTTTTAAGTAATAAAACTATTATTTAAAAGTGTCTACCATTTTACACCAATATTAGCAAAAGTTGATAAAAAAGTAAAATTTAGGTCGTCAACCCCGACTTCGGTCAGTTCTCCCATTAAAAAAGAGTAAACTGAATTAAATATTATACCGTGTACGTAGGATCTTTATAAATCGGAACCTCGCGTAAACAGCGCTAATTGTGCAAGCCTAAATAATTAAATAATAGTCTTTTGCTGTTTTCTGTTGTTTCTATTGCGATGGTAAGACCCGTTTTTTCAATTCTCAGTTAGCTAAATTAACCGTCAGTTAGGTCAACAGAAATTTTTTGAAAAGCATCATGATTTATTTATAATGAAATTTATAACCTATGTGAAAATCTCACACATCTGGCAACACTACACCCCATGTAATAACCAGTGTTATTGTAGTTCGTGTACCTGATGTCTGCGTTAGAATTTACAAAAATGTGTTTAATACCGTTATTTATAGTTTTTTTGTGATTAAATTTGTGATTCGAAGTTTTGAGTTATTATGTTACCGAAATTTATTATTTATAATTTGTTCCTTTGCTGGTTAATTTTGTGAAAAGTAGTGATTAACCATAGCGACTAATTTTATTATTCTAATGCTGGATATGTTAAAGGCATATTTTCAAGTAGATGAAAATGCTAGACAAGCAAAACGGCTATGGAATGCTATCCAAACGTCAAGCCCATATGATATATTCATGTAGTAACTATTGTATTAGGTAAGTAAACAAATCTGCATTTCGTTCTTTTAAAGTAAATACGTCTTTTTAAAATGATTATTTTCAACTTTGATTCATTTTTAGAAATGAACCATATTAAACTTAAACTATAAATTAGAGACAATAATAATAATTTAAGATACACAGAAAAAGTATTGCATATTTTTAATATTTGGTGCTTACGGGTTCTGTTTATTTATAAAAAAAGTATCAGAATTACCTAATTTTCAACTTTGATTCATTTTTAGAAATGAACCATATTAAACTTAAACTATAAATTAGAGACAATAATAATAATTTAAGATACACAGAAAAAGTATTGCATATTTTTAATATTTGGTGCTTACGGGTTCTGTTTATTTATAAAAAAAGTATCAGAATTACCTAATTTTACAAGGAAAAATAGATAAACAGATACTTTTTAACACCTTTTATTTTAAGAGCAAGCTACAAGTTACAAGTGTCGCTTTCCACAAAGGACTAATCAATCGCGCCTTGGCCGCCTTGAGGTTTATTTCTTATTTTCGGCCAGTGTGTACAGATATCATGCTTTCTTAAAAAGAGCTAAATGTTTTATAAACTATTACATTTGTTTTGGTGCGGTGTCTACACTGATATTAAATAAGTCTAATATCGTCTAACAAAATGTCCGTGACAAAAGGGTAATAATTTTTTTAAAAATTCAAAATTTGCAATTCATACCATGCATGCAAATTATAGGATAATTGTGATGACGAACTCTGGCAGTAGCAACACTGTCTTCAGTTACGTCACTTCTGTGAACGGCGTTTACAAAGTTATCCAGTGACTATCAAAATGTCAGTGGCTGGAGGACGAAAAAATTATCAGAAATTAAAATTTCTTTTAGTTCAAAAAAATTTTTTTAACAGTGCCAATCAATTGTACACGACGAAATATATTGAGGGTTAAAATATAACTACGCATTTAAAACTCACCCTGTATATTTTGTAAGTTTATGCACGTCTATGCAGAATTGTTGTAGTGCTAGATAATTCATTTTGACTCTTCCAACAAATGTATTCTCTTTTGGATACTCATGCATGTTAGGGGCAATTACCTGTTGTTTTCTGATGTTAATAAAATGCTGTTTGTATTACAGCCTCATATTACAATCGGTATGTATAAAAAGTATTTATGTACATGAAAATAATAACTATGTAAATAAAAATTACAATGATAATACTGTTAATAATAATATTATTACTACAACAGTGACGACATTTAAATGAAGAGTATTCCTACTTCCTAAGATTTGTCCTTTGCTGCATCTCACTGCGATCATTATTTACCATTCATCTCGAAACAGAATGATGTAGATGTAAATATTCTGAAGATGTGCGACTTGCTGATGGAAGACTCTTACATCTAGATATCGGAAAGACCTAAAAATACAGTGTGCAGCATTGTCACAATCAGATATAAAACAACTACAATACTCTTTCCTTAGCAAGTAAAGACACCTACTCCAAAGGATCTAATCTTCCGACCTTTCGGACAGAAACAACTTTCGCCTAATATGCTTACCGTTCCGGTTCTCTTTTTATTTCACAGAAATAGTGAAATACGGCAGTATATGAGCTGCGCTAATTAGACAGAGATACCCGCAAGATGGTCCATATTCACAAAAGCGTTTATCCTACATCGATTATTTGTTCCTTGTGTGTACCTCACAGCAATTGGTTCTGTAAGTGGTGATGAAATTTCGCTTACAAAGAAGAAATATCAAAGACTTATTTATTTATACAATGGAAATGAAAAACTGTTGAAAAGCAAAATAAATTTTGTTAATACCTATATAAAAATAAAATATTTCTGAAACTAAAATTACAAATTTAGAGAAAAATGAAATGAAGAAACATTAGTTTAAAGAGTTTCCAAAAAAAAAAATGTGTTCTCTTCACTTTTATTATGAACACAAAAATATTACATTCCACATCAGTGGAATCATTAACATCTATGTCTTCACCTTGATCTTCGTCTTTACCTTTTTTCGGCATCAGCAATATTGTAATAGGTATTGCTGATGCCGAAAATGGTAAAGACGACGATCAACAACATTAATTTAAACATTGTGCACTGCAAACCCGTACTCTTGTAGTCCCATCTTTTAATCTCTTATGACATGTTGCTTTCACAAGAGTTAATTAGCGTCATAAATTCAGCTGGTGTGTTCTGAGGCAAGGTTATGGATAGTAAGCATCTCGAATTTTCATCTTTATAGAATTCATAAAGGAAGTGTAATCGATCAAAATCTAGATCAGAATTCAGTGGGGGGTGTTTACGAATACATGTTTGAAGTTGAACACACTTCACATTCTTTGTGAAAACCGCATCTACTGAAGACAGCGAGCATAGAAGAGGTAGGTGTGACCTAGTACTTCCAATTTCATCTGCCCATCTTTTGAATTAATTGATTCTTGGATCTATCTTCCAATCATTGAGGCTGAAATGTTGTTGTCCATCTGTCAGAATGTTTTTTGTCATTTAGTAATTCACAGAAAATCCAGTGTTCCTTTAAATCGAATGCTGGTGTTCCTAATCTGCGTTGTATCTTCTCGTTTGAGGTACTAGAGTCTGTTCACTTAAGCTTTGCAGTGGTGGGTTGGACTTAGTGAGCCCGATTTACAATGGGCAAAGTAGCGAGTGTATTGTAAATTGCTTATTTCCAGGCGTAATAAATATATCATTGTGGGTTACTTATTTATTACCAGGCGTAAAAAATATTAGCATTTGAATTAAGATAAATGCCTTTTAAGTTTATTGAATCAGTGGAAAAATAATTCAACAGAGTGTACGTACATACGTAAATTTATTTACAATAACAAGAAATGCCTTATATTGGTTAGCAGTTGAAAGTAACAAAATAACAAAAATAAAATTGACATATTTTCTTTAAAGTTTTGAATAAGAAACTAAAATGACTAGTTATGCCAAAGAACATTCTAATTTAATAAAAAATTTCGATTTAGCTATAAGAAAGCCAAACGTCTTAAAAATTTCCATTACTTTTTATTTTGTGTACCCGTAAGAGATAATGTCAGAAAATAAAACAATTTTAAATTCTACCTGCTTTAGAGCAGACTAAATTTTTTGCTGCACAATTTTCATACTTCTATTTTAAACAATGTTATGTTTCTCTATATCTTAATATAAAGCAATATGCTGTATTTTGAACTGACCTGTGTAACAAAGTGATTAAAATATACACCATATTATACTGCGTTCATTCATATGAGCACATAAAAAACTATTTACCTGGGCTCGCAGGGCGACCCTTTGTCGACCGTCTATCTTAAATATAACACTTATTATTTTTTGGTAAGGTTAAGGGAATATTGGTCGTTAACAATTAGTTTTAATACTTACATATTATTATTAGTCGTCGAAAACACATTTCCAATTTATATTAAAACACAATCTACAAACGTCCAACTACTACCGATGACTATGATATAAAATAAACAATGAAAATTGATTTACGCGCTATCGGAACTTTGCACTTGTGTATATCTGCCTGCAGTCTGCACCAATCATCTGCGCACATTTTGTTCCCTATCCTGGCTAATGCTGCAAAGCTTATGTGAACAGCTAAATCACTAAATTTATTTTGAGATCTTAAAGTTTTCACATAAGCTTTAGATGTGTAGATATGGTCAACATTTTTTTAATCTCAATATCTTTTTTTGCTTTTAATACTAATAATATGAACACCATTATTTAATACAATATTTTCGTGCATGTAGTTAGGGATAGTTGTCTTAATAAAGTGCGATAAAATGTATTTTAACCTTTCAGTGGTCGCGCAATTTTTTGTGAAATCATGGTCCGTGAGACCATGTATTTTTTTCTACGAATGTTATTAATTTTTATTAAAGTTATGATTGGTACAATATTAGTGTAACTAATTAGAATAATAATTACTACATTTATTTAAAAAATATTTATTTTCTAAATAATAATAACACTTTGAAATATTTAACGTAATTTTTTTACAACACCTCTTAAAAATGAGATACAACAAAAAACTTCAAAGAAAATGGGTGAAAAATACGAAATAATAATTCTAATATATCATCACTGTTCTTGATTACAAAGACCTACTTATCCTGGAAAGCATTTTCTTTGCATGTTGAACATATAGCTGTTATATGTTCCAAGCACATGTAGGTATCACACTGTTCTTTTTCCATAACTACATCTGCCTGGAACAACATTTTCTTGATTGTCTTTCTCTATACCACAGACTTCTTTTAATCTAATTTGGAGACTGCGTGGAATGTTGGTAAGAGAAACACGTCTTTGTAGATATGGCCTTATGAGGTTGTCTGCAAGTTCTCTTAGAAAATTTCTTCTCAATATTTTAGTTTCAGGATTGTTACTAGTAAAAATTACTTGGGCATTAATTCCGCAACGTTTAGCATGGTATAGAATATGACCATTGGCCATCTTCGTGTATTTCTAGCACAGTCATAGCTTGAAACTAATTTGTCGATGACATCGACACCTCCTTTTACCTTATTATATTCTGTAACCATTTCTGGTTTCTGCAGGTCTCCTGTTTCATTATTATTGTCATCAGAATGATGTTAACTAGAAACTAAAAGTACATTTTTGCCTTTTTTTTGGGATGTAGGAAACAAGAGTGCATTCATTTCTAAATCCAAACATGCTGCTATTTTCTGGTCGAGATACAGGTTTAGAAAATTCTACTGGCAGTTCTCGCTTATTCTTTGTTATTGTCCCACTAACAGTAAGCTTAAAATCGCTTAGTAATGTTTTCAATAATGGCAGTGAGGTAAACCAATTATCAATAGTGATATTGCGACCAGTACCAACAATATGTTTGCAAAGTCTGGTGACGACATCGTATGAACTATTTGATATTTTGTAGGGTCCATCAGGTTGCTTCCCTATATAAACTTCCATGATGCTTGTGAAGAACATTTTAGCATCACACATTGCTAATATTTTTATGCCATCCTTATAGTGCCTAGAGGGTATATATTGTCGAAAATTACATTTTCCTCTAAGCTCAGCAAGCATTTCATCAATGGTTAGGTAAGCTGAGAGACAGTAACCATTTTTACAATTAGTAACAAAAATATCAAATATAGCACGAATTGCAGCAAGTTTGTCAAATGCTGTTTCCTTCATTTTTATCATCAAATCTGATACATCTTAATAAAAATTTAAATCTTTGTTCTGACATAGTCAAGTGAAATATCTCTATTCCATAGCCATTTTTTTTCCAGATATATCATCTCTATTCTGACGATTTACATGAGAAATTCCAGCCATATACAAAAGTCCAAATAAAGCATGAATTTCGACTATATCTGTGGGTTTGGCATCTCTTGGCCGAGCATAATTATCACTCACCGATTGTATATATTTATTGATAGAATGTACAATAATATTTAGTATTTCCTCGTTGAAAAAATTATTCAAAATTTCTATATACTTTTTAATTACCTGGTTGCCAGCCATGGAAGAGCCAGGCAATCGCTTTATAAGATTTTCGGACCTAGTCTTGACGGCTTTTGTTACTGGCGGATGTTTTTTCCAGTAAGTGACATTGTCTTTACCTAAAAGTAGAAATAGTTGTTTCATGAAATATATTGAAACCAAATAAATTTTACGCTATTACCTATATATGACAAAGAAGTGTTATTATATATATTATATATATCATCCTCCCCTACATCTGAAATTTCCTGTTCCGAATCAGTTTCATGAATTTCTAGTTCCTCTCGATCTGACACGTCATCATCAGACTGGTCATCATATTGTGTTTCCCCATCCTCATCACTCAAAACTTCTTCTAATAATTTTGTAATCGCTCTTGTTCCTTTTCAAAGCTCTAACTAACAACACGTTGACACGAACAACTAAAGATGCACAACCTCAAATGACGTGAATACTTGAAACGGCAGATTTCTCCTCCCCGCACTTGAAAATATTTGACCAATCAAGTCTCGACCCGGTCTGAGAGACAGGCATGCGACCACTTATTTATTTATTGTCTACCTAAAACTTTTATGTTAGTGCATTCAGATAAGAATGATAGTGTAAAATATAGAAAACTATAGGCAGTTTATTGTTATATTATTAAGTTTGAAGGATTGCTTGCGTAATAACTAGAATTGCATAATCCGAAGCAAATAAAATATCAGATTTTTGAAATATAAAGAAAAATATTAAAAATTCTCTATTCAAAAAATCCCATCTCAGCCTCGATTTGAATTTTCACTAAAACCTATATTGAAGTAGGTATATTTTAAATTAAGATAATAAATCAGTACATTGTACATCATTTTATATTTCCACAAAGCTTCGTAGAATTTTAGTACGTAATAATGTTCAGAATATCTCCTTTCGGTCTCATACATGATAAATTAAATGGTGATAAACTCTCCCAAATAATGAAACAGAGATGACGGCTTGGCTTACACATTTTTAAACATGTATACATTATGAACATTTTCTTCAAGGGTGCACTGGATCAAGTAAAAATATTCCGTGATCCAAACATGGCAGCAGAACAATGTAAAACAGATTTCCAGGTTGGTATAATATATAAAAGAAATTAGATTTTATGTGTCTAAATTGTTGTATGTAGCTGTATGTAGAATGTATATTTTAGTTTATGTCTTTTTTTAATTTATTTGTTACTTACAGAAACAAAAATCCGAATTTAATATCAACGTTGTCATATACTCTCATACAATCAATAATATTTAAGATATGTTTTACATAGATACAGTGTCTACTAAAAATCCATACTCAAATGGTTTTTTTCTATTTGATTAATTGTGTCTTTAGTTATCGTAAAACTAAAAGAACTGTCGAGCTAAAGTTGTTACATGATTACTGTTGTAGTTAAAATTTAACATTATTTTTAATAAATTGTTGACATTATATTTTAAAATTCTGAAAAACGTCATTAATAAAAGTTGTTTGAAATTAAATTTGAGCTCTAAACTAAACTCTAAACTCTAAACAGTAATTTACTGTTTTTAAAAAGGAAACTTTATTACTAATTGTTTTTAAGTCGTAAAATTTGATAACAGCATGATATATTTATTATTTTTGATTATTAATGTTTGTTTTTCTTAAAAAAAAATAGCAAATCTATTTTAGATTCAATTATGTGCTGTAAGTTTGTCGTTATAAAATTTAGTTATAAATATTTCTTATGAACATTTTTCCAAATTTAAAAAAATGATACCATTTTTGAGAAAAAAATAAAGTTAAATTTTAACTTTACCGGAAGTGATGTACCTAATAACTTTAATTGACAGTTATTAAGCTTTGCAAAGCAAACACAATTTCCATAATATTTATTTTTTAGTCAAATCAAAAAAATGAGTCCATATAATTCCGACTTTTTGTCACTGTACATATTAATTTCATATTGTCTAGTTATTTATATGTGACATCCTATAATGTTTGCTCTCACTTTCTTTGAGTATTAAGCCACTGTCCTATACATTATTTTAAAGATTAATTAAGAGGATAATTTACGTAGAGCTTATAGGATTAATAATGCATTTGGTTTATTTTTTTAAATTAAAACGTGAACTTTTGCACATGTTTATTAAAATATATATTCTTTGACATCATGTTTTTAGTTTTTTGTTCTACTTGCAAATGTGAACAAAGAAAAAAAAATATAATGAAATCGAAAAATTTTAATCTACAAAGAATATAAACGTGCCGTCGTAGATGATATATACATTAATAACATGAATGAAATATAATTTCTTAATTTTCAAAAATAAATTAGAAATTTTCTAGATTACTATTCTCCAAGTCCATTTGGCGCAGAGGTTTACTTAACAAATTTTTTAAATGATTTATAGAACGATGGCTTAATATCCAAAGAAGATGAGAAGAAATATTAATTTCATCTTTAAAATTAATTTCAAAAAAAAAACTTTAACGGGCTATTAAAATGCTTCTCACTGGAATCTGGGAAACAGTATGATATACAAAGTTGATGAAAATAACAAAAGGTAGACAACTTAATGCCGTTAGGAATTTTTGAAGAAGTTTAAGATATTTGGTACCATTCTGGAGTTATGGCGAAGAAACTGAAGATTTTACATTTTTAACACCAATTTCTATACTCAGATTAGAAACTTAAAATGTGGTATACACTGACAACTAGATGATGCTTTTAATTGTGTAATTTGGTAACTTTCTAGACCTACTAGCTTTCTGGAAACGAGAGTCAATTTTTGTTTTTCTGCTGTATCATCCTTGTATTAAAATAGCAAATGAAAGATCTCATCTAGTTACCAGGGATACTAACTTCTTCTGTCAGTATAGAAAAAGTTATGAATACGAAGTTTTTTCGTAATAACTCGGAACGGTAACGAACATTCCAAATATCAGAATCATAACGAATATTAAATTATTAAATTGACCCGCTTTTTCCACTAACTTTGGATCTCTTACCACTTTCAAAATGCCAACGGTAAGCGTTTAAATAGTCCCACCCTGTATAATGCAGAATTTTTAAATGATTAGAGAAAAATATTTAATAATTTTGTTGGCCATAGTTCAAAATTGTTGTCAATCCCACAATATAGTTTTATTTATTTCTTAGTAAACAACTATTTTATTTCTGTAAGTAATCTTCTATACTTAAATATATTTATTCATTAATTATTATAACTTTTAGTTATTTTTAAGAGTAGTTTTTTATTTTTATTTTATTTTAACCAGGGTTTTCAATCCCTCGATGAAGATTATAGTAATCAAATAGATGTAAGTAATTGATAGAATTTTATTAATTAATACTAATTCTAACAATATTAACAAATGCATGTGTATATTTTATTTCCTATAATCACCTAACTATATATTTTGAAACATTTAATGTGCAATATTTTGAACAGATTGAATACATCAATTAGCTATAATTATGATAATGTATCACAATTATAGAAGGTTGATCATGATTGAGTTTAACTATCTCTATAGCTTAACTGTGTGACATATTATTTTGCTATTACATCGACATTTAGTAAGTACTACTTTTGTAGGCTATGTATAATAAATAAGTGTACAGGGTCATCAAAAATAAACTCCCCCGAGCCTTTTGCTCCAAAACAATAAATCGTATTTAAATGTACAGGGTGTTTCAACTAAAACTGAAACACAGTGTCGAAATATTAAAACGTCACTCTTAGAGCCGCGACACACAGTGTTCCGTTTAATAAACACCAGCTGGATAAAAATATTAACTTTGTTAAAATGAGCTGCGTGTTTCAATTATGATTAAATTTGAATTTTTTACTTTAAAAAAAATAAAACCACATATTATCTAGTAAGAAAACTTTAATATACAGTGTGTCCCAAATTCGATCCTAACAACTGGTATATCGGAAATTATAAAAGATAGAAAGTCGGTTAAATTAGCAAAGTTGTACCAAATTTAATGCTGATTTCAAATCCGACGAGAAATTAAGCTACTTGCGATTGTTTTCGTGTTATTTCCAAAAAACTGAAATTTTGTATTTTCGTTTTTGCCAAATATCTCAAAAGCGATTAATCGTACGAAGACAAAACTTTGGCCTTCTAAAGGCACTTTCATGAACGTTTTAGTGCCATTGTTAGTTTTTCCTAGAATGTTCAGTTTTTCCGATGCGACCTACAACTTTCGATTTTTTTTATCGGCGCCATATTGGATTTTTACAGATTATTAAATCTACATCAAATTCTCGTTCTCCTGATGTATGACACTATATACTACTATACTATACTACTACTATATATTACCGAGCTCGGTATGGCAGTGAGCCAAAACGTTAAGTGACAAACGTAACTGCCTATCGACTTCCGGGTTCAAATCCCGGTTTCGATTCTGGCAAATTCGAAGGGTTTAGTGTGTGTCCGTGTTTGTTTCAACTGTGTAACCCCTGTCCGAGCAGCTTCGGCTTTTGTTTGGGTGTTGTCTAATTTATGTGGTGTGTTTTATGTTTTTTATATAGTGTATTGATTCGATTCTCACCATTGGAATATCAGAAACTATAAGATATAGAGTCGGTTAAATTAGAAAAGTTTTAGCAAATTAAATGCTGATTTTGAATCAGTCATGAAATCAAATCTAACTGCAATCGTTTCCATGTTATTTCCAAAAAAAAAAAACGAAAATTTTGTATTTTTGTTTTTGCAAAATATCTCAAAAACGATTACTCGTACGAAAACGTGTACTACTAAAATATGTATAGTTTTCTAAATTTAAAAACGTAGATTAATGCTAAACAGTTTTTATTCAATGATTTAGAATCTAAATAAGAATCAGAATAGTTGACGTCAGTGAAATCTGACAATAAATATATCAGCAAATACCAAGGTATGGGCCTTTACTGGGCCTTTAACAGGTTTAAATAGAAATGCTGGCCCAATAGAGGTTCTGTAAAGGTCTATACTAGAGGTCGTAGGATCTTCTTGAGAAAAATCGTCACCTACATCTATTTCGACGCATTGTTCAAGCACATCAACTTTATTTTATTTCTAAAATGGTTCTCGGTTTTTGGTGGAATGACACTTGTTACATTTATTTAAAACGTAAGTAGATATTTCGCATTTCGTTAACAAACATAAAAAAATTTGATCCGCGATATCAAGTACTGAAGTTCTAAAATTGTAAAAAAAGATATTAATGCAAACTCGTGCACAGCAAACTGTTTTTTTTTTTTTTAATAAAAACTATATTAAATTTACTTTCAAACAAGACCGGATACAAAGCATTAAGAAAGATATACTCATAAAGAAAAATTGTACTGAAATTGGAAAAATGATAATTTAAGAACATTAACTAATCAAAAAAATCCGCTCATTACTCACCGCTAGACCTTTCAACTACCTGATTATTTCTGAAATTTCAATAAATTGTATGATGAGTTATGTCCTCCTATCATACATTGATCAAAACACTGTGCGATACCAGAAAAAATTTTTTGGTCGCAGAAACTTTGAAAGTATTTTCTTCTAATGATTTGTACATTTATGACATACTTCCGATCTGTATAAGAGGGGAAGTGTCACTAACTCTAGAAGACGGCGGTACGTTGCATTTTTATTACTTTACGGTCTCGAGCGTTAGTTCTAGTTTTAGAGTGTCGGAAACGCCACTAGTGAACCGAACACAGCACCTGTTGTCAAAAACATTAGCAAAAATTTTGAGATTAGGTTACAGCTTCTTATAATTCGAGACAAGAAGCAAACAGTTGAATATACAGGACAGAATGATTTTAAATTTCACAGTAGTACGAAGAGTTCCAAAATATGCACCCCAAAACTGCTCTTGCCATTATTGACCTTTATACAAAAAAAAACCTTATCTATTATAGTAATTATGATAAATATAACTTCCTTTTTGAATATAAATATTTCATTGAAATGTTATTTTATACTATGTCTTATCATTAGAGTTCGGATATCATTCCATGTCCCATTGATGCAAGTCCAAATAAAAACTTTAGTATCTTAGATACGAACAAATTTTTATAAAAAAATTATGCATCAATCGGACTAAAAATTAATATATTCTAAACTTATACAGGATGTTAAATTTTTTCTTGGCTAAATAAAGTTTTTTTTTTAATGGAATAAATACCCTAGACATTATTATATTTTTGGAATCCCTGAGAAAAAAATCTTTTCAAAAATATGTATAGGATGTCAACTCTAATTTTGACCCCCCTTTATTTCCTTGTTTATGAAGATTTTTTAAAATTTTAAAATGTGGTCGTATCTGAAATTTTCCGAATTTTTCAAAAATAATATTCAAAATTACTGCCAATACATACAGGATGGTGAAAGAAAAGTTTTTTTTTAAGAACGCCCTGTATATTTTTTTCATGGGTTTGTAGGACTCTTTGAGCTGATTTCAAAAGTGTTTAACTCTTTTGAGTTTAGATCAAAATCTGCCGAGATACTCAAGGATAAACATGAGAAATATTTGATTTCACTATTTCGAGGTGGCCTTTGCATGACTTAATTGTTGATTTTTAACTCTCAAAACAATTGACTGAATGTTATTCTAAATGTCACTTTTATATTGTTCAAAAATTACGTGCAAAATGGGGTATTATGTAGAAGAAAATTACGTGCAAAATGGGGTATTATGTAGAAGAAAGATTTGCAATTGTCAAAATGTATCTTTTATGTTACAAAAATAAAGCTGCAGCATGTAGCATGTAATTTGCTAGAAGATTCCCCAGACTGCGAGTCCCTGCAAAAAACACGTTCAAGAATTTATATAGTAAATTTAGAACAAATCTTGGTGGTTTGGTAGATAAAAAAAGGGAACGTGTTAAGACGGTGCTTACTAACGATGGTGAAAATGGCAATTCTATTATATTTTATAGAAAATAATAGAAGATCTAGAAAAAATGGCCGAGGAACATTTTGGAATTTCTGAGGCAAATATTCATAAAGTTTAAAAAAAACACAAGTATAGACCGTTTAAATTTTTGCGATGTCAGGAACTATACCCCAAGATCTACAAAACAGACTCAACTTTTGTCAGGAAATGCATCGCATTGTTAATGTTGATAGACATGTTTGTGATAAAATACTCTTTGGTGAATAAAGTATTTTTTTTAACATTTGATCGTTTAAATGAACTTACCTGGGCCACAGATAATCGTCATTTAGTATTCTCCATTAGACGACAAGGATGGAGGAGCCTCAACATTTGGTGTGAGATGTTAAATAATAGAATACTTGGACCTATTTTTGTAGAGGGGAGGTTGAACGGTGAAAATTACCTAAATTATTTAAGAAATAAAATAGAGGATCTATTAGATAACCAAATACCACTTGCACGAAGGTTTGAGGTAATGTGGCAACAGGATGGGGCACCTCCTCATAATACTAATTTGGTACGCCAATTTTTAATCAACATTATACAGTATGGATAGGCAATGGTGCTCCAATTTCATGGCCGGCTCGTAGTCCAGAATTTAATCCTCTAGACTATTTTTATGGGGAAAAATAAAAAACAGTATATATAAGGAGGAAATTAAGGATGTTGATGTATTAAGACGATGGATCATTGAGTAAGTTAATAGAATAAATAATAATCTGTATTATCTGCAACAAGTTCGATCTTTCTTAAAACATTGTCAAATGTGTATACAAAATAATGGATCGCATATTGAAAATCATTTCTGTAACTGTAAATTTTTTATACTTTTTAAATTAAATGAATATGATTTTTTTTTGTTAATTATTGTTATGTATTTAAATAAGTTTCCAAAAATGTTTTCTTTTTTAATAAAATACATATTTATTCTTGAGAATATCTTTAAGTATTTGATATTTATTACTAACAAATATTGTTTTGACAATTGAAAATCAACAATTAAGTCAGAATGCAAAGCCACCTCGAAATATTAAAATCAAATATTTCTCATGTTTGTCCTCGAATATCTCGGCAGATTTTGATCTAAACTCAAAAGAGTTATACATTTTTGAAATAAGCTCAAAGAGTACTACAAACACTTCAAAAAATATACAGGGCATTCTATTAAAAAAACACCTTTTCTTTCACCACCCTGTATGTATTGGCATTAGGTAATTTTGAATATTATTTTTGAAACATTCGGAAAATTTCAGATATGGCCACATTTTAAAATTTTAAAAAAATCTTCATAAATAAGGAAATATAGAAGAGGGGTCAAAATTAGAGTTGACAATGTGTAATATACTACTTTATTTGACCAGGGAAAATTTTAACATCTTGTATAAATTTTGAATACATTAATTTGTACTCCGATTGGTGTACAACTTTCTTATAAAACTTTATTCTGTATCTAAGATGATAAAATTTGTATTTGAACTTACATCTTAAATGGTACATGGAATGACTCGCTGATATCTGAACTCTACTTATCATGCTTAAATAGAACAAATATTCCTCCAGATATTTATGTGTCCAAATAAACTGCTCCAAGAAAGCGAGAAAACACATTTTCATTTGAGAACTATGGTGCATTTTATCAACATGTAAATTTTTTTGTAGTTCTTTATTGAGTTGTTTTATGTCTACCTAGTGGAGCGAAAAATATTTCGAAACACCTGTGGCAAATGTTAAGGCTTGAGTTTTCGACGCCGCGATTTACTCTGATTTCATTTTGAGGAAAGAACTCAATAACCAGGCAACTATTTGTAATGGTGAAAAGTACACCAAAATGTTTTTAAAATTCTAAGGAAGGGTACAAGCGCATTTAAATTTTGATTAATTTGATATTTTGGTTGTTAAAATTGCATTTATTTGAAAGGCTTTTTTATTAAGCTCATCGCCATTATTGAAACTGAAACTGACCATAATACATGTGATTGTATTCACAGTTGCATATAAACTGGTGAAATTTAGTTTTGGCATCGTCTTGTAGATGGCAGTGTAAATTTTACTATAATTACACCTGGAAACGTTTCAATCCCAATTCAGCGGTGCACAAAGTTTTTGTCAAGGGCACAGCCAACCAATTGCGTGGTTGTCTGATAGGCGCATAATTAAATATTATTTAGTGATTTAGTTTTCCATTCCCACGTAAAAAAATAACGTGGTGCTGAGTCGGAAGTTTACATTTTTTTAAAATGACTTTAATACCATACCTAATATATTAATAAAGTGTAATTCGGGTAACCCCCGGTATTATCAACATTTTAAAAGAACCTTAAGCTTAAAGGGAGTTTTAGTGAGAAGAAAATGTTTTATCAGCAATTTCAACAAATTATAGATCGATATGATCATATGAATGCCATTAAACCTAATTTTTCATTTAAATTATAGGATTGCCATCTGATATTTATATTTTGTTTGTTTTATGGTTATTAAAACTTCCTTTAAGTTAAAAGTTCCTTTAAAATGTTGATAACACCGGACGTTAATGAATTATTTGTACTAAGATTTGTAAAATGACTGGTAATACATTATAATATTAAGAACGTCAACTGCAATATTAATCAAAAATTGCTTCTGACTGCTTTTTAACAAAAGATTGTTAATCAATCATTTACAGGGCTGTATACTGTATAATATTCAAGATACTTAAAAACTGTTAAATAATCAATTATGTCAGGTAGCCAGCGGACAAAAACAAGCACGGATTATTATGTTATAATAATAATAATAACACCACATGTAATGACAACCCCCTTTATCCCTGACTGTCTTAAATGACATTGTGCGGGAGAGGGTTACACATTAAGAGACAACGGACATACATCCAATATCTGAGTATACTACGATTAATCTCTCTCACAGAAAAATCCCAGTGCCACGGCCGGGAATCGAACCGGGACCCCGAGGTTTCGACGTAAGTACGTTACCTCTAGACCACGGTGCCATATTATTTAATAATACACAAAATATTTAAATAGGGAGAGCATAAAAATGGTGATCATAACGCCCATTGCATTCGTATTTTCTATGAGACTGAACTGTCAATCTTGCCCAGTCAGTTGTGTCTAGTAGCTCAAATTGGACCACAAATATTTCTGTTGGGCCAATAAACACATGTCATAATGATATGAATTAAATGTCCCATGCTCGGGGTATTTTCCCATTTTCTTTTATTTGAAAACTGAAAACTAGAGATCTTTTCTTTTTTTTCCTTTTCATTTAAAATGAAAAAAGTTTAACTTTTGTGATGTCACTAAGCGCAAAATCAAATAGAGCGCCAAATGTAGTTATTTTTTCGGGTATTTCATAAGGTTTGTTCATTAATGTTGATTCTAGCAAGTTTCAATTAAGAAAAGAGAGAGATGGAGAGAGATTTAGCATAAGTTAAAAAAAGACAAATTTGTTTGAATCTGCTAGAATCAACACTGATGAACAGATCTATAATTTGCAGTTGTATGGGATTGTACCATATATGATAATTAACATTAGACCGTAACCCCATTTTTCGTTTATTATTGTAAACATAGCAGATAAATTACCTGATCTACCTTCTACATATTTTTTTCCTTATTTGTGTGCTTTTAGAATATTTAAAACAATTAGACAAAAATGCTAAAACAGGAATCACAACAGAAAAATAGAAGTTCCATCTTGCCAGTGCAGTGTTCCAACAAATTTTTGGTAATTTTCTTAGATGCGCTTAGTGACGTAATTATGAAAAATTTTAACTGTAAATTGAAATAACTGTTTTATAATGCTAATGTAATATTTTTTTCGGTAACAAAAATATTTTAAAAAGTTACTGTCAAAATATAAGCATTTCTTCTCTCATCTCTTGAAACTACACCATATGGCATAATTCACCAGCCTGCCGCTTCCGTAGTACGCCTATCTCTTTGCAACTTTTTTTTCATAGTCGGGTCAGGTTAGGACTGAAGATGAAACAGAAAAAAAAGAAAGTGAAATCCCTCCTTCCTTCAGCTACAAGGGGCGACAAAAAACTTTATTGGAATATGGGCGACAAAACTGTAAATGTATTTTTTCTTGATTAGCAGATGGGTGGGCCAGGGTGGTCCATAGATTTTTTGGATGAGCCCCAGTCCAGTATTAGTTTCGCCGCTGGCCAACACTAACCTTCTATTATTTTGGCGCTAAATTAAAAATGTTTAAAAATAGACAATAAATAAATTCATTACCATTCACCTACTTCTATACAGAATAAAATTTTCTGAGAAATTAGTTGTATAAGAAAGTTCTTCATTTGTTAAATATACTTTGAAAACTATTTTATAATTTATACATAATTCTCACGCATTTATACTAAATTGTTCGTACTTTTTATTTTAATTTACATCATATTTCGTTAGGAAGAAAGGGAAATTACCAAAGAAAAAAATATTTGTTTTGAATTTATTTAACTAAACAATGCAACAAATATGTTTAGCTATACATTTCATATTATCTTTATATGTTAATATATAAAAATAACTAATAATTTGTGTTAATAACCAGTTCATCTTCCATAAGTTCGATTAGTCTCTAAACGCCCGTGCATGATTGCAATTAAATGTTGACAATTTACAATATTGTCCCATACATTTTGTACATGATTTCAAAGTAAATCTCTGTTTCGAGAAAGATCGGTGGGGTCAATTTTCTGAAACTGTGACTGAGGCCGTTGCCAAAGTTAGCAGAAAATTCTATTTTTCAGTTTTTATTTTTTTTCCACATATGTTCTTCTTTTATCCGTTTCGTTTCTTCTTTGATTTTTTTCTTTAAAATTTCATCAATACAATCACTAAGTCATTATCAATAACAACAATACAAATACAAATGGCATAATACTTATTTCAGACATAAATCGCAAATCGCACTAATAATGAAAAGACGAGAGACTGTTATTTTAAATGGCACCCTGTATATTTTTTTTACCTATCTGATTCGTCCTAGATTCTCTTTTCAACCATGTATCGGAACATGGCATTTGATTTTAAAATGACAGTTAATATCAATTTTAGTTTGTTTAGTCTAGGTGGCCCTTATATGAACCTTGGCAGATATTGATGCGTAGTGTGCCGTGATATCGAAAGACCTCTGGCATGCAACTTTGTGCCTCATATTTTTTTTGGGAATAACCAGTAGCTGAACAGACTAATAAGATCTAACTTATTTAAAAAAAATATCTTAAAACAACCCACGATATCTTAAAAACCAAGATAGGAGCCCCATTTTTTTTACTTCACCTAGTTAAAAAATACTTATTTATCTTTTTTTTGTCCAATACAATTGCTGTGCCTATCATATTTTGCTTTCTTCATTAAAATTAGTATCGAATGTTATTGCATAGTAATGAATATTGTACTGCAACAAAAATATTTAGTAAGCAGGCGGTGGAAACAAAATAAAAGTAGGTAAAACGATTTTTTTAATAAATAAGAAACATCAGTAAAACACATTTGAACAAAATTGATGAAAAACCATTACACTATGTAATACATTTTTACAACGAATGAATGAAATTAAAATAAAATATTTACTGAAGTACTACATACAAAAAACATTTTTTTACTACAGATGTTCAAGTCCGTTATTATCCCTGCACAATCGTGTTTTTATGACGGTAGCCCTAAGCACGTTATCTAACTGTAATTCAGTAATCCCATCGATTGCTCTTCTGACTCTCATTTCCATGTCTTCTCTGTTTGTTGGTGGAGTCCTATAAACGTTTTCCTTGAGGTGGCCCCATACAAAAAATCAAGCGGCGTAAGGTCTGGTGACCTTGGAGGCCATCGAACGGGCCCATTTGTTCCCATCCAGTTTTCTCCAAACCTTTCATTTAAATAATTCACCACAACTCTGCTGTTATGTAGTGGAGCCCCATCCTGTTGAAAAATTATTGGGTTAACATTAGGTGGCAGTTCTTCCAAAAAATCTTGTATCTGGTTTTGCAAAAATCCCAATTATCTTTCTCCATTTAATGGACCATCAAAAAAGTATTGGTCCAATAATTCTTCTGCCAATTACTCCTAACCATACATTAAAACTAAATCGCTCCTGATATGCACTTTCTCTCATATTTCTGGGATTTTCTTGTGCCCAATAACGGGTGTTGTTACGATTGAATAATCACAAATTAGTGAACCTGGACTCGTCGGAAAATAAAATTTATTCATGAAAATTATCCAAATTGTGTCTGTTCAGAAACCAATTGCAATAGTTCAATCTTCTTTGAAAATCGTTTTCGTATAAATGCTTGGTACTTGTATGATTTAAATTTATTTTTTTTTCAAAATGCGTCGAGCTGATTCCCGATTTACACCTGTTTGGTCCTCAATCTGTCTTATCGAAATCGTGGGATCTACCTCGACAATTGCAAGTACATTGATTTCCGAGTCTTCATCGATAATTATTTTCCGGTACTTCTGGTTCACTTCTGAATTGCCGTTCAACTCTTACAAAATAGTTGTTTGGTGGATGAATTCTTTCGGGAAATCTTTCTTCATATAAGACAGCAGCCTGCCTGCTATTTTTTTACATTCGCCATAGATTAGTAGCATATCTACTTTTTCATTTCGTGAATACATGGCAAAATAGAGTTAAAAACGTGATAACTTAGGTATAATTTAATGAAAAATACTTATTGCTGCCAAGTAAACAAGTAAACAATTCTTAATTGTCAAATCAAAATGACGCGTCGTTTTACCTTCTTTTGTTTCCACCGCCTGCTTACTAAATATTTTTGTTGCAGTACAATATTCATTATTATGCAATAACATTCGATACTAATTTTAATGAAGAAAGCAAAATATGATAGGCACAGCAATTGTATTGGACAAAAATAAAAGATAAATAAGTATTTTTTAACTAGGTGAGGTAAAAAACTGGGGTTCCTATCTTGGTTTTTAAGATATCGTGGGTTGTTTAAAGATATTTTTTTTAAATAAGTTAGATCTTATTGGTCTGTTCAGCTACTGGTTATTCCCAAAAAAATATGAGGCACAAAGTTGCATGCCAGAGGTCTTTCGATATCACGGCACACTACGCATCAATATCTGCCAAGGTTCATATCAGGGCCACCTAGACTTAACAAACTAAAATTGATATTAACTGTCATTTTAAAAACAAATGTCATGTTCCAATACATGGTTGAAAAGGGAATCTAGAGACGAATCAGATAGGTAAAAAAAATATACAGGGTGCCATTTAAAATAACAGAGTAGATGTCACTTCCGGTGAAACCGCAAGTGGTGGACAAAAAATTTTTTGTATTTAAAAAAAGGACAATCACGCATTATATAAGTGTACCAAATTTCAAAACAATATCTTTTTAAATAAACATGCTACGGGGTGTTACATGTCTCCTGTGTCACCCGGTGTATATATATAATATATAGTCAAGTAGTAAAATGTCTGATATACATAGGTATATTATGCTAATACTTTTTATATTTTATTTTACACTCTAATTTATTTGTACACACAAATATCTATTCAGATATTTACAGTTGTGCGTTGTGTTTATTCAAATTGTAAAGGACAATTTTCATTTATTACTTTATACTTACTACACTTATTTACGAAGGCGTAGAAGGGCCACAATAAATTTTATTTTATTTTTTCTTAAATTCCGACTTTAAAGTCGAAAATCAACAAAATTTAACACAATTCCGAGTTTAAAGTCGGAATTTAATTTTGTTATATTCCGACTTTAAAGTCGGAATTTCGTTAAATTCCGACTTTAAACACGGAATTTTGTTAAATTCCGACTTTAAAGTCGGAATTTTGTTAATTTCCGACTTTAAAGTCGGAATTTTGTTAATTTCCGACTTTAAAGGCGGAATTTAAGAAAAAATAAAATAAAATTTATTGTGGCCCTTCTCCGCCTTCATACTTATTTAATAAACATTGTTATTATTATTCTTATTATTAGTGCCTAGAAAACAAACCACTCGTTAGAAAACTAAATCTGGAGTCTCTAAGTTTACCTTTGGTGCTTACCTTAAAGTATATATTGGATAAACTGGAAGATATTTTAGGAAAAGGATGTCTGACAACAAATGAAATTTTAAAAATAGAAAGGAAGATTCCACTTATGCCAATTAGAAGATAATTTCGAGATTATGAATTTAAAAAAATAAAGGATTAAACTTAGCACTGTAGGAATCTTGAAGAATTAATAAAATAAAAAATTTAGACATAATAATAAACAGCCTGAAACAAATAATTTACCATTATTAAACTTGTTTTAATTATTTAATATAATAATCTGTATATATATATATATATATATATTTTTAAATTATTTAATAATATTGTTTTATCGTTTTACTATTTATAATTTTTAGTAATATAATGAGACATTGTTTGTATACATTTTTTTTGAATCAATCATAATTTATTCAAAAGTGTCTTTATAACTTTATTGAACCTATATTTATACCTTGTTTAGCATTATAATGTCAGTCTTGTGTTTATATCCGTTCGCAAAACAATTATCATGTTTTTATATATTTTGTAAAAAATACATAAATGAAAAATTCATGAAAATCAAAAAACGATTAAGTTTTATTTCGTTCGTTGTTAACATGAATTTTCAAGTAAAGGTCAACTCAATCTATTAGATATTTTTACATTTTTGTTTTATAAATTATTGTCGACGTATAAAAACAAAAAAGTATAAGTACAATTAATTAGACAGAACATTCAAAAAAGTTAATTAAAACTTCAAATACAGTTAAGAGTAATTTTCGAACAGGGATTTGTCTCATTTTCATGCCCATAAAATTAACTGTCAATAAAGAAGTTTTTGCCAGTATCGTTTACTGGTAACTTTATACATTTGGCCGAGATACAGTGTACCCAAGTGTATAGTTTACAAAACAAACAACCGCTTGCACCGATTTACATAACGCTGCCTTATAACACTAAGGATTTCTCAAATTTGATATTATTTGTCTAACAATATGGGCCAAATTACTTGCAGTAACCTTTAACTCACCATTCCAGAGAATTGTAGAGAATATATTATAAAATTAAATTAAATCAGACATTCATGATATGTAAGATGGTGATGCATTTTTTCAGTGAATATTGAAAAATTATTGTTTAGAAAGTTTTATTATTTAGTTTCTGTAATTAGTAGACAGTATTATTTAGAGAAATAGGTCACGAGCAATTTGCACAATAAATTTATTATTAACAATAAATTTTCATTACTGGCCATCGTTTCGGTGGACAGTTCCCACCATCTTCAGAGCTGCAAGAATCAGTACAAATGAATATTTATCGCACTTATCAGTCGTCTGTTATCATTTGTGTTAAATTTAAAATATTTTGAGTTTTACAAAATGAATTTTATTAAAGCGGAACTTGTAGACATGACTTTGTTTTGGGCGAGTCAGACAGAAATTGTATGCTTGCCAATAGAATTTATAAGCAAAGGTATCCTGAAAGAGGATTCTTGATGTTAGCAGCTTCCAAAACCTTCTCGATAGATTTGTGGAAACTGGAAATGTCGAATATAAAAAAAAGTGAAAGAATAAATTAGTTTTCTGTGGTGCTGGCAATGGTTAAAGAGAAGTGAGCTCAGTAGTAGGAATAACAAATGTTTCATGCATATCATATTCAAATGCACCAGGAACTATCTGATGACGATTTGCAAAGGCGGCTACCGTTTTGTAATTGGGCTAGAGGTAAAATGCAAGATGTCACCTTCTTCAATAATGTTTTATTCACTGATGATGCAACTTTTCATAAAAATGGATTTGTTGATAGGCACAATTTCCATTGTTATGCTTCGGAAATTCGTCACATTTTAAGGCAAATTAATAACCAGTACAGATGGTCTATAAACGTTTGGGGAGGAATTATTGGAGAACATGTAATAGGGCCACATTTCTTTGATGGTACATTGACTGGAACTATTTATCTTCATTTTTTGGAAAACTATCTGCCTATATTATTGGTGAATCTTCCTGAAGGGATTCAAAATAGAATGTGGTTTCAGCAAGATAATGCTCCATCAAATTATTTAAATGCAGTTAGAGACCACTTAAATAATACCTACCCACCTCGAAGAAATGAATCCACTAAATGCCCTGCTAGATCCTCAGATCTTACAAAAATGGATTTCTTTTTATGGGGATACGTGAAAGAAAATTGTTTATAAAGACACACCAACAACAGTATAAAATATGAAGGAACGGATAATAACTGCTTTTAGATATATCACACCGGCAATTTTAGGAACAGTAGAAACCTCATTTCAAAAGCGCATAAAGACGTATGTCAATCAAAATGGGCAACACGTGGAGCACTTATTATAATTTTTTCCAATGAATTATTTGAAGAAACCTCTATTTTTTTAAGTTTATTCTTGAATTTCGTATTTATTGCTCAATAAAACGAAAATATTTGCAATTAGCCATAGGGAGTACTTACAAAAAATATTCGTTTTTCATTCGTACATCACATCGTTGAAAAATATACAGGGTGTTTTATTTGAAAAAAATGAGAAAATTCAATTTAAAAAGTTCTTAATTGAAAAATAATTTTTTGACCACCCTGTACATTTTTACGAAGTAAAAATGATTCAAAATCATTAACTAGATGTTTCGTAACTAGCACCCACATAAGTTTTTATTAAAACCCATAATTATGACTTTGGTGATTTTTTCCATGTGCATCTGCAGGTGGCATTATTTCAACAAAAAATTCATTACATCCAAATGGTTAGAATATAGTCAATAACAATACAGGACTGAATATAATCTAGAAAGAGACTTCAAAAAAATGTACTGATGTACATAGCATTCCATTTAAAAAAAGTTACTGATCCTGTAATTTTGTCTTGAATATAATTTCCGGTTATAGACTTTTTTATCTAGTTTACTTGAATTTTTTTTAAATTTCTAGCTATCCTAGAACTCGAGATATCGAAATCCGATGCACTATTGCTCCACCCTGTATATATGCATACATACAAGGACATATAAGCATGCATATATTAACTTCTTTAGAGGCGATGACACTTTTAAGCCTCTATTGTTTTAAGAAATTTTGCCTTTGTACTTGCCTCCAGTAGCGTCGTCATGGGGTGGGGGAGTAACATATAACGCCACTGCCTTGTGCAGTTGATTTTGAGATTGTTCGAATCAGTATTCAATTTGGAAGAAAAAAGGTGTCTGAGTTTTTTTTACAACCCTTACTTTTCGAATAAAATAGTAAAAAGAATTACTATGACAAAACTTTATCGCAAGTTTATTATTTACGTAGAGATACAGAAATGTGAAAATTGTTTAACAATAATAAATTTGCTGGTATTCACTTTATTTATGGGTTTTGGCATGGTGTAATGCTTAAGCGGCAGTTCGAGAATACACAAGGCAGCATGCAAATAAGAGAGCCAAATTTGTCCCCCCATGCGATGCCATGCGTTATTGACATATTCTAAAACTAGAAACAGCCGTCTGAAATTCAGCTGCTGAAAGTAGTGGCGTCATAGAGAAATTGTACTCTCCCACCCCGTGACGACATCGCGCCACTGGAGGCAGTACAAAGGCAATCTTTTGTAAAAAAATAGAGGCTTAAAAATTATTACCACCACTTCAAGTCAACATCTTTCTCAGTGAGTGAGTTATAAAAAAAAATATTTTTATTTCACAAAACTTCAACATCTTTGTTAGCAATTACCTGAAAATTTGAGATTGTAGTCAAAAGTGCACATAATATAATACCTCTTTCAGACATTTCATTTCAAAATATATAAAATTAATTATTTTATATATTTTTATACATCCTAGTATATTTTATATACTTAGTACTGGAAACCAGGATATAATTACTTTTTATTTTTATGTTCAATCCTCTATTGCTCCACTTAATATTCCGGTTGAATAAATGCACTACTTTCAAAGGGAAACTTTCTGGATGTTAATTTAAGTAAATTCCAATATTGAATGGTGCTATCAATGGTCCTTGAATAAAAGTGTATTGATCTTCATTGTGAAATAGACAAGAATAATAATAGGAATTGTATAAAATTGTTCGTAAAGAAAAATACCATTTACATTTTCGGACAAATTATACATTATTTTAAATAATTGGTTAAATTATGTTTAAGTTTCAAAATTAACCATTAACGTGTTTATTATGTTTTATTGTTTCTTATCATCAATAATTCGACGTATTTAAGAAAAAGATTGTTTCATTCCAATTTCTTCTGGATTTGTTCCCGAAACTCGGTTATAGTAGAATTTAATAATGAGTAATTATTTAAAACTCTCAAAGCGAATGTTCCAATTTTTGTCCGTCAAATAACTAATTGCTCTACACATAATTTCTTAAGTGATTTTAGATACGTTATCTTTGTGAGCAATTTTAAAAAGTTTCTCGCAAAATCTGTTCAAATGTTCTGTATTTAAATAAATTAAATAATACTTGAGAAGCACATATTCAAAAGTCGACATAACACGTGAGATTTATTTTACGATAACAAAGAAAAACTATTTATCCTGTTCCAGTAATACTTCTTTCAAAATATGTTTACAAAATACGTAGTAGTCAAATGCCATATTTGCTTTGGACATGTCTCTTTTTGAACGAATTCTATATGTATACATATCTGATTGAGTAGAACACTAAAATGGATATGGAATACTTTATTAATAAAAGTAAAAAAGATACTGAACATGAACAATCAATACAAGGAAAAAATACAGTGCACATGTAAAGGACAGTTCCCATCAAATCAGTCACATATTGTTTCATCGTCTACCATTTTATTGGTCATGTTTGCATTTTATTTTTATCAAATTAATGAGTTGGTATATAAATAGTGTTAGATATGCAGGCGCGTAGCTATCATAGGGCCCCATAGCTTAGGAGGGCCTCGGGCTCGGATGAACGCGTTTTTTCATTGTGGTTGAGTCGATGCCCAAGTTTTGATTTCATTTATTATTGATATAAGAATAAGTAAGACCAACATACTAACTAATCGTTTAAAGGCAATTAAATTATTTTTTATTTTCTTTAGACTTAGCGGGATTAAGGCCAATATTTAAAACAACAAACTGTTTTTCAAAAAAGTCAACGTTTCGAAATAAATTTATTTCATCTTCAGGACACTGAAATAAATCACAATGGTATTTTTATGAAGAAAACATGTACATATGTATAAATTATACACTTTTACCGATTTATTATCGCAGAACAGAGATTTTTAAAAAATTAATTTTTATATTTACTCAACAATCATTGAAAACAAAAATTGACATAACAGAACAAATTAAATTAAAATGGGAAAAAGTAATGTAATTTAAAAAGGGTTAAAACAGAATTAGTACTTAAAGATTATGAAATTTTTGTTAATTTATTTATTTTTTGGTAAATGCAATCATATAGTTACAAAAGCATATTAATTACGTATTTGAATTAATAACAATCTGTACTTACATTTAAAATTGTTTGTTGTTGTCAAAGTAATAAAATTTGTGGATGAAAACATTAGACTGAATACAATTATACACAAAACACAATACAACTACCACTCTTGAATCTCAAATACGAAATGAACTGCAATAAAATTTTATTTGTTCTGCAATAGGTATATGTAAATACCAAATTGCATACACACTTATTGAAAATTTAAAAATAGCAATTTTTAAATTTTCAATATAAGTCTGCATATAATAAGCTTATTATAGATATCTCATTTTTTTATTCCATTAATAATATTGGAATATGTCATGCCTAAATCATCAGTATCTCTTCTTTTGTTCACGCATTTATATTTTTTATATTGATCATTTCTTGTGTAATTTTACTTCCTCACCCCTCAAAGTGACGAAGTTATGTATTCGTGAAAAAAAATCTTGAAAATTTTTATTGCATTTCTCGACGAATTATGTCGATACACAAAATTTCAGACAGAAAAAATTGTCTGTCTGTGTGTCCGGTTCGCGACAGCAGCTACAGTTTTTGAGATAAAGCTTTCAAATTTGATACACACATTCTAGAGGTCAAGGAAGAGATTTAGTTCGCTGATGAGCAAAATCGGTCCCAATGTCTAAAAAAAATTAGTGACATTCCACCAATGTGACTATTTTGAAACGTCAAAAAGTGACTTTTTTAAAACGCCAAAAAATGACTTTTTTGAAACGTCAAAGTGACTTTTTTGAAACATGAAAATATGAGTTTTTTGAAACGTCAAAAAATGTGACTTTTTGATACGCCAAAAATTACTTTTATTATAAACTCCACCATACGTCGAGTTTTACTACGGTGAGGAAGTTCTGATCCCCAAGTAATTGGCAGCGGTTTTTTTCATAATTAGGTTGATGTCGAACAATCTTTACATCAGTAAATGAGAAATTATGATTAGTCCTACTATGTGTTATAAAAGCTGTTTCATTGGCTTTTACATCTGTCTTATTAATCTCTTTTGGTGCACATACATCCGTTGTTTTAAATACCTGTCAGTTTATCCTATATAAAATTTATCGCAGTCATTGGAAGGTATGCTATATATTACATTACACATTAGGTCGATTGGAGTCTTAGTTTTCAGTTTTGTGAAAAGATTATCTTTGTTTGTATTTGTGTTTTTGAAAGCTATTATGTTTGTGCGATCATTTTTTAGGACTTGGCTTAAACTTTCTGATAGGCCTCGTATATATGGAATCGACAGATATTTTTTTGTTGTCATATTCTTTTTGGCCAATGTCTGCGATGATGCTTACATTAGCATTATTATATAAAAATTTGCAATGCAGAAAAGAGCCTTACCTCAACATATTCAAAAAAGTTCAAAATGCATTGAAAATTTGTTTATAGAAGATAATCCTTTTAGTAAACCAGCTTTTAATATTTTAAAAACATTTCAGTTGAAAATTTTAAATGTAGAAATAAGTTTTACGTACTGGAAAATAAAAAAACTTTCTTATTATATAAAAGCAATCATAGATAATATAAAAGGACTAAAATTTTATAATAACATATATAATTTAACAAGAAATAAACAGACAAAAAAAACTGCAAAATCTAGTTAACAATCAAAAACACGAAATAAACACCCTTCATAACAAATGGTTGAAAAATTTAACACAACTTGAAATTTCAACGGATATACAGTAGGTATTTGTTGAGCTTCGGTGATAAATTCAATATACCGTATGACTCAAATAAGTTAGCTATTGAAGATATTTTGATTGATGTTGAATATATTCTAAATCAGGAAAATGATGATGAAAAAATATTAAAGCGGAATCGTGTAATTATAACATTTTGACCAACTTTATTAATAAATCAAAAAACTGTAATACCAGAAATGAAATTAACTTATTAAAAAATTTAAAAGATGCAAAGTCCTTTCTTAAAAATCATGATGATATTATTGTTACTAAAGCAGATATGGGCAATGTATCTGTCATAATAAATAGGGATGAATATGAAGAAAAAGCTTTCCAATTGTTGAATGATACAAATACTTATGTATGGTTAAATAACGATCCAACAACAACAATTCAAAACAAAAACAACAAAATCATCGATAACATGTTTAAATTAAACCAAATCAACATTGAAGAAAAAAATATCTTACATGCAAAAATGGTATATTTCCGAAAATTTATTTTCTACCAAAAATTCATAAATATAAGGTTCTGTTGAGTGAATCAATGACTCTAACCAATAGTTAGTTTCATTGATTCACCGAGCTACAATCTATCTAAATCATTTCGGACATTTTAAATTACGTGTTTATAAAAGACAACATATTTGTGAAGAATTCCTTTGAAATTAAAGACTTCTTAGAGACTGTTATCTTACCAGAAGATTATATTTTAGTATCACTAGACGTTGTTTCATTGTTTACTAATATACCTATTGATCTAGTAGTTAATATTATTCAGAAAAAATGGCATCTAATCCAAGATTTGAGTAATCTATCCCAAGAGACTTTTTAACATTATTCACTTTTGTATAGATAATAATTATTTTAATTTTAAAGCATTTTTTACAACCAAATATACGGATTAGGAATGGGTAATTGCGTGTCTCCTATTTGCTCAGATCTTGTTATATCAGAGTTACAGGATAACTGCTTAAACCAACTAACTTTTAGTGTTCCCTTTTTTTAAACCGTATGTGGATGACATAATTAACAGCTATTCCTAAACACAACACTCAAGAAATTTTAGTTACCTTTAACAGTTTCCACGAAAAATTGCAATTTGTTTTAGAAATATTAAAAAAATACAAATTATTCTTTTTAGATATAGAGCTAATTAGGACTAACAACAACATTATATCTAATTGGTATCATAAACCCACTTTTTCAGAAAGATGTTTAAAGTTTAATTCAAACCACTCAATAAAACAAAAATAAACATTATTAAAAACTTGAATAACAGATCGAAAAAGCTCTCATATGAATGCTTTTGGGAAGATGATAAGAGTAAATTAAAATCATACCTAGTCAAAAATAACTACCCAAATAGCATTATAAATAAATTATTATATAATAATGTTAATGTAAACATCATCAGCCAAGAACAATATGACAACAAAAAATATCTGTCAATTCCATATACACGAGGCCTATCAGAAAGTTTAAGTCAAGTCCTAAAAAAATAATGGCACAAACATAGCTTTTAAAAACACAAATAAAAACAAAAGACATTTTTTTCACAAAACTGAAAACTAAGACTCCAATCGACCTAATTTCTAATGTAATATATGCATACCTTGCAATGACTGCGATAAATTTTATATAGGACAAACTGACAGGTATTTAAAACAACGGATGTATGAGCACCAAAATGACGTAAAAAAGATTTATAGGACAGATGTAAAAGTCAATGAAACTGCTTTAGTAAGACATAGTAAGACGAATCATAATTTCTCATTTACTGATGTAAAGATTGTTGAACATCAATCTAATTATAAAAGAAGAATTACACAAGAAATGATCAATATAAAAAAATATAAAAGCGTGAACAAAAGAACATATACTGATGATTTAAGCACTGCATATTTTAATATTATTAATATAATAAAAAATAAGATATGCATATCTAAATATCTATAATCTGCAGTTTTTAAATTTTCAATGTCTGTATAAGTATGTATGCAATTTGGTATCTACATATATGTACCTATAGCAGAACAAATAAAATTTTATTGCATTTCGTATTTGAGATTCAAGAGTGGTAGTTGTATTGTATTTTATGTATAATTGTTATAGTCTAATGTTTTTATCCACAATTTTTATTACTTTGACAACAGCAAACAATTTTAAATGTAAGTACAGATTGTTATTAATTCAAATACGTAATTAATATGCTTTTGTAACTATATGATTGCTTTTACCAAACAATAAATAAGTAAACAAAAATTTCATAATCTGTAAGTACTAGTTCTGTTTAAGGGGATGAGGTATGGACATCCGTTTAATTTCCGATATTCGATCAGTGAAGTTAAGCAGCACTGATCGAGTCCGGCAATTGGATGGATGAACGATAGCTCATCTAACAGTCGGTAGGCTGTCAACAGACAATCCCGGGAAGGCCACTAGCCTGATGCAGGCGGAGAGGCGAGCCCGGGTGGTTTGCCACTCTGCTAGCGGTGCAGGCGGGCAGGCCCAGGCGGTGGGTTAGTTGACAGTCGAGGACCGTGGTTCGGAGTCCACGCTAAACTGTAGGTCCCTAGGTAAAAAGGGCCCATTGTGGCCTATTTGCCTAGTAAAATAAGTAGCTACTACTACTACTACTAGTTCTGTTTTAAGTCTTTTTAAATTACATTACTTTTTCCCATTTTAATTTAATTTTTACTGTTGTCAATTTTTCTTTTCAATGAATGTTGAGTAAATACAAATATTTATTTTTTAAAAATCTCTGTTCTGCGATAATAAATCGGTAAAAGTGTATAATTTATTTTTATATGTACATGGTTTTCTTCATAAACATACCACTGTAATTTATTTCAGTGTCCTGATGATGAAATAAATTTATTTGGAAACGTTGACTTTTTTAAAAAGCAGTTTGTTGTGTTAATTATTGGCCTTAATCCCACCAAGTCTAAAGAAAGTATACATATAACAGGCAGCCACACATTTAGTTAAATTATTTTATCTTAATCCTTCAATCAAAACAAGTATTAATAAGTTTATGTTCAAATTAACCTCGACAACCTCACGAAGAAGCACAAAAAAACTGTCAAACCCCGATAGGGTTATTCTTGCCATTACGTTTGTAGTAGATCTATTACAATTAGGAACATTCTATTACCCTATTACGAATGCATGGAAATCTATTGCGTTTATTAAATTGAAGGTCCAGAAAATAAATTTTTTGTTTTTTGAATATTTGCTCCTCATTTAGAGAGATCTATTTAAATAAGAAATTCAAAATCCTATCATTGTTTCTCCTACTTGAAGAACTAACAAATAATTGTCATTTCACCAATTTGCATCAGTATATTATTTCCTTATTTTTTTCCACAGGTAGAAAGAACGGATTATGATGGATCATTCAAAGAAGGCAGTGGTTCAGACGACTTAGGAGTATTTCCTCCACCACCCCCTCCACCTGATGGTAAGACCTGTTTGTGTGATAACAAAAATTGTTGTAATTTTATTTCTGATGACGAACAAGCTGCTGGACGATATAGAGGGGAAAAGGGAGAAAGAGGTCCAAGAGTAAGTTATTTTTTTTACTATATTCTGAAAAGAGTAAAATTTAACACACAGATCAGGGATAATGATGTCGTTAATAAATTTTATAAAATTAACAAATTAGTCACTCATTTATTATACACTTTTAAATACCTAATTGATAATGTTAATATTAATATTATTAAATAAACGTATATTATAGTATAGGGTGGCCAGCTATACTTTGAACCATATTGATCTTGAATAATTGTGGAACGGAAAAAGCCATTCAGGTGCGAATTTTGCAGATTAATTATGCAAGCTTTTTTTATGTTACTTTTATTTTGACATGACAACCAGGTATACCGGAAACAAAGTAGTGTATTTTCAGATCTAGAACAACTTGGTTATTTCAAATGGAACACTCTGTATACTTTTTAAAATTCGAAAAGTTTATTCTTTTCCCTTTTTTAAAAATGTAGGTCATGTTACAGTTATTTTCAAAAAAGTGGATTTATGAACATCCGATTAAGTTATTACATGTCGAGGAAAGTTTGATTCGACAATTATGCAAGAAATAATTAAATAGCTCTATCCTAATATTAAGTACAATTAATAATTTTTTTTATTTGTCAGATTTACCGATGAGATAAATAGTAGTCGCTCAAGTAACCTATTTAATAGACTAAAATTAATCGACCGACTAAAATTAGTCGAGTAACCATTTTCAAGTCAATCCCAAAACCAAAGTACGGGTTAGTCAAGCTATTTGAATCGAGTGTACACAGCCCTACCTTTTGCATATACATATATAGATACATTCATTTTGCACACAAATTTTGTACAGGGTGGTTCATTTTTAACCAGCATAATTTTGAAACTCGATAGAAAATAATGGGGATATTTCACATAAAAATGCCATAAAATGAACCGTTAATAACATACAAAACTTTCAATTTTTTACAGTTTTTCTTACTTAATTTCCTATCAAAGTACAATGTCAACTTTCAAATTTACTACAAGTATTTAGTATGCCAAGGGCAACATTTCAGTCTGAAATAGTCTAGATATACTGGGTAAATGTTTTTTTCTGTACCATAGATTCTTTTATCCACGCAATCATTTTGTCACTACGCCACTGATTATTATTAGTAAACTAACTGAAAACGCTACACAAAGTAAATATTATTCAGTAAATAAAAAATAGACATTATTCCAACATAAATAGAGAATACATAATAAAGCTTTTATTTCCATTTGTTTTGTTTTTAAAACAAGTTATTTTGCCCGTCCTGGCCCTAAATATTTTGCATCCCAAACCCAGGATTCATGGGCTTATAGGATACTACACCACTGCAGTGCTATAATTATCACTTCCCTCTCATTTCGGCGGTTTCTCAATTTTAAGTAGTGAAAATAATTATTCAATTTAAATGGAAGGTAGTTACTTACATTGTAAGTAAAATATATATATATATATATATATTTTTTCATATATCACAAACAAATATTATTGCCGATATAATTGAATGGACAGATCACAGATAGTATTTTGACATATTTGTCTGATTGTAAACTGTTTAGAATAAATGTTCTTAAAAATCTGCATTGTTGCCAGTTGTAAGGTAAACTTAGTTAAGTTACAACAAATATGGACAAGTGCAAGTAAAAGGTCAATAAGTTTCACTTTATTTAAAATATAACTTTGTTAAACAACTGTATTAAGTGACACTGGTGCAAGAGGGCCTTATTAGGTACCTAAAATATGCAACGGTATGTACAGAAAAATAAATTCTGCTACATAGCTTCAAAAAAAGCTAAATATCGAAATTTTATTAAAGTATGTTTGGTAAAACAGCAGCAGCTTCACATATCTTACTAATAATAATCAGTGGCGTAGTAACAAAAGTATTGCGTGGGTAAAAGGGTATATTGTACAGAGGAAATAATCACCCAATATATCTAGTTCGATAATTTCAGACTGAAATGTTGCCGTTGGCATATCAGATGTTAGGTAAGAAAAACTGTATTTCATTAGCGGTACATACAAGAGAATATTTTTTATATGAAACACCCCTATTATTTTGACAAATTCTATCGATTCTCAGTCATGCTGGTTAAAACTAAATCACCCTGTATAATGGATTTTTTGAGTGGAAGCTTTGATTTCTAATATGATGTTTTTGTTTTTAAACATGTTTTAGCTTTATGAAAATATGTAATCTAATTTTTATAAATTCTATTTTATATACCTGTTTATTTGTTAAGTTGTTAGGAATTGTTATATATATTTATATTTTATTACATCTTTATATTTCGTTTTACATACGTATAAAGAACTTTGATAAAAAAACGATAAAAAATCCTAGGCCTTTGTGTGAAGATGAGAAAAGGATTCAAAATATTCCATTTATAGCACAATAGAAAATATCTGGTCATTGTTACAATAATACCAATATTAAAATTTCTAAACGTGCCTTGCTGAGATTTGCCTTGACCTGTAGTTTTTTAATGGCGCGACCCTAGGAATATTTTTTATTGGATTCAAAATGTAGTCACTTGTTTTCTGTCACTTTAACAATGACAAATCATGACGATATTTTATGATTACGTTTACACTATGCGAATGAGAAATTTACTCCACAAAGAACAAGGAGTTTCTTACGTCCGTATGTTATTTATTCATTTATTTCAGACTGGATGGCCTTACGCTTTTTCGTCTGACAAGATTGGTGGTATCTTATGAAACATGTTAGTTTTTAGTGTATTAAATTGCAAATCAAATATTTTTTATTATAAACGAGAATATTAGGCATTTATTCGATTTTAGTGATAATAACAATTAATAATTTTAAAGAATCTGACATATTATTTCTTTCGTATTATGGATTTCTAAAAAAAAAATAATAAATTAATAAGAATTTGTATATTACATAAGCATCCTTTGGGTATTATGTACATAAACATCTTTTCAAAGCTAATATGATAACAATATACTATCTACATCGTCATTCTTATCTTAATGTGCTATTATAAAACAGTTCGAAGATATTTTTATTTAAGGTAAACGGTTACCAATAAAAATATTAATTTCAGTTGCTGTCTTTTTTTAATCCTTTGATAATGTCTAGAAAATGTCTATTTTTGACGGAAAAAATATAAAGAATTTATTAATTGCTGTTGCTATTCTTGATATGGTAGTATAATATATAGAAAATAATTGTCAAAAAATTACAAATATAATTCTGACATATAGTATTATAATTTTATATTATTACAAATTATTTTTTTCTATTTTAAAATGATTATTTCCTTGTTATGTTTTAATCTGTGATTTTTCTTTGAAACAATTTATATTTTACCATTTCGACACAAATATGTTAAGGGTTATTACGATTTAATAAAAAATACATAGTCGTATTGATAAGACTATAATCAAGTATTGATCAAACATTTCAATTGTTGTTTTTATACCGATTTAACGAAACTCGAATGAAATATGTTGTAATTCTTGTATGTTCATATTTAATACTAAACCTTGACTAATGTATTTGAATGAAAATATACTTCTAACAAAAAAAAATTTAATCAATTGTCCAAACTTGTTTTGGGAACGGGCAGTTTATACAATTCTCCGATACAAAATACGAAGAAAATATTCCTATAAAAAATTTAAACTTCAATATCAAAAAGGAATGATGAAAAAGAAGTTAACATAGTTAACATTTTATTGTTGACCCACGGTTGAGAAGAAAATGGTACCTTGTCAACGTTTCGTTTATTATGCAAAAATTTCTTCAATGTTTAATAGCCATATTTAATATTTAATAATGGAATATAAAACTATACACCCACATCCACTAAATGACTTGGAATATTCAAGTATGAATTAAATTTTCGTTTAATTTCGTTCTCTACCCTACTGTGTACAACCTTCTGGTCTGTGTTTTGCCCTAATAATAATAAATAACAAAAAAATCTGTCTGTATGTAACAAAATGTTGATATTTTCAATATTTTATTTAATACTAGACTTTGTTTTCATTATGTCTTCGTTAAAATAATACATGTACAGGATTTAATACTTAATCAGAAACACGAATTTGATTTTGTTTAATAACTTCTAAGCGAAAAAAGATATAAGAAATGCAAGAAACCAACAAATTCCGATACAAATCAGAGAGTCTAAAAAAACGATGCACTACAAAAAATTTGGAAGGAAAAAGTGGTCAAGACTCCTAAAAAATATCACCCTGTATATCATTTTCAGTAAAACAATTATAGCAATAAGGAAGCTCAGAACATTGGCAGCTTGTAAAAAGTAATAACAGTTATATGAAGGTAGCTGTCAATGGTTTCTAACAAAAAACAGTATTTTAGAAACATCATTTTTATAATAAAGTATTTAAACAGACTGACATGAAAATACAAACATGTACAAGACGATAACATAACATAACATAACATAACATTTCGTGTAATTCTATAAACATCTTAAAGACACCTTTGTACTTTAAATTGGAATAGTTTAGTTTTCTTATAAATATTATCTATTGTTTCAGCCTTTTTTTGTTTCTAGCGATGTAAAATAATAACACAGGCGCATCCGGCAAAATATAGAATTTTCAACATCTAAAACAACAAAGTTATCTACTCCAAATAAATAATACCCACTCAGAGGCCATTTTATAAAACCATGATTTTAGAGATTTAAGCAACTTATAAATGTGTTTCCCGAAATTTAAAAGTATCAATTGATTGGGAAGTATTGTTATACAGAGTGTCCTAGATTTAAAATGACAGAGTAATGGGAGATAAAGCACATTTAGCTGAGTGGAAAACACCCACAAACTTACCCTTGAATGTTAACCATTTTTGAGATACAGAGTCTTTTACGGTTTTTGACTAAAAATTGTAGTCGGCCATATTTCTGGAACGGCTTTACATATTTGAATAAAATTTGGTACAAATATTATACTTACTCTTTTAATACAATCAGAATCATAATTCACTTTGGAAAACTTCCAGGACCGGACTCAATTTTTATGTTTTTTATAAATATTAATAAACGTTTATAAAACCAATGGATCAGTGTATAAAATAAGTCATAATATTTGTTGGCACGTTTAAGATTATTCTACGATAAATGTTCAAAAACATGGATAGGCCAAATTATATAAATCATTTTTGAAATTCAATAAAAAGGAACTTAAAGGTTAATATTAGCAAGAAGAGCTTGTTATTTCTTTTTTTATAAAGCTTTTCTAAGCTTTCTTGGGTATAAAATTTCCATTCAAAATATAGTACATTCCATTTCTTTTGAAAAAAAATGAATGTGTGACTTGTATTAACAACCACAAGTAAAATTAGTTAATAAACACCTCTATAAAATGATATTAAAATATTAAAAATGAAGGTTTCCCATTTTGTTTCTACAAAATAATATCAAAATGAAATTTATTAAGCAACAAAACAGCACAACTAAAAAAAAACAAATTAATCAAAAGAACGATGCAATTAATTAAAATTATAATAGCTTTTCAAAATAACCACCCTCAGTGCCAATACATTTTTGAGAATGCTTTAAAATGTTTTTCACTGATCTATTAATCATATTCAGCTTATTTCTAATTAACATTAATATCTTTTTTTCTAGTAAATGTTCCCGTTTGGCGTTTAGCGAATTTTTCATTGTACAACTCTGACTTGAGTTGCTATAAGAAAATAGTCCAGAGGTGTAAGATCATGAGACCTCGATGGCCGGTTAACCGGACGACCAATCTGTTGGGATGATACTGAATCAGATGATCTCTGATCGGTGCACAAAAATGGGATCTAGCACTAAACCACATGTTAAAATGAATGCCTTGTAATAAATATGGCAAAACGCCTAAAAAAATTTAATAAACTTCTAACTTTCCTCACGGGTTCCATTATGTGGTTATGATAATAACATGGAAAATTTCATTCATATTAATGTATTTTAAGTGCCTCACTCGATAGTAAAATAATTTCAGAACTATTCATATACACATATACCGGGTGTAAATAAAACCTGGCTCAACCTCTCTATTTTCATTGTTTATAGAAATAAATTGATGAAATTTTAATATGTTGTTATAAAAAACGGTGTAACTTTATAAAAAACGAATATATTTTAATGAAATTTGAAATCTGTCATTATATGTTTCACCTGATTCTGGGGAAAAAAATGTTTCGCAAATATTTTACAAATCGTTTAAAAAATAACATTGAAGGCTCACAATTTTTCCAACTTTTTTTTGAAATTTCAATCGTAATTTTTTTTCTGCAAAACTTCTTTATTTAGTCTTGATAGTTACACCTTAAAGTATCGCTTGGGTCCCATGCTCCAATACTAAAATATGACATAGCCTAAATTTCACCAGCCGCCACTGCAGTATTTTCAATTTCTATGCACCTCCGGTTTCGCCGGAAATCACCCCAATTTTGTTATTTTAAATGGAACATCCTGTATATTTTTACATTTTTTGGATGCTATAGTGAATTCTGAATATAACAATATATATTTTTCTTTGATTTCTAATTTATTTATTTTTTTAACGGAAATTTAAATTTTTGATTTAGTGCTGTGATTTACAAAAAAAATTTACTCACGAGGTTCCCTACTATTGCACAAATTGAATTACTGTTTTATGATAAATATTCTCTTACATAAGGGACTTCAAAAGTGAGAAAACCGGTTTTTTCTAAAAAATGCATAGGTATTTGTCAAATCTCAAAATCACGATATTTAGAAAATATATCTTTTTAACCTTTTTACAATTACAGTAATACCCATAGTTTATCAATTCAATAAGAATTTTCACAGTAGAAAAATCAAAATTCTTCTGTATTATAATATAATACACAAACCCGATACAGAAAATTGTGTGGTAAGAAAACAATTATTTCAAATAAAATTATTTGTTTAAAATACGAGTACCTCTCATGACTAGTCCTACAAGTTCTTGAAATTACTTTGTCACATTCTCCATAAATAATAAACAAATTTAAAAAGTCTTCGTGGGTATAATTTAAACGCGGTGGCATTTTTTGACATAAGAAAATGCTGATATTACTGATTGTTTCTAATCAGGGCTAATTTGATAAAATTTTTTACTACAAATTCTTGAATTTCTAAGAAAATCACAAATACTTAAAAAAAGTTGTAACTTAAACCCCCACAATGCTTATATAAAAAAAGGAATTTAATTATACATAATTTAATGTAAACAAATACAGGGCGTTCCATTTGACTTAAGCAAGTTTTCGTGGTTTGAAGTTTACAAAATGTAACGTCAAAAATGGAACACTTGGTATACTATTATTGAATTTCTTTAAACTGTAGAACGTAGCTCACCTTATGGTGTTTCTGCATGCCAAACAACAAATGAGTATCTTTTTTACACGAAGAAAGTTATAAAGGTTATGTAAACCATAACACCTGTCAACATTTTTTTAAAATGTCAAATATCTCTGAAACGGCTGGATTTAGGCATAGGGTATCCTATATGTTTTTGACCCAGAATTTTATGCTCTTTTCGAAAACCCTAAAATATATAGGGTGTTCCATTTATAATAAGAAATACGAATTTGAAAAGAAAAAACCATTGATTATGAAAAATTACACAATTACGCCCTATATACACGGTGATTCAGTTTAAATCTTGAATACTATGAGAGAATACTCTCCTGATTATTGCGATTTAGAAAATATCACATATGTGCCCCTCACTGGCTTCTAAGAAAGATAGAGAGTGTCAAAGTTTACAAAAATAAATAATTCTTTCATCATATCGTCTAGGAAAAAGGAGCAAATCAAAAAAAAAATTTTTTGCATACCTTCATTGTGGGGTTGCTTTTTTGAAGTTATATTCATCCATAAGTGACACCAGTGGTATGCATTGCGGCTATATTGAAATTATTTCAAAAAAAAGTATGCCACTGAGTTTTTCAATTTTTTCTCATTTTCCATAATCTTCAATCAATTTGGAATAAGACGCGCTTTTACAGATCTTAATTTGAGGTAATATTTTCAGTGATATTAACTTTATTTCAAAAGCATGCAAACCCCTATGGAGGAGAAATTATTTTGAGTAGCCATGGAAATACGTAAACAATTATTTGAAGAACCGTTTCTATTACATAACACAAAACACTTCAAAATTCCTGCGACTGGTACGTTACGACTTGAAATGGTAGCTAAGGTAATACATCGGCTGTTCTATGATTTAGTGGCATGTACCTAATGACAGAGTATAACTTTATGAGAACCTTTACCACACCATTTCTTTTGAATTTTTACATAGTTAATGAGAATTGACGATTTGCATTCGTCGAGACAAAAGATACAGAGGCAAAACAGGAAAAAAATTTCATATTTAAGATTGATAAATACCTCATGATATCAGAAACTAAAAACGTTAGAGAAAATATTTTTTTACCCGTCGATAGTCCAAATCTTTCTCTTTAACTGAGTATAAGATAGTTTCTAATTATTGTTCTTTAGTGCTATAGGCCTTCTATTTGAGATTTTTGCAAATATTTTTTTTTAAGATTAATACCTCGTAACAAATTTATGGAGACAAATATTTAACAATTGTTTACATTCTCAAGAATTTGATAAGAACAATTTTATTCTGTGTATGTACTATTTTATTTTTAATAATAAACTTGCTAGGGCCATTTGTATTCGCATTTGCACAAACAGAACTCGGCAAAAGTTTTTCAAGTCTTTTGTATATTCCATTTATTTTATTCATTCGTTTATTTGTTCGTTAAACAATTTTACCAAAAAGCAGAACTTGACTACATAGGAACTTTGTTTATATATACTTATCGAGATAATGATTATATATGTATTTATTTATTAAGGAAATTGCATCAAAATAGAATTCTAAATATCTCGCTTTTGTTAAAAAATTCTATAAACGAACCACTGCAAAAAATTTGCAATTTTAAATGAATGATTATTTACCTACCTTAAAACTTGGAAACCAAAACAAAAGCATCCTCGGTGGATGGAATTTCATAAGCAAAATTATTATACTGATCGTTAATTTACTTCTGAATTCATTCATTTCTCATTTTTATAGAAAAAAAGTTTTTAATTTTCTAGCTACATCAGATTCTTTATTGTTAAAAGACGTTTTTGTAAACTGAATGGTCTCGTCGCCGTATTATCAGTATGAATTTTTTTAATTTGTAACAGATTTTAGTTATCATTGATAGGAATAGGTTAGAGCAATTGCAGTTTTATATTGGATATCATCTTAAAAATTGTTTTATTTTAAGTTTGCGGCGCATTCTTACCAGTTTTCTTTTATAGTGTTTATTATAAAACCTCCCAACAGGGCTGCTTTAGTCACGGTCGTGAATAAGTTTAGTTTTCCCTCAATATCTACTATATGTGAGTAGACAATAGATAGATAAATTAAGAGTGGTCGACAGCCAATAATATTGATAAAAAATACGAAACAACAGACAAATTACAAATTTATAAAATATTTTTAAAGATAAAAAAATTTGTACAAGTATGTCATTTTAGAAATATGCATTTAAAACATGTCACTTAAATATTATTGTAGATAATATTGTATAACAAAAATGCATGTATCAAATAACAAGAATAATTATTAGGCAACACAATAAAACAATATAAAAGAACGGTATCATAAATAAGTCAGCCTCGTTGCGTTTATTTTAGTGTATTTTCTTACCTTTGAATGATGTTAATATATTCTATAAACAGGAAAGTAATAGTAAATTTAATCAGTATAAAAAAAGTTGGTGAACTATGTTACAAGAGTAAGTAAATGTTCAAATCATTATTGACATAATATCATAAATAATAAACATTGAGTGAGACTATTTAGTCTCACTCAATGGCTATTAGATGGTGTACAAATTAGGTGTTTACGTACGTATAAAGTAATTTATAATAAATTATTTTGAAAAATAAAAATCACAAAAAGTCATTGCTTTATTGACACTATTATTATTACTAATAGTTTCACATTTAACTTAATTTAGAGTTAATCTTATAAATATCTTAGATGTAAAGTATTAGTTTATTTCAAACTTATTTGCAGCATTAAAAACGACGGGTTCTTTGACGCCGGTAATGGAATCAAAGAAACCGACGTTTTTTATGTTGCAAATTATTTTGAAATAAACTTTAACAGTAATGACAAGGAAACCTTTATTTTTTTGTTTATAAACTCTTAAGGAAAGTTCCTTTTATATTATGTCGTACTCAATTTAATAAATATTTTTCTTTATCTTTTGGACAATCTCACAACAGAGCACGTTTAACCATCAAAAGTTAATTATTATTACATAAATACCTAGTGCATATAAAGAATATTGTTAATACGTACAGAGCGTGATTCACTTTTAATACCAAAAATTTTAACACTCGATAAATCTCGACAAAATAAGGTTATTTTATGGTATAAACTTTTTTCTGGAGGGATTTCGTGTTCGAGATACAGGTCTTTGAAAAAATAAATCTTTGGTATTTATTTAATTTTTTTTTTCTGCTAAGCTAAAATACGATGATGTATTTTATCCTCCAAGTTCAAAATGAGCATTTTATCAAACCAGGTATTTGTTTTTTTTTTACTTTCTTATACCTAATATAAGGAAGTATAATGATTTTTTTCGACCTTGACATCTTGATTGATACATACGTTTTGAACCATCCTGAATCCATTTAGACTATTTTCCAAATGATGTCTGTCGGTGCGTCTGTGTGGATGTGTGTGTGAATGTGTGTGTGTGTGTGTATGTGTGTGTATGTGTGTATCCGCGATAACTCAAAAAATACTTATGAGAGACTTCATAAATTTGGCAGTTAAGATTTTCAACAACATTTTAGGTGATACATTAAATTTGGTGAATGTGGTACCACCAGAAGAGACATAATTAATGAAATAAGAAAAAAAGGTACAATTTCGGGAAAAAATTTAAAAAATTTTATTGCATTTCTGGACGAATCTCGATGAATTATAATGAAAAAACATAACTTTATGAAAAAAAATCTGTCCGCATGTCTGTAGTATCGCGATAGCAGCCACAATTTTTGAGATAAAGCTTTCAAATTTGGTACACTTGTTCTAAAGGCCAAAGACAATGAAAAATTCAGTGATGAGCAAAATTGGTCAGTTAAAAGGGGGTCCACGGGACCCAAACTATTTTGTATTTAACTTTACAAAAAAATATATCCTTGATGAAAGATTCGTGTCTCCAATATCAGGCCACTAAATTATATTATCCAAGTACTTAAATAAAGCTGATGTAAACTGAAATATTTTACACATTTGGTCTCATAAAATGGGGTTAGGATGAATTTAACAGTTTGACATTTGAAAGGTCTAATTTAGTTACAAACATATCAATATCAATAAGAAGAAATTATTAAAATATATGACATGAATTATTATTGACAGTATTGAATGACGCTGATAATTATTTAAAAATTTTAATGCAACATTTCAAGATACGCTATTAAAATTTAATTGAAGTAAGTGAAGAATTAAATAAAATGATTTTTTTAGATCATGATGATATATACTGGTATAAGAAAGTTATGTGCTGACCACACAGATATTTTTATTACTGTGTTATTCTCCCGTGACGTATATTCCTGTACTGAATATGCAATTTTTCTTAAAACTGGTTCCTCCTATAAAAAATTTGCAAGAAACCTTTCTTTCTTTAGAATGTCTCAAGGAGTTCGAAAAAAATAAGTATTTTTAAAAATTTCCAGTGACAGAAAAAATTCTGACTTAAAAAAGGTGGCGCAGTTGTTCCTCTCGGATGCTTCTGGTTAAACCATTTCAATGTTTTTTTTATAAAATCAATGTCAGCCCAATACCTCGTACCAAATATGAAATAAATATGTCACATAGTTTAGGAAAAAAAGAAATAAAAACAGCAAAGAAAAACTTTTTTTAATGCCTCGTATCTCGAAAATGAAGGTCTTGCAGAAAAAAGTTTATACCACAAAATAATCTTATTTCGTTGAAATCTATCGATTGTTTAAATTATCGCAATTAAAAGTGAATCACCCTGCATATTCTTTGGATGATACGTGGTCCAAAAATTTTAAACAAATGAAAAATTTTCTTCTTTTCTTATAGAATTTTGTTCTTGATAAATGTTGATACATAGTTATAAATTATTATGGGTTACACCATTTTTATTAGCCTGGATGCGTATACAAAAAAATCAAATTATTTGAAATTGACTAGAGCAGACTACCAATATTGACCTATTTAGTAAATAATGTGTAAGTATTGCAAAATCCAATCCACCGTCTTTTGCAGGTTTGTACAGTGAGGAAAAATATTTCTCAATTTATTACATGTCCTATGAAAACTCTTATGAAACAAAAACGAAGCCTTTTTTCTTAAATACATTTATTTTGACAAATAATCACCACTAAAACTGTAAAAAAGCAAGTTATTTTGGTAGGTATTATTGAACTGAATATGTTTCTCTTAAAAGAATGATAGTCATCAATTCAGTTCGAGTAGCAAAAAACGCAAAATTTTAATTTTTTCGAATTGGTCAACCAAATTTTATATTTGGGCATAATTTGGAAATTTTTAAAATTAAATTTTTCGGTATCTTAAATAATAAGGGTAATTTACTCGAGTCATTTTCATATTTTTTTGGCATAGGTACCCAGACTAATGGAAATTTGTGTAATCAATATTTGATTTAAAACTATGCACCAACTTTTCTCAAAGATTAAATTTTCTGAGAAACTATTAATGAAAAACTATTAATGAAAACTTTTTAGACCAAGTTGTGTACCATTCGATTATGTTTACAATTCTATTTCGTCTCCAGGACTACCAAGAAACCATGTCCCATGGAGCAGTTAAAATAATACTGCTTTTACATGAAATTATATTATGGAAAAATATGAATAAAAGTAAAAGGTCTAAAAATCGCATAATTGCTTTAAAAATTGTGTTGTATTTATTATCTAAGTAGTTTTAATAGTTACCTTGGATTAGGCCTTTTCAAAATCTCTCAATCACGATATGCCACATTCTTTGGAGACAACCAACTTTTTTTTTACTGCCAATTACTTAAATTCAATTTTAACATTTATAAACGAATTATTAAAATAATTAGTCTCAGTAGATATTAATTATATTTTAACATGCATATCACTACTCACTCATGGTTTCCACAAACCTCTATAGCGCCATTCATTTTAAAGATCTGTCATTTAAAGAACGGGGTTTTTATTTTCCTTAAAAACTGTCACCACGAAGAAAAGTTTTGTTTTTCTAAGGAATCTTTATTAAACATTTTAATTATTAGACAGCAAGCATTAAATAAATAATTGAATCAAACAAATATTACATACTTATACTGGATTATTTACAATTACTTATCCAATCCATTTTTTAGTAGGCAACCCAAAATATGCTAATAGGTTATTTACTATGCCTAACTGTGGTGTGGAATAAGTTTCTAATTTATACACGAGCAGCCAAGGTAAACTGATACAAATTGTCTTCTGATTTGTCTCTTAAATAGTATAACGTGTAGTATAACACGGGCGCATCCGGCAAAATATTAAGTAATATTTTTTCTAAATTTATTTAATGTCTAATCATATACAATACCAACTACCATCACCAATCACAGAAATATACTCATTAGGATTTTTATGTGCCACTGTCAAATCTAACATGAATTATTTTGCTCTAATTCCACGTGGTCAGCACATGTTCAAAGATGAATTAAGCACAAAGTGTGCTACCTCGATCCACTGTCTGCATCATCTCAAGTAAACTCGAATTTGAATCCTGATTGCTGAGAGAAAAAGGGTGCGACAAAGTTTCCCGGTACTCTCAGTTCATTTTTATCTCTTCAATGAAATATGCTTCGGAATTTAACGACGACGCACAGTGGGACAGAATTAATTTTTAGTATTACAAAACCTAAATTTGTAAGAATTGAAAAATTCCTTTATTAGTATCTACAGAAATGGTCACTGCATAACGACATTAATATTGGAATTCCTAAATATAAATCATTTAGGAATAGTGAGCATGTAAAGAACATTAATAATGCGCGACCATTCTCAGTTTATCAGTTGCTTTTGTATTGTATAGAAGTGTTGTTGTGTTCTCAATTGTTCTTAAGGGTGTGTACAATCTTTCCTGTAGGAATTCTTTGTTAAAGGTATGCTACTTTTTCCGTTTTTATTTAACATTTATTAATATTTTATACACATTTTATACTTTGTAATTGTTTTTTAAGATTTTTTACTGACTTAGGTTATCAATAACTTTTTTTTCAGATAACTTCTTACTAATTTTTGAAGTTTTTCTATACATGTAATGCATGTGTACTGAAAAATAAAGAGATTATTTATTTATTATTTATTTATTAATACAGGTATTTTTGATATTACCTTATTCAATATATTACCAAAAAAAGTGTCGTTATTTTTAAATTACATATTTACTTAGGTTCATAAAAAATTGCACGCATTTGCAGACTGTAATTTGAAGTTTCCAAGCAAGCTTATACAATAACTGTTAGTGCCCGGTAGTACCCATTAGAGACATATAGGGATAACTTGTTTTTATTTGAGCTTTCTTTTGCCTTGAGTATGTCACAAAGACAAGGTGATTTTCTTTTTATTTGTGTTTTGTGGAAGATTTGTTTCTTTGATTTCTCCCTAACTGGGTTATTACTCTTTATAATTAAGTTGGGCGCCACGTGACTTGCTGCCACGAAAATAATTTTAGTTTATTGCCTTGGTATTTGATCGTAGGAATAGAATTTTCTCAAGGTCTATTTTGATTATACAGAAAGATAAGGTAGCCTGTTCTTAGCCTCGTTGAAATTTTGGTGTGCTTTTAGCTATGCTAGCAGAGCTGAGCAAGACTTTAGCAACTCCCCTTTGGCGGTCCTGGCTTGAAAGACCTGTTTCTACCTCAGACTTTGTAGCTGAAAGATTTAGTCAAGCGGCGTATGCTTTTTATTTATTAGGGCTAAAAAAATTTGCACAGGGCGTCCCTGGCAATTTGGCTTTTTTCTAGCCTGAAATGACTTTATGAAATACTGAAAATATTTTTTCAGTCAAAAATAAAATTGAACAAAAATGTTTTTTTTGCTTCACTGCGAATGCTTTTAGAACTATGAAATTTATTTTTTTCAGTCAGCGACTGTTCAAAAATAATTTGAACAAAATTGAATTTTACTAACGAGATCAGGTGATTTGGGAAAGTGTACAATTTATTTGACTAAGTCGTTAAGACTAAAAATAAAATTGGACAAGGAGTTCTTTTAGATGAACATAAAATTCACAATCACAAAATACTTTCAAAAAATTTCTTGAAAAATTGTTGAAATTCAGCAGACTGGACAGCAAGTTGACCTACAACTTGGATACTACTAGCCTGCCTAAAAGGTCGCGCAAGACCACAACTTTTCTTAATAATGAATAATTTGTAAAACCAAAAAGAAATTTTTTTATTAAAAATTTTCTGTCGGATTCGAAAAAAAATTTGTTTGAACAGTGTATATTTTATGCTTTAGGTTATTTTATTAAAATGAAAATAAATTTAAAAATTTATTTTCAAACGACTAAGTCGAAAGTTATTGAAAATTTAAAAATTAATTTATCTATGTCCTGGTGGACTAACAAAATGATTTGGATGAAATTTATTTTTTTGTAAAAATTTTGGCTGTCGATTCTTAAAACTCAAAAAAATTTCAATAAATTCTAAAACTTTTATGACAGCCTAGTAAACACCCGGGAAACTTAGAACTAAGCAAATTTTGTTGAATAAATGAATTTTTAAGTCGAGTGAAGCTTTAATTTTAAAACAAATTAAATTTTTTAATATAAAACTGAGGTTCGTGAATTTACCTTAAGAAACCTAGCTTCGCGAAAAAATAATTTTGAAAAATAATTCTGTCTCTAAATATGTAAGTTACTTCCTTACCTTGTCTTCGGAAATCTCAGACGATGATGTTCTTTTGCAAAAACGTTTAATTTTATTATTGTTAGACAACCTACGTCCGTAAGAGATTTTTTAAGTTTAATAAATAAAAAACAACGTAGAGTTTTACAGTAAAATATAATGACAGAAGACTCCTCAAGCCAAAATCCACAAATGATAAAAGCTGTCGAAGAAGTGCTTCTCGTTTTCTGCGGTGAATGTTGTAAAAATATTTTATAGGTGGTGGACGCCGTCTTCTTGTCTTGGATACCAGAAAATAATCCAGCCTGGTGCGTGAAGAAATTCCTTAGTGCCTTTTTTTACGACTTATGGCGCCCGAGTGAGATCTATTACCTGTGAAACGGTCAACGAAAGACTGTCCTAAGAGCTCTAGGTCAGTTGGTGTTTAATATTGGAGTTCACAACCGGTTTTAAATTAATTATTTATCGTTTACAAAGGGACATCAAGTCTGTATTAATGCAAATGTGAAAAGTTTTACTTAAAAATTGAATTTAGTACCACGATGCTTGCTCTTCAATGTTGAAGAGTATCATTGTCTTAACTTGTCTGAAATTTGATATTTATAGGGGTTGTGTCGTCATGTATTGGGATGTTAACATGATGTCATGTTTTTAAAAGTGCGTAGTAAAAATAAAAGCTACCCTGTTCTAAAGTTTCCGATTTAGTAAAAGCTCCGACACGGCTGTCTGCCTGGCTGGTCTGCTACACGGTGTATCAAACTCCAATTTTACAAGTTTAAGTCTCGTATAGATAAATCTGGCAACTGATGAGGCGTATTTTATTATGGATTTGGTCTCTGATAATTATTTCCTTCTGTCGACCACTGAATTAAAAATTTTGTAGGGCCTCTCGGACTGCAATAAAATCATTCAGACCGGTTTGTAATTATTTTTTTATGAACGTTTTCATGAGTTTTGGTCATTTTAACGTTTGTAAGTGCGTCGCGGCGCTCGTCGTCGCGCTTATACTGCGGAGCGGTTTTTTAATGAAAATTAATTTTACCATGTTGGCTTTTAAAAATCGGAGATTTGAGATAAAAAATTGCGGTTTAAAGTTTTGAATGCGGTTTTTGTTCTTTATCTAATTTGCTAAAAAAAAGTGGTGTGGCATGTGATATTTTAAATCCGAGTAGTTTCGGTCTCGGAAATTTTTTAAACGTTTCTAATGGCTAAGGGCCTTCTATGTGATCTGGGTGATTTTTTTGGTAACATTATTTTTTCGCATTAATTAAATTTTTTGTAGAATTTTGGCTCTACAACAAGTATTAACATATTGTTCTATTTACAGAGACATTGTCTGTTACCAGAAGAGAGTTATTTGGATTTTTAAAAGACAAAAAAAGATTTTACACCTTTAAGAACAATCGGGAACACAACACCACTTCTATAGAATACAAAAGCAAATGATAAACTGAGAATGGTCGCGCATTATTAGTGTTCTTTACTTGCTCACTATTCCTAAATTATTTGTTTTTAGGAATTCTCTTAGTAATGTCGTTATGCACTGACCATTTCTGTAGATACTATAACGTAGTTTTCCCAAAATTAATTCTTACAAATTTAGGTTTCGTCCTGCTAAAAATTAATTCCGGCCCACTGTGCGACGCCTCAAAGTTATTAAGTAGTTATTTTAAGTTATTTTCACTTAAGAAATCATCTCTGTAAAGCTTATATATTCTTCAAAATAAATTAAGTGTTATATTGTACAGCAAAACTACACCATAACGGCCCTTACAAATGAAGAGAATGGAGAACAAGATTCATACAATTTCTAATAATTTTATGAAAATTTAACTCTATAATGTACACAAATAAAAACTCGTTGTCTTTTCACAATTTTAATTATTTAAGAATGAAACCATTTTATTCTACTTTATTGACCTTAATCACATTACATTATTATGCACTTTGGTATTAGGTTAGCGCTCCTTATCGCTCGTAATTCATTTACAATACCAATGACTTCAGAATTAACTATTTATATAGAAAAATAATTCCCTATTCATTATAAAGGAATTGATTGGTTCTGCTGCTTGAGGCATCCTACTATTAAAAAGAGATGAAGCTAGTTCTTTTTTTTGTTATCAGGGAACTTAATATCAGTGGCGTGTATGTTAGCGGGGGTGATAAAATTTAAATTTTTGTCTGATTTATACATACTGATTTCTCTTCTAATTTGGCTTTAAAATAATATGAACAATATTTATTTTTCGAAAAATAAATGAAAAAGTGTTTCATTTACTGCATGAGTTTACTTACCATCTATATTTTCTCAGTAATAATAAGCGTGAATATCTTATTACTAATTAATAAAGTTTGTTAGAATTTCAAACAGGAATCAATTTTTTTACAATTACATATAACATGTATTATAGTACGATATGCCTATCAAGAAGGGAAATAAATGGCAAATGAAAGTAAAATATTAAATTGAAATTCTCATTGATTTTTAAATAATACAGTTTTCATCAATCTCTTTCTTCGACAGCTGAATTATTCGATCTTGAAGCTTTATGGTGAATCCACTGAATCCTACGTAATATTAAATTATTTTTTTTAATATTAATTTTATTAATTGCATTACATAACTGTTACATGAATAATAATTATCCAAAATATATCTCAGGAAAAATTAAATTGATACAAAGCAAAAGCAAGCCTTATAAAGTATCCAAGAGAAAAAGAAGAAAATTAATGTCATTATGTTAAAGTAAAATAGTTTTTGCTTTTAATGCTCTTAAATATTTGATTTTCTTATCTTTTGGTGATATTCTTTTCATAAAAAAAGATAATTTCAGTGTTATCATATTTTGTAATTTTTAGTGAAATGGGTTTTCAATCATAGAACATATTTTTCAATATTGAAATAATAACAAATACTTTTATCCTCCTGTTTAACTTGTCAATATTGAAACAATAGTATTGAGAGCAAGAGTCACCAGAAAACTGTTTATTATTTATAGTTCAAAATAGACATTTTAATCAATATCTAAACAAGTATTGAAAAAAATTCAATTTGAACAGATCTGAATCGCAGCCGTCTTAGTACATTGAGAAATATTCAATTATTGCAAACTTTTCAATATTGTAAAGTTTAAAATGGTCACAAGAAAAAACCCGATTGTCTGTTATATTAATTTAAAATAATTTTGATATGCATAGAACCTAAATGTATTAACTAAATTTAAGTATGTGTAAATGTAATGGGCATTTTCTACATATTTTTTTATTTGTTTATTTGATAGTATTTATAAATATAAGCTCACAGAATTGTTTCCGGTTTTTTTTTGGACCCCGGAAAGGGATTAAAATATAATAAAGTTTTGAATTTTAGTCTTATGACGTCATCCGACTAGGTTTGGCGCCAAACACAAGTAGCCAATGAAAGCAGTATTGCCCGTTTTACGTCTTATTTGAAACGGTAATTGGTGATTACTTATTCAATTATAAATACAACTATAAATTCATTCACATAGAATTTTTTTTGACCTTTGTACGAAGAGAAAATTTTATTCGTACCTGTTTTAAAACTTCATTGGTTGATTAATTGGCGGCAATTTTACATTAATCCATACTTTTATATAAAAAAATGTATTTAAATTTTTTTTTAATCCAATCACAATGGATACTGATTGCATAAATAGTGTAAAATCATGTACAATAAAAAGAAATCCAATTTTTAATATAGTGGAACAATTAAACTTTAAATTAAATTTAAATTAAATTGAAAATTGAAAACTGAATATTATTTTCACAATTGTCTTTTTGTATGTAAATAGCTTGGAATGGCATAAATTAGTTCTAAAATTATGATTAAAAAGTCAATTCTAATAGTAAATGTATTTATTAAAAAATAGGTATAATATAATATAATATTAATATAAGTCTATTAATAAATTATTGAAAAACAAACAAAATTATGAAACAATCTTCTACATTAATGGTACAGTAATAATTTGCCATAGCAATTTCTGGTCTGAAAAACATTGAAAGGCAGAAGACATTATGCTTTTTATTACTGATAAAAATACAAAAATTAAACAAAACCGCAACGATTCCTTGGATTAGCAAAAAATACACAATTCCTAAGATCTTTTTTTTTTGTTATTCTAAAGAATTTTTGCGCTTTTCTTTACTTTTTTGTAACAACTGCTTAAACAAAATTTTGATCATTATTATTGTCTCCGCAGTTTATATTAGAAAATCTTATAAATGCACAGTATTCTCATAATTTTTTCCGGAAATTAAATAATATAGATATAATTCCCATTTGCTAAAAACCTCTTGGTGAATATTTTATAATACTTACTCTTTACAAGAGGTTTTCGAAACAATATTATACTTGCACATTTCAATCTCTCCCAGCTGGCAATACGTAGGACGTTACAATTTATCATTTTTTTTATAAGGTTGTTAATAATTTAGTGGACTGTGTATGCATATTAAACAAAATTAATTTTAAAGTACCAATAATATCGTCATGCCATAACCATATTTTTAAACCAATATTATGATAGCATCAAATAATCTGAAATTATTGCAACGTGGAAAATATTTTTCTTATACTATTAACAAAATTAAAAAAGTTGTACTTAATGAGTGAATAACAATATTTTGATTTGTATAGTGTAGTGTTTTTTTTATTTTCTTTTTATTTTTATTCTTTATGTTTATTTTTTTAATATATTGTAGTGTAACTTATATTGTTAGTGTTTATTTATTACTTTTTCATTGGGATATATTATTAAATTTAATTCTTATATTGTCTTAACTTTCACATTTAAAATTATTGATTAAAGTTAATGTTTATTATTTCCTTGTCATATTTATATTTTTTTCTAATAATTGTTGCTAGATTTTCTATATCTTGTTCGTCGTTACTTAAATTTATTTAAGTGTGATTGTATGTAAGTGATTGCCCAATAAACTTTATCAATGTTTCGTGTTGTTTTAAAACACCAATTAAATAAAACATACAAATGCGACTCGGCTCTATTAAGTAGTGAAATTGCATTATGTTAAAAAAATAAACGATATTAATTTTAATTTGTTCTATAACAAAATTGTTATTCCCTGATACTGTGGTATTAAGTTTTGATTCACATTTTATTTATGTAGACCATAATATTATATTACATTATTAATTTATCTCTACAGGGATCACCAGGGGAATCTATTAGAGGCCCACCGGGACCACCTGGCCCACCTGGTATACCCGGTCCTGCAGCCCCTGAGGTAAGTTCATTATTCAGTGATATACAGAGTGTCCTCGAAAGGTCTGGTCAAAAATTAATTTGAGAAAAATCTAAAATTGCTTCCGGTACAGTTAGGTTTTGATCAAAAACTTAATACTGGGACTGCATTGCTTAAAGTCGTTGGTAACATAGCTTCTGCATCTGATAAATCATTCTCAACAGTATTGGTTTTATTAGATAAAATTAAGGCTTATTATTTGTTTTCTTAGAAACTTCTGATATCCCTGATGTCATATATTGGTTTTAAAATGCCACCTTGCTGTGGTTTCATAATAATTGTGCGGCCGAATGCAAAGAGTTAAAATAAATAATGAAATACGCTCTCAACTGAGGGCAACAACAATTGGGGTAACCCAAGTGAGTTGCCTGGGACCAGTAACTATATATATTGACCCACAATGGTAAAAAATGCGATATGTACTGAAAATGTATTAATTAACGGAACACCAACAGAATGGGTAAATGTGGGTCTATACATGAATAATAAGCTTATGTTTTTTAGCAAACATGTTAGTCGTGGACTATTTTGTAATTAGATGACCAACTTTGACCATTTGCGCATTATTGACCAAAAAGATTATAGCAAGAAACATCTTTTACCAGTAAAGATAAACATTCCAAATTTGATCGCAATTGTTGAAAGCAATTTTTTATTATTAAAAAAAATAATAATAAGTTTTCCTAATAACCGTAACCCTTAACTTATAGAAGCACTTTTTTATATAAGTATGTTGGGTCAATCATTTTATTTAGATCTTGAGAATATGTGGTAGTTGTTTGTGCAGAACTTTCAGAGCCACCGTGTATACGCAGAATATATATCCGAGATATGTTTAAAAATTCAGACGTATCTAAGACATACGTCAACATTTTAGAAGTTAGAGAATATGTGTCTAACTTCAGTTTACTGGACGATCCCCATTAGAGAAATGGGAAACAAGCTTGGCTTAATTGCCGTTTTGACAATCTCCCTCTCAGGAGTAAAGTTGGATTTTATTTAATTAAAACTTTTGAACAAACGGTTCTCGAAAATAGTGTCACTTTCTTTGTATCTGATTCATTAATTACAGTTGACCTAGTCACCCTTGCTTGGTTAATTAACAATAACAATTTGATTTAACACGAAAAAAATTAAATTAATTGATATACCTAAATATTTGTCCGAAATTAAAATTAGAGCTATTGAGTGTGATGAATAGGAACTAGACAATTTTCGTGCGTCCAGGGTCGGCCCATGAGGTAAGATACAACGACAATCATTTCTACAGAACAATTAAAATACATACGTGAAATGTCTTCACATTTCATGAAATCTCCTGTACTGTGTTATAGATTGCAACGCATGGGCCAAACAAGTTACATGAATCATATGACACGTGGATCGTAAAAGATTAACAGCTTTACACATACACTGTGTCTCAGGATAAATGTAATCGAATTTGGGAATGGAACTTGCAGAGTTAATCCAGCTTGATGTAAAACTAAAGTATATCAAATGAAAAATTTACAATCATTGTCATTGCTATTGCTAAATGAATAAATTGAAATCAAGACAGCAGTACTCTAATACCACTATACAATTTTATTTGCTGAAAAAATCGAAATTTTTTCACATTTGTTAATCCACCACTGACAGATTTATGTTTCCCGAAATTATATACAGGGTATCTCACTTAAAATTGAGCCACCTCAATATCTCCGTAGTTATAAGTTGATTCAAAGCGCGATTTTTTTGCAGTATAGAACTTTTGGAAATGTATTTGTGTAATATCTCAAATTAATTGATAGCACTAATACCACACTAATAATCATAGGTGGCTGCTGTGATTATAAAAAGAAATCAAAAGATAGGTTATTTAGGAAAGTTGTCTAGGATCGCCTCAAATACCCAAATCAAAAATTTATTTACAATGTCAAATACAGGGTGTTTTTATAGTTGTTCTAAATAAAAAATACGTTTATATATTTTTTAAATTCCCCACTTTCTCTGGCAGATATGTCTTCATCATCCTAAGATACGTCGATCAATCATGGACAATAATTGAATCTTCAATTTTTTTGCCAGCTGTCATAATTTCACAGCAGATTTTTTTTGCTCAGAAAGAATCGAAAAATATTTTACAAGCATCACTACGTAATTAATAAATAAAAAAAGTAAAACAAATAGTAGTATGTTAAGATGTGTGGGCTTTTAATTTTCTACAAGACGTTACCACTTTTTTATCAGATTTATGGTAACGATTATCCATGTCTCCGCCATTGTTGATTAATTGTATAGTGTGATATAATCGCATTTTAAGGTATCCTATCTAAGTGTACTGCGTACCAAATTTGGTTTGAATAGTTGCCCTCATAATGACAATATGAGAAAAAATCGATATTTTTGTTTGGAAGTTTCATAACGAAGAATATTGGGTACCTGTTTATATGAACGTTTTTTCTTAAAATTTTCTATGGAATACAAAAAAAGTCACATTTTTTGACGTTTCAAAAAAGTCACATTTTGTTGTTTCAAGAAAGTCATATTTTGACGTTTCAAAAAAGTCACATTGGTGGAATGCCACTAATATTTTTTTAGTCATTGGGACCGATTTTGCTCATCAACGAACTGTGTACTAAATTTGAAAGCTTTATCTCCAAAACTGTAGGTGCTATCGCAAACCAGACAGACACACAGAGGCACAGACAGAAAAGTTTTTCTGTCTGAAATTTTGTGTATCGTCGAGATTTGTCCAGAAATACAATAAAAATTTTCAAAAATTTTTTCACGAATGCATAACTTCCTCACTGAGGGGTGAGGAAGTAAACTAAGTTGAGTTTTGTAAATAAACATTTGCCTTAAATCAGTTCATATAGTGCAGTAAAAATAAATTATGACCTGGGCAAAATTGCAACACAAATGATTCTTTTTGCATTATACTGTGTGAAGTGTCTTTTTTAACATATTCAAAATCCCCATTAATGCCGGCTCAGGAAGTCAGTGAAAATCCAAGATGGCGGCTGAATTTTTTTTTTTTTTTATTAAAAAATTTATAACTTTGTATAACTTTGTATACCACAAACTGTTTTTCAGAAGTGATAAAAAACCTTCCAAACAGAATAACATTTATGATATCAATGCCATTAGATATTCGCTCGGAAATGACTTAGCGAACAATCTATTCTTTATACATTCGTATACAGGATGTGACAGCACCTCCAGAATATTCCATATTGGAAAGCAATCAGTTTTCAAACGTGTTGTTGAAGATCAATACTTTCGTGAACTTGCACTATCGTTCAGCTCAACAAACCTTAATCCCAGTCAGGTTGAAGAATTTGGAAAGAAGATAATGGTATGTATTTTTGGTGGAAATCCAGATCATACACTAAATACACTTAGGTATAGAACTATTATTGATAAAGTATCGAAGGCAAAATGTTTCGTTCAGCCACAGAACCTTCCCCCAACGGAATCAGCTGTCAAGTACCATAGCCTCCGTGTATATTTGCAAATTTGTATATGGAAGCAAATGCAAGTAGGCTTGAACCCAACAGAGTGAGGATGGAGTATACATGATAATATGTATGTACCAAAAAAAATGGATTTGCCACCAGCACCTGGAAGTATATTACGCATAGTAAGATGTAACTGCAAAACCGGCTGTGGTGCCATAAAATGTAGTTGCCAAAAGAATGGTTTGGAATGTACCAGTTCATGTGGTCAGTGTCAAGAAACAAATTGTGAAAATAGTCCGCAGCGAATAGAAGATGAATAAATGGAAGGTAGAGATGAAGATTATGATGAATTGTGAAAAAACAGCCAAATCATTTTAATTTTTGTTCAATAAAGGAAAATAACCCATACTTTGAAATAACGGTTTTTTGTTCTTGTAAGTCTAATGTGTAATAAAATTTCCTCTAATGTATAATAGGCAATTTGAGTGATTCAATACCTATCTTATCTATTCAATACCTATTCTATGCTTTTATCTTTGTATTTTAAACATTTTTGCCAAGTTACACCTTATAAACACAAAGTTATACACAGTTATAAATTTTGTAATGAAAAATACAAAATTCAGCCGCCATCTTGGATTTTGACTGATTTCCTGCGCCGGGATTAATGGGGATTTTGAATATGTTAAAATAGACACTTTTCACAATAGAATGCAAAAAGAATCATTTGTGTTGCAATTTTGCCCAGGTCAAGGGAATTTTTACACCATATTGACTGCACTAATAAGGGACCTAAAATATAGTTGCCAATTTAAGTCGAAACGTCTTAAGTTGCAGAAACAAATGTGGATCATTTATTACTTTCATAATGTTACATATTTTGTTAAATTTTTATCTAAATATCATCATTTGTTGGGGTAATTACAGGAGGGAAGGGGGTAAATTATCGCTATAACACTTTTGTCTTATTTTTTTTTAAACATTTAAAATGTCGCAGTGGTAAAAACTGCATGTAATTTAAAGACAAATAATTTTTTTTTATTCACAGTAATTTTCCAATTAATATTATCTACTATATTATATCTATAAATTAAAAGATGTTAACAATATTTTGTCAAAATATGTAAAGTTAGACCAACAAATTAATGAAAGTTTGTTGCTTGTGCAACTGTGAAATTCACATTTAGGAACTTTACTAAATACATTTATAGGTATGACACCCTATATAGCACTAAAGTTTGGTTATAGTAGGTGTAACTAACTTTGTTTTACAGCTTCTTGTCATGTAAGCCTTATAAAAAGTTATGTATTTCTTTTGGTTATATATTTAGTAATTTCCCTTAGTTTATAATGTTTGTATTTCTTGATTTAATATCTTGATTTACTATCGTTTGTTTATTATGTTGCAGCTTTTCAGTCTCTGACAAAATTCTATGTTCTCTAGAAGTTAAGATACACAATTGTTTTTATTATAATAACCCAACTAGTTTATTCAGTTATACCTTAATTTTAATGTATAATAATTTTAGATTAGTAGGTAACCCATAGTTTCTTTGATGATAAGCCTTTAAACATTTCTTTTAATTCAGTTTAGTTTATTTAACCAAATTTATCATTCTTCAATTTATGAAATCAGCTGTTAAGCCACATCGACCTCTAACATTGATCATGGATAATAAATGAGTATTGATTAACAAGTGCCAGTTATACTTCATTACTCTGTTTGGTTTGCACCTTAACTCAGGTAACTGATAGATTTTATATATAAAAATAGTTATTGTAATTATTAAACCATTTTCTTTATTAACTTAATTTCAGTAAAGATCTTAAGCTTATTTATGATTGAGTACTTTGTTGTTGACTACTTTTTTTACATATAAATCTGCGTTTGGTATTTGCAGGTCTTTTAGGTTGGCAACTATGCCGCATTTCCTGTATTAATAAAGTTCACCTTATACTTAGGGAGCTGCCAAATACTATTTGATATCAATTTCTGAACTGGTAAAGATCATAGTTATTCATCAACTCGGTTTAATAAGTTACTTAAGAATTTTTGATTATCGTTTAATAAAAGTGCTTTCATCATCAAAGAGGTAATTATTGTTTTATTAAGGGATTATTCATATTTAGGATTTTTTGCAATTTAGTTCACACCAGTAAAACTCTTGTAGAACTCTAGTTATAACTCTAGTAAAACTCTAGTTGAAAAACTCTAGTTAAAAATCTTAGATTTTGAAATGAACTTATTGATCGTTTCGTATATCTATAAAACCTACGTATCATATACATTGATAGAAAACTTAAGAATTGTCGTAAAACACAACGATTAATTCAACTAAAAGTTATAAGGCTTATGGCGATTAAAACTAAAATGTACCGCCTCTCTATACATGTTATACAATAAGTATTATATGTTTCTTTTTCGAAGATAATAACACCATTATAAATAATTATTCATAGATCCTGTGATTTAGCAGTATCTAGCATTTCATTGGTCATATAAGTTTCCAAAAAAAAGGAAACATAAAAGAATTCTAAATTAATTTCAACACTACTTACGGGACTGGAATGCATATAGGACATACTAGGTTTTGCCAGGGACTGGAGAGCATCGCCAGATAGCATCGCTGGATAGTTACCCCGAGACGCAGAGGTTTTCCTATTCCGAGACTTCCCTAGGCTTTGTGAGACTATCGTATAATTGTATCGCATTATCTAAATTTCTTGTTCCTCTGTTTTTATTTTGTACATTTTTATCTCTATTATACTGTGTGATTTATTTAGATTTAAAATTAAATCCATATTTTTTTCTGTAATTTCAAAATTTGTTTTGTGTTACATTTCATCAGGTTTTAAAAAAATACATTTTTATTCACTTTTAATTGGAACTTTTATTTGTTTTCTATAAAAAGGGTTTGTCTCTATAGGAACCTGATTCTGCGTGGTGAGAGGTTTTTAACTTAACTTACTAATGGCGCCCATTGGTAACACCAAATATTTAATAGCCTATTTGTCAAACAGAAACCGGTTGCTAGTAACCTGATAATCTGGAGGGATTTTTCTGTAACACCATAAGCAGCTTTCCTACCCCACGACTTAAACCAGTTAGCTGTTAGCACCAATGTTCTGTATACTTCTACACAAGTTCATTCTTATGGAAGTACACGGCACAAGTTTAGTTCTTAAAGTTAATTAGAAAATTATTTTAAATAAGAAAACTTGTTTTTTGTCTTTAAATTACATGCTTTATTGCATAAAGCAATATTTTAAATTGCTCTGCAAAAAAATAGTTGAAAATATTGTGGAAGTATTAGTTATCTATCCATTATTGTAAACCCCTCCTGTATTGCAATATTAAAATACAAATAGCTCCAAAACGTTGGCTCCTATTGAAATTTAGTAAGAGCATTTTTATGCAGCTTTTAACACTGGTGCCTTTTTCCGTTTTAAATGTTTAAAAAATATAAGACAAAAAATTTGTAGCGAAAATTCATCCTCAAACGCACGCTTCCCCCTGTAACTATCACAACAATTCATGGTATTTAGATAAAAATTTGACCAAATATTTAACATTAGGAAATTAATAAATAGTCCAAATTTAAGACATTTCGAATTTATAGGCAAATAACTATATTATACATACCCGCTTTAAGGAATTGTAGCTCCCTTATGTACTGATTTAAGGCAAATGTTTATACACAAAACAACCTATTTTTTCTAGTTCTACCACTCCCTTGAAAGAAGGTACATAATTATGGGACACCCTGTATGTTCACTATTCTCATTATCTAAATTATCAAATTTTCCTTATAATCTTTCTTCCTTATATACTCACCTTACATTAAAACTATGGGCTAATCCAGGCCTCAATTTATATTCTATCAAAACAAACTTAATAAAGAAATTATTTTCCTATATCGCTAATATATTTTTCGAACTTCATGTTTTCATGGAGTGTGTTAGGTTCTTTATTGTATATGACATTGATATAAGTATATTTCATAAACTTTTGCTGTAGGTTTATATATTTTGTGCTGAGTTAAGAGAAACTTATAATTGATTGTCTTTAATCTCCCTTAAAAATTCTTTTAATTGAATAGATTTATTATTATTATTTTATGAAACAAACTGTTTTCAAAATAGAATTTATAGAAAATAAGTTCTACTTTATAAACATTTATTTTGGTTTATGAAAATGATTCGATTTATAATATCATTATTTTCATTTAATTTGCTTTTAGTTATCATTAATTCTATTGAATATATCACATTTTAGTACAGGGAATTCTGAATATTGGGAATACATGTTATTTTATACAATTATAATAGGTTTATGTAGATTCAAATTTAAAAGAAATATGTTGATGAAGTTCTTTAAATATGTAACTCTTTTCGTCACCACGCAGTTTGTATTTTCCATATTAAAAATTAGATTTTCGTTTTTAATATTTTATAATGTTTATTATAACAAACACACAGTCAAACAGGGAACATTCGATTTTAATAACTGATAAAGTTTTGAAGCTTGATATTCATTTAAGCGTACTATTAAACATACTAAAAGTGGCGCTCGAGCAGCCATCTTGAAAAAATGGTGCCCCGATTCAATTGTTTATTTATATTCCGCTAAAGCTTACAAAATTCTCTATAAACAAGTTATATACATTTTTTTCGGTATCTACTATCATTATTAAAATAGTACAAGCAACTCAAAAAAATAAATACAGAATTAACATGAAACAAAATAAAAGAGATATGCCCAGCTTTTCATCTGAGTGCAGATTTGTGTATTGGCTCAGATGTTTTTACGGCTCTTTCTATTAAAACTGTATTAGTTGCTCAGGACATTTCTGAAAACCATAAATAAATAAAAAATTATAAAGGTTATAAAAAAAGTTGTATTGTTTACTCAAATTATACAAGCTTGGTTACTCTTACCATTTAGAATTCGTGACTCCTGCTTAGCGTAGCATCCGATGACTTATTCTCACCAGCCGGTTCATCATGTGGTGAAACATGCGATGAAAACAATGGTTTTGATCGCATAGACCTAGACCTATACATATCTGGGTGTGCAACAAAGGCACATCCAGGATGTAACACAAATAAAAGGATTCTCTCCGCGGCAAGTACAGACACGGCCTCCGAAAGATTTGGTCTTCCGAACTTTCGGGGAAGAATAAATAAGGTGTCTGCAACTAATATGCTTGCCGTTCCGGTTCTGCTCTACTCCTTCGGAGTAGTAACGTGGACGGTAGATGAGCTGCGCCAATTAGACAGAGATATACGCAAGATGATGAATATTCACAAAAGTATTCATCCTAGATCGTCCGTTCCTCGTGTGTAGCTCCCACGTCACGGGGAACATCGTGGACTCTTGAGCCTGGAGTGTACGCATGGCAGAGTAGTACTGAGTATGGCATGTAACATCCTCAGGAGCTCAGATCCCCTCTTGCGGTTCGTAAAACATCACGAACCTGTAGGAGTGGGAGCAGGATTGTTCAAGGCAGCAAAAAGAGCCGTAGATGAACTCGATCTCGCATTTGACATCAGGCGAGGAGGCCGGGGAGGTGCTGATGTAGAGTCAGTCACTAAACTTCAGCCAAATCGTTTGAAAGCCCGAATCAGAACTGCTGAACAGGAAAATCTGTTTCGGCAGCACGTCGTTAAGCCCCAGCAAGGTGTATTCTATAAGAACATAAAAACACTGGGTTTATCGACCAGGCTGACATTCACCTTTCTAAGGTCAGCCGGGCTTAAGTCGGAGACCGAGGGATTCATTATGGCCTGCCAAGATGGTGTTATAAACACCTTGGTCTACCATAGCCGCTTGTGGCGTGTAGAGGTTCCTGACATAAATTGCAGGACCCGCCATCAGGCGTCGGAATCGCTCATGCACTTACTATCTGCATGCCCCATATACGCGATTTCGGCCTACATCCACTGACATAACGCGGCGTTACAAGTGCTATACTACCATCTAAGGCACTCGTACGGGGTAGACCAGACACCAGTGCTGCCTTACGTCCCCGGAGATATTGAGTCCGTTGTCGAGAACGAGAAATGCCGGATTTACTGGAACTACTCGTTCCATTAAAGCCAACAAGCCTGACATAGTCCTCCTCGACCACCAACCCATGGTGATGTATGCCATCGAGTTCTAGGCACCTGCGGAGAAAAATATCACTTTGAAGGAGAAGGAGAAACGGGACAAATATCTCGATCTCCGGTACGAGCTCCAAGTGCTGTACCCAGACTACTCGGTAAAAATGGTCGTCCTAATAATCGGTGTACTCGGAGGGATAAAGCCTACGCTGCTCTCGGAACTGAAGATCATACCAGCCTGCCAAAAATCAGCCGAGTGGCTGGCAGGCCAAATGCAGGAGGCGTCATTCTGGGTTCTCTCCGTCTGCTTAGGGCACATGATTCTGGTATCTACAGTCACTAACCCTGCGGGATGTGGGGAGTGGCCTTAGTTAATGCGCCGGCGCAACACCCGTGAGGTGTCGGAGGCCTCGGGAGGACTGTCCGGCATCGGATAATCCGAAAAAGAAAAAAAAATAACAATCAATAACAATAAATGTTTTTATTATGGAAAATTCATAAACGGTGAAGTTTAGTCATACAACAATTCTTCCACTGTAATACCCAGAATTGAGCTCAGGCGGAAAGCTGGACATATCACTTTTTTTCCTTGTATGTAGAGAATTTTATAAGTTTTAATTTGTATATGAAACATAATTTCGATATCGCTATGGTTAGCAAGATATAATCAAATAACTGAATCGGAGCATCAATTTCTTTAGACGGCGTGGCCGGCCGGTGACTCGAGCGCAACAGTTCAAGACTTTTAGTATGTTTAATTGTACGCCTAAATGAACATCTTTGCTAAGATTCAAAACTTTATCAGTTATTTCCGTCAAACGTCTAAATTGTGTCCTATTTGACTGAAGTAACTATGCCCAGGAAGTTAACGATATTAGAAGAATCACAGATTAATACATATCTGCAACATTTTTTTTCAATGTGTATGCTTCAGCGTGGTTTTTAGATGTCCAGAATAAAAATTTTAAAATACACATTTTCGAAAATAAGTCGAGAAATGGATGCTCTATTGTATTTCTATTTTTACTGTTGTAATTAGCAAAAAAAATCTACTTCTAACTGAGTTCGTAGCACCAATATTAACTGAGTTAGCAATGATGTCATCTTAATTTGTTTCACCCTGTATAACGCAAATTCATATAAAAAAATTTACACGGTTATTTCGTTCAACATGAAATAAACATTTTTGCTTGGTTCTAATGCGTGTATTAATAAGCGAAAACTATGTGTTTTCGTTTTTTGTATTTCGGCTGATGATTGGATATATGCCTGTTTTCGTTTTTGTATTTCGCTTTATTATTGATAGTTTTAATCAATATTGAAAAGCACTACGGCTGTGATCTTGTTTTCATAGTTACCAAAAACAAATTAATACAGACAACAACTGAAATGTCATTGTTTGACAGAATGAAAATGGAATTAAATTCAGATGATATTACATTCAATAATTGAAGGGGCGCGACGTATGGACAAAGGTGTTACTTGACATTGTTTAAAAAATTGGAGTATCCTATTCAATAAAGATGTTGTGATGTTACAACTTATCCTTATTACCAATGTTTCGTTACATTTCTATGACTAGATACTTAGATACCGAATGGATAAGCTAAGAAACAACATAATTCCGTGTCTCTGGTGAATTAAGTTTAGTAAAAACATTTTCCTGACAAATTAGCAATTTGCTAATTAACACCTTCACCCATCCACCCCTTCAATTGTTATAATTGTAAGTTTAATATTAACATTTACAATAAATAATTATTTAAATGGTTTTAACGTAATTTAATTTTTTGATTCAAGAAATAATCTTAACAAATACAACTCGTTTAATTAAGGATTATCGCAAATTCGTTCTCTTTTTCGAAACAAAATATGTTCCTTTAAGGAAACCACACTCGCGCTAAATCGCTCGTGTGGTTTCCAAGCAATATATTTTGTTTCTCATAAATTAAATGAATTTTATAATTTTCGATAATTATTAATACACTTGTATTATTTTCGATTATTCATTCCTTTATTCTCTTTCAGAGTGTTTGTACGTGCAACATCACTTCAATTCTAACTTCATTGGGAGCAACAAACAATAATTTTCCTTTAACACCTGCTCAAGGTGTTGAGGGTAAGGCAGGAATTCCCGGATTACCTGGACTACCTGGGCCATCTGGTGAAAGAGGTACTGTTGGACCACGAGGCGATAAAGGGGAAAGAGGTGAAAGAGGGCCTCTGGGACCAACAGGATTACAGGGTCCTCGAGGTGATCCTGGAAAAGATGGTGTTCCTGGACAACCGGGACCGCCAGGACCGCCTGGACCACCTGGGCCAGTGGAATTTGAGAATGTGGACGTAAGTAATAATTATTTTGTATTTTGACATCAAAATACACTTAGCTTAGCATAAAATATTTAGTTTTATACAGTGCGTCCTAAAATAAAGTATAAATACGATAAAATCATTACAAAGCGAGTAAAAAATAATCGTCTGGACAGGTAGATTTTTAAATACATTTCACTATTTTTTATGTATTGTGTAATTTCTTCTTCAGCTCAGTGACGCAGTGTTTACACGATAGGCTTGATACTAAGGAGTTCCGAGTTCGAATCTCGGCTAGAGCATAGATGTATATGGCGTTTTTTAAATACCAAAACGGTAACACTGTTGGCTAGAGCGTTGTTGTTTGGCAGAACACGGCTAGTCACTGCCTATCTCTCCTGAGTTCGAGTCTCAGCTGCGGCATCTGGCAAATGTTGGAGGGAATGATTGTAAAGGTTGTGACGTCATCGATAGTTTTTTTAAATGGCATCCTCCATTTAATGCCATTTAAAACAGCACATTTTTGCATGTGTAACATAAAAAATTATAATACCTACGTTGCTTAAAATTATTTTAGATTACCATATCAAAACTAGAACAACTAGTAAAACTAATAGAAATAGATGGAGTCAAATCAGGATCTATTCTTGGCCTTCTACTATTTTTTTGCAACTTACAAATGGATAACAAAAAATAATTATGTTTACTGATGACAATAACTAACTATGTGATGACTAAAGTACGCGAGTAAATAGTACATTCCAGGTTCGCACTGACTCGGTGGAGTAGTTGACTAGAACACGCGATCGCAAATGTGACTAGATAATCTTACCGTCGTCCTGCGGGTTCCAATCCCACCACCGATACTGGCAATGTCGGTGGGAATGGTTATGTGTCCGCGTTTTTTTCAAAAGTGTAACCCTAGCCCGTGCAGTTTCGGCTTTGGATTCAGGGGGTTGGCTAATTTCTGTGGTGTTTATGTTTATGTACAATCGTCATTAGCTTAAAGCCACCACCATCCGAAATGCTCTCTTTCTAGCATTAGCTGTTGTGAGGCGTAGCACAATTTTAACCCTTTCACTGCGGCGCTCAATTTCGCTATACGGGTCGTCAGAACGGTTGCGGTAACCGTTTGTGGAAATATACGTTTCCCGCAGTTAACCTCAAAAATGGTGCTTATTACTTTTCCTCATAAGAAAAATATGGAACGCCGAATTGGAAAACAGTAATGGATGTGTGTTACTAATGTAACCGGCGACGCAGCTTCCTATAGAAATACATCTGCAGTGTGCTTGAAAAGCACATATCGTTGAGTAGACCTTGACAAGGAACCAATTAAATGTCTTTACAGCAGAGGCGTAACTAGCAATTAAAGCTTCTGTGGCCAGCCAACGAAAATCTATTCGGCCTTTTAAATAATTTTTTTTGTTTTTCGTTTAAAGGTACTAAGACTTTTGCACAATACAGTAGGCTGCCAAAATTGATGATGTGGTTTGAGGGGGTGTTTCTTCATTTATTTTTTCGTCCCTTCACAAGTTATAAGGACTTTTTGGTTTTGTTAATTTATACTTCACATATTTAACATCTATTCGAAATTTTAAAGAATTATTTGTATTTATGTATGTGATTTGAACAACAGGCTTCAAAAGTTAACTCCTGAACATCTAGAACAGATGCTGATAATTTACTGGACCCTAGAAATTACTAATGTGTAGTGTTGTGTGTTCAGTGAAATAATTATTGCCCCTGGTTTTTACGTCATTTACTATTTACTCATGAACCTTAGTGATAACTAATGAGGAAGAAGATATATCCAAAATTTAATCAATATCACTCAGTCATTATAAAATAAATTTGTAAACTGCTTTAACAATAATAAACTATAAACAGCAGTGAATCTGTGCTTAAGAAATTTACTCCACAACAGATTATTGACCAGAATTATTTAGTCAGAAAAGAAACAAGCCAATAGAACAAACCAAACAACAAAGTTTTTAGGACTACATATTGACAAAAACTTGGGATACGTACATAAAATCAATGTAGTAGGTTGTGAAGTACTAACCACCAATGCTTATTTTGCGTGGTTGTCGTGTCACTTTGGCACCCTTCAGTACAGTAGGTGTACTTTTGACCTTTTTTATTTCGGTAACGGTCTCGAGCGCCAGTTCCTGTTTCAAAGTGTAGAACACCACTTTATTCTATCAGCGGTATGATAGAAGCTAGGGTAACTCAGTGAAGAAACGGAATGCCAGGCGGTCTGTGTGTGTGGTTGTCGTTTACGTAGCAATGAACAACTTCACCTTACCTGCCGAAAATGGTGTCTCGGTGTGTAAATAAACTTTATTACTTTTACCTTTGCCTTTAAATAAAAGTCAGAATGCAAACGCTATTTATTCAATTTATTCATGATTGATTTCATAGAAGGAAAAACCAAATACACAGAAAAAAATACCACTTTATTAAAGGAGAACAAAAAAAACAATATTAATACTAGTTTTTATCTACAAGTTATACAGCCTAGGTTTAAGAGGTTTATAATACGGCGAAGTTTCGGAGACTACGTTTACGGTATTTACTTATAAGCAGGCAATATCAAAACAGTTACTGCAAGCAGTTATGAAAGCAATCTACGGTTACTGGGGTCTATGGCAAGCGGTTAGTGACTCTATGGTCGCTGATGCTTAAGGCCGAATTACAGCAGAAGGGCGGTGCAGAACTATCCAGGTGCTAGTGATTACGGATTGCAGGCATGCCACAACGGGAGGATGTCAATCCAGGGACAGGCGGTATATATGACTGACTACTCGCGGGTGTGCTATATCGGTAGATCAGCGACTTATGTCTCTAGCGAATACAAATATCAGACTATATAGTTACGATATTACGCCACGCAGCACGGTGAGGTTCCTTTCACAGTTCTAGAAAAAAACGTTGCCCGTGCTGAACAAACGGTTAGTGCATTACTTCCCACGGCACGGTGAGGTTCCTTTCACAGTTCTAGAGAAAAACCTTACTCGTGCTGAATAGAGCGATTAGTGCATTACTTCCCACGGCAAGGTGAGGTTCCTTTCACAATTCTAGAGAAAAGCCGCACTCGCGCTGAATCTACTAATGAAATCCGGATATGCTTGTTGCTGACCTCGTGATATAGCACTAGGCTCCAATTTACTAATTCGCATCTGTAAGACACACTGTCCTTTGAACTGACTAGACCAGAGATATGCGGGCGGAGTTAAAGCATATTTTCGCACTAGGTATCGATAAAACGAGGGGTTATCACATTTATCTGCGACCCTTCTTGTTGCACCACTCAGATGTAGTGGTTACGGACTGGCAATTCTACCGCGGGGCGCGGTTAGGTTCCTTTCACAGTTCTAGAGAAAAACCTTACCGCGCTGAACAGAACGGTTTATGTATTAACTTCCCTGGGCACGATGAGATTCCTTTCACAGTTGTAGAGAAAAACCTCACTCGTATGGTATCTACTAATGAAATCCCTATATGTTCGTAGTTAAAATAGATGACCCGGATTTACCTGGTGAACCACGATATTTTCTGGATATCTCGGGTCGTACGGTGTTTGTAGATAATTAACGGACAAGAGAATATAGCAGAAATGCGGACACAAACGGTAAATGATGGAAATGCACCAAAATCAACAATAAAGAATAAAATTGTGAAAAATAATTCTTAGCACTGAAGGGTTCGTCGGAGCACACTAGAGTTCGGGAGCTGCTTATACAGTACGGTCGGAGTATCTGACCACTTGTCAGAAGTTGCTATTCTTGGCTCGTGCGTGCGCTTTTATTCACAGATCCGCCACCCGAAAGTCACGTGCCTACGTGTTTCAAAGGATTCTGAACAAATTACGCCCATCGTATATGTATTTCAAGCAAGCTTGGCGTACTGTGCATAAACAAATTCTCTGTGTTCTTTAACATAAACAAACGTTTATAAAATAATCCGACACCGGGAATTGCTTTCTCATAATTTTAAAACTGTATTTACCAAAAGAGATCTTTAAAAACGGTCATGAATTAATATTTTACTATAAATCCAACAATAACTTATTCTATAAATTATTTAAACAAAAATAGAAGCGTACTCATTTATCATTAACAATTATTCTGAACTTGGATTTGAATTAAACTAAATTAAATTCAATTTTCAACGTCTTACTTGGCGGCTGTTTAGTAAAAACACAAGTGGTTTATCATTGAGATAATTAAATAACTTAAGATTACCCTGAAAACAAACCGGTTTGAAACAATTATGTTTAGTAAATAATTGTTATTTCACATACTGGACTTCTAAAAAAACTTGACTCTGGTTCAAAATGGTTTTAACGGAAACATTCCTACTAGTATACAGGGTATCCCAAAATGAAAGATGAACCCAATTAAGTCTTATTACATCCGAAAATGGTTACCGGAAAAATCACTTCGTTACATGGTTGTCTTCTGTATGTTTCACAATATATAGATCAAGAGAGATAACTAATAGATCTGTGGTATTATCTTACTATTATGCTAACTTCGTTTCTAAAGCTACTTATTTTATTTAATTTTGGCGAACCTCAAGGTTAAAATTACTACAAAAAAAATTATAAGAAACATCACACAGATTCCTAATAGAACATCTTGTCGGCAATATTATAAAGATCTTGAAATTTTAACATTGCAATGTCTGTATGTTTCTGCTGTTTTACTCTATTTTAATAAACAGTATCTACAATATTGTCTATCGACAATGCCTGCCATTTAAACAGAAAGTGAACTCGTCGGAAAAGAGTATGTTTTTGATACTATTTGGATTTCTGTTTTACGTCTGTAATAACTCCTCGTAAAACTAAATCCAGTGATCAAAATCATCCTCATTTAACTCATCTACCACGTAAACTTTTAATAGATGATATTTTTCCTTATGAATTATTTTTGACACAATAAATTTTGCCACATCAAAATTTCTTGTTATTCTCGAACCGTAGAGTGTCTTAAATTGACAACAGCACACTGATATGAACAGATATATGGGTAAATATCTTGCGTGGCCATACCCTAATATCCCAGTAAACGGGGAAAATGGCTCCCTTTTCGCAGTTTTTCACAAATAACTCAGCTAACAATATATTTATCGATTAGAACGTAGTTATGAAAATAAAAGTTTGTTGTTAAATTACAAACAAAATGGTACCACGTAGGTTGTTCTAGGTATCATAGTTGCTAAGTAAGTTGTAGTATATGATCTAATACACTGAAAGGTTCCGAAGGTTTTACAGATCCTTCTTGATATGTAAAAAATAAATTAAAAGCCAAGAAAATTAAATATAAATAAAATTTATTAATAAAATATTAGTTACGCAAAAAAACTACAAAAATTCATACAATGTAGTATATACAGGGTGTCCGGAAAAAGGAGGCCAATCCGGTAACCATGGATTCCTTGAGCAAACAAATAGGACTTTTACAATGCCATTTTTTATTTTAGACCCCCCATGTTTGATATACAGGATGTCAAAGTTTGAAGTTTAAAAACGTATTTTTTAAATAACTCGAGTATTTCGTAAGATATTTATTTAAAATTTGGTAAAGTGCTTCAACTTAAAGAGTCACATCTTTTGAAGAAAAATAAAAGCCAAAATAATAATTGTCAAATATTCAAAATAGAGGGGTTCCAGTACCCACTGATCCGCTTGTTTTTTTAGTACCTGCGCCAATGACTCCTACATCTTTTTTAAGTTAACCATTCACTTTGGATTATTTTATGTCAACAAATTTCGAGAAAATGTTTTGTTTTTTTTTCTTCAAAAGATGTGACTTTCTAAGTTGAAGTACTGTACCAAATTTTAAATAAATATCTTACGAAATACTCGAGTTATTTAAAAAAATTATTTTTAAACCACAAACTTTGCCACCCTGTATATCGAACATGGGGGTCGAAAATGAAAAATGGCAATGTGATAGTCCGATTAATTTTGCTCAAGGAATCCATGGTTACCGGATTGGCCTCCTTTTTCCGGACACCCTGTTTAAAATGGTGTCTATGGTTCAAAAGTACTAAAATTATCTAATTATTAACAAATTTACGGATGTAATAGAATTTAACGAAAAAAAAAATTAACTGATAGCAAAAAGTTGTACAAATTCAAGGATGAGAACCAAGCAAAAGAATATATACAGAAAACCATCTGAGTAGCTTTAAGTAAAATATCTTTAATTATTACCTATAAAATACACAATATAAAAATAGCAAATGATCTTCCAAATAAACAATTTATATCACATCTTAGAAAACAGCAGCGCAGGCAGCTCCAGGATCCAACATATTCTGCTAGAGTTGGCTTGACAAGAACCAACTACGGTGGATTACTTAAACCTTCACTAGAATTTCCTCGTGAATATTTCAAATAAGTGAGTGAATACCATATAAAATTTTGCAAGACAATAATTTTGTGAGTAATAGGGACAAGCAATATAGACATACTGAGTGATAAGTGTATCCCTCTGGTGGTCAGTGCTACTACCCACAGACATCACTGATTCGAACTTGCTATGTTCTCGTCAGTATGCCATAAGTAATGGAAAAGACAGGTAATGACAGCAAACCAGGCTAGCCTAAAGCAGATTAAGCAAGACAGACATAGTGAGTGATAAGTGTGTCCATCTGGAGGTCAGTACTACTACCCCTCAGACATCACTGATGTCTCAGTGACTGATAGCGACCTGAAAAACAGGTACCAAGAGCTGTGACCTCTAACCTTGGTCGGCTAAACTATCTATTGAATAAGATTTACAGGAAACAACTACTCAGCGGACTAAAGCCCCGACCTGTTTTTAATTAAACCTGCAAATCTTGTTTGGTAGCTAAGATCATTTGTCAATTCCACACTAGACATAGACCAGTTTCGAACTTGTTATGTTCTCGTCAGTATAGCATAAGTAATGGAAAAGACAAATAATAATAGCAAGCCAGGCTAACCTAATGCAGACTAAGCAAGACGGACATAGTGAGTGATAAGTGTATACCATTGGTGGTCAGTGCTACTACCCGTCAGATATCACTGATGTCTTAGTGACTGATAGCGATCTGCAAAGCAGGTACCAAGAGCTGTGACCTCTAACCCTGGTGGGCTGAACTATATACTGAATAAGATTTACAGGAAACAACTACTCAGCGGACTAAAGCCCCGACCTGTATTGAATTAAACCTGCAAATCTTGTTTGGTAGCTAAGATCATTTGTCAATTCCACACTAGACATAGACCGGTTTCGAACTTGTTATGTTCTCGTCAGTATAGCATAAGTAATGGAAAAGACAAAAACCAGTCTAGCCTAAACCTAAAGTGTGGAATTGACAAATGATCTTAGCTACCAAACAAGATGTGCAGGTTTAATTTAATGCATGTCGGGGCCTTTGTCCGCTGAGTAGTTGTTTCCTGTAAATCTTATTCAGTATATAGTTCAGCCCACCAGGGTTAGAGGTCACAGCTCTTGGTACCTGCTTTGCAAGTCGCTATCAGTCACTAAGATATCAGTGATGTCTGACGGGTAGTAGTACTGACCACCAGAGGGATACACTTATCACTCACTATGTCTGTCTTGCTTAGTCTGCTTTAGGCTAGCCTGGTTTGCTATTATTATTTGTCTTTTCCATTACTTATAGTATACTGATGAGAACATAGCAAGTTCGAAACTGGTCTATGTCTAATGTGGAATTGACAAATGATCTTAGTTACCAAACAAGATTTACAGGTTTAATTAAATGCAGGTCGGGACTTTTGTCCGCTAAGTAGTCGTTTCCTGTAAATCTCATTCAGACAAGCAGTATAATAATTTCCAAAAGTCAGTTACCATTAACTCGACAAATTTCCAAAATCCAATATCCAATATACAAATTTCAATCCAAAAATAAGGTATAACCTTTTATACTGTACAAAAAACTTTACCAAAAAACTGTAGGTATCAGAACGTAAGTACTAAAACGTACGGTGCCAAAAACACATGGTGCCAGAAATATCTAAAATAAATTAAGAACAAAAATTATTTAAAGGTAACCTTTAAGCACGTGTTCGTTAATAGAAGAAATAATAAACTACAACTTACCCAGCAAACCTTGACGTCTAGTTTGTCAATAATCCGATTTACAAACAGAAACCAATCAATACTTCTATATTAATTAACAAATAAAGTAACAGACAATTTTATTTGAAACTATTTTCGAAGCAACCAAAAACCAAGTGTGCTTTAACAAAAAGTCTGTACTTCAACAATACCAAGTGGATTTGGATTTGGATTTCAAGCGAATAGTAATACGTTCATAAATTCAGGTTGAGAGACTAATATTCTTGTACTGACTTAATAAAATAGTATATGGTTCAAAACCAGTTTTGCTGATGATCATCACCTGACACTTAATTTGTCTGGCGGCCTTGACGTTTCAGAACGCAAATATTATATAAGTCATAACATTGTTGACTAGTGCTGAATATTTCCCAACGTGCGGTCTTATTTTAAAGATTACGGGAAAAAATTTTAGGTCGTCACATGCACAATTTTTCCTGTCAATAAACTTTAATTACAAATAAAACACAGCTCTTCAACTTCCATTTTTCCCGTAATCTTTATATATTTTTTATTCAATTCTACTGAAATGTGGTGTTTTTTGGTTCGAATATCTGGACGAAAAGATCACCTTTTTGTTATGGTTGCTAGGCGACTACTTTTCTCAGCCGAAAAGTACTTTTCATCCTAGGACGAAAAGTACTCAGCTTCGCATTGTCCGGCAATTTTACGTAATTGCACGAAAAACTGCATTGTTCGTCCTTGTGTCATAAATAACTATTATATAAAATAATTTCTGTTGCTACATTTGTAAAAAAATATGAACTTTCAAATGGCACTATCAAAAACGGTAGTTGCCATATAAAAGAAATTATCGATGACTTCCTAACTTTTATTAAAATGTTTGAAAAACATTTTTCTATACATGAAAAAAATAGTAACGAGAGTTACTCGCTTTGTAACCATTTTATCAATATTACAGATGCACTGTGTAATACATTTCAATATAAACTTTCATAAAAAAATTTCTTCCTTGCTGCATATATATAGCCTAGTTGGAAACCTAGAGGTCCATTTAAGGTGAGTAAAAGTAAAATAAAATATATGTACAGTTTTATGAATATTATTGAACAAATTGGTCTCGGTTAGAGTTGATTAAATTAGTAAAAAATACGCATATGCTCAATCGATACGTAAAAACAAATTCAAATTGCCTGACTTGGTTCCTGAAGACTGTGAAAGTCCGGTTTTATAAAATATTCACTAACTCCGTAGTTATCTGACATAAGCTTTTCAAAATGGCGAGTCGGTTATAATTTCGACTGTAAATTTGAAACATGTTCAGAAGTCTCGTAGCTTGTTTTGGTCTGAAAATACTAATAATATTTTTATGGACTCCATATTGTATTTTTTCATGATCAAATTGCGCTTGATTATCTAGTAGATGAGCTTAAATCTCCATCCATTACCATTCTCTGGGTTCAGCTTTTTATGTAATTAAATAATCAGTTGATTTTATTTCAAATTAATTTTTCATTATGCACTATCAAAAGGGAATAACTCTATACTTGATCTAAATGTCTAAATTAAATTTGAAAAATATAGGTTAAATGTCCTTCTGATATGCAAAAAATATGTTGCCAATATTTTACATATTATGTAAAAATTATATGGGTGGACAAACCATTTTTGCAACTTTTTTTTCTCAAATTTTAACTACAATCTTTTGTTGCAAAACATACACTTTCGCTTAAGTTTGAGTTATATCTGAAAATATTATATGGGCCCCACGCTCCAATATGGTATAATCAAAATTCATCAGCCGCCACTACTCAGTCATTTGAAAGATTACGGAGGTCAAATAAAGTTTATATTTAAAAAAGGGAGGCCTCAATTTTAAGCATATGAAAATTAAAAATCTATATATATATATATATATATATATATATATATATATATATATATATATATATATATATATATATATATATATATATATATATATATATATATATATATATGGGTCATTCTTACGAAAGATGAATCTTTTATGTTCACCCTCGAAAAAAAATTTTAAAAATTAAAATTAAATCATGTTGGTACTAGTTTTAGAGATTTAAAATTATGTTAAACTAAATAATTTAATAACAGGTGTTTGGGAGTTTAGTAGAATTATTTTGTCACCTAACACATTTAGAAACCTCACCTCCGTGATTGTTCTTCTATGTCATTATTTTTTTCAATTAATAAAATTATACAAAATCTAGTAGAAAAATCACAGAACTTGGGCTAACTTTGCAAATGCAAATTTTAAACCAATTAAATATAAAATAATATCAAACCAAAAATTCACACATTTTTTTTGTACGTGTATAAACTCTGGTTCTTGAATTATATTTTCACCTCCGTGAAGTATGTTTAAATTCAGGTTTTCATCCCGAGAGGGCGCAAAATATTTTACTTTTGGGAAATTTCAGTTATAACAGTTAGCTGATTTGTGGTATTGCTTAAATCAGCCGTTGTTAACGCTTTGTAAAGGAAGCAGTGTTGTGTTTGTTTAATCAAAGTATTATTTTTGCACGTGGGTTCTTTTAAGTTCTCACATCCGTGACGGGAAATTTTACGGTAAGGCCATAAACAATTTGTTTTTTTTTTTTTAAATAGGTAGCATTCTGGTTTCACTCTATGTGTTTAAAAAAGTATTTGTTTATGAATTGTTATATTAAAGTTATTTAATAAACACATCGAAATTTCTCACTTCCGTGAATCTCACATCCGTGAAATCAGCTATTCACGGAGGTGAAAAGTGGTTCACTGAGGTGAGATATTCTTACATTTTCTTAAATGAACAAATATTTTTTTAATTTGTCAGAATATGGCTCGTCTAAAAAGAAATAATGATAAGAAAAGGGAAAATCATAATCATGAAGAACAGAAAAAAAAGACAACGGGATTCTATGAAAAGGTTTCGTGAAGCAAGACGGCAAGATCCGGCGAAATACGACGAAGAAAAACGGAAAGAACGGGAAAGGTACTTTCAACGAAAAGCAGCTGGTAAAATAAAAACAATAGGCCAAATGACAGATAGAGAAAAAAGAACTCAAAGAAAGGACTGGAGAATTCGAAGTAAATTATATTATGAAAGAAAAAAAGACGCAAGAAAATTGGAAAATAGATTACGAGAAGACTCACCACCTCTCACACCAATCCCTGAAGAGTTGCAAGCTGAACCAGTTCATCATCAGGGAGGCAATGGAAGAAAAGTCATGGTGTATTGCGAAGAAGAAAACATGTTAAAGCATTAAATGAAGAAATAAATACATTGAGAGCAAAGTTTGAAAAGGAAAAAAGAAAGAAAGACAAATATAGAATGCGGCTGAAAATGATTAAAAAAGAAAAAAATCAAAACAAAGATTCCCCTAGAAAAAGAGTTACAAAACTAATTGAAAGGCAAAACATTTCTCCAGCTGTAAAGAAAAAACTACTGTTTTCAGAAGTTATTGAGGAGCAATTGTCTCAAAATTATAGGAGCTTGAAACAATCAGCCGAAAAACGGAAATTTTGGAAGTATATTTCAGGCAATGTTGTGAAAAAAATATAAGCAAAAACGTTATTTGAAAACAACAACATCTGCGGTTATTTCAAAAAGAAATAATCAAAATAGTAAAAGACTATTAAAGTATCAGAATATTAGACAACAAATAACGAGTTTTCTTGAAAGCGACGAGAGTAGTAGGCTATGTCCGGGAAAAAATGATTATATTAGGGGAAAAAAATCAAAAAGCAAAAACGCATACTAAATGATACCCTTAAAAATTTACTTTGAAAATTTATGCTCATATCTCATAACATGCAGCTCAGCTATGCAACTTTTTGCAGGTTGCGACCATTTTGGATCGTGCAACCAAAAGTGGAAGAAAGTCCTTTGTTTTATTCATACAAATACGATGTTGCTTGTAAAAAAGTTAAAGGCTGTAAATGTTTTTTAAACAGTCAGACAAGTGTTCCTACTTTTTTATAACTCAAATGTAAGAAATAATAAATAGTTTTTGGTATTATTTTGTTTCTTTTTACATAAATGTAATGCTATATGAATATTTTGAAGTTAACAATCTATAAAAGTTAATAATTGTCACTTCCGTGAACTCGTTACCACCTCCGTGATTTACGTATTTTCAAAATTTTTAATATTTTCAAAATTATTGGATAAAGTGTTTGACCACGTATATATCTCATTGTTTATTGAATTGTTTATAATAATGCTACAAGAAAAAATTCATAATATTAAACAATTTTTTTTCTAAAATTAATGTTAGTTTGCTCATATCTGGTGAGAATTACCCATATATATATATATATATATATATATATATATATATATATATATATATATATATATATATATAGATCTAAAAAAAATCATTATATTTAATTCTCCACTTACCTCAATTGAATTTTAATAGGGTACCCTGAAATGTTTCATTAAAATTTTTAAATAATTAATTATCAGCGTCGTTCGAAACCGTCAATAATAATTCATATTTTAATAATTTCGTCTTATTGACATTGACATTTTTATTACATAATTAGACATTTCAAATGTCAAACTGCTAAAATTATCCTAACCCCATTTTATAAGGTCAAATGTGTAAAAAATTTCAGTTTATATCAGCGTTATTTAAGCACTTGGAAAATATATTTTATTGGATTGATATAGTAGATTTATAATCTTTCATCAACAACAAATTTTTTGTAAAGACAAATACAAAAAAGTTTGGGTCCCGTGGAACTCCTTTCAGCTGGCCAATTTTACTCATCACCGAATTTATGATTGTCTTTGGCCTTTAAAACGTATATCAAATTTGAAAGCTTTATCTTAAAAACTGTGGCTTCTAACGCGATACTACAGACGTGCAGACAGATTTTTTTTCCATAAAGTTATGTTTTTTTCATTATAATTCGTCGTGATTCTTCCAGAAATGCAATAAAAAAATTTTTGTTTTTTTTATTAAAATTGTACCTTTTTTCTTCTTTCATTCATTATGTCTCTTCTGGTCGTACCACATTCACCAAATTTAATGTGTCACCTAAAATGTTGTTGTAAATCTTAATTGCCAAATTTGAAAAGTCTCCATTAGTATTTTTTGAGTTTTCGTGGCCACACACATACACACGCACTCACGCACGCGCGAACCTTCAGACATCATTCGGAAAATAGTCAGAATGGATTCAGGAGGGTTCAAAACATATTCTATTTCGAAAAAACATCAGAAATTGATTGTTTATAATAAATATCATGTGTTTTACTTTTCTTATATCGTCATATCTCAAAATATAATTGAGCTATCGATTTGATTTTTTTTTATTGAAATACACAAACGAGCGCTTCCAGCGATATTATTGCTATTATCGAATATTGTTTATTAATTCGTTTAAATTACAATTAACTTGTTATTTCGCTATGAATGGACTCATATTTTCAAGCGGCAAACTTTTTTATTTATGGAAACTTCCATATACATGCTGCATTTGATGTGTAGACAAAACATTAAAAAAGTTTTTGAAATACAAAAAAATGCAATACAGGCGCCAGTTATCCCAGTTTAAATTTTTTCCGAAGCGCAGCGCAATGGTTCATGCAGTATGTAATTTCTCCGAGGCTATGTTACCGGCAAGCGTCTAGCTTCGCACTATGGGCCGATGGTGGAGGCGCCGTCTCAAAAATACCAAAAACCAAAAACCGAATAAGGAACACAAACTTCAATTTTCTTATAACTAGTACATCAAACTTTTATAATTCGGTTCGGTAATTTATTTAAATGTTGACTGGGTTCAGTTAGTAGACTCCAAAGGTAGGAATATGGAGAGATTTAGATAAGTGTTGTTTTGATACTTATTTTAAATAAACAATTTCGTGCTTAAAAATTAAATAAAGTGCAATGTGTTATACACCGTTTCAAAGAGCAGTTCTTCTAGTATTAAAAGCATATACAAAATTTTTTGTATATTGCTTATCTTACTACAATAAAAAAAAATGATAAAGGTCTCATGTTACTGGAATGACTTTCTCAACTTCAAGAAAAATTTTAACTGTTAGCAGGGTTCGCCCGGGTAAGTTTTTTTTCACCATCTGGTAACTAAAACGATCCTGTATAAGATCCAAAAAAAAATCTTGCGGATTTTTTTGCGCTTCTCTTGCAAATCAACAAAATATACAAAGAAGCACGCGCGACGAACAAAAATTTGCAATACTCGTTCCGTAAGAATTATGAATTTACAAAATACGGCGTTATAAAGAATACATATGCATTATGGAATTACAACAAATCCGAGCATAGCATTTCTCTGAATGCCTGGATTTTAGAAATCGTATATCGGGACGGTCCCATCTGATTTTTTTTAGCAGCACCACCATATTCCACGTTTGACAAAATATGTTTACGAGTGACTTGCGGTTAGATAAAATCAAATAAATATTTGTAGTTGTTAAACTTATTAAATAAAGTGGTATATCGATAAAATGGTTTACGATATAATTTGAAAAAAATATTTTTTGGCCATGAAAAATAAACCAAAGAGAAAATATTTTTTTCTTCACCTATACACGGGATGTGTATTCTGCGGTTACCATTGTCCTTAGGAAAGTATATAAACTTGTGTTTGTTAAAATTTTAGGTTATTATTAATGTATACAAGCAGCAGCAATTAATAGTAATCAATAATTTGCCACTGTCAGCTGTACCTACGACAGTAAACAAAGAACAATTTCAAAATTACTAAACATAACGTATGTGACGCTTTTGTAGAGCACGGAAAACATATATCAACAGCAGAACGATATATTAAAGAGCATTTCGATCTTTCTGAAGAGCAGTTGTAATGTGTTATCATCAAAATTCAGAAACACTTATTGCCCGAATTTAAGTTACGCTGGAGTAAAGCCAGAAGAAAACGGGATGTGTTCTTACGCAGCAACGAGAAACGGTTAGATGGCGAATTTTTTGTACCATTCCAAGAAGACAAAGAACCATCGACGTCCTTATCTGAAAACCCACGAGGAAGACCATGTAAGTCATTTAACGAATCCGCAGAGAAGACACAGAAACGAAAAGCAATAAAACTATTTCGAGACTCTGGACTTGATCAGATTTATCATTCATATACTCAAGGATTACGTTCAATTGGTGAGACATGGGATTCAGAAATTATACAGGAACTACGTTCTGCATCACAAGAAAGGAATGCTTTTATCCACACATTATTAAGACGTAAAACTTCTGTTGAGCCTTTCACAAATCAAGAGGCCTTGGCTCTTTTCATTGATTTAGATTTAATGAAAAACCAGTATACATACCTTTACAAGACAAAGACTGTACTGTACTCCCATCATATACCAAACTTACAGAAGCAAAGCGAGAATGTTATCCAGAGCACATGCAAGTAACTGAAATTGGTGCTAAAGTAAGTCTCTTCTAGATCACACAGGTAAGAGAATGATCAAAATTGATTCTGTGAATGTGGCCAACTTTTCACAATTAATATTATACAGCAAATGGGGCTGTGATGGATCTTCGTGACAAAGTGAGTACAAGCAAATAATACCGTCTGGTGAAAGTGACGTAATATCTGATACTAACTTGTTTGTAACATCCTTGGTTCTACTACAAATTGTAGATGGTCACAAAAAACGTCGTTTGGAAAAATCCAACCCCGTCCTTTGTTCGATACTGTAGAATAGAATTCTCAAAAGAGACTCCAGAGAAAACAAGATCTGTTGCCCATGAAGTGGAAAATCAAATAAGCACTCTTTTGCCTTCTTTTGTAGTGAAGAATGAACAGCAGATGTCTATTAAACATAAGCTGTTCTTTATAATGATAGACAGTAAGCTTACACAAGTAGTAACAAACACTCCATCAAGTGCCACATGCCATATATGTCTTGCAAAATCAACAGAAATGAACAATTTAGAACGTGTTAAACAAAGACCTGAGAATGAAGAGCATTATAGATTTGGACTCTCATCTTTACATGCATGGATTCGATTTATGGAGTTAGTACTTCATGTTTCATATAATTTATCATTTAAAATATGGTCAGTAATCTCAGAGGACATGAAAAAGCAAACGCAATCTAAAAAGCTTATGTACAGGAGCAGTTTCGGAAGGAATTAGGATTACTAATTGATAAACCTCGACAACTCAGCAGAACTAGTAATGACGGAAATACCGCTCGAAGGTTCTTTGCCAATTCTGCTCGCACTGCACAAATTACTGGAGTTGATGAAGAATTAATTATGAGATTTCGCATACTACTTCAGACAATGTCAAGTGGTATGGCAATCAATGCCAAAAAGTTTGGTGAATATGCTTTTAGAACTGCCGAATTATATGTGAGCAAATATCCATGGTACTATATGCCCTCCTCTGTACATAAAGTACTCATTCATGGAGAAAACATAATTCGATATAATGCACTTTTACCACTTGGCCAGTTGTCCGAAGATGCACAGGAATCTAGAAATAAGGATTATAAACGTTTCAGGTTATATCATTCTCGCAAATGTTCCTGAAAAGCTACTAACGAAGATGTCTTTCATACTTTATTGTATACATCAGACCCTCTTATAACGAGCTTAAGACAATCTGTGTCACGCAAGATTGTGGAACTTGAAGAAGAAGCCTTGCAGCTATTACAATAAATATTTATTTACATATAATTATGTACATAAATTACACGTTGTATGTTATCCATTATACAATTATAAAATGAAATGTATAAAAACAAAATAAGAATTATTTACCATCATTATCGCACGTCAGACCTTTCTTTATATCTGTATACCGAATTTCATGTGTCTATAGTAACAAATAAAAAAAGTTACAGATTTTTGAGACGGCGCGCGGCGCCTCCACCATCGGCCCATAGTGCGTCGTTCTCCTGTAGCTTGTGTACCCGTTTAAAATACCTGTAAATATAGCAATTTTTTCACTAGCAGTCGTTATTAGAGGTGGCATACTTGTATTAACCTGTATTAAGTGTCTTATTTGTGAAAAATGTGTAACGCATTATGATATGATAAACAAGTAGAGCAAAATTCAAGAAAACAGGGGCTCTTAACAACTAAACGTGCAACAGAAGAAAGACTAGACAATGGACAAAATATTGCAATTTTTTCAGGCAAACTAAAAGTAGTATCATGCATCGTATCGTAAAGTGTATACTAGCAAACACATTATTGAGAACAAAAATCTTAATATAAACAGGAATGAAAGTGATTTGCTCTCTAAATCGACTAAAAGTAGTACTAATAGCTCTTCTGACATCAGTAATATGTGTTTTATATTTTATAGTAAAAATGGATGACGAACCGAGAAAAATTAATATGCAAACAGATACAACAATATACATTTATTTTTAGGTTTTATTAAAATTTAGGTAATGTTTTATAATTTAATAAGGTAGTGTTTCAACCCTCGGTGTGACACAATGACTGAATTTACAATGAATGAAAACATCGAGAATAGTAGAGTTAAAATTTTTTTGTGATTCACAAGTAACTTTTATATCATCCTAAAATAATTATTTATGAAAAATTGCGACTAATATTTTTAATCATTTTTATTGAAAAAAATGCGAATATCTATAATTACCACATCATTTTCACAGGAAAATGAGCCTTGTTAGTTAAATTCAATAAAGAGTTAAAACGTAATAGATCAGCACCATATGTAATGTAATCCATAACATATATTAACATAGCAAAGTATTAAAACAGTTATTTTATTTTAATTATTGTAATTTTTATTGTATTGTCTATAGTTATTTATTTGTGTCATCCTATAATATTTCGTTACACTTTCTTTAGGTATTATGCCACTGTCCTATAAGGTTATTTAAACAAAAATTGTTAAATACACCTGTACACCAAAAAGAAAAGTCAGACGTTGCTATTTTGAAAAAAACGTTTTTGCTTATCCAAATGTCAAATATTTTATATGATTTAGGACCAATCTTTCCATTTCCCATTAAATCTTTTTTTTAACATAGACATCACACAAATTGACAACTGTATCCAAAGCCGAAGTTGCACGGGCGAGGGTTACACTTATGAAAAAACGCAGCCACAATCATTTCCACCGACATTACCAGTGCCGGTGGCGGGAGTCGAACCCGCAAGACTATAGAGAGATTATCCAGTCACACTTGGCAATCGCGTGCTCTAGCCAACTACTCTTCTGAGGCGGTTTGATAAATAGATTCCATGAAAACAATTATTGATACAATGGTATCCAAGGAAACTATCTGGCGAATAAAGTTAATAGGAGATAGAAAGATCGGCCCTTAAAGTTTCGGAATACTCTCTGATTCCGTTCTCAAGACTAGAGGAAATTTTCTTTGATAATAAATTGACTTTTTTAACAATACCAAACATAACAGTTTTCCATTTATGGTATCCATAGACACGTGAGGCATTATGTTATATTGATATTGTTTCTACGTACCTCGTCTCTAAGAATTTTTACTAGTTGGTTCAAAAATCTACGGAGTAATTAATGAGAGCTGCCGTTTTTAGGCTCACCAGTTGGAGTACTGGCGAGTAAGGTAGCTGTCAAAAGTTATTTTTAAGCGCGGAACAAGTTTATTAGGATTTATTATAATTATCTCGTACACCAGTAAATAAAAAAAACTTGTTAATTATGCCTTAGTGATGTGCAGTTCTATTTTGTTCGGAAACAAAAGGTGGATATATGTTTCCGAGAGATAAAACTCACCTACAACGGTGGTTGGTGGCGATTCGCAGGGATAACTTTACTCCTTCGAAACATTCGTGTTTTTGTAAGAAACATTTTAATTCTGACGATTATGTGTTACCAAAGGAGCCTACTACAAAAAATCGTAAGTAATAATCATGCACATTCGTTGTTTTCATCATGCTCATGCTTGATATAACCTAACTTTAATGATATATGACGCCTCTGGTTGGTACAATAATTTCCCTACTGAGCAAATAAATTACTACTTTCCCTTTCTGTCATCATTGTGTTAAATGTGTTTCAGCTAATTTTTATAAAAATCAGTAAAAACCCGCGTTAAAAAGCCATAATAAACATTAGCGTTCAGTGATATTTACCTTACCCTACAATAGCGCCTCTCGTGGTGAATTCAAGCGCATTAGCCTCCATTAGACACACATTCATCACCGTCCAACAAAATAATAGCGGCTTCTTTAAATTTTTTCTCTTGTATTATTATTTTCTTATCCAAAATTTTCGCAAAATCACACTTAATGATGTGATTGCTATGTCACGCGTTTTAACTCATTTTTTGATTTTGAAATTCTCCTTTTGTTAGATAACCACACACATTTGTTTACCTAATTTGTGTATTTTATTTTATTATATTGTAATTATGTGTTTTTTCTGATATAATTATTTAGAGTTTATCATTTTTTTTCTAAAATATTAATATTTTCCTCGCGCGATTAATAATAATAATATGTGCTGTCAATGATTTGTCGCGGCTTAACCCTGGACATAAAGACAGAACTGATACGACTACCGTATAGACGGAGAGCTAGCGACCATGAGGAAGTGCCATCTGCAAGGATTTTGCTCAAAACCCCTGCAAAGGACACGTCAGACGATTCAAAAATGAAAAAATCCGTGCTCAAAAAATGATCATACCTCCGGCTGAAAATTTGCACATTACCTGTTTAAAAGTCACAGATAACGTATGTAAATCGTCAGACGTCTCGGTCGCTGCCAAAGGGGTGTCAGACGCCCTCAAAGTTGTAATTTTTTTTTCAAAAAATTTTTTTTCTTACCTCCGTCTGACGTTTTAACATATTGCAACAGAGACCATTTTAAGAACATTTTAAAATCGTCAGACGAAAATACCGCTGCGAAGTCCCCCTACAATGTTCACAAAGTTCTGACCCACATGGAACGTATATTTTTTTTTCGAAAAATTATTTTCATTACCTCCGTCTGACGTTTTTACATATTATCGTAGACACAATTTTAAGCATATATATAAATCGCCAGACAAAAATACAACTGTGGAATTCCTCTGCAATGCCGCGAAAATCCAGCCTACATTACTACATATTGGGGTATTTCCAAATAAAGTAATTTGCTATTTTCTGACTTGGCATCCCGTAAAAAGTTTACTGACGATGAACTAGAGATTTTGATCAAAGATGAGCGCACTAGGTGATGTGGAGCATCGTCCGCAATTGTTTTTTTGATGAAAAATCACAAAATTACGTAGAATTTTTGTTACAAATAGGTCAAAAAGAAAATTTTTCAGACGAGATAGTATGTTTTAAGTTTTTTGTCATTTTGAAACGAAAAACTTTCTTGATATTATTTAATAAAATCAACCATTTAGCCAGAAAAAATTCAAACAAATTGAATTCAATTAATTTTTCATGGCGAAACAGTTGATTTTTTTCGAAAAATGGGGAGAGATCTTTTCTTTTCCAAATGGGCCAATTTATAACAATTTTCACTTTTTATTTTACAACAAATTACGGCTATTACAAAATAATTCGTGTTACTCCACAAAAAAAATAGTTAAAGTTTGGAGACTACTCACTTTTCCAATTTGTTTGAATTTTTTTCTGGCTAAACGGTTGATTTTATTAAATAATGTCAAGAAAGTTTTTCGTTTCAAAATGACTCAAGAAACTTAAAACATACCATCTCGCCTGAAAATTTTTCTTTTTGACCTATTTGTCACAAAAAATTCTACGTAATTTTGTGATTTTTCATCAAAAAACAATTGCGGACGATGCTCCACATCACCTAGTGCGCTCATCTTTGATCAAAATCTCTAGTTCATCGTCAGTAAACTTTTTACGGGATGCCAAGTCAGAAAATAGCAAATTACTTTATTTGGAAATACCCCAATATGTAGTAATGTAGGCTGGATTTTCGCGGCATTGCAGAGGAATTCCACAGTTGTATTTTCGTCTGACGATTTATATATATGCTTAAAATTGTCTCTACGATAATATGTAAAAACGTCAGACGGAGGTAATGAAAATAATTTTTCGAAAAAAAATATACGTTCCATGTGGGTCGGAACTTTGTGAACATTGTAGGGGGACTTCGCAGCAGTATTTTCGTCTGACGATTTTAAAATGTGCTTAAAATGGTCTTTGTTGCAATATGTTAAAACGTCAGACGGAGGTAAGAAAAAAAAATTTTTGAAAAAAAAAGTGACAACTTTGAGGGCGTCTGACACCCCTTTGGCAGCGACCGAGACGTGTGACGATTTACATACGTTATCTGTGACTTTTAAACAGGTAATGTGCAAATTTTCAGCCGGAGGTATGATCATTTTTTGAGCACGGATTTTTTCATTTTTGAGTCGTCTGACGTGTCCTTTGCAGGGGTTTTGAGCAAAATCCTTGCAGATGGCACTTCCTCATGGTCCCCCCAACCACTTCACAAAATTCCAGCTGGAGGTAATGTCGTAGTACCTCCGCGGCCGCCAGCTCTTAGTCTAGTATCGAGTGCTAATAAATACAGTTCACTCCACTCGCTCTCTCAAAAAGTTCTAATTAATTAATTAACAACTACAAGTGATTTTACTCGCTCCTCTTTCTTTTACGCTGAATTACTAAACTACAGTCCAAAGAAGAAAGGAAGAGAAGGGTGCCAATAAGAATCCGTTACGACGAAGTGGTAAGTGTACACGTTTTTATTGACAGCCGAAAACTCTTCAAAAATTAAATTCTCTCTCTTTTTTTCACTTTAATTCCATGTGCCTTTAAGGTTCACCTTTTCAAAAATTAAACTAAGAAAGGAGATTTTTTATATACAGAAATATAGTTTGTATTCTATTTTTCTCATATTAATAAACCTATACTTTATAAATTAATAAACTGTTTATTTCATCAGTTAAACAATTAATCATATTTTAAAAATTCTCTAATAATACTTATGTTAAAGGAAGAAAGAAATAAACATAGTAAATTTGTCAATAAACAGCGTTATATTATATTCCAGCTGCTTCATTTCGTCGTGGTGTAAGAATACAGCATTCAAAAGTAATAGCATAGTGGCTATACAAATAGAACGGTGAGACCGCGACTCGACGCTTGTATTAAAAAATTCATTTCTTAGAAACCATAGCCTATATGTCACATTTTCTTTCTTTAAAAACTTTTTTTGGCTTCATTTCTTTCTGAGCATGTGTGTCAGAAAAGTTTATCGCTTACTAAAAATTTTACTACATAAAATATATATATTTTTTTAAGAAAATTTTTAAAATTATATTATACTGTAAGCACTGCTATACAGTCTGCTCTTACCAAGAATTACTGAAATATCTCAAGTAGTTCTCTATACAGGATGGTCCGAAGTTTACCTGACAAACTTCGACACGTGATAGAGGGACTTAAAATAAGCCGAAAAGTTTCTATCAACTTACATCCTTAGGGGATTGCTAACAAAGATACAGGATGTTAAAGTTTTGTGAAAAACAAACAATTTTTTTAATAACTCTAAAATTACGAAAGCTATCGACTTGAAGTTTTAGGGGCGGTGATGATTTTTAAGTCTCTATTGTTTCATAAAATCTTATCTTTGTACTGCCTCCAGTGGCGCCGCCGGACGGTGGGGGAGATGAATTTTTTGCCGAAACTATGTTATGCCACTGTTTTGTGCAGTTGATTATGAGATTGTTCTATTCAATGTTCAATTTGGAACAAAGAAGGTATCTTTTAGTTTTTTCGTACAACACTTACTTTTCGAGTAAAATAGTAAAAAAGCATTTTCATGACTAAACTTTATTGAAAGTTTATCATTTATTTCATAAATTACAGAATTTATGTAAAAACTAAGAACATAAATAAAACTCATTACCAAACAGTGAAACACAGGAAATTAAAGAAGTTGCTCAAATTGGAACCCATTCACTTCAATACATTTGTGACACCTCTGAATTGTGGAATTGACAGCGGCGGATACTTGATGATCATTTTCCCTCATCTCGTTGCAAGCTTGTTGGATACGCTCAAGTAGCTGATCTCGCGTTGTCACCGGTGTAGCATAAACTTTTTCTTTTAAATAACCCCACATATAAAAGTCTAAAGGCGTGAGGTCAGTTGATCTTGGTGGCCAGGCCACCGGACCTCTTACAATATTCTCCTGGGCGTTATAATTGTTTCCCACACGACCTATCCATCTCTCAGGATAATTAGCGTCCAACCATTCGCGCACCACCCGTCCAAAATGCGCCGGTGCTCCATCCAACTGTATCCAACTTTCATTTCGTACATCAAGGGGAACATCTCCCATTATTTCGAGAAGGTCATGAGTGAGGAAATCCCGAAACAATTCTGCATTTTAGCCTAGGCGGCAAGAAGTGTGGGCCACAAATGTTGTTGCCAATAATACCCAACCAAACATTTACACTAAATTCATTTTGAAATGATCGAAGGCGGGTTTGGTGAGGATTTGCGTGTGCCCAAACATGCATATTATGGTGATTCACTACTCCAGCTCTGGTAAACGTCGCCTCATCGGTCCATAATATTTTTCTTAAGAATTCGGGATTCCCCCTTACAGAGTTAATTAGTCAATGAGAAAAATTTAAACGCGTCTCTGTATCACCGGGATGTAAATTTTGTACGGGATATAAATGATAAGCTTTTCTGTGGTCTCAATGTAATACTCGTAGCGCTTTAGACTTGGATGTTCCTAATTGTTGTGCTGCCCTGCGAGAACTTAAACTTGGATTTTCGCCAAAAGCTCTACGAATTCTTCCGTTTCCATTTCTACCAATATTTCTTCGATCTTCATTTCTATTTTGTCGGTTATCTCGCAATCCCCTTTCGCAAAAATTGCGATGGGTGTCTGTAAAACTTGAACATTTGGTCGTCTCCTATTTGGATACCTCCTTCGGTATTCTCGAACTGCCTGTTGAGCATTGCCATCACAAAACCCATAAATAAAATGAATATCAGCATACTCTTCATTGTTGAACAATCTTGGCATCTTGTAGCTTGGTACACAACACTAACACTAGTTTTGACAGGTCAAACATTGACTGACAACACTGTTTCATTGTTTACCAAAGGCAACTAGGATTATTAATTTTATCATTAATGTAGGAACTGTTTTAGTAGAGAAAGCAGAAATAGCCGTTTTACTCGAAAAGTAAGCGTTGTACGAAAAAACTAAAAGTCTTTCTTCCAAATTGAACACTGAATCGAACAATCTCAAAATCAACTGCACAAAACAGTGGCGTAACATAGTTTCGGCGAAAAATTCATCTCCCCCACCGTCTGGCGGCGCCACTGGAGGCAGTACAAAGATAAGATTTTATGAAACAATAGAGACTTAAAAATCATCACCGCCCCTAAAACTTCAAGTCGATAGCTTTTGTAATTTTAGAGTTATTAAAAAAATTGTTTGTTTTTCACAAAACTTTAACATCCTGTATCTTTGTTAGCAATCCCCTAAGGATGTAAGTTGATAGAAACTTTTCGGCTTATTTTAAGTCCCTCTATCACGTGTCGAAGTTTGTCAGGTAAACTTCGGACCACCCTGTATATTGGGTTGAAGACAATAAAAAGTAGCTATCTGGGAAAATCGTTATTTAGAGGCATTTTCGTCAATAAAAAAAATCGGTATCATCAAAAAATATCGTAATTTGCTATTTCTAGTAGTAAATGATGTACTTAACAAGAATATATCAGTTTCATGTGGTCTACTCTAAAAAAAATTTTTGAACGAATTCGAGTTGGATTTTGCTCCACTAATTCCATACTTATGAACTGTTCATTCACAAAGGAATCTGCACAACTTATTGTACCTTGTGTAACCTTCGCGTACTTTGTAAAATACGTTTTACTATTAAAAGATCCAAAATAATCTTTTTTAATCTAAACAACCAGCAGTTCCGGAATTACTAGGAATGTTGCAAAGCTACTTGTATTATACTCAAAGCATCTGTATAAATTCTATCTCAAGACATAAAATATTATCACAGTTCTTCGGTATTATTGAGAGCCGACCTATAAATATTCATTAAATTCAATTTTATAGTTTTCCATATTATGATATATGTGATGCCAATAAATCACTTACGTAAGGAGAAGATAGCAGAAGTAAAAATAATTTTATGATGCAAGTAAATGAATTGTTATGTACTCGTTGTCGCTATCTTAAGATTCTTGGTGTAATGTTAGAAGTGAAAATGCTGCAGACGCATATTTTCTATTATAAAATATTTCCTTCCTTTACTTGGTCTCTAGTTAATGATCCGTTTTATGTTACCAAAGCCAGTTCTCAATTTCCACGTAGGAAAATATATTTTTGAAATTGTGTCGAAGATATTTTTAAATTCACCTTGTTTTGTTGAAATGGATTCACAGAAGTATTTGTCTCTACATATAATCTAATTAAATCTGGAATAATGACATGAGTAAGTTGTCTGACAAATTACCTCACATAATTATATGACCTTTCTTTTATTGAGATTTGGTATTGTTGCTGTATTTTTTAACATTTCTAAAATAAGCATTTTTTTTGTCTTTACGGATCACTTGATGGAGTCTACTTTACCAGTTATTGTAAAACCAACAATGTTTTATATGTATGTATGTATGTATGTATGTATGTATGTATGTATGTATGTATGTATGTATGTATGTATGTATGTATGTATGTATGTATGTATGTATGTATGTATGTATGTATATATCTATATATATATATATATATATATATATATATATATATATATATATATATATATATATATATATATATATATATATATATATATATATATATATATATATATATATATATATATATATATATATATATATATATATATATATATATATATATATATATATATATATATATATATATATATATATATATATATATATATATATATATATATATATATATATATATATATATATATATATATATATATATATATATATATATATATATATATATATATATATATATATATATATATATATATATATATATATATATATATATATATATATATATATATATATATATATATATATATATATATATATATATATATATATATATATATATATATAAACTGTTAACAGTTTTGTTACGACTTTTATATATATTTGAAATTGTCTAAATTGACCTATTTTTACTTTTTCCCTGATATTTACACATTTTATTTAAAACAATTTGTATGCCATGTATTCATTTTTATCTTTTTAATCACGTTTATATCTTGACAAAGGAATAAAATATTCCGAAAGCTTGATAAAAAACAGAGATTTTTAATTGAATTTAGCCACCTAATAACTGCATCCCCACGATTTATGTATATATTTTTATATATATTTAAACATTACTTTATATATATATATATATATATATATATATATATATATATATATATATATATATATATATATATATATATATATATATATATATATATATATATATATATATCCATTTTTTTTAAATTACACAAATGTGTCCCAGATCCTTATAAAATTTTACCTTCCTACTTAACTGTTAACACATTTGTTAACTCATTACTCATTAGAACTTATTATAATTTATCTCCGAAAACAGTTATTTTCTACACCTGTAAAGTAAGTACTTAAGCCCAGAAATAGTACTGCGGGAGTCAATTTAAATTTGGTTTTAGTTACATCCAAAATGTAAGTTACAAAATGATAGAGCGTAAGTGCCTGTTCATATCGTTTTTTAAAAATATGTAGCTGAGATAAGGGTAATTCTAATTCTTCCTTAAATATTCTTTCCAATTCCTTCCATACTTCTACTGCGTCAGATAGGGAAAGCATTTTTTTCTGTAATTTATCAAGTCCCGCAGCTATAGGCTTTAAAATGTTTAGATAATCTTCAGCTGCTCGTTTCAGATGTTTGAAACTTTTTGGTATATTGTTGAGTCTATTTCTTTTTTTATTCTCATCACATACTTTTAATAATTTCTCCCATTGATTTACATATACTTCTAAACAATCTGCCATACTATTCCATCTCACGTCACTCGGAAGCACTAATGTTTTTCCATCGGCCTGCTTGAATTTGGCTCTAGCTGGATGATTATTTCTGAAATACTTAATAATTTGTGTAATATATTCTTTGATATCCGTTATTTCTAAATCTTTGCAGAGTAAGTTCAGAAGGCGAGCTGAGCATCCATAAGTTATGACTCTTACATAGCGTTTAATTTATCTTCTATCATTCTTCTCATAAGTACCATGTTTGCTCCATTATCTGTTACAACCGATTTCACGTTACAGTTGTATTTAGATTTCAAGACAAAATCAAATTATTGTAAGCAATCTCAGTTAAATAATCGCTTGTGTGAGGATTTTCAGATGTGTCTATTGTTTCATATAAGAATGCATCTTCAGTGGTTATTGTGGTACAAACTACAGGCTCATTGTGGACATTAGACCAACTATCGATAGATATGTTTACGCCTTGTCTAGAAAGACTTCCAAAACATTTTGTTTTTTCTTCATAAATTTGTTGTAAAAGGATTGTAGATATTGTTTTCCTGAAGCGGGTCTATAACCAGGTCTTAATAATTCTATCGCCTTTTTCAATTGCGGATTGTCCATACACCTAAAGCTACTATAAGTTGCAAATACAGCCTTTGCGATTTGTTTGTCGATTTTTTGCTTTTTATCTGCAGGTGTTCGAACAACAAAGTTCTGTAAATTAGTTGGTGCGTCTGTTTTCCTTATTTTAGGAATAACTAATGAATCAGTAGATGCTGACAAACTTGCAGATGAAAGTGTGCTTGGCGCTCGTTTTTAATAAAATTGATGTTCGAAGACGTTGAAGTCCCACTGCTTGCAATATTTGCATCACTTGAGCCTTCATTTCCTGTAAAAAATTATTAATAATTAAGTGATTAAAAAAATTATATTAATCTTACATGATGTATTAAGGATTTCATCACAACAAACATTTATAAATTTGTGAATATAAATATACCGAAAATATACATATACAGTGTGTTTCACTTGAAATAGTAACACCCCAATAAATTTTTTATTTTTGGTTGAATTTCAAAAAAATGTTTTTCTTTATCTTTTAACGCTTTTTTAAATAGTTAAACAACATTTTAACCTAATAAAAATAGTAGCCTATTGTGATAAAAAAATAAAACAAAAAAAATTGAAAAAATATATTAGGGATTTTTTTTTTTCGAAAAATTTTATTGAGAAAAGTTCTTCGGAATCACCTTAAACCCCTATTCCCAAGTTTGGTTAAAAAAAAGTTCACAAAAAAAAGGGTAATTAGCCTTTCTGCAGCCATAATTAAATTATTTAAACAATAAATATCACCAATATTTCAATAGTTTGACAAAATGACATCAATGTTTTATGTGACAGATCTCATGATAATTTGGTATTGTTTATAAATCATGGCAATCGTGATAATGACATTGAAATTAACCAATTTATTGCTGATTTTATGGGGTGAACTTTTTTTTAATCAAACTTGGAAATTGAAGTTTAAAGGTGATTCCGAACAAGTTTTCTCAATAAACTTTTTCTAAAAAAAAATCCCTAACATGTTTTTTTAGTTTCTTCGCTTTATTTTTGATCACAATAGGCTACTATTTTAATTAGGCTAAAATATTGTTTGACCCTTTAAAAGAGCATTAAAAGCTACATATAAAGAAAAAAATTTTTGAAATTCAACCAAAAATAAAAACTTATTGGGGTTACTGTATAGTCTTCTTTATGATACTCGTTTATTTATATTTGTGGGACAAAACTTGTACTGTGGTCTGTGAATATACTGTTCAATAACTGTGAATTTCGGCTTTTTTCAGACAGATAGTCAAATCCAAAATATGAATGTACAGAGTCTAGCGGAAACCTCAGATCAAAGCTTATAACAACTTTTCTCTTGTATTTGCCAATCAAATTAAAAACAAAATCTATTTCGTGAATCTGGATCCAAAAGTGGCACAATTTAAAAGAAAATAAAAAGTAAAAACAATTTTTTTTTTAATGCCTAATAGCCTAATTCAATAAAGACTTGTCCTCAATCCCAAATTATTCTATATTTTAATAGAAGACGAGAAAATACCTTTTCAAAATTGACAAAAAAACGCAAAAAAGCATCATTTTTGAGACCCTGTTTATGTTTAAACCGTGTCACATAAGTTTATCATACATATTAATACACTATGTTTGGATTTTTAATGCTTAGTTTTATGGGTGTCGCGAGACCATTAAATAAAATAAATAATTATTTAGATTTAGAATACCTGCAGTTAAATCAACTTCATTACTTGGTTCAGCGACTTCTGTATCTACGGGTAATGTCTTGGTCTTGCACTTTTCATGATGGCCTTTTAATCTTTGAACAAGTCCTTGCATTTCTGTTTTGGAATTTTTTACACGCCGCTCTGCTACCGGTTTTTCCTTTTTCTTTTTTTTTATTATAAAGTAATCCCAAATTTCGTCTTTCTACCTTCCGCTCATTTTTATTTTACACTTCACTTGTTCACTTTTAATTAACTTGGGCACAGGCTTATTACAATTTGTCAAATCAAGCACCTTACGAACTATCCTCCCTTTTTATATTCTATTATGTAGACAATTTATAACAGGAAAATTCCTGCAATAACAAGTATCGCCAATTGAAAGCGACCGTCGCGCGTTGCCTCGGCATCTATGAAATTAATGAAACCGACCGCTAAGCTTGTCAGAACAGGAAAATGTTGATTTCTTATTATTTGTATGAAAATATAGACCACATAGACAATTCTTCCAGTGACGTGAATAATTTATATGTGCAAATTGGTAGTTAGAGAATACAACAAAAAATAGTGTATGGAAAAATCATATTTGTTTTTAAGAAATTAGAGTAAAACTGAAGAAAATCTAAAAAATCAAAAAAACATGATTTTTTTGATTTTTTATAAAAAGTCCTTGATTTTTGATTTAAAAAAAAATCATAATTTTTTCCAACCCTGATTCTAACATGTCCGTTATGTAATCGGCACCATTCAAATTACTCTAAATAAAGACTAACGGTGACCTACTGCTATAGGATATCCCACTCCAAACCGTCGCACTTAAGAGTCTATATCAGATGCAAGTGAAATATAGTCTCGATTTTACCACACCCCGCGCAGGCCACGGTGCATATATACAGCCAAACCGAAATTATCGCGGCGAATGTCGAAGGTGACCGATGTTCTAGTTACAGAACGGCATAGTGGAACATTTCAGATCGGGAGATGATGAATTATCAGAGGCGGAGTACTAGAGGTTTCGTACGACATAAACCGACGAAAAAGTTGTATTGCGTCAAGCTTATAAGCTAAGCAGTAGCTAACCTTACCCTTCATGCGTCCTTGTCCTGCAATTAATATGTAAAAAATTTCCATTTTTTCGTTTCTTATTGATGCATAGTATTATTTTAAAAATGTTTCCTATAAAATGGAAGTATTAATGTGTGTCATATCATTCAACTCAGAATGGAAAAGGCGATGAAATAAAATGAAAAATATATTTGTGTTATTTTAAATTTAAACTCCAATATTTTTATCAAATATGAAAGATTATGATGATGTTACATATATTGCTGAATTCAGAAAGAAATTTTTTAAATTGAGCCGAATATACAGGATATATCATTTAGAATAAAAAAAATTAAGGCAATTTCCGGTCAAACCGGAAGTAAAAGATATGTATGTGACGCGCATATTTAATCAGTATTCGGAATGTCGTATGTCCATTTCCGCATATTAATGCAGGGTGTAATTTTTTTATTTTTCAATTTTCGGCGTTTTCTTTTTTATTTGACATTCAATTGTTTTTAATTTTCGGATTCCTTAGAAAAAAAGCACATAAGCATAATTTTTGAAGTTTTTTCCTAGGTTAAAAATACAGCAGAAAAATCGAGTAAGGTGCACTTAAAATGATCACCCTGTACAAAAATAAAAATTATCATATTCACCTTTCATTGAGCCTTTCATTCTCCATATCAATATTTAGAGACGGCAAAATTGGAAAACTTTCATTTATATTAGTCTCTACAGAAATTACCGGAAATAAAAGAAAATAATTACTTTTATTAATTTACGAAAAAAATTCAATTTTCACTAGTACTTACTTTTTATATTTTCTCTTTTGGGCTAATGTTCGATTTTTCGGTTTTCTGCTAGGGTATTTACGCTTATGATATGTTTTTATTTTTCCCATTGTTCTTTCACTCCACTAATAATCACTTTCAATAACACGTCTACTTAGGTGTACACTTGATTTAAAAAAAAACTGGTACAACTCTTGTAATCGAAAATCTTATATAATAGTTTAGTTGTGTGTATATGTCTGTAAATAGGGCTGGCCAGGCATGTCGAGAGGGGGGTGGAGAAGAAGTGATTTACCCCGGACCTGGGTTTTTTGGAGGAGATCGGTTTTCTTTGTGTTTTTAAACTTATTAAACCTTTCTCTTTTATTTTATTCAAATGGAATTTTAAAAATTAATTAGAAAATAACTTTTTCAAAACATTTTCAAGCCTGCCATATTATTGTTTAAAAAAATAATATTTGTTACGGATAATTCTACTAATGGTTGTAATTAAAATACTAACTGAATAATGATAATTCTAATTTTAAAATAAGAACACAAAAATACCACTTGAGATTAAAAAAAAATGTAAACAATGCAAACTGAACATAAAAATACAATAAAAAAATAAAATAAATTAACTTCAATTACGTAATACAGAATTAAGTAATATTTTGTCATTGCTCCATTAGCATCTAAAACTGCCTGAAGTCTTGCAGGCATGGACAAAATCAGATTTCTTGCAAGGTCAACTTCTTGCGACAAGTTCTCCCAAGCGTCTTCAATTATCCCTTCCAATTCTTGGGCATTATTTGGATGGTTATTTAATTTTTTTATATGTTTCACCATTAGTCCCCATACATTTTCAATTGGATTTAAATCCGGACTTTTAGATGGCCACGGTAACAACTCTATGTTTTTATTAAGAAACCATTGCCTGACACGATGGGCCGTATGTATGGAGCAGTTGTCTTGTTGGAAAATAAAATTATTTTCCGGAAACACCTCTATTACTGAGGGCAACATAATATTGTCTAATATTTCAATATATTTAATGGAATTGAGATGACCACCACTGTTCCAACACACACCTAACCCATTTAGGCTCATCCAAGCCCAGACATTGACTGAAAACCTTCCTAATATTTGTGGATCGAAAGTATATTTTTCGTCGTATCTAGTGGAAGGAGGCCTATATACGCGAACATGTCCATCGTTACAGGATTTAAAAACCTTTTCGTCAGAAAAGACAACTTGTCCCCAGAAGTTTTCATCATTGATTATATAGTTGAGTGCAAAAATAATCCTACCCTGCTTCTTTTCTTCTGAAAGTTTGTATTTTTTAGCCGCTGAACAACTCTTCAAGTCGCTTTGTAGTTTTATTCTTATGCAAGCAGTAGATACCGAATCAGGGAAATTTGTCTCTGAAATTGCATTTACTGCAGTCTGAAAAAGGTTTTCTATTAGGTAATTTATAAGATTTTCATCTTCTTGATTATTGCTCTTTCTGGGCCTACCGGAACCAACTTTACGGGATACCGTTTGGTTGGTTTCCCATTGTTTTTTAACACTCATTATCGTGTTTTTACTCACATTGTATTCAGCAGCAAGTCTTCTTATGGACCAACCATCTTCAATTTTAGAAACAATTCGAAATTTTTGAATATCTGTTAGATGTCGAACCATTTTTAATAATGACGCCACTGATTAACGTCAAAGTGACATTTGTAAGATTATTAATATCAATCAAAGAACGAATGATTTACATAGCTAAAAGAAAGTGTACCAGTTTTTATTGAAATCAAGTGTACCCACTTTATAACAAATAAGTAAATTTGAGATATCTCTAGAATACACACGCCACTGTTGTTTACGCAAATCGCAACGTGGTTCCTACATGCCCGATTCCCCCTCCCGCAAACGAGTCCAGTGTATGCAAGTGCATCCGTGTTTCCGAAATATCATGCGAGATGGCAGCTATTATCGGAATATAGATATGCAGTTTTTAGTTTTCTAATAAATTTATTTTCAACTAATCCAAGAGTTGGGTCACATGAATATAAACGTTACAAACAGTGACTAATGTCGGAATGTTAAAAAATTTGGATACAAAATATTTAAAATGCATGCGAAAATTTTTTTGGCGACTCTAAAAAAAAAAAATTACATTGCGACATTTTATACATATTTTTGAAAAATCTTGTAAAAATCGCACTCAAATCGGATAAGTTTTAAACGAGATATTCGAGAATTATGATTTAATAGGGTATATAAGACTCTTAAGTAAGTTGCCTGACGTTCAACGGCGAATTCCAAATTTTGGCGTTCTTCACGTCGCACAATGGAGAATTTTGCTGCAAAACCTGTCGACCATGTTGACCAACATCTTAATACTGTTGCTACATTACTACCCACACGATTGACAATATCCCATAACCCTAGGATGCATAACTTGTGATAACGTTTACATAACGCAGGCCTAGTAGGCCCGAACTATTAAATTGCTTTTCAAAATAAGTTTTATATCAATAAATCACAGTATTTCAATATTTACAGACCATTTTTGTTATTTATTGGCATGTATAAAATACGAACATCAAAATGATACTTATAATATTACTATTGTTTATGTAACAGAACAAAAGGGGAGGTTACATTATGGATCAGATGATTACCACACCAGGAGCAAATGAAACCTTGCTCACCCCCTCTACTTTCATTGTTTATAGAAATAAATTGATGAAATTTTAATATGTACACATAAAATCGCATTAGAAGACAGTATTTTCAATTTTTATGCACTTCCGGTTTCACCGGAAATTACCTAATCTTTCTTATTTTAAATGGAACACCCTGTATATTTTTACATTTTTGGAATCTATGGTAAATTCTGAATAAAACTGTATATTTTCCTTTAATTTAGTTAAATTTTTTTTAGACGAAAATTTTTTAATTTTTGATTTGTAGTGCTCTGATTTACAAAAAAATGTTTATGGTGGGGTTTCTTACTATTGCAAAAATTGAATTACCATTTGATAATAAATATTCTCTTACATAGGAGTCTTCAAAAGTGAGAAAACCTGTTTTTTTCTAAAAAATGCATATTTGTGAAATCTCAAAATGGTGGCTCTTTACGATATTTAGAGAATACATCTTTTTACAACTACAGTGATACCCATAATTTTGCAATTCCATAAGAATTCACAGTAGAAAAATCAAAATTCTTCTAAATAAATAATAGGAATGACGTAGATATATCCTAGGCTTTCGGTCAATTAAATATTTACATCATTCCTATTATTGAAATTAACGGTTAAGAAAAGCATATAAGTCTAAATAAATAGGTATGATAATATAATTCACAAAACGCGATTCCCAAAGTAGTGTGCTGTGAAAACAATTATCTCAAATGTTATTTGTTTGAAATAGCTGTCAAAATAGTTATCAAGTAAACAATGGTTTACAGTAAGCGTAGTTTAAGTCTACTCACGAGGTCCGTAAAGGAAATACGGACCTCGTACTAGTCACGATAAGTAGGTATTTTAAACAAATAATTTTATTTGAGGTAATTGTTTTCGCAGCACACTATTTTATGTATCTTGTTTTGTGTATTACATTATAATACCTATTTATTTAGAAAAATTTTAATTTTCTACTGTGAATTCTTATCGAATTGCTAAATTATGAGTATCACTGTAATCGTAAAAAGATGTATTTTCTAAATATCGTGATGAGCCACCATTTTGAAATCTAACAAATATGCAGTTTTTTGAAAAACCGATTTTTTCACATTTGATGACTCCTATGTAAGAGAATATTTATCATAAAACTGTAGTTCAATTTTTGCAATAGTAAGAAACACCGTCTGAACCATTTGTTTTAAAACACACTAATCTAAATCAAAAATTAAAATTTTCGTTAAAAAAAAGAAATAAATAAAAAAATCATAGAAAAATTATGTACTGTTATATTCAGAATTCACCATAGAATCCAAAAATGTAAAAATATACAGGGCGTTCCATTTAAAATAATAAATTTGGGGTAATTTCCGGCGAAACAAGTGCAAAAATTTTAAAATACTGTCTTCTAATGCAATTTTATGCGTATCATAACAGATTAAAATTTCATCAGTTTATTTCTATAAACAATGAAAATAGACGGGATGAGCCAGGTTTCATTCACATCCCGTATACAACTATAAGAGATAAATGGAGTGTTGGCATATGGCGTTTTTTTTTTCCAATATGATTGACCTGGCTACTCTTAATGCATTTATTGTTTTTACTAAAGAAATCCCCGATTATAATAACTGTGTAACACACAAACGCAGATTATTTTTGAAGGCGTTGATAAAGAAATTACTATTACCCCATGTGCAAAGTAGATATGCAAACCCAGAATTCCAACGTAGTGTTTTTGGAATGTATTTTCAAATTTATAGTTGTCTTTTCGGCAGCAACAGAACAAACTAGAACACCTAAAGGATAAAGGTACTCATTGTGCCCTTCAAATGAAGAACGTAAGTGGAAAATGATCTGTAAGTTTTGCAAAAGTAACATTTGTAACGAGCATAGTATTAGAATTTGTGCTACATGTTACACTAAACACCCACTGCAATTATTTTTCTTCATAGTTTTTGTCGCTGAATTAAAGAACACTTTCTCCCATTTGCTTTTTTGGTGACATTTTACAAAAACCGAAGTTCAGTATACCACTAACGAAAGGTTTTCAAATGAATAAGTTTACTATGCTCTTTTACCTTGTACAACTGACTGATCCGAATAATGCAACTCGTAACAAGTTGAAACTTGCATACAAAAGTATTCAAACTGCAAAAGCGAAGAATATGTTTGAACTAGCACTTTCAATCAAGTACTTCTATCTTTTTCATTTGCACTTTATATGTAAATATAAATGAATTTTTCATAAAAGTCTTAGAGGAGCAGGTTATGTAAATTTGGAGTAGTAACAATAAAATGTATGTTAATTACCCATAACGCGTTTTTAGGTATTCTAGTTTTGACAAACTCTCATTCAAGCTTAGTTTGAGGCATTCCTTGAAAGAGAGTACTTATAAAAAAAGTTTTGTGTAAATGACAAAACAATATATGTCACGCTGGGCTGGAGGCCCGGATTATGTATCCTAGGGTTAAAGAACGCCCAGCTTCCCTCATACCGATTATTCGGCTTCTTTCAGTCACTTAATTTACAAAAATTGGCTCTTCTACAAATTCTAGTCATTTCTGATGTTTAAAACTCAAATGATGAAATTAAACTGATCCAAATTTGTCACAATTTCCAATAAAAAAGCACTGAATGAAGCAGTACTTTAAAATAAAAAATTGCAAAAGTGTCCAGAAAACGTAATTTTTGTTCAAATTGTAACCTCTTTTTATTTACAGTGAAACAAAACTTCTCTGAAAATTTCAACCAAATTTCTCAACAAATTCCTGATGTTGCGTTTTTTATTCAAACTTGTGTATATATTCCACATAATAAACAATTCTTTTTGTGCATCGAATATAGCACTAGTATTTTGGAGTTTGTGGAAAATACTTCAGTATTAGCATAAATCTAATTCTCTAAAAAGCTTTAAAGACGATTTCTCAAACAACTTTGATTTAAAAATGTCATGAAACTGACCCAAACAGAGTTATTAATTAATTAATTAATTTCATACAAACGACCTAGATTCGCGCCGTATATTTTATTTTCTTGTACTTTTTTACTTCTACATTTTTAAATGGCAAAATTAATTGCCCTGGATTTCTGAAGCTGCATTAAATTTTATCGTCAACGTCTACAGACTTGCTCGCTATTCTATTTGCGTGTATTACGAGCAAATTGTATCGTATGTGCCCCCACTATGCCTCACTGCATAATAAAGTAGATATTCTTAAAATCAGAGTAAATAAGGAAAAACTGTTTTTAATTCTAGAGATTAAAATATAGTTATGCGATACTTGTGATTTTCTCATTTTGCGCACGGACACAGTAGCTCAGTTGGTTAGACCGAGATGTGTGACATCCTCGACTAATCCCTTAAGGTACATTTACAACCAATTCGCTACAGGTACAATTTACTAACTGATTGTGAATTGTGCCGAGATAAAATTTAGGTCATTTATAATGAGTTAGAAGCTGCCATCTGTTAAGATTTTTTTAATATTACGTGTGTGCAAATTCAGTTTGATTAAATAATTACAATTATTTAACATAACTTTTAAAAACATTACATTTTCTAATACTAAAAGATCTAATCTTCCAATTTCAAATCACAAACCGACTTTAAATATAAACAATAAACTTTTGTCGTAGTACGCATGCGCAACTAGAAATTCGTGCAGTAATTGAATTGAGTACTTGCTATTTGCAAGCATCCAATTCAAACTTGAAGTGCAATTCAAGGTCGTGCCGCCTTAAAATTTTATTGTAAACAAATACATTCAACCAGATATGCTTAAAACCCAATTTACAATTCACCAGCAGAATGTGCCCATACCGAATTGGTTGTAAATGTACCCTTAGACGGGGCGAACGTTGAGGCGCAGTTAAAAGTGAGGTGATGCAGGGTGAAGTGAACTGCCTCAGGTGAAGTGAACTGCCTGCGCTGGTAGTGAGAAAGATAAAAAGCAGTTTTTAACGGCAACACCCGTGTCTGAAACGTAGTTCTACGCCCAGTAGATGCCTACTTCTATGATATATACATATTTTCGTAATTTGTTATACTCGGAATCTGATTCTGATTTTGTTGAGGAGGAAATAGCGTATGCAACTATATTTAAACAAAAAAGCCAAAGAGTGGTTACTTAAGAAAAACGACTCATGGAGAATTCGTCCTTCAGAAAGAATTTTGTGATGAAAAGTACAAAAATTATTATCGAATAACTCGTGCACAGTTTGCAGAAATTCATGGCTTTATTAAAGAAGACATAGAAGCTGAAGGGTGCAATGCTTCAAAGCCCATCGGAACGGAAGAAAAATTAGCCGTATTTTTAAGATAAGAAATTTATTAACTTAAAACATGTAATATTCTCAAAAACAAAATGAGGTAACTGTTTTAGTTTCATAAAATAAAAAAGTAAGATCAGTTGTTCATAGAAAATTCGTTTATATAGTTGACTAAGGTAGTCCCTGTTGCTGGGCCTTTTTCTTTTTCTGACGAGATATTACGTATAGGTGCTTCAGGGCCTTCGGGGGAAAAGTTGCTAACGTGATGTGACGAATTATTGGAATAAGTTGAGAATGGCGTAGACGATGAAGAGCGTTGATAGTCATCGTAGTTGTGACTGTAAACCTGATGCTGAACAGTCGTAGATTCGTAAGCGTTAGATAATTCATATGTATTTCGTCCAGCTAGATTCATTGTGGATGCCTGTGGAATGTGGAGTAAAGTAGCTTCTTCATCGGACACTGTTTTATAAACATTATTTCTCACACTGTGTTGTGATGAGGGTGGCATTTTTTTTGTTATCTCGTACATTGACAGAAAATGATATAAGGGATCGTTTGTCGGTTGCATCTTATCTAATATCATTTCTCTCTCAATTGCTCTTTCTGCTGCTCTCGTTTTTCTCGATTTTCTATAGACCGTTTAAATAAGATTCCAATATTATCTTTCTTGTGAATTTGGCTTTGCCTTATAGGTGTCTTTTTCATTGAACATCCAGGAATGTTGGATACCGTCTCTTGTCTTGGTACTGTCGGTGCTTTTTCCATTGAAGTACAGCGAAGATTTGTGGGTGGAATATCTTCATGATCACGCTCTTTATGTTCAAGATCCAAACTATGAGCTTCAGTGCCTGCTTCAAAGTCATCTTCACCCTCAAGTTCTTCGTAATCTTGCATTTGTAATTCCTCATCGTTGGCGTCACTGAAATTGGTATCCCTTTCCCTATTCACCATGTAACGTTGAAGAAACCCCATTTCTTTTTGGCACTTCCACTGTTTTTGACTTGTAGCTGCAGCGCCACTCCTTATACATTTTTGTTGCCTCCTAATTGCGTCCCGAAAAGAATGTCTTAATTTCTCCCACATGATTTTCGCCTCAGAACCTGCAGCAAAATCTATATAAAATATTTTTTTAAATAAAATTTTTAAGGTACATCGCTTCAGGAAATAGCTTCAAAAGTATCGGCTACAGCTATTGGATGAGTGATCGAACAATATCCAACATTGTAAATGAAGTAGCATAAGCTGTTTGGAAAAGTATGCAACTGTTATATATGCCAGAACCAACAGCAAAACATTGGGCGTCAATTGCACATGGTTTTGAAGAAAGCTGGCAATTTCCACATTGCATCGGAGCAATTAACGGGAAGAATGTACTGATAAAAAGCCAGGCAAGAGTGGTTCCTCATTTTCTTAATTATAAACATACTTTCTCTGCTGTATTAATGGCCGTTGTGGATTCAAACTACAAATTCGTTGCTATTGATGTTGGCTAAATGAGACGATTTAGTGACGGAAACATTTTTGCTAGCAGTGTTTTCGCAAAAAAAAAATAAAAACCACGCTTTAAATATCCCTCCAGCTTCTCTAATTCCTACCATCGATGATCCGATTCCATATGTTTTTGAAGGAGACAAAGCTTTTCCTTTGTGTGAAAATTTAATGCGACCATACCCAAAACGAAGTGTCACGGACAATTACGAAAAGAAAGTGTTTAATTATAGACTTTCGCGGGCTCCACAAACTGTGGAATGTTCTTTCGGTATTTTTGCTTCCCGTTTTCGTGTTTTTCAATCACCATTTGAATGCAAATTAGACACTGTAGTGAAAATTGTAAAAGTATGTTGCTTGCTGCATAACTATTTGAGAAATTCTCCGATCTCACAAACCGCCCAAACCGGAAAATTCTCCGAATTAGATTTGCCAGAACATCAGCTACGTCGACTGCATAAAATTAATACTCGAAGTCCATCTCAAGCTTTTTCGGTTCGTCAAAACTTCACAGAATACTTCACTTCACCAACAGGATCGCTGCCCTGGCAGAGGGATAACGTATTGAGTGGAAAATACTAAAATGTATGTGAGGTTTCGTACAAAGAGCAGCAAAAGTTACAAAATTACGCTATTTTTAAATTAGGAAAGAAGAAAAATGCATACATTTTTACAGGGGACACTCCAACTATTGTGTTGTAGTGTAGTTTAAAAATATAACGTGTAGTAGTGTTGGTAACATAGGTAGTTCTTAAGCCATGTTTATGTTTAAAATGTCAAAAAATAGAAAATACAAATTAAATAAAGTAATTACCTGTTTTCAGCCCAATCCCCTTCGCAATTTCCTCCCATAACTGCTGTTTTAATTTGGTTTTCATGTAGTTAACATCACTTGTGTCATACAAGACTTTTCTACACCGAACGGCTTCAATTAGCTTTTCCTCCATCTTTTCAAGGTTGACACACGAACGAAAAATCACTACGGTTTTGTGTTTAGACCGCAGACTTTCGCAGGCTCATGGCGTACAAAAACTGCGCCATCTCACGCTGCGTCCGAACATTCACTGTTGTATAGACGTCTATTGATTGCAGAAATCTGCAATCAATAGACTGAGTCACCCTGCGCCACCTCACTTAACTGCGTCTAAAAGTTCGCCCCGCCTTAACTGTCTATCTGCCATTTAGTTCGAATTTCAGCTCCGGCAGACGGCGATGTCAGATGGAATGGTTAAATGTCCACGTTTTTTTTTCGTGGACTTTAGATTTGACTTTAGAATTTGAGGGTTGTCTAATTTATAAGGTGTATTTTATATTTAATCTCTATAAATCATTTTTCGTTTGGCAGTTGTAAAAAGACATAAGGAAGAACTTAACTTACCTTAAACCATTAAATATTCTAAGTACTAGATTAAAAAATTTCACTTATAATGATGAGGCGTAGTTTTTAAGGTTTTCAATATAAGTAAACCGCATTTCAGGTAGTCATATCAGGTACGGGCTTAAGTACAACTGATAAAATGGGAATAAGTATTGAAGTGAAATGCAATGGTACACAATTTTTTTAGGAATTAATTAATAAACCTTCTCCCATGTTATATTACTAATATAGTCAGGGTCAGGATACTACGTCAGAGTCCAGGACCGGTAGCTACAACTGTCTCATATGGTTGACAGAAGGATATACGTAGACAAATAAAAGCAAAAGTACAAAATAAATAATGAAATACATACCGCTTGATACAATGTGTTATTCAGAATAACTGAAGTCCGTCATCGTATTAACATACATGATCACGTCACAACTAATATTCATTATGCCTTCGTGACTGTTCAGTTTGAGCGATTTGGTCTGTACGCACATTTGTACAAAGGAAATGAACGTGTACATCTACCGAAGTTAATGTTACAAATTCTAAATACACGGACAGGCACTCGCAAAGAAATAATATGAGTTAATTCAACAAAAAAAAATAGTTTAACTAACAATATCGTTAATTTTGTTAATAATAATAAACGTACAATATAAATGTGCCCTTAAGCTAACCCTGTCGCTACACTGAAAGAAATTTCTACTCATAAATAAAAATTGACTAGCCCAAAAAAGAAATATTTGCATTAAATAGGCTCCAAACAGATTGTAATCGCAACAAAAATGATTTTGATTTTTTTTACCGTTAAAAAAAGTTTTTCTAAATATTTATTTATTGCTGTAGGTTGATAACTTTGCTATCAAGAGTCAGAGCCCTATTTTAACCTTAATAGGTTTTTTTGTTACAGTTAATAAGCTCGTATTTTTTACACCATTACTACCTTGAAAAAAGCTTTCCCTGCCGCTAATACATGACTTTGTAACCACTATACAGTTTACACTGTATAAATAATAAATACCTAGTAATGACAGCAAATACTCCTTTTTGTCCTGGTAATCTCATTTTGTAAACGTTGTAGAGATGGGAGATACTTCACAGTCGGTGATTTTTTTCACCGTGATTGAGCAATCACAGTCAGTCACTGTGACTCAACTGTTACCAAAACAGTGACTGCGATTTTACACTTTCAGGATGCAAAATCGGTATAGTACACAATACTGGACAGAATCGTTGCCGCAGCCAGTAAGCCAATCGCAATGTGCAGGTCGCAGATCGCACTGGGACACTGTCACAAGTCGCAATAATAATCATGGCTTAAACTTTGGCACACGCGGAAATAATTTGGTATACGCTGCCACTGACACTACTCCGCTGCGATTGCTCTAAAGCCGTGATCATAGTCACAGTCACTGTGATTCTGAAATCACAGTAGCAGTTCACAGTGTGATTTAAAAATCATCATATAGCCCATCACTAAAACGTTGTATAAATATATATTGGATCTAGCAAAATTTTATTCCTGCCATTAGAAAAAAATGTCTACCTAGAAAGAATGTTTGCAAGTCGTAGAGTATTCTGCGAGCACACATATGACGGTAATTGGTAGGTCTACGAATTATTTTGAAGGCGTGTTAGTAACGAGCTTATTTGCAATTCATTTAACCATAATATCCATTATGCAAAACTCGATAGTTTTTCAGATATTTTAATTAATAGTTTATACAAATTATGTAACAAAAATTATGTTAAATCCTTTGATAAGATAAAAATACAAAAGCTATAACCCTCACTTGTTGTAAAAAACTGTATTAAAATATCTCAAAAACTATTGGGTTTTGCATAATGAATATAATGAATAAATCAATTGCAATGAACTCTACTAACACGCCCTCAAAGGAATACGTTGATCTACCAGTCACCTTGTATATTCAGGGTGATTCAGTTTTATTACTAAGTAATAACTATAACAACTGTTATATGTCAACAAAATAAAGTTATTTTGTACATAGTATGAGTATAAATTTTCCATTGGGATTTTTGTTTTCGAGATACAAGATGTCGAAAAATATTTGTTTTCTTTTTTTCTGAAACTAGAAATTATTAGTGATTATTTATATTTGGTATTAAATATCAGTATGTTAGGCTGCATCTATTTGACTAACTCATTTTTTCTGTACGATAAATAAAATATCTTGGGGTAAATTTTCATATTTTCAAAAACCCACAAAAACTACTTTTTTGGTACCCTTTATTTCAAAAACGATGGCCTCAACGGAAAAATTATATCACAAAATACTTACTTATATTTGTACTCTTAAATGTAGAAAACATTATTATAATAAAATCTTCATTTTGTCATAGTTACACATTTATTTATTATTTAAAATATTTTCAGTTTGAAATGACGAATTTCTAAAATTCGATATTTTCATTTAATATATTTTTTATAAAAAGATAGTGAAACTCAATATGTACAATGTTTTATCGTGACCCAAAGAAATTTTAATGGCGACGTTAGCACACCCGCGTCGCCAGGATGTGTTTAAATCGCTGTTAAAAATTTTCGGTTAGTAATATTGAAAAACGAAAACATTTGGTTCATTCTAAATATCATAGATTTAATATATAAAATTACAGGCAATACTGATGGTTTTTTTTTTAACTAAGAAAATTCGAATATTTTATTTAGTTATGAAACTAAATAATCATAGGTATTTTATAGTTTAAAAAAAATACGCATCAGTATTGCCTGTAATTTTATATATTAAATCTACCCATATGGTATTTAGAATGAACCGAATGTTTTCATTCCTCGATATTACTAACAGAAAAATTTGAACAGCGATTTATAAATTTAAGTTGGATATCTGGTGAAAACGCAACCAAATGATTCATTTAAGGAAACAAAAGACATTAAATAATAAATACATATTTTAAAATTATTGATATATTATGGGTAAGTATATAGAAGTAGTGTTAAGTGCACAAAATGACAAATATCATATTAAAATGTAATTAAAATAGTCATTATACCTTTTCTAATACTTGGACGTATGTAGTCTCTAAGGCCCCAATCTTCTAATCTCGACTTGTAAGACAGTTGCACCAAAACCTTTCACTATGGAAAAATAATAGGATTGAGAGTATCCGAATAACACTTTATTTTATAAATGCACGAAATAGTTACCATTCCAGTAAACGTTGTATGGAAAACAAATCCTATCTCCTAACAACAAAGATCAACTTTAATATTCTTAATGGCGTCAAACCGTCTAAGCGTGCGTCGCCTACAAAAAAATGTCGAATTAGCAAGCGTAGATTTATGATGAACAGATAGCTTATTAACCATAGGAATGTGCTTTTTAACTACTAAAAATTCAATCTCAACTAAAGGCACTTATTTACCATAATAAAACCCTTCGTTATCCTCAATAAAAAAAAAAACTAAAAAAAATATTTGAGTTAGTTTAAGTAGGTGCTGGATAATTAATCAAAGTTTAAGGTTGCCAAAAGCTCATTGGCAAAACGTTTTTCTTATGTTTAGATAATGGTAATGTAATCTTAAGAAAAATAGCACTTGTGATAATGCAGATCATCTTAGCAAAACATTTTATTTGATCGATTTCCTTCAGCGTATCACTGGTTCACCGACTTGAGAGGAAAAAGAGTTTTTAACTGACACTCTCAAGTTATTGTGTTTTTATTGCTAATATACAAGATATATTGTTGATTTCTGTACATTTCTTTTGTGATCCACACCCTCTGAGATAATCTATTTGATTTGACGCCTAACTGGAAATAGCCCTGATATAGTAGCGACCAACGTGGGGCCATGTTGGGCACCACTATGACGGGGCTAGCTAAATTATGCAATATTGATTTTGTTCAATTCTTCTTTTAACATCGGTAACCACGTTGTACCAAAATCTACAGAGCAATGGAATAAACATTTTTCTTCATTCAATAATATTATTGCCGATTCCTTTTAATTTTTTTTTTGCTGTCCGCTTCTTTCATTAAAATTAAGAAATCGGCAATAATATTATTGAATGAAGAAAAATTTGTATCCCATTGCTTTGTAGATTTTGGTACAACATGGTTACCGATGTTAAAAGAGGAATTGAACAAAGTTAATATTGTATAATTTTTAAGTTTCAACAGTTCTATGTAAGTATCTATGGATATTACATAAACAAATAATATATGTGTCAAGTTTCACACCTTTGACATATTCTAAAAAAGATAAATAACTTTGAAAAAGGAAACAGATTCGTTTTCCGACACGTTAGGGAAATATATTATTATTTTTGTGTCTCATATTAGTTGTCAAAAAACACCTTCTGACTAATCTTTTGATGTAAAGTTACAAGCGCAGAGGTTTATTTTTTCAGTAACATATTGAGTAACTTACTATATTTTTTAGATAATGATTATTCACGTCCCAAAAAAACAGAAAGAAAAATTTAGACAATGCCACAAATAACGTTCAGACAATACAAATAAAGTTATTGTAAGACGACAAAAATGGTTATTTAATTATGTAATTAACTAAATTCCTTGTCTAAAATAACAATGAAAATTGTATGGTGACAAAATATGTTTGACTATTCTTTTCTGGTTAATTTAACTAGATAGGCGCGATTTCATATGCTCTTTTTTGGTTGATTTCACCTATCATTTTCGTTCAGTACCGGTAAACCGCGCAGATAATTTTCACGAATTTTACGCACATTAATTTGTAATTCAGGTTTCTGTGTAAAACATTTTTTAGTTTATTGTTTTTAGCTCGACTTTTGCTATCTGATACATAGCCTTTTGAAAACTCAAAATTCTTAACATTAACAACCTTATTACACCGAAAGTCAGTTGTTTTATCCACTGTCACAAATTTAAGATATGATTCTCTACCACTGTCATCTACAAAAATGTATTTCGTACGTCTTTTATATTCTAAAACATTTTTATATACACTTGGTAGATACGTTTTACGCAATGTATGACGACTAGATAAATGAAAACTACATACACAGAACAGGACACACAAATCATAAAAATATTCCTCTTCTGTAACTGTACCAGCAATATTTTATCGATGGGTAATCAAATATAAATGACTCTCACAATCGCGGCGTGTATCAAATACACGTAACGTCGATTGCATGGAGTATACAGAATATGTAAACTATCTCTGTTGTTTTAAAAAAATATGACATTTTAATTGCTTCTTATATATGCATATCTAGAAGAAATAATAAAATTATTGGGTATTACATAAGCATGCTTTCAAACTCAACATGATAACAATAATTATAACACTTTCAATATATGTTAGATTTATACTTATGTAATACGCAATCATTATTTTATTATTTTATCTAGAACTCTTTGTTATTATCATTGTAGTTTTCAATCATATTTTGTAGTTTATGTACAAACGATAATGACGGCGCCATTGCTAAGAGCGTTTTATGCAACGAAGACCATAACACACGCACCCGTACACTTTCAGATTGTTACAATTACTACTGATAGGAACACCAGCATCATAATAGGGACACCAACATCACAATCGGACAAATTGTCAATCTCTCCATATAATTGTATACGGTAAAGTCCTTCATTCCTGCACAGTGGCGCAACTCTCTGCCTCAATCCTGGTTCCACTGGTTGCATATGTTACAGGTATATAAATAAACACACAAGATGAATTTTTATGTGGTATGTTTATTAATATTTATATTTGTTTTATAAGTGCTTGCTCTGAAAAATGTAATACAAATACGGATCCCGGTTATAGTACACTTGATTTCAAAAAAAAACTGGTACAACTCTTGTAATCGAAAATCTTAATAGTTTAGTTGTGTGCATACGTCTGTAAATAGGGTTGGCCAGGCATGTCGAGAGGGAGGTGGAGAACAGGTGATTTACTCCGGACCTGGGTTTTTTGGAGGAGATCGGTTTTCTTTGTGTTTTTAAACTTATTAAACCTTTCTCTTTTATTTTATTCAAATGGAATTTTAAAAAATAATTAGAAAATAACTTTTTCAAAACATTTTCAAGCCTGCCATATTATTGTTTAAAAAAATAATATTTGTTATGGATAGTTCTACTAATGGTTGTAATTAAAATACTAACTGAATAATGATAATTCTATTTTTAAAATAAGAACACAAAAATACCACTTGAGATTAAAAAAAATGTAAACAATGCAAACTGAACATAAAAATACAATAAAAAAATAAAATGAATGAACTTCAATTACGTAATACAGAATTAACTAATATTTTGTCATTGCTCCATTAGCGTCTAAAACTGCCTGAAGTCTTGCAGGCATGGACAAAATCAGATTTCTTGCAAGGTCGAATTCTTGCGACAAGTTCTCCCAAGCGTCTTCAATTATCCCTTCCAATTCTTGGGCATTATTTGGATGGTTATTTAATTTTCTTATATGTTTCACCATTAGTCCCCATACATTTTCAATTGGATTTAAATCCGGACTTTTAGATGGCCACGGTAACAACTCTATGTGTTTATTAAGAAACCATTGCCTGACACGATGGGCCGTATGTATGGAGCAGTTGTCTTGTTGGAAAATAAAATTATTTTCCGGAAACACCCCTATTACTGACGGCAACATAATATTGTCTAATATTTCAATATATTTAATGGAATTGAGATGACCACCACTGTTCCAACACACACCTAACCCATTTAGGCTCATCCAAGCCCAGACATTGCCTGAAAATCTTCCTGATATTTGTGGATCGAAAGTATATTTTTCGTCGTATCTAGTGGAAGGAGGCCTATATACGCGAACATGTCCATCGTTACAGGATTTAAAAACCTTTTCGTCAGAAAAGACAACTTGTCCCCAGAAGTTTTCATCATTGATTATATAGTTGAGTGCAAAAATAATCCTACCCTGCTTCTTTTCTTCTAAAAGTTTGTATTTTTTAGCCGCTGAACAACTCTTCAAGTCGCTTTGTAGTTTTATTCTTCTGCAAGCAGTAGATACCGAAGCAGGGAAATTTGTCTCTGAAATTGCATTTACTGCAGTCTGAAAAGGGTTTTCTATTAGGTAATTTATAAGATTTTCATCTTCTTGATTATTGCTCTTTCTGGGCCTACCGGAACCAACTTTGCAGGATACTGTTTGGTTGGTTTCCCATTGTTTTTTAACACTCATTATCGTGGTTTTACTCACATTGTATTCAGCAGCAAGTCTTCTTATGGACCAACCATCCCCAATTTTAGAAACAATTCGAAATTTTTGAATATCTGTTAGATGTCGAACCATTTTTGATAATGACGCCACTGATTAACGTCAAAGTGACATTTGTAAGATTATTAATATCAATCAAAGAACGAATGATTTACATAGCTAAAAGAAAGTGTACCAGTTTTTATTGAAATCAAGTGTACAATTGTGTTTTGTTTTTAAATGTTCAGCATTCGTCTAATTTTGGAAATTACAAAAATCACCCGTCAAAAATATAAGGTTTATTTTGTATTGTATATCATTTTTCACATGAACTTATTGATGTTTGCACACGAGCTGATTCCACCACTGATTATCGCGAAAGAACTACGTGAGATGCGGTCTCTAAATATATTCCGCTCATAATATCACTTTTTGTTCTGCTGAATTTTTCTAAGCCTTAATAAATTTGGTTAAAAGCACGGATCATTTAATACTCGTTAAGGAAATTTACTAGATTAAAACAGGTTAGGTACCTACCAGTAATACAGAAAGCTGGGATGTTAAATGTATTTTTGATGAAGGCGTTTCTACTTTAAGCACTAAACACGGACAATCATCTACTGCTTGGATGTACTGCAAAGGTATGTATTGAGCTCTCAATTTAATTGAGATTGTTTCAAAAACCATAGGACAGAAACAATTGAAAAAATAACGTGTCCATTCTGTGTCACTTATAAAGTCATTTATTATTTTGTGATGAAAAATTCACAATGCTGTTTCGGTGCTTCTATTACTAGTAATGCCATGTTGTGATTTAAAAAAGTAAGTCATCAGGTATATAAAAACTATGGGAATGATTCATTAATGTCTAATTTAATAATTTTTAACATGCTAGAGAGAAGATTAATTATTGCTCTATAATTTTCACATATATTTTTGTCTCCCATTTTGAATAAATATTGAACAATCGCTATTGTCTGGTCGGGGAAAGAAGGCCCGCGGAAAGAATGTGGTTTCTGCATTTCATTCACAATGAAGCGTAAATGAAATAAATAATTTAGTGCATGACAAATTTTCGTGATCGGTTGTATTCGCATTTACTCATTGGGAGAGATATTATATTCCTAATATTTGGTTTCGCAAAAAGCTGGTGACTTATCGGCAATACTCTCCCTGCCGTGCAGGCCAGGCCTTCTTTCACCAACTGGACAGTAATTTTAATTTTAACTAAAGAAATGCTTTCTTTAAACAAAGATTTATAATGTGAGTTAACGGACTATAGAGCAAGTGTACATTTTTTTAGAAGATTATTAATTATTTTATTAAAACCACAGGAGTTCGATGATTTCAACTTATTAATAGAGCAACAACGTCAAGCTCAAATAAAAACAGGATTGTGCAGAAAAAGGTATATTTGACATAAGAAAATCATAGTCGCGGAGGTAATTATAATTATTGCTAAGACATGTAGTGAAATACAAATTAAAACCGTTTGCTCAGGTATTTTCCCCCATCTACAGTTATAGTTACTTCTGATACATCACGGATCCTTCCTTGTATTTTTTATAGTGTTCTACATGGCCTTTGTTTTATTTTTTGAACTGAAAATGTCTGTATCATATTACTTCTGTTTAGTCTTCTGTAATTGAGCACCTATACTGTTTATGCATGTATTGCTCAATTCTTTCAAGATGGAATTTTTTTTAAACCAGATCAATGTAAAGTGTTAACTCTGTTATTAATTCAAATAATTCCTTACATTCAATTATCTCTTTTTGGTTTTTTATTCAACGAAAACCGTCTAATGGAAAAACTGATACCTATCAAAATTATTATTGTATTGTTAAAATATTCCAGCGCCTTGTTTAGACAGTTTTAATTAAACAAATTATGCCAACTTTCATTAAGCAAAAAATTATGGAAGGTTATAATATTATCTCCAAAGCATCTGCAAAATACAACTTTTGTTTACACGGTTACATTCAATTTTAGTGTTTAAACTAATACTTATAGCCTGGGAGCAATGATTAGGTAAATATAAATCGCGCTAGGAAGCTTTATATCAAATAGAGTTTGAGTTTAACAAAATGCTTCAATATATGCACTAGAAATAGGAGTTACTCTAGTTGGAGAGTGGATAGTAGATATAAAATTATAACATGCTCATAGGTCATTAAAAAGAATTAAATTAGTATGATGAGATAAAAAATCAATCAATCATCAATCAAAATCACCATCAATTGTAGCTAACCATTTAGAATTAGACAATTTTAAGAATAAATTAAAATCACCAGAGAGAGGTCTACAAATTACTAAAATCATCATTTTACATTGTAATTTAACACCGCAATATTCTAAAACTCCCTCTACACAAAATTCATTTACAGGAAATAGTATATGATTATTGAAGAATGGAAGCTCCAGTCTATGATCAAAAGACAAAAATTTTCATGACATACTATCAATTATTTTTCTTGTAATTATTTCACCTAGTTATAATTTAATTCGTTTATATCTATATTAAAAATGAATCCTTTCGGACAAACTTATTATTTCAACTTGATTAAGAAAAAAATACTAAGTTAGAAATAAGTTGACTATTTTCTGTTAAAAATTTTTTTTGGTAAACTTGATATAATGATTTTCTTAGATATGCAGATATTGAAAAATGTACTATTACTGTAATGAAGTAATAAAGAACTGTATCTTGTGTGCCATGTTTTAATTTATGAAGAGAATTTCCATAGCCTAGTCATGAACTTTGTTACATTTTTAACAGGGTGTTCAAGAAAAACATGTATTTTTATAATAAATTGTTATTTAACTTATTTGAAAAATTAAAAATATTACTTACTTGGTATTTTTTAAACCAGAGAGAAAAATATATCGTACCGTGTAAACAAATAAATTACAGGACATAAAAAAACACCTACATGATAATATCGTTGACACAGACGTAGCTTTCCACAAAACATCAAAACACCATATACTGCACTCGACGTGCATTTAGCCACCAAGTTTGCATCATCTCGAGATGACTAAAACTAACCTTATGCTAACAATATATCCTATTTATACCTAAACTATTGCTATTGTTCAGTGAACCGTAACTCACTATCCAATGGAGCAGATTATATGGGATTAGCCCTCTGCCACTATTCATTCTATTTTTACACTTTCTAATTTCTAAGCTTTCAAATACATTCAGCTGTCTAGTATTTGTTGCATTCCTAATTAATCTTAAATTGCTACTATCTATTTTATAGTCGTTCTCAAACGCATGTTGGGCAACTCTAAACTTATCTGTTCTACCATATTTAAGATGAGCCATATGTTTCTTGAATCTAGATTGAATTGATCGCCTAGTTTGTCCAACATACTTTTGATTACAGTCCTTACAGCTAATTTTGTAAATTCCAGACTTTTGTTTTTCGGATTGCCTAAAAATTATTGTAGTTTATTTCCCGATGAATGACCTACTGCCTTACCTATATCTTTAAAATCTTACATTTTACCATTACCATGAGTGAATCGAGGATGTATGGAATCGATACAGATTTTGGACTTTCTGTTTCATTTTGAAAGGTCGAAATTTACGTTTCCTAATTATTTTATCAATTAAACTTACAAAATATGCATTACTCGGAGCTATATCCTTAATCAATGCCATGTTCTTCTGAAAGTCACACCATTGTTCATTATTTCTATGTGTTCAGGTATCACAGACCTTGGATTACCTTAAAGATTTAAAACAAAGAAGGTTTAGTGCCATATCTCCAAAATAAAAAACAATTATACAGCTACGGACACGTATTTCGGAGTTATTGTCCCTTATTGGATCTGGCATGGGATAGATCAGGGACAAGAACTAAAATAAGGCTGGAAATCTTCTTAAAGATTTACCCAAATCAAAAAATTAAGCTTCCCGCTCAATAAGGAGGTTTGAAAAGAAAAGGCATTGATAAAATAATTAGGAAACGTAAATTTAAAGAGAGACTTCGAATTTCCTCGACAATTCAGAACGAAAGAGAAAATCTGCAATTTGTAGAAATTCCATACTATCCTCAATTTACTCATGATAATGGTAGACATTTTAAATATATAAGTATGACAGTTGTTCATTCATCGGGAAACAAACTACAACAAATTTTAGGCAATCCAACAGATAAAATTGAAACAAACGAAAAGTCAGGGATATACGAAATTAATTGTAAGGACTGCAATCAAAAGTATGTTGGAAAAACTAGACGATCAATCAAACTATATTCTAGGAATATATGGCTCAAATCAAATATGGTAGAACAGATAAGTCTAGTGTTGCCCAACGTGCGTTTGAGAACAACTATAAAATAGTAGCAATTTAAGATTAATAAGGAATGTAACTAATACTAGATAGCTGGATGAATTTGAAAGCTTAGAAATTACAAAGTGTAAAAATAGTGCGAATAGTAACAGAGATCCAGTCCCGTATAGTCCGCTTTATTGGTTAGTGAGTTACGGTTCATTGAACCATAGTAATAGTTTCAGGCATAAATAGGATACATTGTTAGCACAAGGTTAGTTTTAATCATGTCCAGATGATACCAACTTCGTTGGCAAAACGCGCGTCGCGGTCGAGGAGCAATATATGGTGTTTTGGTGTTTCGTAGAAAACTACGTCAATATTACCTTCACATGAAAGGTTCCATCCCACTACAGGACAAGGGGCGCGTGCCCGTGCGCACGCGCGTGTGCGTGCGTGTGAGTGTGCATGTGCGTGTGTGTGTGTATCCGCAATAACTCAAAATATACTAATAGGAGACTTTCCAAATTTGGTAGTTAAGATTACCAGCAACATTTTAGGTGACACATTAAATTTGGTGAATGTGGTTCCACCAAAAGAGACATTAATGAATGAAGAAAAAGGGTACAATTTCGGAAAAAAAATTAAAATTTTATTGCATTTCTGGACGAATCTCGGCGAATTATAATGAAAAAACAACTGTATGGAAAAAAATCTGTCTGCATGTCTGTAGTATCGCGATAATAGCCACAGTTTTTGAGATAAAGCTTTCAAATTTAGTACACATGTTCTAAAGGCCAAAGACAATGATAAATTCGATGAGGAGCAAAATTGGTCAGCTGAAAGGAGGTTCACGGAGCCCAAACTTTTTTGTATTTGCCGTTACAAAAAAACATATTCTTGATAAAAGATTATATATAAATCATGTCTACTATATCAAGCTAATAAAATATATTTTCCAAGTATTTAAATAAAGCTGATGTAATCTGAAATTTTTTACACATTTGCCCTCATAAAATGGGGTTAGGATAAATTTCACAGTTTGACATTTGAAATGTCTAATTTAGTTACAAAAATGTCAATGTCAATAAGAAGAAATTATTAAAATATATGACATGAATTATTATTGACGCTGTAAAAATTTAAATAATTTAAGGTAAGTGAAGAATTAAATAGAATGATTTTTTTTACATCAAGATGATATTTACTGGTAAAGAAAGGTATGTGCTGGCCACATACACTTTACCAAATTTTTACATCGGACCCATTTACGCAGATATAGCAAATTTCTCGAGTTGAGTAGACATCCTGTATACTATTTGTTATTAAACCATTAAAAACCTCTGCATAGACAATTAAAGAACTAGTAATTTTAAATGTCATGTATACAATACCTCAAAACATAATATCTTGCTTTTGACATAATTTTAAAAACCAGAAGTATATTACAACCCTTATCTTAAAAACAATATGACGCTGAATCTTGGATCTAGGAAGTGGAGTGGAGCCATTAACCTAAAGGAGTTTCTCTATTTCCATGCAGAGTTTAGTATACAATTTCAGTTTTACAGTCCAATAGTTTTCTCCACGAAGGTAATTTCTAAAGCGCATATTGTGTAGGTTAAGATTTAATGCAACCATATTACCTTGTAGTGATTCAACAAACATTTTAAAGGTTTACCTCAAGCTATTCAAATATTCCTTATACTCTATTTTTGGCGAGTACTGAATAGTTTATTATAACATGACTGTAAAATTCATGTGTGCACTTGTAACAGAAATTTATATGGTTTAAAATTGTTGTGCAGGATGCTTCTTTACTTTTAACATTTGTTTAAATAAACAATCTTGTTTTCTCATGAGGGCGTATCCTAAAGAGGAATATACAAGGACCGAGATAATTCATGTTATAATTTGTTGGAAAAGGTTGTAGAATTAATGAAAAACTATAATATTATAAGATAGAGTTTTTTAAGAAAAAATTGTATGTATTAGATGACCTCCTTCCTCTTCTATACATTCTTCTAATCGGTGCATGAAACTAGCAGCTGCCTGCAGCATCTAAGGAGGAATCGCATCAACTTCTGTATTGTTCTCAACAATTCGGGTATATCTCACAGTTTTCTTCTGTATACTTTACTTTTGAGAAAATCCCATATGGTACGGTGAGGTCTAAGGACGTGGAAGGCCAAATTATATCCTCACTGCGTGAAATAAAGTTAAGAGGAAACATTTCCATGCAAACTTCAAGATTTATTATTGCCATGTTACTGGTAGAACCGTCCTGTTGAAACAAAAATTGACGTTTATTTATAATGAAATAAATTTGAGGAGCAAAATACATCTGCAGTATTTCAGAGTATATTCTAGATGTAACAGTTACTGTACGTTCGTTCTCTCCGAAAAAGTGCAGTCCAATTATCCGAGATGAGGAAACAACACACCAAACTGTAAGTTTTGCAAAGAAACTAGACGTTGCATATTCTACGCTCAAATTTAAATTACGTTTTTGAAGTAGTCAGTTAAACGAGCGCAGTTTACGCACGATGTATAGTCTCACGCTGAACGTAAACGAGTTCAGCGTCCCTAGATACACTAAATACGTTGCGTTTATCATACGCTGGAAAAGTATATTGGTTAGTATGGTATAAAATATTCGAGCATGATATCGTACAGTCCAAACCATTTTAACAATGATAAAAAGGGTAGACAAATTTATATGTTCTTGCCTGTACTTCACGTGATGAGTACGCTCGTATAGTTGCTACATATCTCAACGTATTTCTCGCAGCGCTGAATGTGCGATGAAAATTACGACCGTTTATTTTCTCTCTGGAGGAAGACTAAAAATTGGCATTGTATCACGCGCAGTATACACTGTTGACCGCAGGACAATTAGACTCTTATGAGTCCTATACTCTGTTCTATTTTAATACGTTTTAAGCTGTCCAGTAAAACCAAACACATTCGTGTCTTGCCAAATTTTTTAACAATGACCTATAAGTGCTTTCCCAGTGACTCTGTTATCGTCAGAAGCCCGGAAAACTATTTAGTATTATACAACACCTTGTATTATGGCACAGTAAATCATTTTGAAGAAGGTCGTAGCTAGGGGGTGGACTACCAGGTCAGCTGCCCAGGGTGCATACTTAACAGTACCGCTTACAGTTTGATCATGATTAATATTTTTAATATTATTTGCTGGTTGTTGTTAGAATAATTTAATTATTCAATTGTAATTATGGGCGACTTTAATTTAAACGCTGCTGCTGCCTAATCGAGAGCTTATTATTTGTCAGGCTATGCTTCTTTAATTAAATTATATAAAATTGTGTTGTAGTCGATGAAAAGGCCGTAGATACCTTTTCGCTTTAATATTAGACAGTTTTGAATATTACACAATGTCATTCGTTATTCAAAAGAAGATCTGCAATTCGCTAGTGAAATGACCTTTTGCAATTTAAATATTTTTAACTTTGCCAGTAACTTTACCTTCATGTGAAAGAAGTTTTGGCTGAAGCTCATGAAAAATTACTAAAGATTTTGCATAAAGTACATTTTTTATAATAATAGTCAAGTTAAAACATCAAATATTTAAGTTAAATTGTTATGAAATTTATTTATAAAGGAACTGCTATCAAAGATTTTGTATAGATCCCCAGGTATGGTGGGGGCGGTCACGATAACGGTTGTGGCACTGATTTTTAAAGTGGCTGTATTTAAAAAAATCTTCTTGAATGTTTAGTGAACTGCTATATTGATATTACATCGTAGTGGGAATAAGCCAATTAGAACAGGAAGAGTACCTTTTTTTATTTGATCGACGTTTCGCTATATTTATTAGAATCCTCAGGACTCTAGAAGAGATTTTTTTTTTGTAATTTTTTTCTTTTTTAGAGTCCTGAGGATGTTAATGAATATCGTCGTCTAAATTTTAAAAAAAATGTTTTTCTGTTTTAAAAACTATTTAGCCAAATGTTTCGCACGTGGAAGTAAATAAACATGTAAATATTATAAATGTTTATCAAATTGGTATTGAATCGTTGGTAATTCTTAGGGGAAAAACAAGTACCTATTCTAAGTCTGTAATACAATGTCTTTGGAGCCCAAATATCCAAAAGAAGTATTTAAATGAATAAATATATTATAACTGGATAAAAAATAATTTAACTCGATAAACGTGTTGGTAAAATATTACTTTAGCTTTGTAATCCATTTTTCAACATCCAGACCTCAAATATCCATAAAAATTTGTCCATTAGTTAGTCTGCCGATCGATTTACTTAAACACTGTAACAATTTTCTCTTACAGGATTCCGCACTTTTTTTGTATAAAATGGGTCCCTACCGATTTTTTTTTTAAATTTCGTACACAGGAAGAAACATCTTCGAGCAAATAAATCGCAAAATTAAAAAAAAAAAAAAATTTACCACGTTTTATGTTTTATATTAATTTGCTTTTCGTGTTTGTTAGTTAGGGTCAAAGTAATAAACATCAAAAGCAAGTTAAGCATGGTAAAAATACTATTCAAAAATCTCTTCTGCAATTTATTTACTCGAACATATTTCTTACTGCATACGAAATTTTAAGAAAATGGGTTCGTGCCTATTTTAAATAACAAAATACGGGGTCCTTTGGTACCGAAAATAAGAAATTTCTGAGTAGGTATAGAGTTACTTTTGCCGTACTCTGAAGAAAAAAATAATTATTGCTGGAAAACTATTTATTGTATCTTTTCTGCATCATGGTGACTACCGCTCAGCACTGGAGAGGAAAAACTTGAAATGCCTCTAATGTTACCCAAGAGAACTGTTTGAAAGGTTACGACTTGTTAAAATAGTTTGCCCACCCAAGTAACTTTTAGACAATTTGTAAAATATTGGTAACATATTTTTTTCATAATCAGAAGGACATATTACCAACACATTTCCAATTCCATAAAGAATGTTTGATTATTTAAAGTTACACTTTTTTTAAATTTTATTTCAAATTAGTTTTTGTGCAAACTTGAAAGAGGTGTAACCCTTTAATTAATGATTATGAAAAAAAAATTGTCAAAGTTACTGTGATTACGGTTTTGGTCGTTTTTTTTTACCTTTTTTACCTGTTGAATTTTTCGACGTATAAATTACAGAATTGGTAGGAACAGTTTTTTTAAATATTGCTTACCTGAAAACTTATTGCATGAAAATAATTTCATAACAAAATTTAAATTTTTACAGGATGCAGTTTTAGGAGGTTCAATGGTACGGCCGGGGGTTCCAGGACCTAAAGGGGAACCTGGTAAATCAGGACCTTCTGGGCCAAGAGGAGAGCGAGGTCCTCCTGGACCAAAAGGATCTCACGGCGATGTTGGACCAAAGGGAGAACGTGGTGATAGAGGTTTACCAGGTGAAAAAGGAGTTCAAGCATTAAAAGGTGACACTGGAACTCCAGGACTTGACGGCATCCCTGGCAACCCCGGTCCTCAAGGAAAATCTGGAGATAAAGGTGACAGGGGTGATCCAGGAGTTGCCGGGCCTCCAGGTCCTCCTGGAGTAGCCATTACTACAGACGATATGACTGGTTTTGTACCTGGTCCACCTGGTTTAAAAGGAGAACCTGGTGAAAAAGGACCTAAAGGTAAAAATATTTTATAAACTAATTTTGTATTACTATATACAGGGTGTTTAGTTAAAGGTCCTCCCCAGGCCATTATCTCGAAAAATACTAAAGATTAATTTTGTAAATGCTGTGATATTGATACCAAAAAAGACTAAGTACTGTAGTTATATGTTCAAATGCCACTATAGACGGTGGGGTAATAGTGCGTCCAACTTCGATGTCGAGTTCTATGATAGAAACTTGATTTAAATAAATATAGTTTAAAAAAACTAAAAAACACGCTTTTAAAGCACATCAAACTAAAAAGTGAAAAATAATTATTAATATAAACTGAAAACAATAATGAACGAAAAATACTAGTATTATTGTGAAAAAACCGTGGGTTGCTCGATATACGAAAAATATGGCACAAAGCGCCCCACGCTTTTTTCACAATAATACTAGTATTTTTCGTTCATTATTGTTTTCAGTTTATATTAATAATTATTTTTCACTTTTTAGTTTGATGTGCTTTAAAAGCGTGTTTTATAGTTTTTTTAAACTATATTTATATTGCTTATTGATGCTGATATTATAACATATTACGATCCAACAGATATTTCTGAAAAAAAAAAATATTTTTTTATTTCAGCCATGGGATTTGAACTCACGCCCGAGGAGTCCGTCGTTTCGCGTCGATTAAGACTTGCCCGCTCGGCCAACGACCGAACTGAGAATCACGGAATATACTTACAATATTAAGCCTCTTGCTCTCACGCAGAGGATACGTGAGGAAAGGACTGGCGATCCTGATCAGGATAATGATATAAACGTATCAAATTATTGTATAGTTACCGGTTCTTCGTAAGTGTACAAAGTTTCAATTAAATCTGTCCGTTTAAAGTAGGTCAAAATCGAGTCCAAAGAGTCGGTTACAAACAAATAAACAAACATACAAGTGAAGCTAATAAAAGCGTGTTAAAATATAAGTAAACTAGACAAAAAAGTCTATAATTGGAAATTGTTTTCGAATATAAGTACAGACGATTCTACATGATGCCCATAAAAACATCACACCAGCAACAATTCAAAATTTGAAGGAGAGGATAATAAATGCATTTAGAAGTATCACACCAGCAATTTTATGAACAGTAGAAACCTCATTCCAAAGACGCATAGAAATGTGTGCCAATCAAAATGGGCAACATGTGGAGCACTTTTTATAAAATCTTCTCTTGAATTACACAAAAAAAAATTATTTTTAATTCTTATTGCTGAATTTTGCAGTTATTGTTCAATAAATCGAAAATGGATACAAATAGCCATAGCGATGCAGGCAGAAAAAAATTTCGTTTTTCAAATCTACATTACCTCGTCAAAAATATATAGGGTGTTCCATTTGAAAAAAATTGAGAAAATTTAGTTCAAATAGATGTAAATTTAAATATTATTTTTGGTCACCCTGTATACTTTTAGGAAGTGAAAATAGCTAAGTGTCATCACACAGATCTCTCATAACTGGTACTAACTAATATTTTCTCTTAAAATCGACAGTTGTGATTGTAGTGATTTTTTTTAAAATACACGTGTAAATGGCATAATTTCAACAAAAAAAAATCATTATATCCAAGTGGTTGTGAGAGAATCAATAATAATATAGCAATGAAAGGTGGCCACAAAGAGATTTCAAAAAATATTCTGATATACATGGTATTCCATTTAAAAAAATGTTAGTTAACCCTGTAGAATCATCTTGGCTCCCCCTGTATATTCGAAAATAATTTCCAATTATATACTTTTTTGTTTAGTTTATTTATGTGTTTAAATCAAATTTCTAACTATCATAGAACTCAATATATCGAATTCGAACGCACTATTTCCCCACCATATAAAAGAATAATTGAAAATTGTAAGAATTTTAAAAAATATGTAATAATATACTGGGTACTGTATTTAAAATTTAGGAAGATCGAGTTAGCTTCAGATTGACCGAAAGTGGTACACATGTTTTTGCATTAATGCGTCAAACTTTTCTTGTCAAGAAGAAAATTCCAAATTACCGATGTTCTAAAATCATTAATAAAAAAGTTACAGGGGTTTATCAAAATTTACATGTATTGAAAAAGAAAATCATGTAACTCCAAAACGGCCGGTTTTTACAAAATTTTCTGTATAGTCAAAATTATTCATAATTTATCCCTTAATCATACGAATCATGTTTCAAAATTACAGCCATCGAAAAACAATTCAGCATCGCACCGCCATCTATGTGCACCGTGGTGGAACATTTCTAACTGTAGTTATTTAAAGTTTTTTTTGGTATCAATGGACCATATTAGTGTGACGTCACATAATTATGCAACTCACGTAAAAGATTCATGACACACTAATTGTCTATATGTAACATTGGAACTTGACCATTTTGCTCATGAACATAAAGGTGACATCTTTTGACAGTTGAAAACAGCACAGAATTTTATTTTTTTTCTCCTTAACAGAAATATTTAAAAACTTTTATTTAGCATCCACCATGCACAAAATATGTTAGAATGTATACAATACAGTGCACTATAGAAATTTTTTTGATAATAATAAAAATAAAGTTACTGTAATGCGCTATATTTATATATATTCTACACATACATATTTCGTGCATGGTGGATTCTAACAAAAAGTTCTAAAATATTTCTTTCAAGGGAGAAAAAAAAGATAAAATTTTGTGCTGTTTCTGTCAAAAAATTTCGCCTTAATATTCATAAGTGTAAAGCCTGCCATTCACAGGCGGACCGGTCCGCCGGACGAGTCCGTTGGACCCAGTCGGCCGACCCATCCTATCGTGAATGTGATAGCACCGACATGTCGTGGTATGGTCGCAGATCCGCTGAATCAACGAACGGACTTACGACACGACCCGGACTGATCCGTACTGTTTCATTGTGTGTGGGTAGTTTGCAACGACTGCGACTGGAGTGTCTTAATTTACCGTTTTCTAAAAATGTCGTTCGAAGATAATCGTGAATTTTTGGAAGACTTTATTGGTATTTATAGAGAAAACAGTTGTTTATGGGACGTAAAAACCAAGGAGTACAGAAACAAACAAATGAGAAATGCAGCTTATGAAAATTTAATTTTAAAATGCAAGGAAGTCAAGCAACTCATTAAATGTATCATAATCCATTCGAAAATAGTTTATGAAATTGGGAGGTTCACATGATTGGATATCTTGTAGCAAACGTAAATGAGTATACTGATTCCTTTTGCGTAACCATTCCTTTGTCCACACTCGTTTCTTTTTTTTCTCTGAAAAAATTATTACTGCCCCGACAATTAGAGCAGTTTTGATTTTTCGTGATAACGGCGACATGATATCTTAGCGTCGCAGTGGTTCGTCGTCAACTGAGAAATACTGAGAATACCACAACTGCCCGTTTAGTGTATGGAGCAGAAAGGATTGGTCCGGGTCCGGTCGCAGTCGTAAGTCGGGTCTGAGTTCGCCTAGTGAATGGCCCGCTTAAGAGAAGTTTCAGTGTTACATATAGGCAACCAGTGTGTCATGACACTCTCACGTAGGTTTTTTTAATTATATGACGTCACAACTAATGTGATATATTACACTGCATTTAAAAAATCAAATATCTTAGTATTTTTTTTGAGATAATGAATAATGGCCAGGGGATTTTTATTGAAACACCCTCTATATTTAATTGAAAAAATATGCGTGTTTTCATGTTTTTACATTACATAGGAAGGCAGCCTCGTTCGAACTCGTACATTCAGAGTAGAGGAGAGAGTATAAACTACATGCGCTGTGGCAAATTCCAGTCACATTTTGCATCAGGCGGACTGAACGAGTTTGACCGAACGCTTCCCTATGTACGGTTTTGAGATGAAAGCACGGTATATAAAATATTCCACTTTAATTGCTTTAACACTATTAATCCACTAATTTGAAGGGATTGTGAGAAAATTAAATTTGGGCAAAATTAAGTTATTGCTAAAAAAAATTTCCAAGTTACTGTCCAGCCGGGGAAGGGAAAGCCCGCGCGGCAAGGGGAGCATTACCGATAAGTCACCAGCTTTCTGCTATTACGTGGCGTTTTATTGCCCTGTTATTTAAATTAATAAGTCAAAGCTTATTTAATGGAATAAAACAAAATCTATAAACAAATACATATATTAAATCAATACAAATTCGGACTCTTTAGCTCCGGGTGGGGAAGCAAGTGATTAACTAGAACAAGGTTTAAATAATGCTTAAAACTAAACAAATTCACAAAAAGTGGGCCATTGCCCATTTAACCAGTAATTATCGTCCCATATACTTAAAGAATATTATTAGGCGCCATCCTCTTTTTAAATAAGAATTTAACAAAGTTCCGACTAATCTAAATTCACTGTTACCGTTAAACATGGGAAAAAACGTGTAACTACTTACAATCGTCTTTCACGACGTTGATCATTAGTTTTATAAAAATCAAATATATTTTATACTTAAAGTCCGGAAACGCGGACGGGTTTGCAATTCCTGAAAGTCAAACTATTTATTACATATTAGCGGCACCTCCAGCTGACACCGGTGGACACTTATCGTTGATAGGTACCTAGTTTATAATTTAATTAAGATGTCCTTACCACTGGGTGGGGCACAGCTTCCATATCTTTTTAGTTTTTTACTCACACACTTTCAAAAACTTCCATACAACAGATCATCTCAAACGCAGAAAAAATGCAAGGACACGGCAACATACCAAAACTCACATCACCTTTCTAACTCGTGGCTTGACATTGTCTCCAAAGGTACAACGAAACGGTACAGCAACATAACCACTCACCACAGATCCACACCGAGCCGTGGTTACAGCGTGTCTCTCTTTCGTGCTCAAAACACTATCCAAAAACATCGTACGATCTGCGCGCGCACTTATCGGAGTATTTTTAAACACACCAGTTATTCAATAGCGCCACGCTATAGGAGCAATATGACAATGTTTAACGAAAATATTTTAATCGAGTTTGGAATTTAAGGTATAACTCGAACCATTTTATTTAAATTACAACGAATGTGATCCAAGTTATTTATTTCCTAAGACGAACCGTGCACACTGCAAAACCATATTTCAGGAGTATAGTATCTCCTAATGAGTATGTGTGGATGCAAACCATCACGAAAATTTGCCATGCTCTAATTCATTTATATCATTTACGCTTTATGGGGAATGGAATGCAGAAAGCACATTCTTTCCGCGGGTCTTCTTTCGCCGGACAAACTATACTAAAATATGTGAAAAACAGAATGGAATTTTGAATTTAACTATTTATCTAACAGTATTTAATTTATTTTGGTATTTTTTCTACATTATTTTCAAAAAATATTTCTTAACCACATAATAAAATTTAACCTGTTAGATATTTACTACAAAACCTATTAGTATTTTGAAATTAGGCTAAAATATAGGGAACAGAAGAAAAATTAATAATGTTTTGAAATTTTGGTGACATGTTTAGAATGTAGCTAGAAATTGAAAACTAAAAAGTTCCCACCCCTCTCACCCCCTACCCTGTCAAAGAAGATGTATTTTTGTGGTTTTTTGATTTTTTTTAGCAAAACGGTGTCCTATAGGAAAAAAAGTGTAGAAGTGGCAGACTCAGATGAGGATTAGTTGTATGTTCACATAAAATGTATAGATTCTAGGTGAACTAGGCCTACTGAGGGAATCACTTCAAAAAATAAGTGCCAAAAGCTCTACCTCTACCTGGTGTAGAAACGAGCTTATACTGAGACAGAATCTACCAATCAAAAATATAAAAAAATATATTTGTGTAAAACATTTTTAAGTAATTTTTGCAAAACTTAAAAATAGCAACAATAGCCCTTTTGTGTAAGGGTTGTGCCAAAGCTCGCCGTTTACGGGTGCCCACCTCTTTAAATTTTAAATTATACTTACTTTGTAAATATGTCACTAAAGTTTTAAAAGATGGTTAATTTTCTAAATTGAAATGATAGAAAAAAGAACTCGCAACGCATTTACAATTAAATAAATTAATTAAAACAAAAACAATGAAAATGTAAAGAAAAGGTACAACCATTTTATAGAAAAAAAAAGTTCATTAAATTTAGTTTTATGCATTGTTAGTGTGGGAAAAACCATTTTCGAGAAAATCTAGCACGAATTATCAATTTTAGTTAACATTTAGTGAACTGATACATCGCCCTAATTCAGCAGCCTCTAACTAGGAATCTCTTAGATTTATCGAAAATATTTTTAATAGGAATTTTTACACATTTTTTTCGTATAAGACACCGTTTTGCTAAAAAAAATCGAAAAACCACAAAACTTTTTTGAAGGGGTGGTGGGTGAGCTCGCCCTTTAGAGTGGGAAATTTTTAATGTTCAGTTTTCTTTATTTCTGAACGCGTAGGTGATAGAGGTAATGATGGTGAATCTGGAATACCTGGAGTACCAGGCACACCCGGAATATCCGGTACAAAAGGCGACAAAGGTGACCCAGGAGTCGATGGAGCAATAGGCCCCGTTGGTCCCCCCTGGATCCAAAGGTGAACGAGGTGAAAGAGGTCCACCTGGCACTGTTATTATGCCTGAAGGAAATGAACATATTGTTACAATAAAAGTAAGATAACGTATATTTTAAAAACACGTTATGAAGTATGCTAAAATACATGCGTATTTTAAATAAATTTTATTGATTTACATTTATAGGGAGAAAAAGGTGACATGGGCAAACGTGGTAGAAGGGGCAAACCAGGACCAATGGGACCTCCAGGACCTGCAGGAAAAGGAGGGGGAAATTGGATTGCCGGGATGGATGGTAAGTTGTTTTATTGTAGTACAGGGTGTAACTGAAGAGTTTGGTAGATTTTGAAAATTAACTATACGGCTCATAATAATAAAAATGTTTATGGGCATTCTCCCGTACTTTTTAATATTTGCAAGAAAATACATACATTTGAGGTAGAAAGTTGATAGTTTTTTCTTCGTCCGACTTATTAATCGAAACAAACAAATTGAGAACCTATTTTTGATACCTTGTAACAATTGTTCACATTACCGCTCCTTTACTAGTTATATCTAAAAATGTTCACGTCTACAAAGACGGCAAATAAATTTTTAAATAAAATCATAAAATACAATTATATGCTTTGAATTAAGGCTGTTATGTCAAGGTATATGCCATAATGCCGTGCTAAGCTGATAGGTCCTAACTGACAAAATCATGATTTTTTCTGGTATTTTCTAATACTAAATTGTATTTTCTATCTCATTTCCGAAGCAGAAAGTCCTATCTGTATTCGTTGTGGTCATATTGTAATAAACATTCTGCCCTATCTTTCGTGTGCAAGCTAGATACTAAATATTTCAACGTACTTCAAGAAGCTACTAAGAAAATTGTCTTATCTTACAATCCAAGGATTGTCTTAACTGAATTATATAGGACAAATTATTTGTACAACCCAATCTACAATCACACTATTCCAAAGTAAAAAGTTATTATGTCAGGTAACGGCAGGTTGAAGAGAATTTAAATGGCCATATCTCTAAATTTACTTTTTGTCAGTTATCGTTTACAGTTTACTCAAAATATACATGAGGGCGGTAACGTGAATAAAAAAAATACATTTTTACCTGCTATTATCATTTTAATTCACATGTGATTCGACAAAAGAAGCCTCTTTATAGGGATACCAGGAACAAAAAGATATCGGTATTGTTTACTACAAATTTTGCAATATGAAAAATTCTAAAGATTTAATTAACCTTCTGCAATCGCATAAAAAGATAATAATTATGGTCAATTTTTTAAGTGCAAAATAAATTTTTATTGGTTTAGCCCAGTAAAGTGACATAAGAGAACAATAAAGTCTTTAGCGATCTCTTATGTCACTTTTGGTTGACATAACATTATCTGATAACAATTAAAAATGATTAATCCACTCTTCTACGAAAGTAAAGTTCTAACATCTGTCAGTTTTTGAGACTAGCAAGAACGGTTGCCAAAAAATATTGTACTTAACACACTCGGAAAGTGTCTTTATAGGCTCACTAGCTTTCATGGCTCGTTGGCTTGCCCTGGAAATTGCCAGCTCGCTCGCTAAACAATCATTTTCTGGTCTGGTTACGTAAGTAACTAGTGTCTGTTATGAACAAAATTAAATTATTATTTAAACAATAGAAAGCTAACGTAAAAACTTATCATATGAATGGGGGACGGTCATGTGAATTGTAGTAAACATTGTTAAATAAGTACAGGGTTTAGTTTTTAGCACTTTTCCTAGCCAGATATAATATACTCTACAGAAAAAAATCATCTTAATGCACATGCATGAAATTAACTCACAGGACAACCATTATCAAAAGTTACAGGGGCCTGCCCTTATAAACACGTAGATCCAGAAACACTAATTCAAATTTTAGCCAGATCTCTTATCAGTTATACCCTGTAGGGGATCTAAAAAATACGTTACATATTTGATTCTTTCTTTGCAAATTCTTGGACCAGAACACGAAGGTAGGATTTAGTTTTCTTTTATGGAATGTTTAATTTTAATCAAAATCTTTGTGATTGATATGCAACTTGTTTAAGTAAAAACGTTGTCTTTTCAGACAATGACTATTTACTGTAACACACTGAAAAATGGATTTTATAACTAATTTTGTAATGATAAAATAAATAATATTTCATACAGTTTGATGAACGAAGAGCTCTACAGGGTGTTCCATAAGTAATGTAAATACTTGAGGAGATGATCCCTCAAGTGATTTCATGGTGAAAATTTCATCTAAACATGTGTTAAACGCGTTCGTTTTCGTGAGTATTGAAAATATCGATTTATTTTGGATTTTTTTTTGCTATGCCAAATTTTTCAAGATGTTGATCTAAAACTTGATATGTCTATCTTCTAGTGAAACCAACTATACTATCATAGTGTTACTGAAAATTATATATGGGGTGGTATTTGTGGGGGTAGTCTTGTGAACTTTCCCCTCCCAACTTTTTGTAGTATGTCATTGGTCTTTGGGTTACTTTAGACTTCCTGATGCATTTCGAAACTTTTTTTGTCTCGTAGATTTTTTTGTTTTCTTTCATTAGGACGTTATTAGACAAAATCAAATGCATGTTTATTAAATATTAATTTCAATACACATATATTTCTTGATAAGGTATACAACATTATGTAATTTCTTCCAAAATTATTTGTAATGCTTTACTGGTAAAAGAGATTTAGCTGTTTTTCTCTTAAATGTTTTCGACTTTTCTATGTAGTAGGCTTTGAAATTGTCAATAGCAGTCGTATCAGTTTTGATTGATTTATTGTTATATCATCACATTTCACCATGGCTGCCTTTACAAATGCTATGGCTAATACACCTTAGGATTGATTTAACCAATGGTAATACCCTGAAAGTAAGATGTCTATATCCAGAGGAATGTTTATCCTGTTCTAGAACTTCACCCAGCTATATATTCTTCTGTGAAAACCTCGTACTTTTTCTAAATCTAAAGACATTGCAGAAAGACCCTCAACGCTCAGAACTCCACAACTGAATGAACAAGTTCTTGTTATTAATGATTCTCCGAAAACTAAAATCTATTCACTTAAACTTTGCAGTGGTGGGTTGGACTTATTGAGCGCTATTTACAATGGACAAAGTAGCGAGAGTATTGTAAATAGCTTATTTCCAAACATAATAAATATATCATTGTAGGTTACTTATTTATTACCAAGCGTAAGAAAATATTTCAAGGCATTATAATTAAGATAAATGCCTTTTAGGTTTATTGAATCAGTAGAAAAATATTTCAACAGAGTGTACATATGTACGTAATTCATTTACAAGAAATGCCTTTTATTGATTAGCAGTGGAAAAAAACAAAATAACAAAAATAAAATTGACATGTTTTCTTTAAAGTTTTGAATAAGAAATTAAAATGACTGGTTACGCCGAAATAAGAATATCCCAATTTAATAAAAAATTTCGATTTAGCTATAAGAAAGCCAAGTCTTAAAAATTTCCGTTACTTTTTATTTTGTGTACCCATAAGAAATGTCAGAAAATAAAACAATTTTAAATTCTACCTGCCTTAGAGCGGACCAACATTTTGCTGCACAATTTTCATATTTCTGCTTTAAACAATGTTATATTTCTCTCTATCTTAATATAAAGCAATATGCTGCATTTTGAGCATTTAGGACTACTGACCTGTGTAAAAAAGTGATTAAAATATACATCATATTATAAAATATACACCATATTATACTCCGTTCATTCATATGAGCACATGAAAAACTGTTTACCTGGGCTCGCAGAGCGACTCTTTTGTCGACCGTCAGTCTTGCGTAGTTCTCTAGCATAGGTGCGCGATGCATTATAAATGCACAAAATGTATTTATATAATACCGCGCTCCTGTGCTAGAATTTTTTATGTGCTAAGTTAAGATGAAATAAGTTTATATCTACAACAAAAATCCTCATTTCGTCGAGATCTATCGACTGTTATAATTTTCGCTATTAAAACAGAGTCACCTCATATAATAAAAACCAATTTAACAAACAGTAAATCATTAAAACATCAAATTCCTTAACGATTATTATTATAAAATCAGCCAATAAGCAATATCAATAAAGGTAAATTATTTACCTTATAAACATTACACAACACATAATTTAAATTATCGTAAAAGTAAAATTATATAACATTAGGTTTAATACTTACATATTATAGTAGTCGTTGAAAACACAATTCGATTTATATTAAAACACAATCTACAAATGTCTATGCCTATGAAATAAAATAAACAATGAAAATTGAATTAACCGCTATCGGAACATTGCACTTGTGTATATCTGCCTGCCGTCTGCACCAATGATCATCGCGCATTTCGTTCCCTTCCTGGCTAACGCTGCAACGCTTACGTGAATAGACTTTAGTGCCAAAAAAAATTGGTGCATAAATGAATATTAGTCCTAAGACAGTATGGAAGTGTTTCAAAGAAAATCTATTGTGTCCGTATCATATTTTATATATGTAGGTTTCATTGCTAAATAACAATTTTTCTCTTCTTAACTGGTGCTAGTGGTTTTCAGAAATTACTGGGTTAGGATCATTGGCGATTATTTGATTAGACTACATTTCCTTCCTGAGAGACTGAATGGTGACACATACACCGTCCATTTATTAAAAATATTCTTCCAGACCTTTTAAATATGGTAAACATGACTCAAGTTTCTGAATGCTACATATCCAGACCATTAGATAGGTCGAAAAGGACTACAACTGTGGCCTCCTAGATCATCAGACCTTAATCCCTTAGATTTTTCGTATGGTGCTATCTAAAAGCACATTTGTACGACCTTTATTTAAAAGTAAATCGTATAAACTAAGCATGTGACACAATTCGTCATACACCTGGCACACGTGTCAATGAAACAAAGAATTGAGGGTTGTATTATAACTAGAGATTAATATTTTCAACATTTTGTTTAATATTAGACTTTCTTATCAAGTTATCATTAAAAAAAATGTGTACTGAATTTAATCAATAAACATGCATTCGAATTTCGTCGAATAACTTCTAAATAAAAGGAGATATAAAGAACAGACAACATGAAGAGACAAAAAAGTTACGAAACAAGCCCGTACTTGGGAGGGAATACATGACTTCCTAAAAAAAACCTATATACCATTTTCAGCAAAACTATCATAGCACAGTTGGTCTCACCACAAAATATATGTGTATCAAATTTTAGAAAAATATGATAGATAGAAAATAAAGTCCAATTAAATTAAAATTTTTAACGCTCCATATCTCGAAAACGAAAAACTTTAAGACATATTCGGCTGCTTTAAAAGATAACACAGCAACCAACATTTTATTCAAAATTGAGGTTTTCACTCGTGTGTAGATTCTGTGTTGTGCTGCATCTTTTTATCTAACAGCGGTTGTTCTATCTTCAAAGGATATGACGACATAAAATGCGGTAACATAGTATCTGCACTAAAATTGTGGATTTCACAATGCAAAACATAGTATACAACTAATAATAGGAAAGAATACAGTATGCTATAAAGACTGTAGATGCTGTGGTTTTGAATAGGATTGTGAAAGGAAATGAGAACATATCCCAACATAAAACACAGTTTCTGCACATGTACTTAATTGAGATACTGTGTTAAAAAAAATAATAATAGATATTGTATGGAAACCCATTTTCAAACACAGTAACTGCCTAAAATAGTAAATATTGATTAATAAATCATTTTTGGCACTGTGACAAAAAAGTACTTATTTGTGTTAGATAAGTCTAAAGGTTTAAATAAGATATGTTCGTCTGTCGAGGCTTCAACTTTGTTTAACTTGGACACAATAACTTTATTCTAAAGGCTTTACAGGAAACCCCAGAAGATTTTTCTAAGATACATTTTTCATACAGATCGATTTAAAATTGCCATATGACACAAAATACGATAAAAAGCACAGTATGACGCCCCTTACAATAATAAAACTGTCTAAAATTTATTTATTAATGTTATTCGTGATCAAGTGTGTACCTGACATAGATAAATATTTTTCGGACAAAAAAATACATATTTTGGTTAAGTTATTACGTGTTAACACTATTCAATTAAAAGTTACGAAAGATTATCACATATTTTTATATTTTTCTTTAATTTTGAAGGGTCATAACTTTGCATGGGAGAATTTTCGGACCCGTGTTCATAGGAACTTTTTCCTTTAAAATCACCCAAGGAATCACCTCCATCACTTAGGAAATACCTCGTATACCCTATTAAAGAGAAATGATTCATTTAATTTTAAATTAAACTTTTAATATCTTCAATCCATTTTCACATCAAATTTAATTTAGATGTTCTCATCTCGAAAGCAGCAAACTTCTTATATCTTTCGGGTAGTAATTTAGTCTTACCTGCACTGTTTAGTTTTAATTAATAATAGGTATATTGTTATGGTTGATTTATTTCCTTATTAAAACAACGTCTAAGTAGTTTTAAACACAATTGTTATTTTCTTAAGCCGCAGCTAGTCGTCCACAACTAACTGATGGTTTTCGATATTCTTCTCAGGTTGTATAGATTTAGATTTACACGTTTGTATATCATGTTTACGGCCAACACGAGTGCATGTCATTCTAATGCGCAACACTTAGATTAAAATGTATATCTTATAATCAAAGGAAATAATATTCAGCCACCTATTAAGAAAAAAAAAGTGAATTTAAAAATTCTTTTAAAATAGGAAATATATCATTTTCAAACAAATCTAAACAAATATATGGGGTGCCCCGAAATAATAGAACACCACTTAAGTGCAGGTTCCTGAGGTCAAAATGGTCAATTAAATCAGAAATGCCCAAATAAAAAGTACTTAAGAAGTTATAGGACTTCAAACATTACACAGCCACACAAAAAAAATTCTGATCTGGGGGTCTGACCATGTTTACTATATGTTTTTGGGGTCACTGAATCCGAGTCCGAGGTCTATTTAACCCCATCACATCAGGATTTTGTCATAACCTCAAAAAATCCATAATTTTAGCTATTAAACGCAGATAACCCTAACTACAATGTTGTAATCTGAAAACCCAAGCTCTTAAACCCCATCACCCTATAACCCACTTAACAAAAAACACTGGTCTGCAACGAAATCCTCCTTTAAAAAATTATGCTATAAGTATGAAGATTTTAATGCTCTGAATCTATTCCCGTTGGCCGATTTTTTTCTATCACGTCTAGATTTTTTTATATGAATTTTTTTTAAAATTTCATAAATTTTGTTTTTTTTAATTTTTTTTTGTCAACATCAAGAACAGTATACATACATACAACATAAGTTTTAGCGAGTTGTAAGAGAAAGAAAGAAAGTATTGACAGTGATTTTTATGGTAGTAGATATGCGCATGCGCAGTATTCGCTGTGACTTTACTTTCTTTCTCTTACAACTCGCTAAAACTTATTTTGTATGTATGTATACTGTTCTTGATGTTGACAAAAAAAAAATTTAAAAAAAAAAAAAATTTATGAAATTTAAAAAAAAAATTCATATAAAAAAATCTAGACGTGATAGAAAAAATCGGCCAACGGGAATAGATTCAGAGCATTAAAATCTTCATACTTATAGTATAATTTTTTAAAGGAGGATTTCGTTGCAGACCAGTGAAATCTATCAACTCCAATAACCACGTATGTCAGACATTTAACTTGATATGCATATCTGCTAGGTGTCCAAAAATGCTCTAATTCTATGCACATTCATTCATGAGTCTATGTATATCAATGAAAAATATCAGTAATAAATCTACGTATTTTGATACGTGGTTCTAGAAAATATTTTCTTTGAAAAAATTCAAAGCTCAGAGTCTATTCAGAGCGATTATATCTTGCGTGCGTCTGCATCCAGGGCACCTCCACGTGGTGATGGTGGGCAACCTACCCACGGTGTACATCGAGTAACGCCAATGCCGACACACTATGGGCCGATGGTGGAGGCGCCGCGACGGTACAATGATTTGAAAAACTAAAATTAGTTGAATAAACGTAAAAATATAGACTTTTAGGGTGAAGATGGTTTTAGGACACAACAGTATGTTTCGGGTGCTTGAGACAAAACAAAAATTGTGCGAGAAAAGGTGCAATTCTGATTGTGATGGGGTTAAACAGACCTCGGATTCGGATTCAGCGATCCCAAAAACATATAGTAAACATGGTCAGACCCCAGATCAATTTTTTTTGTGTGGCTGTGTTCCTAATCGGATTAAGTTGATTTTGTACTGCTTCAATTTTTAGATCCTGATGTTACTATTTATAGCTTATTGTATAGGGTGCTAGTTATGCTTCTTTGCCTTGCTATTTAGACTTTTTTGTTCATAACTTTATGTTGATCACAAATTAAATATATATTAACGAATCTGCGCTAAAATCTTGACATTCTCGAAAACTGTTAATTTTATCAATTTTTAACAAGTACGTCTTTTTTGTAAATTCTACATACGTATGAAGAACTCGTACTGGTATACGAGAAGTAATTAGTGTCACCTATGGAGAGAAAAAAAATTAGTCGTACTGTCGTGTTTATAGACCTCAAAAATAGCCGTACACATTTCAATATATTTTTACTCACAATTGAACATACATTACTTAAAAAATGTCTTCGATAGAAGACTAAAAAAATTCACAGAACAGCCAACAGATCTGTCGCACGTCGCTCCATGTACGATTAGACAGCTTTCATATACACGCGCCCAGAAGTATTTTCAATACTAAAACGACTTTCATTTAAATATTCTAAAAAAAATTAATTGCATTCAGTCGTACACAAGTAATCTTTATTATCGAAGTAATGAACAAAATTTTTGAAATTTTTGTTAAACTACATTCTTTAGAAGGTGTTTATGTGGTATTTTGTTTTTCAATTTTATTTGTTTACCTTCGTGCTATTCATGTGAGTGAATTTTAACTATTTCTTGGTGTCGTGTGTAAAATATTTTATAAAAAAAGAGTTTGTCTAAATAAAAAGAGAAAAGCATATGGAAAATATACAACATAATAAATGATTTCTTATCTCTTGTACACGTTCACAAGCAACAAGCCCACTGTAAAGTTGAACCAAGTTAGCAATACGTATTCTGAGGATGCAGAATGAGGAATATACAAACGATTAAGATCTCTGATAAAAATTATGTGTCTGTGTCTAGAAAATGCTGCGTTTAGATGTTCACTCGAAACGTGAAAATCTGTTTTGTTCATTATGATCCTTTAGGTTTCTCTATAAAGAAAGATTATTCAGTTACCATCATTGTACAAAATTTTCTACATTTCTTTTCCACGAATTAATATGTGAGGAGTGTGAGGACCAGATAAAGAGGAATCGAAATAAATTACATGCTTTACAATAAGTATGTAGTGATGGATGAGAATCCACTATACTTCAGTTACCAAAAATATAGGGTGTATTTGCATGTTTCATGTGAAACAAATAAATAAGTGAGAAACAAATATTTGAAAGCTACACGTTACATGAGATTTATTTTATATTAACAAAAAAAAAACATTTATTAATATTGCCAAAGAAACTATTATTTTTTTACATCATTTTTAGGAACTAATTTTTCTACACACTTTGCACAAGAAATATAATAGTCAAACGTTACCTCCAAATTAGTCTTGGAATGTATGGTTTTGAATAAATTCCTTACACATGTCTGATTTTACTGAATACTAATCCGATAATGTAGATGACTTGACATTGTAAATCAAATACGATCTTCAGCTGATCCGTTGGAAAGACATAATAAATACTGTGATTCATTAATAAATTAATTGAAATCTAATAGACAGTTTTAGTTTTTTGTCAATATCTTACCAGCAAGTAAAGTTGAAAATACTAAACCCTATATTCCCTATACATATAAATCCGTGAAATACAGAGTATTAGAAACAGAAGTGCGCCGTTGGCTCGGGCGTACTGTGTCGACTAATCACTGTCTATTTGCTTCTAAGTTCGATTCTCAGCTCCCACAGATGAGAATGTTACTTACGTCAATGTAAAATATTAATTTTACATTATTAAGAAGAGAATTAAATTTAAATCCTGATCTTTTCTAGTTATTAAAATAAATAAAAAGGGTTGTATAAGTATTTAAGACGACGCGACGTATATAATTTCGCACATTAACATGATGAGTTGAAAATGAATAAATATAAATAATGACAATGACTAAACTTACACCCCAGCCTAGTGCTGTCATGCAGTTATTTGATAAAATTTGAAAAGTTTTATGCGCATAATTCATGGCGGTAGCGTTTCAAACTATTAGCGATAAAATATAATTAGCACTAAAGAATGATAATAAGAATATTTATTTTAAAGTTTAAAGTTCTCGATAGTACATTATTTCTAAATCTAATTAAACAAAGTTTTAAACTCAAAAACTTCTTTCCAATGCATTTCAATTGGGCATAGTTTTTCATTAGTACCTAATTTGTTTGAGAAATTAATACTCATTAGCTGACGTATAACAAAACAGAATAATCTTTGTTAAATTAATAACACTGCATGCAATTTGAATTACAAAATTTGATCTGGTTTATTGAGCACTATCACACTGTTGATTAAATATTTAATAAAATGTTTCACTAAATTTTATTATTACTAGGGCCGACCGGGAATACCAGGCGTTCCAGGACCTAAAGGAGAAAAAAGGCGATTTCGGAGGGGTAAGTTGTAAAATTTAAACTTTTTAACCCCAACATTTTCCTCGGCGATATGCATGTTATCCAGTTCACCCATTCATGCATACATGTTATCCAGTATACATATTAATGCATACCTGTTATCCATTACACCAATTCAAAATGAAAATTTAGGATTAAAATATTTGCGAAAATTATATTATTATTAAGCCTAGCCAAGCGATGGTAGATTCAGGGTCGGGCGCAATACCAATGCCATCGCGCGCTTGTTTACGATGACGATGATACGACACACTTCAGTTGTTATCTGTCGGTCGATGCATAGAGTACTAATAAATAATAATTAATGTTGAGCGTAAAGAATAGGAAACGACCGTACGCTGAAAAAATGAATAAATTTATCGGTGAATTTCCGGATTTATTCTATGATGGATGTAAAATAATTTGTAAAATTTGCGATCAATACTTAATGTGCTGGAATAAATACGTCTGCAAAATTCATGTCAATAGTAACCGGCATAAAAATAAAAAAATGGCATGTCTTCTTTAGAACCTCAGTTTATGTTTGATTTACTATTAATGCTGATTTTCTGTGATGTTCCCCTGCGCATATTGGATAAACCAGCATTTCGGGAATTCTGAAATAAATACAATCCCCAGGTGAATTTACCAAGTCGTTCATCGTTACGTAGATATGTACCAAGTGTTCGTGAAGACATTGTAAATAGGAATAAATGTGCATTAAAAAATACACGGCTGTGGTTATGTGTTGATATTTTAAATGTTATAGTACGTGTACTCGACCCTGTTAAACCAACATTTCCACTTTTACTAGCTAGCAAAAGACTAACTGCGTGTACTGGCGAAACAATTACGCGGGTGGTGTTGGAGACTTTCGAAAAATTTGAACTGTCAACAAGTCAAGTGTTGATGTTTGTGACCGACGGTGCTGCGACAATGCGTTTGGTGGGCCGTTTTCTTCAAAGAGACGATTGTAGGTTTTTACATGTTACGTGTAAAGTGCATGCGTTCCATCTTGTAGCAGAAGCGATTTGAAAATGTTTTCCAGAGGTAGATTCATTAATAGCAAATACAAAAAAAAAGTATTTCTCAAATCTCCTAAACGACTTTGAGCATTTCACACACTGTGTCCTGGTATTCCGGAACCACCAGAGCCGATTCTTACAAGCTGGGGAACATGGTTGAAGGCAGCTTTTTATTATGCTGAATATTTTCAATAAATAAAAGCTGTGATACTACAGTTCAACCCTAATGATGCTGCAGCTATTAAGGAAAGCCAGACAAGCTTTCAAGATGTTTCTCTTGAAACAGATTTAAAAACTATTTATAACAATTATAGAGGACTACACGACGCAATAGAAAAATTGCAAAATACTTCGTTGTCGTTAGTGGAATCGCTGCAAATAGTGGACGACGTAAATACACAGCTACAGACTATAAAGGACGCAAAAAATAAGCCCGTTATTGAAAAATTCGAGAGTGTATTACGGAAAGATCCTGATTTTACCAAATTAAGACAAATTTGTGATTGTGCATCTACAGCTGCGTTAAGTGAGTTCACAGAGTGTTTTACTTAAGCCTGTATTACTTCCGTAGATGTCGAACGGTCTTTTTCAAAATACAAACATATTTTTTCACCACAGCGAACATCGCTTACTGAGACAACTGTAGAAACATATCTGATGCTACACAGTTATTTTAGAAGTGCTCCAGTTTGTGATAACGACAACCAAGCTACTTCATAAATCTGCTTAGGAAGGTGAGTTTGTACATATTTTTATAAAGTGTACCAGTATTAATAAAATTTATTTCCATTTATTTTATTTATTTATTTATTTATTTATTTATTATTAGTTATCACTTAGATATACAATGTACATGTGTGAACGTCATTTAACAGTTTAATAATAATGTGCAACACTAAGCTTACAAAATATAAGGAAATACATAAAAAAGAATTTAAAGCGAACGAAATAGTACAAAAACATACATCACAATATGTAAAATATTTTTGTTTTTATTATTGTACTTATTCAAGTATTATGATATGATGCATAGCCAGTACGTCTCTGTAGGATTAATGACCTTGGCCAAGCTTAATTATTATAGACATACAATTTTCGAATACAAAAAGCATACAGCAGCTACTAAACTATACAACAACTTAATTAAAATATCTGATGTGGCCAGCACATAACTTTCTTATATCAGTATATATCATCCTGATTTAAAAAAATCATTCTATTTAATTCTTCACTTACCTCAATTAAATTTTAATAACATACCTTGATATATTTCATTAAAATTTTTAAATAAATTATTTTCAGCGTCATTCGATAGTGTCGATAATTATTCATGTCATATATTTTAATAATTTTTTATTATTGACATTGACATTTTCGTAACTAAATTAGACCTTTCAAATGTCAAACTGTTAAATTTATCCTGACCCCATTTTATGAGGCCAAATATGTAAAATATTTCAGTTTACATCAGCTTTAATCAAGTGCTTAGAAAATATGTTTTATTCACTTGATATAGTAGATATGATTTATAATCTTTCATCAAGAATATATTTTTTGTATTGGACTTTACAGTCCAATACAAAAAAGTTTGGGTCCCGTGGATCCCCAGCTGGCCAATTTTGCTCATCACCGAATTTTTTATTATCTTGGGCCTTTAGAACAAGTGTAACAAATTTGAAAGCTTTATCTCAAAAACTGTTATGTTTTTTATAATTCATCGAGATTCGTCCAGAAATGCAATAAAAATTTTTAATTTTTTTTCCCGAAATTGTACCTTTTTTCTTCTTTCATTCATTATGTCTCTTCTGGTGGTACCACATTCACCAAATTTAGTGTTTTACCTAAAATGTTGTTGACAATCTTAACTGCCAAATTTGGGAAGTCTCCCATTAGTATTTTTTGAGTTATCGCGGATACACACATACACGCACACGCATCGACAGACATCATACGGAAAATAGTCAAAATGGATTCATGAGGGTCAAAACGTATATATCAATCAAAATCTCGAGGTCGAAAAAAATCACGATTACTATACTTCCTTACGTTAGGTATAAGAAAGTAAAAATGCAACATTGCTACACATTTTAATGTTCTTCACCACCATCTGTAGATCAATTTTTTTGTTTGATTTTATCTAATTGGGTTCGTGAAAGGGATTAAATAATAGATAAGATTTTTCCCTGTTTTATATCTCTTTTTTATAAATATTGTAACGAGTGACTTTTCCGTAGAGTGTTTTCTGTTTTAATAAGACCTGATTGGATTCTTCTTTTACTTTGATCGCCCTACATACAATAACTAGTATTAATAATTATTTTAAAAATCTTTTTGGACAAAGGATTAATTTATTTTATGTCAAATACTTGTAATAATAACTATTTCTCAAAGTAATTGTTTCAAACCGGTTACGTCTTCAGGGTAACATTAGTAATTTTATTATTGTGTTTATGTAAACCAAGAGAAAAGAATTTTAAGTTAAATTAATACAGTTGAAAGCCAAGTTTAATATTAGGAATTTAGTTAATATAATTATCTGGATCATAGACAACTAGTGTTGTGAAGGCCGAATATTTCCGAGCAAATATTCCCTAATATTGCGTAAGTCACAATATTCCTCGCAATGAATACAGAATGAAATATTAGTTGATTTATTTTAAATATTAATTGGTGACCGTTTTAAATCATTTCTTTTTAGAAACTTAGTTTTAAAATTATGAGAAAGCGATTCCCAGCCTTAGAATATTTTATAAACATTTGTTTATATGAATTAACGCAAAGAATTTGTTTAAATGCGATGCGCCAATCTAGATTAAATAACGTTTGCCAAGGACAGTAGCAGACAGCTTCGCGCGTTACGCAGATTCGACGTCACTGTTTTCGTCAGAATTTGGGTATAAATCTAAACGCGCTGATGAAAGTAGACAGTTCACAGTCTTCAGTTCTACGATGCACCAGCAAGCAGTAACAGCTCCAGGTTCGCCGAAAACCCGTGGTAAGGATTATTTTCGTTAATAACAGATTGACTGTACTTTAATTCGATTATCTGCTAACCATTATTTCCGTAAATTGTAGTTTTTATCTAAATGCCTGGTAATCTGATCGACTAGAGATAGTTGGGAAAATTCGGGAATCAATAAGTAAAACGCGGAATATCTATTCAGAAACAAGCATCGGGAATACTCGGTTGTTAATATTTGTGATATACGAGTGTATTATGCACTGATGGGATTCTAGATTCTAGCATATTTGAGTAGAATCCGATCTCAGTGTCATAGTGAAGCACCTAGTCCCTAGTATTTGGAGAGGTACTTCACCAGGAAAATGCGAAGGACGAGTGGAATCTGACTTCATGAGGAAAACGCAAAGAGACACGAGTGAGATTCCAGTATCTAGCATATTTGAGTGGAATCTGACAGTGTCCCGGGATATAATACATTAATCCATCCGACAATTGCTTTTAGTAAACATAAGTTATAATAAAGTGAACACAATGGTGTCCAAAATGTCTGTAAAAATTTGATTGTAATGTATGTCTGTCCTGTCAAAGTTATATGCTGTCTTTCTTTTTTAAACTGTGGCTCATCAGCTAATTCTTCAATATTTTCTAAAAAAACATTATATAAAGTATTGAAATGTATTTCGTTATTGCGAAATTCTTTTTAATTTAGATATAAGTGAATTAAGTCTAGTTTTAGAATATGTTATATCAGTTAATTTATTCTGTAAAATTTGGAAAACAGTACTCAAAAATCATTTTAAAAGTTTTTATCCCACAATAACGATTTTAATCCGTAAGCTGCTCTCAAAGTCTGATCGTCATTTAAAAAGTCTTCACTTTCCGAAATAAAATTAAAAACGTCAATAAGTTTTTTTCCTGTATGTGTCAACAGTGAAAACAACTCTAAATAAAAAATTCCAACGAGTGGGAGCATTACTCGGAATTCTATGTTACATAATTCAATTTAAAATATCAGATCATTTACTAGATTTTGAAAAAAAATGGCGAAAAACCAGTAATATTTGAAAAAAATATTCTAACTTCTTTAATTCCGTTACAGGCTTTACTTAAAACGAAATTTAATTTGTGTGCGTAACAGTGAGTGAAGTAAGCTTGAGGAGCAATATCTTTTTTTATTTTAGTTTGGAGTTCATTAAGATGTCCTGACATACTGCAGCGCCGTCATAGGTTTGACAACTAATTTATTTTTCAAATCAAATTTACCAAATACGTCGATTAATAATTTAAATAAACTGTCCGCGTTTCTTCCACTACTCACATCAAAAATATCAATAAACCTTTCAACAACTTCACCGTGCATTACATATCTAAAAATTACGGTAAGTTGAGATTTACAAATAATGTCCGTCGTTTCATCAATTTGCCACGAGAAAAATTCGCAATTATGTATTTCTTCATAAATTTTGCCTTTAATAATAAAGCTAACACTCTCAATTAGGTCATTTTGAATTGATTTAGACGTTCTGGAAAAGACAGTGGCGTTATTCAAAAAGTTCTTTAATTTTGGATCATATGTTTTAAAAAAATCTATTAGCTCCTTAAAATTTCCTTTATTATACGAATCGCGTTTTTCGTCATGTCCTCGAAAAGAATTTTCTTGAGACGATAAATATATAACAGCATCAATTAATCTCTTTAATATTTCCATATTTTCACGTAATTTTTCATTAAAATTTTCTATTTCTCTTTTATGCGCAGAATCCAAGAAATTTACAATATTTTGTTTACCCAACATTTCGAATTTAATGCAAGATGAAATATGCTCCTGAGGTTTTTCATGCCTTTCTAAACCTCTTGACAAATTTTGCAAATTAATAAACCCTGCCCTGCCCCAAATTGAGGATTGATCATTAATAAATAACAAATATTTCCAAGAATATAATTTTTTTCTAACTGCTGATGCCGTTAACCACTCGATTTTTTTGATAATTGCTATCGCGTTTTGTTTACCACTTGTGAAAACTAATGACGGCATTGACGATGTAGGTCTGACAATTTTTTTAATTCTTACCTTTTTATCATAACTAAGAAAACTAAATCCATTTAACAACAAATAATCCACCACTTCTGGACAACAAGACATGTCGTTGGGAATATTTTCACCTAGAGCACTCATTTTTCAACCACCTGTTAAATATTTTTTGTAGGTTTATGTTGTTCTCCCACGAAACCACAAATTGACACTGTCCTTGTTCTATAAAGTATTGTGAGAGAGGGGATCAACGCTCAACTGAAGTGTACATACGCTAGAAAAAGATGTGATGCTAGAGGCTAGCTGCCCTAACTTTACAGATCCAGAATGTTTGCTGATACGCACCATAATTCAAAGTCACGAACAATGTATTGAAATGAGGTTTGGTTCGCCGCTAGCCTCAGATCATCCAAGCAAACGCGAAAACGTGATGAGAGACCGGGAAATATGCATACGTGGACTATCCGGACTACAATGTTACATGTTTGTGGAAAGGAAATGCAAAATTTTTTTTTACACTGAACATTAATTAATGAATTATAAACATCATTGAGAATTAAGATATAAGTAGAAATTTCTACTTGTGAAAAATATTACTTTGGAGATATTCTGCTTCTCCCAAAATTGTAGAGGAGGCTCAGCCTTCCCTGACCAGCCGTCACTGGATTCTAGTTTCTAGCATATTTGAGTAGAATCCAATCTCAGTGTCATAGTGAAGCCCCTGATTCCTAGTATTTGGAAAGGGACTTCACCTGGAAACCGTGAAAGGCACAAGTGAGATCCCAGTATCTAGCAAATTTAAGCGGGATCTGACGAAGTGTCCTGGGTTCAAGTTAACATGCCATCCAATCGTCCCTAAGAAAGGACGAAGGAGGTGAATCTAAAGATATAGCACACCCGCGAGTAGTACGTATCATCCACCACCTGTCCCTGGGTTGACATCCTACTGTAGTGTCACGTTTGTACACCGTAACCACTTGTACGTGGACATTGTTGCATCGACCGCCTGCCGGCACACCTCCTTAGGCACTAGTCACTATAAAGTCACCAACTGCCTGCTATAGATACCAGTATTAATAAATACAGTCACTTAGCTTGTTTTGAATCACCGCTTATTTGCTTGTGTAACTGCATACAATAATCGTTTGAATAATGGCTTGCTTGTAAATATCTGATGGTAGTGGTTTCTGCAACTTAACTGTGCTGGATATACCTGATCACCGTGCTTGCATTATCCATAACCTCTTGCTTGGTTTCTTAGTTGCTTATCTATATAATAGATGAAGTAAAATAGAGTAAGTAAAGTTGATATTCTGAATTTTTATTAAAGCAAAGGTATAAGTAACAAATTCGGTTGTACAGGGTGGACAAATTTCGATGTTTGTATATGGTAACTTAGTAACTATAATAGATACAAAAAAATGGAAGACACATTTTTGATCTCTTTTTTTAAGACAAATTCACTGGCGAAAACAAAATTTTTTTATAGTCTTTTGTTTTCGAGTTATAAACAAAAGTTCGATTTTTCGACTTTTAGACACATGTCAATATCTTGGTTGTTTGTAAAGTTATGAAAAAACAACTTTTACGTTCTTGAGGCACTTTTTTCTGTGTAATACAGTGGCGGTGAGAAAATTTAAAAACAAAGGTGAAATTTCGAGTTATGGCATAAAGTTTTGTTTTTTTTAAATGGAAATCATAGTTGGCTATGGTTTAGTTAAAAAAGAATTTTTTTTATCTTTCAAACTATATATCATATGTGGGGTCGCTTTTGATGTGTAAGTATTTAATAGCGAAAATAATCTTTTAGTAGATTACTTTTTGCATTTTTTCATATTTATTCCAAGCAGACGTGTTTCATCTATGACAGTGTTTATCCGTTTGTCAGTAAATTGCATATTAATAATTTTGTTTCCATTATAATCACACCTCATTTAATCGTAAAAGTGAAGATATCTTACGAAAATTATAAAAAATATTTTATGCTAGAATGCTTTATTCAAAGTAATAACAGTTGTGATATTGCATCCGAAATACATTTTAATCGCTATCCAGAAAGAAGACAACCTAATAAAGCTATTTTTAAGAGGTTAAAAGAAAATCTCATTAATTGTGGGTCCAAGCCAAGACCAAAAAATTACAACATTGAAGTTGCTGAAGAAACTTCTATAACTGTAATTGGAATGGCGGTTGCAAATCCTTCAATTTCAAGTCGTCAAATTGAAGCTATTTCTGGGATTTCAAGACGTCGAGCTTTGGGTATTTTGAAGACACACAAATTCATACATTATACAATAAGGAAAAACATCACCTGCAACCAACTGATCTTCAGTGCGACGATTGGGGTTTTGCAGATAGCATTATCAAAAAAGTCAACAAGATCCATTCTTCTCTATAAATATAATTTGAACAGATGAAGCCTACATTAGCAGTACATTAGCAACAGGCATAACAAGCACTATTGGTCTGATATGAACCCTCACCGTACCGTTGACATGCGATCTCAGGGATGCTTTGGGTTTAGTGATTGGTGTGCCTTACATGGTAATCGTGTTTTAACATATCACATATATGAAGAAAATCTTAATGGCCAGCGGTACTACGAAATCTTAAACCAGAAAATTATTGAGGAATTTATGAACAATATACCCTTAATTGAGGCAGGAAGTCAGTTCTTCCAAGAAGATGGTGCACCACCTCATAATATCAGGACCGTTTCAGAATTATTAAATACCAATTTTGGAAATAACTGGGTGGAAGGTAATGGATCAGTGAGGTGGCCACCACAATCACCTGATTTAATGCCACTGGATTTTTTATTTTGGGGCCACATTAAAGACAAATTATACCGATATAAATGAACTCGGACAAAATTTTATAGACTGTCTGAATTCCATTTCAAATTTTCATATTTATAATGTAGTTCAGAGTGTTATGAAGAGGTGTAATTTATGTATCTAACATAACGGACATCAGTTTGAACATTTAATTTGATTTGAATTTTTATTTCGTAATTGTAATGTATTAATGTATTATAAAATTAGATATAAATATCTGATTTTTTGGTCTTGGCTTGTTGAAGGATCCAAAATGAATGAGATTTTCTTTTAACCTCTTAAAGAAAGCTTTGTTAGGTTGTCTTCTTTCTGGATAGCGATTGAAACATATTTCGGATGCAATATTACAATTGTTATTACTTTGAATAAACCATTCTAGCATATCATATTTCTCGTAATTTTCGTAAGACATCTTCGATTTTACGATTAAATGGGGTGTAATTATGACGGAAACAAAATTATTAATATGCAATTTACTGACAAACGAATAAACACTGTAATAAATGACACACGCCTACTTGGAATAGATGTAAAAAAAATGCAAAAAGTAATCTACTAAAAGATTATTTTTACTATGAAATACTTACACATCAAAAGCGACCCCACATATATATAGATATATATATATATATATATATATATATATATATATATATATATATATATATATATATATATATATATATATATATATATATATAGTTTGAAAGAGAAAAAAAATCCTATTTAACAAACATAGCCATTTCTATTTAAAAAAATTCAACTTTATGCCATAACTCGAAATTGCACCATTTATTTTAAATTTTCTCGACGCCACCGTATTATACAGAAAAAAGTGGCTCGGGAATGTAAAAGTTGTTTTTTCATAACTTTACAAACAACCAAGATATTGACGTGTCTAAAAGTCAAAAAATCGGACTTTTGTTTGTAACTCGAAAACAAAAGACGATAGCAAATTTTTGTTTTCGCCAGTGAATTTGTTTCAAAAAAAGATAGGAGAATGTTTCTTCGATTTTTTTTGTATCTTTTATAGTTACCGAGTTACCCTATACAAACATCGAAATTTGCCCATCCTGTACACCAAGAATCATTTTCGGCAGTGAAAGTAAAGTTGTCCATTTCTACGAAACTGACAACCATCACATCAACCCCTGAACACACCGTATCTCCACTGTAAGTTAGCCTAGCTTCCATCATACCGCTGATAGAATAGAGTGGTGTTCCTACACTTTAAAACAGGAACTGGCGCTCGAGACCGTACCGTTATAAAAGGTTCAAAGTACCGCTGCTGTACCAAAGGGTGCCAAAGTAACAAAGTAACCAAATTACTATTTTGTCTACGTCACAATATATTCATTTTTCAGAGCTGGGCAGGGCTTCAGTGCTCTGTGCTTGGAAAAGTGCTTCAAGCTTCCTCAGATCATTGAAGTACTGGGTTTCAAGTCATTTCGTGAACATGTAATTTGGGCTTCGTAATCGAGTTACTTTATAAGTGCTTTGTAATTTGGAATTCAAAAAAGGGTTCCAAGTCCTATAAAAATGTTCCATGTTCTTTCAAAGAGCTTCGAGCACTTTTGACATGACAGTTAGTAATTCTTTGATCGGAGATTACAATCAAAAACTAATTTAATCCTGAAAAATAAAATTACGCAAATAACGCCATGGGCTGGTGGGCCGATGAGCAATGAACTGAGATAGAAAGAGGGGGAGGCGGGTCGAGCTATTGGGTATATTATATTATTCATTTAGTTATTTGTGTAACTTCATAGTTGCAGGTTGCTTACTTGAGAGATATGGATGCTCTACAGAAAATTGTAATTAATGCCATTTCTGATCATGATACTGATGATGCTGCAAATCAAGACATCATGCAAATTAACATGTTTTTCATTTAACTTCCAAATAGGTATTTAATAAAAATATTTATATTTTATGCACTAATAGTACTTTAATTGTCTCTTGCATAAAGTACTGAATTTTAAGACATATATTATGTAGCAGTATAGTCCAACTGAAAATATAAGTAGGTAACGGAAAAAAACTATAAATTTATTTTGCTTGTTAATATCCAAAGGTGATCGACCTGCGGTCATTCAACAAAGGCGTCTCGGGCTATTTCTCTATTTCCCTTATCGATGTCGATAGCGATATAACAAAGTAAATAGGTAAGTTCGAAATGCCTTTGTTAGAATTGTCACAAATCAGTTGTCCTTTAATAATATATAATATAAGCAATTTAAATTTATAGATAGGGTTTTTCTGTCTCTTATATCTTGTGTTGCACCATATATACATTGCATTTACTGCGAAGAAGACATTCATTAGCGCGTTTTACTATTTTATTTTCGTGTTTTTTAGTCATTTAATTTATTACTCAGGAGCATAGCATCAATCACGCGGCATGCGGCAAACATAACTTAACTTGCTTAGAGGGAAAAGCTTTTGAAGCAGCCACCACGTTCACGAGATATTGAAAGCTGAAAGGTAATTGATAATGAAAAAAACTTTATTAAATTTATCAAAATAATATGACACTAAATATTTTTGATAGGCCACATTTTTTTAATATAAATGCTAACGTTTTCAGCAAACATTTATTTTAAATTTCGCATATTTTACACACTTATGATGGAATTAAAATTCTATACAAGTCGCGGGGTTTGAATTTATTTCTACGGGACATATATATAGAGTTGACAAAAATGCGCCGCTGGACATAGGCGTACGCATCATAATAAGTGTAATAAAATAAATTAACTAGTAATAAAAGCAATAAACAATTTATAACAATGTATGCACAACTTACCCTCTTAACCAGCTTGGTTATCACAAACTGGAAAAGATCTGTAAAAACTTTCCAGCATCATGTATGCAATAAAATGCGAAAAGACGTTTAGGAGATTTAAGAAACACTTTCTTGTAATTGCTATTAATGCATCTACCTCTGGAAAACCTTGTCGAAGAGTTTCTGCCACAAGGTATAAAGCATGCACTTTACACGTAACATGTACCAACCTACAACAATGTTCAATGCATTGTCGCGGCACCATCGGTCACAAACATCAACACTTGACTTTTTCACAGGTCAAGTTGTCTCCAACACCACCCGCGTAATTGTTTAGCCAGTACACTCAGTTGTCTTTTACTAACTAGTAACAATGGAAATGTCGGTTTAAGAGGGTCCAGTACACATAATAATAATAATAATGCCACATGAAATTACAACCCCTTTGTCCCTGAAGGTCTGGAATGACCTTGTGTGGGAGAGGGCTACACATTTAGAGACAATGGACACACACCCAATATCCGAGTATACTACGATTAATCTCTCTCACAGAAAAATCCCAGTTCCTCGACCGGGAATCGAACCCGGGACCCCGAAGTTTCGAGGCAAGTACGTTACCTCTAGACCACGGAGCTATAATTCTTAAAATAGATTTTTTTTTACAATCTGTCTTCTCTTCAACACATAACCACAACCGTGTATTTTTTAGTACACATTTGATCTTATTTACAATGTGTTCGCTTACAGTTGGTACATAATTACGCAACGTTGTGCGACTTGGTAACGTTACCTTAGGATTATATTTATTCCAGAACTCTTGAAATTGTTGTTTATCGTATGTGCAGCGAAACATCACAGGCAATCAGCAAAGAGTAAATCGAACATAAACTGTGTTGTCGAAGGCACGCCATTTTTTTTTTTTAGTTTTATATTGCACAGAATTTACGTGACGTTTACAATCACGTTTGTCCCAACACATCAGCTTTGTCTCGCACACCTTACAAATTATTATAGCACCATTGTAGAATGATCCGGAAAATCACGCCTTACAATGCGTAGATACGCCTTCCCTACTCCAAACCCCACCGCGGACGTGAAGTCAATTTTTATTTTCAAAATAAAAAAATAATTATTTTGAGCAGGTTTTTAGAATTTTTCGTATGTACATACAATCACCCACATATTCTCTGTAAACTGACATTTTTAATTATAAAAAATTTTTTGTTTTAAGAGTTATAATGCATTGTTTGTTTCTGTGCACCAAAGTGCCTCCATGCAGAAGGATAAAAGGCGAAAAATGACATAAGCTGCCACAACACCGGCAAGCAGGACGGCCCAGCAGTACCTAGACGGTATTGTCGTCTTGGCTGGATACCATTTTTTGTCAACTTTGTCCTTCATGTTATATTGTTTGTTTGTTTTTATATATTTATATATGAAATAAATAAAATAAAAAGTAGCCTTAATTAGAAATGTATCTAAAATAGAAAATAAAGCTGATTAAGTTGGAATTGGAATTGGAAATTCACTGATAAATTTATTCACTTTGTCAGCGTATGACCGTTTTTTGCCCTTAAGCAGGTCTGACATACTTTATTATTAAATTAATATCAAGAATAAAATACAATAAAATTATCTACAATACAACGTAGAGGAATAAATCACGTTGTACACAGCACGTGGCGTAACAATAGACTATAGTCAAATGTTAGTCTTTGCTAAAATAGTAAACAAGTCTCGCTTACCCATTTGGGTATTTCTCTTCCTGGCACCGCCCATGACTTGCGGACCGATTTATCAACTCTACATATATGTTTTAAATCTTTAATAGACTTGTGCTGTGGCTCATAGAACTGTTAAGACATTTTAATGCAGTTACACATTGTATACCAGATTTGTCAATTTTTAAAATAATAACTACTTTTCGTTAGTTAAATTACTTTTTTTAAACTAAGTAGTTTATTTTAAATAATTCTGATATACAATTTCCGAATTCTTTATCTTTATTAAATTCTAGAAATTATTTAAAAATGAAAATAATTATTTAAATAATTTTTATTTCAGTATTTTTCCGTTATTTAAATATTTTTCATTATATAAATATCTTTTTCTGAAAACGCTCGAGAATGTCTACTTTCTCGGCCCAATGTCAGATCCCAAAATACGCTATTTTAGTATTCTAGTCCATTGCAAAGCAACCATCATAAAACAGTACGAGAATGTTAATTTTCCGACCTGAGCCGGGAAAGTAACTCGCGTACTGGTTTCTTATATATATTTTAGTCAGTAAATAAATACACGCAAACAAACCAACTCACATTAAAAATGCATTCTTTAGTAAAAAATACATTAAATCTAGTCACAATTAAGTCACATTTTTTGTAGTTGTTACTAACTGTGGTGGTGTCCCAAACACCTGAACATCATCATCACTGCCCATTTTATATATTTTTTTTATATATATTTTTTAACATACAAGTATTAAAGCGAAATAAGCACTGAATCAGACTTTTATCACAAAAATAAATAAACAGTGATTAGCAAAGAAACGATTTCATAAACAATTAGATTGTAATGAAAACATGTTATGCATTAATAAAAATTCCTTCATTTATAATAATATTGATTGTGATTTCAGAAAAAATAGTATTTCTTTACCTAGTGGTAAAAGGACATTCCCGGACTTCAATGCTTGTTGGCCTCAGCCAGCAATTTACATCGTCGTCGTCCGGGAATGTATTGCTTTTACAACTAGATACACAATGTACTATTTAATTATTTTGAGCATTTAATTTAGTTTATCATGCTGTTTAGTTTTAATCGAATTAATTATCTCAACATTTGTCTTACATAACCACTTAAAATGTTCACACTACTTATACTTAAAAAAATATGCTCTATCAAATGGCACAAACAAGTACAGGTTACAATTTAAGAAAGTAGGTGAAGTGATAATTTTAACAAATATACAAAATATACTACAAAAAATTTCACGTGCGTGACGTTTTTTTTTCGAATAATGGCTTGTAAGAATGTTATCGCATAATATACACTTCCCTATGTAGCTTCATTAGGTAAATAACACGATGAGGTGGCGGAGGAGATTTCACAAGAAATCCTTTATTAGGTAGTAGGTACTATTGAAATTCGCCGTTTAAGACAAATGTAAAATTATTGATGCATTGAAAAAATCATATTTTCAAACACTAAAGATTCAATTGATTAATAAGTAGGTGATAAAGTCCAGCACATCATACCTCTTGATTGTGATCTCCTCGTATAACCACAACTGCTGTAACTCTTCTCCAACTGTATGGTATATGACCAGCGCTATAGAAATTTGAAGCAGTTCTTCCCAATATTGGGTTAACTCTTGTCGTAGCTTCTCAATATTATTAAATTTATTTCTGCCATTGTCCTGCAGTCTGAAGAAAACATGGTCATGCAAAGTAATCCAATGGATTCACTTCATGACTGCAGGGCGGCCATCTTTCTGGCTCTATGAAATTGACATTGGCGTTTCTCAGGTAGGTACGCTAACACATTTGCGCAGCATGCGTAGATGTACTGTTCTGAAAAATACATGATTTACAACATTTCTATCATTGAGTTGTTGCTATAGGAAGGACCCTAGTTGGTTAGAATACAGACTATCCAATCTGGGTGGTAGAGACAATAATTATTCACTGGAACCTTACATTTTTTTTACAAAAATGGAACACTATTAGGAAAGATTAGATAAAAAAGTATTGGAGACTCTTCAAAGTGAGGCACATGTTTAGTAGACCTGCTGAGATGCAACTATATTTGGAACAATTCATGTTAAAGGGAATGGCAAAAATCATGCCTTCAAATGTCTTCCCATTCAGATAATATGCTACACCTTTTATGGAGTTTTTACACCATAATTAATATTTCATCTCTGTGAGGTGTGGTTGCCATCATACAGGAGGTTAAATTTAATATTTAGGTATAACAGACGTAATTTCTCCGCTCTTTCACGAAAGAACGTTTATTTTTATGTAAAAAATTAATTTCGAATGATTTTGTTGAATTCAAAAATTTAACCTCAAATTTTCAAAATTTGGACTTCTTATTCTTTGCTTATCTATCCAAAAACTTGTCTTTAGTTTTTTCTCATAAAGTGGCAGACAAAATGGAGAAATTTTCATTCAGTTTCATTTTCAATTTTTAATAAAAGGAATTTTTGTGTTCCGGTAATTTTTAGTCTTTGGGAATTTGAAGGGTAATTCATAGTCATCTTTTGACACAATTATAACTGCTGTCTTTTTTAAATTTTCTTTAGCCCAATTAAATGAGGTTGTTACATTCCAAAATCGCAGTAGGCATTTATTCAGTATAAATCTCCTTAACTATATGCAACTAACAGTACTGTACTCGTAGTACCGCTACTTACTCCCAGTTGGCATTCACTCGGTGAATATTTCTGTGCGAAATTCTGCTGACGTATTTTCCGTCCTCCGGAAGTTCGTCATTGTTGATTGCTTGACAGTGAAACGCACAAGTCGTAAGGAGTGATTCTCAATAGACTAATCTGAAGTCATCCGCAAGGGATTTATGAGAAGTCATTCCAATTTTCGGTCTATTGTTTTGGGTCGCAGTGAGGACTGCGTAAGTGGTTAGAAGAAACCGATTTCTGGAAACAGGAGCTATGTACGATTTGTGCTAACTGGTAGCAGAGAGTGAGGTTACGCTGACTGGAACGTGTTAACTATTTTGGAGAATTCCTGCACCCTCTTGATTAGAGGTAAATAATTAAAATTTATAGTTCCGTTAAGCTCACGTTTTTAGCATGCCACTGGTTTTCCAGTAAGTAGCCGGTACAAAAGTAACATGAAATATATATTTCCTTAGGGCCCCACGTTGGGCGCCATTGCTACCCTTTTTTCTACCCCTACCCAAAAGGTAGGGTATATGATCACAAAACTTACTGGGCGTGGGGATGTAGCAAGCCGAAGCACTACTTAGCCCGGATAAGTCAACGAGTGCTCCGACAAAATAAAACTAGCTCAGACCTCAGGGCGTTACACCCAGTATATCTGAATAATAATTATAATTTTTAACTAACTTACTTTACTCACTGGTTCTCGTTATTGGGTGGTGCTGGGAAAATAAATATCGAATTCACTGCCTATATATGTAGATTATATTTACAAAATATACATAAAAGAAAATAAGGTGCTGTTTAGGGACGTCAGCCTAGAACAACCTATAAACAATTACTACAAAACAAACTTAATCCAATCATATGCCGTTTATACATTCGATAACCTGATACTCATAAGTTAAACAAAAAGGATACTAACATTTTAGTACACACAATGTGGCCACACCCTGGGTTTACATGTACTCTCACACTGTATAATGGTCCAGGTTATCTCGGTTAATACACCAAACACAAAAAAAAAGATAAAAAAGATATAGAAAATTTAAATTATATATAAAAAAAAAACTAGGGGTTGATAGGCACTGACGGTTGGTTTTTTTTCCTAAAGTTTTAATTACTCTCACTACTAACTTGGCTGATCGGCACTTAGTTCAGCTGCTAGGCAGGCCTCGCCCTCGGATGTGCAGGACTCCAGACTCCGCGTATTTGGTCTGGCCCCGAACGTGGACAATGGACCCTTCCGTGGACCCTAAGGAAATATATATTTCATGTTACTTTTGTACCGGCTACTTACTGGAAAACCAGTGGCATGCTAAAAACGTGAGCTTAACGGAACTATAAATTTTAATTATTTACCTCTAACCAAGAGGGTGCAGGAATTCTCCAAAATAGTTAACACGTTCCAGTCAGCGTAACCTCACTCTCTGCTACCCGTTAGCACAAATCGTACATAGCTCCTGTTTCCAGAAATCGGTCTCTTCTAACCACTTACGCAGTCCTCACTGCGACCCAAAACAATAGACCGAAAATTGGAATGACTTCTCATAAATCCCTTGCGGATGACTTCAGATTAGTCTATTGAGAATCACTCCTTACGACTTGTGCGTTTTACTGTCAAGCAATCAACAATGGCGAACTTCCGGAGGACGGAAAATACGTCAGCAGAATTTCGCACAGAAATATTCACCGAGTTAATGCCAACTGGGAGTAAGTAGCGGTACTACGAGTACAGTACTGTTAGTTGCATATAGTTAAGGAGATTTATACTGAATAAATGCCTACTGCGATTTTGTAATGTAACAAGGTACATATTTGAGACAATTTATTCTATTTACAGCAGTTTGAAGTTCTAGGTGAGGTAGCTTTTCTAGAATGTTCTTCAACCTTATGGTGGACAGGTCACTTTTTATCAACTTATAAATGATTTTATCGTTATTTATCGATTTGAGAGAGACCACTTAAATATTCTTTTTGGAGTATTTCTACCACACAGATATATCTGTAATAGAAAGTTTGTCTCCCTCCTAAAAATGCTGCTGACCCAAAGTCTTCCACGTGAATGTCATCTTACTTTATCGAGCTGAGGAAACCTTGTATAATTTCTTTACGTTCTTCTATTTCTTCTTTCAAATTAATGTCGTCCATGCTGCCGCCATATTCAACCCACTCTTCGTAATTATTTAAAACTTTAATAATCTGAATCTTTTTCTTCTTTTTGTCTCTTTTTGGCTCTCGGTGGTTGTTTTCTATACTTTTAGTATCCTTGCTTCTACTTTCTTTTCTTTATCTTCTCAATTTCTTTATTTATGATATTGTTGCCATTCCTCTGAATATATACTAGACGGTATTTTCTTTTTTTTTCCATTTTTATTTTTCATGTTTGGAATCTTTTGGCCAAAACAAAGCCTTTTTAAATGTTGTTCTTTGAATGATGATGATTTTATTGGTGTGGTATATTGCGTGAATTGATCTTAAGGGGGAGCTTTTTTATTTCAATGGAGGTGACTTCAATGAACGAGATTGTGCTTGACCCATTCGACAATCTGTGGGAGTTTTCCTTGGCAATTTATAAGGTCGTTCTAGGAACGGAAAATATTTTACAGCAGAAGCTACTGGCATTCCTCTTGTCAAGGCTTCAACAGCTACATTCATTTAGTCTTAAGGGTATTCCTTTCTTAGCGCTATTACTGTAAGAAAAAAATGTTCCAGTAATTGACACCTATTGTTCCAGTTATCGACACCCCTGTCAAATACCCAAATGACAATTTTCGACATACCTGCCTTAACATTACAGCATTGTCAGTTAAACATTTGCTCATGTACCAGATATTGCCATGCGTATCAATAAATGGAACATACATCGTTTACACGACCCAGTATTTGACATCCTGTTATGGACTTAACTTTGCAGTACAAATTATTGATGAAAATGGTTTTAAATGTCTGTATTATAGACCCAACTGTTAAGAAATAAATAAATTACACTGCAACAACAATAACACCAAAATATAGAATAGGCTTACCTTAACAATTTCAATTAACAAACGGGAACAACATAATGCATTGAGAACTTACACTATTTAATAACTGAATATTAAATCAGCTGAGATTTATCTTACCTATTACAACGTGGCCAAATATACTAAACTTTTGAAATTTTAATGAAAATCATTAATGTTCAGCTAGGTTGTCTTATTTTTAAAACAAAATTAGCAAAGTGTCAATCACTAGAACACTATACACAACTGAAGCAGTTACCTTATACGAGATGAGACTCAGCAACTCATCCAATGCAGGAAGCTTATTGATAATTACTACTATCAATTAATTCTTTGTATGGGTCATAACCGTATTTTGGTGATGTTTATAAAACTTTAGCTAAATTTGGTAACATACAGTTAAAAAATATTGTCATATAGTAGCAGAGTTCTGCTAAAGATTCTCTGATTTACCTAAACAATAAACAAATATATTTCATTATTTTCATATATTTTTTCAAGAAATAAAATAACATATTTATGGTATCAACTTCAAGGAGGGTGTTACCACCAAAAACCATTAAATAAATCTACATTATCTAAGAAATCGTTATATGACTTCAATCATAGTTTAATTCATGTTGTCCTTTTAATAATATGTTGAAACAGGTTCATATTTTTCAGTTATTATCAAGTATAATATTATTTTTTGGGAAAAGGTATTATAAATAAGAACCTGATTATATTCAATTACATTGTCAATGAGCCTGCAAAATTAGATTCCACATTTGTTACCGGATATAAAGCACAGTATCTTGTTTTGATATCAGTTTAATTGCTCAATATCTGTTTAGAACTATTCACTCGTAATCATATTCATGCCAACAATCCTCATTTGCCATTATATAGTATGAAATGACCGAAAACTGAAACACTGGAACTGTAACTATAAGTAAATCAACTACATTCCATTCATGTGTGTTCCTTTGTTTATGAGTTTTGGTTGTACACTTACATTTGTTTGACAAAAAATACAATTAATTTTCAGTTATCATGAAATAAATAATAAACATCTATAATAATAAATGTCTAAAATTAAATCAAGATGGAATATCATATCATGTTCATTCAAAACACGACATGTCCATATTTTTTCAAAGAACATTTTATATTATTTTTCGATTAACTTCTATCACTTCTATCGACCTATTCGTTCAAATCTGTTCAAAAGAAGCTACGTCCCGGTGAAATTCCCATATTAAAATACTGTGTTCAGTCAAAAGAAGACTGTCCATAGTACATGGTTGGAAGAAAAGATTCTGGAACATCCAATTTCAAATGTGAAAAAATAGAATGTTAGGACCCTTCTAGAAAAACAATTAGTAACTAAGAAATTAAGTGGCAAACTCTTCCTGACTTAGAGTTTCTTGAAAGAATTTTAGAAGAAGCTTCAGATGGAACAGAACAGGAAATTGAAACATGCGATTGCCTAGAAAGTGTAAATGCAAATTTAATATACACAATGGCATATTATTTTGTTGTTTTTTACTTTAATAAAAATTTAGTACGTAAACACGAATTTAAAATTATTTACTCCAGGTACGTTCAGACAAAACAGGACATAAATATTAAATTCAAGCAGAACTAGATATGCCCAAAACGATTTTCAATTTTTTTCTTATAAAATGAACTATATTCAAAAAATGTTCTTTGTAGTATGTTTTTAAGTGACAAACAAATTATACTTTAACACATTTAGAAATATATTTTTACAGGTCTCAACATCAAACGTTTTTTTACGTTTTTCTCAAAATCATTTTAAATGGACACGTCCCTTTTTTATATGAACGCTCCTCATGTGCATGAAGTTACATTCGCAACAATTAGAGTGGAATGATGCTGACAAACAATGTTATGTAACAAAATTGTTATAAAAAATGTTTTAAATATATTAAATTATTGCATGGCTCTATACAGAATCCGGTATATGTATTAAATAATGCCTGGTATCTCTTTAAATATTGATATTGATATGATAAACCAACGAATACCATAAACTCAAAATAAGATTTAAGCAAAATAGCAATAATTACAGGAGATTTAAAACCCACGGTACATCAGTTACAGCAAATGTTCATAACGTCTACCGTTGTTTTGAATATAGAGTTTTAATCTCTCCATAAAAGATCGCTTTATATTCACAAATACTTCATCTCCTATTGACCCTTGTACACCAACAATTAAAGATAAGATATTCTTTATTTAGATAGATAGTATGTACATAAAAAAAATTAATAGATATAAAAATAATAGTTACAAACTAGTACTAGTTTACATAATATAGACGTATAATATAGAGAAAAAAAAAACAAACCTCAAGCAACATCAATTTGGGTGATATGTATTATATTTTATAAAACATAAAAGTTGACTCTTAAATTGGTAACGGTATTACTAGTCTTAATTACGTGAGAAAGAAAATTGAATCGTACAACTCCTTTGTGAATCAGACTTCTCATTGTACTACTCCTAGAAGTTATTTTAACATAATAGTTATTTGCACTAGCCGTTTGTGTATTACACATGTGTACGTCTGTAATAGGCAACAATTGTCGTGTGAGATATTCTGGTAAAATGTTATTAATCATTTTGAAAATAAATGTCATAGTTTGGAGGAAGAGGAACTGCTTAATGTTAAGCCATTTTCATGTATTAAGCATTAGCTGACTGCTAGTGAAGCGGTTGCATCTTAGTATTATTCGCATTGCCTTATTTTGGAGAACCTAGAGTCTACTAAAATTTGTATAACTTGTATACAACACAGAACAGCAATAGAGAAAATGAGATAGTATTAAGGTGTTATACACAGTTAGTTTAGTAGTAGCTGATATAAATTGAGCCACTCTGCTAAAAAATCCGATCTTTTTTGCCGATTTTCTTTGATATATATTCTATATGTTTGTTAAATTTCAGTTCACGATCAATTTATTAGGCCTAGATACTTTTCTTCCTAAACAATTTTAACTTTTTTACCATTTAACTCGATACCAAGATTTAGACTAGCAAACTGTTTGTATAGATACTTATTACCCGCGAACATAAAATTGGATTTTAATTCATTTACTTTTAGTCTATTGATCTTAAATTTTTCTGTCAATAATTTTAGTTCTAAATTAACAGTACTTACCATTTCCTCAAAATTTGTACTCTCTAAGTAACAAGGCAGCAAAAAGATGGATTTTACATTTTTGCAACACATTGCCAGGGTCATTAATATAAAGAATAAATAAGAATGGACCCAGTACACTGCCTTGAAGAACCCCAGAGTTGTTTAACTTGGTTTCTGATAAATTTCCATTCATTTTTGATACTTGATGCCTATTTGCTATATAACTTGTAATCCAGTTTATAGCTGTGTTCTCATATCTCTTTTGTTTTAATAGTGGTATATTACGGTCAATTGTTTCAAAAGCACGCTTAAGATCAATGTAAATTGCGCAAATTCCAACTCCTGCACTGTCCAACAACTGCTTCCAATCTGAAATTACTAATTGCAAAGCCGTTTCACATGAATGTTTACCACGAAATCCCGATGTGCATAGAATATTATTTGAATTTAAGTACTTGATTACTTGATCATAAACTTTTAATTCTAAGATTTTTTTCATAAATAGCAACATATTTGCTGGTCTTAACTATTCAGCCAGATTCGTATTGGGATTTTTGGTATAGGTACCACTACAGATATTTTAAAACATTCAGACATAACACCCTTTTCCTGACTCAAATATATATATATATATATATATATATATATATATATATATATATATATATATATATATATATATATATATTTTTTTTTTTTTTTTTTTTGTTTAATCACTATTTTATTTACATCTGTAGGGTTTTAGCATTAAATGATGTCATGCTAGAGGTTACACCCGGTATAGATTCATTACTTATATCAATTTCGACATCACCTGTCCCTATGCTTATGATAATACTCTCAATACTACCTACATAATACTAATTCAATGCATCCGCCAAATTGTTATTATATATTATCCATTACAGTTCAAACTTTCCAGAGCGTTTCCTCGCTTTTTTCCCAACTAACTGCTTTAAGTTTTTCCACATTAATTTTGGATTTGACTTATTACTATCTATATTTCTATCATAAAATATTGCTTCCTTGATAACTTTTACAGTATTGTTTCTTGTCTGCTTGTAGTAATTCCAATCATCATCTTCGCGTGTAAATACAAATCTTTTGTACGTCCTATTTCTATTTGCAATAGCTTCCCGACACTTATCATCTAACCATCTATTTTCAACTACCTTTACTTTCATATTTTTTTTTGGTGCTATTATATTTAGTATATCTAATATGTTATTTACAAATGTCTGACTAACAATATTTACATTTGTGCAAGAATGCTCCCATTCTTTTTCAATTAACAAATTTGTCATTTCATCAAAATTGATCCGAGATCTAATTTCCTTTATTTGATATTTTGAAAATTCCCTACTGTTTTCTATTTTTACTTGAATTATTGAATGGTCTGTTATGATATAATTTTGCTCTACATATGCATTTATTGTATAATCATTACTGACAAGATCAATTATGCTACTAGAATTACTTCTGTCTAGTAAAATTTTGTATAAACTGTTTCATGCTATAATTCTCAATACTTTCTTTAAACTTTCTTTTTGGAAAAATCAATATTAAAATCACCTGTAAGGATTATACTATGTGTATTATGTTTTTCAACATAATCATCTAGCCATTGCAAAAATTAAGAAAAAGTGTTATATTACCACTAGGCGATTTATAAACAGTCGTCACACTATACAGGGCATTTTTAACTTTTATATCAACAGATAATAACAAAAAATTTACATCTAGAATTAACGTTCTTACATAGTAAAATTGTATGCCCTTTTTAATGAATATTAATACCCCACCTGTGTGAAGGCTGCTCGAGTCGCAACGAACGGTGTTATACCCTTTTAATTCCAATTCACTGTCAATAAAATTTTCAGTAATACATGTTTCAGTGAGACACAGAATCAAGGGTTTATATTTAAATACATACTCTGATATTTGGTCTTCATTTTTATATAACTTTCAGCGATCATGCAAGACAGAAATAGCTCATTATCATCCTGTGGTTGCTATTCGTTATAGGCTATCCTCTTCTTTATTAAATCAACAATTTTTAAGTAACACTTACATTTCCTATCAAAAGCAGTATGTTGGATATTCCAGTTAAGATTTAGTTTTTCATTTGCTCTGACACAATTCACACACTTTTTATTTTCACTTCTGCAAGCAGTACTGTGATGTTGTTCAGCACATAGTGTACACGAAACCTTTTCTTTACAGTTTTGAGCTTCGTGATTGTATCCGCCACATTTAAAACACCCTTTTACCTAGAAATCTTCATATATATTGCAGTTATTCCATCCAACTTGTAATACTTGCTCTTCAACATCTATCGACACGTGTTTCTGAATTTTTTCGTTGTCAAGGTAGCCCTTAGAGAGCCTCAAAAATAACTACAAATCTTAATAAATCCTGTTGTACCAAATATTAATGGCTTCAGAGAACAAAATAATTGAAATTATATAGCGTAAATTCCCCGTTGGTTAGAATAATTTAAAACAAATTAGGTATCCTCTTCTAAAAGTTTAAAATATAGAATAAAATTAAATACAATAACGCTAAAAATTTTTTATTAATTATTATTTTCTAACTTTTATAAAACTTATCACAGATAAGTATAACATATATCTTTTTAAACAATTATTTTCCCGGCTATTTGCCAAAACGCTGAAACTTGGATTACAAAAAAGATAATATGCACATTATGTTCAGTATGATTATCTCAATAATGTTATTTTTAATTCTAGCTATTCCGTTCAATTTCAGCGTTTCGGCAAAGCCGGGAAAATAATTGTTTAAAAAGATATATGTTACCCTTATCTGTGATAAGTTTTGTAAATTGTAATATTTCATTTCATTCTATAAGAAAATAATAATTAGCAAGACATTTTAACGTTATTACATTTCATTTTATTTCATTCTATATTAACATTTTATAAAAAAAGAACCGATTTGAAAAGACGGCTTTGAAAAATAATTAGGTTATTTCAAGGGATTGAATAATTAATTATAAAATAAACTGAGCTCTCGTTCAAAGCGGTTTTACACTAGAAATAAATACAAATTGTAGTATACAGAGTGTAGACGAAAGAACCATATTAGGTACTATGATAACGGAAAATCATTGTCAGAAAAATCACTTCCTTACAGCGTTACTCATAGCTCCTCAGTAAACATCAATGAGTCAAGTGACATCTGCTGTCATTAGAAATTTCTCCAAGATAAGATTTGTCACAACTTAAGCTTTGTGCTATTATGATTCAAGAAAGTGACGACTCAGAAAATGCTTGGCAAGTAGGATGCTCAGCCATAAATGTCTCAACAAATTGTAATTTTAATTTTGTCTTTAATAAGGATGGGAGTGATCTGTCGATACCCTATATGTGGTTCGAACTCCACAATAAAATGTAGGGCCTCGTCTCTCTTTACCCAACACAAAATCCTAGGATTTTCTGGGAGTTACTTCGGTAACGTGAGAGGCGGTTAAGAAAACATTGTAAGAAAAATAAAAATTGATTTTTAAATTTCTATATTTATTAGGTTACTTACTGCCTCCTGATCGGTAAGTAATCACTTACCGATCGCTAAAATGTGTAAACGTCACTTACAAATGTCCCAACAAATTCGATAAAGGTGTCAAATTACCAGCATGCAAAATAGTATATTTAGTATTAAGGTCAGTTAAGTGTTCTTTACTGGTTGAGGATATGTTTGGAGATCGAGATAAAGTTGATTATAAAATGTGCAGCAACTATAGCATCATCAGAAGAGAAAGTTGTTTTAAACCCGAATTCTATTGCTCCAATAAATTTTAATAATTGTTCAGATTGTAATTCTAATTTTGTCTTTAATAAAAATTGATTTTTATATTTATTAGTTTACTTACCGTCTCCTAATTGGTAAGTAATCAATTACCGATCGCTAATTTATAAACGTCGCTTACAAATATTTCAACAAATTTAGTAAAGGTGTCAAATTACCTAAGAGTGCAAAAAATATAATTAATGTCAGTGTTGTAGATTTTATCTTTTTAAGAACATATTTTTGACCTCACATGTTTGTGAGGATTTCGCCCTACTTCTTATGTGGAACTTTTACCTAGAGGGTTTTAATACCCTGTACCTATACAATAATAATTAAAATTTGTGTCATAAATATTTATCTATTTAATAGATTATTATAAAATAGTACAGATATCACTCTTGCCATTTTTCCTGTTTTGAGTATAACAAATGTATTAGTTATGCTATTTACACACATTTTATAAAATATATTTTTAGACAAAAGGAGACAAGGGTGATAAGGGAGACCGCGGAGAACGTGGTCAAGATGGCAGTCCTGGAAGAGACGGAAATCCAGGCCCTGCAGGTCCCCCTGGACCTAAGTCAACCGATGAGACGCTCAGATACATTCCCGTTCCAGGACCACCTGGACCTCCTGGTCCCCCCAGGAATGCCGGCATTGTCTATAACAGGACCCAAAGGGGAACCAGGCAGTCCTGCTTACAATCTCCGGCCAGGTATGTCAACAAATTTCAGACACAATTATTTTACTTTACGTTTGTATTTCGTTAAAGTTAACTACTTTAACGGCATGATTTACCTTTTATGCTACTTGTACATATAAATTCCAATTATACAGTATGTAACAAAAATACGGAATAATTTCATATTTTTCGTTGATACAAGGTTAGAAGAAAATATATTACCAGCAATTCCAGCAAAATATAAATCAAGATATAAATACTATAGCCTTAATGGCTAATTTTTATTTAAATTACTGGAGTCATATCTAATATTTATATTTTAACTGTAATATATTTTCTTGTCACTAAATCTGTGTTTTTTTTCAACTTCAACTTACTAACGCAAAGTATAACTGATATCAGAGGTTCGTCCAAATATGTTACCATTTAATACCGCACTCCAATTATGACAAATTATGGCCTGGTAGTATCGACTTGTACGCTCGATTCGGCATATTATTATTTTTTTTAATAATCGATCTTATTCAAAAGTAAAATTCAAACTACCTGTAAATAATATTATACACAATCCACTATTTTACAAAATCTTCCTTTTAAGAAAAATGAAAATATTGTTACATCAGTTCCTTTGGTTATCCGATTATAATTTCTACAACCAGCTACAGCACAATTTTGCATCTTTAAAATACACAATAGTTGTCTTAACCTCACAATATCAATAATTGAAATTTCACGCCAAATTATCCTCGTCGCTGACGCATGCGCAGAAATGAACGAAATTCGGTCGCCGGATTAGCATATCAGTGTATTTGTATCATGTATCCCTTCTAAAAGTAAAAAATATGTATATTGAACCCATTTCACACTTTTTTAATCTTTATTTCATAATTTGGTTCGCTTTTAAAACCACAACTACAAGTTTCTTGTTAGTATTCTTTATCTTTGTAGATTAATTTTTGCATGTAAAATAATACCCAACTTCGGTTTTTTAGTTCATTATCTTTATAACGGAGTTTAGGTAAAATAGAATAATAGCAGTTTCACAAATAAAAAGTGTTTTAATTACGTTTTTTATTAATTAATACATAAGCTGCAACTAGTAACAGGTTTAAATTGCTTTATATTTTGTTTTTTTTCCAGAGTAAATTGTGCGCTTTGTCGCATTAAATTGTAGAAAACTTAATTAACCATCGCTTACGTAAATAAACTTAATTGCAATTAACTTGAAAACTAATGAATAAGAGTTTATTTATTAATAATTTGCCGACATATATTTAATGTTTTATTATCATAGATATATTGTCAAGATTGTGTTAAAACAAGAAGCGAATAGAGAGTGGGAAATATGAATATATCCTGGAGTGTGTTCGAAATTAACCTAGAGCTTTTATATAAGTTTATGTATAGGTATAACGTCACGACCTTTTTATTACTCTGTTTTATGAACGCAAAATTTAAAGTTTGGTATAAGTTAGTTACTTTTTTTTACTGTTTCTGTTCTTGATGTGGCTAACATGCATTTCTTGATATCTTTACGTGGACGTTTTTGAAATGTTAGTTATTCTTTAAATACCTATTGTTCTGTTTACATGTTTTTGAGGTAAAACCCTGAAAAGGTCTTTTTCTGAAGCCAAGAATAATTCACTATTACTATAGTCATCCCTCATACAAAACTATTTTCCTATTTGAATCTTTCACAACAGAGTGTTTACAGGCTGTAATGTTTTACGTATCGACCACAATTATTATTATTTTTTTTTATTTGAAATTGGAACATCCAATGCCCATCGCAAAAAAATTATATTTGAAATATCTCAGCCGAGAGTTCATCTGTGCATGACGAGTAAACTTTAACGTGCTCATCGAGTAAAGTAGAGTGCACTCGGAGTGTTACACCGACCATTTACGAACGACATTAATATTTACCCAGTTCAAAATTAGTGTGCACTCTGTATATTGCTTAGGGTACTATCAAATGGCCTCTTGAATTATAGCATGCATTCCGCACGTAAAGAAATATGACGAAAGTTTCATTGAGAAGGTATTAAAATTTAATTAAACACTTTCAACATCCGAGGCATATATATCACACAGGAAGCAGAAGTATCAATTGCCTAATTCAACAGTTCTAATTAAAATTTTATAAAAAGCAAATATTAATGTTTTAATATTAAGCATGCAGCTCGTCCCTACTGTTTCAGCTCAACTGGCAAGGTTCAAGTTACTGAATAATTTCTTAATCCATCGAATATGTATGATTCATAGGTTATTTAGATCAAAGGTCGCAAAAATCCACTTGGCAGAACATGTTACAATGACAACTTGAATGTCAAAAAACCGTATTTTTAAAATTTCTGTGCGTATTACTTGAAAACTGTTAAGTTTACAAAATAATATTCTTATAAACATTTATAGCTGATAAATAATGTAGATAATATACTTAGACTCGCTCCTTAATGTTAAATAATTTCAGAGATACAGTTTTTTTTTAACTGCGAAGACCACGTCAGTCATGTGAATAATTATGTGTCACCAGTACCCTCTGATATCTGTAGATCTCGCGCGCAAATCCCGCTAAATCCAATTTCAGACATTTTTGACTTTTTTGTAGATTCCTATACTTCTCAATGATCTCTACAAGACCACACTTTCCTTAAAGAGCAAAACCCGATAAATCCCTTCTTAAATAGCTGTCGAATATAGGGCTTTGGAGCATACAGCTCTAAATTAAAGAAGTACATAAATCGCGTTTCTGCCCCTGCCGTTAAGTCAGTCAAAAAGCCCTGTTTACACAAGGGTCCTATATATTGTTGTTCAGAAATAAAGCTTGGAGATGTGCAAGAAATACGAACTTCTTTCAACGCCACTAATGACAAGATTCAACAGGATCTCAAATTATGCCATTTTTTGTCTGCCGCTGATGTCGAACGTAAACGACCCATTAAAAACCAACCTAGAAAGCGAGAGTTCACTGTAACATATTTCTTGCCAAAATGACTTTCTAAAAAAAGATTCAAGTGTGCCAAGCCATGTTCTTGAGCATACTTAATATCCATAAGGATCGAGTTAGGCGCGTAGCAGAAGTTTGTTTCGAGGGTAAAATCCCGAAGGAACTTCGAGAAGGTGACAGAATTTCCGAAAAGCACATCGACAAAAAGCAAAGTATCCGGAGATTTCTGGATGGGCTACCCGCTAAGGAAAGTCATTATAATAGAAAAAAATCAAAACGAGTTTATCTTGATTGTAGCCTAACCATGAGAAAACTATTTAACCTCTATATAGAACAATATGCACCAGAAGTCAAGACTACAAAATTCGATATGTTCAGAAACATGTTTGTCAATGAGTATAATATAGGGTTTAGCAGTCCAGACTGAAACATGTGCAAAAAAGGAACGGGATGAGCATGCAAGGAAGAAACTCGCTCAGGAGTTAACAATGCATAAAAAAAGTGCCAATGCATTTTACAAATCAATGAGGAATACACCTGAAAACTCATATACTTTCTGCTTTGACCTGCAACAAGTGCAGCCTTTGCCCAGAAACCCCATCAATGATGCATTCTATTCGCACCAAGTTAGCTTGTATAACTTTTGTTGTGTTGACATAAAAGCTAAAAATCCTACATTTTATATATGGACTGAAGACCAAGCCGGACGAGGTGCTGAAGAAATTAGTTCTGCTTTGTTTTATCACTTGAACAGCATTACACTCGCGGACATTCACACACTAAGATTATTCTGCGATGGTTGCGGAGGACAAAATAGGAACTCGCACATCATCCACACTTTGTATTAATGGTTAAAATTCAAATCTCCACCTGGTATATCAGAAATTATAATAACGTACCCGGTCCGCGGTTACTTGTTATTACCGGCCGACCGAGTGTTCAGTCATGTAGAACAAGACCTTAAAAAGGCATCCAGTTCTCACATTAAAATACTATTATAACGCAATCTACAAAAGTCATGGAGATGTTAGGTTAATCGACAGTGACGAAGGAAATGGCTGGAGAATCTACAACATCAAAATTTTGGAAGAAAAACTCAAGAATATCAATGGCATTTCGGATATGAAAATGATCAGCGATACGTTTCTGTGTGTGGCTTTCAGCACTTTAGATTCAGGACTGGTACGAAACAATATTCAACACTAACAAAACCAAGGTCTAGAGGGATACTCCAATCAGACTTGAAACAAAGGGTATTCGGACGTCAAAGGGGCATATCCGAGAAAAAGAAAAATCTTTGGAAAATCTATTGACTAAGCAATTTTTAGAAGATTGGAAGAATGACGAGGACTTGGTTTGGTACAATGATTTACTACGTAGGCAAGAAATCAACAATATGGAAGATTGGACTGTTGACCATGCGATTGCCTCGCAGAAGAGAATGCAGTGCATATCTAGTGAAAATTTTTTTTTAATAATCCATTTTTATTTTGGAACCAACGTTCAGAAATCGAGTTTGTTTTAAAATACTTTGATATATCGTTTATATGGATTAATATTTTTTATTTTTGTTGTTATGCCCTTATATAAGAACATTAAAGGATTGAGGAAGTAGTTTTTTTATATACAAAATGCGCTAATTATTTTCATATTTGAACCAAAACCCGCTAAATAAAATAAAAAAAAATGAAATATATAAGGATTAAAAAAATTTCAGCGAAAATTTGTCAAATAGTCCTTGGAGATCAGCAGAATACAAGGGAAAAAGCAGTAAAACGCTAATCATATTTGATTTATTGCAATATGTTTTTTTGCGATTTGCCAAAAGTTTGACTTTGAGGATTTAGCGGGATTTGCGCGCGAGCTCCACATCGGTAATAGTACAATCACCTGATACCGACGTACTTGTTCTCTTGGTTGCACATTATTCAAAGGTAAGCAATGATCATAATGCCTGGTCAAACCAGGAGGATAAACTGCAACTACTGATTTGAAAACATATAAACCTGTACATTTAATTCAATCGAAAATTGACCTTTACTTTTATCTTGCAACACAGAGACTTGCCCATTTCGAGTTTAAAATTTGTTACGTACTTTGATTTTCTTTAAGCCGCCATTTTGTCATGATTTAAACCGCCATTTTGTCATCATCTATTCGATAACCTTCGTTTATCTCTTAATTAATTAACAAAAACGGGATCTGAAAAATGTTCATTCGTTCACGAGTTATAAGCATTTGTTATAGACCCGTGCGCGCGAACTAGCGCGCGGTAGATTACAAAATTGTTAAGTCGAGAATGGTTAAAGAAATAGGATGAGATGTATTCACTTTGTTTTTCTTTTTTCTCAAAAACCATCTCGGTTGTAACTTATTTTTAACCGTTTCTGAGATATTACAGCTGACACTATTTATTCAACATTAAGAAACGAGTCCAAACATATTATCTTCGTAGAAAACTGAAAAATAATGCTGGGAATTTTCCAGATTTTAGTTATTGAATATTCGTTCGAAAAAATATTCGTATTTTCGAAATATTCGATTCTTTGAATTAATCGAATATTCGAACTATTCAAATATTCGAACTATTTGATTATTCGAACTGTTCTAACTATTTGGACTATTGTAATAATCGAACTATTCGATTAATCCGAATCTGCGATTATTTATTATTATTAAATTGATTCAGTTATCCAAATAGGTATAGATATGAATATCTTTAGTGTATTTTTTTTTAAATTAAGGTTTTCAATTCAAATAAAATTTTCGGGAATTGGTCACAGAAAATGATTTAATAAATTAATACGTGACCTACATAACAAACTAAACAAACTACAACTAATATTGCTATTAAGTGCAACAATATATCCCAGCCTTACTGAAAAATACGATTGTTTTACTTTCAAACCACCATTTTGAGATGTTGTGTCAAGCAGATTTTTGAGACCTTGGTCTAAATAATCTCTGAATCAAACATGTTTGATTGATCAAGAAATTATTCAGTACTCTGACCCTTGTCGATTCGTCATAATTTTGAAGGCTTTTCGTCTGAGAAATTTTGAGCATTTAATAAATAATTGTATAATGTGAATTTTGTACTTGTTTTGTAAAATATCAAGAAGTTAAAAACGAGAGTAAAAGTTATGCATTACGCAAACAAAAAAAATACATTTTTTACGCCATTTTAAACTGCCAGTGTCACAGTTTTCAATTTATAAGTGTTGTTGATAACAGTACATATCTAAACAGAGTTTATGTTTATATAGAATACATATTAAATTTTCATCTTGTTCCTCAGAAAATAAAGCAATAACTACTCTCTGTTGTCTGCATGACTGTTTAGAAGTATGTGTACGTTCCCACTGCACAATATGCGATGCTATGCTATGCGAAGCGAAGCGATGCTAGGAAAACAAACATGTAAGTACTTATCATAGTGTTCTCACTTCGCGATATGAACAGCTATGCCGTGCGATGCTAGTAGCAGCGTTTACATGCGACTGTTTGAAATTCAAACATGTTTGATTTTATTCGCTCAAACTTGTCAGTATATGCGTTACCACCAAGAGTGATGGACGTGGAAAAATTAATGGATGCCTTTCGAGCTCGTGCTCCTTTGTGGGACCAACGTCCAAAGCTGTACCATAATAGAGATGTGAGTAACAAATTGTGGGAGGAAGTATCTAACGATTTACAGTTTTCAAGTAAGTAGACATATTATTTATTTATATTTGTATTTATGGATATACAAACTTAGTTATAGAAGATCTATATAGAATTATTTCTCAGGTAGTTTTTAAGTGTATTACGTAATTGGTATGCTTCATTTGTTGCCCTGTTATATATCCTAGTTACTGAGCGATCGAGGTGGACTGCATTACCATCACTGCTTGTAAGATTATGAGTCATGCCTTCACAAACAACGATTATATTGTGAAGTAGACATATACATTTCACAATAGCTTCTGCCCTTCGATTCTTTGTTTCTATAGCCTTCCCAAATATTCGCCATTTTGTACAAGTATGCCAAAAGCACATTCGACGCATCGTCTGGCTCAAGAAAGGCGACAATTAAAATAATATTGATCTGCTGTCAACTGTATTCGTGGATAAGATCTCATTAGATATTTACTTAAAGAATATGCTTCATTGCCAATCAGAGAGAAAGGAAAAGGTATATCAGTATTTGGAAGAGGCTTTTCTTCTGGTAAATTGAATTTATTATTGCATAGTAGAGCGTAGGTCGCAGAAAAATTAAAAATATCACCATCGCATCACTTGGTTTGTCATATGCTCCCACTTCTATAGTAAGACAGCTATAATCAGCATCTGCAACAGCCTGTAAAACAATGGAATGGAACTGTTTATATTTGTAGAACATAGACCCAGAATTCTCAGGACATTTCAATCTTATGTGTTTGCCGTCAATTGCGTCTATGCAGTTTGGCAAGTTCCATTTTTCCCAATATTGAGTTGCCACGTGTGATACCATATCTTGACTTGGTACGGGCAAATATTTTTTTGCAAAAACTTCCCATATTGCAGATAAAACCTCTCGTACTATTTTCAGTACAGTTGACGTTCCCATACGAAATGTAAATGCCAGAATCCTGTAGCTTGCCCCAGTAACCAAAAACCTGTGAAATAATAATAATAATGTAGCAAATCGAGAAAATACCATTAACGCTGTTTGCTTTAGAATTATATCATTACGTATAAATAAGGGCAATCTAATTAAATGTTTTTAATTTACAGAAAATGCTGTCAAAATAAAATGGAAGTTCTTGAGAGACGTATTTAAAGCAAAGTAAAAAACTACCTAAACTAAAAACCGGTGGTGAAACTCCTTCATTCACTTAATCTTGGACCTTTTTCAACAATATGGTGTTCCTCAAAGATCAAATGAACCTTAGAAGACTTGCAGGTTCGGTGACAGACAGAAACAGAAGACTACTACAATGAAGAAGAAACAGGGGAAGATACATTTGAGCAATGTTCAGACGATGTGGCCAAGAAAAGTGGGTCTAAAATTAATCAACAAATAGTCGTAGCGGAAAAACTTTACCGTCAAATATTCCAAGACCTTCTGTATGAACAAACTTTAAGGCACCTGTTAAACGGGTTGACAAACGAAAACATGACTCTGATAAGGATACATGAGCCCTAAAAATACTTGGAACCCAATTGTTTTATGTTTGGGTGCTAAAATGTGTCTTAAGAGATATGTGATGTATGTATTTATTGTATACGTTCCCCTCAGACTTCAGTAACTGATTATGAAATTCTCTGTGATGCACTTGAATCACGTTATTTTCTTTATGAGGGTAACTTATTAGTTGTTGGTGACTTTAACATACCGAAATATATTAACATATCAGCAGAGGACTCTGATAAAAAAGCTATAGCGGTACAAAATGTTTCCAATTTTTATAATCTTACTCAATATAATAGTGTAACAAATTGCAACAATAAAATTTTAGACCTAGTACTAGCCAATCAGAAATGTGAAGTATCTAAAGCTTCAGAGGTTTTTATACCAGAGGATGCTTATCATCCTGCAATAATGATCTACCTGTACTGTAATGAGGAACTTAATAACTTTCCTGTAATCAATAACATGGACTATATTAAAAAAGCAAATTTTTCCCGGCCTATATAAAGACTTAATGTTAATCGACTAGAGCTTTCTAAGTAATATAACGGATGTAAACCCTATGGTCGAAGAATTATACGCTAGATTACACGATCTTATTGAAAAAAATGTGCCAAAAAGAGAAACCGTGTTCACGTAAATATCCAGTTTGGTTTAATAAGAATTTAATAATTAAATTAAAAAATAAATATAAAGCATTGAGAAGTATAAAATATGTAAATGTGATGAAAATCATAATGCGTTTAAAATACTATGAAGTGAATTTAAAACTGAAAATGAATTAGCCTACAAACAATACATTTATAAAATTGAAAACGAAATAAAAGTTAACGCAAACAAATTCTGAACTTTTTAAACTCTAAAAAATCTCTTCCGTCTATTCCACTAAATATGAAATACAATGACACCAATGTGAGCAATCCATCTGAAATTGTTTCATCATTCGTCAATTTTTGTTACAAATCTTTTTCGGAACCTAATATTAATTTCAATCTGAAAGAACTTGGGTACCGTACCAAATAACATTTTACACTTAACTGAAATTGCCGTTAATGATGTTGAGAAAGCTATTAAACAAATTAAAGCAAATATGATTATGGGGGTCGGATCAAATACCTGGATATCTTATTCGCGACTGTGCCATAATTCTCGCAAATCTTTTATGTATTATAAATATAATATAATTCTTAAGAATTCTACCTTTCCAGATTTGTGGAAATTGTCTAGAGTCACACCTATATTCAAAAAAGGAAGCACTGATGATATAACTAACTATGGACCAATTACTATAATCTGCAACTTTGGTAAAATACTAGAATCTGTTTTATATAATCACTTATCTGCTCAAGTTAGCAACTGGTTTTTGCCTGAACAACATAGTTTTGTCTCTGGAGGATCAACAACAACTAATTTGGTTATCAAAACACAATTTATCAGTGAGCTCTTAGATCAGAGAGGTTAGGTAGATGTCATCTACATTGACTTCTCTAAGGCTTTTGATAAATTGGATCATAAAATTTTACTACACAAACTTCAACATTTTAATATATCAGTGGACTTCTTAAACCTGTTAGCTCCTACTTAACTGACCGCTGGCAATATCTTCAAGTTAGAGGTCCTAAATCAGAAAAATGTTTGTAAATATCCAGTGTACCTCAGGGTTCTATTCTTGGACCCCTGTTTTTCATTATATTTATAAACGATATTGCTGCTAAGCTTGATTTAAGATCCTTTTGTACACTGACGATTTAAAAATATTTTGTTAAATAAACTCACTGGCTGATTGCGAATATTTACAAACAAATTTAAACCATCTAAATGATTGGTGTATCGAAAACAACCTATTTTTGAATATCAGTAAATACAATATTGTGTCTTATTCAAGAAAGCAAAATGTTTGCCTATTTTACTATAAAATATCAAACATACCTTTAATTAGACCTAATAATGTGAAAGATCTTGGTGTTCTTTTTAATCCAAAATCAACATTTGTTGACCACATTAATGCAACAACTACGTCATCTTTCAATACATTAGGATTTGTTCTAAGAAACATCAAGGATTTCACCAACATAGATTTATGTAAATTATTGTTCAATTCTTTAGTAAGATCTAAATTAGAATATGCTTCAATTATTTGGAGTCCAATATACAATTGCCACATCACCGTAATTGAAAATATTCAACGGCTCTTCCTAAAAAATTTGCACTTTAAGGTTTGGTATCCTCCGTAAAGATATCCACATAACATTATTTTATCTACTTTTAACTTTGATAGCCTCCTAAAGAGAAGATCTACTCAATCAATAATATTTTTGTTCAAAATTATCCATAATTACATTAAATGTAATGATCTTCACAATAGTATATTTTATGTTGCCTCATGACACAGTGAAACATTTACAATTCATACTCCAAGAACCAATATAATAACACAATCTCCCTTCTTCCAAATGTTTACAAACTATAATAATGTTAATACTTTTGTAGATATTTTTAATACAAATATTCGCTGTATTAAACAATTATAAATGTTATTGTTATTATTATCTTATACACATATATATAATATGTATGTATTTGTGTACACATTTACTAATGTTTGTCGGTTTTTATACCTCTGTTATATAACTTATATTTTATGTTTTGTATTTTTGTATGTGTGTATACGTATGTGTGTATATATATGTATGTGTATATGTGTGTGTATATATATATATTCTTTTTTCTTAGTATTTATATTATATCTATACTTTTTGTTGTATCCTTATCCTGTAAATGGACCTGACAATTATCAACAACTTACTTCCCTAATGCCATTATGATTTATTGTTAAATGCTAATGTTATGAATCTTTATAAACATGTTTCATGAATAAAAAGCATACCTTTCTAATCTATTTTCACTTACCTCAATATAACAACAAGTCTCTCTTTTACTCATATTGGTTTCCGAAAGTTTGTTGTACTTTTTTTAATATGGGTGTTATGCCTTTTAGTATATACATAAAAGTATCTGATGACATTCGAAAATATTCGTGAAATTTCTGCGGGTTTTCGAAACTCTTTAAATAAATGGTAAAATTACCCAAATATTGATCTGTTTTTATAAATGTTATGAACCGACATATTTCTTTTTCTGAATCTGTTGTTTAGAAACATGTATTTTAATGCAGAGTTTTCGGTCAAAAAAAAATTTTTACACATTCACATGACCACAACAAAGCACAAGCATTAACTGAGCGCCTGGTATGAATTGATCTAGTTGTATAGCAATCGTTGATATCATAGTATAGCATCGCATATCGTGCAGTAGGAACGTACACTATGCATTTAGTCTAGAGGAGGATACAAGTATAGTACCATATTGTGACGAAATATTTAACGTAATTAAAAATGTGTATAAATATCGAACATTCCGTTTATAATTATTTCATTTGAAGAATCAATTTTACGTTACATTTTAAGTAACATTTTAAAATCGTTACCTCCAACAATTAGATGACATTTAGTTCATGAGTTTTATGTGTTTTATTTACTTCACAGTATCATGACGACAGCATTTAATTCTTTTTAATTAAAAATGTGATTGTAAATATTTAATTATGTTTTCCTGCTGCACAAAGGAACGAAAAGCAGCTTAGAAGAACTGAAAGCTTTACGAGAGTTAAAGGATTTAAAATCAGGTAGTATAAACAAAAATATTAATTCTTTAATTGTTTCTGTTTATGCATAGAGTACTATTTATTATTAAAAATATATTCCGCTCTAGAAAACATATATTTTATATAAACGTCTTAGATGTTTGTATTTTCTCGCATTTATCCCGAGTCAATATCGAATATACATGCATTATTCCAAAGACGTTTATATAAATGTGAGAACTTATTTTATCATGTACTATTTTCTTCCGTATGCCCGCTTACTCCATTCGATAACGAATGTAAAATATTTTAGTTTCTTTTTCTCATAGGTCCCACACCTAACGCTAACACTTATTTTTTCATATATATATATATATATATATATATATATATATATATATATATATATATATATATATATATATATATATATATATATATATATATATATATATATATATATAAAATATATATATATATATATATATATATATATATAAATATATATATATATATATATATATATACATGTATATATATACATGTATATATATATATATATATATATATATATATATATATATATATATATATATACACATGCAATAATTATAGATACAGATACACACGGTATGTCCACGGATGTAGTCCGAAAGAGTAAATGTTGAAAAAGTCTGCTTCACCTACAATCTCCTCATTTGTTTATCAAATCATCGTTGCTCTACTGGGTTTATAAAAAAATTTAACGTAGAAATTTCCAGTAATGTAAATATTTTCAAAATAATTTCAAAACCGTAAATGAAATTAGGCACAAAATTCTTATACATAAATATTCTGGAGTGACTCATTTCAGCAACGGACTCGATATTTACAAAGATATTTTTTAAATGTATATGTATATGTGTAGCTGGTAGAGCCACCAATTTTTGTTTTTTATGCACTTCGTAATAATGGACTGCAATTTTCTTTTGTTTGGCTAAAAGTAGAGATTTATTCTTATCTTTGGGACTGTAATTCTGATAAGAGATGGTGTATGAGGTGCCATTCATGTTTGTGTTCTAGAGTAGAGGGAAACTAATTCTTGTAGATAAACTTAACATTTATTAGAAAACACTACACATAACACATAACAACATATGAGATGGTGCAGCAAACAAGAGACTGATGAGAACTATATAATGCAACTAACTAAACTATAATAATGGCGGGTTGGTTTTACACAGCTATTTTACTAACTCGTACTTTTTCTATCACAAGTGAACATGTGGTAAGTACCACTCCTATGCACCCGAACGCAATCGAGGACGCACGAAGTGCCTTGTATAGCGCGCTCTATTTTAACTAAAACTAAAACAAACTACAACTTTACTCTTTTGAAACTCCAACATGGTCTCCTTTTTATTGAAATAATATTTTCTTTAAATTGGGATTAGATTTCAATCACTTAGGGCGATTCTGTAAGCAGTTTAAATATTCAACCGACCATAGTTTCCAAAATTGTTGTTGTATTCTACTGCACTGTTGCCAAAATGACAGTCGATTTTCGGATAATTTTGAAACGTCTCTTTCGAGACAAGAAGTTAAAAATTCCTCTATCAGAAAGTGTCCCGGAATTAAAGAATTTAGATCAATGGGGTCGTCTGACAGCGGGCAAATCTCGCGAATTTAAAATAGCTTCTATCTGAGCTAAAACTGTAGATCCGACGAATGTTATATTTTGTTGATTTAATTCCTGCCTCCTACAATCCACCCCAGTGTGGATTATTAGGAGGCGTAAATTCCCAATCGGTTTCTCGCGAGGCTAAAAAAATCTTGACCTGAGTTGAGATTTGCTTTTAATTTAAAAAATTCATACAGCTCCTTTAGTTAGTTATTGGCACCCCGAAAGTTTGTACCGTTGTCACTAAAAATCGTAGCAGATTGACCAAGTGTAGCAATAAACCTTTTGAGTGTTAACAAAAATGATTCGGTAGATAAACTGGATACAAGTTCTATGTGAACCGCCTTTGTTACCATACAAACAAAAAGTGCAATATAACGCTTTTTACTAACTGATTTACTTAATCTCGACTGTTTTATAAGGAGAGGTCCTCCATAATTTACTCCTAATTTAAGAATTGGGCTTGCTATTGATATTCGATCGCGAGGTAATGATCCCATAATTTGTGTAGAGGGTTTAACCTTAAATCTGTGGGAAGTAACACAGTTTTTTATGACGTTATCACTTTTGATGCGCCAGAACCGCAATCTAATGTTTGACAATACTGTTTGAGCTCCAGCGTAAAGAATTATTCGTCAATTCTGCTTTTGCTTCAAGCTTTACACGTTTGCACTGTTAGTTATACAGTACAAGCAACTTTCAAAATGCATGGTATAGACAGAAATGGCAATAAAAAAATCTCCAATCCCCTCATTAAATGTCAGTCGTTGAAGAAGTCACAATCTACCTTATTTTATTAAATGCTTTAGAAAGAAAATGTTTATTTCGCAAAACCAAGGAAAAAGAATGCATACCTTAATTTAACTATCTGTTACCATTCATGTCCTACAGTTATTAAAATGGTTGCACTTCGTCCCCTAAAGGCAGAGAAACATGGTTGAAATCTGCAGCAATTCGTACATTGCTATCTTGATAGTTGCGAAAATGTCACTTCTACATTTGAATATTAGGATTTAGTTTTAGTATTGCTTAATACTTATTCCTTGGGTGAGGTGTTGTTGTAATAGGTATTTTTAATTACAAATTCTGAAATCGAGAAAAACTATAGTCTAAGGTTTAAAATACTTTTATTACATCTCATTCAAATCGAAAATATCTGATGTGGTCAACACATAACTTTCTTATACCAGTATATATATATCATCCTCATCCAAAAAATTCTAATTTCTACTTAATTCTTCACTTACCTCAATTAAATTTTAATAGCGTACCTTGAAAGGTTTTATTAAAATTTTTTAATAATTAATTTTCAGCGTCATTCGATACTGTCAATAAAAATTCATGTCATTTATTTGAATAATTTCTTATTGACATTGACATTTTTGTAACTAAATTAGACATTTCAAATGTCAAACTGTTAAATTTAACCTAACCCCATTTTATGAGATCAAATGTGTAAAAAATTTCACTTTAGATCAGCTTTATTTAAGTACTTGGAAAATATATTATGGTGGCTTGATATAGTAGACATTATTTATTTCATCTAGAATATATTTTTTTTGTAAAGTCAAATACAAAAAAGGTTGGGCCCCGTGTACCTCCTTTCAGCTAGTCAATTTTGCTCATCACCGAATTTATCATTGTCTTTGGCCTTTAGAACACGTGTACCAAATTTTAAAACTTTGTCTCAAAGACTCGCGATATGAAAAAAGAAATCTGTCGGCATGTTTGTATGCCGAAAGATTCTTTTCTTTTTTAAGTTATATTTTTTCATTATAATTCGTCGGGATTCGTTCAGAAAAATGTAATAAAATTTTTTAATTTTTTCCCCCGAAATTGCCTGTCTTCTGGTGGTACCACATTCATCAAATTTAATGTATCACCTAAAATGTTGTTGAAAATCTTAATTGCCAAATTTGGGAAGTCTGTCATTAGTATTTTTTCGAGTTATCGTGAATACACACATACACACACGCGCACGCACGGACGCACGCACCGACAGACATCATTTGGAAAATAGCATGGATTGAGGAAAGTTCAAAACGTATATATCAATCAAAATCTCAATATCGAAAAAAAATCACGATTAATATACTTCCTATAGCAGTGAAAGCTGCAATATTGTTAAATGGCAATAGATATTTCGTATTTCTCTTAGCTACACGTGTTTTTACAATAAAAAAGAATTACAGAAGTTGTGAAACGTCAAACGAAACGTCTCTAATTTATTTTATAACTGTCAAAATTACACTAACAGGAAAGCTGTCAAAAATACTCAAGCTGTCCAAATGACACTAATGGTAATTTCCATTGGTTGCACTAGGGCACACTGATTGTATCTCTGTCCTATTTTAAGACATAATTATAGAAAAGGACAGAGATATATTCAGTGCTCAGTAGTGCAATCAATGAAAATCACCATAACATTGGTAGCTGTCAAAAATATTTTATCTGTCAATGTGACACTGACACTATCAAGACCAGCGTCGATGTTAATACTAGTATTGCTATCAAAATGGCGCTATCAGATTTAGACATCGCTGCCCAAATTAAACGTAACTGTCAAAACTAGCGTGGCTTATTCATAGATATGAATTCTCTGACACATCCGTCAAATTTGCAGGATAAGATTCCTTGACTACGTCTGTATCGATACCTTCGAAATTTTAAATTTTTTGACAAAAATTGTTTTTTCCAAAATCAATTCTAACATACATTGAAGTGTATTCCTCTTATAGAGATCGACGGATCTCTTTTGAACCCAAAAACATTTCAATTTGACAGACTAATTTATCCCTTTATCTGTCAACTTTTTTAATTATTTCTATATAACCTTCTAACCTCTTTTTTATATTTTTAAGTACTCGCCATGAATGTTAACAAAGGAATACGCTCATCATACACCAATTTTTTTTTTCGGAAAAAAATTATCGATAAGTACCGATAACATAAATGTGTGGGATTAAATAAGAGTTCCGTAGTGCAGTTTAAGAGAACCCAAGAATTTATTTGACTTTATTTTATTCGCTATTACAAAGGAGGGATTCGGCTCCCTAGCTATTCTGCGTCACCTTCCCCCACGAACATTAATGGTCCCGACTTCGAAAATAACACTCTTAATAGAAAATTAAGAATGTATTAATTAACCTGTAGAAATTTTGCCAACTTGCCGTGGAAAAATTGGGAAAAGCCTTTCTTATTCCTTGTATACGATAATAAAAAAAACTCTGTCTATATCTCTAAATAAAATATTTTATATTAACCAATTTATTAATTCATATATATGTCAGAATTTAAATAAAATAAATAAGTATTTTATTAATGAAGTTGTTGATAGAATAAAACTTCTAAAATATAATAATTGGGTAATGAAAATTTAATTTTATTTTATATTTCTTTCGTTGCACTTCATATTCAATAGAATAGTTACATTTGCTGCTAGTACGAGGTAATGCCTGCATAACTAGAAGCTAACATTTTTATTTGCATCTTTTGCAAATTCATCCTAAAATTAAAAATTATAATTGAAACTTGTTATCCATCTTCAGAAAATTCACTTGTATTCTTCATATTCTACAAAGTATTACAGAAATAAATGCACTGGCATAAATGTGTCGGATTTCGCCAGCAAAATATGAAGAATGAATATAAAACTAGGAATGAACCAAATTTTATCTGGGAATATCATGCATGAATATGAAGGCAGTCGCGTGTACTGATTTAATTTTCATTGGTGGCAACAATACTCTTTCTGTAACAATGCAGTTTAACTGTCAATTCTTTTATTTAATATCATTTTATCTCAAATTTACCATAAACCCTGGTAAAAATAGTGAATTTTCGGAATAAAAAGAAATACAAGTGCAGACAACTTATTAATTTGAAAATAATAATTAGTCAATGAGTTAATTGAAATATAAAACTTATTATGTTTTTCTTTGATCTGTAAAGTTATACTTAAAATTAATTGTACTTTGGCGAATTGATAAAATGTGGTTAAGTGCCAGTTTGGAATTTCAGACGAACATGATATTACAACTCATGTAGAAATTTCGTTAGAATGCCTCGATGAATATGTTATTACATGACAACCCAAAATATAATTGCTTATGCGTGGTATCCACAATTGAGTGAACATAGCACCACCTCAGATTCTCAAGATTAAATAAGTCGATTTAACTAAACTTACCCATACCGGATGAACGCCGAACAAGGCGCACGCCTATAATTTCCTTATTTTTTAACTGATCTCAGTGAAATTTTATACACTTTTAATACCTATAAATTGTCATGTTTTAACATACAAAGAGTATATTTGTGGTTTCTTGTCTGAACGCAAGTGACATCAACTTTTTTTATTTATACGGCAACCCTCATTTGTTTTTTTTTTCGATATGTCAGTAGAGAAAATAGTTCTCTGTACAACCGTTCTTAAAAATTAAAATCGGTTAAAAAATGGCCCACTAGCAATCGATTTTACTTTTACCCATTGAAAGCCATGAAACAGAACCCTAATGAAAAGTTTGGATAAGTTGGCCATGAAATAAGTCTAAAACATTACACAAAATATTTTCAAAGGAAACAACCTCAAATATCGTATTTTATCTAACATATTGTGCACTTGTTCGAAAACAAAAATCTCTACATCTCTGTGAAAAATGACATATTTTTATGTATAGTTTTTCGAGAAGGACAAGCATGTAAACAAGCCTATTACCAGCTTTCTTAAAGATACAAAGTATACGAAAATTAATACTGTAGATGAAATAAAAAGAAAGAATTCGGATGGCAGTAGATCGGATAACTCCAAGACAGTATATTAATAAATAAAGAAATACATTGATACCACTTATAAAAATTATATAAATGTTAAACAAAATAATATCAAAACGAATTACAACTTATTTTGGAAACACATTAATTAAAAAAAACAAACTTCGTCAGTTCCTAATATCCTTAATTAAAATGATGAACTTGATAATTCTAACGATATCGTCGATATCGTTGGTTTTGCGACCTTTCTTGAAACAAACTTCTCTCTACCTTCTCAATCGGCTAATAATGATCAAGATATGTTAAATGGCAATATTTTACATTCATTAACTCTAACGGAGGATGATGTAACTAAAGCACTTAAAAACTTAAGCCTAAATTTACTAAAGGGCTAGATGATATTCTGGCGTTCATCGTAAGAGATTGTTCTAGCGCAGCCTCTCTCTAACATCTTCAATTTATCTTTGAAACTCGGAGCCTTTCCTCATAAATCGCATATTCCTTGTTTTCAAAAAAAGGGGATAAAAATAAAATTGAAAACTATCATCCGATAACTATAATTTGTACATTTACTAAAGTATTTGAGGTAGTATTACACGAACCACTATATTATCTTGTTCAGGCGCAGATTACACCAAGTCAACATGGCTTTGTATACGATCGATCAACGGTTACAAACTTCTGTTGTATAACCCAGTTTATTTCCCAAAATGTCGATACTAATATTCAAGTAGATGTGATGTATACCGATATTTCGAAGGCATTCGATAAGCTAGATCACGGTGTTCTTTTTAACAAACTTAAGAATGTAGGTTTTCCGACATTCCCTATTAACTTCTTTAAATTATATCTAAGTGGAAAAAAACAGTATGTTGGATACCGTGGTCATAAGTTCTTCGAGATGTCGATAACTTCTGATGTGTCCAAGGATCAATATTGGGGCCTTTCTTATTTATTATATTTATTAACGACATTGTGGATACACTGGATATACACTACTTACTCTACGAGGGTGACCTGAAACTTTATTGGCGTATAGAGTTCTTAGATGACTGTCAAAAGGTACAAAACAACTTAAATAAAATTCAGAACTGTTGTATCAATAATAATTTGCCTTTAAATGTGTCAAAATGTAACGTCTCCTACCATCGAAAAAGTAATGCTCTTGAATTCAGTTATTGCTTAAATCGATTCTTAAACGTTTCGAATACTTTTGTGACTTAGGGGTCACTTTTGATCATAAATTATCGTTTTCTAAACATATTGGGAATGTTATATCGTCTTCCTCAAAAAATTTTGGTTTTGTCATAAAAAAACTCATATGGCTTTATAGACACTCAAGTTCTATCAATACTTTTTAATTCATTTGCAAAATCCAAAATTGAGTATGCGAAACTAAAGTCTTTTCACCAAGTCTTGTGACCCCATCAAAACAAATAAATGTACGTGATCATCACGTGACCGTGACTTAACGCCCTTCTGATTGGTTGCATTTCATATTTGGTTGGAGATGGTATCGCTGTGTTCGTGTTGTATGCATAATGCGTAAGAGAATATTTGCATTTGTTCTTCGACTTAATTGAATTGTTTAATTTCTGTTATTAGGTACTGTTAAGGACGCGATTAATTACGTATTGTTATAATTCTATTGTCGTTATTGTGGATTGTGATTTAAATTTATTTTTGAACAATGTCTACTTCTACAGAAACTGATGTAGAACTGCCAAGTACTTCTGCTACTAAAGATTACTCACCTCCCAAGAAACGTCACTTTAAGCGAGCTTTAAGTAGTGCAGAGAAAAACGTTATAATGAACATATATAAAACTGAATTAGAAGAAAATCCAGATGTTTTAATATCCGAGATAACTAATAAAACCGCTGGTGTTTCTAAGGCATCCGTCTATCGTATAATTAAGGAATATAAATCTACCCATCAGTTATCTTCCCTCAAAAAAACAAAAACCCAGAAAAAAGTTTTTGGATAATGTTGCTGACCGCAGAGCAATAAGAAATAAAGTTCATGATTTTTTTTTTTTTTTTTCGAAACGAAATTCCAACTATAAAGAAAATTTTGAAAGCTGTCAGTTGCCTTCATTCAAACAAACCACGTTTTATAAACTTATGCAATCTCTAAATTTTAAATATGTTAAACGGGGTCGAGATAGCGTGTTGATGGATAGGGAAGAAATAATTGTCTGGACAAGAGATTATTTAAGAACTATTAAGAAAAGTAGATATGGAAATAAAAAAATATATTAATTTGACGAAACATAGTTAAATGCAGGACATACATCTTCATGTGTGTGGAAGGATCAAACTGTAAAATCTTCGCGTCAGGCTTTCCTTTCAGGGTTGTCATCAGGCTTAAAAATCCTGCAGGCAAGGGTAAACGCCTTATTATTACTCATATCGAAAGTGACACGGGGTTTGTTGAAGGCGGCCTATGAATTTTTGAGTCCAAAAAAACTAGCGACTATCATGAAGAAATGAACGGCGAAAATTTCGAAAAATGGTTCCGTAATATTCTTCCAATGTTAGAGGACAATGCAATTGTAGTTGATAATGCTCCCTAACACTCTCAAAAAGTGGAAGAAACACCAATAGCATCGTGGAGAAAGAACCAAATTAAGCAATGGCTTTCATCAAAAAAATATTACCTTTGACGAAGATATGCTGAAAGCGGAATTAATGGAAATAGTTAAACAGTATAAACCGGCATATAATCTCTATGTTGTGGACGAGATAGCTAAAGCGCAGAATAAAGCAGTTCTTCGTTTTCCACTATATCATTGTGAACTAAATCCTATTGAAATGATATGGGCGGATGCAAAGAATTATGTGGCATCAAGGAATACAACATTTAAATTTTCAGACATCAAGCAACTTTTTAATGAGGCCATTAACAGAATTACTGCAGAAAAATGGTGTAAATGTTTATTACATGTGACAGATAAAGTAGAAAAAAAATGTTGGGAACTAAATAATATTATTAACTTGGTTATGGAACCGACAATTATAAATTTAAATGATAGTAAAAGCAGCAATGATGATTTCACTGATCTATCGTCTGACAATTAAAATCTCACTTTATTTGAATTAAATATTTTTTTATAAAAACATCTTATATTTTTCCTTTAATCAGTAAGTATATTTTTATTAATTTTACGTATGATTGGCTCTTGTGAATAAGCCCACGTGAACAACGCATGTATTTGTTTTGACACAGTCTCAAGACTCAGTGAAAAGACTTTAATATGATACCCGGACGAATATGTTTTTTGTACTTATAAGGTTAATTTTCCATAATCGTACAAAAAACTACATTTCTTGTCCTTATATCATAAAAAAAATTATTTTTTTTGTTGCAATAAGTGCACAATTTGTAAGGTAAAATAGATATTTGAAGCTGAATTTCATTTGAAAATACATATTCTGTGTAATGCTTTACAGTTATTCCATGGCCAACTTGTCCAAACTTTTTTCTTTAAAGTTATTTCATGACCTTCAATGAATTAAAGTAAAATCGGCTACTATTGGACCATTTTTTATTCGGTGTTAAGTTTTCACAAACGATTGTACAGAGAACTGTTTTCTTTATCGATGTCAAAAAAAATGGGATTGCTATTAAATAAATAAAGTTGTCACTTCCAATCAAACAGGAGTATGTTCTTCATGTCAAAACATGATAATTTTAAAGTAGGTACTAAAGGCGTATGAAATTTTATTGAGATCGATTAAAAACAAGGAAGCTATAGGCTTGAGTCCTATTTGAGATTCATTTGGTATACCAAAAGGCTTCGTTTGGTCGTAATCGAGGTTCAAAATTACTTTGAAATATTTTTTCTAAAATTACTCGGAAACAACTTAAGCGATTTGGATAAAATTTGGTGTGGTAACTAACAGACCTTTATAATTAACATTTACTAGTGCCAATTTCAATCATAAAAAAAATGCAGAAAAGCAAAAACTACTCCCATACATATTGGCTAATGATTTTTTTCAAACTAGACTTAAAAATTCAGGATTTTTTTAAACATATTATTTTCTAACATTTTCTGACTAATAGAATGTTAATATCTTGCATAGTTTCGGTGAAGAGAAATGTTTAACCAATTACCTCACTTTCATCTTTGACTATTTCTGGATCATTCCCGGAAAATAGTTTATTTAAAAATATTAAATAAATACACTAAATTCAAAAAAAATTCAACAGCTTTTACTGATTACGCAGAAAAACTTCAATATTTCCACCATTTACATACATTTATACAAAGATTAATTACAGTTCCACTACTGTTCATGTTCATATAGTTTTTTGGAATTACACTAAATTCCATTGACATGTAAATATAATCCCAAATTAGTTTAGTCTTCGGTTAACCCTTATATTTTAACAATTTTTTATGCCATTTTAGTCGATTTTAATAATATTTTAATTACAAAACAGGAACCAAATATAATTACAATAATAAAAAACATAAATACTCTTTTGTTAAAAAATTAGCTATACAAGATCTTTAAGGAGAATCAATTGTTTTTGCTACAGAAAGTTTTGTAGTATATGCTGCTTAATGAATCAGGGGAGCAGAGAACCATGATAGAATCATTATAATAGATAAGTAATTAATAATTATATGAAACAACATAAAACACGCACACCACAATTTTCGCAAAAAGCTCTAAATGCTGACAATGTATTGTCCAAGACTATAACAGTTACTCAATATAATTTCAGGAAGGGCAACTGCTAGTCCGCCAATATTCACGGCTCCGGAGCAAGAACTTGTATCAGCCCGCATTGTGCCAGGAGCGGTAACTTTCCAAGACCGTGATGCCATGACTAAAATGTCGTCAGCAAGTCCCGTGGGCACCCTGGCCTATGTTATTGAAGAAGAAGCCCTTCTTGTACGGGTTAACAATGGATGGCAATACATTGCTGTAAGTTCTGTAACATTATCCCTAAGTTTGACCTCACCACTACTTGTATTGTTTGCAAAGTTAATGTAGAATTTAGATTGTATAGTAGTTAATCCCACTAATTGCTAGTCAAATCACCAAACGTTTGCATATCATTACAAGTTAAATACAGATTATGTAAGTTTTTTTTATAGTTAACAAAGTTAGGTTAGTAACTGATAATTAAAAATGATTATTAAATAAAATTGTAATCAACATTGACATGTACAGTGTACGGCAGGTATATGAACCGTCCTTTGTAAAATCCAAAGTAAACATTTAAAAAAATTAAATTTGGACCGTATAAATTAGATACATTTGTGTATATTATGACGTTATTTTAAAATTTATATCACTGTTATCTTAGAAGATATGAGGGGTCAAGGTCCGTTAATTTTTAATGGCAGTAGGGGTAGCATTTGGTATTTTCTGAGAGGACGTATTTTTCTGATTGCAAAAAATGTATCGTAAGTGTGAAATTGCATAAGAAAAATTGTGAGGAAACAATTATTGCAAATCTTAATCTTAGAAATAAAAATAATGTTTAAATCAGGCACGAGCAACCCACAACTCCTGAGGGTAAATTTTACGGCCCGCGAAAGCTTCTCAAAATTATTTTAACTCCGGCCCGCGAACCTTTTGCAAAAGAAATAAACCGTTAGAGACCACAATAAATCTTCAAAAATATATGCTCCATATAAATTAATGCAATCAGAATATTCACAACATATAAAATGAACCAGAGTTAAATAGCGCCCTCATATGTTGAGAGAATGCAATTTACGATATGTTGAATGCCAAACATTTTTCTTTCTGTGCAAGTAAAAATTTGGTAAGATTTTATTTTAAATAAAATGTCCGGGCCTTCTAGTAGTAGGTGCATTAACGTAGACAATGAATGTCGTGTTTTCTTGTTAGAAATACTTACCCTTTCCCTACTTTGGCAATGCATGAAAATTATGACCGCAACTTATTTGCAAATGAATTGCATTCTTTAAATGAGAACTTTTGTGAAAAATTTCTAGATTTTAGGTGGCACGATACTGACTTCAAGATATTTATAAATCCCTTCGGTACTGATGTAATCGAGTTGTAAGCAAATGACGCACTTAAAAGCAAATTTGACGATTGCAGTTTGTATGAATTTTACAGCAAATTTTTTCCAACGGAGAAATGCAAAAACATGGCTGTCCTCGTTTGTAAAGTTATGGCATTATTCGGAAGCACCTATTGTTGTGGACAGTTTTCTTCTAAAATAATTTTACTAAATTGATTAACTGATGATGACTTGGAAAATACTTTACGAATAACAGTTGCTCAAGAATTACTCGCACTTAACCTTGATTTATTATTTAAAAAATGTCAGTCTCAAGTATCACAATAAATATATTGTTTTTTCTTTCTGATGAGTAAATTTGTTTTGTTTCCGTGTATGTATCTTATTATAAAAATAACATAACGTTTTAAGTTTCTTATTATACCTATTGATTTATGTGTATTTGTTAAGTTACTAATATTAATTAAAACACTTTTTTTATGTATTTCTCATGTATGTACATAAATTTTCATCTGGACCTAACCTAAAAAATAGTGGCTCATGGCTGGTTTAAATATTTCGTTAGTACCCTTGTTGGTATAAGAGTATATATTTTTATTTTTATGTTTTTTAATAATAATTTTATATTATTCTATGGGTGTATCTTAAGTTTGCCACTGGCCACAGTTTTCATTGCATTTAAATTTTTGTTCAAAGTTGAAATTTGCAATAATTATGTTCTCAAATTTTTTTTCATGTAACCACACACCACATTTTTGCATTTAGAAAATCCCCCTTTCGAATTACACCCAAACAGTCATTAAAAAATGTACTTTAACACCCTGTATCTCATTAACTGGGGACATTTTACTTAATTATGTTTGGTTAAATCTTCAAAATTTGGGCCAAAGAATTTCCAGTAACTCTATGTCCCATTCTTTATGACCCACCCTATATATGTATACAATATGCCTTACATAGTTTTGCAGTTCCGTTTTTTTAATTGCCACAAAAATGCAGCCGGGTGACAACTTTAGATGATTTTATGGCGTTTTTTATATATCTCATACCTCTTAAATAAACTGCACATTATTTAAATTGATTAGAGGGCAACCAAAGTGTAATAATATTATACTATTTCATTTTAGTTGGGCTCGCTATTGCCAGTGACGACACCTGCACCACCCACTACCAGCAGTCCACAATTGCGACCTCCATTTGAGGCTAGTAATCTTATTAATCACATATCCAAACCCGCTGATGTCTCTAATGTAAGTACTAATGTCGATTTGTGTAATTTAACATCGATATAATAATATATAGAAACAATTTGTAAAAGTAACTGTCTGCTGGATATCATAAGTTGTACAGAATGATCATTTTAAGTGCCTCACTCGATTTTATTGCCTGATTTTTCATCTGGGAAAAAATTGCAGAACTATACTTATGTATTTTTTTCTGAGAAATCTGAATTCTAAAATAAAAATATCTTTCTTATACCTACATCATCCTAATTTAAAAAAATCATTGTGTTTAATTCTTCACTTACCTCAATTATAGCGTACCTTGAATGTTTCATTAAAATTTTTTAATAATTGATTATCAGCGTCAATCGATACTGTCAATAGTAATTCATGTCATATATTTTAATAATTTTTTGTTGTTGACACTGACATTTTTGTAACTAAATTAGACGTCAAACTGTTCAATTTATCCTAACCCCATTTTATGAGGTCAAATGTGTAAAATATTTCAGTTTACATCAGCTTTATTTAAATAGGTACTTGGAAAATATATTTTAATCGCTTGATATAGTAGACATGATTTATAATCTTTCATTAAGAATATATTTTTTTGTAAAGTCAAATACAAAAAAGTTTGGGTCCCGTGGAGACCCCTTTCAGCTGGCCAATTTTGCTCATCACCAAATTTTTCATTGTATTTGACTTCTAGAACAAGTGTACCAAATTTGAAAGCTTTGTCTCAAAAACTGTGGCTGCTATCGCGATACTACAGACATGCGGACAGATTTTTTCATAAAGTTATATTTTTTCATTATAATTCGTTGAGATTCGTCCAAAAATGCAATAAAAATTTTTAAATTTTCTTCCCGAAATTGTATCTTTTTTTCTTCTTTCATTTATTATGTCTCTTCTGGTACCACATTCACCAATTTAATGTGTCACCTAAAATGTTGTTGACAATCTTAACTGCCAAATTTGGAAAGTCTCCCATTAGTATTTTTTGAGTTATCGCGGATACAAACATACACACATACACAGACATACACACACACGCACCGTTAGAAAAAAGTTATCGAGTTGCGGTTTTGATCACATATGAAGCGTTTAATTCTCTATTTTACTGTGTAAAAATAAACATATTCCATTTAAATTTTTTAAGAAAAAGCCCGATATTTGTTGACATATCAGATAACGCCCTCTAGCGGCGACGATAATAATCAAATGAAAACACCGTAAAGGAGCACTCGATAAACTAAGAAAAGCCCTTTGTAACGAGACCAAGTTTGTTAAATTCCGTTAAGTCTAATCGGAGTAATCGACATTTAAAAAAAATTTGTTTGGATCTCCCCACCACTTTATTTTTGAAGATAGAAAAAAAGCGTGAAACTAATAAGATTCGAAATTCTCCTAGGATTACGATGCATAATTTTTAATGCCACTTAATTGGGCAAAATACGGAGAGAACCCTAATTTTCTGTTTGGTCATGGCTGTTACGCCCCCTAGCGGCCATTTTAGAAACTCGAAAATATTTTCCACGATTTTTCAGGGTCACATAAGACAATTTTTTCCCTAAACTTGTACGATGATTAGTTTCTGAGATATGGTAGCCGTCCATTCTTAGTTGCCAACCCGGTACATACCTACATATACGCATTACACATGCATATATACATACATACACACGTATAACTACCTCCATACAAAGATACATACTTACAATCGTCACCATCTCAAAGCCACCCCCAAGACGTTCCACTATAAATAGCGCGAGAAAGAGAGTATCCCGGAAGGCGGCGCGGCGACCCCAAGCTGATGCCGACTATACATTTTTCTATATATCTGTCACATGGTGTATCATATAACCAATTATGAATAAGCACTAGTAATTATGAATAAGTTTATGATGATATATTTTATTAATATTAGAATAATCCGTTTTTAAATTTATAGAATTATCAGATTTTAAGATGTACGACGCCATTTCTAAAAATAAGCAGTTCTGATAATTTTGTTCATGATCCAAAACCTTGATTTGATCGAATAGGAAATTATAATTTTCCCAAAATGATGTGTACTCAGTGCGGTTTCCATTCTTGTTTTGCAATAATGGAATTGAATCTTTAACTTTAGAAAATATAGATGATATTTTACACAAGTTGTTGGCTGTTAAGGTAGAAATTATTTCTTCAATAAAAAACAGAAAAACTTTATTTCCTATTTTTATTATTAGAGGACTTCCAGCCAAGTACATGAACAATTTATCCTACGTTTCGTCCGAGTTTTCGGACTTGTTCAAGGTTAAAAGCTAAAAATAATTAAAAATAATGGTTTTACATAGGTCGTAAATTAGATTAGTGACAGAATGCATATTTAAAAAAGTGTTTTCTTACCTAATATAAATTTCCTATTTTAATTTTATTGTATGGGTGGGTTTTATTTTGTTTTTCATCATTTTTTTATTTGATGGGTATGTGATGTACGTGTAGTTCGACGAGTTAGGCAGAGAAGGATCAGTATTTGGTGTGGTCGTTGATGTGTTTCTTTTTAAGAGTAGGTAATTATAACAGCTGAAGTATATTTATGGTCGAGTGACAGAGTTATTGTAAACATTCTCATGATATTGGATAGCCGTTGAGAAGAGGTTTTGCAGTTAGCACATATACAGGATGTTTAAAAATTGTTACTATTGAATAAGATTGCGATATATGCTACTTAGATTTTCTATATCTGTTTGATAATTTACTGTTTTTTTTGTTGTTTTGTATTTCGGCCATTTCTAAAAACATGCGTTTTTTGGTATTTCTTTCTTTATGCAGTATGGTTGTATCCGGAAGGTTAAACCTGTGTGAATTATTTATGGCGTGGTCTGTTAATGCTGTGCTACATGAATTAGAAGTTGCTATGGAATTTCTAATTGATAATTTATGTTGATTTATACGTTTATTTAAATATTGTTGGGTTTGTCCAATGTAACACCTATCGCAATCTGAGCAATCAATTTTATAAATAACATGGGTTTGATTTAATTTCTCTATTGGATTTTTTAGTTTTGAATATAATTTATTTTTTATGCTATTATCATTTCTATATGCTAATTGTATGTTATATTTACCTAATTCTTTCTGAACTTTTTCTGATACTTGTGGTATGTATGGTTCCGATATATATATTTTGTCTTTATTTGGATTGTTTTGATTTCTGTCCTAGTTGGTGTTGTTAAATATGGGTCTAAAGCATGTAGCAATTCATGTAGCACAGCATTAACAGAACACGCCATAAATAATTCACACAGTTTTAACTTTCCGGATACAACCATACTGCATAAAGAAAGAAATACCAAAAAACGCATGTTTTTGGAAATGGCCGAAATACAAAACAACAAAAAAACAGTAAATTATCAAACAGATATAGAAAATCTAAGTAGCATATATCGCAATCTTATTCAATAGTAACAATTTTTAAACATCTTGTATATGTGCTAACTGCAAAACCTCTTCTCAACGGCTATCCAATATCATGAGAATGTTTACAATAACTCTGTCACTCGGACCATAAATATACTTCAGCTGTTATAATTACCTACTCTTAAAAAGAAACACATCAACGACCACACCAAATACTGATCATTCTCTACCTAACTCGTCGAACTACACGTACATTACATACCCATCAAATAAAAAAATGATGAAAAACAAAATAAAACCCACCCGTACAATAAAATTAAAATAGGAAATTTATATTAGGTAAGAAAACACTTTTTTAGATATGCATTCTGTCACTAATCTAATTTACGACCTATGTAAAACCATTATTTTTAATTATTTTTAGCTTTTAACCTTGAAAAAGTCCGAAAACTCGAACGAAACGTAGGACAAATTGTTCATGTACTTGGCTGGAAGTCCTCTAATAATAAAAATAGGAAATAAAGTTTTTCTATTTTTTATTGAAGAAATAATTTTTAGAAAATATATTATATATGGTTGTTATAATAACTTAAAATAAGGCTAATTAAAACCTTTATCAAATAACTTTAACAAATTTTATGTACAAGGTGAGGTAAAAAAACATTCTAGAAAATTAAGTTTATTTTCGAACGATTTCGTCAAAACAAATTTTTGGATTACTTTGTGTGCACAAAGAACTTGAAAATACCTACAATTTGATGTGCCGGACTTGGCCGTTGCGTAAAGAATATAAAAAGTACGGGTGGAATTTTATGTGATAGACCAGGTATACAATACATATACATATCTATATAAATAACTATTGGTAGCAGAAAAATATTAGTTTTATGCCTACATAATGTTATATATTTTACTAACATTTCAGACACATTGAAGTTACAACTTCAGCTGCAAATGTTCGAAAACAATTCCGAATGAGTGGAAAATTTCTCTTTAATAAGAAAATAAACCAGAGTTTATTTTACCAGTCAATGCACTGGAAATGGTTTAACAATAACCAATTTTCAACAGTAGAATAGCATTGAAAAATACATTATTCAAGCAAACAAATTTTGTGTACCTATTATGTTTTAAATTATGCAAATGCATTTAAATAAACGCTGAAGCCTTTAGCCGCCCCTGGTTTGTTTTGAATACGTTGATATGTAAACACGCTAATTGTTGTTTATATATCAGTCATAATAATCAGTGTATCTCTTATGGGTGTTACTTACCTTTATATTATTAACCTGAGTAAATAAACACACCACATGAATTTTTATGTGGTGTGTTTATTTACATTCATATTTTTTTTTATAAGTGCCGGCTCTGAAAATGGAAAATATTTCCGGCACCTGGTAATTATACAAGAATATTTTTCATAAGCATGCATTACTATAATATCTTTGTCTAAATTTTTCTGCATTATAAATAGTCTCGGCCGTTTCAGTCCGTAGAAAATAAAGTAATTGAGATTAATTACAGTTCATTTTTACATTCATTCATTTACCTAAAGCCGCCGTTGTATGTGCTTATAACTTTGCTAATAAATGACCATGTATGTATAATATTCTTAATTAAAATCTATGTTATGTGTGTGTATATTAAGAATATTAGTACAGTTTATTAATTTAATTTAAAAAAGGCACACATGCTAATCTGCAAAAGAAGATTTTTTTAGTTTGTTCGGATTTTGTATCTAATTATTAAAAATCATACTCTGAAGTAAAACTCGTTTCCTCACAGCTCACGGCTTTTAATTTTACTTTGTTCTGAATTTAATTTCATTAATTATACTTGTGTTTTGTAAACATGTTAACCGGAGAGTTGGAAAATTGAGCCTAAAGGAAATTCACACCAAATTATAACATGTACGTGGTGTTGTATGCTACATAGCACATATCTATCAACTACTTCTGAACAAATGGTACAATGTACTCTCTCTCACCACAAGAAATGGATTGATAATAGCATAGAGCGCCTAATGTGAATAGCTCTTTTTATTAGAAATTAAGATAGGGTTAGGGGAAACCTCTCATAAATTAGTCACATGCTGAAATTTTCGAAATATACATATATAGAATGGTGTCCTGAATAACGTACTAAAAGTACAATAAATCACAGTAAGTAACATTGTCAAAATTCAGCTGTCGTGTATTCAAAAACATTTCTTAATAGTACGGAGGCATAGAAAATTCCGCCGAATTTTTGTGATGTAAGATGAAAGCAATCAAAAATTTTCAAAAAGTATTTATCATCATAGATAATGATCTGCTGAAAAATTGTGCATTCACTTCTTAGGGAGTTAAGGGTGAACATTTCAAACCTCTTTAACTTTGCAGCTACATACAAATTTCTGTCACCAAATTATTCATTTCTAATCTTTACATGTATTACAGGTTTGTTCCAGCAGCAGTCAGAACCGGTTTCAAACTGTTCTCGACATTCGCAAAACGAAATTATCGTTCCAGCAGAGAATTATCGGGGATTCTGTCTATTAATTCGGTATGTTGGCAAGTCAGCTGATTAGTTTCTAACCGATTTCAAACGATTTGAGGAATTTGTGGATTCTCTGTGGTCATGCGCAGTTCAAATATAAAAATTGTAAACCAGGATACCTTTTAAACGTATTTGTAAATATAACCTAGTATTATGTGGTGTGGTAGCATTCTTTAGTTTGCAAAATGTTCTGTGGTTTGCATTTCTCTATTGTTTTTTATCTGATTCTCTATGGTTGTTCGGTGGTTTGCATAAAGAGAAAATGTCTGATATCGAAGAATCTAGTCAATCTCATCAATCTGGTGACGGAGAATATTTGAATATGCTGGAGGAAAGAGTAATACCCAAAAATGAGCATTATTACGGAAAATTGGTGACATTGTGAATTTTATTATAGCATGTTGCGTTTTGCACAATCTTGCCATTGATGATGATTTTACTTCTGAGGAAAATGTAGAAGTAGCAGATGCAATCCCTGATGAGGAACAAGTAGAAAGAGATGATTCGAACGCAATAAGATATAGGAACTTTGTAGCAAATGACGTTTTTTGATTTTTTTTTTTTTAATTTTTAATATTAAGTGCAATATATCTAACAAAGTAACGAAAAACTAAACTAAATCTATTCAATATTCTTAATTATTCAGGTACAAACAAGGTATCTATGTCATCAGGTACATAAAAGAATGAAATCTAGTCAAAATTCCTATCTGATCAGATACTTACAAATAAAGTAACAAAAATACATGCAGGGTGTAAAAGTTATAACTAACATTTTCATTTGGCTTTCAATTTGTTTTTATTTCAAATTTAAAATTTACCTACCGAGAAAAGTATATTTGTTATAAATAATTCTTTGAACAAAAAATATTAAAGTTGACTTGGTATAGGCACATTTTCCTCCAAATACACTTCCAGCAATTTGTTTCTCTCTACTATTAAATCATTTCTTCTTTTTCATTCCTGTAATGTCCCATTTTCAATAGCAATCCTCTCTCTCTCTCTCTAACTTTAATCGTTCTTTTTGATATTTTAAGCGATCTTTTCTAATATTTTCCAGAATATCATTTCTGGAATAGTTCCTCTTTAAAGACTTCTTTGGGCAAACGTTTGGAGGTAACTGTGGCTTCCCCATTATTTTTGTTGTTGTTTTATCTTGTGAAGTGCCTTCACCTGTTAAGTTTATTTCCTGATTATCCTCTATTATTAAAGTGAACATTTTTTAGGCCCGTTGATTGACAATCCTCGTATCAGAAGAAATAAGAATTTCAGGGTGTATATTCTTTTTTCCCCAAATATTTTGTTCATTTCGTCTGTGTAATCAAAATATTTGCGTGCTCTGCCAGTTTTATTATTATTATCTACAACTTTTTTTGTAGTTTCGCTCCAGGACTCTCTATCTATTTTCACACTGTGATCTTCCAAAAACTATTGTAGGTTATGTTATTACGTTTCAATCAAATATCATACGGTAATTAATCTATTGTTGTTAATTGTTAATTAGTAAATAAAGTAGTGAGTAAGTGTTACCTGGACTTTCAATCAACGAATCTACGAGTATAGGTGTTTGTGTGGATAGCAAACACGTAACAATATTATGCTTAATTATATTTAACTGTACTGGATGAATAAAGACGCTTTATTATTATTATTATTTTCGGAATAACCGATGTGACATATACTTACCACCGCAATGCTTATTTCGTGTGTGTCGTGTCACTTTGGCACCCTTCAGTACAATAGCTGTACTTTTGAACTTTTTTTATTTCTGTAACGGTCTCGAGTGCCAGTTCCTATTTTAAAGTGTAGGAACACCACTTTATTCTATCAGCGGTATGATAGAAGCTAGACTAACTCAGTGAAGATACGGAATGCCAGGCGGTCTGTGTGTGTGTGTGTGGTTATCGTTTGCGTAGCAAGGGACAACTTCACCTTACCTGCCGAAAATAATTCTCGGTGTATCAACCAATTTATTACTTATACCTTTGTCTTTAAATAAAAGTCAAAATTTAAACTGCACTTATCCTATTTATTTACGATTGATTTCATCGAAGAATAAAAAAAACCAAATTCACAGACAAAAGAAATTAATATCTATTTACAACTCTATTAAGAAATGTAGAAAAAAATGTAAATATTAGTTTTCTATGTACAACCAATTAGCCTAGGAACCAAGCAAGAGGTTTATGATATATCGAAGTTTCGGAGACTACATCTACGATATTTATTATAAGCAGGCAATATACAAATAATTACTACAAGTAGTAATGAAAGCAATTACGGTTACTCGTGTCTATAGCAAGCGTTAGTGATTTTACGGTCGCTGGTGCTTAAGGCGGAATTACAACAGACGGGCGCCCGGCGGTGCAGAACTATCCAGGTGCTAGTGGTTACGGGGTGCAGATGTGCCACAACTGGAGGATGTCAATCCAGTGACAGACGGTATATTTGACTGACTACTCGCGGACATGCTATATCCGTAGATCAGTGACTATCTCTAGTGAATACAAATTTCATACGATATGGTTACGATATTACGCCACGCGGCACGGTGAGGTTCCTTTCTTAGATCCAGAGAAAATACTTACTCGTGCTAAATAGAACGGTTATTACTTCCCACGGCACGGTGAGGTTCCTTTCTTAGATCCAGAGAAAAAGCTTATTCGTGCTGAATCTACTAATGAAATCCCGATATGCTTGACCTCGTGATATAGTACTAGGCTCCGATATATTAATTCGCGTTTTTAAGGCATACTGTCCATTGAGTTGACCAGACCAGAGATATGCGGGTGGAGTTAAAACGTATTTTCGCACTAGGTATCGATAAAACGAGGTTTTATCACATTTATCTGTGAGCCCTCGTGTTTCACCACTCAGATGTTGTGGCTACGAATTGATAATGACGCCGCGAGGCACGGTAAGGTTCCTTTCTTAGTTCAAGAGAAAGACCTTGCACGCGCTGAACAGAACGGGTAGTATTTCCCACGGCACGGTGAGGTTCCTTTCTTAGATCCAGAGAAAAACCTTACTCGTGCTGAATCTACTAATGAAATCCCGATATGCTCGTAGCTAAAAGAGATAATCCGGATTTATTTGTTAAACCACGATATTTTCCGGATATCTCGGGTCGTACGGTATATGTAGACAATCAACGGACAAGAGAATATAGCAAAAATGCGGACACAAACGGTAAATGGCGGAAATGCACCAAAATCAACAATAAAGCAATAAAATAGTAAAACAGAATTTCTTACCACTGGAGGATTTGTCGGAGTTCGGAAGAGGCTTTTACGGTACGGCCGGAGTGTCTGACCAGTTGTCAATAGATGATATTTGTGGCTCGTGCTTGCGGTTTTATTCACAAATCTCCTACCCGAAAGTCACGTGCCTACGTGTTTCAAGGGATTCTGAACCTATGGTGCGCGCGTCGTAAATGTATTCCAAGCAAGCTTGGCGTACTGTGCATAATAAAATTCCCTGCGTTATTTAACATAAGCAGTTGTTTACAAAATATGCCGACGCCTAGAATCACTTTCTCATAATTTTAAAACTGTACTTAGAAAAAGAAATCTTTAAAAACGGTCATGGATTAATATTTTACTATAAATCCAACAATAATTTATTTCATAAATTATTTAAACAAAAACAGAAGCGTCCTTTTTTATCATTAGCAACTACTCTTAATTCGGTTTTGAAATAAATTAAATTAATTTTCAACGTCTTACTTGGGGGCTGTTTAGTAAAAACCCAACAAGTAGTCATCATTAAGACAATAAAATAACTTAAAATTACCCTAAAAATAAATCGGTTTGAAACAGTTATGCTTAATAAATAATTGTTATTCCACATACTGGACTTCTAAAAGAACTTGAACTCTGGTTCAAAACGGTTCCAATGGAAACATTCATACTAGTTATAGGATACAAGGTGTACCATCCGAAAATGGTTACCGGAAAAATCACTTCGTTACACCGATGCCGGATAGTACTCCCCTGGCCTCTGACGCCTCATGGGAGTCGCGGCAACGCATTAACTGCAGCCACTCCCCACATCCCGCAAAGTTAGTGACTGTAGATACCAGAATCATGTGCTCCAAGCAAACGGAGAGAACCCAGAATGGCCGCCTTCTGCATTTGGCCTGCCAGCCACTCGGCTGATTTTTTGGCAGGCCGGTATGGTCCTCAGTTCCGATAGCAGCATAGGCTTTATCCCTCCGAGTACACCGATTATTTGATCCGTTTCTCCTCCTCCTTCAATGTGATGTTTTTCTCCGCAGATGATGACCACCCTAAGAGCGTTTTGTAGTTCGCACTTTCCAGAGTCATAAATTTTAAGATCGTTCATATAAAATAGGTGGGCAACCTTATACCTTCGTTCGCTGGGTGGTTCACATTGATACCTGCGAGTTTAGCGGATCCCAAGAGACAACGGCAACAGTGAGATGCAGAAGAGGAGGGGACTCAGCGAATCACCCTGGAAAACCCCTCTCCTAAATGCCACCTGCTCTGTCGTGACCCGCTGTGCACCTGATATTATGATGAAGCGAGCTATCCAGAGCGGCAGCAGCTATTCTATGCATCTCATTAATGATGCTGGTACCGCAAGACATTCGAGCAAGTGTAACAGTAGCTCGTGTGATGTTAGGTCAAATGCCTTGCGGTATTCAATCCAGGCTATCGACAGATCCCGCTTGTATTGTACAGAATCCTGTGTAATACAACGGTCTATAAGCAAGCTGTCCTTGCAATCTGTCATGCCTATGCTGTTCGTGTATCTGCTGGAGACCGGATCAGTGTCCCAGCATACAACATACGTGTAAATATCTTGTAACAGGAGTTGAGACAAGTGATCGGCCTATAATTCTTCGGGTCAGGTCCCCCCTTTTTGGGGATAAGCACAGTACGTCTCTCGACGAAACAGTCCGGAATCTGCTGCCACTCGTTCAACCATGAATTGAAAATTCGAGCCAGACAGCGGTGAGTGGAAGGAAATATCTTCCACCACCAGTTGTTAATATCGTCTGGACCCCGGGCAGCGAAGTTCTTGGTACCAACAAGTGCTTGTTGGACTTCCTCCATACTAATTGTCGCCACTTCATCTGGCTCTACAAGATGTCTGTGGCACAGAGCCTCAAAGTGTGCAACTGCTGGAATGTCGCTATTGAATTGACGTGTCGTTTCGTAGATTCCCTTCTAGAAGGTTTCGACATCTTCTAAAATCGGTGGATTATCGACAACACTCTTCAACCTTTTCTTTATAGCCATAAGCGCTCGGATCCTATCTAAACAGTGCTGCTTGATGGTAAGCATCACTGTCAGATTTAGAGTATGGTGTTGACGTCTTAATCCGGCTGCTATCCGCCGGATTTTGGTTGTAAAAAACTCTACCCCTTGTCCTGTATTCCACCACATGCTGGTTCCGAAAAGCGTGTTGTCTCGTCCATTGTATCTTGCCCTAGATCTTTTTTACACGCCCCTTAGCTTTCTCGACCCCGATTTCAAGTGTTTGACCTCTCACTGGGACGAGTTGCTCCACAGCGATGTAAACGGCGCAGTTAATCTGCCAGATGTCTGCATCTTCTGGTAGTTCCTCATCGATGACCGCGTCCGTTCGAACCATGTCTTGTGGCCTTAAGGTAGCACTGGCATTAAGGCTTACCCTCGCCCTTAGTTCTACTTCGGCGTCTAGTTGCCGTGGTGGTAGTGCGGCTACCACTTCTTCTAACTGACGGAGTACCCTTACGTAACCTGTTCTGCTCATGAAGGATACTTGATCTCTCAGGTATTGCTGAGAGAAGGCGCGACGTTCTGGGTGCATTTCACACCAAAGTGCATGCAATCGCGCCATGTATCCCCTACGCGCAGGTTTGCTACAATCGTGGCAGGTAAGCAAGTCATCCCGTAGTTCCCTCGTCCACCTAAAGCGTCCTTGTTCATTGCGGTCGTTACCATTGAGACGTCCCCGTGAGGCCTCTCTCACCTATCTCTGACTCCCATCCGCTTGGGGTCGGTCGTGAGGGGCCCTTCTTCTTAGATTGTATGGAACCAGAAGTGTAGGGGTACCATGTGGTTAACCTTGGCATCTCTCGGCCGCCATCTGTCAGGCAGAGTTGCCCCTGCCTGTCCAGAGTGCACTGCGAGGAGGTTGTCGGTCCAAAAGTTGCACCCCCACCTCTAACCTGGAAATTTGTCGAAACCCCACTTTGTTGTAGAATAGAGCAAGATGGGCTCACATCATAGATACACGGAACCCACAGTTTTATATTCCAGATGGTAATGCGAGCAAGTCCACTTATCCACTCTACCTCATCACTCGCCACTGTCCTTCACACCTTCAAAACGATTTAGGGTTCGTGGACGATATAGCGACAAAAATATTTCAAATATAATATAATTTAATCGCCCATATTGTTACAAAGCATTGGCGATAAATCGCTTAGCGAGTAAGCGTGTCGTCTGATTTCAACGCTGTGTGATTTCTGAGCGATTTTTTGTTAGTTCTGCTATGTAACTACACCATTGTGGCTTCGTATTTTAGACAAATTTTAATATCAGAAATTTTGTGGCAATACCCATAAATATTTCAATTAAAGACGATAAGATGAAACTTTCCATACTTTATGGAATAAGTAAATATCTTATATTTCTTCTATATCTGTTAATGGGATGTACACTATACTGTCTTTTGCGGTTGATGAAAAAGTTAAGAAACAAATCGTCTTCCAAAAAAAGAGCAAATCGATGTGTTCGTGACAGAAGAATCATTAAAACTAAATGTTAATCGTTTTGTGCTGAACAGTATGTCGCCTGTCTTTCACTACATTGTCGTTCGCGATTTTTCAATTAAAATAGTATTCGTAATGTAATTTTTGATTCTTCGTATTCATTTTCTAATCGCCACCGAGTGTTTGTATTTCTTTTACAATCCAAGTCCTTATTTATTTTAATCCGCATTTTACTATCCCCTAAGTAATAAAACAGATTTATACACAACTCCGTACTATCTATAGATGTTTTATTTTTATTTTTATGTTTATTGAACATTTCCCTTTATTTTTTTGGTGGAAAATGTATATTTGAGGTCTGTTCTGTATCAGCAAAATCTATTTACATGTTCAAAGATGACATTTTATTTACACTAAAACTACCAACCGTATAAAAATTTGTTATCGATCCGAGGTATACTTTTCCCCAGAGCATCATTTTACTGATAAGCTCCCTCAAGCAACTAACTCTGCAATTTTGTATTTTGTTAATGCGATTTGATAGGCCCACTTTTGATGATATATCTATGTTGTATGCGTTCTTATATGGGTATACTGCATCGATCAAGAAAACAGATATTTCATAAAATACATTTTAAGTAAATATTCGTATAATTGTGGAGAATGATAATTAAACTCTTGGGCTATTTTACTCGTAGGAAAATCTCCTCAGGGTTTAACTGTTTCCATACTGTAAAGACTTAATGTAATGGCGTATCCGTCGGGCACCAGGGGTCTCAGCCTCACTGGGGTCTCTTAACTTAGCAGCAACATCTTACTTTTAATTTAGTTGCAAGAAAATTATATTATAGTTATAAATTTACAAAATAAAAAGTTGGGTAAAGAAGACTGCAGAGATGGACATATGAGCAAAGCATGCGCACCATTATTAGTATATCGTGGGTTACATAAAATTTTCCAGAAGAAAAAACTAATACATTATTTCTATTTTCAATTTTTTTTCATTTTCTGAGCATTAAATTTAAAGTTTTCTTAAAAATATTCATATAATTATACTAGACTTGTATTTAAAACTCTTAGTATATTAAAATAATGAAAAAAAATTGACTTATGCGATACCTATGCCTTTAATGACACGCGCTGTAATATAAATGTACCTAACATTTATTTACAAAGTACAAACCTATACCTACATGTAATATGTATATTTTGTAGTATTACAATTTTCCTTAACGGCTTTTCTAACTTTCAAGCACATGTTTATTATAGATATTTTCAAAACTATGATGAGATCTTATCTGAAATACAAAAAAATGGGCCTAAGTGCCCAAAAATTATAATACTAAATCTGTTAGACTACTACAGGCCCTTTTATTATGAACTAGCTGTTAGCCCGCGAATGCGTCAGCGTGGAATTCGGGACAATATATTAAAGTTTTCTCAGCAAGTACTCCACTGTCCAGTCCCCAGCTTTGGCCTCCAGAAATGACCTCTTTATAGTCCACATTTGTGGTTCTTTTCTTAGGTGCAAGGATCACCAGGCTGCTGGGTAAACTCACTCTGGAGCATGCCACGTAAAATTGACCATGCAAGAAGTCCTGCCTCAAGTCAATCTCTGCCAATATCACTAGTTTCTGATTTTGGATAAACTAACTCTAATGCTGAGGCATTATAATATATTATAATTTATCTTTTTAAGTAAATTGTTAGCCAAGGTGTCTTTAAAGCCATTATTCACTGATTTGAGATATAAAACTCTTACTTATATAGGCCAACCTACAGAAAAAATATCAGTTGAACATAAGAAAAAACGTAATATGAAAATAGCATTTAAAACGCTGAGAAAATTCATTAAAAGCAATAAAGATAAAACTAAAAAAGAACAAAAAGTGAAGTCTATAAGCTTATATGTGGCAAATTCCCTAAAGTATACATCGGACAAACAGGAAGAAATTTTGGAAAAAGATTTTCCGAACATAAACGTAGTTTTGATAATAATAAATTAGATTCGACTTATGCCAACCATTTGTTAGAGGACAATCATTCTTTTAATAATAATTTTGATATTTTACACACAGAAAATACAGGATTAAAATTGTCACTACTAGAAACATTAGAAATCAATAAATTAAAAACAGTAATATTATTTTAAATGACCAACTAGATTTTAACTGTTCACCACAGTTAAATATTTTCTAAATTATCATGTACTTTGGTTAAGTCTATTACTTGTCCATTTTATTACCTTAGGTTAGTCTGTTGATACGCATATATACCCTCACTTTGTAATAAAGAATTTAGTCTTGTACTCACCATCTGATGAAGCCACTGTGTGTCGTAACAATTGTCATGTGATAATTAAATTGTGAAAATCAAACATAAGTTTATTTTTTGTTTATTTGTAAAATGGATTTTTACCAAGTAAAGGTCGAATCAATATTAATTGAGTATGTCAAACTCTATTGCATTAGAAGATTTGAACATATTTTATTCGATTCACCGGGAAAAATCCTGCATGGTAGTGTGGTTCTAAAGGAAAAATCAACCCTCTATTTCCCATAGATTCAACCTTTTAATCGTTTTTACACATTTATAGTATAGCATTTATGAGTCGTCGCGGTCATCGTCGTCGTCGTCATATTTAAGAATTGTTCGATTTTCGGCGCTTTTTGTCGATTTAACTATCATCTGATTTCGCTTACTTTTTGCGGTGTTTTTAGAAATTTGTATAGGTAACCTTTGTGAGCGAAAACAAGTTGATATTTCATCGGGTCTAAGAGATATTAAGGAATCCGTGCAAATAAATTTCATCCCTTTTCATCCCCTTGGGGGTCGTGTTTTGAAATATCCTTTCTTAATGAGTGATTACATCATGAAAGAAATATACTCCTTGATTTTCATGTTATCAGGTCCAAGGGTTTGAGCTGGGCGTTTTCTATTTATGTAAAAGACGACAGTATGTTAGCTTAAATAATATCACTTCTGAATTTAAACAAGTTATTCGCGAAGCACCTCAGGCTCTATCCTGGCATACTGACGAGAACATAACAAGTTCGAAACCGGTCTATGTCTAGTGAAGAATTCACAAATAATTTTAGCTACCAAACAAGACTTGCAGGTTTAATTCAATGCAGATCGAGGCTTTTGTCCGCTGAGTAGTTGTTTCCTATAAATCTTATTACTCCAGAGAAATAAAACTTCCTCTGCGGAATGAGGCTGAACAAGCTGAATTTTTGCAGAGACCTTCGTTTTAATGTTCTAATGAAGCACAAAAAAATCTCATATGCCTACCCTTGTGCGTCTTGAGATATCGAAGGTCAAAGGTCATGAAAATCGGTTTTTCGCGAAAATCTCGCTTCCAGTGCATCTGACGTCGTAAGAACTCATAACAAAACTTACGTAAAATAGCATTCTCTACAAAATTGTTCATATACATTTTTTTCGTACGACCACACGTTTTCGAGTTATAGCATGATAAAGCGGGAGCGCGCATTCGTAATAGGTAATACTGTATTATACTGCAGAACTATAAATATAAAAGCACTTTTCTTAATCTGTTAGACTGGAAAATTAAATTCCCATTATTAAAGCCGTTAAAAATTTGTTTATTTATAAAAAAAATATATAATAAATAATTAATAACAAAAAATACATTCTTTTCCACACCACGCCTTATGTTTCGTTGGCTTCCTCCTCGTCATCGTCGGGTTCCACTAGCACCTCGATCAACACATTATCTTCGTCAGACGCTTCCTCTATATCTGTCGGCTCTATGTCTGTTGGCAAAACCTCTTCAGGCTCAAGGTCACTGAAGTCTTAGATGTTTTGCAACTCTGTTGACGGGTTCAGGCATGCCTGTCCGTGACACTGACCACAAACTTTGGAGCATGGCAGCCCGACTTTTCTACACCCGCACTGCGCACCACACCCCTTTTTACAATAATTACAGAATATTGTATTTAATAGTTCGTCTGGAGCAGGTGGCAGTAGTGTTGTTTTCGGCTGTAATATGTCGTTTTTTAAATCCCAACCCCATTCTTCGGGTTGTAGATTTTTCCCTAGCCAAATCTGTACTTGGTAGTAGACCCGATAAATATGCTTGTCTAGAATAAAGAAATGTTTTTTATTTGCATTATAATATATAGAAGCTTTGCATTTCATTACAAAAGTGGTGTGAAAATAATATCTACATTGTTTTGTTATTAATTATTTATTATATATTTTTATAAATAAACAAATTTTTAACGGTTTTAATAATGGGAATTTAATTTTCCAGTCTAACAGATTAAGAAAAGTGCTTTTATATTTATAGCTGTGCAGTATAATACAGTATTACCTATTACGAATGCGCGCTCCCGCTTTATCATGCTATATCTCGAAAACGGTTGGTCGTACGAAAAAAATGTATATGAACAATTTTGTAGAGAATACTATTTTACGTAAGTTTTGTTATGAGTTATTATGACGTCAGATGCACTGGAAGCGATATTTTCGCGAAAAACCGATTTTCATGACCTTTGACCTTCGATATCTCATGACGCACAAGGGTAGGCATATGAGATTTTTTTGTGCTTCATTGGAACATCAAAACGAAGGTCTCTGCAAAAAATTCAGCTTGTTCGGCCTCATTCCGCAGATGGCCTTTTTTTACCTTATTTTCCTGGAGTATATTCAGTATATAGTTTAGCCCACCAGGGTTAGAGGTTACAGCTCTTGGTAGGTCGCTATCAGTCACTAAGACATCAATGATGTCTGACGGGTAGTAGCACTGACCACCAGAGGGGTATACTTATCACTCACTAGCTCTGTTCTGGTGTCATTCCCATTCATTATTAATGCATCTGAGTTGTTTCGTGTTTAAAAGTGTATTGCTTATGCTGATGACACATCCTTGTTAAATTCTGTTAAAAACCTTGACGTTTTATTTAATAAACTACACAATCATGGTAATACATGGTTCACCACTAACATATTTAAAATGAATGAGAAAAAACCCATATTCTCTATAAGTAACAGTGTGACAAAAGACGAACGCGTAAAACTCGTAGGTATTATTCTTGATGATAAATTAAATTGGTTTAGTCATATCGGCCAATTGAGCCACAAACTTCTCAGTAAAATTCGTTTGCACTTGCAATTGAAGAGGCATTTGTGCTTAGCTACTTTAAAAACTAGCTATTTCTCTTTGTTTAACTGACACATCAGTTATTCTATCAATATTTGGTGTAAAACAGATCATTGTAGAGTCGGTGGCGCATTCGAATCCACAGGACGATGGAAAGATTATCTAGTCACACTTGCTATCGCGTGTCTAGCCAACTACACCACCTTGCCGGTATTATAATGGTACTTTACATATCTATTTCGATTTACAGGAAGTTCATAAAAACTCAATTCGTATGAAGAAATTTTTGAGGAGTGGAGTCCTCACTCAAAAATAACAATAAAAGTGTAAGGCAACAGATGCCCGAAAATGTTTCCTGACATTTTGAAGATGACATCCAAAATCTGATTTTCATTTTTTGTTTCAAAAACTGTTTTGAGCAAACCAATGAAATTTGTTACAGAAGGTACATTTTTCATGAGTATTCTAACGGTTTTCTCAAAAAAAGACCGTAGAGGACCTTAGGCATTCGAACCGCGAGGGAAGAGCTCGTCTCGAAGTTTGTCATATTTTTTTCTCAAACTTTTTCGACTACGGCACGAACATTCTTTGGACAAAATTACGAAAAAAAGATACTCTTAATAGAAATCCGTAGGATATACCGTTTATGAGAAAAACCGCATTGAATAAATTTACTGCAATGAAAAAGTACGACAAAATGTGATAAACTTTGGGGCGTCCTTTCCCCAGTTCGTACGTCGATGGTCCTCTACGGTAATACAGAAAATCTAAAGTTATGAAAGTTGTTCCTAAGAATAATAATGGAAACCCCTTAATTTACCATCCGTAAAATCAATCCATCTATATTTAAGCCTATATCTTAAGGAGACTACATTCTCATTATTTTCTACATATTCGAAATAGTTACCATGTTGATCTTAAGGGAGGCTTACATTAACTAATCAAAACTTAAGAAGTTTAAAAATTGTAAAGATAAGCGAAATGTTTCAGTGAATAATCAAAACGCCAAATAATACATCCTCTCCACGTGGATTTTAAAATGTTTGATTGAACGACACCACGACTACATTTTTGTTGATTTTAAATAGTAACTTTAATATATTCTTACTTTTCTTCACGGTTTATCTCAGTTCTACGGACGCCTATGGGTGAGAATTTGGGTAAAGACAAAAGAAATCATCACATCGAATAAGCTTCTTAATATTTAGAACATTTTTTCGACATCATACAGTCAAATTCTTGGGTACATAGTGAAGTTTCTAAGCGTTCACTCGTTAATAATTTAATGACAGACAATTAAAATAATAATAGGGACGGCTTTAGGCAGAAGCTCTAAATTTGCACCCCCAACTCTCAATATTTGGAATGTTGCATGCGGGTGAGGTGGGTGTTCAATATTATCGAGAATCACATTAAAAATTTATTTTATTGTAAAATACAAGTTAAAAGCTATTACTACAACAGCTATGGGGGAACGTTAAAACAAAATTAGTATTAAGCACAAGTTTTTCCAGTCACTGTTTCCCTCCTTACAAGTTAATGAAATTTGTTCATTTCCGAAAATCTTACATGAAATACAACATACCGCATCCTGGATTTGTGAGTACACTAACCACACGCGCTTAATACGTTCGCCGTTAGGTAAAACTCATTTGTAGTATGTGTTGGAAAAATTTTGGTTCAAATGAACTTTTGGATACTGAATATCTGTAGAAGTTTTGAATTCATTTACTACTAGCAAATGCTCCATTAAAAGCTGTGTTGGAAGAGTAGGCCACTTGTAGGGATCATTTAAATCAGTAAGCGGCGAATTAGCGTCAACAATATTAGTGTTTACTTGAGCGTCTTTTTCAATAATGAGGTCGTTGTTTGCGTCACTGACAGATTCCGATTTAAGTACTTTGTTTTTGATGTGTCGGTTCATTCCCTTCATTAACTGTTTGGCAGTTTGTGAATCTGAATTACGATTTGAGGTGGTACTCGTACTACATTCGTCATTCGGTTTCAAAGATTTAAATATAGACTGGCTAAGTTCTTTTTGTTGAGCTTGCCAATTTAAACGCCTTTTTTAAATTCATTGCCTCTATCTTAGCTTCACTCATAGCTAAAAAAAGAAATAAAAACTCCTTATAAGTCATAAGTCATAAGTAAGAATGTGGTATGTGAGTAGATAACTATTTGAGTTCGAAAATTGAAGATATTTTTTATTTTCAAAATAAATATTTATTCTTGGTGTCCCTATACGTACAGCTTACTCGAATAGCTGGTGTGATGTCTGAATTTTCAGGTCACCAAAAATATAATAGGCAAATAATATTGTTATTATTGACGGAGAAATAAATTGATGATATTGAGACAAACGCTCAATCGCTCTGGTACTGCTGGCTTTTTTTGAAAAAAAATTTTCCTGTGATGTAAACACCCAAGCCGATATGGGGGGATTCATCAAAATATCCAAGAGATGTGTTTACATAAGCACTGGTGAGCTCATCTCCTGGCGTGGGTAATTGGAGAGTGGCGTAGCTATGGCATAGCGAGATTATGCAATTCGTTCAAAGGTGTCTTTTTACGACCCGATCCCATCCTGAGCATTCCATTTGATTCTGACAAATAATGGGTCAAATTATCTGTAACATTTGTACCACTGCACTGGTGCAATATGCCAACTTTCCTTTGCTATTTGGGACAACCGCTGGCGATAAGAGCTTACGTCGCAAAGAGGCCTAGCTGGAAAGGGAATCACGGATTACTGGTCGCTATAGTATCCCTACGAAGTTGACCTCTACAAAAATGGGTCTATTTTTGTTCTTGTACTTGTTAATTTCTTGCACAAGCATCCAGTGACCTTTTGCTGCGCCACTGGTAACAGGAATAGTTCCAGGTCAAATAAGTAATAAAAAGGATGCATTGCTCAGTTTTTAGATTATCTGCAAAAGACAAACAAGATTCAAGTTCAATTTGCCTCAAATCTTTATTATGAAAATATATGTTTTTAATTAGATCTAAAAAAGTTTTTCATAAGTAATTTCGATAGAGTTAGGATATTATAAGAAATTTTTAATAGAACGCATTTTACTGGTATCATTTTTAAGAATCTTTCTGTCTTCTCTAGTAAATTATATTTATTTAATCCACAAAATAACAATTAAAAGCTTGTAAATACATGCGTTTGAGTTTAACCAAGTATGAGCTATTTTTACATGGTTTGCAGGAAAATGTTTTCAATTAGAAAATATTTGTTATAAAAAATATGATTTGCCTAATATTTAATTGACAAATGCTAATAAATACTCATAATTACCAATGTCTAATCTAGTGCTCTCAACTGAAACCGGTTTCCTGGATAATCAGTTAACCTATTTTGGATTATTCGCAGGTTTTTAAGACCAAAAACCGGTTATTCGGATGAACGATTATTCGAGTAACCGATTACTCGGATAACCTTTTATCCGAATAGCCAGTTATCAGTTAAAACTTATTTATAATATTGTATTCAAATTAAATTGATATTAACTATTTAATTGAACTACCACAAATAAGTTTATTTTAGCAATTTATTTCCTATGAACACAAATTTGACAGTAAATGAGTAAATAAAAAATCATAAGTGAATCAATAATTTTTCAGGGTATGATGAATAGAAAACATAATATAACAAATCCTAGTTGCAAATGCATTATAGAAACTAAGCGGCACGTGCAAGACAACAATGAAATCGTCGCGTCGCTCGATTTGTTTTCCGAGTGGGGAGGTTACGAATTTCGAATAACAAAGTTTGACAACCGGTGCGCGTATTAATAAAATAACGGAACGTTTAACGTGAGGATGCGAAAACTCATTAATTAGTATACAAATAACCGGGTTTTACAACATCCCAAATTCCTAATAATCTATTTGGCAAATATCCGAATAACTGGTTTTCGCATATCCGAACAGTCGGTAATTAGAATAACCGTATATTCGATTATCCGATTAACCAGTTTTTCGCACATCCAAATAGTCGGTTTTAGCCGTTATTTGAATACCCGGTTTAATCTGAAACCGATTTTTTTAAGAAACCGATTAACCGCTTTCACTTTTTCTTCATCTTTGCCAGTACTAGTTTAATCAAATGAAAATTCACAAGTGTTCCTGTCGTCCAGTGCATAAGGGACACAGTGGAAATATTTGTAATTAACTCTGAAATCATGAGAAACTGTATTTCGTAACGTATCTTATGCCAATTTTTCAATTTTTTTCTGTAGTTTTCCTATATTTAAAAAAAATTTTAAGCGAGAAATTAATATGGTTTATGTAGGTAGCAAAAGTATAGAATAACCGTTTTCTCAGTTGTCGACAAAATAATTATTTTTGGGGCATTTTCGGTCTTCACTTGTATTGTATTGTATTTCACTTCAGTTGAATATGTCCTAATAGCTCCATTATTTTTAAACATATCAATAACTTTTTGTAAGCAATTAATTTGTAAACCCCATTTTTCCATATTGACAAACTCATAGTAGATCAAAACAGACGTCCATTATGATCAAGAATCAAATGAAGGTGTGGATTTTCGAGAAATCATATTGGCGTTGATGATAGAAAAAAAAAAATAATTTGAAAAAAGTGGTTCAAAAATACCTACAAGTTTTCTGAAAAAAATCATTTGATATTTTATATTTGCTTTTTTGTATTTTGTATTTTTAACTTTTTTCAGGGGCAGAAATGTTACTAAAATTTTAACGTGGGAAGAGTTTGAAAAAATATACTTTTTTAAATTGATGTCAGACATATTGTAATAATAATTTATAACGTTAGTAAGTTTCAAACCAGAAAAAAGCAATAGTTCAAATACTAAACCACTACGCATTATAAAATAAGATCAACAAATACGTGGCACAGTTGCAGTGCCACTGTGCATAAAGTCTAAAATTGTTGGTGGTGCATTTTCTGTACTGGGATGTCAAAGAGTTCAAACATTTTTTTCAAACAACTTTCTGCTATCTACAATGCTAATATAATTTCTCGATCACTGTAAGCACATGATTTGGTCAAAAATGGTTTTGTTCGTATATCCAAATAGAACATGACAACATTATCAATAATAATTTTTTTTGTCAATTTTTTGAGTGGAAAATATATACTGGTCTAGCCTAGTAAAGTGACATAAGGGATTGGAAAAGTCTTTGTCACTTTGGTTGACAATAATAGGGAAGATACCTAATTATGCACTTTAGACAACAGCGTCTGACATCTGTCAGTTAGATTTTATGAATTCTGTTTACAAAATATTTTATGACAAAAAGTGTTTTGAGAGTAGCAAAAACGGCTGCAGAAAAAATATTGTACACAACAAACCCAGAATGTGTTTTTACTGGGCTCGCCCACTTCCAAGTCTCGTTAGCGCTTACTTTCCGGTCTTTTACGTAAATAACTATGAGGACAGAAACGTCAGCTTAATTTTTATTTCTAAAATATTTTATTCAGTAATTTATTTCTGAGGTTTATATATTTTTAGATATACGATATTTTTGGATGAGTATGACGTTTTTTTTAATATAAGCTGTTATTGATCCTCTAAAAAGAGCAGTTTTAAAAATAGTGCCTTTAATAAATCCCTCAAATAATTATTAGTTTCTTTATTTGTCAATTTTAATCTAATATTAACATTATGCTCTCCAATTAACCAACTAGAAAATAAAGAAAGCTGAGAAATCATAATAAACATATTCAGTTATGAAATTTGTACATAATGCATGTACGCCCATATTTAAATTTTCAGAATTTTTGGCATCCTATCAATTTAAATGAGGTCAGGCATATTGAAATAATTATACTTTTGGTAGACACCTAACATTATGTAAAAAAAATAATCAAATAACTGTTCCCAAAAAATGTCAGTCATTATGGAAACAAAATTTTCTGCGGACAGTCGATAACTAAATAGTTATTTTTCTGAACGTTTACGATCTTGTTTACGGTATATATTCAAAATTGTTTCTAATATATTATTTATAGTAAGCTTTTGTTAATTACTAATCCACTATTTTTTGTTACAGTGGTATCCAAAGATGGTGAGTATTATTATTGTTGTAATTTAGCTAATTTCTAAATATTGAAAAATATGCAAAGTCAGGTAAAATGTGTAACCATGTAGTAGAGATCCTAGCTTCTTGGTTAGGATTTCCAATTCCAATTCCAATTCCGATTCCAAACGTGGAACTGTCATCATCAGTTTATAAAGATATATATATATATATATATATATATATATATATATATATATATATATATATATATATATATATATATATATATATATATATATATATATATATATATATATATATATATATATATATATATATATATATATATATATATATATATATATATATATATATATATATATATATATATATATTGCAGATAACAAATTCTCTCTTATTAATTATAAACTATTGATTTAGCATTTCCTTTGTTTTAAACTTGTGAACCATTGGTTATGCTGACTAAGTACAGCTTTCCAAGCTTATAAGTTAACTCAACAATCTTTGTAAATTGGGTTATCATACTCATTTCTTCTCATGTCACATTAAAATATATAAACTAACTTTTGTATTTTCATTAAGATTCAACATTAAGTCTATTTAAGTAAATAAATATTTTTTTTAAAAACAAGTCTACGTAAACCGTAATCTAACAATTGGCGCAGTGGGTGGGATCCGTAAACACTCCAGAACAAGAAACCTAACCAGTAGCAAAACCCGTTAGAATAAGGAGAACATCGCGAGGTGCCTAACTAGTGCAAATTAACTACTGGAACAAGAAGCCCTTCCTCACTGTAGTGGCGAATTTTAATCCCTAGACAGAAGAACCTACTCCATGAAGGAAACCATTGAATAAGAAATATTATAAGAATCATCTCGTATTATCATTTTTAAATTTTTTATCAAGTAACGAATAATTTTATTATTATTTTCTTTCATTTTGTTTTTTTTTTTGATTTGGCTCTGATATTTCTAACTGTATCCACTCGCTACATATACGTGTGTAGAGGTGAGCGTGAAGTACAGTTCGACTTGAAGACCAGACTCGTTATATTTATACATATTAGTTGGCTGATATTTGTAACTGTATTCACTCGCTACATATACGTGTGTAGAGGTGAGTGTGAAGTACAGTTTGACTTAAAGACCAAATTAATTTTAATATAAGTGCATAATTATTTCTATTATCCAGTCCCATTTACAATTTATTCAACATATAAAGAAACCGTATTATACTGTTAATGCATCACCAAAACAAACAAACTTTAATAATTGCATAATTTTAATTAAGAAATTACTTAATTTATTGTGCCTCTGGTATTCAACATTATATTTTTATTTTTTTAATTTTCTTTGAACATTCAATTTAATCAATAATTTTCTAAATAAACTCTAAATACTAAGCAACAAAATGCCAGACTCTCAAACTACAGTTGTTGAACCTTACAGGCTTGGTGAAATTTTTTCGATTGTACTGGAATTGATGGTAACCCTATGTTTTTACAAACTTTCTTGAACGCATGCGCCCACTCCCATCGAACGGCCGTGGACGACCAAAAATTGTTATTAACTTTACACATTAAAAACAAACATTGCTGTAAAACTGCCGAAATTGTTAATTCAAGAAACCCTAGTCTTTGGAGCGACATAAAATCTTTATTAGAAACCCACTTTGGCGATTCACGTGACTTAACCGCATTGACACAAGATTTGCAAAGAATTCATCAATTAAGTAATGAATCGCTTTTAGCATTTATTGACAGACTAGAAACGCATAACGCGAAATTGCACGCCTCTGGTCAAAAGCACAACATGACAACCGAGGAAAAAACGGCACAATCACGCTTAATCGAGACGATGACTTTTAATAATTTATTAACCGATTTAGAACTCAAATTAGGACAAATTGTAAGAGCAGGAAACTCTACAACTATTTTCGAAACGATTAATAAAATAAAACGCGAGCTACAACTCTCTTATTTCGAGTCACAAAAATTTAAAAACAAATCTATTGTCAATAAAAATGTGGTTCAAAATCCACAAAAACACCCAAATTTAATTCCACAAAAATTCTGTTCATTTTGTAAACAAAATGGTCATACAATTAATGCGTCGTACAAGACAAAATCAACAAAATTCAAATTTCAGACCAAATGTTTATCCCAATGAAACACAATTTCCTAAACCGAGTTTTCAAAATTTTTCAAATTCTAACTTTAACCGCACAAAATTTCAGTCAACCAGGTACTTCTCAACAAAATAGGCTATCAATCATAAGACCTAATCCCAATCAACAAAGGCCCTCAGCCATTTAACCAAATCCGAATTTTAATCGATTTTCACAACAAAGAGCACACCACGTAAACTTTGACAATAATTATTACGATTCACAAAATTGTGATTTTTACTCTTATACTGAATTTGGCGACCTTCATAACCAACCATCTGATTACTATAATTACCAGGATTATCATATTTATCAGCCTAAATTTGAGTACACTGGTCAAAATAATATATCAGGGAACTACACTGCTAATTCTTATTACACACAGGAGAATTATACTGCTAATTCTCAGGATTCGTTTGAGAATTATACGGCTAATTCTTAAAACTTATATGAGGATTATACTGCTAATCGTCAGGATTCTCGAACAGGTCCAGAGTGTCCCATGGATACTCCAACACAAATAATATAAATATCACACCAAATACAAAACATAAATCTACGGGACCTGAACAAAGAACAACGCTTCATACTGTAAATTCAAAAAATTTGTATTATTTTAAAGACTCGACCAATACTTTCAAATTTTTTATAGAAACCGGCGCTGGAATATCTATTTTCAAACCAAATACATGTAAATCAAAAATATATCCAGAAAATGTTGTAATTCAAGGCATAACAGATCAAAAATTAATGATTAATGAATCAATTTATATCTAACGATCCTCACAAAGTGTACATTTATAATTTGGACATAGAATTTGATGGACTCTTAGGTTCCGACTTTATGGAATATTACGAATGTGTTGTTGATTTTTAAAATAAACAGTTAATAACCAATTTCAAAACGCTTTCACTTTTTAAAGTAACAGAAAACTCACCAGAACCCGGAATTCCCTACTTATATCAAAGTAAACTTCAAAACTGTATCCAAAATAAAATGTCGTTCGCACCTCGTACAGAGAAAATTTGTAAATTAATGTGCAACCTAAAAAACACTGACGCTATACTGCTAGCGCAGTCGATTTTTCTAACATAAAGCTTGAACCAGTACAAAAGTTTTAACCGATCTTTAATTGAAATACTCAAAATTTAGACCCACAAGTACAGACGGACAGAACATACGAATAAAAACCAACTACGTTTAGATCATTTAAACGAAGACGAATCCAAATTAATAACGCGGCTTTGTTTAAATTTTCAAGACATATTTAGTAGAAAGAGACAATCTGACATTTGCAAACAAAATTTTACATTATATAGACACTAATGATGCTAACCTATTTTCATGAAATCTTATCGATATCCCCAAATTCATAAGGAGGAAGTAAAGTCCCAAGTCTCGAAAATGTTAAGTCAAGGTATCATCCAACATTCAATTTCACCCTGGTTTTCCCAGTCTGAGTAGTTCCTAAAAAACTTGACGCCTCCGGTAAACAGAAATAGCGCATTGTAGTCGACTACAGAAAACTTAACGAAGTGACAGTTGGTGACAAATATCCTCTACCAAACATGTCTGACCTCTTGGACCAACTTGGAAAATGTCAATATTTTACAACCTTAGACTTGGCATCGAGCTTCCATCAAATCGAAATTAATCCTGAAGACGTTCAAAAAACTGCTTTCACAGTTGAGAACGGACACTACGAATTTGCACGTATGCCTTTCGGTTTAAAGAATGCCTATTACTCTTTGAAATATGGATGACATTTCAAACAGTAACGAACAATATTCTGCTAGGAATTCAAAATGAACGGTGTCTCGTCTATATGGATGACATCATTATAACTCCCGTACCATTCATGAACATATTTCTCATCTTACAGAAATTTATAAACGCCTCCAAAATGCCAATCTAAAGATACAACTGGACAAATGTAAACTTCTACGTAAGGACGTCGCAAATTTAGGCCATCTAATAACAAAGGACGGTGTGAAACCTAACCCGAGTAAAGTTGACGCTATCTTAAACTTTCCACAACCTAAAGACCAAAAGAGAATTAAATCGTTTTTAGGACTTGCAGGTTACTATCGCAGGTTCATTGCAAATTTTTCTAAAATCACTAAGCCGATGACAAAACTTTACAAAAAGACGTCCCCTTCAACTTTGACAAGGATTGCCAAAATTCATTTACCAATTTCAAACAAACATTGACTACATGACCGATTCTAATGTATCCAAATTTTGACGTATCTTTCGTATTAATTACGGATGCTGCACATACGCGATAAGTTCGGTCCTTCCACAGGGACCTATTGGAAAAGATTTACCGATCGCTTATGCTTCCCGAATTTTATGCAATGCCGAAACTAAATATTCAATCATAGAGCGCGAGCTTCTAGCCATCGTTTGGTCCGTAAAACACCTTAGGCCATACCTATTTGGCAGAAAGTTTAAATTATTAACTGACCATCGACCACTTACCTGGTTATTTTCTATAAAAGACCCAGGAAGTAGATTAGCGCGCTGGAAATTAAAACCAGATTTTTATAATAGTATAATTAATATTGTCTCTATTCAAACAGTGAGAAATAGAAAATATTATATAATTCCTTTACCATTTGACCCCGCATATGTAATAGAACACTTATTCGTAGCTTTGTTCAAAATGATTTAGATATTTCTAAAACGTATCACGTGGAAAACAATGTAGACTTACCAATATTAGAAATTCTATCATTTATTATCGCCAAAAAAGACCTAAAGTTTGTTATCTGCCATAACATTGTAAGAAGTCCAGATGATGATGAAATTCCAATTATACTAGACCAAAACCATTCTGGAAAAATAATTTACACCGCGGAATAAACACGAGACCACTCGAGGAATGTCACAAAGATATAATTGGCGAGGCTTATCTGAAGATGTCGAAAATTTCATAAAAAAACCTGAAACTTGCCAAAAAGCCCAAAGTTTGCTGCAAAAACCTAAGTAACCCATTAGTAATTACGGAAACACCGAGAACACCTTTCGAACGTATTAATATCGATATTTTTGAAACACCCATACGAAATCACGCCCTCACTATTCGCGACGAATTAACTAAATTTACACAAGCTTATGCAATTTCGGATAAAACTGCTAAATCTATTGTGAACACCCTATTGTTGTATTTCCAACAGTATGGTACACTATTAAGAATACATTGTCACTACGGTCGAGAATTTGACAATAGCCTATTAAAAGACCTCAGTTTATATGACATAAAATTAACTTTTTCAAGTGTAGGACACCTGCAATCCAACGGTTCATTAGAACGATTTCACGCGACATTAGCAGAAATGATTAGAGTTCACAAAACTGAGAACCCCAACGAACATCTTTTTACAATCTTACCATACGCGGCTATCTGTTACAATAATTCAGCAATAAAACACATTGTTTTACCCCATATGAACTTATTTTCGTACACACCCCAGCAAACATGATGACGGAATATTGACGTCATTTTTTGGTAATTCTATGACCACATGACGTCAGGAAATAACCAATATGTGACGTCAGCATGACGTACCATATTGGGCAAAATGTCACAGCACACAGACGTCATACTTGCACTTAAAAAAGACGTCACTTTTTGACCATAAATGTACCTTAATGTGACGTGAATATGACGTTTTCTGACGTCATTTACAATTGTTTTTAATAAATGGAAAATCCATATACAGGGACCGCTTAAAAAGTTTGGTACAAAGGTAAAAACTATTACTGATTTCAGAGTTTCATTCTTTATGAAAGTTTAGTACAAGTCTTATGAAACACCTTTGCTATGTTACTTATTCTAATCTTATCAGTCATAAATGGCGATTAAATCAGAACTATACAAAAGATGTTTCATCAGATTTGGTAATAACCTTCCTAAAGGTTTATATTATCTAAGAAATCGGTAATAAATCGGTTTTTCTTTTGTATCAAACTTTTGGCGGATGTTTCATAAAGGTTATGAAAGATTAAATAATATAAACAAGTTTTAACATCATTTGGTTTATTATCAAATAGATTTATCTGAACATAAATATTGACTTCTGTCGCACACGTATAACTATACTAACATAATAATAATTCTGTCATATTGCGAACAAACATATCACAGGGTGTCCGGAAATCCCGATGCCATATTTCAGGAGCAATTGTACATGAGAAAACATGAAGAGAAGTCCCCATAAACATATATGTCCGAAAATTCTTCCTATGAGAAAACTCCTTCAGAGGGTTCTTTTCTTCATATTTTCACATGTACAATCGCCTCCTGAAATATGGCATTGGAATTTTCGCACACCCTATATATAAATTTAAATAGTAAATTAATGCTTATATTGCCAGTTGTTTCAAAAAAATTTGTATAACCCAACTAAAGTTTTATAATCCCTGTACAGGATGATTAATATCATTAACTACAATCAAACTACATCAAAGAATGAATTATTGGCATTGATGCCCACTAGGATGTCCGGAAATCCCGATGCCATATTTCAGGAGCAATTGTACATGAGAAAACATGAAGAGAAGTCCCCATAAACTTATGTCTGAAAATTCTTCCTACAGGAAAACTCCTTCAAAGGTTTTTTTTCATATTTTCACGTGTACAATCACCTCCTGAAATATGGCATTGGAATTTCCGGACACCCTATATATAAATCTAAATGGTAAATTAATGCTTATATTGCCAGTTGTTTCAAACAAATTTTTATAACCCAAACTAAATTTTTATAGTCCTTATACAGGATGATTAATATCATTAACTACAAACTACATCAAAGAATGAATTATTGGCATTGATGCCCACTTCTTATTTTCCCTCTCATATGGTAACAAAATACATTTAGTCAAAACGTGATCAAAGACATGCCAAACATAAAATTCTTTCGACAAATTTGAAACCAAGTATACTTTTAACAATTTTGACGATAAAGGATAATTGTATAAAGATTCATATAAAGTAAATTTTTTTACCCACTACGTGTATGTTATTGTTGTCGACAATAATATTATGAATTTCTAATACTTCATCATTTATCATACAAAAACAATCAGATTTAGAATATGTACATATTGACAGTTATATTTTTTATAATTAATTTTTTAAATTGCTTAATATTTTTGTTTTGAATATTATCATGCAAAGGTCCATTACTATGTTCAAATTTTGTTTCTAAATAATTTTTTGCTGTAGTTATAATAGATGCACAACTATTCAGTTCGTGAATTCGGTTGTAAATTTCTTGCAAAGGATTGATAGTTGACTTTACCATGCGTTTTAAAGAGCTTAAATAATTCTCGAATGGAAAAGCGGAAAAATTATCTATTACCCCAAATTTCTGTACATCTTTATGCAAATGGCAAATTGTGTGAATATTGTAAATGAGAAATTCTTTACCATATATTGCAACACAATGATCTACAAAAAGTTTTAACAAACTACCAACCTGATCAACCCCAAATGTGACCAGATGTGTTTCAGAAATTAAAATAGTTACACCTACATGAAACAATAAAAAATGTTCATATACAGCGATATTTAAGAATTTTTTTTAAAACAACAGGTCCTAGATATAAGATGAATGTACGAAACTCGGTAGCTTTCCAGCGAGGCAACTCTGATAAAGTCCGTGGTTTTCTATTAAATTCAACAGGAATATGTTTTTTCAAAGAAACTAAAACATCTGACAATAATTTAACATTTACACTCCCTAATCGGGTGGGTAATTTTCCACTAATCCAAGAATTTAATAATTTTCGCATTATTCCTAAACAACAATTGTGCATATAATCTATTGGAAACTGACTGACCATTCCAATGGGTAAATTTATTAAAGGACTTACATCCAAATGATGGTCTTCATCCAGTTGCTGTAAAAATGTTGTATCTGTCCTAAGAGGTTTATTTGTGGATAGAAAAATCATGCGGCCATTAAAATATTCACCTCCATCTGTGCATTTTTCACATGACGAATATCCCGTATGAGATTTAACACACTTTAAAAAGGAGCGTGCCGGAGCATCACATATAAAACTATGCAATTCAATACTGTAATTCTTATTTTGAAACTGTAAACCACTTTGAAGTAGCGAGTTAAATTCCTTCAAAAAAATCTTCAAGATAAACTTGTAATGGATATGGTTTTGTCTTTCCACAAAAAATACCCACAGCAAAAGGACTGCTTTTAATATTTTTAATTTGGGCTAAAATAGGCCAAAGTTGAAGAGATGAACTTTTAAACAATGGTATCCCATCAATATTAAAGGCAATTTCAAGATTATCTGGAATGTCACTAAGACGTTCCAAAATTTGAATGCAACTTTTTTCAAATCCAATATGAGAATACTCTCCTGAATTTAATTTTTTTGCAACCATATGAGTGGGCGTTCTCAAGAGAGTTCTACAATCGAGAGGAAGTTCATTTGGGTAATAAGGGGACAATATGTGCAGCAAACTTGTTACACTAAAGTGTGAAACAGATGTTGTCACTGCCCAATGTCTTAATTGGTCTTTTAAAGAATTATTTTTTTCTGGCAAAGTGGGATATTCATTAAAAACAGAATTTAATATATCAGGAATAAAAATTTCGCTAGAGTCAGTGTCATAGTTAAAGTCAACATCAGAGCTACCTGAGCTGTTAGTAGGGTTAATAAAGGTGGGTCGAACAATATATTGTGGCTCCAATATTATATTATCACATATTCCTTGATCCACCTTTGCTGTTTCAATAACATTACTATTAATAACTTTTGCAATTTTTTTTTGTAAATTTCAACCCTTCTATATATTTGTCTCATTCCAACGATTTTATTCTTATACACTTCGATCTTACTACTGCATATTTCCGTCTCCATCCTTTTTCTTTTCAATTTTTACACGTTGTGGAGCATGTTTTAACCAGACTTTTATCGCATCTGCCACATTTTTTTTCTGTGCCTGCCGAGTCTTGAAGAACAGCTCCTAAAAATTTATTTCTAAGGTTAAAAATATAGCCAAACAATTATTAATTTATATGACGTAAATTGACCCATGAGAAGTATATTTATATATATCTGACCGAAATCCCCAAAAAATCTATCAGATATTATTTGATATATATATTCATATTTTCATCTGTTCATTAAACAATTTAGGTGATTCGTTTTAAAATGATTCCATAAATGAAGCAGAAATACTTACGAGTAATAGCATCATTAAGTCGTAAAGTTGAAAATGGTTTTTTGCCTGGCCTTTTTCCAAAATAATTGTACCCAGATGCTAATTCATTAGTTAATATTTTCTTCAAAATAATATTAACTTTAGAAATTGCATCTTTCCCTCCTAACTTCTGTAAGTAGTTGACCTAAAAATTTAAAAATAATAATAAATAGGCTTGTAAATAGTGGGAATTTAAAAAACTTACAAGTTTCTTTAAATTGTCATCAGATTCAAGGTAATTTTCTAATATTGTAAAATCTTCCTCATTATTTATTGGCAAGTGAGGTATTTCTTCTAATATATCATGTGCATTTTCCGAAGATTGCTTGTTAATAATTTGCGTTAGCAAACTTATAATTAGTTTATTTTGTTCTCTTACATAAAAAATACTTGATAATAATTTATCATTTGATTCTAGAGCTATAAAAAAAGTTCAGACAAAATTAATTAAAAAACAAAATAAAACAAAACATACCAGAATTTTCACGCAGTGTACTTGATCTATTTATTTTTGGAGTTGAGAAACTAGACCCTGAGGTTAAAGAACCTGATAGTGTTTCTGGAATAGGACTTCTAACTTTTGAGGAGCCAGGTATTCCTAGAATAAGATTCCGAGCTTTCGAAGAACCAAGTATTTCTGGAATAGGACTTCGAACTAATTCTGATATGGAAGAGTTCGTGTCTACTGGAGCATCTGAAATTACATAGACTTTCACAATTTTTCAGCACACTATAGGATTATAAAAAATTACTAGGTACTTATAAAGCAAATAAATAAAACAGTAATGTACCAGAATTTTCACATAGAGGTGTTCGGGGGGAAGGCAAATTAATTGATCTTGGAATAGAACTTTCAATTTTTTCAAAGTCCTTATTGGCTCTTGCAGTGTTTGCGTCCAAATCTGACACTAAGGCAATCGTGTCTGCCAAATCATCTGAAATTATGTGAGATTTCAGAATTGCAAGAATAAGATATTTACCAAAATACGAAATATTATAGTGTTAGAGTTTCTTGTTAAAAATACTTGGTTATGCATGCATATACCTTTAGGTTTAAGAATGTTTATAGAAATTTTTTTCAGGCCTTTTAAGTTCACAAGTTTGTTTTGACTCATCCGAATCACCTGAATCACTTGATTCAGATATTGGCCTCTTCCGGGCTCTTACTTTTCTGCTTTGTAATAATTCAGAATCAGACTCATCGCTTTGCAAATCAGAGGTTAATTCTGCCTTTTTTAGTTTCTGACGAGCTTTTTCATAGGTATCTAAAAATTCAGAAGGAAAATCAATGTCGTTGAAAGAACACATTCAATTTTATACTAAACATTTTTTTTTTTACGATAAATTGAGAAAACAGAATTGAGTAAGCCTCGGAGTAAACTGTGTACATTCTACAAGTATGCTTTCATAGCTATAGGTAAGGTCGTATTAGGCCTTATCTCGTCTATTTTTCAAAAATTACTATTATAACTTATGGAAGTCGCGATCAAAGTAGGATATGAGTTGAATCTGGTTACACAATTTTTATAATAGTTTCAGTGATGCTGAACATACTTGCTAGTCTTCCGCAGCGAAGATGCTAATGAAAACCCCCGCCCTGGCTCGGTAATAATTTAAGGAAGGAATTCTTCCTCCCTTAAACATTCAAATTTTTATGAAATCTTACCTGTATTAAAGAAGCACCTTTGAATGGGATAAAGCTGCCACGAGTCTTCATCAGGGATGGTGTGGTTCTTTAACAGTTTTTCATAACATGATTGTTTCTTGCTGTCAGGCCAAAAAACCTCCTTTTTGCGAGGAGTGAGCCAATTTACACTTACAATAGCTAGGCCTTCGTTGGCTGCAAATTCCACACCTACGAATGTCATTCCTACACACAATTATGAAATACCTAAATACCACAGCTTTAATTAAATAGTAATGAAGATTAATTAAGAATATATGAAATAAGAACAAGAATATATACCTATGTTTAAAATTTCACAAGTTTTTGCCAGGACAAAGTAGAACCAGTAGAACCACGCAGCACAAACGTATGACGCCATTAACCTCAAAAACACAGATCACAGATTACGACTTAAGAATTAAACCGCCAGAAGTGCAAAACATACTGTCTTTGTTTCTGCCTCACTGAACTATATCTTTTATCTCTCTTAGTACGACAAAATAATTCTAACACGAAATAGCTTCTGACCACAGATTCAATTCATTAATCTTTATAAATCTCTGGCAGCACTACCGCCATCTGCCACCAGTATACGTAACTATATCAACAAAAATATATTTTAAATTAAACCGCTTATTTCCTTGTTCTTGTCGAAGTTATTATGTTTATTGCCCACACAAAGGGCATGTTTTTTTATTCTGCAGGGATTCATCTATTAGGGTGCAAGGAAAATATCGTTGCATACCAGCGGAATAAAAAACATGCCCAAACACCCATGGATATTTATGTTAAATATCCTTGCCCAAACACTGCCAGAGATGACAATTTTCAAAAAACGAAATATTTTCATGTCAATTTTTACACTACAACTGATATACCTATTGCCTTTTTATGATTTCATCGCATTAATTAGAAAATCAGGTTGATATGAAATCAGTACAATTTTAAAGTGAAAACCACACGACACCAAAACTTACTTATTGATCACCAATTTTTGACGTCGTAGGTACATCAGATATTTAAGTGAATATAACGTCGAAAATCACACGTCATTTTCACGTCTATTTATTGGTCGGTGATGCTGCCGACCAATCTGCACCAAAAAATGACGTGAATATGACGTCATACGTCACATGTCTGTTTGCTGGGATCTAGTCGAACACCAGAAACTCTATATAACCAGAACGAATTAGTCACCAAATACGTTAGGGAACTTAACAGCCGAATTATAAAATTGCTCGAAATCGGACACGAGCACAAAAGGAAAAAACCAAATTACTATGTGATAAAAATTTTCCCGAAAATCGATATGAATATAACATCGGCGATAAAGTTTATGTAAAAGGATCACAAATTAAAGATAAACTACAAAATAAATTTAACGATCCTTTTGAAATAACAGAAGTCTTTCAAAAATTCAGCCATTTTACTTAACTAATACACTAACCAAACTAGCGAAGTAAATTTTGATCGAATGAAACCCTATTTTGAAAATTAACTTTTTTTCAGATTACTACTGCTGTTCGGATCAGTAGCCCAATACCAAATTACACCAATAAATAACACCATTGGAATTTACTACCATGAGAAATCTGAATTGTGACTAACGAAAAATGGACACTATTAGTTCACAAGGATATATTCTCAATAAAAACAGCATTTGACAAAAACGACAAAATTCTAGACACCATTCTTAACACCCTTGACCGTGCGTATCATAACATGAATACTTTCATGAGCTAATTCAAGACTCATATTAGTCTTCTAAAACAAATTTCTAAGTCTATTTAATCTAAATTTGACGAAATTTACCTAGATACAAAAACGATACAAACGAGGAATTTTAAACGGTATCGGAACAGTGTTTAAACCAATTATCGGAAATTTAGAGTCTGAGGACAGTCAATATTATTCTGATTGTATTAATAATCTAAATAAAGACGAGCATCAATTAGACAATTTAATTAAAAACCAAATATCGGTGACAACATCTGTTATAAAAAATTTCATTTTAACTATTCAAAAATTACAAAATGAAGAAACGTTCAATACAAATATTAAAGATATCGAGGATGCGGTCTTACGTACCAAACACGACATACAAATAGTTCAAACAAAACTAAAGTTTCTTGAAATATGTGAACAATTAATGGCAAACTATTTATACATTGAAGATAACTTGAATGATTTTCTAAATTCAATAACATTTGCACGATTAAAAATCATTCATACGCCTATAATTACCCCTCAGGATTTAATAAGATCTTTACAAGAAATTTCACAAAATTTGCAAGGGAACAACTTATCACTTCAAATAAAATTATCAAGAGTTGCTTAGTATTTAGATATTATTGAACTGCAAGCTTTTCAAACCGATTCAAGTTTCATTTTTAAAGATACCTCTAATAAATCCTTAAATTTACGCAACCTATCAATTATACCCTATCCCTATTTTGGATAATAGAACTGGTTTGCACCACATCTTGTCAACCTCTCAAAAATATATCGCGAAAAATGATGATTCTTTAATGTTTATACTTATTCCGGACCTGGAAGAATGCAAACAACTCTACTTTGGAACTAAATTATGCTCGAACTTGTGCACTTACCCGATCGATACCAATGCTATTTGTGAAGTAAGACTGTTCAAACATCTCAATCATCTACCCGAAAACTGTCAAACATCATTTATCATTAGTCAAGGATATAATGTTCAGAAACTCCAGGAGAATACATGGCTAATCATTAATGTAGAACCTTTATACATTACTATCAGTTGTCCCAAAAGAAACTCACTGACAGAAATCATCAAGAAGAACTCTATCATAAAATTACAACCTAGTTGTTACGCCTTTATCGGCATTACCGAAATTCAAGCCGAATCCAACGAAATATTAGATGTCAAGGATAAAACTCATCCTATCCAAATTCCATATGAATGCTGCAACAACCTCCCATACAAAACTCAAATATCCAAATTAAGATTAAACAACATGAACACCGAAGACCTAGAAATTGTCAAACACAAATTAGACCAATATTCTAAAAATTAAGACGATCTTATCAACGAACCTTTTGTGACATATATATGGTTTGCATATCTGACCATAACTTTAATTATTACCCTTATTCTGTCTTATGTATTATGCAAATGCAGGAAAGAGCGTCAAAGACTAGCTCTTGTCCAACCATCTGGATCATCTCCACCTCTACCAAGACGAAGTAAGGTCTTCAGGAGATTTACCAGCATTCTACTCCCGAGGAAAAGACCTAGTATCCACGAAGAAGAAGTAGAACCCGAAGAAATCGCATGGACTTAAAAAAGACAGTTAAATGTGTTTTTCTATCTGAACTTAATGCAAAAGACTTTCAGTGAATATTGTTTCATTTTTGATGCATTTTAAACGTTTATTATTTTATTATTTTTCATTTTATAATCATTTTCAATGTTAACGTTTTGCTATTTTCCATTTTACATTATATAATTTTAGATTCACGCTTGTTTACACTATATTTTACATTTTGTTTTACATTTTTCATTCTATAATCATTTTCAATATTAACGCTTTGCTTTAATATTTTACATTTTATAGTATATAATTTTAGATCCACGCTTATTTACACTATTTTGCAAAAGTTGCTGTATAAACACCAACTTTTTTTATAAGGGGGAAGTTGTTATATAAAATCTACACCACTGTGTATTAACTTATAGAATACTTTGACTTCATTTCATAATATCACAGGATATCATATTACGCCTACGTTGCAGATAACAAATTCTCTCTTAATTATAACCTGCGTATTTTGCATTTCCTTTGTTTTAAGCTTGTGAACCATTGCTTATGCTGACTAAGTACAACCTTCCAAGCTTATAAATTAACTCAACAATCTTTGTAAATGAGGGCTAACGCGCTTGAATTCACCACGAGAGGTGCTAGTGTACGGAAAGGTCAATGTCACTGAACGTTAATGTTTACTATGGCTTTTTAACGCTAGTTTTTAAAAATTAGCTGAAAAACATTTAACACAATGATGGCAGAAGGGGAAAGTAGTAATTTACTTGCCCAGTAGAAAAAATATTGTACCTATCAGAAGTGTCTTATGTCATTAAAGGTAGGTTATAACAAGAATGTACATGATTATTACTCACGATTTTCTGTAGTAGACTCTGAACAACACTGAGGCACAATTAACAAGGTTTTTTATTTGCTGGTGTACAAAATAATTATAATAAAACATTATAAACTTTTCCCGCGCCTAACTTGACATGACCTTACTCGACCAGTGGCGCCAACTGGTAAGCCTGAAAACGTTAGCCTCATTGAGTTATCATACTCACTTCTTGTCATGTCATATTAAAACATATAAACTAACTTTTGTATTTTCATTAAGACCCAACGTTGAGTCTATTTAAGTAAATAAATATTTCTTAAAAACTAATTTACGTAAACCGTAATCTACTATACATATTTAGGTGGCTACTAACGGCAGTGTGGCCAATTAAATTTCTTTAAACTGCAAGCAATGGCAGATATCAAAAAAATTCTATATAAACAAAGTTGTAGCAAATCGTATTTCCCAAAATAAAGTCTGCAAGGGCATATGTTTATCTGCAACAGTTTAGGAGATATATAAAATGCGTTATCAACGATAAAAAGTATTCTCTACTTAAGTCGATGAAATATCAATTTTTTTTTTAGTAGATTAGATTGATACCTTGCTACACCAAAAATATGTTTCTTTGTTTGACAAATCCAACAAGAATGTGTAGAGTTAACGTCGCTCTATATCAACTCACTTACCCATGCGTGTGTGCGCGTTTTGCAAAATATTGAACTAGAATAGCTGTAGGAAAATGTTGTTTAAATCTCATAATGTTCGCATTTATATATCTAAAATTATTTTTTTATTTTGTTTTCTTATTTTCTACACGCATATTTTGTTGTAGTATGTAGTGAGTGAACGATTGGTCTGAATTTTCACATAGTTATTTAAAAATTTTTGGCAAATACTAAACAAAGCATACGTAAAAAATAGTTGCTGTGCCTCCCACATATTCAAAAAATAAACATTCCCGTACTGTATACATACCGATAATAAAACAATGAATACTTAATAATAATTCACAAAAATAGCATCTCAAAACTGTAATATATAAAAAAACAATGAAAAATTACATAAAATCACCGGGCAAACTACCAAAATAACGTGGTTTCTTACAAATTCAACGCAGACTAGTAGACTATTTCAGTGGTACCAATTCTCATTATTTTGCGGCTTGTTTAAAGTCGGCTGTGACTTAGTATTGACCCCCATCTTGTTGGAGGATATGAAGAAAATTTCCTTTCTAGAAAGCCTAATGTTTTTTACGTTTTCTGTAGTTCCCTAATCTTTTTATAACTATGTGAAAATACATCATGAATTTTTTAAATTTTATTGACGGTTCGTTCTATGACTTGGAGCCTCGCATCTCGAAAGCGTAGCATAAAAGGCCAACAATAGGCCAACATTAAGAAAAATCTTCATATTTTTAATCTGCAATTACGCTGTGACACTTTATATAAAGTTAGTCATATATAAATTTTTATCTTTAATGTTTATATGTAGGGTGACCATATGTACTTATTTCAATAGGGCAGTACTTACTTTTCGGATACTGTCCTACTGTCCTTAAAAAGTTCATCAAGTACACCTAAATGTATTTTTTGTTTAAATAAACGTCAAAAAGTTCTGTTGCAGAGGGTATTGCTTAAATTCTAACATTTCTAACAGCCCACTGTGCACTGTGGTGCAGGATGCAGCCACCGATCGCGATGGGATAGCGACGCCACGTGACAGTCTGTCATCGAATGTCGAATGTGCCATTAATCTCGCTGATTCATTTTACCGATCAAAAGCGTTTAGATCGTCCGCGATGTACTACTTAGCTAACTTGTGTATTTAAAGTGGTAAACGTGTTTTGTTAACCAAATTAACTTCTTGTTTCAACATGTCACCGCCTCGAAGAAAGTGTAATTTTAATTCCGAGTTGCAGAAAGAGTATCCATTTATAAAAATAAAATCAAATTCTCTACCACATATTGTGTACTGAGAAATTTTCCGAAATGATGATTTCCAACAATGGTCGCAAGTGGTCGCAGCAATATTAAAGCTCATGTGGCTAAGAAAAAGCGTGTATTGGCTGCAAATGCGAGGTCTAAAAGCAGTAAATTGGAAACCTTCCTCAAAAGTGAAAATTTCAGCTCGGAAAATATGTTGATTGCCGCCAAGGAAGGTACTTTCGCTTATCATACAATCAAGCACCTGCAGAGTTTTAGATCTTTAGATTGCACCTCAAAACTAATAGTGAATATGTTTGAGCCCAAATTTGCAGCAGCTCGAACCAAAACTGAGGCCATTGTGAAAAATATTTTTGCTCAAGAATCTCAATTGCGATTGAAAATTGATCTACAGAAAGCATATTTTGTTAGCATCATGACCGATTCATCAAACCGGAAATTAAAATTATACCTTTACTGGTGAGGTACTTTGTTTGTGAAAAGAACGTCCAGGTGAAATTACTTCAATTGCGTGACTTACCTGGTGAAACATCAGAGCAGTTAAACAATTATGTGTTTAGTACTTTGAAAACCCACAATTTAGTTGACAAATGTATCGGATTAGCTGCTAGTGCTGATAATACGAATACAAATTTCGGCGGAATGAGAAGAAAGGAGGTGAACAATCTATTTACGAAATTGAATGGTTCTTGTGGCAAACCCCCTGGTTGGCATTGGTTGTGTTGCACATATTTTCAACAAGTGCATACAAAATGCGACGGACATCTTACTAATTAACGTAAAGGTTATTGTTGTTAAATTATTTAAGCATTTTTTGTTGATATCGAGTATAAAAAAATGTTATCATTTTCGAAAACAAGATTTTTAAGCCTGAGGCCAGCAATGAACGAATTCTACAAATATTCGAACCCTTGAGAGCATATGTTTTATCTATTGAAAACTGCCCAACGATTATAAATTGGTTTTTTGAGAACCCGACAAGCGAAATTTGGATGTGGTTTATACACAACATTGCCTCTTTGTTCCACAAAGTTATTTTAAATGTAAAGGGTGATAAAATATGCGCAACAGAAACTTCGCTAGAGTATTTAGACCTTAAAAATAAACTTGTATATCGTTTGAATGAATTATTTTTGCCGCTTAAAGTGAGAGAGTACCTTCCAAAGCTTGAAAATGGAAGGCAGTGTAAACTATCGGGAAAACTTCATCACGCATATCAGGTAATTTTATTCAAATTGTGTGACTTATTTGCAGAACTGGAGTTCAAATTTAAATGAATTGGAGCTTTTTGAATGGGTTGTGACGTACTTCGCTGCTCTACGCAAGAGCAGAAGTGTCACTTTGACGCCCAACACTACGGCGGTGCACACTGTACGGAGATCTCGGGCGCCAGTTTCTGTTTAGAGTGCAGAAACACCACTTTACTCTATCGGCGGGACGATAGAGGCCGGGCAACCGCAGTGAAGATACGGCTAAGCCAGGGGTCGGGAAAAAGGGAACTTACATACTACAGTTAAGGAACAGACTCTCATTCAATATATGTACATTTATTCTACACACTAATTATTATTTACACTTTATACACACCTTAATAACTACAACTTATACTACAACGGTCTTAACTACAAGCGGTCTTATTCTACAAGCGGTCTTATACTACTACGGTCTTATACTACTACGGTCTTATACTACTACGGTCTTATACTACTACGGTCTTAACTACGGACAAGCGTGGCAGTAAGCGGACGGTCAAGCGGTGCGATACGGTACGCCGGTGAACGAAGCGGTGAAACGGGAAGCAGCGATGGATTTAATCGGTCATATGCAGACGGCGGACGGATACCAGGAGGGGAAGCAAGCGCCAATATAAGCAAACTATGCCTATCTAACGCGGTTACTTATTATCGCTTGGCTGATGGATGGTTCCGGTCTTATCATATGCCAACGAGTATCTCCAAAGCGCCCTGCCAAAGAAAACGGACTCAGGCGCCCTGGAGGGCACGCGGTTGAATGCGGTTACGGTAAGGGGGGGGAAGGAGTAACAAGCCTAACAGCGGCAAATTGATGATGACGACGGGATGGTCAAACTCCAAGACTACCCTGCAGAATTTTTACGTGCTCAGGTAGCCCGGGGGACCCGCGGTTACGGACGATACCTCCAAGTCACCCTGCAGAATTTTTACGTGCTCAGGTGGCCTGGCAGGCACGCGGTTACGGAAGTACCTCTAAGTCACCCTGCAGAATTTTTACGTGCTCAGGTGGCCTAGAGAACACGCGATGGCAACTGACAATACCTCCAAGTCACCCTGCAGAATTTTTACGTGCTCAGGTGGCCTGGAGGGCACGCGGTATAACGCGGTTCAAGTTGGAGGGGGGGGAAGGAGTGGCAAGCCGAGCGGTTGCAAATCTAAGACGACGACGGTATGGTCAAAGCTACCAAGCTACCCTGCAGAATTTTTACGTGCTCAGGTAGCCCGGCGGACCCGCGATTACGGACGATACCTCCAAGTCACCCTGCAGAATTTTTACGTGCTCAGGTGGCCTGGCAGGCACGCGGTTACGGTAATCCCTCTAAATCACCCTGCCAAAAAACGGACGCAGGTGGCCTAGAGGACACGCGGTATCAAATGCTATTATCTCCAAGTCACCCTGCAGAATTTTTACGTGCTCAGGTGGCCTGGAGAACACGCGGTGTAACGCGGTGGAACGCGGTTCTAATTCCAACCTTCGGCCGCTCTCCCTTTCTAAGGAAGGATATGAGGCGGATACGTTTAGCGCTCGCGGTTCACTAACTCTAAAAATAAAGCCCGGAAAGTACTCACCAGCCAAGTAATACCGATTATTTACCAAACCTTTATCAAACCTTGCTACCTACTTCCGGATCCTGTGCTGGCTTCCTCTCTGGAGCGGTCGGGGTCGGCACGTCTGGACGGTACGGGCGGCAGCAACGGACTGTTCTCGGATACTTATCCAAGTCGGCGTGGTGCTTCGGTTGGAGCTCAGACGGGAACTAATTTAATGATAAAATCCTCATGCTACTAAACACTGCTAAAACGCAGAAGTAGGATGAGATACGGTAGTCATGCGCGGTTTATTACAGCTACGTCACCCGTTTGTGGACTTCCGCATTAAATTTAATTACCTATTTCTTTATACTCACGAATTTACTTACTATCCAAATCGGCGTGGTGCTTCGAGTAGCGGTCGGACGGAGACTAACTCAATGATAAAATCATCAGGCTACTAACACTGCCAAAACGCAGAAGTAGGATGAGATACGGTAGTCATGCGCGGTATATTACAACTACGTCACCCGTTCATCGACTTAGAATAATTTCGCATGAAATTTAAATACCAATATATCCTTATACTCACGAGTTTACTTACTGTGCTGGCCGGCGTGGTTCCTCGTTGAGTAGCTGGACGGAAACTAATTTAATTATTTTCAGTCTCAGGCTCCTTCATGATAGCGCGGGCAGAAGAGTGCCGAGGCACGATGCGCGCTTCGTGTGTCGCGATTCGCGTACTGCCAGCTATTCGACCTATGTGGAATGTTCACAAAAACATATCCATACTTCCTATCTATAATTAATAATTAAACTGTTATTATTTACAAGCGCAGTAATATAATGGACAAAATATTCTTCAAAACCGACAAATAACACTTAGCTACCTAACTTAACTTAATCAAATAAAATCACTTCGTTACAGGGTGAATTTGAAAAGACAAGTTTCATAGAATGAATTTTTGTGTTCATGTGAGGCTTTTAAAGAATACATAGGTCCGACATTGAATGAAGACGAACTGTTCGATGAAGTTAGTTTACTACAAACCAACGTTACAGAAGATAAAATTGCCTACTGGAATTCTAAGAATATTTGCATTGAAGATCGATGACTTAAAGTGTATAAATTTACTCGAGTCAAAATAAATTAAAAAGTTTCAGATTTTATGAGTTTATTTTTTGTCTTCCTGGGACAAGTGCGTCGATTGAGCGGCTGTTCTCCAATATCAATAACTACTGGAGTTCAGAAAAATCGCAGATGATGATATCCACTCTAGAAGCTGTGATGCAAGTTTACACAAACCTCAATGAGACTTGCAATGAAATGTTCCATTCCTGAGGGCCAGACCGCACATTTTGAAGGCAATCCTTAGTTCCCAAAAGTACGACTGGTACAAACGTGATGATCCAGGTCTTGGAGTTGCAGACACGTCTAAGGAAAATTGAAAAATAAGTTTTCATTATTAATATATTATTATAACAACTTTTTTATTGAGAGAATATTGTGTGACCATATATTTTTTCAGAAAAAAAAGGGCAAAAAACGTTAGCGACAGAAATGGAAAAAAGTAAAAAGAAACAAAGTATTCTAATATAAAATATAACAAAATTAATTAACAAACTTTTTTTATTGAGAAAATATTTGTTAATTAATTTTGTTATATTTTATATTAGAATACTTTGTTTTTTTTTTTTTTGCTTCTTGATACAATACGTGCAACATTTGCTTCATCGATTTGTCTTCTTGCACCTTATTTGGACTAACAAAACTAGTGAATTTCCCACTTTTTTCCATTTCTGGCGCTAACGTCTTTGCCCTTTTTTTCTGGAAAAATATATGTAACGTTAGTTAACTAACGCTATACTAAGTTGACTACACGGGTATATTATAAATAGACAAAAGTATTTATTAAATACTGGAAAACAGCTTTTTTATTTTTCCTCATAAATAAAAACCAACCAGAATAAATATGATTACAAATGTACCTAATTAACGAGTCCCTTACGCCCTATTCAACGTTGCAGGAAGCATAACTTACGCATAAATAAGAGGAAGTCCTGTCGTAAAAGGAATATATATTCATGTGCATCTTTAATGACACATTTAGTAAATTTGATGGAGCAGAATATAAATCACTTTGCTTTAAACAAAGAAATAATATTAATAATATTAATGATTAAATAATTAAAATAATCACCTTGAAGGAGGAGGAAAAGTGGACTAAATATCGCGATCTCCGGTATGAATTTCAAATGCTGTATCCAAGCTGCTTGGTCAAGATGGTCGTCCTAATAATCAGTATACTCGAAGTACCCAGGCCCGTGGAGAGCCGTTACGGGCCTAGGGTTCACATCAAACTGGCAAGCTCTGTTAGATTGAGACAAATCAAAAGTACTACTTTTCAATGCACATAATTTTTAATTTGAAATATATTATTTACAAGTAGGTATATTAAGTAAGTAAGTATGATAATTATTAATACAAAATGAAAAAAAGTTATAATAAAACTTTCTTGGCTTTCCTACTAGCAAAATCATCGATCACGCTGTCAAAATTTATCTGTTTAGCCAAATCACATTCCATTGTAAAGTCTCAGATGAATTAAAGTCCCGAAAGTAAAGTGTGCGAGCTGCATTTCATCACAGCAATTCGTTAATAAAAATAATTGGACATAGGTAAAGATTTTCTAAAAATTATATTGCATAAGCCGTTACTACTAGAATTCTAAAAATGATAAATAAACGCCTATTTTTTTACTTATATTGCCTCTTAAACCGTATTTAAAATTTTCATTAAAATGTGTTTTATTTCGTCGTATTGGTTCTAATACATTTTGAAATTTAAATCTAAAAACTGTTCTCATAATCATTTTTACAATAAATAAATTAAATACATAAATTCTGCCGGGTTTTTGCTTTAAAATTTCGTTTTTCCTTTAAAAAAACCGAGTGAGGTACGATATAAAGACTCAGTTCACGAATGGCAACCCTATTTTTATAGGAAGCCCTTACTAAACATTAAAAGTAATTTAGTGGTGTTTATTATTATTCGTTTTTACTATGCTCACGGCCAAATACACCGGCTCATCTGGGCCAGCAGTTGTGACGTCACGTTGCAGCATTGAGGCCTTGTTTTTAGGTGGTATTGAGTAATTCGCGTACGACCGCAAGTATAAAGTAATATTAATACAAATTACAGTAGTTAACGCTATACTTCTATGTGTGTGTGGCCTACTACTTGTTATATAAAAGACGTGTATCGTGTGCATCCGAAATACGCATTTTTTTACGAAAAATAAAAAAATAAAATATATTTTCTACCCCCTCTCTCGCCAGCCCTGGGAGTACCATGGCGGTATTCTTACTAAGTGTATTTGCACCTTTATATCATTGGTAATCCGTACGACCTGTTACGCTTTTTGAAGCTGAACTGAAAATTTTCGTTGACGTTAAGACTGTATTGAGCCGACTTAGAATGATCGTATCAACAAGTTATCGCCAATAAAAGCGATATTTGACGATAACTATTTGCGAATTTGGAATTTTTCTTCGGTTTTAAGATGGAAATTATCACCGCTCCCTTCCACTGGCCCACTGGGTGGGCTAGTGCTTCACGGCAGTATGCCATTGATGATATGTACAATCTGTATAATAACCCTCCTCGACAGATTTTTGAGAATTTTATGATCGAAATCGTCTTTGCCCAGTCCTTTATTATTCATTAATTTCTTAATTAGCGCACACAGTTCAGTGGGATTGGTCATAACTCGCAAAAATGGCTGTCGCGTCCTGTGGGATTTGAACGTCATGGCCGTGTTTTGATTTAATAACCTCGGTATTTCTAACATTTTAAATGAACCTTTAGCTTAAAGGGAGTTTTAGTGACAAGAAAATGTATTATCAGCAATTCCCGCAAAATATAAATCGAGATATATGAATACCATTGAACCTAATTTTTCATTTAAATTATCGGATTGCTATCTGATATTTATATTTTGTCTGTTTTCTGGTCACTAAAACTTCCTTAAAGTTAAAGGTTCCTTTAAAATGTTGTTAATGTCGGGGGTAAATATGTAATGCGATCATACTTTAAATCGTTTATACAGGGTGAGTCAATAAGGCGTATTTATTCTGTATCTTCTACTCGTTAGAGATAGAGGCATGGTTCAAAATTTTAATGAAATTGTGAGAAAAGGGACATTTTTTAAAATCACTATCAATTATACAGGGCAATCCTTAAAAATGGTAGATGATAGAATATATATTTTTTAAATGGAACTATTGTGTTTGAAAACCATTATAATGGCCTATTCAGCAGTAAAATATTTTTAAAATTTGTTGGATGGCTAATGAGAAAAAATTTTTATGGAAAATTGATGTTGGCAGGTATCATTTTGAAAATTAATTTTGGACTTTTTTCTTTGACATGGTAGTAGCTTATGCCATACTTCAACTATTAACTGATGTAGAAATTATGTATTTTATACAAGGTGTTCATAAAAGCACCTCTAACTTACAAATAATCAAACTACCAAAACTCAACTTTTTCAAATATATTTTTATAAAAAATGTGTACATTTTATTTACGTTATTTATGGATACATGTTAAATAATACAACTATTTAGATATTTAGTAATATACATGACAGAGATGAACCGAATCATAAAACTGGTTACTCTGAAAAATTTTCGAGTAACAGAAAAGTTTAAAAAATTGAAAAAGAAAAATTTTTTAGATAAGCATTTCAAAATTCATATTTGAATATATAACCCTGTTTTAAAAAACTTTTTTCCTATAAAATTATTCTCAATTCATGATAATAATTAGAGTACTTTGCTTTTCATGAAAACTACTGGTCACAGCAATGTAAATTCTCGTAAATTCTATTAAAAGTTATCTGCAGTTAGATGGCGAACATCTTGTGAGTATTGTTGGTCAATTAAGAAAAAATATAACATATTCTGTAAATATTGTAGCCTCTGCTTCTACTGTCACTTCCAATTATATTGTTCTTTTTGAAGAAAATTAACAAAAAATTACTTCTGGAGTAGCCCTTCTGCAGAATTCGAGTCATATTCCTTTTTCAAATTGCAATTTTCATTTGTAAGCTAAAAATAAGTACTTTATTGCATTAGTCATGATATTATGTAATTATTATAATTATGTACTATATAAAATAAAAATTTCTTTTTTCTTTTGTGCAAAAGATTTACTTGAACCACACGTGGTATATTCAGTGTAATATCCACTAATGAAAATAATCAAAATTATTTATTTTTGATTGAACAAAATATTTATTTTTTGAATTTTCATTTGGTCAATTTTTTACAGATGACAGATGAGTTAAATAGTCAAAGAAAATACATCACTTTTGTTTTAAAGCCAGAAAAATCTTGTCGTTTTCGTTGTTATTTAAGTTTTGTTTCCTATATGTTTTATATGTTGCAGTCAACTTTCAATCTAAATTTTAGTTCATATCATGCCTGAAAGTTTTGTTTATGTATAAAAATGTTAATAACCAGATTGTTTTTCTAACTACCTAATTATCACAAATATATATTAAAGGAGCAAGTAAAAAATAATCCTGTATATTGTGCATTTCGTAATAAGTATATTGATAAGATGTGTTGTTTTCAGCTAAGAATGGCTGCTTTAAACGAAGCGTACACTGGAGATGTTCACGGAGTACGAGGAGCAGATTACGCTTGTTATCGAGAAGCTCGACGAGCGGGGCTACGTGGAACATTCAGAGCTTTCTTATCATCTCGAGTACAGAACGTCGATTCCATTGTACGACTAGCGGATCGCAAGTTGCCTGTATCTAATCTAAGAGGTGAAGTTCTTTTTAACTCTTGGTCTGAAATGTTTAACGGAGATGGTGCCCCCTTTCCGCATCCGCCACGTATATATTCCTTTAATGGCAAGAACGTATTAACGGATCTTTCCTGGCCCCACAAGGCCATCTGGCATGGAGCGCTGGTCAATGGGGAACGAGCTCTGGACACGTCTTGTGACGCCTGGCACGCTTCATCGCGCGATAAAGTAGGACTTGCTGGAAATCTAAAGGGCCCCAGGCTATTGGAGCAAACTCCGTATACCTGCGACAAACGCCTCATCTTGCTTTGTATTGAGGCCACAAGCGAGCTTTTCGTTCAAAGAAGACGCAGAGATCTAGATAACAGGTGATTATCATATGCATGTGAAAATTACCATTTCTTTTGACCAACGTTTACGCACGCTTTATACTTGGGCCCATTAAAGTACAATTGTACTTTGAATTAATATTTGTTGCCATCCTGGAGCGTATGTTTTACGGACTAGCCGTTTGTAAAAGCGTTTAGGTTTATTTATTATAAAGGGCATTATTTGTCTTTGCTTTTGGTGTCAAGATTTATTTAACAATTTTTTTTTTAATCTAATTATTTGTAAGTTTACAAATGGATGATTATAAAATATAGAGATATGCGGGGTGGCCATTATCTACTCCTTACATGGGTAACTTTTTTATTTGCGGAGTTAGAGTCGGTTAAATTAGCAAAATTGGGCAAAATTGTAAGAGCAATTGATTGCCGTATTGAGAACTGTGGTATGTTTTCAGGTTACTGAATTATACTGGAAAACTTAAAATGGTCGATTTTTTTTAATGTTAAATAACTTCGAAACCGTTAATCTTAGGAAATCTGTGAAAATTGTTATCAATAGATATTTTTACGTAAAGTTTAGTAAACCCATTGCCAATCCATGGCTGACACGATTTCCGAGATATATATAACATAAACTTGCATTTTTTGAAATACACATACAAATGTTTATATCTTTGAAATCAGAAAAAAAAAGGTTTCTTATAAGCCAATAGCCGACTATGGTTTCCATTTTAAAAATTAATATTAAAAACTGATGAAATATCCTCCAATATGAGTAAAGTCAAAAGTTAATAGTTGCTAACTTCATTATCCTTTCAACTTGTTTGTGTCACGTTTTATAACCCAACTTTTGTATATTCAAGTTCGTGTTGTATTATCGATTTACAAAGACGTTTTTGTGTTTATTTTGAACTATGAGTGTACGATTTGCACCAGAATGATCATCCTAATAAAAGTGGATGTAAAATATTTAATTTTCCAAAGGATACCAATAGTTTCTTTGCAAAAGTCAAATTTATAAATAGAAAGGAGGTTATAAACTATGCCAACAACTTGAAGTTAGCCACAAACTAATTAACATGTGGAATATGATTTTCACAAATCGCAATGCCTACTAGTGGATACGAAATCCCTTTTTTATAATAATTTATTAAATCAATACAGTGTCTAATGTGTTGAACATTGTACATAATCAAACATGTTCTTAAATATTTCCTCCAGAGGAGAAATAAAATAAAATTCTACGATATGTCCTCGAAAATATTGCCTTTATAGATATATGCATTAATGGTCAAGTTTCAGCGTGATCTGTAGGCAATCGGTGTGTCACGACAGTAGTACGTAGGTTGCATAAATATGTGACGTCACAACTAATAGAGTCAATTGAAACTAAAAATCGACGTGTCCCAAGTTTTTTTTGATAACCGTGTGCCAACAGAAAATTAATTTATACCATATTTTTGTTACACACTATATACATCAAACAAATTTTATACCTATATTTAATGAGTATTTTCATTTCCAGTGAAGAAGCCCTACTTACAGAAGAAGAATACCAAAATATTCTGAATTCCATTCATTGAACATTTAGTAGCTTTAGTGAATCATTATTGTTCCATCCATAGTCGTAACGTCATTGACTTTTTCTGTGTCATAACCTAAGTATAAGGCATTGTTGTTCATTTTATTTGTAAAGATGTTAATGTATCAAAAATACCAAAAAGCTGTATAGAACTTTATTTCCATTTTATAAGTTGTATCATCAAAAGAGGCTACATATTAGCATTTTATATTATATTGTGTGATGCATGTTTTCGTTTGTTTTTGCATATGTTATTGTCCTAAGCTAATCATATTATTTATATATAATTTAATGTAAAAAATAACTTTAAAATATTTAACTTTTTTATATATTTCTATGTAATTATTAAATTACCTACGTGACAACTCGAATAGATCTGAAATACATATCAGATTTGTTACAATATTTTACGTCGTTGTGTGTGTTTAATGGACTGAATGTAAATATATTATGAGAGTTGCAGAATGTCGTTTTGGTGTAAATGTATTGAATTAGATAGTCATCGAATGCCATGTATTTGTAATAAATTATTTGTAAATGTTCAATACATCAATAATTAAACTATATATTATATTGAATTAATTATTTCGCTTATCACCATAGGTTAAGTTCCCTTTTGCATTAACAGATTTCTTCAGATCTGTTTTGAGGCACTGTAACTCTTAAATTTTCCCTATCCTTAGTGCACCAGTGCGTATTAGTTTTTTATTTCTCCCATAAGACACTTTGTTACTGGGAAAAGTAAAGAGATGTTTGAAAATCATAAGGGGTAGCTTGTTTCATCCCCATAAAAGAGGACAGGAGTAAATAAAAATATTTCACAAAAAGAGGTCTTCTCTGAGTAGAAACTAAAAATTTGATTCAATCACGAGAAAGAATTACAACGAAATTCCGGCTCATATGCCCTGGTTTTCGTTGTAAATATCTACGTAGTTTTTTCGCCTGTTTTCATAAAAAAAAATGTTGGTCATCTTTTTCGCAAATGACGTCATTGTGGTAGGTGGGCACGATTAATGTATTTATTAGATTTTAGATTTATTTAGAATGAAAGACGATATATATCGGCCTAGGGATTTTCGTTTTTTGTATTATAACTGCAGGAAATCATTTCTTAAATGTAAAAAAAATTGTCTTTTTGGCGAATCAATATTTTTTTTAATTTCAATATTTTTGGCTTCTAATACTAATAATACTATTGTTTAATCCAATACAATCTTGCTCCTAGATTCCTTAATAGCATAGAACATGTTTTAAATATTTTATAATGGTTTTCAATATTGCTGAAATATTTTGAGTTATAAAAACATTTTGAAAATATCCACTGAAAATATTTTATATCCATCTTCGTATTTTTTCAAAATATTTTAAATTGTTTATAAAATATTAAAATATTATAATATATATTTAACCTTTTATGCATAATTAAAAAAATATTTTTTAAATATTTCTTCCACTATTAGTATGCCACTTCACCATTTCTTAAAAAATATAGTTACAATGCACAGATAAATATTTATGTCAAATGCTATTGTAAATTTCCATCCAATTTTTTCTGTGAGGGATTACTATATCAAACGTATTTAAATTTACTATATTAATTTAGTTTTTTGTAGCATTTCTCTTTTATATTAAAAATTACTTTTAATATAGAGATAATCGGTTAGTGAATTAGTAAATTATTCGATTACAAGCAATTATTTGATCTGTAAAATATTTTTTTTACCAGCAAACGGCGAAATTTAACAATTTTTTTTTTGCAAATTCCGGAATTCACTAGCAAAAATTATAATTAGATCAGGAAAGTCACGATTTGCTAATCACATTTTGCCGATGAGAAAATTATTTTGCAGATCAAATAATTCTTATTCATTGTATAGAAATTCGTATATTAAATTTAAATGTAAATTGTTAATAATAAATAATATTACAAGAAGATATATAAATTAATAAAAATGAAAATTAGAAAACAAAAAAAAAATAGTAAGTTGGACGCGAACCCCGGGCGGTTGCATGCGAAATACTGACTATAACCATACCATTTTACAAGTTTATTAAATATCTTGAAATGCAACATTGGAGGCCTTAAACTAATCTATATCATTCATTTTATTTCTTTCATGTTTACATGATATAAATATGCATTGACGGACGTTACAGTTCGTGTGGCGCGGTAGACGTCCGCCATGGCCGCTGTTTTGGTCCAGACAGTAATGCTCGATTTTTTCCGACAACAAAGGAATTGCCGTTCTACACAGGATGTTTAAAATAATTGAACATGGTGTCATGTTTTTGTGATCTTGAGTTTTTGCTATGTATACAGAAAAAATAGACCAAAAAACCTGTTTAATATTTAATTTTACCGTTGTTTACTGGGGGATGCGGGTAAGATGGGGTGTAGGGGTGGGGTAGCGTGATGGGAGAGTTATCGTGTAGTTGTAAGTTGTCTGTATGTTTGTCTTGTTATACCTGTTTGTCGTATGTACTTATGCTTATGTTGTACGTCATTGTGTCGTCTGTGACTTGTCATGTCTCTGATCAGTATAGAGGCCTGCCTTTGGTTTTTAAGGCATTTGGTCGCTGTATCGTATATATAGGGTTGTATCAGTTCAAGTCCGTGATGTTCATGTAATTGTCTCATATTCGTGTACCTGTCTGCGTTTGTTAGTAGTCTGAGCAGTTTGTTTTGTGTCATCTGTAGTCTTTTGTAATGCGTGTCCGACATGTGGCTCCATGCCTCACACGCGTACATCATTGTCAGTCTGAGTATGATTTTGTAACACAGGCAACTCGACCTAATATATGTTAGACGAAATACTTTTAGGTCTATTATCTCGAGAACTAAAGTCCATTGTGTAAATAAAAATTATTGAAATTCATTTTTAACATGTTTGGTAGTCCCCTTGAGAAAAAAAATTATTTTAGATGACAATTTATTTAAATTGAATACAAATTAAAATGTTCAAATTCTCTTCGATTTACTTCTTGACAATATGCAAGAAAAAATAGGGAAATGTATTTAAAAATCGACTTGACTTATTTGAACGATTTTTTTGTCACTCGCTTTGTAATGATTTTGTGGAATTTACACGCGCACTATATATACTGTAGGTCTTAACAACGTTTTTAATACATATATTATTATTTATTATATTTCAATATTTCAAGAATAGTAAAAATTGCAAATCGATTTGAAGTTTCTGTGATATTCGAATTTAATAATGCCAAATTTAAATGATTCTACTAACCTGCGTTAAAAATAATGATGAAGAAATAAGTATTCATAAATTTGAATTCAGTTTCGAAGGTTAATAATTGCGTGTTTCAGCTTAGAACATAATACAATGCAAATGATGCATTAGTAAATGTTATAAAAAAGGGTGATTCAAAAGAGGTTGCATTTTGAAATTCTCGCCATTTCCGTTATTTCAAGCGTGCAGTCGTATTCACTATATTTATTTAATTCACCATAAATAGTTATTTATAATTATTTGCCGAATGATTGTTCTTTCATTGAACCAATTATTATTAATGTTATATTAAAAAGGGTATTTCAATAAGAGGTTGCATTTTGAAATGCCCCCTATTTCTGTTATGTCACGCATACAGTTGTCATAATTGAAAGCTGTCATCACGAAGCATTACCATTTTAATAATCCAACGATATTCGCTTGAGGAACGTTTATTTATTGTGAAAACCCATTGTTAAAATGGGGAAAGTGTTACGGAGACGTTTCACAGATTACGCGAGCATTTCTGTAGACAATCGTCCGTCTAGTGCAAAGTAGCAAAATTTTTCTAAGGTAACTGCAGCCAATATGGCCATGCTACGTATTTTCCTTTATTTTTAATAACGGGTTCGGCAATTTTTTCAAAACAGACTTGACCAGCCTAAACTACAATCTTTGGACATATGTAATTTGAAAAGAAACTTACTGTGTCACATCCAAAAACATTTAGATATCATGTTTTAAAAAAGGCACATTTGGCCATATTGCCAACATACGATTGGCAATATGGCCATTCAAAATAATGGGATTATTAATCACAATTGGATGCAGAAAAGGTGATTGAACTCACCTGAATAAAAAATATAAAATAAATTTCGAAAACACCTTTAGTAATTCATTTTATTCACAATCTGGACATAAAAACATTGAAATCTTGTCTTTTTTTGTCAGCCCATCGCACTCTTCGTGGACGTAGTCCAAGCATTTACTGCATAGTGGCATATCTGCTGGCCTATCTTCTCGACACAGCTTACAAAACCAGGATTCTTCATAATTTTAGTTTTTGGTGTTGCGGTTTTAGATGTTGCAGCTCTTTTGTTGATATTTGCTTTGGAAGTAGCCTTATTTTTTGTCCTCGCATCGAAAAAGATCTATTGTAATAACTTGGGCTCTACTGTTTATAACAGGTTTTCTAAGCCTTTTAGTATTGGTTACTGCTTTATCTGGAGTAATTAACATATCAGTAAAGGATATGTTATGATCGGAAGTAGCATCTTGTGCAGTTTCTTCTTCGGAATTAAGATCATTGCTAGATTCATCGTGTAAACTGAAATGGGAATCTGAATCGCTGCTGCTGTCACTTGGCATCTCGCCGCCTCTTTTGTAAACCTGATGTCGATGGACCAGCTGGTGATGATATTTCTTCCCGAGATGTTGAAGGCATTACATTATTTCTCTGCTGTTGCTCGGGTTTTTGTCTCTGGTCTTGATTTGTAATACTACTGGGAGCAAATGCCACCTCTGGAATTGCTTCACGGTTGAAAGGATAAATTCCTGTAGCCCTAAAGCCCGCTTTTGTATTTGACGGCGTCATAGTTTTATCCCAGACAGTTGAAGAAATTCCTCCAAAGCGCATTTTGCTTACTAAACGCTCGTCTGGATACTTTGAAAAAATATTTTACCACTTCATCGTCCCAGTAATATTCATAAGCTCTAAAAGCAGACTTATCCATAAGCTACAGCTCGTGTGTGGTGTTACTCGGTAGGCAATATAATGTTATGTTAAATCTCTCAGCTGTTTCTAAAATACTATAGTCCAAGTGACACTTGGCATCGTCGAAAATAACAAGACATGGACCAGGTACTTAAACTTTGAAAAGTGCTCAATCCAACGTGAAAGTGCGGTGTGGGTCATACTGCCTTTTTCCCGTCATAAGTAATGAAGTACCTGGCGGCATTGAATCGCCCCATTCTGGCTTCAAGCGCTTTCCCTTGAACAAAATCATTGAAGGTATCGCCGTTCCAATTGCATTACCACAGGCCACAATCGATACGTTTTGGCCATGTTCGTTGGCAACTAGATGCACTCTTCGTGCGCCTTTTCTTGCTAGCACTTTTTGTTGATGATGAAGGCATAATCTGCAACCTTTCTCATCGATGTTGTATATTCTCTCAGATTTGTCAATGATGTTCATTGCCCTTATTATTTCTTCTAGTTTGGTGAAATGATCATTCACGGTGAACTTATTAAGTTTTTGAACCCTTGCCGGGTATAAATTTGGTGGTTTCCTAGGGCGGATTTGAGGGTTTCTTTTGCATGAACCCATTAAGCCAATAATGCCCGGCCATTTCTTTTCTCTAAATGGGTTGGTTATATTATTAATCTTGGTATACCTATACACACATCAACGCAGTACGGCGGAAGTTAGCGGGTAACCTACGTCGGTTAGACGAACGATTCTCCGACTTAATTCCAATTCTTGTTCGTTGGTTAAGATGGGTTTGCAACCCATGGCCGCCTTGTTCCTCTTTTTTTCTTTCAAATAACGTCTGAGAGTCCTTCTGGGCAGCGCATAGGTTATGCTGGCTTTACTTACAGACATTCCCGCAGCCACAGCTTCAACAGCTCTTGTTATGGCTTCCTTGGTCCATTGACCCCGCAGGCCTCTGGACGATTGCGAGGCATCCTTCATATCTGTAAAACAGGTCGCATTTAATATAATATACTTACTGCTAGTAGTAAAATGAACTGTACAAAAAAAAATTTCATGTAGAGCAATATGGCCATGGCCACATTACTCTGCATAGAAGTTGGTCATATTGCTCAAAATGAATACTGTCAATGGCTTCATAAAATTTAGCACACTGCATCAAACTAATCAAACAAATCAACTATACTATGTCATAGCCACATATTTATGCTATCATTACATTACGTATCTTAAAATTAAAAAGTACTTACTTGGCTGGTAGTATATTAACAGTTTAATAACGCCGTAGTCTTATAGCACACAACATACAATCGACATATAAATAAAGAAATCTGCCATTTATGTCAAATGCATGGACAACGCTGTTTCTAGGAGATGCACGCGTACTTCTGCAAATTTCTTTACACGCCTGTAATACCATGTACCCGAAGTTAAGATAATTACCCAGATACAAGGAACTGGCCATATTGCCTGTTTGGCCATATTGGCTGCAGTTACCTTAGCTTGAATTGGAAGATTTTGCATTTGCAGTACGTTTTGATATAACTGCGGCTCTATTTTAGCGATATATCGTCCTTTAAATGTTGAATCGTTTGAGGATCGTTGACGTCCACTTTGCTTGTCAAAAGGCCCCTAAAAAAGATATCTAAGGCCGTTAGGTTACAATGCTCACGTAACCTACAAAACGTTTTCATAACACTTTCTTCATTTTGATAATGAGTTTTTATGGATTTATTTATTTCATTTTTTACATGATATAAATATACATTATAAACACACACGCACGCACACGCGCACACACACACACGCACAGGTACGCACAGGCACGTACAGGTACGCACAGATACGCACAGATACCCAGACACACGCAGACATGCAGATACACACAGACACATAGACACACACACACACGCACCGACAGACATCATTCGGAAAATAGTCAGAATGGGTTCAGGAGGGTTCAAAACGTATAAATCAATCAAAATCTCGAGGTCGAAAAAAATCACGATTACCATACTTCCTTATATTAGGTATAAGAAAGTAAAAATAATACATAGTAACACGAGTGTGGAATGGACTTCATTGCAAAATGAAATGAGATGAATCATATGAGTTTTGCAATGGCCCTTTACACACGTGTACTACATAAAAAAATTTTCTACGGTTGTGAAATTATATTTATTAAAATCAATATTTAAAATTTCAAAATCAAATAAATGTCAATTAGACCTCTGTCATGTTACTGCATCTTGAATGAAATCAAATAATTATAATCAAGTATTGTGTCTACTGTCCAAATAATGGATTTCATATAGCCAAACAAAAAATATGTAGTTATTTTTGACACAAGGACGAAAAATACAGTTTTTCGTGCGATACTGAAAATTGTCGGACCAGGCGAATCCGAGTTCGACAACCGTATAAATACGATTAATGAAAGTGTGCTTCTGAACATTGAGTAAACCAATTATAGAGTGGACGACACTCTATAATCGGTTTACTCAATGTTCAGAAGCACACTTTCATTATAGGACATTGGAGATATAAGGAAGTTCCAAAATTAATTACATTTTTGAATAGAGAATCAGTAGGATACACAGAAAAAAATCTGAAATATCTACAACAGATTAGTGTTTCTTTACAAAATTGATCCGGACAACAAATTTTTTAACTTTTGAATTTAAACATTTTGTTTTCTTTTTAACATATCTTAATAATAGAGGTATAAGTCCTATTGTAGATAGTTTTAATAATAGGGGAGGCCAGGGCTGACAAGAGAGGGGGGTAGACAGGGCCAGAGCTCCGGGACCCGGGCCCGAAAGGGCCCGGCACTATCGCCATTAAAATAAGTTTTTTAATTATAAATAAAAATATACCTCAAATTAAAGGTAGTTGATTTGTCTCGATTTAAGAGGGCTTGATTTTACCCCTAGGCCCGTAACGGCTCTCCACGAGCCATTGCAGGGATAGCAGTGCGTGCCGAAGGGAGGAGCTGTTGAGGATAGTGAATACTATTACTCATAATCGTTCCTGATTCTAAAACGCACACATCTAGGACGTTAAAGGAGATAACTGGTTGCATCGTCTGTATGCTCAACCTAGACTGTAAAATGTAAAATAGAAACAACTCTTCATTCAATATAAGAGTGGCAAACGTATATACAGTCCAGGTGGTAAGCATTACCGAAATAACATACCGCGTTGTAATATGGTCGCGTCAACGTTATAATACCTGTCAAAACGTTACATGCCTAACTCTTTTGGGCAAATGTCAAAAAAAAGAAGCAGAGTATTTATATCTACCGAAACCTGGAAGTTACATTGGCCTTTGTTTTCAGCGAATATCAGCGACCCTGTTAGTCAACACTGGGGCGGACCTTACCGATTTGAAAAAACACGATAGCTGACGCTCCTCAATAGTGACAGAAGCTTATATAGAAGACAGCGTGAACAACAAAATAATGATTTCAAAGATAATACTCGATAACCAAACCTCGACTGAAACACTCGTTAACTCAGATGTTAACATTCCTAATCGTAGATTTCCGGTTCTGTCTAACAATAGTTTAAATAATTGTGAGTTGTATCATGTAACATTATAATTCAATAGTAAGTTATTTCAATAAAATATATATGCAAGACAGTCTTAACTGAAAATGTGGAAAGTAATAAGACAATTGTGGCAAGAATCATACCGCACTGAGTGTTGCAGAGTCTTTTTTATCAACTTAAATTAAAAATTTATAGCTTAAATGTTATTACAATTACTTTAAAATTAAATTGATTAGCTAGTCAAGTAGTTGATCACAATTACGTTGCCTTAATCTTTATAATTACAGTTTAATTTATGTTTGCGTCTAATTCATTATTGTCTGATCAAGATAACCATAATCAACATAAATAACAGCAGTGGCTCCCTTTCTAATTTACAACAAATAAAAATTGTAACTGAATAAAGTAGTATAATAATAATTATGTTCTACTTATGGCTTTGAATTAGACTATTCCCGTTTGTTATCACATATGACTGTTGTACCACCCAGATTAAACTGCACATAAAATAGGTAATATAAAACAATATACCAATAATTTAGAGTTTAATTTAATAATTTTAATTCAGATTTGTACATAGGTATAAAATTTAGAAATTGAATAGAAGGGAGGTAATTAAAAAATCTATTTTAGATTTTTGATTTTTGTATTAATAGTAATTAATTTGAACATGGTAGATTGTCGAAGTTTTGGTAGTGCCTTTGTGGTTCATCAAAATTATGTAATAATTAGAACTATTTATGCGAAATAATTGAGTTACAAACTGAGCAGCTTATCTTTTAGTCTCTTGAATCATAGTGTTGACTCAATATAAAGAATAATAATAATTAGTTGCTTAACATCATTGAGCAACTTTTAATATATTAAGTATCTCTAGTAACACGATGTAGTTCCATGGACATCCAGTGAACCTACAGCTTAGAATATCTAGAACATCCTTTGCATAGATTTACACCATTATCATGGATTTACAATGAAAGTACATATGTCACAACTTGGAACATAACTGGGACGTCCAAGAAAGAAACTATTAAACATCGAATATCCATAATGACAACAGTGTGATGTAGGACTAGGAATATCTAAATAAATCCGAATAGCACTAGCAAATTGTATAGAAACAAATAGGATATTTTGCAACTAATGTACAAAGGAAGCGTTTCTTACTTTGTATTTAAAATGTTGTGTTCGATTGTATGAATCTTTTCATGACAGTACTAATTAATGATTTATTTCATAAATGGTAATTATGGGACTAACAGTTATCCAGAACAGTGTCTGCCATAGCAAAAATATTATCGAAGTTTTTATGCAAGTTTCCGTTCAAGTCTCTGTTCAAGTTTTCGTTAAAGTGTTACTTCAAGATTGCATGTTTGTGGCGAAGTTAGTTATTTATTTGTCTGCTAACTTCACATTAATTAATTGACTTCAGAGATTAGGGAGATATATGTGTGCATCAAGCCTTCGATCATAAACAAAAAAGATAGTGAGGCTATAAATGAATAAATCAAAATAAAATAATTAATTACTATTAAAGTGCCACCTCTGAAATTCATTGCAATACGCAAGTTCAGATGAAAACTTGAATGAAAACTTGGACCCGATCTAGTTTACTGTCTTTTTTTCTAGTTTGAAAATTGAATCCAATTTTGTTGATTTGCATTGTTCAAGTTTCTGTCTTGAAACCAGTTTCTTAATTTAAAGTTGAAAAAAGTATAGAAATTGGATGTCAATCATTCTTTAGAGTCGTATGACACTTTTCGAGTACTGTATTTCTAGAAGTTAATACTGGCAAACGCAGTAGAGTAGACTGTGAAGAAAATATGTTTACATGCTCTATACCAACTAAATACGCAAGAAGAGTAAGCTAAGAAAGAGTGCTTATCAGGCTATAAGCCAATCAAAACTTAGATGTTTTAAAAGTGTCACGGTGACGACATTGATAGCCAATTAGAGGCCCAAAAAACAAAATATAGCGTGTCCCAAATTATTACACTAAAACAATTTTAAATCAATACAATGATTATAGTGTAAGATTCCATAATAAAGTCGTTAACTAATTATTGACTGGGGATGTTAAAAACTTTATCAAAATTAGTGGTGTAAGAATAAAAAGAACGAAATATAGACTTTCTCATGAATTAAACAAAATCAACAATATTATGAGGTAAAATTTTAGTTTTATATTTGTTGGTTACTATACATATACACACATTTTCAAAACAACCAGTTTTATATCGAAAGCCCTATATCAGTGTACCCACATAAATGTAACGTAGAATATACTTTTTCTAAAATCACTTGGCATAATTAATCCACATAACAATAAGATAGGGTTAGATTTACCTGATTATTTAACATTGAAAATTCTAATGCACAATGTAGATTTGGAAGTAGTCTTTTTATCTTAAATTATTACAAATAATAACAAAGCATACAAACAAAAATTCTCTCACATGGATCATGAAAAATAAGAAAACTAATCCAAAAGAAATTAAGGCTAAGATGACAAGTAAAATAGAATTAGCACACAAATAACTTGGTATTTGTTGGGGCTACAAGATATGTACAATTGTTTAAATTATAAAACAATATGATACAAGATAATTTATTATTCACTTTTGTGATTGTCAAGGTATGTGTAATTACGACAGACTTCTATGTTCCCACGATATGACGATATAATAATTTGAAAAAAATATATTTTACAGAATACCTTAACAATTTAATATTTACACATACAGAACAAGTTTGCAAATATTACAAATATTATAAAATTACAAGAAGATTCGTGTACACTTTTTACAATTATCATTATATATCCTTCATTAATATCAACAATAATATTTTGTTCATTATCATTTTGTTCCTGTAAAATTTTATTTACTTCAAAGCTGCTGCTTTTTCTTCTTCTACCTTCTCCCAGATATTACCGATAATAATGCCTCTTCTCTTCTCTTTGACACTCGCCTTATCATTCCCAAATAAAAGACTGGAAACAGCATTTTCTTTCAATATGTTTTATAATGCTCCAGCTATAAATAAATTAAAGTGTCATGAAACATTAACAACATTATTCATTTAAATATTAATTGTTACAAAAGAATGCACAATTGTTAATTTTTTCGTTTAGTTTTCAGATAACCTCAATAATTGCGTTTAAATAATGTTATAAAAAAATAGACAAAACTAGGTACGTACATCAATACTAAATAAATGGTGCAAACCTTCAATGATTAGGAAAAGTTAGACAGAATCTAATTACGTATTAGTTTCCTTCGTAAATCTCTTTAAAAATCGCACTTTTCAAAATGTACCCAACAGAGTGGGCTTAAATTAGAGACGGTATTATCTTTACAAAATAAAAGCCATTTCTTTTTCAGCTCCTCATCCTTTGGAAATCTGTGGTAAGATAATATTTATCGTTCTATCACTTGTAACGAGACAGTGCTTTACACAGCATCTGGTAGGCATTGTACCCTAAAAATGATTAGAAAATGTTTAATTTAATATTTCAACCTTTTTGATTATGTGCATTATTTTTAAATTGAAACGAAATTATCAGATTGATTCATCGTAATTTACAGCTTGCTGTTTTTGGTTACGATTACATATTATTAAAAAAGCATTACTTGATGTTCATTAACGGAAACCGAAAATATTTAAACCTATTTTTAATTATGAAAAAACCATGGAGGTCTACTTACCTAGTTTCCAAAAAATTACCCTTATATTATAATGTTGATGTAGTAAAACGTGCATGCACTAAAGTCTGTCTTATATGAGTTGTGTCACTTAAAACTGCTAGGTATTTTCATTAAATATAATAATAAAGTAATAAACATAATTAACATAAAATCAGTAAAATCGTAATTAAAAACCACACAACCTGCCGCTATGAATAATACGAAAACAAATGGCCATTGTGTCTACCGGTGCCGTCAGTTTGACGTTATCTGTCTCTTTCTAATTTGCTTACATTGCTTAATGGGTATTAAATACTCCTTGTTAGTTTAATCTTCTTGCTTAATACGTACAAACAAATTCCTTGGTGGTATACATACAGCTCCTCAAACGCGGTAATATCAAATTCGATACTACCTGTATATCATGTTTGACAAGATAAATTTTTATCTGATGAAATCGAATAGAGTGAAAAGATTAATATTATTTATTAAATTATCATTAGATTAGTTACTCAATGCAAAACGAATATTTAATTTCGAAAGATACCCCCAAAATAGAATAACTTTATTGCCCTTGTTTTGATGAAATAAGGTGCCTGTTGTTACGGTTTATATTAGTCCTGGTTCGTTGTCATGAAATAGTAATATACGACACCTCTTATATACATATATTGTAAAATAGTTTATTGCTATTTCAGTAAATCACTTAAGTTGTTTACTTCTTTCAGGCGCGAGTTGTCACTTTACGTATATTTAGTAATTTAGGGTTTATTTGTACAAGGCAACAATTCGGTTGCGACATAGGCGCGCGCGCGGATATAACTCCACTGTTATCCTTCTAAAATGCATAACCAAACTCGTCGTTAAGATAAAATAAGAATTAGAACAAACTGTCCCAAATAGCTAAATTTTATGTTTATAAGACTGATCGGTTAAATTGCGAGTTTTCTTTGTTTCAATATTAATGCTCTCGTGTACCAGCCCAAGTGTTAGCCTATTTCACCATTTGTCTGGTTCTGTCCTTATCAGTGAATTTTATTCTAAATATTTGATCTTATCTCTGGGATCGTCAAGTTTCAAATAGTTTTTTTTTGGAAGTTTTTTTTGGTTGGTTGAGAAGGAAAAAAGGGTGCTAACTTACGTTTGATAGTGATCAACGCTTTCTGTGGGAAGAAAATTAAAATTGATTGTGAAATCATCCTTCGGGGATAGCTTAATTTTCCTACAGCTTACGATTTTCATCGTTTTGGTTGTGGCAATTTGCTGCTGTTTGTTTTGAAGAAAATTGTACCTTTCAAGGGATTTACGCGTTGTCACCTATCTCCACGTTGTCCTCTTGCAGTCATAAGAACAAGTCTGGGGTGCAAAACTCGCTAGTCGCAGGCAAGAATTGCAGACGCTAGGGGTTCAGCCAGTTCCAGGTTACGTGCAGGGATGCTACTCGGTATTACGAGGAGTGAGGACAGGAGTGAGGAGACGTTACTTCGGCTGCTTGTCGTTCGTATAAATCTATTTATTTTCTCATGTCATTGTGTAATCTTCGGATAATTTTGAAACTTTACGGTACTGTGTTTATATGTTATATGTAGAGAGAAGTTATATAATACAAATTAGTTAGATGTTTCATTGTAACTAAGATTTACAATTTTCTTTTGGGTTTGTATACCTCTAATTTTAGTTACGAAATTCTTATTTGTAAGGCAAAATAATCGTATTATAATAACATTAACACAATGACATATAACGCACAAGGATATAGCTATATACTTGGGTAATATATATTCCTGTCACTAAACATATTGGTAATCCATATTTGATTATTTTGTCAAGCAGTTATACCGCTTTATTTTTTTTTGCTCTGTTTCACAGTTAAATAAACTATTATTAATTCTATTCTTCTTCAAATTAGTATATCACACAACCCACCTTACTCCACTCCATACGCTATTTTGATACTTTATACTAATTTGATACTATTACGTATCATATTTTGAAACGATTAAAAATCTCGCCCAGTTCCTGACTTGCCGGCGGTGTAGTTTCCTCCTACCATACCGAGGAGCTGCATCAAAAATACTAAATTTTGTTGCCATTTGGGGAGCAGATCTTCCTCATAATTAACGGGTAAGTCCCGGGGTAACACTGTTTTAATCTATTCTAACCTATTTTACCTCTCTTTCGAATGACGGTGACGCAAACTAGTGCTGAAATAATTCGAATGAAAATTAACCGATAATTCGATTATTGAAATATCTCGAATACTCTTGTCATGAGAATTTGAATGATTTAGTTCTCGGAAAGTGGTGCCGCCGACTACCGATTGAATAATCGTCATTCGTTTCAGCGGCTCATCATTCAAATTTCAAATACGTGATTCGAGCGATGAGATACGATGCGAGTACCACTACACTTGAACACATGTTAAGATTGTTAAGTTTAGTTGTTTATCGTCGGCAGCGTTTTGGTTTTGCTGACCTGCAGAATGTAGATGGCTGCTGATGCCATGATACAAATATACATTATATCATGAATTGATACTATTTGGAGTTGGATTATCTTGAATGCAGAACTGCATTGAGTTACGTTAAAATTTATAATTTATAATTGAGAATTGTATAGAAATAATAGCCAACTGACAGCCAAATCAATTATTTTGAATATGAATTATATGACTCGAGCTCCCGAATGTCGCCGAGCTAAACCATCGATGTTAATTTCCCCACTTCTCGAGCTCTAATCATAATTCGAATGATCATTCGATTATCAAATGTTTTCGAATAGCCGTTATTCGATTATTGAAATCATTCAATTATGCCCAGCACTAACGCAAACCTAATCATATCGATTTGATCCGCTTCGGTGTTGCACCCGTGGAGTTTAGATGGAAGTACATACCACTGACCTTCAAACCACCGACTGAGCCTATAATTGATACCGTTCAAATTTTAATGGTGTTACAATATAAATTTAGACTAGAAAATCAAACAAATACTGAAACACCCATTTCCAGATTTCCTTTTTAATTCAAATTAACATTCATTAGAGTTATTTGAGGAGCAAAATTTCAAAACGACTTTTATCTAAAATGTTTGATTACTGAGATACAGGTGGTGTGTCATTTTTCTTTCTTTAAGAAATTCCCTAAGATGCCACCGCGGTTTTAAATGAGCTTCTATGCCACTTAAATTTAATTGTTAACATAAGAATATTATTCAAAACAATGTTTATCTATATACTTTTCCGTTTAAAAATAGCTTTTATCTAGTATTAGTGAACAAGGATCAAACTATTGCTGAAACTGAATATGACTGTAATGAAGAGGAGTGTGGAATATAATATGTTTAGATGTTTTTATAGACAATAAAATTGTAAAACTGAAAATATATGACATTATTAAAGCCCGTATCTCGGATGACATTGACACAAAAAGCAGGAGTGGCATGGGAGGGTAGTACGAAATTATAAAAATATTGATTCAACTGGAAGAAATTATACGTAGTTGTGGGTTAATCATTGTCGATATTACTATGACCCCTAAGGGGATGAAAATGTATAAAATGTGTCTTCACGGATTTCTCGATATCTCTTAGGCTCAATCAGATATCTATTTGATTTTTACTCACAAAGATTACCCATACAAATGTCTAAAAACATAAGGCACCGCTAAAAAGTGAACGAAATCAGAAGATTGTTAAATCAACGAGCGGCTACAAAAAATTTGAGCGAAATCGGACGATCTTTAAATCCTAAATACTGTATATCATAATCATATCAAAATGATAAGATGTTAAATCTAGAGGGTTAATTTTTCACCTAGAACCACACCGCCCAGCAAGATTTTTCCCGGCGAATCGAATAAAACAAATTCCTATCAAGTATATGCAATAAGAAATGTGATATTCAATTTTTACTTCTTTTAACTCTAATTTTCAACATAAAATGCTAACTATCTTGGTTGCGTTCGTATGGGAGATAGTGGATTGATTTTTTCCCTAGAGGCCTAACGTCTCGTAGGATTTTTCCTGGCAACATTGAATTTCTTTCATCACTCATTTTCAATACAAAATGCTAAATATATCATCTCATTGCTGCCAAACTTTTAATATATTGACCCAAATTCTACTTGGAAGAAGTCGCGGATAAACAGATAGATACGTAGAAAAATTCGCACAAAATTATAATGAAATGAAGCGCCTACAGAGTTAACAGTTCGTAACTTAACCAAGAAATTTGATGAGGCGGGTTCTCTTATGATAAAGCAACACCAATACGTCCTCGTCGTGGTCGGTCAAATGAAATATAGCTGCAATGAGAGAAAGTGTACGTAAGGATCCACACACATCAAATCGACATCGTTCACAACAATTGAATCTTTCAAGAGCCACCACGCATCGGATTTTAAAGAAAGATCTGCATCTGTCAGCATACAAAATTCAGTTGACACAATAATTAAAAGTTACAGACCATTTGCAACGTCGTACATTTGTGGATTGGGTGTTAGAAAAGAAACAAGGTGATTCTGATTTTTGCAACAAAAATTTTTTTAGCGATGAAGCACATTTTCGTCTCGACGGATAGGTTAATAAACAAAACTGTCGAATTTGGAGTGAGGAAATTCCACATGCTATTCACGAAAAAGAAATCCGTCCACAGTGATGCACTGTTTGGTGCGCATTTTGGTGGTGGAGTAATTGGACCATACTTTGTTGAAAATGCAGCTGATAATGCTGTCACAGTAAACGGGGAACGCTATCGTGACATGTTGAACAATTTATTTTTCTACCAAATTGATATTTTGGACTTGAACAACATGTGGTTTCAGCAGGACGGTGCAACATGTCATACAGGCACATGAAACCACAACTCTGTTGTATACCAAATTTCCTGATCGTGTTATCTCGCGGAATGCTGACATCAATTGGCCTCCCAGGTCATGTGACAACACTACTAGACTTTTTTTTTGGCGTTATCTAAAGGGAAAAGTGTGCGCCAACCGGCCAGCAACAATCCCTCGAAGCAAATATTCGACGTGTTATTCGGGAAATAGAGCCAGTTTTTTGTGCCAGTGTTATGGCAAATTGTAGTAAACGAATGACATAATTCTAGATGAGTCGAGGCGGCCATATAAATGATATCATTTTCCAATTGTAGCCTTAAAGTCTACATTTTATATTGAAGAATTAAAATCATTAGTTTCTCAAATTATTTGCATTTTATTGAAAAATCAAATTCTATAGTTCCAAATAAGACACCCTTTAAAAATAAAGATCGGATTTAGGACGAAAATAGCAAAAAATAATATCTAGGTTTTGCAATATTTGTGTATAAAGCAGTACATTATTTTATAGAAGAGGAAAATGAAATAGAATATTTTGTAAATCTAATTAATCAAAAATTAAAAGTTGGTATAGATAAAAATGAAATAAGGGACTGGTACAGATTAGGTGGAAATGTAGAAGGTAGAATACGGCTTGTCTCAGTAGAATTTATACATTACAAAACAAAGCAAATATTATTAACTGGCGCAAGGAATCTCAAAGGTATAGGAATATTTTTATCTAAAGAGTACTCCTCTGAAGATTATGAAAAAAGACAAATATTATATAAGTATTTAAAAATTGCCAGAGAAAACAAGCAAGAAGCAACCATAAAAAAACAACATTCTTATTGTAAATGTTCAGCATTTCACTTATGAATATCTAAGAAATAACACAGAAAAAAATCTATTTAATAACACAACCCATAAACAAATACCTAGTCCTCATCATACATTGAAAATTCAGAGTACAGCAAGTTGTTCACAAAAAGAAGCATCTAGTACATCGCCAACCCCAGATCTATGCGAAAAACCACCTCAATTCACTCAAACATACATAGAGGAGAAAAATAAAGAAAAAGAGGCAAGAAAAGAACGGACAACTACAAGAAAACTACGAAAATAATATATTAAACATATCTAAAATTGTACTACTTATATTTACTTTGAAAATTGCCTACTTTGTTAATACTTATTAGTAATAATAAAAAGAAAAAAAATGAATCCATACATCAGAAATTATAAAATAAAACAAATTGAGACAAACATATTACAAAATTTTACAGAATATAATGAACTTATACACAAATACGAAAAACAATGCAATTTCAAAATATTACATAGTAACATAAGAAGTATCAATAGAAATCTGGATGAATTAAAAATAGAATTATCTCAAATGAAATTTAAATTTGACATTATAGTTCTCTCAGAAACATGGCAAATAAATGACACAACAATCTATAATATTCCTGGATATAACTTGCTATATAATGAAGGGGAAATAAATCAGAACGATGGGGTTGTTGTATATATTAAACATAATATTAATTATACTGTAGATATTGTAAATATTGATAATGTTAAAATTCTGCAGGTTTTATTTCAACAATAAATGAATTCACACGTATTCAAGGGCAAGCAAAAAGCTGCATAGATCATTTATTTGTCAAAACTAATAAAAAAGTTATAAATATATTCAGCTATTATAAAAACTAACATTAGTGGCCATTTCTCAATCGCTAACCAGATTGTCTTTTCTGAAATAAAAAACAATATTAAATATGAGAAAACAAAAACATATATAGAACATGATAAATTAATAAGTACATTAAAAGAGGAAAATTGGACAGAAGTGTATTCAGCCAAAAATGTAGATGATGCTGCAAATTTATTTATTAATATATTAAAAAATAAGATATTAAAATCAGCTAAAATTGTAAAAAATTAAAAACAATGAAATCAAAAGAAAGTGTTGGATAACTTCCGGCTTAGTAAAATCTACCAATCATAAAAATGCCCTTTACGCAAAAAATGAAAAATTATGAAACAATAGAAAATATTAATAACTTTAAAAAAATATAGAAACAAATTAAATGATTTAATTAAAAATGCTAAGTCTAATTATTTTCAAGCAAAAATAGAAAAAAATAAAAATAACTCTTCAGCTTTGTGGAACTGTGTGAAAGAAATAACAGGTGATAATAAAACACGAAATGGAATTAAAGAACTTAAAGTAGAATCCGGAAATATAACCGATGGAAAGCATATGTCAAACGTATTTTGCAATTACTTTACTAATATCGGAAAGCTTTTGGCAAACAAAATAAAAACAAAATTTGATAACACGCACACGAACATATCAAATTCAATTTTTCTTTCCCAAACAAATCCAAAAGAAATTGTTCAAATAATTAATGAATTGACAAATCATAAAGCACTAGGGCTGGATGGTTTGCAGTCTGAGACTTTGAAATATGTAGCGGTTGAAATATCCACCCCTTTAGCACACATTATAAATATGGCATTTGATGCCGGCGAGTGTCCAACAGCTTTCAAGGTCGCTGTTGTTAAACCTATCTACAAAAGTGGGGATAGGCTGGACGTGTCTAATTATCGGCCAATTTCCTTAATATCTAACGTGGCAAAAGTTTTCGAAAAAATACTAAAAAAAAGAATTAACGATTATCTTGAAAAATATAATATTCTATCAGATAAACAGTATGGTTTCAGAGAAGAATTATCAACTAGTGATGCAATTTCTCAATTAACAGGAAAAATAAATAAATCAGTAAATGATAAAAACCATGCTTATGTGTTTTTGTAGACCTGAAAAAAGCGTTTGACACGGTTAGGCACGTCCAGCTTATGCGCGTTTTACAGAATATTGGTTTCCGAGGAACGCCATATACGCTTATGTGTAATTACCTCTCAAATAGAACGCAATCTGTGAATATTAATGATACTTTCAGTGACTTTCACACTGTCGAATATGGAGTTCCTTAGGGAACCGTTTTAGGACCAATACTATTTAACATCTACATAAATGATTTGTATAAATTGGAAAGTGAAGGTAGCATATTAAGTTTCGCTGATGACACAGTGGTCCTTTATGAGGATGAGTCATGGATCACGCTTAAACAAAAAGTAGAACGTGATTTTAAACAAATAATAAAATGGTTCAATAGTAGACTTTTAACCATAAACCTACTATGTTCCCTTCACATCATATAAAAAAATACCTACCAACGTACGACAAACTTACCATAGATGTAGATCTAGAAAAGGGTATAAAAGTAGATATTGCATCAGTCACCCACATAAAATATTTAGGAGTATATATAGACAGCCATCTAAAATGGGATATACATATTAATTATGTTATAAAAAAAAATTAGGTTTTTATTATATAAATTTAAATATTTTTCTAATATCCTGAAAATTAATCAGTTAAAAATCCTTTATTATTCCCTAATTGAAACTCACCTAACATATGGCATAGTTGGATGGGGAGGTGCTACAAATAATTTTATTGATAACCTGCAAATAGCACAAAAACACGTGTTGAAAATAATTTATAGAAAACCTTTTACTTACCCTACAGAAGATCTTTATAATGAAACCAAAATATTTGATTTGCGTCAATTGTATTGCCAAATAATTTTAGTAAAGCAACATAAAAATAAAAAAGAGTTAGTAAAAATTGAACATGAACATGACACTAGATATAAAATTAATTCTGCCAGATTGCCTAAAACTAATAAAAGCATAGCACAAAGATGCTTTACATACTTGGGACCGAAACTATATAATATTTTGCCAATTGAAATAAAACAAATTAATTCAAATAGTTTATTTAAAAAAAGTAGTAAAAAAATGGATACATAGCAAAAATAGATTAGATATACATAACATAGTAGACATGAAAATACATGCACTTTAAAGTCAAAATGTTAGCAAGTATAGTTAGTTACATTTGAAATTTGAAATGATTAAGTACCTATATTTAATTAATATGTACATATACTTATGTTGTAAATTAAGATAGCAGCGGCTTAATTATTGTACCTCACTACTCAAGGCGTTGCCCTTTTCTCGAGAGGTATAATGAAAAGTCGCACTACAACACTTTTTATACATATATGAGTATTATAATGCTAATTAACTTCCACACACAGACGTATTGTCTTTCGTGGATTATTTTGTTTATTTACTTAAGGATTAAGTAGCTTGTACAATAAGTGTAAAATTTTTATATGAACTCTGGTGAATAAATTATTATTATTATTATTATTATATTGTACATTAAATTTTGCTGTAAATATTAAGCCGGCGCAAAAATAATGTTACATAACATGTCAAATTATTAAAGCTGGCAGAAATGTGCGGGGGGACATAACATGTACGCATCATAATAGGCGTAATAAAAGGAATTAACTAGTAACAAAAGCAAAAAACGATTGCAATTTATAACAATGTATGCACAACTTACCCTATTAACTAGCTTGATTAACTAACTTGGTTATCACAAAATGGAGAAGATCTGTAAAAACTTTGCAGCATCAGGTATGTTTCTATGGTTGTCTCCGTGAGTGATGTTCGCGGTGGTGAAAAAATGTGCTTATATTTTGAGAACGACCGTTCGACATCTATTGATTTAATACAAGCATACTTAAAATAGTCTTTGAACTCACTTAACGGATCTGCAGATGCAAAATCAGTACCATCACAAATTTGTCTCAATCTGGTAAAATTAGTGTCTTGCTTTAACACACGTGAGAACACTTTTCTCTAACGGGCTCACTTTTTGCGTCACCTACAGAGAGCAGTCGATTTACTTCGTCCACTATTTGTAGTGGCCTCGCTAACAACAACGCACTGTATTGTAAGTTTTTTATGGCATCATGTAATCCTTTATAGTTCTTGTGAATAGTTTTTAAAGCTGTTTCAACAGAAACGTCCTCAAATTTTGTCTGGCTTTCCTTATTGGCTGCAGTTTCGTCAGGGTTGAATTGTAGTTATCACAACTTTTATTTATTGTATTCAGCATTATAAAAAGCTGCATTCAACCATGTTCCCCCACGTGTAAAAATCGGCTGTGGTGGTTCGGAAATACAGGGCACTTGCTGTGAAATACGCGAAATCGTTGAGGTGATTTATGGAACACTTTTTTTGTACTTGCTATTAATGCATTTACCTCTGGAAAACCTTGTCGAATAGTTTCTGCCACAAGATGTAAAACATGCACTTTACATGTAACATGTACCAACTTACAATGATGTTCTTGAAGAGGACGGTCTACCAAACGCATTGTCGCGGCACCATCCGTCACAAACAGCAGCACTTGACTTGTTAACAGATCAAATTTTTCTAACGTATCCAGCACCACCCGCGTAATTGTTTTGCCAGTAAACTCAGTTAGTCTTTTACTAGCTAGTAATAGTGGAAATGTCGGTTTAAGAGGGTCCAGTACACGTACTATAATATTTACAATAGAATTTTTTTTACGATCTGTCGTCTCGTCAACACAAAACCACAGCCGTGTAATTTTCAATACACATTTGATCTTATTTACAATGTCCTCGCCTACAGTTGGTACATAGTTACGCAACGTTGCGCGACTTGGTAACGTCACCTGGGGATTGTATTTATTCCAGAACTCCCGAAATGGTTGTTTATCGAGTATATGTAGCGGAACATCACAGGCAATCAGCATTAATAATAAATCGAACATAAACTATGTTTTCGGAGGCACGCCATTTTTTTAGTTTTGTGCTACACAGTAGTTACGTGACGTCTACAATAATATTTATCCCAGCATATCAGGTATGTCCGCACACTTTACAAATTATTGTAGCACCATTATAGAATAAGTCCGGGAATTCACCAATAAATTTATTCAGTTTGTCAGTATGTGGCCGTTTTTTACCCTTGCACACGTCTGACATATTTTATTATTAAATTAATATTAACAATAAAATACAACAAATAATAGCTTCAACAATACAACAAAATACAATACAACGGAGAGGAATTACTATATACTGCACTAGACGCGCGTTGTGCCAACCAAGTTGGCATCATCTGGAGATGATTAAAACTAAACTTATGCTAACAGTACACCCTATTTATACCTAAACTATTATCACGATTCACCGAACCGAACCGTGACCGTGACTGTTCGGTGAACCGTGACCCACTAACCAATAAAGCGGGCTATTCGGGATAGGCCATCTGTCACTATTCATACTATTTTTACACTTTATGATTTCCAAGCTTTCAAATGCATCCAGCTATATAGTATTTGTTACATTCCTAATTAATCTTAAATTGCTAATATTTATTTTATGGTTATTCTCTAACGAATGTTGGACAACACTAGACCTATCTGTTCTACAATAATTGAGATGGACCATGTGCTCTTTGAATCTAGTTTAAATTGATCGTCTAGTCTGTCCAACATATTTTTGATTACAGTCCTGACAACTAATTTCGTAAATCCCCGACTTATCGTTTGTTTCAATTTTGTCTTTTAGATTGCATAAAAGTTGTTTTAGTTTGTTTCCCGATGAATGAACCACTGTCATACCTACATCTTTAAAAATTCTACCAATACCAATACCAATACCAGTGAATCGAAAATTGAATGGAATCGATACAAATTTTGGATTTTCTCTTTCATTTTGAAAGATCGAAGCGACTCTTTAAACTTTCATTTCGCAGCTATATCCTTAATCAATGCCTTTTCTTTTCCAAACCTCTCCTTATTGAGGGGGAAGCTTAATAGACGATGGACTAGAAAATTAAAACTCGCCATTTTGTGTTGAGCACAATGGTGAGAGTCCTTAGGGATATATCTTAGAGTACTGGTATCTTTTCTGTATATGTCAAATTCTAACTTATTTTCACTATTTCTAATTATTAATATATTATCTAAAAATTGTAGTTGTTCAGAGTTTTCAATTTTATATGTGAATTTAACTGACGTGAAACGACTGTTTAATTTAGATACAAAGTTATCAATATCAGTGTCTTTTGCATCGAACACTGCAAAAATATCATCCACATACCTAAGCCAAACCCTGGGGAAATGCTCGAATTCTTCTTTTGCTTCCGTCTCGAATCTGTTCATGAAGAGACCGGCAATGAATGGTGACAAAGAGTTACCCATTGCTGTTCCTTCATGTCGTTCGAGGAAATTATCGTTATCGAAAACAATTTTGTTTCATGCAAGTTTAATGAGTTTAAGATATTCTTTTATTACGTCTTGACTGAGATTGTTTAATTTGAGTAGATCTTAGGGTGTAGTCTAAGATCTGTGGTATCGGAACAGTTGGAAATAATGAACAAACGTCAAAGGAGATCATAATTTTACCTTCTTGCAACTGAACATTTTTCACCTTATTGATGAAATCACAAAGAAACAAGGTGGTGCAATAGGTAAATTTTCGAACTCTTCTGTTAACCATTTTGATAGGTGGTAAGTCGGCGATCCTTGCTGAAACAATAGGACATACCGACTTTCCTGGTTTATATATCTTAGGCAAGCAGTGCAATCTAGGTACACTTGTGTTAGATACATGTAACTTCCTTTTTAAAGCTGGAATAATAAGGTTGTTGCAGGATTTAAGTACATTTCTTACTTCAGTAACCATTTTTTTGTATAAGGACCATTACTAATCAAATTGTCTACCCTTTCATGATAGTCCTCTTTATCTAAAATAACAACCTTATTTCCCTTATCAGCTTTTACATAAAAACAATCCTCTTCACGCAACCGTTTGATAATTTTTCTATCTTTTGTAGATTTTGACTTTTTATTAACTTTAGTGACAATATTTCTCGAGATTTGATTTCTGCAAGCTTCTCTGACAATTCCTTTAAAGGAATCAACAATCTCATCTAAAATGCCTTCAGAGGCAGGTAAAGCAAAATTTAATCCCTTGTTAAGGAAATCAATTTCTTCTTTATCAAATGACTGTAAGGAATGATTTTCTACAATGCTGAGAACTTTTTTACAAACACTTTGTTTTGACGTATTACCGATATATACAGACTGTCTACTAATCTTTTCAAAATATCTCTCATAATACTCGCCGCTGACAAAAATGTTTAAATATCAAATATTCTATTTTTTGGGGCTACATGTCAGCGAAATCAAATTTGAGGTTCATTGCTAACTTTCTAAGTGCCAAAACCTCAATTACTTCTAACTTTTTTTAAAGGTGCAGACAACTTTATTTAATGACATTCGACGGCAAAATGAATACCTTTTACACGATGTTTACAAACTTTCCAAGCTTCCAATAGATTTTTCTGCACCCTCATTAGACATAGGAAAAATTGTCACAATCGAAGTAGACTATGTTCAAAAAAATTTCTTATTATTTTCTCATTCGTACGATATACCACATGCCCAACCTGTTTTTATTTTTATTGAATTTTTCGCAATTTTAAGAAAAAGAAAAGTAATCAGATTTTAAAGTTCTTAAGGCTACGTTAAATTTTTTCTGTCAGTAATATCATAAAATGAAAACAAATGTTTATTCCTAAATATCATATTATTTAATATATAAAATTACAGGCAATGCTGATGCGATTTTTTTTTATTAATAGGAAAGCAATTACTTAGTTTTCATAAAATGATACCTAATGTAGTATCCGTATTTCTTGTTAATAAAAAAATATACGCATCAGTATTGCCTGTAATTGTACATATTAAATCCATATAGTATTTAAGATGATTATTTTGTTTTCTTTTTTTCGTTTTCAGCAATAGAAAGATTTTAACAGCGATTTAAAGTTTTATGTTGGCAATCCTGGCGACGAGAGTATGCGTTCACAGCCTTAATATAATACATAGAAATGCATAAAAAAATGCATCGTGTATGTTCAGTAGGCCTTACAAGAAAATATATTTATTTATTTCATTTTATCAATGGCTGTTTTCCAGTTAGTGTACTCATTGTTTTTACATCATTTCTTCAACATACCTAGTACAGATAACACGACGTTTTGGTAAATTTTCATTTCTTTGTTCAGTTTGTTTGGGACAAAGGTAAGAAAAAAATGAAAAATAAGAATTTTTTTAATACTTTTAATACCACACCCTACTTTTTCTATATATAAAGAGGGTGCAGAGAAATCTACAGGATATTTAGAAAGTCGATTAAGATAGTCTAAGAGATATTTATTTTGTCGTCAAATTCTATTAAAGAACGTTTTATGACTCTTAAGCGATTGAAATTTTAGCATTTTTTCGGTTTTTTGCTACAACTCAGAAGTTGGGCATGAATCTTAAATTTGATTTGGCAGATATGTACCTAGTCCCTAAAAATAGAATATTTGATATTTAAACACTTTTGGTCAAGGTATTTTGAAGTGGCCTTCTTTTAGTAGACACTAGACAGATGTATATGCATATGTAATAATAACACAAGTCTACAAGCAGCATTTCTCAGAGAATTGATAGCATCTTTAGTACTTGATTAAATAAATCCTGGTAATCCATATATTAGTTATAAATACAAACATTGTAAGCAAGGTGATAGACTTTTTGATAGATGATATCAATAAATCACTTAAAAGTATTTAAAATGTTGCCTGCTCATGCAACACATAAATATAAAAGACAAGGAGCGATAATTAAATTACTATTTAATTATCGACTACTGTCTCATCAGAGGTCTCCTCCTAGAAAATGAAAGGTGTAATTCTACTTCTGGCACTTTTGGGAGTGGCTTGGGCATATCCCCAGGTAATTATTTTATTTGTTTTATTTATGATATGTTTTTTGATAACATTTCCGCAAATATTTCTAGAAAAATTAGTTAAGTTAGATTGTCTATTTACATCTTCTTAAACATGTTTAAACTATAACCATTTCGCTTTTGTTAAGCTAGTGATAAATTTAAACAGATTTTTATTTATTTAATTTCAATGCTTTTAATTATTTTAGGGCAATATCGATGACTTTCCTATGAGACGTATGTATGTGGATGTCAAAGATTATAAACCACCTGGTTTAGAGACAAGAATAATAAATGGACAGGAAGTTATTCCGCATTCAATCCCTTACCAGGTCTGGTTGCTTTTTAGATCTTCTCCAAGTAGTACTAGTGGCTGGACATGTGGTGGTACTTTGATAACTAGAAGATTCGTTCTTACTGCCGCGCATTGTATCTCTGGGTGAGTGTTCTACTCAATATTTTTTTATATTATCTACCTAGATATAGGTAAACTGAAAATAATTAAGAAACACAGAGATCAAGATTATTTTATTAAATAATATTTAGTTACAAAACAAAGAAAATGACTTTAAAATTTGAAACTGAAGAGAAATTGCTAAACTGGAACGCCCACAAAAAAGTATGTTTAAGGGGGGGATTAATTTATGTCTTTACCATCAAAATTAGATAAAGATACAGGTGGCTACAAAAAATGCGTCTTATTTTGAAGATCAATATCTATATTGAAAATACCGAGACGAAATTTTATACATTTATTGATCATCAAGAACCGACAAATATGCAGAACAATTATCACTCCTTAATCCTAGAATACGAAGACGTTAGGAATTTTTAAATCCTTTAGTTCAAATAACCGGTTATTATAAGTAATAAAGTAATAGTAGGCTAATTTTAAAACAAATGAATATTTTGACAGTACTAAACAGCGTTAGTGACACGTCACATCATTTTATTAATTACTTGTGTTAAGCAGAGCATTATTTTGGTTGTGTCTTAGATTGGTTTTTGTGATAGCACCCCCATTTAGCAGAGGCAGATTTATGATTAATTGGAAATTGTTACCGGGAGAAAATTGGGCTGGTAGGGGAATTTATATGGAGTTTCTAATAAACTATGGACATATTCCAGTGCCAATCATGCTATAAAACATTTAACCAAATCGGATCAATTATAGAAGAACTGGAAATGGACTATCAAAAACAATTTTAGTTGATGCCCAAGTACGAATTGTCATTATTCCAAGAAAATAATCCGAGTACCCATTTGTCTCCGCAAAAACTAGCTCGCAGGTTAGGATTCTATCGCGGGTCTGTTCAAGTAATGCAAAAACATTTGGTATTAAATGCTATAAACGTCTGCAAACACCAGCAATTACAGTTGAAGCAAAGTTACACCAATCAATGCGAGCCTCTAGGTTATACAGAAGGTTTTCTAATGTTGACATGCCACGTTGACATTTCAAGATTATTCTTTACGGATCCTCAACTTAATAAAAACCAACACAGATAATTACATTACTCATTTGCATAACGATTTGCTTCCCGAATGTCGACGCCTATATGGGGCGTAACCCGGATCACCCCCTATATTTTCATTGTTTATAGAAATAAATTGATGCAATTTGCAATTTTTGTTGTTATGCACGTAAAATAGCATTGGAAGATAGTATCTTAAATTTGTATCCACTTCTAGTTTTGTCAGAAATTACCCCAACTTTCTTATTTTCAATGGAACATCCTGTATATTTTTACATTTTTGGAATCTATGGTGAATTCTGAATATAACAGTGTACATTTTTCTTTGATTTTTTTATTTATTTCCTTTTTTTAACGAAAATTTTAATTTTTGATTTAGAGTGACTTACAAAAATGTTTCTGACAGGATTTCTTACTATTGCAAAAATTGAATTACTATTTTATGATATATACTCTCTTACATAGGAGCCTTTAAAGATGAGAAAATCGGTTTTTCTAACAAATATATATTTATCAAATCTCAAAATGGTGGTTCATCACGAGATTTAGGAAATACATCTTTTTACAATTAGAGTGATAACAAATACGAGAAACAATAAACTGTTACAATTTATAACAATGTAAAACTTACCCTCTTAACTAGGTTGCTTATCACAAACTGGAGATGTGTAGCCATTTTGCAGCATCAGGTATGTTTCTATGAGTGATGTTCGCTTTGGTGAAAATATATTCTTATATTTTGAAAACGACCGTTTGACATCTACTGATGTAATACACGCATACGTAAAATAGTCTTTGAACGCACTTAACGGATCTGGGACTGCACCATCACATATTTGTCTTAATTTGGTAAAACCGGTGTCTTTATTTAACACACTTGCGAACTGTTCTTTAACGCGCTCATTTGTTACGTCACCTATAGCGTGTAGCACTAGATTTACTTCGTCCACTACTTGCAGTGACTTCGCTAACGACAACGCACTGTTCTCTAATTTTGTTATGCTTTCATGTAATGGTTTATAGTTCTTCGCAATATTTTTTAAATCTGTTTCAACGGAAATATCCTCGAATTTTGTCTGGCTTTCCTTAATAGCTGCAGCCTCATCTGGATTAAATTGTAGCATCACAGCTCTTATTTGTTGGAAATATTCAGCATAATAAAAAGCTGTCTGCAACCATGTTCCCCAATGTGTAAGAATCGGCTGTAGTGGTTAAGGAATACCGGGACACTTGCTATGAAATGCACGGAGACGTTTAAAAATTTTAAGAAACACTTTTTTTGTACTTGCTATTAATGCATCCACCTCTGGAAAACCTTTTCGAATAGTTTATGCCACAAGATGTAAAGCATGCACTTTACACGTAACATGTATAAAAGTATAACCTTGTTCTTGTATCAGTCACAAACATCAACACTTGACTTTTTGACAGTTCAAATTTTTCTAACGTCTCCAGCACCACCCTGGTAATTGTTTCGCTACTACACTGACTTAGTCTTTTGCTAGCTAGTAACAGTGGAACTGTCGGTTTAAGAGGGTCCAGTATTCGTACTATAACATTTAAAACAGATTTTTTTTACAATTTGTTGTCTCATTAATAGATAACCACAGCCGTGTATTTTTTAATTCACATTTCATTTTATTTGCCATGTCTACGTGTACAGTTGGTAGATAGTTACATAACGTTGTGCAACTTGTTAACTTCACCTGAGCATTGTATTTATTCCAGAACTCTCGAAATGGTTGTTTATCGAGTATGTGCAGCGGAACATCACAGGCAATCAGCATTAATAGTAAATCAAACATAAACTATGTTGTCGAAGGCACGCCATTTTGTTTTATTTTTATGATGTACACTATTTACGTGAAGTCCACAATCACGCTTATCCCAAGACATCAAATCTTTCTCGCACACTTTACAAATTATTTTAGCACCATCATAGAATAAATCCGGGAAATCACCTATGAATTTATTTTCTTTGTCAGCAAATGGCCGTTTCCTACCCCTGCGTACGTCTGCCATGCTTTATTATTAAAATAAAATAAAAACACAAAAACAATATGCAATACGCCCAAATGATTTAACGTGTACACAACTCGAAAGCTAATAATAGACTGGACTGGAGAAAGAGTTTCGTAACCATAACTTAGCAATTCCATAAGAATTCATAGTAGAAAAATCAAAATTCTTCTAAATAAATAGGTATTATAATGAAAACAATTAACTCAAATAAAGTTATCTGTTTAAAATAGCTGTCAAAACAGTAATCAAGTAAACAATGGCTATACTAACATTACAGTAAGCGTAATTTGAGTGTATTAGTCACGACAGGAATTTTAAACAAATAATTTTATTTGAGATAATTATTTTCATAGTACACTATTTTGTGTGTCGGGTTTTGTGTATTACATTATGATACCTATAATCGACATCACGAAATATTGCCGTTACGTCATCTTTATAATTCATATGAATCAAATCAGCACTGCAATGTAAAATATACAGGGTGTTACATTTAAAATAAGAAAGTTGGAGTAATTTCCGGCGAAACCGGATGCGCATAAAATTTTAAAATACTCTCTTTTAATGCAATTTCATGTGTATAACAACATATTAAAATTTCATCAATTTATTTCTATAAACAATGAAAATAGAAGGGGTTAGCCAGGTTTCATTTTACATCCGGTATACGCATAGTAACTACATTTTCATCCAAGGGAGTCCACCATCCCACAGAGCTGTCCGAACTCAACATTTTTTAGCAGGAGAACTACCTTTGTTTATTAGGGCAAATGATGAAATGAAAAGCTGACTATTCTTATTACAGTCCTTTTGATTATTCAATATGGAATGTTCTCCAAAACAATTTTAGGAAGGGCGAACAGAACCGTTTGAAAATCTACGTCAACTTCATGACAGAATAGAACACGTATGCCCAAACATTTCTGTAAATTTAATTGGAAGGGCTATTCTGCAGTTTGTCCAAATTAAGGAATTTCAGTCTTCAAGATAGAGATCAATCCAACACGCTTTACACTTTTAATTAGCGATTTGAAAACTCTTAAAATTACTCAACGAAAAGCAATTTTTTGGTATCCATTTTTGACTTTCAATTGTTCACTTGTTTTAATTAATAAATAAATGTTTCTATTTTGTCTGTAATTAGACCGAATTAAAACTTAATACCTGCTATCTTAAGACACCATTAACTGTCAAATAAGATGCATTTTTTGTAACCACCCGATATTTAAAAATATAACACCAAATAAGTATGTATATGTTCTAAATTTACTAAAATTACAATAAAACAAAAAATATTGAACTCTAAAATAAAATATTAAAACAAAACAAAAATAGCATATTATTGTATGCTCAGAATAATACATTTCTTAACTAAAACACAATAATTTTAGTTGCTTTTTGCAAACAGAAATAGCAATTGGAATTTTCTTACTGAAAATACAAAACTAAAACACAACAAACACGATTAACTAGGGGTGCCATTGTTTCTATACTAAATGTATAAAATATCAGAAAAGTTAGGCTAGTACAGTTTGAAAAACTATTTACTAAATAATTTTTCTGTATAATTACCTCAAATTTAGTTTATTTTAGTTAAAATAAGTATTTTATACATGTTGAAATAAAAAAAATATATATTTTTTGTCAATTTTAAAATAGAAGCTATCTGGGTATTTAATAATAATATTTAGCTTTTGCAAGTTACTTTTATTCTTTATAATTTTTAATCACTATTCACTTATTTATATATAAAAAAGTAAATTTTGGGGAATGACCAGAGCAGTTAAAAATAATAAGAAACTTTATATTCAAAAAACGATGCTGAAATTTAGTTAATAATCATGTCTACTGTAGGTTGTGGACATACATGTTACATGTATTAAATCAGCTTTTAGCAACTTGCTAGTTTTAGGCATACACCGCAATGGATCAGTCACTAGCATTAACATTAGTGAATTAGTAATACCCATTGCTTTCAACAATTTTAAAACTAGATTCCATAGTTTTCGCATTTACGGTCTCAACTTTAATAAGTAAAAATGCAGGCGACCGACGGTCCATCAGGATCTAGAAATCGTGCAATCACATTTGTCACATGATTTCTTGCGTCTGTCATTTCGTCTATCGCTGGCCATACATTTTTATTTTGTTTTAGGTAATGTGTCCTCATTTTGTTTTAGTATCGCTTTCCGAATGAGGGTTAATTTTCGACGTGCGGTGGTACTTTACCTAATTGATACAATGTAATATTTATTTATTTTATTTATTTATTTATTTTCAATACATATCCAACAGGCAAAAGCCCAATTACAGGATACGGAGGTAAATTGATTATTAACCATTAAAAAATGGTAACAATAAAAATGGCTACAAAAAAAATAGTAATAAAAAAATAGTAAAAACAAAAATGAAAACAGTAAAGATAAGCACAGGTATACATACATACATACACATACGTACACAAATATTTATAATTATTATAATAGTAAATGACTAGCTTAAAACACTTTTCAGTTGGTTGATAGTACAAAAAGAAAATATCAACCCTGCCCTTCACGTTGCAATAATTAGAGATCATTTGATAAGGAGATGCTTTGAGAATATTGGTGTTAGCTGTATAGAGATTAAAAACATTGTTGTGCCGAGCTGAGATCCTGGGGACGCGTATGTTGATATGCCTTATAATATTTGGACAGTCCATAATATGGTTAACAATTTTATATAAAAATATAATCAGATGCATAGATCTCCGTTTTGACAACTATGTTAGGTTAAACCGTGTTAATAAGGAATTATGAGAAAACCTCTTGGCGGATATATGCCATCTGATACATATACTGCAGATTTTAAAAATCGTCTTTGTATTCTTTCAAACGTCGCTACATGAGTAACGTAGATTGAGTTCCAGACCATCGATCAATATTCTAATTTCGATCTAACGAAGGATGTATATAATAATCGAAGAGTAAACATGTTAGGAAACCCTTTTGAGAATGACAAAACCAACATTTATTTGATGATGAAGTGGTAACTTCAATATATTTTAAGCATGTTATTTTAGGGTCAAGAGTTACTCCCAAGATCTTTAATATAATCAGGCCTGTTCAGTGATATACCGCCCAATTTATAATTAAATGCAATAGTCTTCTGAATGACATAACATTACATTTGAAACCATTTAGTGGTAAGTTGTTATGTGTACACCACGAATTTATTTTATTTAGTGTATCTTGCAACAGTTCATACTCTTCGTAAAAGTTTACTTCACACAGTAGCTTAAGATCATCTGCGTAAATCAGATAATGAAGAGTTAGGTCTGACACAATATCATTGATTAACATGATAAAAAGGAGAGGTCTAAGGGTCGAATCCATCTGTACCCTAGATAATTGCAAAAACTTGTAACTGTAACCACGGCTCTATACAAACTGATATCTGTTTTTCAAGTATGAGGAGAAAAGCTGCACAAGAGGATTAGATAATCCGAAAGTATCCAATTTGTTCAATAAAATTCCATAGTCAACTCGATCGAATGCTTTAACAAAATCAGTATATATAACATCAACTTGGCTATGTTGGTCAAGTTTATTACTGATGAACTGGGATTTACACACAAGATTCGTCACCGTGGACCTATCCTTCATAAAGCCATGCTGTTCACATGATATTAAACCAGACACATTATTGTAGATAGCAGTATGCAGAAGTATTTCTAATAATTTGGCAAAATTGCAAATGATAGTAATAGGTCTGTAATTAGTTATGTCATTCTATTGCCTTTTTCATAATATCTCTTCGTATATTTCACGTGTACTTATTACATAATACGGGTTAGTTCTCTGCGATGCCGCTGAATTATTCGACATGCAGTAGTAGCTGGTGAAATTTAGGCTGTCATATCTTAGTATTGGAGCATGTGACCCAAGCGATACTTTAAGGCATAACTATCAAGACTAAATGAAGAAGTTTTGCAGAAAATAAATTGCGATTGAAATTTGCGAAAAAAAGTTGGAAAATTGTGAACCTCCAAGGTTATTTTTTAAATGATTTGTAACATATTTGGGAAACATTTTTTCAGAATCAGGTGGAAAATATATCGACAGATTTCAAATTTTATGAAAAAAATATTGATGTTTTACGAAGTTGCACCTTTTTGAAATTTGCACAGTGAAAAATTAATCTAAAATAAAATTTCAAACAGTGTAACTTTATTGAAAACCAATATTTTTTTTATGAAATTTGAAATCTGTCGTTATATTTTCCACCTGATTCTGGAAACATTTTTCCGCAAATATTTTACAAATTATTTAAAAAACAACGTTGGAGGTTCACAATTTGTCCACCTTTTTTTCTCAAATTCCAATCGCAATTTTTTTCTGCAAAACTTAGTTTTGATAATTACGCCTTAAAGTATCGCTTGGGTCTCATTCTCCAATACTAAGATATGACAGCCTAAATTTCACCTGCCGCCACTTGGCATATTCAAATGATGATACAAGAAGAGACAGACTTCAACTGCAACGCATCAGACAAAAAATTTGATAAATACGCCCCCTCCCGTATATACGCCACTGGAGAGAAATTTTATTCTGTTTCTTGCATCTTCAACAAAATTTAACAGAAAATCTCTTCTCATTTTAGAGTTCTTAAATGAATTTGATATTAATAACTCAATTTCAGGACCTACCTCGCTTATTATGAATTTTTCAATATTAGTTGGCAAATGTTTCCCGCATTATTTTTAACTGCTCTATTGTTCCCAATGTTTCCTAGAATAAGACTGAGACATCCTGTATATACCTATCTAGAGGTGTTCCATAAAACAATGGCATAAAATGAACCTCAGATACTAGACAGATAATTAAATTGATTTAAGTAAACCTACCTATATACGAAAGTGTTTCGTTCAGCCGTAAGAACCTGTCAAAGGTTGTTAAAAATATAGTTTTTTAAAGACAAGTGAAAAACGATTTGAATTAAATTTGGCGTGAAAATCTACTCCCACTCTTAGACAAATTTGCCCATAACTTTTTTGGGAGTCTTATGATCGTCTCTTTTTTCTTGCCAAAATGGTAGTCATTACGCGAAAATGTCCTTTTTTTAAAAAAACTTGGTTATCTTTGAAGTTATCAAAAAGGTGTAAAGACCTTTATTAACTAGTTTTTTCACATATCTTAAATTATGATCCAAAAAAATAATTGCGCATTGCGTGTAAGAAATATAACACATCACTTTGTTCTTTGAATGAAACACCCTGTATATTTTTAAATATTTCAATTTTCCGCATTTTCCTGATTTCAAAAATACCAACATGTGACATGTTATCTCAAAAAGATTTTGAGATATTTGGATTTTGTTATTGAAATATTGTTAATGATTTTGTGAAATATAGTTGTCTTTGAAAAGAAGAAGAAGAATTAACCATGACAGATTTTTGAGGAACATTACTTTGCCGAGTAAAGTGCATCTTTATTTCAGAAATACCGCTAATTCGTTTTCAAAGGCAACTACGTTTAACAAAATCATTAACGATATTTTAATAACAAAATCCAAATATCTCAAAAACTTTTTGAGATAGCATTACATGTATGGAATTTTAAAAATCAGAATAATGAAAAAAATTGAATTATTTTAAAATATACAGTGTTTTCTATTTAAAAACACAAAGTAGGATATCATTTTCTTAAACGCGATGTGCAATTGTCTCTCTGCTTTAAAATTTGGATTCTGTGAAAAAAATTGTTAATAAATGTTTTTACACCTTTCTGATAACCTCAAAAATAACCAAATATTTCAAAAAAGGCAATTTTCGCGTGATGACCCTGTACATCTATTTATCATATTTTTGTTCCTTTTAAAATTTTAGTGTCTGTAATAGTTTTGATTTTTCGCTCCAAAATCCATCTCCGATTTCACCGTATACATACAGTGTCCTGAAATTCTGTGAACACAAAGTTAAGACAGGTTTTTGGGAACAAGATAAATTCATTTCACCAGCCATACTTATGTACGAAATTGCCTCGTGAATTTTGGAATAAGAAAAAAATGTGTGGATGTATCATTTTGGCAAAAAAAGAAATAATTATATCATATTCAAAAAAAAGTTACGAGCAAATTTGTCTAAAAGTGGGGGTAGAATTCGCCCTTCGGGCGTTGTAATAAGGTTGAGGATCGTCAAATAATTTCACACCAAATTTTATTTAAATCGTTTCATTTATTTGGAAAAAAAAATCCAATTTATTTTATGTAGGTAATTTTTAAGCATTTTTGTAAGTTTAGTTATGCCATTATTTTCTGGAACACCCTTTACAACAAAATTTTTACAGAGCCGGAATAGTATATGTATATATTGGATACCACCACCTTAATCAACCGGGAGACAATTCATATATTGCAGAATCAAGAGTATTTACAAGGCACGCAAATTATAGTTCAAGTACTATAAGTAACGACATAGGTGTCATAGAATTGGAAGAATTGATTGAGATTAACGAATTTGTTAACGTGGCTCCGCTTCCTAGGCTTGCAGACCTTGATAATTTATACGAAGGTATTTCTTTATTTATTTATTTTTTCCATTGCATATACAATGTATATCACTTCTCATTTTCTGATCGATTTATAATTTTGGTCATTTATACTACCCTTTAAAAGGGTTACTTTTAAAATTTTTAAATAATTTTCATGCAAACCAGTGGCCTACTGAGTTCAAAAATAAATGCTACAAAAGAAATTATAGTAGACCTAGTTTTATCGAAAAAAGTTGCTGCGAGTCACAAAAATAGTCGAAATAATAATAATAACATTATGCCGTACTAAAAGTGGATTTATAAGGCACTAGCCACTAAACATTAGCCATTTGCAACTAAGAATTATGAGATAAATATACGTATTCCCATAAAGAGGTTTATAAAGACATTATCCATTAGCCGGTCCAAATCTTATTGGTTACTTGATAATGCTTAATTGTACTTCTAAATGTTTAATGGTTTATAAATCCACCTTAAGACGCCAACACCACACTCTAAGTCTGACAGTGTTGTATACCATCAAGCAACACTGTCTAGATAAGATTCGAACGCTTATTGCGATTAAAAATTCGCTGAAAAGGAGGGTGAGGGGTATGGAACAAAATACTTTGTTCTGTACAAATCCATCACTCCTGTTTCAAGAGCCACAGCGTGTTGTCAATAATCCGTCAACTACAGCAGATGTCGAAACCTTCTGGAAGGGAAACTATGAAGCGACGCGGCCATTCAACAACAACATTCCAGCAATCGCACACTTCGAGGCCTTCTGCCGTAGACAACTTGAAGAGCCAGGAGTGTGGTCAACAATCAGTACGGAGGAAGCCTAACAAGTTCTTGTCGGTACTAAGAACTTCGCTACCCAGGTCCAGACAGCATAAACAACTGGTGGTGGAAGAAATTTCATTCCATTCACCGCCGTCTGGCGCGAGTCTTCAACTCATGGTTGAACCAGGGACAGCAAATTTCGGAACTGCTTGTCGGACAACGTACTGTACTTATCCCCAAAAAGGGATATCTTTCCGACCCGAGGAACTATAGGTCGATCACTTGCCTCAACATTGAGGTCTGTTGATCCGGTCTCCAGCAGATACACGAACCGCGTTGTGCTAAGAAAGGCATAGTAGGTTGCAGGGACAGCCTGCTGGTATACCGCTGTATTACACAGAATTCGGTACAATACAAGCCGAATCTATCGATGGCCTGGAGTTATTACCGCAAGGCATTTGATACAGCATCACACCAGTTAGTGTCACACTTGCTCGAATGTCTTGTAGTACCAACATCACTAGTGAGATGCATAGAACAGCTGCTGCCGCTCTGGAAGACTGGTTTCACCATAACAACAGGTGCACAGCGGGTCACGACAGAGCAGGTGGCATTTAGGAGAGGAGTATTCCAGGAGAGCCTCCGGAGAGCGCGGCCTACAAAACGCATTTAAGGTGGTAAGGTGGTAAGATATATATATATATATATATATATATATATATATATATATATATATATATATATATATATATATATATATATATATATATATATATATATATATATATATATATATATATATATATATATATATATATATATATATATTCTTGTTGTTTTTTCTTGGGAATATGGTTCTTGTTTTAATAATTAATTTTTTTAAATTATGATGGAATTCATTTATTATTATTTTTTGTAATAATAATAAATGAATTCCATCATAATTTAAAAAAATTAATTATTAAAACAAGAACCATATTCCCAAGAAAAAACAACAAGAAAATATATAGAAACAAGGTTCAAGAAATAAAAAAGAATATAAACTTCTTAAAAACAATATATATATATATATATATATATATATATATATATATATATATATATATATATATATATATATCTTCTCTTATGTCAAAAAATGTCACCGCATTTAAATTACACCCACGAAGACTTTTTGAATTTGTTTATTATTTATGGAGAATGTAATAAAGTAATACCAAAAACATGTAGTACATTTAATTTCATTAAAAAAAATTTCTATAATTTAATATCTAAGGTAAGACAAAAGCTATCGTTTTCAAATTTGACACACCGTCTTTCTATGTAAAGTTGCATTTACATTTCAAGCCAAAAATGGTAACAGAAAGCCATTCACATAGATAGAGGGGTTATATCCCCCTTTTATAGAAATTAATAATATGCCAGTGGATATTTTTAAAGAATTGCCCATGGCATTCTGAAGAAAAAGGTGTCTATAAAATTTTGATAAAAAGAAGCCGTTTACGATTTATTGTAGTTGATATCTTTTGTGCAGACGGTTAAGATCATCATCTTAAAAGAAAATAGAGAGGTAGAGTATACTGCGCATTTTTTTTAAGTGGTAACCCCTTTAGGCGTAATTAACATTAAGATAAAATGAAAACTAAAAATTGTCAAAGAAACTATCCAAACTGTAATCCATCTACCTCGATGAATATCTGACACCCTCGAAGCAATGAATTAACCGCGGCAGATATTTGATTTGTATTTTTCCGCACCACATTACAAATTTGTTCAATCCTTAAAACTAATTCCTCTTTTGTTAACACTGGAGTAGCATAAACCCTTTGTTTAAATATTCCTAAACATAAAAGTCTTGTGGGTTGAAATCCGGTGACTTGGATGGTAAGGCTACTGGTCCAACTCCATTAATCATTTCATGCTGCATGTCATTTATTTGACCAATCAAACGCTGTGGATAATTTGCATGTACCTATTCTGTTAAAACTCTTCCAAAATGCACTGCAGCACGATCTAATTGTATCCAACAATCGTATCGCGGGGCAAATCCTTGATATAGACAAGCAGATCATTGGAAGGAATATAATTTTGTGCGGTAGCAAATGTAGACCACAAACATTATTGTGAAAATACTCAGGCAAATGCTCACACTGAATTAATTTAGAAATGATCGCGATCGAATTTCGTGAGGATTATCGAGTGCCCAAACATGAAGATTGTGATAGTTTACTACTCCTGTTCTAGTGAATGTGGATTCATGTGTTCATTTTACGCAAAAAATAGGATTTCCCTGTGGTCTTCTCGTAACGTTCGTAATATTTGCAACTGCTGAGCTAGTCTGCGAGAGCTCAGTCTCGGATTATTATTATAATAGCTTGAGAAATACGATTGCAGTTATTATTTGTACGAATTCTGTCCAGTTCATTATTTACGAGCAAGCCAAATTTGCGAAGACAAAGGTGTGTTATAAATACTCGAGAATCTTGATGTCTCCTATTTGTAAAACGACTTTAATACAAACTGCTGCTTTAGCGTTTCCATCACATAATCCATCCCAGTAATGAATATCTGCATATTTTCCGTTACTAAACAGCATGACTTTCACAGTTACAAGGACAAAGTAATAATACAATTTCGTACTAATCTCAAAAGATACAATTACAACAATAATTGTTTCACAATTATACTTTATTTGACAAGTAGGTAAATAATGTTATTTTCTTTGAAAAACAAGCTTTTCTAATGCTCACTTTTAAGATTATGATCTCAAACGTCTGCACAAATGATTTTAATTACAAATAAATCGGAAACTGCTTTTTTTACATTTTACAAAAACACTGTTTTCTTTAGAATGCTATGAAATGATAGCTTTTGTTTTTAATTAGGTATTAAATTACAAACTTTCTTTTAATGAAACTTCAGCACCCTGTATGTAAGTTATGGTGCACTTTTTGAATTATGTTCCTATTATTTTTACATCCTCTACACATTCCTGAAGGTTGTGCCTCGAAAACTGGACTACACGATATAAGGAATATGGAACTCTTGAAATAACATGATACCTGCATGCGCTGCCTTATTCCCTAATGGAAATAATTTAATTCAAAATGGGATGTAGTTTTAGCAAAACGGTCCATCACCCTATGGGGTTCACGTGAAGCAATATTTAAACCAGCTTCACGTTACTCGACCTCAAAGATTTCATTTCCGTAACGAGAAGTTGCAGTAAGCAGTTATCAACGAGAAACTGATAATGGAAAATGTGACTGCTGAAATGGTGTTAAAGTAACAACGATCCCTCCAGGGATCTATCAGATTACCTTGAAAATCGAACACATCATTTAACAACCACAGAAACCTAAAGAACTATCTATACATTGTATGTGTGTATGTATATATTCATTATCATTTATGAAGTTAACCGAATAACTGAAGTTACTGGAATTTGGAGATAAAAGCCTCCAGCGGTAATAAACGAACTTTTTCCATGAATTTAGCTTTTCTGAAAATTATTTCGGCAATAATTTAACAAAGAATTTTGCGATTGGTGCTCCCAACTGAAATTTAAACGAAACTGATATCTCTATTTAGAATTTTCGGTTCAGTTTAAAAAAAAGCTTATTTGTATTCTCACAAAACTGTTTTCTTTTAGCTGAAAATGTTAGAGTTAGTGGCTGGGGACTCACAACAGGTGGCGGTTCCAGATCGGATGTCCTATTAGCTGTTAATAGCACTGTCCTTCCCAATGCTCAGTGCAGATCCGTTTTCAACATTTTCGAAGAAACAGAAATATGTATTTCAGGCGAAGGTGGTGTCGGAGCATGCAATGGAGATTCTGGTGGGCCTCTTACTGCTGGCAATACACAAGTTGGTATCGTATCTTATGGTAGAACTGGATGTCTAGCTGGATACCCATCCGTGTTTGTCAGAATAACTAGTTTTTCTTTATTGGATTGAACAACACACTGATTTTCAAATTTCGTAATTTTGTATTTACTTATAAATTACTGTTATGTTATGAAAATAGATAATTTGCCTTTCCTATTATTTTTAGTTTATTATATTTACTAACTATTGTTTCATTAATACCCAAAACCCTCTCTTATTTTACAAGATATTTTATAGCAGTATGACGAAGATTAAATCCTCATCTTATGTTAACTATTTTTCAAAAAAATGCACAGTACCCCGACAAAAAGGACCACTATTCACTTTAGAAAAATCGTTATAGAAAAGTAAATATTTAGGCTCACTTATTCTTGGTTTTCCATTCCCTTTTCCCTTAATTTCATGTCACGTATACAAGATGTACAAGAATTAGGAAAAATTTAATTTTTGTTTAGTAATCTATACTTTCACAATATAAAATATTTAATGCTGGTACAGAGGTACACAGTTCTTACAAATAAATAATAAATCCTTAACTTTTTACTCTGTAGCCAACAGATTCTTTTCTTGAGAAAAACAATCACCTTAGAACATCTGGTAATATCAAAATCCTTTTTGGCTATTAGCGTTGATTTAAGCATTGAATCCCGTGTCCAACGGCTTGGTGATTTTAAATTTTTCAGTTTATTAACCAAATAAATTGGAACAACGCACAATGGGGCCAAGTACATCAAAAGTTGATATAAATTCAAGGCCACGTTGGATTTTCATGTAAATGGGTACATAGGGGTCTTTGTAGTCGCTGATACTGAAGCTGATGTCAAAAATACAAAATTCAAAATGGCAGCCTCAATATGCATAGTGTGACGTATACTTCACCTACCCAACAAAATTGCTTATTTTTGTTGTTGTGTTGTAACGTGTTGTCACTTTGGCACCCTTCAGTACCACAGTGATACTTCAAACTTTTTATTTCGGTACGATCTCTAGTGCCAGTTGCTGTTTTAAAGTGTAGGAACACCACTTTATTCTATCAGCAGTATAAAAGAAGCTAGGATAACTCAGTGAAGATACTGAATGGCCAGAGGTCGGCGTGTATGGTTGTTAGTTTTGTAGAAATGGACTACTTCACTTTTATCTGCCGAAATTGTGTTTCGGTGTACAACCAAATTTATTACTTGTACCTTTGCGGAATATCAACTTTACTTATTCTATTTTATTCAGGACTGGTTTCACAGTATAATAATAAAAAAATTAAATAAATAAAATATACCACAAAAGAAATATATATATATATATATATATATATATATATATATATATATATATATATATATATATATATATATATATATATATTTGTACAACGAAAATAGTAATCTATGATACAGATAAGCAACTAAAGAAACTAAGCAAGAGGTTATGAAAAGCGGTGATCAGGTATATCAAGAACAGTTAAGTTACTGAAACTACTCTATGGTGTTACTCTCAGCAGGGAATGTTAAAAGTTTACCACAAGCAGGTATACAAACAAATATGCGGTGAATCAAAACAAGTTAAGTTACGGTATATATTACTACTGTTATATACTTCAAGCAACTGACGGTATTATGGCAGGCGGTCGGTGCAGCAATGTCCAGGTATAAGTGGTTACGGTTTACTAGCGTGACACTACGGTGGGATGTCAACCTAAGGACAGGTGGATGATGATATGTTCTATTCGCAGACGTGCTGTATTGTTAGATTTACCTCCTTTGTCCTTTCTTAGGACCAACTGAATCGCACGTTAACTCGAACCAGGGACACTCCATCAGATCCCACTCAAATACAAGTTGCTGGGAACTCACGTGTGCCTTTACGTTTTCCTGGTGAAGATCCTCTCCAAACACTAGGGATCGGGACCTTTACCATATGTAAACATCAAAGAATAATAGCTACGTATTCCCGAGAGGCATCTATCTATTTAGCACTTTTGGTATAGTTTTATTAACTCGGATTGAAATGCAAACTGTCCCTTAAATTGATTAAGCCAGAGATATGCGTAAATTGAGAGGACGTTAACAGACGGCAACTAAAATACAAGTGACAGTTAGAGGTTATCACATCAACGGCGAGCGTACTTCATCACAAATTATCTTTCGTGTTTCTTTGCGTTAACCTTGTGAGGTCCCCCTCCAAATACTAGGGATCGGGGCATTCACTCGGTCGTATTCGATTACAAATTAACTCTCGTATCTCTTCGCGTCAACCTGATGAAGTCCCTCTCCAAACATTAGGGATCAGGGCATTCACTCGGTTGTACTCGATTACAAATTAACTCTCGTGTCTCTTCGCGTTAACCTGATGAAGTCCCTCTCGAAACACTAGGGATCGGGGTATTCACTCGGTCGTACTTGATTACAAATTATCTCTCATGTCTGTTCACGTTAACCTGATAAAGTCCTTCTCCAAACACTAGGGATCAGGGCTTTTACTCGGTCATACTCGATTACAAATTAACTCTCGTGTCTCTTCACGTTAACCTGATATGAAGTCCCTCTCCAAACACTAGGGATCGGGACATTCACTCGGTCGTATTCGATTACAAATTAACTCTCGTATCTCTTCGCGCCGACCTGATGAAGTCCCTCTCCAAACACGAGGGATCAGGGCATTCACTCGATACTCCATTACGAATTAACTCTCGTGTCTCTTCGTGTTAACCTGATATGAAGTCCCTCTCCAAACACTAGGGATCGGGGCATTCACTCGGTCGTACTCGATTACAAATTACCTCTCGTGTCTCTTCGCGTCATCCTTGTGAAGTCCCTCTCCAAACACTAGGGATCGGGACATTCACTCGGACATCCTTTATTACAAATTTTAATAGCCGCGTATTCCCGATGCTCGTTCTTGAATAGATAACCTGTGGTTTTATTTAACGATTCCCGAATGTTCCCGAATATCTCCAGCGAATTCGATTAGCAGGCAATCGGATACAGACCATAAATGCAAACAAAAACAGTAAAATGGTATATGGTAAATGCAAAGAACACAGCAAAATAATACAAACGATAAATGCAAATAAAACGGAAAAAATAGTATCAACGATAAATGCAAAGAAAACAGTAAAAAAGTCAGAACAGTTCTTACCACTACCTGGAGACGGCGGACGCGGACAATTGGAACTGCTTACTGGTACGACTGCACACTTGGAACTCTCACTTGAGAAGTCATTCTTTGAAGCTCTGTTCGCAGTTTTGTTTCCATGGATGATGCGAGGTGTCATGTGACCCTCTGCGCGAGTACAGAATTTGTGGTTGGTGTAGAGGGGCACAAATTCTTTAAGCCCGTTCAACGAAATACGGTTAAACAAATTCCCTGCATTATCTAATATAAATAAATGTTTATAAAATATTCTGAGGCTGGAATTTTATTTCTCATAATTTAAAACTATGTTTCCAAAAAGAAAATACTCAAAACGGTCATGAATTACTAATCATACTAAATTACTGAAATTTGTCATAATGTAAATTATTTTAAAAATAGAAGATGATTTGTTTTTAACAAATACCATCCTTCCTGGTATTAACTATCATTCTACCCACTTGCCTATTTTCACACATACCGGACGAATGCAAAATAACGGTTGTCTATAATAGTCTAGATAATTATATTACCTAAATTTCTAATATTAAGCTTGGCTCTCAAATGGATTATCTTAACTTAAATATTCCTTTCTCTTACTTGGCATACATAAACATAATAATAAAACATCTAATACTACCCTGGGAGAAAAGACAGAAACCGGATTGAAACAAATATTGTAAAACTAATTGTTCTTCTGAGTATTTAGTCCTTTGTTCAAAGCTGTTTCCGAAATACGCATTAATACAAGTTACAGGATATAGGGTGTACCAAAGTGAAAGAGTGACCCAATTTGGTCTTATTATTACAGAAAACAGTCTACGGAAAAATCACTTCGTTACAATAGTGACAAGTGTAGCCAGTTAGCAAAAGAATACGAGCAATGGTTGCGAACTAGGATGAAATGAGATGTAATAAGACACATCCAGTGAACATAAAAACTGGTTCAATCTGTGCCCCATATAACACACTCACACTGTTACGTCAATCTCACAATTGGTTTTTGTTGACATTTGGCCACATTAGCCGTTTTACACACGGTATATGTTGTGTCACTTTGACGCCCAACACTACGGCTGTGTTCACGGTACGGAGATCTCGGGCGCCAGTTTCTGTTTAGAGTGCAGAAACACCACTTTACTCTATCGGCGGGACAATAGAGGCCGGGCAACTGCAGTGAAGATACGGCTAAGCCAGGGGTGGGGAAAAAGGGAACTTACATACTACAGTTAAGGAACAGACTCTCATTCAATATATGTACATTTATTCTACACACTAATTCTTATTTACACTTTATACACACCTTAGTAACTACAACTTATACTACAACGGTCTTAACTACAAGCGGTCTTATTCTACAAGCGGTCTTATACTACTACGGTCTTAACTACGGACAAGCGGGGCAGTAAGCGGGCGGTCAAGCGGTGTGATACGGTACGCCGGTGAATGAAGCGGTGAAACGGTAAGCGGCAATCAATTAATCGGTCATAAGCAGACGGCGGACGGATACCAGGAGGGGAAGCAAGCGCCAATACAAGCAAACTATGCCTATCTAAAGCGGTTATTTATTATCGCTTGGCTGATGGATGGTTCCGGTCTTATGATATGCCAACTAGTACCTCCAAAGCGCCCTGCCAAAGAAAACGGACTCAGGCGGCCTGGAGGGCACGCGGTTGAATGCGGTTACGGTAAGGGGGGGAGGAGTAACAAGCCTAACAGTGGCGAATTGATGATGACGACGGGATGGTCAAACTCCAAAACTACCCTGCAGAATTTTTTACGTGCTCAGGTAGCCCGGAGGACCCGCGGTTACGGACGATACCTCCAAGTCACCCTGCAGAATTTTTACGTGCTCAGGTGGCCTGGTCGGCACGCGGTTACGGAAGTACCTCTAAGTCACCCTGCAGAATTTTTACCTGCTTAGGTGGCCTGGAGAACACGCGATGGCAACTGACAGTACCTCCAAGTCACTCTGCAGAATTTTTACGTGCTCAGGTGGCCTGGAGGGCACGCGGTATAACGCGGTTCAAGTTGGGGGGGAGGGAGTGACTGGCCTAACAGTGGCAAATTGATGATGACGACGGTAAGGTCAAAGCTCCCAAGCTACCCTGCAGAATTTTTACGAGCTCAGGTAGCCCGGCGGACCCGCGATTACGGACGATACCTCCAAGTCACCCTGCAGAATTTTTACGTGCTCAGGTGGCCTGGCAGGCACGCGGTTACGGAAGTACCTCTAAGTCACCCTGCAGAATTTTTACGTGCTCAGGTGGCCTAGAGAACACGCGATATCAAATGCTAGTATCTCCAAGTCACCCTGCAGAATTTTTACGTGCTCAGGTGGCCTGGAGAACACGCGGTGTAACGCGGTTCTAATTACAACCTTCGGCCGTTCTCCCGTTCTAAGGAAGGATATGAGGCGGATACGTTTAGCGCTCGCGGTTCACTAACTCTAAATAAAGCCCGGAAAGTACTCACCAGCCAAATAATACCGATTATTGACACAAACCTTTATCAAACCTGGTTACTTACTTCCGGATCCTGTGCTGGCTTCCTCTCTGGAGCGGTCGGTGTCGGCACGTCTGGACGGTACGGGCGGCCGCAACGGACTTGTCTCGACTCTCGGATACTCTGAAAAATCCTCAAGCTACTAAACTCTGCCAAAAAGCAGAAGTAGGATGAGCGCGGTAGTCATGCGCGAAATCTTGCAACTACGTCACCGTTTATCGACTTCGCAATTACCTTTGTATACCTATGTACCTCTATACTCACAAGTTTACTTACGGTCCAAGTCGGCGTGGTGCTTCGGATGGCGCTCAGACGGGGACTAACTTGATTGTAAAAAATCCTCATGCTACCAGACACTGCCAAACGCAGAAGTAGGATGAGATACGGTAGTCATGCGCGGTATATTACAACTACGTCACCCGTTCATCGACGGAAACTAATTTAATTGTTTTCAGTCTCGGGCTCCTTCATGGTAGCGCGGGACACAGGAGTGCGGGGGTAATACGCGCGTTTCACGTTTCACGTTTCGCGATTCGCGTACTGCCCGCACCTTGGCATATTTGGAATGTTCATAAAAACATATCAATACTACCTATCGTTAATTAATTATTAAACTGTTATTATTTACAAGCGCAGTACTATAATGGATAAAATATTTTTCAAACAGACAAATAACACCTAGCTACCTAACTTAACTTAACAAAATAAAATCACTTCATTACAATGTATATCTAAAGGCGGATGTTATATGACACGGATAAGACCCGCATAAAGCATGCATACCGTGGGTGTTTCGGTCTTGTTGTTCCTCATCAGCATGGTGTAGGTATAACTTAGGCAAACCGACACAAATAGAAACCATTGACAGGAAGCAATTGCACTTGTGGCTGCAACTGAGACCCCGTGTTTACAAGGCGACAGACAATGTCTTGCATTTAGTCTATTTCTAGATGGCGATAAGGTTAAGTTCTTGTTTGTTTTCATTCATAAAATGAGGATTACTAAATAAATGCCCCTCTCCTGAACTTGTTAATGCCCAGGCGCTAACGTTACACTGTAAGTAATAGGTCAGTTTTCAGTTTTCACGGATCTGGATGATTTACCTGTTAGTAGGGAATCTGGCGGCCCAAAATGAATCATGAAGTGTGAACTCAAAGATTAAGTTTTTAAAAAATATTCATTGGTTACTAAATATACCCTCAAAGCATTGTTCAGGCTCAGGATACAATTTATCACGAGGAGCTATTTCAGTTTGATTTTGGTTCATATCACTTAACATAGTGAGATCTTCTGGAAGAGGAAGTATGTACTGACGGTCATGAGTATTATCCAGATTCTCATTAGTCTTATTAAAAAGTAAATCACCTCGTGGCGCTAGATTCCTTAAAGATAAGTCTTTCGCCCATCACGATGTCTAACAAAGGCATACTCGGGATTTTCCATTGACACTGGGCCTGTTGTAGAGAACCAAGATTGTATGGATTTCCCAATTGAGGATCTCCATAGATGGTGGAGCATTGGCTCATGGAGTACAGTTAGTTGATATGCATAGCAGAGAACGAATTGAATGTAGTGCATCCTCTAAAACTCTTCCCCACTGCGTGATTTTCAGTCATTTTGTTTTCAAAATTAATGTCACAGTTGTCCAAATTATTCCATTGTATCTTCCAGTTTGGCCATTCCCTTGCAGATTATTGCCATTCCACAAGAATGTAAATACAAGCCTTAATCTGAGTGAATGTACGATTGCATGCCAAAAACTGAGAAAAAATGATTGAAACATTTAATGACTGTACTGGATGTCATATCAAAACAAGAAAACATAAATGAAAAGCGAGAATATTCATCAACGATAGTTAAAAAGTAACGGTTTCTAGTTGCTGTCGGAACCGGTCCTTTAATATGAATATTCAGTCTTTCAAATGGAGAAGTAGCTTTTATAAGGGGTATTATTTCCGTTTCTAAAGAATTGAGAATTATTTTAACACATGATAAGAAGCAGTGATTTTACATATATCTTCGACTAAATATGGCATATTATGTGATCTTATCCAATGAAACATTCTCGTTATTTCTGGATGGCATAGTAACTATGAAGGCCAAATGAAGTATATTCCTTACTTGCGCCACAAACTCTAGAAAAGACATCAGCTATGATATTATTCCTCCCAAGTCGATATACGATATCGTAGATGTAGCAGCATAGTTCCAAATGCCATCTCAATATCTTCTCATTTTTAATCTTACTAGTGTGTTTGGTATTGAACATAAAGGATATATATTTCTGATGGGTTATTATCTTAAAATGCCAATAAGAAAGTGTCGCCATTCTCTTAAAGCTTCCACAATAGCATATGCGTCTTTCTCTACTGCTGGGTGCTTCTGTTCACTCTCAGATAAAGTTTTTGAAAATAATGCAACGGATTGACTTCAACAGTATATTCAGAAGCATCGATCTTGACAACAAAAGGCACATTATTATCAATTGATCTAACTACTGATTTTGATATATCCTTTTTTAGGCTTTCACAAAGTCAGATACAACTAATGGTGGTAATGGAAATATTCTACTTTTCACTAAACGATGAAGTTTCTGTGAAAATTGTGGTACCTATCTCGAATAATGAGCACACATACCAATGGACCTTCGCAATAACAATGAGTCATTAGGTAAAAGAAGATTGAATAAAGGTTCAAGTCAAGTTGATTGTTCTATTTTGTGTTAAGTAGCCAAGTAACTTGCTAGATCTCCTTATTCGGTGTTAAACTATATTTTTTCACCACAGACAGGAATTTTTCAAAGTGTTCGTCTTATTCTAATTATTGATCTTTCCCACAAACTGTAACATCGCCTAAATAAGCATAAAAGTCCTTCTTTTCTTATAATGCCATCAATAATGTGCTGAAAACAAAATTAACAAGAATTAACTTCGGTTTAACAAATGGAGTAGCCATGTGTTAAACCGAAGTTAATTCTTTGAAATTGATAAAATTAATTAACCATCCACCTCAAAAGCATTAAAGAGTTTCTCGTTGTTATGAATAGGTACTTGATGACAAACATTTTTTATATCGTTTGTACTAAATATGTCAAATTTCGAAACGGTATTGACAATCTTTTTAATTTTACGTAAAGGATATACATTAAGGTATGTAAATCGATTGATGTGAATAATCGATCACCACCTTTTCTGTAATTTTTGTTTTTCATTACGAGAACTTGTGCACACCAGGGAGATTTACTTTCCTCGCTAATTCCATCAGAAAGGATTTTTTCTAATTTCTACAGTTGTAAATTTTGTATCGTCATACCAATGACGACAAGAGTTTACCGCTGTAGGTTGACAATCTAAAGGAATGACAGATAATTTAATATATACCTATGTAACAGAATATACCTCGATATTAACATAACAGTGACCGCTTATTTGTGAATGAAAAGCTGTTGAAGCCATAGCTATTAAATAAAGTACTTCCCAGTGGAGTAGTGTTATTTTTGCATTTTGGAGGAATCTCTCTATAATGTCTTTGAACTTCCAGTATCCATTAATACGTCGGCAAGAATACCATTTACTTTAATTTTAATTAATAACTTGGAAAGGCAGTCAGAAGATGCAGCTGAAAATTGTGTACGTACATAAGAGAAGCAGAAGTAAACTGGTCCCTCTTATTTTTACTTCGACATGACCAAGTTTCCACCAGTCTTTTCCAATAGAATCTTTAGCTACACAAATGTTACGAGAATGATTTTTATTGCCGCAGAAGTAATATTTAACATAATTAGTAGCTGCAGCTGCAGCTGCATGTCGTACACTTTCAGAGGTTTCTTATTCAGATTTTACATTATTACCTGAGAACGCATTATTTAGACTAACATGTAAGGTAGATGTTTCGGAATTTTTCTGCGCAGATTCAAGAGTCAGAGCTTAGTTAATAGCGACTTGGGTTTTAGTAAAAAATTTTCTAAGAGGCGTTGTCGAATTTGACAACAGTATATTTCCCTAAAGAAAAGCATCGTAGATGAATTCATCTCTTTTTTAGTCGGCAGTAAGTCTGAAAATTATAATCTTTGCATTTTAGTATCTGTAAGTATGATCAATTGATTCTCTAGGTTACTATTGCTTAACATGTCATCCAAACATTTCATTTCTAGGTTTTACATACATAGTAATCAGAGCTTGCAGAGCATCTTCGTAAGTTAAACAATCAACGATATACTCATAAGTAGAGAAACTTTTATAGGGTGTCCTAGATTTAAAGTGATATAGAGTAATGGAAAACAGAGCACACTTAGCTGAGTTCAAAACACACCCAAACTTACCCTTGAACGTTAACCGTTTTTGAGATACACTTATTTATTATATTATATTATTTATGTATATTGACTAAAACTGTATTCAGCCAAATTTCTGGAACGGCTTTAAATATTTGAATAAAATTTGGTACAAATATTATACTCTTTTAATCCAATCAAAATCATAATTCATTTTGGGAAAATTCCAGGACCGGACTCGCTTAAAATTCGATTTTATTTAAATTTGTACATTATGTAAATTATTTTTAAAATCCCATAATAGGAGACTAAAAATATTGATATTAAAAATAATATTAATAAGAAGAACTTGTTTTTTTTATATATGTTTCTAAGCTTTTTTAAGTTTAAAATTCCCATTCAAAATATAGGATATTCCATTTCTTTCATGAAAAAAAAAAGTTAATAAGGAGGCTTGGTATTAACAAGCACAATTAAAATTAGTTATTAAACACCTATAATATTAAAATATTAATGATGAAGGTTGGTAATGGTAAATAAAAAAAAACAAATTAATTAACAGATCGACGCAATAAATTAAAATTACAACAGATTTTCAAAATCACATACCCCCAGCGTCAATGCATTTTTGAGGACGCTTTAAAAGGTTTTTCACTGATATGTCAATCATTTCCGGGCTGTTTCTAATGTTATCACATGCATTAATATTTTTTTCTAGTAAATGTTCCTGTGTATCGTTGAAGATCTCTGACTTGAGCTGGCCCTATAAAAAATAGTCCAGAGGTGTAAAATCAGGAGACCTCGGTGGCAGTCGGTGGCCAGTTAACCGGAACTCTTCGACCGATCAATCTGGTACATAAAAATAGGGTCTAGCACCATCATGCTAAAACCACATGTTCCTAGAATTGATGCCTTGTAATAAAATGACTAAGAATATTTAAATAAACTTCTAATCTCTTCACGGTCATATTATGTGGTTGATACTATTCTTGTGTATGGTTTTTGCAAGTGAAATGAAAGAGCTGCAACAAGAGGTAGGCATTTTCCAAATCGCCGCATACCAAGTCATACGACAGTTTCAAAGGTATTCCAAATTAGTAATGAACATGGATATTTTAGTATTAATGTATTCCAACAATGATGTAAATAACAAGTTTATATAAAATATACTTAATCGTGGAATTTTAAGCTAGTCCAGCCCTGCATGACCAATTAATTTTTCAATAAATGTATATTTCTTGTCAAAAAAAATTGATATGCTTAATTAGTGTAGGATAATTAAGTAAAATTAATGAAATAGTGACGTTAGTTAGTTGATTGCCTAATTTATAGAATTTAAAATTTGGTCAATCAATATTTTTTGAAAATTTATTAGAGAATAACCTTAAACGTACCATCAAATATTATGACATTATTTTATACACTGATCCATTGACTTTTTAAATGTTTACTAATATTTACCAAAAAATGATACACATTTTCTCGATACTAAGAACAACATTATAAAAATTTAGTTCGGTCCTGGAATTATGATTTTGATTGGACTAAAGAGTATAATATTTTTACCAAATTTTATTCAAATATCTAAAGCTGTTTCAGAAATATGGCCAACTAGTTTTAGTCAAAACCTTCGATCGTGTTTATGATCGAAGGTCAAAACTATAAAACGGTTAAAATTCAAAGGTGTTTGGGGGTGTTTTGAACTCAGCCAAGTGTGCTCTATCTCCCATTACTCTATGTCACTTTAAATCTGGGACACCTTGTATAGTTAATGAGAAGTTTTAATTTACCATTAGTTTCTAGATTTTCAAGGGACAAAAAAAGTTTTCAAAAGTCCTCAACCAGTGAACCTATTCTTGAGCTTATTTAATAGAGTTTCGATCTGTATCAAATCTTTCTGGTTTACAGAATTTGTCCACTGCAGTTAATTTTATTCTGCCGATTAAATTACAATAAAATAGACCCTTGCACAATTAGGCTATAATCAGCAAAATACAGCATGACATTTTATAATGTCAGAATTATAACAGTTATTAACTTTAGAAATGTACATAATATACACACCGCATATCACACGTATGGAAAACACATTTTACAACACAGAAGTTCGGTACTAAAAAGGCCGCAAATAGTTATTTCATATAGAAAGAAAATAAGTTGATAAGAACATGTCGGTCTGATCTGATTCCAAGTAGCTCAGTTGTAGACCAGGAAATTTTTCGGGATCCCGCTGGACTATTACGCCCCTGCACATTATAATTTATAAATTATAAAAGCGGATAGTAAAATTACGCAGAGTGATTTTTAATTAGGTGAAAGTTAAATACCTTTGATCCATTACAGACAATCTAAAATAATGGTTTCAAATTTTATTATACTTGTTTAATTTATAGGTAGGTACCTATATAGATTATTTATTTGTATTTGCACTATCATTGATTTGTGAGTAATAGGTACCCCAGTAGACGTTTCCTTTGCTTTTCCAATTCCTATTGCTATACTATAAAAATAACTCTAGACATGGCACTTTGCACTTAAATAAATAGGTAAAGGTAAATGAACCTACTTTGAGACGGTCCTTCCGAGACAAAACACGGAACACATGGAAATATGCAGGAGGCACATGCGCGTTTTAACCCATCAACTAACTGCGATTGCGCTTCGCTGCTATCTGTAACTAGGAAAGTGCGTACGATTTCTGTGTATGTTTATATCAGCTGTTTATTTGAACGCATCTACAAGTAATGCCCTTTATATCAAAAGACTGGAGATCACCTGGGGAGGCCTGGGTCAAAACTCAAGAAGGATGGGAAAAGAAAAAAGTGCTTGAAAACTGCAAATCATTAAAGTAAGTACCCACATAAAAATTTTACTTTATAACACGATCGATCCATGATGTCGATGTAGTTTCTTTGTTCTCGGCTCTCTATTCGCAAGTTATAATTTTATGGCAAATTGTATATTTATATATCTTAACTGGCTTAAATGTAATTATTATCAATAAATTTAAAATATTCTAAATAATAATTAATATAATCAATTTTTAATTACATATAGTTTCAAGCGAATTATTAGGTCTGTTTCTGTGCATAAACTTTTCTTTTTAGAATTTAAATATGTATGTATTTGCTAATAATTTTTAGAAATTTTATGACACGAAATATATAAAGATTTAATTAATTTATTTATGTATTCAAAGAGTAAACCTTATTGCTTTCGAATACCTATATTTATAACAAATGATCTACTTTGTAAAAAAGGTTTAATTGTCAATTGATTAAATAAAAAGTGGCATATCGAGGACAACTCTACCAGCTGGATTCCACTTCCTGATATTGTCTGAAACATTTTTGAATTTTTTCGTAGATATTAAGTATCCATTAAATAGCTATTGATATTAAATATTTTAAATAATTAAGCCAATATTAGAAATGTTATACTTAGGTACTATTATTCAAGGTTTTGCAATTAGTTTTTTTTGTTTTTTTATCAGTGCTCAAAAATAACACCATTTAATTTAATTATATCAAATATTCTTTTTTTTTTCCTTCTGTATTTTGCTCTCAGCTTGGCTCTTCCCAAAAGGGGAATATTTACGAACTATTTTCACACGAATTTTAGAAAATTTTCAGTAAATCGATTAATTAAGCTGTGCCAAATGTTAAATCAGCTCATCTTTGTATGTGCAAATTATACAATCGATTTAAGTGGCTTACTCGCTTTCCTGGCTAGGAAAAAATCAAGCACGGAGCTTATGGGTTTTTCCTAGGGATTCTGATATCGAAAAAAAAAAACAATTGATCAACTGAATCAAATATGCACAAAAAACTAACAATTTTCAAAAAATGTGTCTTGTTTTTAATCACTGTCATAAATATAAGGGAGCCAATTAAGGTTCAATACATATTAAGCTTTTGCAACATAAAAAATGTCAGACTTTGACAGCGGTAAAGGGATCAAAGTCGCCGACGTTTTTAATGTTGCAAACAAGTTAGAACTATTCCTTATTAAAGACGGTTAAATGTGCGAATTCCAGTGGCGCGACGGGTTACCGTAGTCAATTAATGTTAAGTACAACTAATTATAAGGACTTACCCAGATGCGGATTTACGTACAATAGTGCCCTAGGCACATTCATTTACAGCGCCCCATTAAAAAATAAATAATTACGGTCATTTACATAAACATATTTATTGCGTGTTAACATTATATCATTAGAAACTCATTAACAACCATCAGAGACAATCATTAAAAAACCTATAATTAATTAAATGCTTCTTTCTTGCTTTGGCATTTGCAAATTTGGTAATGATAGTTTCTATTAACATTTTCTTCCCTCCTTACTTCTCTTTTGACATCGTAGTTAACCGGGAAAAGTTAAAAACTTAGAAATATTTTCATTGCTAAGGAGAATGAATTGACATCAAAACAGCGGTACTCTAATATTAGAATGTGACAATTTTTTTGTGCTGAAAGAAACTAAACTTACTTATTTGTTAATTCATTTATTTTACATATTGTTTTCATTAAACAGCGTCCCTTTGAGCTTGGCGCCTCTAAGCCTCGGCTCCACGGGCCTATACTTAAATCCATCTGGACTTACCTCTTATTTTTTTCGCCATATGGCTGTGGTTCTCTGCATACACCTACATTATTAATAAAGCCGCTATAATCTCTATAATATCCTCTGATAAATTTCTACGCTTTACTGCAAACATCGTGTATTTTGAAAATGAACGTTCTACATCCAATAATATTCGCGTATGCAAAATATTGTTGGGAGTCAGTAGCACTTCCATCATTTAGGCACTCTTTAAGGTCACGCAATTTTTTAATATCTGGATTTTTATTTAACACGTCTTGAAATTTCTTGGCAACACGAACACCAGGATCATCTGTTAACGTCTGTAATGCCAAGTTTACTTTGTCCACTAATTTCAAAGATTGAGATAAGGATAAACTAAGTAATTTGGAATTTTTCAATAGCACCTGTTAATAATATACTATAATTTTTATGTAAAGGGTGATGTTGTTTTTTTCCGAGGAATTCGATATTGCCACTGAAAGAAACAATTGAACATCAAACAAAAAAAGTTATGGCCGAAAAACAGAATAATTGAAAAACCGATTAATAATAAAACATATTATCGCTCAAATAAGTTTGAAACGTTGTCAGGGATGCCCCAGGGTTCAATACTGGGGCCATTATTATTATTTAATATTTATATTAATGATGTAACCTTAGCCATACATGTCAATTATTTGCTTTATGCAGATAACATGAAAATCTACTGTTCAATCACAAGTATTGAGGTCTATGAATATTTACAACGCAATCTTGAAATAGTACACAATTTGTGTAATTTAAATAGTCACTCTAAATATAAAAAATGTAGTGTATTGTGTTTCTCTCATAAAAAAAGAATCACTTATCTTTCCCTACAGATTCGAGGCATCTGTCTCCAGCGTCCCAGTTTCCTAAATGATTTTTGTTATATTTGATCCTAAACTTTCGTTCAATGACCATATTTATACAATTGTTGCTAAAGTTAAAAAAAGCATTGGTTTTATAATTCACAATTCTAGAAAATTTCACAAAAGTAACGCATTTCTATCTATATATATTACTGCTCTGTACGCCCACGACTTGAATACTGCTCCATTATACAGTATCTCAAATATGAGACGCAAGTGATTATGCTTGACAACATTCAAAGAAAGTATGTGTCCTTCAGAATAAGTGGAACTTATCCGTCGATAGGTTACCCAAAAGACTTCTTGTTAGCCGAGTTTAAGTTGGATACCTTAAGTACACGCCGATTTTGTCATTCTATTATCATTTCATTTAAAATTGTAAACTCACTCATAGATTGCGTGCAAATTTTGCAAAAAGTTCAACTTAATGTCCCATGAATCAACTCTAGGCAACAAATACATTTGCGTTGCCTACACCTCGAACTCGCCTACTACACAATTCACCACTTTTCAAAATGTGTAGCAAGTTATATGACGTTGCAAGATATAATTGTTATTTTTAATACTACTATTGCTAGATTAAAAACTGTTATTAAGTACTTAATTAATTATATGCTTATTCTGTACTTCCCTTGATATACATTCAGGAGTACTGTTTGTGTAGTTTTTATAATTATGCATGTATATTATATTTACATATATTTTTGCTTTTACCTGTATCTGTTTTATAATAACTATATGTATTATGTTGTTATATTGACCAATGTTATTGTTATATACATATTTTTGTTTGTTTTTTCTGATTACTATGTATGTATATTGTATTTGTAGTCATTTTTCATGGTGAAATGTTTGTTATTCGTTCTCCTACCCTGTAACTGATTTTTATCGTTGGGTAGATGTATAAAATAAAAAAAATATTAGATTGAGTTTATAATTTACATTTTAGAAGAAAAATAAATGTAATATTTTCATTTCATTAGATCAGTAGGTATTAGTATAAATAACACGATACAACAGTTTTATAGAACTATTATTTTGGCGAGGTCGGTAACATCCAAAATTAATACAAAGAGGGCTGAAAGTATTGGTGAATGTAACACCAACACTCACATGTATATTTAACTAGCAATCACAAGAGTAAAAGTATATTGTCTATAGTTACTTATTTGTGGCATCCTATAATGTTTCTTCTCACCTTCTTTGGGTATTAAGCCACTGTCCTATAAATTATTAAAAGAAAAATTAATAAGTAAACCTCTGCGCTAAAAGGATTAAATTTCTATAAAAACATATAAACAGAAAACTGTCGTGTTTGAGATTGGTAAAAAAAAATAAAAGAAAATTTTCTCTAATTTTGAGAAGGGAATCAAAGTATTCCGCTACCTCCCGATCTCTAATTTTATATAAATATTGCACAATACGAGACGAGCGTTGAAGTTTAAAATAAAAACCTCAAAGAAAAGAGTGCAAAGGGTTGTTTTTTCCTGCTTTTCTTTAGAGCACGCCATGCATGAGACGAAAGTCTAGCTAGACTTTTTGTGTGGTTGTGTATTATTGTGTTTAGTTAATATTCGCAAACTACGACAAAAATAACAAAATATATCAGGTTTTATGTAAATTTTAAACTAAACAGGTGTCGGTGGCTACCTGCACGCCTGTGTTTTCAGATTCCAACAACATTTGAAAGAAAAGAAATGCACATTAATTGATTATCCGAATAGTCGGTTATTCGAAAAACCGGTTTTTCGAATATCATTCGCGGTTTTGTACAAAATCTGAAGCCGGTTATTTGAAAACCGGTTTTTCGGATAACCGAATATTTGAGTAACCGGGTTTAGATTTTGTACTAAACCGCGAATAATCCAAAACCGATTAACCGGTTTTCCAGAAAATCGTTTACGTGCTTGCCGAAATAAAGTCTCTTACCCAAAGTTACGCCTAAATATTTTACGTTCTGTTTCGTCTCAATTTGACTGCCGCCCATCGAAATAGGTGTTAAAAACTACTAGTTAACGAAACATGTACTACAAATACTAGTATTGTTTTAAGCTAATTAAAAAAATCTGTCTCGACTGTACATGAAAGAAATAAATTATTTTAATTAAAGGTGTCATTTTTATATATATTTTTTTATACTTATAAAATAAATAAAATGAACAAAATAAATAAAGTAAATAACACAAATAAGTTAAATAAGATAAATGAGATAAGTGGGAAAATGAGATAAATGAGACAAATGTTACAATTATCGAGATAAATGATAAAAATGAGTGAAAGACACAAATTAGATAAATGAGATGAATGAGACAAATACGGTAGGGAAGATAAATAAGATAAACAAGAAAAAGAATATGAACAAGGCACAATAGATAAGCTAAACAAGAAATAAGATAAAAAGGTAAATGAGATAAATAGGGTAAATGAAATAAATGATATAAACGAGACGGTTGAGAGAAATTTTTTTCATTTGACGCAGTTTTTTTTCTGGGCCCTCTTCAAACATACCTACCCTCCCTGATGTACCAATTTCACTGATATTCAATAAGGTTCTTCCTTAGACCTCTCAGATATTAATGTAAATATTCAGATTTCTACGTTGACATATTTAAGAAAATGATAGCACAACCGCATAGACGGCATGCCAATTCTGACAAATTTTCTACTTTCTGGTCTCAAAACATCAATTTTCTTTATAGTCTGGAACTTGATTTTTATCATGACGCCGATACTTTATTTATAGATAGATGAGAAAGTAAAAATACTCTTGATTAACTGAATTTCCAAACTTCTGCAGTCGGCATTAATTATTTATTGACTTAAAATAACATTTGTATTTATGGCTTGCGTATTGTGATACGCACTTCATTCGAAAGTCGAAATACTTTATTTTCCAATATATCCATGAAAATGCAAAACGTGGATTATCATCACAATTAGATACAATACAATGGGAATGTCACTACGTTTTATTTATTTATATACACTGTGTCCCAAATTGGGGATGCATGCATTACTATCCCGGTTATTATTAGAGATAGAGAAACGGTTAAATGGGGACTTTTTTGACGAATTTCATGACCGTTTCGATGCCGTTTTTAAATTTGGCGTAGCTAACAATGTACTTATTAAAATATCACCAGTCATCAAATTAGGCAGATACAGGAAGTTTTTTAAAATGCACCTTTACAGTTTTTTGAAAATATCTGGAAAACGGACAGAGCTAGGCCAAATTTAAAAACGGCATCGAAAATGTCATAAAATTCTTCAATTCCATTTAACCGTTTCTCTATCTCTAATAATAACCTAGATAGCAATGCATGCAACCCCAATTTGGGACACAGTGTATATATAGATAATTCTGCATTATTTATGTAATCAATGTTGAATATATCAGAGCAAATTTGTTCCATCTGCAGATGAAACAGAATTATCTGTTGTAAAGGCGATGATTGAGTTGAAGCTAGAAATTCTGTGTCACAAGAGATGACAAAAATTAAGTCATAGCTTGATCAAAATTTACTATCTTGAGTGTATCTAAAACTAAACTTATTGCCTTAAAATTCTTAGTAGTACTGTTAGTATTATCAAAATTTTGATAACAATTTATTTCATGCTATAAGAACAATGAAATTTTCACTAAATTACACGATAATTTACAATAATGCTGTTTTTTTCGAATTTTTTTTTTTGTGGTAAAAGGTCACAATTAAACAGATACTGCAAATACAAACATTTGAGACAAAAATATTGCAATAGTAATTTCATATTGTCCCCAAATGATGCTTTTTTTATTCGATGGCATTGAGAGTGATGTTTTTTGGTTCGAATATCTAGACTAGAAAATCTCATTTTTATAACAGGTATTATTTTCTGTTGTGGTTGCTAGGCGATTACTTTTCCCGGCAGAAAAATAGCTATTTGTATAGCAAGGGAGGAAAGTGGAACATTTTATCCCGCGGATGAAGTTATCATCCGAGGGATGAAATGAGACTTTCCTCCCATGTTAAAAAAAGATGTTTTCGTAATGCCTCTCAAGTCACCGAAGTAACTCCCAGAAAATCCTAGGATTTGGTGTTGAGTAAAAACAGACGAGGCCCTACAGTTTATTGTGGAGTCCAAACCACTTCCAGGGCATCAACAGTTCCCTTTCCCATCTCATTCCGAAACAAATTACAAATAAAATTTCTAACTTGCTTCGAATGGATTCGAACCATCGATATTCGGTACCGAGTAAATAGCTATTAGCGCTTTACCCACTCGGCGACCATGCCCATGGTTATATATATGATTTTTTCTACGACCTCAATATAAAAAACGGGTGAACGGGAAATAACATTTCTTTAATGTATATTGGCATTATGACAGTTTTAATAATAATTTGAATAGTAAGTAAGCTGTGGAATATTAAAATACTAGTTTCAAAGGTGGTGATAAAATATTGTTGTAAATCATAATAAAAATTGACATGTTATAATTATATTTCTAAAATGAGCTGTATTGTTTAAAATTAATAAAACATTATAACAACAGCTTACAATGAAATTACTACTTGCCTTAATTTTGACGTCTATTTTGTCATTTTAGCAGACATTGAGATTTCAAGGTAACTATGGTAATAGTCAAAAATGCGATTAGAAAATATTTTCCGAGGGAAAGTACCGTTTTCTACGTGCAGTTGTGGGAGGAAAATATTATTCTATAGAGGTCGTAAAAAAGTACTTTTCGGACGTTATACAAAAGTGAACAAAATAATGGATACCATAAACAAATGAAACAAACTGTCATGATATTATTAAATTGTGTCAAAGTAACGTGAACTCGATTACGATCCGATTTTTCAATTAATATAAATAATGTAAGAAATAAGAATTTGTTATTTTCTTACAATCGAATAAAAAATAGTGTATGACACACGGATGTTTTTCGTACTCATAGGGTTGCCGAACTTGGCTTCGCCTCGTCCGGCATTTTTTTCGCAATTGTACGAAAAACTGCATTTTTCGTCCTTGTGTCATAAATAATTATATTTGCAGCTATTGTTTAGTTATGATACGTAAATATAACTTTAAATATGAGTATATAAAACAGGATTTATTTTTATTTTAAACCATATAAGATTTATAAAACTTGACACACCATTAATACAATCAAAATATTTCATTGTTACATCCAAAATTAATCCTTAATATTAAAATTTCAATAGTTGGTAGCTTTGTTATTAAATATTATTTTTAACGAAAATTTACAAGTTGTAAATTTTCGTTGTATAACACATGTATATATATATGGTGAAAACATGTTTTCCATAGGAGCCCTATCAATTCCCTTTAAAATTTTATTTTTGTGCATAATTTCTGCACGAGACAAAATTTCACGATTTAATGATTCATAAATTTAACATAGGAAATTCCGAATGACAAAGTTGCTGAAAAAGTTATGTTTCTGGCAACGTTCCAGAAAATTTAAAAGGCTTATTCTTTGTTTATACTAACTAGGTTTAGATATAGACTTCTATTTATAAATTGCATATGTTTTTAGAACGTAGAATTTTAAATTACCCACTTGAAAATAATTTATGTTAGTGTAATTATTACTCATTATCCTATTAATATTAAAATCTACAAAAAACAACACCGATGTTTGACTTAAGATAAAGTAAAGACTACAAAGATCTGAAGAATTTGCGGTTAGAAAATGTAAACGATGAAGACCAGATATTTTTCAATTTGTTGTACCAAATATGAAAACTAAAATTGCACGGACGTTTATGGTTACATCTGGGAATTTTGAAGTGAATATGGTACAACTTGTTCGGAAATATGCTGCGATGCGTCCAAATCACAATGCTCATTGTCATTCTTTGTCTCATATATAGATTGTACCAGACCACTAGATACACGACTAGCGGTATGCGCAGTTTACAATTGCCCGTCTGTTGCCAGCATGATGGGGCGATCGCAGCGCGAATGTCAATGTAATACTGAAATTTACTATACTCCAGGGAAATAAGGTAAAAATAAAGGCCATCTGTGGAATGAGGCCGAACAAGCTGAATTTTTGCAGAGACCTTCGTTTTGATGTTCGAATGAAGCACAAAAAAATCTCATATGCCTACCCTTGTGCGTCTTGAGATATCGAAGGTCAAAGGTCATGAAAGTCGGTTTTTCGCGAAAATCTTGCTTCCAGTGCATCTGACGTCGTAAGAACCCATAACAAAACTTACGTAAAATAGTATTCTCTATAAAATTGTTCATATACATTTTTTTCGTACGATCAGCCGTTTGAAAAACATCCCGATTTGACTCACTCGGCTCAAATATTTCAAGCAGAAAACTGCCCGCCAGATACAGTATTTCAGAACGGAAAGCGTTTTCTGTTAGCTATGTATGGTGCTCCAAAAGATGAAGTGAACCTTGACAAATTTAGATACACCCAATTCATTAAGGCTACACGACTTAATAGACCTGTTAAATTGTCATCCCTTCCACCTACCAGTGAAGCAGCTCGACAGCATATTTATCGGGTCTACTACCAAGTACAGATTTGGCTAGGGAAAAATCTACAACCCGAAGAATGGAGTTGGGATTTAAAAAACGACATATTACAGCCGAAAACAACACTACTGCCACCTGCTCCAGACGAACTATTAAATACAATATGCTGTACTTGTAAAAAGGGGTGTGGTGCGCAGTGCGGGTGTAGAAAAGTCGGGCTGCCATGCTCCAAAGTTTGTGGTCAGTGTCACGGACAGGCATGCCTGAACCCGTCAACAGAGTTGCAAAACATCGAAGACTTCAGTGACCTTGAGCCTGAAGAGGTTTTGCCAACAGACATAGAGCCAACAGATATAGAGGAAGCGTCTGACGAGGATATTGTGTTGATCGAGGTGCTAGTGGAACCCGACGAAGACGAGGAGGAAGGCAAGGAAACATAAGGCGTGGTGTGGAAAAGAATGTATTTTTTTGTTATTAATTATTTATTATATATTTTTTTTGTAAATAAACAAATTTTTAACGGCTTTAATAATGGGAATTTAATTTTCCAGTCTAACAGATTAAGAAAAGTGCTTTTATATTTATAGCTCTGCAGTATAATACAGTATTACCTATTACGAATGCGCGCTCCCGCTTTATCTCGAAAACGGTTGAGCGTACGAAAAAAATGTATATGAACAATTTTGTATAGAATACTATTTTACGTAAGTTCTGTTACGAGTTCTTATGACGTCAGACGCACCGGAAGCGAGATTTTCGCGAAAAACCGATTTTCATGACCTTTGACCTTCGATATCTCAAGACGCACAAGGGTAGGCATATGAGATTTTTGTGTGCTTCATTAGAACATCAAAACGAAGGTCTCTGGAAAAATTCAGCTTGTTCGGCCTCATTCCGCAGAGGAAGTTTTATTTCTCTGGAGTACTAGTCTGTTGTCTCGTTCTCTGCTCCTTTCAGTGATCTGACAAGCGCCCTGACTCTAATGCGCAGTCGTTACTTTCGTTCGGATTTCGTATTCAGCCAGGCAGCCATTCATCCTTTACCCTAAATTTTATCATGTTTCTAATGGTATGGTTTGTACTGTAGAAACTACAGATCTACAAGACAACCAGTTGGAATTCACACATTTGGAAATTTTCCAAACATTTTCGCTACTTTTCTGAAATCTGCTAATCCGGAGGAATAGTGTTGCGGAGGGATATGCTAAAAATACCACTGAAAATAAAAAAAGCAACAGTTCACGGTGAAAAGAATATTCCACTTTAGCAGAATTACAAAATAAAATATGCAAATAATCAAAATAATACAACATTTTCAACACCGGTTGTCTGTTAAAGTGTGAAGTAAAGTCTGAATAATTCTTTCCAAGATTTGTCATTGACTTGTTCTGATTCTAATTAATGAATGTTATTATTTTATGATTCTGCGTACCAGAATGGATTTATTATGGTACTTTGTCCGAAAATATATGTCATTTTGATATTCAAATTGACGTTCATAATATTATTATGACATCAGATAAAGTATCATTTGGCTCCCACGCTCCAATATTAAGATATTGCATAATCAAATTTCACCAACCGCCACGAGTAGAACTTTGTATTTTGTTGAATTTTATTATTTCGTATTTTTTTTTTTTTTTCGTTACAATCTGAAAATTAACGTAGTGGTAATCAAGAGTTTTAATATCAATAGTTTTAAAATCAATATTTTTGTGAAAATATCCACTTTATTAACGGAGTCTGTCTATGAGATTGAAAAGTAAAGTCCAAGTCCATTTTTTATACCGGTTCGGTCTGGATAATAATCCAATCCTTGAATTGGATTGGTCTAATGGATGAGACTACATGCGACGGTGCATGTGGAATACGGAAGGAGATAAGCCTTACGGAAGACCAAGAATTTTACTTGAACCATCCCAAGCAAGACATTTAGCAGTCACTACGTAGTAGCTACCATCAGTGGGACTTTAAAAATTTTCGCAACTAATGATCATTACGTAATGAGAACAATCCTTCTACCAAGCATTCACCAAAATGGGGATTAGTTATTATGTAGCAATTACAACTCCGGAGCCTTTCCTGTTACGTGTTGACAGCGAGGTTATTACGTAAACGGAACGTAACCAAGTAGTAGAAGCTAATGACTTTTGGAACAGCTCTTTGGTGATATGAAAGCAAACTATATTTTGCTCTCTCTCTTGTTCGAATAGCAAAATATAATGTATTGATTGTGAGTTTCAAGTCGATATGACCAAGTTAAATCGATTCAATCAAATATATGTAGGTAAAACCATGTGTCAGGTAAACCATGATGTTTTGCATCAACTCGAGTGTGAAAATTAAAACGACCACTTGTTTTCTGTAAAATGTTATCATGATACTTCGATAAAAAAGACGCGTACTCTAGAAAATTGTTTTTGGAAAAAAAAATTGTTCAAATATTATGTGTACCTATAATCGAAAATACAAGATTTTTAAAAGAAAACATTTTTTTGTTTTATGGTTACGAAATAATAATGATCTATTTATAAAACATATTTACAAATGCCCATATTTAATAAAGAAATGGTTTTCAGAATCATATTAATAATATGGCGTCATCATTCAATAATAGAAAAATGGCGAATTTAGTTCGAGTAACTTTATGTTGTATTTATTAAAATGATTAACTAATTTTTATATCCTTTTATTTTATGATTTGTTACAATATATAAAAGACCGAACCTAAAGAAAAAGACGTGACATATATATATTTTTCTACAACTACTGTCATACCTATATGTCGATACCAACTTATCAAAATAAAAAGTAAACAGCATACCAACTCCTGAAAAACAAAAATACTAACAATATAAACTAAATGAAGAAAAGGTTTAGATCTATTAATCACTAGTTTATGTACATATAACAACACTTCACCTTAATCCAGTGATTAATCAATACCTAAATTTTTGATACAGAACTTGAGCTTTGGACTATGGAGACCTTTCATTAGTATATCGGCTATCATTTTATCAGTTGGAACATAATCGATTACAATTATACCTTTTCAACAATTTCCCTAGTATAATTATATTTTGTATCGATGTGCTTAGTTCTATTATGATATACTGGGTTTCTTATAAGTTTCTGGGCACTCATTGAATATAATTAACGGTTCATTTTGCTCTAAAAACTCACTAAGAAAACCAACAATAAAAACAGCTTCCTTACTTGCCTCAGTTATGGCTACATATTCAGCCTCAGTGGTGGAAAGTATAACACAAGACTGTTTCTTTGATTCCCAAGATACTGCTGCATTGCTCATTTTCAAAACATCCAGAGTAAGATTTTCTATCATTTATGTCATTCAAAAAATCTGCATCAACATAACCAATTATTTATATCAGATTTTCTAAAAATTAAACTTTTGTCGATGGTTCCCTTTAAGTATTTCAATATTCTTTTCGTCTGTTTCCAGTGCTCAAAATTAAAAGTATTGTTGAATTGGCTCAAATAGTTTACACTATAGCAAATATCAGGTCTTGTATGCACAGCTAGATACATTAATGAACCAATTAAATTCTGATACGGTAAGTTTTGTTCATCATTAACATTTGGTTTTAATTTTAAACCCACTTCAGAACTTATGAGGTAAAAAAAAATTTGCAGAATTAAAAATGAGAAAAAATATTCCTCTGATTATAACTCAAACAAACAATGTATTACTGTGGTTCTATGTATCTACCTTTTGTTTTCTATTTAGGTTTTAGCTATAAGTGAGAAGAAATCTAAATCGTAATAGCGGTAAAATTGCAGCCTGTACGTTTAAAACTAAGTAAATATTTTTAAAATATAACAACTAGGTATCTATAGGTCCTGCAACTCTATTTTATTTTAATTTATACTGTTTTGTACCAAATGTTAAGTTTTAATAGTTGTTTCTTTTTAAATATACGTTTTATTACAAATTAAAACCATCTTTTATTAAGAAAAAATAACTTTAAAAGGGGCGACAATTTGTTTTTGTCTGGGGCGGCGTAAACGCCAGAGCGGTCCCTGGTCAAAACCACTGAAACCCTTAAAGACTTTTCGGGTGACAAGAGCGGTTAATACCGCGTGGTACTAAACGGTAATAACTAGACATTACGGTATTAATCAAGGTGGTATGTACACCCGAAATGGATGGTAACAGAAAACAGAACCCCCTCCACTTTACTTATTTGAATGAATATGACGACAGATGATTGATGAATCGTCGTCACCAGGAAGTGTTTATTTATATATGTTGTTGTATGAATGCAGTTGTTCAGTGGTTGTATGCTTTAACATTTAACATCAGAAATATAACTTACTATGTTTTGTGTATTACATGTTAATTATTATTAACCGTAAATAAGTTTTTCGGCTACTTCTTCATCATTCTCCTCATATTCGAAAATGATGTAGGTAATACTGAATTTTAATAGCATTTTTGTATGAATTAGTACACGTTAACCTAAAAGTCACTTTTGTTTATAGTTTTTTGACATATAAACGGTGTCTCACTCATAACCGCTGGTATTAACCCAAGTGGAGACTTGAGTTAAAACCAACTAATACCAGGTAGTACTAGGTGGTACCTCGAATTGGACTCGAATTACACTGGTTTTAACAAATTATGACTTGGTCCTATTTGGTTATAACCAATTTGTCACCCGAAAAGTCTTTAAGTGATTTATGAATTGCAACATTTTCGACATGTTGCTTATACACTAATCAACATACTTAGGGGAACACTTTTTTAGCGGTTCAGTATTTTTTGAAATAAAAGGTAAACGCAAATATCAACTGCAGTATATTGTTCTTTCAACATTACTTAAAAAGGTACAAACAAGAAATATATTCTACTTTAACGGTTTTCTTAAGCTACACCAAACAATTGAGAAGATTGCCAATATCAAAATGTGATTGCGCTTAACATGTAATGGAAATTCTGTTACAGCCTGACGTCGTCGAGGCATACTGCGAATAAGATGTTTCCCACAAGACATGTGAAGACATATCTCGTGGGAAATTTCTCCACCTTCCAGAAGGACCTCAGCCAACTCCTGAAGAGTCCGAGGGGCAGCAGGACACTTCCTAATACGCATACCGAGTAAATCCCAAACACGTTCGATGTGATTTAGATCCTAGGCTCATGGCTAGCCACTCCATCACTTGGATTTCTTGTTCTTGGAGAAAACGTCTTGTTAAATTTATAGTAAGAATCCTACAATTATCCTGTTGCGGGATGAATCCATCACCGATTGTTTGCAAATTGTACAACATGCTCTTAAAGAATTGTCTCAACATACATTTGTGAGTTGAGACACTGGGGAGGCGACAACCAAGTAGGTACGACCATTTATATAGATTCCGCCCCAAACCATGACCGATCCAACGCCAAATCTGCCCACTTCCTGTATACGCTGGGTTCTCCAGGGCGTCTGTGGACACTCGTACACGACCATCACATGAGTTAGAGTAAACCGCGACTCGTCTGTAAAAAACACAAACCTCCAATGTTGAGGTTTCCATTGAACATGTTCGCGGGTAAAGTTTTAACGGTTAAGTTTGTGATCCCTGCTCAAGCGAGGAACTCGCACAGGCCTGCGAGAAGTCAGATTGTCTTCTTTGAGTATTCTTCTAACCATTGCAATTGTCACATCGGTGTCCGGTAGCATTTCAAAATAGATTACGTGTCATCCAGATGGGTAATTTTTCTTCTACGGTCCTGTCCATTCCTTCTGGAATTCTACCCGTTTCTAGAAACCTATGCCACGCTCTGAGCAGATAACGGAACGATTCGTTTGTAGCTAGTTTGCCGCATATCGCATAGATCGACCATCTTCAAGCAAAGCAACAACTCTCGCGATTTCAATACAATATCCCTTAAAGAACACATTTTGGACAAACTCACACCCAAAAGCAGTGAAATTATCAAACTGACGTTTATTGTGTCAAACAGCTACGTTGATTAGTAATGGATGTTTGTTTTGAGACATTTTTACATTTAAGCGTCTATATAGCAAAGGAGCAGAGGAAGCACCGTAATTATTTTTGCTCTTTGTCAATAACAATCTAGACAAAAATATAGCAAAAAAATCCTATGTAAATTATTTTTGTAAAAGGATATAGGCGTTCAAAAAGTGTTCGCCTAAATTTATGGATCAGTGTGTTATGGGAAAATGACAGAAAAACGTACCCGTAAGGGAGAGAGAGAGTACTTTGATAGATACACTAATATAAGATAAATAATTTTGTTAAAATATGCTAATTAAAATAAAAATCTAATTTAAAATGTTTGTTTTTAGAGTTAGAAGTGATAGCTGTGAAGAAAATGTAGATCCTGAAACTTCTATTCAACCCCACTGTCACATTACAATAAAATGTACTAAAGAAGTAAGTACCTAATAATTGTATGTCCATATAATTAATGCGTAATCATATTACAACATTTTGGGAGAATAGTTCATTCATCTTTGGTTAGATACACATGTATCTACGCGTAGAATTATTGTTATTTTTATTCAGTACATATTTTAGAATGAATTATGCAAAATAACTACTAAATGAAGTAAAATATCGAAAATCTTTAATGGACAAAAAAGTTTCCAAATTGATTAGCCATTCCAAATCAATATTCAAAAATTACCAGTGGCGTAATATAAAAATGATTGCGGGGTTAAAGGGTAGATAGACTCGAAAATTAAGATACCCGTATAGGTACATACCTGAATTATTAAAATAATTACTGAATATTGCTTATGAACTGTTCAATAAGTTTCATATCGATATCTCAATCTGTTTGAGAAATGATTTAAAAAGAAACTTAAAAAAAAATTCTCTGAAGCCGAACGAAATACGATGTATATTTATTGTTTTTTTTTTAAAAGGTTGAAAGATCGATTTTCGAAAACTTGGTACCTAAAAGTGGGACACCTTGTATTTATTAAGTAAGGTTTGAGGAATTTTAGTTTTTTTTTGTTCCTATGTTTAATAAATATTTAATTGACTGCCTTTTTGGTTCATAAGTCTTAAACTCGGAGAATAACAAATCTTGTTTTGTGTGTTTTTATATTTGTATATGTCGTATCTCATAGTGAATTACGTCAGTTCATGAAGAGCCTAGGAATACATGAACTGCCGGCATATAATGAAAATTCTTATTAATACATTATCTGCCGAGGCTCTTCATGAAACACCGATCTCCCCTCGGCACATTGTGTTTTAAATTCTCATACACGATTTGCCGGAATTTAGATATTGAAGTTTCACGAAGTGGTCATTTTTGTTGTTTAAGGCAATAATAGAGCCAAAAAACAAGAAACATTGAAAAATATATAAAATGTTTTTATTTTATACTGCAAAAAATATTTATAAATCAAGAAAACAAATAGAAAAATAGAAAGAAAAATAGTAGTACCTACTTCAAATACAAAACTAAAAATGACACCATTTCTTTAAATCATCTCGTATGTAACATGTAACATGTTATGTCATAAAAAAAATCATATGTTTCCTTATTAACATAAAAAATGAGAATTTAATAAAAAAGTGATGGTTATTTATTGATGCACGAACCACTTTTGTAACATCTAGAATTGCACTGCATTTTTGCTGTAAAACACTGGCATCTATATTGCTCTTACATTGCATCTTAGAGAGTTGACATAAACATTTCACGTATCCCTGACCTTTGAATAAAGATTCCAGAGAATCTGCTTCTCTGATCGATACAAACTTGGATGTATTAACTTGGTTTGGGTTAATAAAGTATGATGTTGCCTTCTTGAGATCTGGTCTATTAAACCAAGATTTAATAATTCCACCAGAAGTACCAACCTGGTATACACCATTTTTATATCCGTAACTAATACAGAAATAAGATTCGGTGGATCCCCAGGGCTACGATCTACCTTATCAACATTAACTAAAACACAATCACCAATGTCTATGTTGGGTTACCTTCTTTGTTAGCAGCAATCATTTGCTCTGCTTGCCCTTCGAAGCAGATATCCTGTTGGGTACACTATACTGATTCTGCGGTTGGCTCCTTGTGAAACATTATTAAATATTTTAAATAGACAAAGAAAATTTGCTTTTAAATGTTTCAAAATTATATTTTCACTCTACACGTGTTTCGGCTTTTTAGGCCCTTTTCAAGAGTACAGATGAGAGGTACTAAATTATAATTTGTGTTCCTTGCTTATATATTGAATGTTACATCTGGCAACTTATCTTTTTTATTAGTATAAGTTGCCAGATGTAACATTCAATATATACGCCTAGACACTTCATGAACTGACATATTTCACTATGAGACTACGACACATATAGATATAGGTTCCGCCGTATCTTCCAACCAGACGGAAAACGTCACTGTAATACTGGCTTTACATGCAGCCACTGCCGCTGCTACTCGCGTTGCCCGCTGTCCTGCCCTATAGCAGCCTTGAAGCAAGTGACTGTTTACATACAGCTGGTACGCGTTACCGCCAGTGAAGGGAGCGAGCGATGACGTCAAAACCAGGATTGGCTGTTGAGAATTTAAACCCTCACATTGCCCCTTGGTGGCTAAAAATTGCACTTTGACGAAACGAGGAAATATTTTGTTTGCATTCGTTTGATCACATTTGTATAGTTTGTCGGAGTTTTACTACCGTTTTTTTATTTCGTCAACGTTTATTCCACTATATGCCGTAGAAAATAATACATAATACGAATTGTTGTGTGTACAATTGTTATTCAAGGAAAAATGTGGGATATAACAATCCACTTTCGCTATTTTCCCAAGAAAGACACGTAGGTTTGTTTATACCAGTAGCTATGGTTTCGTGGAGAAAATAGAAGAAAAGTATGGGAGAAAGCATAATTGATGGAAAAATCATAGAGCTATAATACAAAAGATATATAAAGTTGTATGTGACATTTTTTTAGGTTAGGTACTTCCACAGATTAGAAAAAAATAGTGCAAAATGGGTTAAACTTATATACTTATACTTACCTTACTTTCGATTAATGTAGTAATATGTATTTTTCTACATAAGAAAGAACCCCCAAAAGCAAATAAAATGAATACAAACAATACAAGAATCAGCTAATATTTACTCGTCTGATCGCAGCGCCATATGCGCCGTGGTGATTTTAGTTCCCAATAGGTTATGTGTTAGTGCGTAAATATGTTCATGCATGTATGACACAATATATTTTACCTTATAATTTTTTTAACGAATTCCGTAATATCCAAAGTTGAAAAAGTCAATTATTATAAACACTCACTCGAAGAGGACTAGGGGGGTGTAACACTAAACTAACACACACACGCATCATAAGTATTTTTCACTACCAATTACCTACAAGAATAAAAATATATTACTGATATCTGTTCTAAATGTTTTGGAGTTAAACCTCGGTGCCTTTCGTTGAAAATCCATTTGTATTGTGAGAAACTCAGAAGAAATGTTCTGTCTAATATTGTCACACTCCGCTGATAAATATTTTTTTAGTGTCGACTCCAATGGCATCTGGACATTGCTTTATATTTGCCACTAATACACTTGCAAAAATTGTCTAAAAATTTGATTAGTTTCGACCACGGTATATTACATCCAATCATCACTTCCACTAAATCTAACTTAAAATTGCGTTGCCTGTCACTATGTGTTTATTAATATTTGTGTTACATATCAGAAAGTGCTTTGTCACAGCTACTGCAAAATAACCGTGTACCGTCAAATTGCAATTCTGGGATATCGCGAATCCACAAATTTACCGTAGTCTGTTAAGGTTTACAACGAGACGTTTTAAAAAGACCGATCGGCGCCATACAATTTCACACTGTTATTACATATGACTTGACGTTATGCAGTGTACTACAAATTCCCCCCGTCATGTTATTCTCAGTTGACCGTAGTGTAGGGTAATTGTAAAAAGAATCTATTACGTTTTTATTTAATATAGTACGTTTTCCGATGAAACTAGTTTACGTATTAACATTTAAAAATGAAATAAAATTCACTTTATCATGTTATTTAAATTTCACTTTTTCTATTTAGGAATGTTGCAGTACGTGTTTACATTATAACATTATGTCGGCATAAAAGCCGTCGCTGTGAACCGATACCTCCGTCCGAGCTCTAATTATTGATCTCTACATCTCTGTAGTTCTTATTGTGAAGCCACCACTTTTGAAATCATCCCACTGAGAGAAAGAAATATTTTAATAACATGGCAGTTAAATTAATATTTAGCGTGTTGTAACTTTGATGCAATGACTCTAATATACCTGCAGCAATATTGCACTGCAATGTTACTTATCGCAAAGTACACAAACTGTGCGTTATAAATATATTTAGAAGCATTACTGCAAAGTACATGCATAAACCTTGCTGGTATTTTGCGACATGAAACATTTCAGTGCAATATTGATGTGTATACATTACATCAAAGTTACAGCAAGTTAAATATTAATTCCACTGCAGTGTTGCTAAAATATTACCATGCTTAGTGGATTTGAAATGCTAAGATTTAAATTAAGTATAATATGTTGTAATCAGATTTATGACAGAAATAGCTAGAAATACAGTGACGTGCCCAGGTAGGGACCCCTGTCTATATTGCCGAGCTAACGCCCCAAGCAAAAACTATAAAATTTCGATAAATTATTATAGAAAATAAATCGATTCTTTCTTAAATATTTAGTGACCTGTCATAAATTAATATTACAATTGAATGGAAAAGGTCAATTAAAACAGAAAAGCTACTTGTTTAATTTGGTCGACATTTCGCTATATTTATTAGCATCCTCAGGACTACTTAAATTGAGTGTTTCTTGTTATAATCAGTAATAAATTAAATAACAAGCAAAACTAATACGTCACTGGTTAAAGTAATAACAACATAAAATATATAATTGGTCTTTAACGTTTCAACTATACACAGCAAATTTGCTGTGCATGGTTGAAACGGTATGCACAAAAATCGTCCAGGTAAAAATATAAAGAACCTAAGTACATATTTCTATAAAAATATACCCGTGAAGCACTTTGATTATTAATTTATATAAAAGTATTTTTATTCATTGATTTCAGATTGCGGGCTTTAACGAGTTAGATGAAGCTGTAAAACGATTAGATTTTAGAAGTGCAGTTAGAGATGTCCGTAGATTTAATTACATATGTGCTTTGCTTGACCTATTGATAGGTCAGCAAATGACAGCATTATCAGGATGTGCCCAGAAAGTTCTCCTAGCCATGTTAGAAGAAGTTGCTAGTCATGCAACGACCAGTCAACACAACCCAAGGGGTTTCCGTCAGTTACTTAATAATGTAAGAGCTTTAAGAGCAGCCGAAAGATCAGCGTGTTGGGGAGGTAAATATAATCTATAACAGTAATGTAAGTTTGTTTTAATTATTTTTCTGCCTTGAGTTAATTGCTGTAAATCACTAATGTCTAGGTAATATGCATATAATACCTGTGCTGCAAATTATTTTCTTAGTAATATGTATGTACAGGGTGTCCCAGCTGTCACTCGCTATTTTCTCGATAATTTCAAGACAAATTGGTAGTTCAAAAACTAATATGATGTAGTTTTTTCCGAGGAATCCTCAAGAACGAAATAATTGAACATCAAATAAAAAAAGTTATGACCTTAAACAGATTTTTTCAAAAAATAAAAATGGCGAATTATAATTTTTTGTTATAGGATATTACTGGAACAAATTCCATATATTCAGTTTTTTATATCACCTCCGATTTGGCCGGAAATTAATATTTCTTCAAAAAATATTGAATCGCCCCATATATGTTAATTGCATTCAACAGAGCATTTAATTATCTATCAAAAATGCATTAACCACTTTTGTGATATCTCTAACCATTTTCGAAATATTAGCTCTTTATCCTCGTACCTATCATATAGCACGCAATTTAAGTGACATCGCAGTTAGCTGTAGCCAAGGCGCCTTATGTTAGAAATAATACCATTATTAGAACCAAATCGTAGTAGATAGGTGTCAAACTAAGACAATTGAGAAATCTAACACAAGGCGCCTTGACCACAGCTAACTGCGATATCACTTAAATTGCGTGCTGTGTAGTAGGTATAAGGATATAATCAAAGAGCTATTAATATTTCGAAAACGGTTAGAGATCACAAAAGTGGATTATGCATGTTTTGATAGCTTGATAGATAATTGATTGTTCTGTTGATTGCAACCAAAATATATTCGGAGAATAAACATTTTTAGAAGAAAAATTCATTTCCGACCAAACCGAAAATGATATGAAAAAAACAGACATACCTTATAACAAAAAATATAATATAATTTTAATTTTTTTGAAAAATCTGTTTTTTTGACATAACTTTTCTATTTGATGTTCAATTACTTCCTTCTTGGTGACATCGGATTCCTCGGAAAAAACTACATCACATTAGTTTTTGAACTACGAATTTGTCTTGAAAATTACCGCTAACGAAGGAAACAAAAATCAAATTTACGAGGCATAATCAAAACGCTGACTTAAAAAGCACCTTGCATATTACGGAAATCGGTATTGTTCATTATTGCGATGATTACACTCCATACAATTTCCGTGAAAGCCCCTAAATTCCGGGACCGGCTTCCCTATTGGAATATCTTTCCCATAGGAAAGGATAGTAGCATGCGACCAGCGAGACCATATTCCCTAATTGAGATGCAGTTTATCAACAATCGTCGTAGTGCGTAGATATATAGCTGGCATAAGGATAAAAATGAATAGTAACAACTATTGGCAATATCACGAAGAACACGAAAAATCAGTGCGTGTAAATTTGTGTTGACAAAGCCATGTATTTTAAGGCGGCATTAGCACTCCCTCATCGCCAAGGTAGTCAACATAAAACTTTAAATCGCTGTAAAAATATTTCTATTGATGAGAACGAAAAATGAAAACACATGAATCATCTTAAATACCATATATAAAATTACAGGTAATACTGATGCGCATTTTTATTTATACTTAAGAAATACGGATATTTTATTTGGTGTCATTTTATGAAACTAAATAATCATATTTTCTAGGTTTAAAAAAAGTACGCATCAGAATTGCCTATAATTTTGTATATTAAATCTATATAGTATTTAGAATGAACCATATATTTTCGTTTTTCAATATTACTAACAGAACAATTTTAACAGCGACTTACAGATTTAAGTTGGATATCTGGTGAAAACGCAGCCTTAAGGAACATATAATCATTACTGTTATTATTATGCACATTTTACGTGCTATTCAGAGTACATCACCACTGTTAATATACTAAACGGGTGTTGCAAACCAATGCGCGAACAGTTGAAGAAATAGTGGTAAATGCTTTGTGTAATATTGGTGTTAAAAGTGAAAATATCTTACTGCTTGTTTCAGACGCAGCGGCATATGGATGGACAACAAATTTTAGAATGACACCTCGATAATGATTGCTTGCGTTCTAAACAATCATTACCTAGGTGTCATTCCTAAATGCTAAAATTTGTGCCTACTTACCAAATTTTAGGAATATAAATTCGCTTTGTTGGAACTTCACCTTTTTTTAGTAAGGAGACATAAATTGCAACTTTTTTAATGGAATTTTTTCATATCTTGACAAATTAAGGCACTTTATTAGTAACGATTTTCATAAATCGACTTATAAAATACCCTGTATAACACCGATCAACTCGTATCTGATATATATTACATCAAGCAGGACTAAATACTTCAGTGCGATTCCAAAATTCGACAATTTGTTGTCCATTACGCATCTTGTTACATCTATCTTGGGACAGTGCATTTGTAACGCTGCCAGGCTTTTGCGATCCACGTATCCGAATATGATTTATGTAACTTGTTTGGCCCATGCCTTGTAATCTATACTAATACAGAGATTTCATGAAATGTTAAGACACTAGAGGTATATATTTTAATTGTTCCAAACAAATGATGTTATTGTCTTATCCCATGTGCCGTGCCGGCCCTGCACGCACGGAAATTGTCCGGTGTCTAGTTATGATAATATATAAATAAGTAGGTACATATCGCAACCAATCATCTATCTATCTTTCTTCTTGTTTACCCGGAAATAATATCAACTTTAAAACATGTATTGCAAAGCCTTGTATATTTGTTGCACATCTTGAAAGAAGGTGCCTTCCTGAACTCAACAATTTATAATACTTGAAACATCTTTGACAGTTTTTGAGATATTTACAATATAATATACAGGGATTCACAGAATCATATTCCTCGTAAACTATTCTACAAGGTTTTAATTTTATTCTGAAGTTTAATAATGAAAGCAGGAAACTAAGTAGCTCGCTTACGTGGGACACTCTATGCCTATATGATAGTAGACCGAAATGTCGTTAAATCATGAAAGTGGCAACAATGGAAAGTTTCCAAACACACCAAAACTATATGACCTTGTCACAATGACAGACAGATGTCAGCTTCAGATTTTGTTAATAGTTGTTAATTCTACATGTGTTTTGTATATATTCATTAACATTATTAAATAGTATTTATTAATAGTGTGGTAAATCAGATGGCACTCAGTAGCATATATCCCATGCGGATACCTACATTCCCGATAATTATGGCATATGATGAATGATGAAATAAGTAACATTACTTGGCAATGGCTGATATTACACATCAAAGAACATTCACATGAGTAACATAGTTTCTATGTTTTCTGCTGGCAAATATCTCCTTTGTGGGGTAAACACGTGTGTAAAGCGAAAAAGATCTTTCGACAACTGCTGACGTAATATTTTCAAACTTAAACTTTATAAATCCATTTGTAGAATGTTCCTCATTAGGTTAGGTTAGGTTAGGTTGTTGTGAGTGGGTCCTTATGGATCCTCCACTGCAGCCATCAGCAGGCTTATTGTGGCTCACTCCTAATTATATTTCACCCAAAAGTTCAGTTTCTTAATGAAACTGTGGTAATTCTTTACAACAGCCACTTCTATATTTTTCGTGTTTTTTTGTACACATGCGTAAAGTGTCTCTATAGAAGACATTTGCTGCAAAGGAAATGTTGCGCAAATGTATTTCGTATTTTCGTACTGTTTTGGGGCAAGGGAAATAAGTGATTGTGTCGTGTTATCATTCACATAATATATAAATGTCAGACTTGAATAGAATAAATTAAAGGGCAAGGGAAAGGTATTTGCAATATCGTATTTTCATACTATGTTTTGGGGCAAGTTAAATGCGTAGATGTTAATAGTTACTTTGTACCTGCGCTGTCAACCCATAAGGAGTGATATAAAGCAGATATAGAATGTATGTGTGTAAGTTAAATGCGCTGTATAAGGGTTATCGTAAATTCCACCAAACGCATTGAAAAATTTTATTATTTTTTTTGTGGCATTTCCCATCATAAGCGCAACATATAATTATGTGGGATGTATTCCCTAACATGACGGAGCATCATACTGTGTATTTGTTTTTTTCATCAGGCAGAAGTGGCTGTTGTAAAGAATGACCGAAACTGTTCTGTATTAGGTGAGAATGTGTCCAAATCCTCTAGCAGCAGTTGCCCTTTGTCAAATATTGAGAATCGGATCCTCTCCACAACGGGACAGGTGCATAAGACGTGGTCTGCCCTCTGATCATCCTCCAGGCATAGACGGCACTCGGCGTTTTCCGCCAGTGAGTTTATGTAGATGATAGTTTAGTGGGCAGTGCTTGGTATATAGGCCTGTTAGAGTTTTCATGTTTAACCTGTTTAACTCTAAACGTTTCTTAGCTCTTGACTTCAAAGGGTATTTTATAAACGTCTTCGAATGAACTATCCTGGTAACTCTTGCCGATACTGGAGAGTTTCCCTTTCAGCCAGGTTGAGATAACCATCTTAACAGTACTTGAAGATATACCCAGTATCGGTTCTGGTCCGATGATTCGTGTTCCCGCTCCTTCTCTGGCCACGAAGTCGGCTATTTCATTACCTTCATACCAGAGGGGTTGGGTACCCAGACCAGAGTCACTGTTGTTTTTGCTCAAATGATTTAGAGCCTTCTGACAGTTCCATATCGTTTCGGAGTTACACTTATATGATCCATAAGAGCTTTTATAGCTGCTTGGCTAGCTGAGAACATTTTTATTGATCTGCTTGTAAGATGCATATAATCCGGCCTTCGCACACACAGTTCAATGGCATGAACCTCGGCCAGAAAAATAGTTGCTTTAGTACCTAGGCTTAAGGATATCCTCACCTTTGGTCTGTAGCTACTGTACTCCGGCTCCTGTTCTCTCCGGAATTTTGGAGCCATCTGTAAACCAGCGACTGTCTGCCCTCAGTATGTCAGTTTTATTCCAATCCCACTCATCTCTTTCTGGAGAAAGGATGTTGAAGATCAGCTCGTAGTTGGTCATAATAGGCATAGTATCCGAGGGCATTCCCAGGATGCCGTGACTCTATGTCATCCAGCAACCTATTCTGCTCCATGATGTTAGTCTGCGGCATATTAATGGCCGCTTGTTGCAGTCTATATGTTGCCCAACTGGCCTCTTTCTCCAAATATATGAAGAGGAGCTTTACTTTGTGGATTACCTTTTCCAGATGGGAGTTCCATTTAAGTGATTTGTCTAGAGTGATTCCTAGATATTTCACCTCCACAAATGGACTAGTTTCACCCATTAAGGAGGACGATCTTAAGTCCTCCAGCTTTCTTTTCCAGGTGAATGGTACTATTACTATTTTTTGAGGGTTCACAGACATCTGTTCCCTGTCACACCAGTTGCCCACAGCATCCAGTGTCTCTTGAAGGATATTAGATATTACTCATCTAGAGTTTACTCTGACTAGTATGAGTAGATCGTCTGCATATGCTAGAACCTCAACCTCCCACAGTGTGAGAATAGCAAGTGTCGTCCACAAGAATTAACCACGAAAGGGGAGAAAGAACCCCACCTTGCGGGCATCCTCTTTTGGCTCTAAAGCTAACTGTTTCTCCCTGTAGAGAGTTTGATAGCATAGCACGAATCCAGTTACCTATAGTCAGCTCAATTCCACTGGCAGCTATTGCTGCATATAAGGAGTGGGGCAGTGCATTATTAAATGCTCCCTCAATGTCGAGAAAACCTCCCACCACAATTTCCTTCATTTGAAGGGATTTGGCGATCTTCTCGACTAGGTTGTTGGGTACTAGTTCTGTTGATTTTCCTTCTGATAGGTATACTGATGGGTGTTGAGGGGGTGATGCCTCAGGATGTTCCCCCTAATATATCCATCCAGCACCTTTTCCAGACCTTTCAACAGAAAAGATATCAGGCTAACTGATCTAAGCGATTTGGGGCTTCGTTATTTCCTACCCATTTTTGGTATGTATACTCGCTGACCAACTGAATGGGATATAGTTCCAGACTAACTCTTAATAATTTAATTAGGAATAGGAGCAATATTTCCAGTCTGTTTTGTGGTAAAGCTGTAAAAACTCCGTCCTCTCCTGGAGATTTGAATGGTTGGAAGGATTTGATGGCCCAATTAATTGAGCACCGCTTACTCACTCACACACCAGGGCCATACAGTTTTTAGTTTATTTTGTACATTATGGATTTTATGTAAGGGCTCTTCCAATGGCAATGAAGAATTTTCTAATAGTTGAATACGGTCCAATTCCACTGTATAATTGTTGTGAATCACATGTAGGTATTGCTGCTTTTACTTCAGGATTTTTTAAATAGTTTTGGACCTCAGAGATGGCTTTTGATTCACTAGGATTTAACTGTAGAATGAAATCCTTTATTTATTGAAAATACTCATGGTAGTGGTAGTGTCCAACTGCAGCTAGCCATATTCCTCAACATGTTAAAATAGGTTGCAGTGGAAGTTTATCTTAGGACAAACTAACTTAAAATGTGTAACCTGATTAGAGGCTTTCAGGAATATTTGTTTGGTACTTGTAATTAATGCATCAACTTCAGGATAATTTCATCGAATTATGCTATCAAATATTCGTATGAACAAAGCAAATTACGTGTTAATATTGTCCAGCTTTAACCATATATCGTACTGCATCAGTACCTAATATCCATAATTGTGAACTATCTACACCCATTATGTCGAGCGTTTGTGTAACAAATTCTTGCACAGTTTCTGCATTGACATTTTGTAATATTTTACAAGCAAGTAAATGGTGCGTGGGCCCACCAAGGTCTAAGACGCATGCTAAAACGTTTGCAACATGATATCCTTTTGAGTCCGTCATTTCTTCCACTGTTATCTATTTTTTTTTTTATACACTAGTTTGGTTTTATATGGTTCGGTTTACGATCAGCTGTTCTTGACGATAAGTCTGACATTGGCACATATTTTTTCCAAAATGTTCTAAACTGTTCTTTCTTATATAAATTCGTTTTTTTTTTTTTTTGTTTCGTAAGTGTGTTGAAGATTTTATGTCTTTTCCAGTTAGAAGGGTCTGTCGATAGCAGCATTACATTGCATACCTGATAAGATATCGAAGTGCCATTACATTTTGGATCTTGATATTTGCCTATATGCTTAAATATATAAGACTCAAATCTTAAAGTAGCACTCCATGGCTTTGTTATTTTTAGCAGTTTATAGGGTCGTGACGAATTTCCTATTATATCTGCCGCTTACGCGTATATAGTGTTGCCTATGTACATATGTAAGTCTATAAACAACGTTAGATCTGCCACACTCCATTTATAAATAATACAAAAATAAGTACCTATTATGTTAGTTAAGAGTCATAATTTAATGTTATATATTAAAAACATATATTACTTATAAATATGTGGTTGTTTACTTCATTGTAGTGCTGTTTGTTGTTTTAACAGAGTGTCTACCAACCTGGAAAACCTGGAATTGTCAGGGAATTTATTTTAGTCAGAGAAAACCTGTAAATTTCAGGGAATTTCACAGCGACGCTTGGTCTATGTTTAGAAACATTTACATTAATTTAATAACGTCTCATGGCAACATATTTGTTCAAAGATGTGTTTCGTTAAACAAAGAGTGCTTAATAGAAAATTTAAAAGAAGTTTTTTAATAACCCGGAGGGTAATTTATGACAGTATCATAAATATTGGTGTTATTGAACAATTTAAGATAAATGAATCTGTCCTTCAGTTTGTAAGAAATTCCAATAACTGGAAAGAAGCCTTAAGAAAAAAGAAATAAAGAGATGAAGAGTAAAAAAAGAAAAAGCTCTGCAACAGATTGAAAACCTGAAAAAGAAAAAGGAAAAATTGAGTCAAGAAACAGAGGAAATATAAAATCGATCAATGAGGAGACTACAAAATTGTTACATTATTTTTAAATTTTCTGTTAACATTTCAGATATATTTATTTTTATTGATGATAAAAGTGTATTTATCAACTCTTAAATCGGTGGTTTGTTATTGTAGATGTAGGCTATCAGAAGCCATAGGGCAAACTCCCACCATCTTTCAGGCGATAATTCACTGCATAGAAGCCTGCGCTCAAGAAAATGCATTAAAAAGACGCATGAGGAGCAAGAATTGATATCCTTTCAGACAGCATTTAAAGCGTTCCTTTATTTGTAAGTCTAACATAGCCTAGTAATGTATACAAACAGTAAAACAACTGGCAAGGAAAAACAAGTTTACCTTGATGTGTGTGCCATGGCATAAAGGAGTAGAAGGGAATCAGATTGCTGATAGCCTTGCGAGGAAAGATGCAGTATCATCATTCATTGGACTAGAACCGTTTTGTGAAATATCTAAAAGCCGCACAACAGACGAGGACAGAAAATGGGAAAAGCAATGTAAATCGTCCCACTGGAAGTTAACTCCACTACTCGAAAAAAAAAAACTTAGAGAGCTACTCAAGTTCGATAAACCAGAGTTAAATATACTAACATGTCGTCTCACAGGTCATTGCCCAGTGAGACACCATCTCAAAAAAATTGGCAAAGCTGAAGGTGACATATGTTGCCTCTGTACAGATGAAGCTGAAAGTGCAGAACATATACTTTGCTCATGCCTAATCAAGTCTTAACTTGCCAAAGGTTACAACATTTGGAGCAGGTATTCACAATATTTGCCGAAATGGGACCACATAAAATCTAATCTATTGCATATGTTTACACACAATAAAATTGATTTACAAAAATAATGACTATTAATTGTCAAACTGATATATTAAGGAACAAATACTGGAATTTTTAGAAAATATTACCAGCAAAACCTGGAAGTTAAAGAATTTTTAGATTTAAATATAGTTAGACACCCTATTTAATAATCCGAATAATAAAACTGAAAACCTACCCTTAGGTTTTCAAAAATGATCATTTATATTCAAAATTATATAGTGATGCAAAGAAACGCGTTAAATTTTAATTTTAACGACTATCGTATTTTTTCAGATCTTTTGTCACTTTCGACACAACAAACCTACCCAACTGTCGTTTCACTTCTGCTTCATTTCGAAACTTCTCGATATTGCCAACTGTGATTTTGAAGTGACTTTACATCACACTTTTCGGGTCCACTGATAAATACTTTTGTAAATATTACCCGATTATAACTTTTCTGTCCTGTTTTAAAATGTTTAGAACACAAAGGCAGATATAGGTCAGATTCGGATTGGATAACATTTACGAAAAACCGTACCGTCACAAAATTTAATTTTTAAATGGTCATAGACAATCACATCAATGTGAAAAATAAATATATTGGAAAACTGTTAGAGATAAGTATGGATAACCTTATATCAGTCGAAAGGGCATTCAATTTTGAATTCACCCATGACAATTAATATGGGTCGTTCCATTTGAAAAATAAAAGTTTTTCAACTCGTAAGATTATTAAATATAGGTCTCAGTATATCCGAGTCTGAATAACGTATATGTTTTGCTCACAGATGACAAGATAGAGTAATTTATACCAAAATGAACTGTGGAAACTGCACGTTTCTAACTCTTACGGTTTAGATGCTATCTAGCCTCATTTAGAGAGCTAAAATCGTGATTTTTTTCAAAAACAACTGAATATCTCGAAAACGGTAAGATTCAAACACCATGTACATTAATAAACTCTACCTAATATTAACCAAGGAATTCAAAAATGCAATAATATATAGGGTGTTCCATTTAGAATAACAAAGTTATGTAGCACCCCCGCGAAATGGAACACCCTCTGAAGCTAAAAATATTTTCTTTACATGGCCCACATGATTCCAGACAACTTTTATTAAAACCATTTTTTTATGAATTTTATAGTTACATAATTACAGAAGAATCCCTCTTAGGTGGAACACCCTGTACATATATAATGTCCTTTATTTCGTAACATTGTGTTTATACACAAATAAACCCAACTAATATATTAAACGGCCTTACTCTTTTTCATGAAATATTTTATGTATTTTTGATAAACTATTTTAGGTCCCCTTGGCTCTCAATTACTGTGGCATCAGCACACAGCCAAAATTGAGAGAATATTAAGCATGGCTGCAGAAATGCAAATATGTGAACCAAATCCGGATACTCATCCAAAACTTTTGCAATTACCTGAAGAATGTATACGAGAGATTATTTTACGTTTATCTGATCATAAGGATCTCACCTCTAGTGCTCAGGCATGTGAACAAATGGCATCTATTGTAGGAGAGCAACGAGTGTGGAGAGAACTTGCAAAATTCCATTTCACACCTCAACAAATAGACTTAGTTTTACCAAAGGATGATGAGAAAATTGACTGGAAAACTGTTTATCACTCATTGAAAAAGTTAGTTGATTTAATAAATAGGAATTATTTAGATGTTTAAATAGTGATTTTGAACAAAAGATTTGTTCTCAGAGGCCTCGTTTGAGAGACAAAATATCTTCACACAGCATATTTCTTAGTTACACAAATTTCAGATTAACAGATGGAAAAAAAAATAGTTACAAATTACTCTTGTAAGCGTCAAATAATAAAATTCAGATTATAATTTAAAATTTCTTTTTTTATAGTGGTAATTTTTACTACCTAAATGTTGTAAGAACTACAATAACTTTATTTTCAATAAATGTTGTTCCAGAAAATGATGTGATGAAATACATATTCTTCAATTTTTTTTTGTCCACAGAACCTTCGGATTAAATGAAGATAGGCAATATGCAGAGATGTTATCACTTTGTCGTTACTGCCGATGTTTATTTTGGCGATCACTTGGTCATCCATGTATTGCAGATCAATGTCCAGAATTTCGGGCTCGACTACAGGAAGCCGGGGGAATAACTCCCCCTAGCCCAGTCCCTCCTTCGGCATTTCTGAAGTTTTTCTCCTTGTAGTTGCCTTCTTCACCAATTGATTTGTTGTGCTTCTTGTGCATTGTGATATATACATATATTTACAATTACCTATATGTAATAATAGGCTGCTATATTTCTCATAGATACTATATTGAATTTAAATTATAACAAATTAAATATTTTTACTTACAACCTAGTAGATGGTGGTTTTATTAATGACTTTAAAATAACTCAAATTAATCTACATGAAGACTGTTTGTGAAATATAAAAAAATGTTTTTTGAAAAAAATTACTGTTGTTTTATTTTATATATCTTTATACAATGGCTAAATCAAATTGATCTGGAATGAAAAGAAGAACCTACCAAATCTCTTCTAATTTCTAATAGTATATTTTTTTGAATCTACATGTCGGCGATCTTTAAAATACCCGTACAATTTTTTTGGATCTCGATTTAAATACTTTAAATACGATACAACTAGTTACTGCATAGGCATATGTAAATTCCTATGTGTACAAAATTACTAAAACATAAAATGCAATAATGACTAAAGCTCCTATCTGAATGGCTCATGAAATAAGACGCAATTTAGATTTTAATTTGATATGAGTTTGAAACAATGCTTCTTGATGCTAAACTGATAATTCACAGGCTAAAGGACTCTGGTCAATGGCCTTTTGGTAATATTTTTATTAGTTTATTGTATGACTAATAAAAATCTCTTATTATTTTACAATGTTTCTTGCTTTCCTTGGAAACTTCTAACCTTTAGAGATAGGATTATTTGCTAGATCGCCGGCGATATAATGCATAGACCAAGTGAACAAATGTGTAAAAAAGGGTATGCAGTGTAATTTTGTGCTGGTATTAAGCATTTTATGTGATCGCCAGGGGCACTGCATCTTGAGGGCCACTCCAAATTTTTACATTTTGATGGTTAAAATTATTTTACTTTTTTTATGCAAAATTTCATTCTCCAATTACACTCTATAATTTATAAGTTAGTGCGGCATTGAATTTGCCTGATCCATATCAAAATTCATGTAAGACTTTAGGTTCAGCAATATGGTTTGTGCCTCCACACAGTCAAAATTAAGTTATAGTTTTTACTAAAATTGTTATGAAAAAAATGTTAACTTCAATTTTGATCAAAATTCTTTTCTTTTTACCCTTTTTTGTCATTTTTCAAAATTTCGTCAAAATTACACATTTGAAAATCAAACTGTTTAATAAATTCACAGAACCTAAAAACTATTAAGCACATTCTTAAATCAAAAGTCCAGTCTCCTTACACTGTGTCAAAAGATAAGCAGAGGTCACAATCCCACTCAGAGCTGCATAAACTACTTTTGAAAAAGTAGTTAACTACCAACTACTGAGTACTCATGGTAAATGCATTGTAGTTGAAAAGTACTCGAGTACTTTGATTGAGAAAGTAGTTTAACTACGTGTCTTTTAACTACATTTACAACTACTTTTTGTAGGTACACTTTTTACACTTGCAGTTGCACAGCACAAATTAGGTCATTAGAACTTATGTACTTAAGACATTGAAGGCCTTTTTTGTCATGTTATATAACCGCAAAGTCTAAACTGTACTTATAATTTGTAAAATGAATGCCAATACTGCCAGCCTAGCCAGTCAATATGCGACGTGACAAAATGCCCCAAAATTCTTTTCTATGTCGGTGTGCAAATAACCCAACAGACAGCCTAGCCTACCCTACACCTACAATTCATTTTTACACATTGTTGTCATTTGCAACCTCTTTAATTCATTTAATTATTATTTAATATTCTTAGGGCTACGTTTGTACGCTTTCGTCGCCACTAGCCAGATTAACTTAAACTTAACTGTTAAAATTTTCTCTCCTAATATCGAAAAACTAGAACAGAAAATGAAAAGTGTAAGTTAAAATTGGCTATCTTTAATAATAATGGAGATAGCAATACATGCAGCATGCAGCCTCACTTTAGAACACAATACACAGTGTATATATAATTACAGACGATATTGATGAGTATATTTTATTATTAATAGAATATACGAATATATTATTTTTGTGTCGTTTTATATTTTATGGAATTAATAATCGTAGTTTCTATTAATAAAAGAAATACGCATCAGTATTGCATGGCCTATAATTAATTATATAGGTATACTACTACTATTTAAGATGGACTTTTTTTTAGTTTTTCGATATCAGTAGTAACAGGAACATTTTAAAAATATATCAAAACAAATTCTACAAAAACACATAAATAGTAGTTGCAATTACTTTAGTAGTTGCAACTACTTTAGTAGTTGCAACTACTTTAGTAGTTGCAACTACTTTTAAAAAGTAATTTGAGTAGCGGGTACTCAAAAAATACTAGTATATTCACAACTACCTTATAAGTACTTGTAGTTAGTAGTTAAATTGTAGTTAAACTACAATTGTAGTTAACTACTAGTCAGCTCTGATCCCACTCAATTTCTGTATGTTGTGAGTTCTCATCTCCCTAGCATTTGAAATTATTCCTGTTGTATAAGTTTTTCTTTTACAGTTCATGTTTTATTTGTATACAATTTTTGTACAAATTATTTTGTCATATCCGTGTATATTTATAAATTTAAACCTCATAGAATTTTGGAGTTGTTCTCTTATTTTAAATAGCTTCGGTCCATTCTGGTCTCATTCGGTTCAATCCAAATTTGCCCCGTTATCACCATCATGTGGATACTGAATCGACTCTAGACTGGATGTCCAGGATGGGCAAAATGTATGTTATAGATATATGGAAATTTTATAACATATTTTATTAGTAAAAAGGCAAAATCTACAGTCATCTGAGATAGTGTTGTAAAATTTCGGTAGTTTATTGATGTTGCGAATATTCGGGAATTTTCGAGAATTTTTGAGAATATTTAATTTTTTTAGGAAAATATAAATATTTTATGGAGAATATATAGGGTGTTTCATTGGAAAAGAGAAATATGTTAACTGTAGATAAAGGTCACGAGGTGGTTCCAAATAATCCTTACTTAATGGGTATTTCGCGCCTTTTATAACCGAAATACAGGGTCACATCAATTTTACCTATTTCTTTATTGACTCATAACTTACAAACCACCCTGTATATTTTTTTGACATTTGGCAAACATATTCTCCATCACTTGAATCCACTAAGGCATTAGTAATAAATGAAATCCAGGTTCGGCTTGAGGAAAAATTAACAAATTCTTCCATCCTCAAAACAACACCCTGTATATCTGAATTTTTAAAATTTCTTTCCATATTTGAATAGAGCAATAAAAACTGAAATCAACAATGTACTTTTTATTTTTCCACAGACAATTTTACTACTAAAATTTAATTCCAAATTGTAGTTTATGAGCATTTTGGGGGTACACAATGGAACAAGACACATTTTATTACGTCAGAATTAACGAAAATTACTTAATGCGTATTTCTAAAACCTACATAATTTGTATTTGTATGCCTCTAGACCACTAGAAAATGTAGTTTTGAGGATAGAACAATTTGTTAATTTTTCGTCAAGCCGGACCTGAATTTTCTTTACTGTTAATGCCTTAGTGGATTCGTCGAGTGATGGAGAATACGTGTGCCAAATATCAATAAAACATACAAGGTGGTGCATAAGTTATGAGTCAATAAAGAAATACGTAAAATTGATAAATGACCCTGTATCTCGGTTATTAAGGGCGAAAGAACCATTAAGTATGGGTTATTTGGAACCACCTCGGTGACACTTATCCACAGTTAACGTATATCCCTTTCCCAATGAAACACCCTGTATAAACTGGATTAGATAATACATCAGATTTGGAGCGATGAATATTTACCTGAGAATAGATCTTGATGTATATTCAGTCTTTGTAGTGCTCCTTCTTTTGGTTGCTCCTTATAAGAGCACGTTCTTTGCTGAGTTTGAAACGCAGGCAACATTTTAGAAAAAATTAATAGAAATTCTTGCCTTTTTGAGCAATTTCATATTGTGTACAATGTATAATAATTTACCTACTCTCCCTGTAGTCAATCGATTTTTTTTTTACAGTGCACAAAGGAGTAAAGTACTAAATGACCTCTCAGTAACTGCTATTGAAGCAGGTAAGTAAACCTAGAATAGCTGCTGCTAAATCTTTAAATTTTGTCTTAATACATGTATACCTTTCCACCAATTCATATTATCCGACCTTGTAACAGATGCCAAATGAAACTCATGCTCCACAAATTACTTTTGGCTAAATATTTTGTAAATTCCACAGAAAATATTCCTTTAAAATCTTTATATAATTATACAATCTTTGAACAAAATTTCGAAAAACATTCTCGAGAACGTTCCCTAGAATATTTCCGAAAAATGCCTTGAAAGTTTCGGAAATATTTCTTTCTGTTCCTTTTCGGGGGTGCGAATATACCGTGTAATTTACGCAATATTCGGCCCTCACAACACTAATCTGAGAAGAGTATCCTAGTCTTCAACTTGCCAATTAATTATGATGCTCACATGCGAATTCTAAACAGTCGCAATTTTTTTGCAGCAATACATCCTCATTTACTCTTGTTAGTTATGCTTTAAAGTATCACTTGGGTCCCATGCTCCTAAGATATGACACAGCCTAAAAGTCAGCTGCCACCACAGTTGAAAATTAATATATGTCTTGTCCAAGGTTTTTTACTCTGTGCAAAGATAATAGGTCTATATAAGCTTTGCTCTGAGATAACCCTCACCTGCTCTTCTGGTGTTCCTCCCAGTTTCATTATGTTGTTGCTACACTATAAATGCTTGGCTGGGTCACACCAAACCACTGGTCTAACCGAGTTTAATTATAACCTTCTTCGTAAAGGGCAACAACTACAACAGTGCATTCAGGTTTCGAAAGACTGTGATTTTCCCTTGGAATAGAATTCATTTGAAAATAAAAACTTTGAAAAATGTGCAAAAAAGCAAATCTAACACAAATTTTCTTGTTACAAATGTTTTTTCCAAAGCATACTAGGTACGTGATTGTTTTCAAATGTGTGCAGTCAGTAAAGACATTTATAGGGGTATAAAAATATGTATCTCCTCCAGAGTGATAAAAAGGCCATTCAAAAAGGAAATGTTAACAAATGAGACTAAGATATGATTTTTGTTGGGAGTTGCTGAAGTTGCTACTCCACACTCCACATAGTGTTTTAAATTTCCTGGAAAAAAACAATATCAATATAACATCCGGTACATCAGCAAAACAGTAACATCAAACACGGTAAATTTTAAATTATGCGTTAATTTTGACGTGGAGTGTATTCATTAATGTAATTTCTAATCAAAGAAATAAAGTGCAAAAACTTAAAATATATTGTAATAGTAAAGCTCAAGAATATTATATCAAGCTGCCCTATAAAAATACAACAGCACATAAGATAAAAAATAACAAGAACATTTATGAATACCCTACACTCAAATTTTCTAGTTTTTTGTGGTTATTAAACGGTTACTCTTTAAGGTACATAGCCAAAACATGAAATTTTAAAAGCACATTAAAATAATCATTTCCAAAATACACATTTAAGGATGTGTCAGAGGTCTGTTTTAAGAACACATTTTTGTTTAAAAAATAGTGTCAATTAAAAGATGTTTCATTATTTGAATTTAATGTTAATTAGTGCAAGCGCTATGCCAGTTTTCTGTAGGTAAGCAGAAAATGTTTAAGAGAGATAGCTCAACATTTATTTTTTATTTACTGCTAATCTACAAATACCAAATTTACCTATGCGATATAGAAACAAAGCACAAATAGACTCGTGAAATTTAAATTTAAACAAACACCCTATATTTGGTAGCCACATTTATTATAGATTGCTGTTTATTAATTTCTTGCACCTATTATTTACACAATTCTTCAATATTCCAATTTTAATTTTATATGCTAATTTAACAGAACAATTAAACCTTTGGTCATTTTCTAGAACACACACTTCCGATACCACAAAACCAATACTAGCAACAAGTTTTAATAAAGATAATCATTTAATATAAAATATTTACATTTATTTAACACTTCATACACCTAATAACATAATGATAGGCAACGTATATTGTTTCCATATTTGTTTAAATTTTATTAGTATAGTTACATAACAAAAATTGTAAAAAAAAACAATACATTAAATCTATTTCTCAAGTGGTGCATAATTAAGAAGTTTTTCAATCAAATCAACGTGACCTAAAAGCATTCTTCGACAACAGTATCGTTTTAATCCAAGAGCATCCAAGGCATCCCCTTCAGTATATTCGGCTTGTAGAAGCCCCAGATACGCTTCCCATTTATTTCCAATTACTTTTCCACAAGTAAAACACCGAACTGGAATAATCATCCTTGTTCCTAAAAAAGTAAGGTTATATTATATATATATATCTCTTAATATTTCTTAACAATAAAGACGTCAAAGAAGCTGAAATAAAAGAAAATATACCTACACTTGTCTTGAAATTGGATCTGATAATTATTCTATAATACCAGAGACAACCTGCCTCTGATAATACCAAATCAGTATTTTAAAATATTTTTTAAACGACCCAACTACAAAAAAAGCAATAACACAGAGCCACAAAACAACAACACAGAACCACAGAAGAGGGATATGAATCCCCTTTTCTGTGACAGAACGGAACGGAAATCAGAAACGGAACGGGGCACCAAAATTACCTACAAAACATCGAAAAGCAATGTTGCCAAGTTTCAAAATCAAGACCTAATCGCAGCAAAAATTAGAGGAATGGCCAAATTTTGATTACCACAAAATTAATGAACTAAAAGTTATAAACATTACACCTAATTTATGAGAGTTGAAACCACTAACATGGCTGTGAAAAACTGGCAGTGAGAATGCACATTATATATATTTTGGACAGCAAAAATAAACAATTGTTTCTATGAATCCTGTGTTGGTATGTATCAGTTTTATATTAGTGTGGAATTTCATTTTCAAGTTTTGTCGGATTTTTTATTTTTATTGATAGTGTTAATTATTTTAGTGCTAACTAACGATAGACTATTGTACAATTTTTTCATAAATCATAACCAGAGACAATAAAATTCTTTATATGGCACCATGTAAAAACATCATTATTATTTTCGTGTGCAGAACTTTTTCTTTGAAAAATTTCCACTACGTACCATATTTTTTTTATAAATAATGGGAATGCTTTACCGCGGAAATTTAAACACGTTTCTTTAATAAATTCGTACTACGCAAACTCACTGCCGGGTTTAATTTCATCTTTCAAAGAGCACAGACTTCCAATCTTCTTTTTCATTTCTAAGTTCTTTAATTATATGAACAAAATATGCCTAATTGATCGTCTGAATCAGTCACATGACACTTTCAGTTAGAAGCAAGCATGTAAATTGTCAAATTGACAGCAAGTTTAAATGTGTATTAAAAAAAGAGATTTCAATAAACCTCTAATTTTTTCTTGCACATTTAACAGCTCAATGAGTACTGTTCACTCGAATAAAAAATTTAACTTATAAATTTTAACACTAATATAAATAAGTTGATTCGATTAAAATTTTGGATCAAGTAACATTTACCAAAGTACTCACAGAAGACTTTCGGAAATGTTACTCGATCCTAACCTAAATGATCCAGTAAGTTTGCAGTTTGAAGACTTTTCACTAATTCAAATAGAAGCTCATTTCAGTGGCCAAATATATTAATCGCTATCAAGCGATTATGTCAATCTGCGCTGTGCCCACCACAACAGCGGCGACCAGCGCTTTGAGCTAGTGGGCCAGTCGCCCACCATTAATCCTTTATCATGACTGCCTTTCGTTGCTTGTTATCTGTATAAACGAAAATTAGATAATTCAACTGCAACTATCATTGCCGTTTTAATACTAATTCAGTACAATTTTCTAACGCAGAAACTTGGTTATGCACACACATCATGTCTTCTAAAGTATGACGCACTGCGTAAAATAGTTTGACGTCTCGTAAGCAGAAAACTAAACAAACTATACAACTTGAGCTATGAATAAATATTCGAAAATTCAAAATGGTTAAAAAACATTATCATACCTTGTTGTTTATTTATTTAAAACAAAAGCACGGTATTGGTTAAAAATTAATATTTTAATTTTTTGAATAAATCGGAAGCATCCTACAATCCTTGTCTAAAAATATGACTAGCGCCGTACCTTCCTGTGCCTACTTTGCCGCTACTTTAACGAGCCGGCCATTATTTTGCAAGCGGTAAGCTGTCGTGTTTGTTTCTGTTAGTAACTAAGGACTTCTTTTCTGTGACGCCCTTGTACTGAGCAGTTCAAATTGTCAAATAAAATTTTGAATAAATTTTAGTAAAATGGGTGACGAAAAAAAGGTAAATATAATAAGTATTACAATTCTAACCATAATGACATAGCATCTTACATTTTTTTTGTTCTCATCTTTTCTGTTTTCCAATTTATAGACCAATGAAGCCGAACACATCAACCTTAAAGTACTTGGACAAGACAATGCTGTTGTACAATTTAAAATTAAGAGGCATACCGCATTAAAAAAGTTAATGACGGCGTATTGTGAGCGTGCTGTAAGTATTCTAATCTATCTACTTACTAAACAATCTAGGCATTATTAACAAATAAGCTACTTGTGCATCGGTTTTGAAATCTATTGGTGCATGTGATAGTAATTCTCAGAGCAAACTATGGTAATATTTAATAATATTTTAGATGCACACGATGCACTCCTAGGTTTGATATCACTTCAAATTAATGAAAATTAGTAAATGATGATATCAATATTTGCGTAAAAGCCAGTGTTGAGAACGACCTCCTTGCAGGCTTAAACATATCTGGGTTTTGTTACCAGCTTAGATTTTAGAAGATATCCCGAATCAAGTAGGGCGGATTTATTGGAATGCCCTTAACATGCTGGGTTATATACTTTAAAGTTCTTAGTGAACTACAATAATAGTTTTGTGTGATTCCAGTGGAGCATTCTGCTGTGTGCTTGGTTTGCAACATTGTTTTAACTGTATACTGTCTGCATGAAATAAAAAGGTTACATTGTTGACTTTTAAGAAGTGAGATGGGCTTTTGTTATTTTTATTTATTTATAACAATATGGCAGCACTAAGCTTTACATTTAATTTTAGGTACAAAGAGAAACACAATTTATTCATATTTCATGAAATTTATATTTCATGTATAGGAGAAATAATTAGAAGATTTGAATGTGGCAAAAATCATAAGGCCATAATTTGAAAGCTGAACACTACTTTACTCTAACAATATTTCACAAACTAAAGAAAATAATTTCTAGCCATAAAAATATTTCGTAAGTAGCAAGGAGGCAAATTTGTTTAGAATTTCCATTCTTTATTGCCTTCTTGTTCCTTATGGCTTTTTTACTTGAAAAACTAGTGACGTCAACAAGTTATATCGAAGTGAATCATTTCATTCTCCTTTATTTTGTGGTTTTTATATATGCATATTAAGACAAAAATGCCAAGCCAGAAATATAATAAAATAAATGTAAAAAGTTCATGTACATGTAAAGTTTTACTTTTTTAAATGTTTTTAACAAAATCTGATCATATTGAATAAGTCAATTTTGAAGGTTTCAAGAATTGAGAGTAATTTCCAACTCAAAAAATACGAAGATGATCGCAAATGTGCGCACGCGCATCGTATTGCTACCGGTAACCTAACTACGTTTTCGCGCGTCATTTAAACGGTTTTTTTTGAATTTGCAGTTCATGAAATCAATATTTATTTGTTTTTCTGCCATTGTATCAGCCATGGCAAAGTCTAATATTTGGAACTAGCATCAACAAACAGTTCAATTACAAGCTAATGCAGGTTAAAACAGTGATGACAGACCAAGGATCGTAATTAATATGCCCACATAAGGTGCATCAGGACAAAAAAGTGTTTATGTAGATTGTAAATTGGGCTTATTTATTCATTTATATTAGTTTTGTTTCTATTGTCCGATCCGTATAGGATTGCGAGATAAGAATGTGGTATGGCTCAGAATTTTTATGAAGAGTCATCTCTCCGATCCATATAACAGTAGCTGTTGTGCGCCATTTTGCATTCTAAAATGGTGACAGATTAAGTCTTGTTACATTCTTTCATTTCACAGTTCTATCGGAGAGTACAAGTACATAAAATCGTTTAAAACTGTTAAGGGCCCATTACCAGGTAACTGTTGCGTTCAGCATTTTCATTTCTTGGTGGAGGATTGTTCATGACAATGAAGCAATAGATTTCAGATTAATTTTAATAACGTTGATAAAGCAATAGGCTGTTATATTTTATATTTTAATACTAAATGGAATTAAGTTAGATGATCATCCTAAATTCATCAAGAATTTCTTCTAAGACCAGTTATCAAATAAAATATAGCATGGTAAAAATTATAATCTGAAAAAAAAGTTAAAAATTACCATATTTGCTGTTATTAAAGATTAATGTGTTTTTAATATTTAGTTAATTAGCTATATAGATATTAGTTGAACGGTTTATCGCAGGAGGACGGGACAGGAATTGGGACGTAATTGTTCATAATGGTAGCATTGCTGAAAAAGTACTAAGGGCATGATGGGACTTTAGTCATCTTATGAAATTAAAAAGTAGCGACTGATCTTCAGATGCGAAGTAGATAAACATAAAATGTTTTCTACAGTTTTTGATATTAGAGAGTTATTGCATCCTCCGTTGTTCTGAGTCTTTAATAAAGTTAATACAGGCCACCTTAATGTTGACGCATAGAAATTTTATGCCAAGTTAATGTCAAAACTAATAACAGTGGTAAATCCTGACCTATGTTTTGTTTTGAAGAATTATTTGCTCAAATTGTTTTGTTGATTTGTTTTGTGTGGCTTTTCTTGTCAGTTTTTTAAAGTACATAATAATGATACAAGAAAAAATAAAAATCGTTTGCGGTTTAAATACACGAGGACGATGTTATTCGTCTCCGAGAAGTAGTGTCTCGAAACCCTTTTGTAAGTGGATGTGTTGGTTGGGAAGAAGTAAAAAGTAGTGTGCTGCAGTTAACTCAGAAAAAATTTTCTGTGAAAACGATTCGGCAGCATATACAAATGCTTTTGGACCAGTGGGAAAATAAAGAAACAAAAGGTTCATATTATACAAAAGTTACAATTTGTGAATTTCATGTACTATTGCGGCCGAAAAGAAGTAATCGATTTTTTATGTATGTATGTTTTTTTCAAAAAAAAAAAACGTCTGTTGTAAATAGGGATTTTTTAAGTCAGTTATGTCAATTAAATTATTTTGACAACAAAATCATTGGTGGGATATCACAATGACATTGACACTAGTAAAAATAATAAAATATATTATGATGCGTCACTGGTTAGAACCATATTTATAACGGGAAAAAAATCAGTCGATCACTTTTTTTCGGCCGCAATAGTACATATCCTAACAATCTTAACATACTTTTTTTTTTAAAACAACACTGCACACAAAACAGAACAAATCTGTGGAACATATAATGAATTTTGTAAGTTTGTAATTTACATATTGTTTTTAACATCTATCTGTCAATTCCGTTAATTTGACGTACTTGTTAAAATAAAGTATGAAGCAAAAAGGCTATCGCAATAACACACTTTGAAACTGAATGCAAAATTGTAATACAGGATACTTTATTTTGAAGTTTCTTTTAATAAAGTCAGCTTTCTTTTTTCACTTTGCAGTAACTCTCTATTGTGTTTAGAAGAAACGAAGTTTATTTATTGATTTAATTTTCCATATTAAAATTAAGGAATATCATTCTTAAATTATCTAAGCAAAAGTATTATAGATTGTAATATACTTGAAAGATAAAGCAATGCGAAGATATGGCTTACGAAAATTTACTGTAGAAATGTTATGAAGAGTTGTATTAACATTCGAACATTTCACTTTCGTCGATACCTCATGGTTTCAAAATTTACAAAACTTTTACTTTCTTTCCAATACATACATATCTATCAAACTCATTGATGTCGTAAATAATTTTCGCATTTTTTTTTTGTCGAAAATTATTTTTTTTAGCTGAATAATACTTTTTAGATATTTTGTTTCTTATAATTTTCTCATTAGTCTATTTCATTCCTAATAATTACACCACATAAATAAAATTTTTTATTCTTTTTAACATGAGAAAGTTCAAAAAAAAAAAAAATTTCAACATTAATATTATTTTTATTAAAATAACAGTTCAGTTATGATGTTTATGCACAATTTGTACACGTCTTAGAATATATATTATTTGAACTACTTATATTTTTATAACTTGTAACATAATACAGCAGATCCCCACGAGTGATATGATGAATTTTTTAACAAGAAAACTAATAAATATACTTAACAATGCTAGAATTAAATTATATACAATATCTGCATAATTATGCATTAAGTATAATTTAATAAAAATAAACCATAATTTATCTCCTCTGGTTGCTAGAGAATTAATCTTTGAAAGTTGCCATTTCACTGAATAATTATTTTGTAAATTTTTGTGAGTTTACTGTTGTTTGACAAATATCAATTGACAAACCGCTTTGTATTGGGTGTTTGTGACTGTCAGTATTTATTTTATATATATTAAATAAATGCTGTTAGAACAATTTGAAGATAGAAAGAAGACTGTCAGACGCATGCGTTTTGATAATTTTGTTACCTTGTAACCGAAGTTTATTTCAATTTTACTTGATCCTGTGTTCTGTGTTAGAAACACCGTTTTTTTTCCCGTAATACCTACTGTTTCATTTTTATTAGGTCTGTTTGCCGGTGGTTAATATTTACTCTAAACAAGACATTTTACCTAAGCAAATAGTACATGACGTAAAAATCAGGAGCTGATCCAAGGACACCGCGCTGACATTATCAAGATATGAAGGGATTTGGGGCGACATAAATGTGATTTATGTTTTGCGGAATATTTCATCCCCACCCCGCGACCCTCAAGATATTGGGATTATGTCGCAAAAACGCGCAAATTATCACATATGTATTATGTCATGTCAGCTTCGGTTGTGGTTAGGTTATTCGCATATTCGTTACCGATTTTAAGGTTAACGGGGATTATAAAATGTTTCCCCTACATTGATTTCAATATCCACATCTCTGCGTTCCTGTCGTGGGCCTGGTGCGGTTGTGGGTTCGGCAAAATTTTGCTCCTCGCATTCCTCAATCACTCATTGCGTCCTAATTGGTAGTTAGGTTTACTATATATTACAATATTACGCGCCATAAACAACTCGCATAATTGACGTAAACTACTCTGGAACTGGTTATGTTGATTATCTCAAGTGACATTTCTGTAATATTTTTTCTTAGTGTCGTTTCCGATGGCACCTAAATATTGCTACTAATATACTAATATACTTTTGCACAAATTTTCTAAATAATCGATTATCTAGTTTCGTCCACGATATATTAAACCAACCGTCATTTTCACTAAAATCTAAGTTAAAGTTTGTTTGCCTGTCACTATTAGTAATATTACCACTCAAACATTTTTTGACTATCTGAGGAAATGTTTGCTTTGGCGTTGCACGAAAGCACTTTTTTTACAGCTTGTGTAATATTTTGTACCGAAAAATTGCAACTCCGCAAAATCACTAATCCTCAAAGTCACTTTATTCTCATTTTAAAAAATTTAATTAATAACATCCGTTGTCTTTAATTTCGCACTGTTTGCGTGTCTATGCGTTATTTATATAGACGTTTTATAAATACTACGTATATAAGGCGTATTCATTTTCAACGTGGGATAGTAGTATTCTATAGCTATCGACAGTAACGAGCATTTCGCCGTCAAGATGACTGTCAGTAAGTAATCCTTTTTTATAGCTGCTACAAGTCGTCCAAGTACCTGATAAAAACCTTTGATGTTTTGTTCCCATTTTTATAAAGAAAACAGATTTATTGCATAGTACATTTTATCATATATATTATTGCATAGTACATTTTATTATTTCATATGGTTCGGGAATGTTTAATTAAGTGTTTACACGGTATAATATATCTACGTAAAAGTCGTCTCTGGAATTTTTCGCTATCTCCCTATCTCTATACCATCTCTGTAGCTATAAAAAATTTCGGACCATTATATTACTAATCAATGATCATTTTTCAGATCTTTCTTGAAATTAATTCGTTAACGGGAAATTAGTGAGAGTTTGGGACCGATATTTGAAGACAGTCTTGTCTAAAAATATTGGTGAATGTCTATCCTACCTTTACTAAATGTTTCCACATATTAACACGCTATTACATTTTTAATTAACGTCGTTTAAACTTTAAACAAGACTGACGACCAATTGTAAGATATTTTAAATTTTTTGGAAGTACAGGGTGGGCCAATAGTGCGTTCGACTTCGATATCTCGAGTTCTGTGATAGCTAGAAACTTGATTTAAAAACTAGGGCTCACCCTGTATATTCGAAAATAATTTCCGGTTATAGACTTTTTGTCTAGTTTATTTATGTTTTTAAATCAATTTTCTAGCTATCATAGAACTCGACATATCGAAGTCGGACGCACTATTGCCCCACCCTGTATAACGTGTGTACAAATAAAAAATCAATTAGAATAGGCGATACATATCAAAAAGTGTGTCCATGATATTGCTTATATACAGAGTGTACCAAGAGTTGCGCACCACCTTCAAGGTACGTTTTCTAGGGATGTAATAGAGTGCTGGAAATTTTTTTTTTAATTCTTTGTCTCACTTAAGGAACTATAAACAATTTAAAAGTAGAAAAAAGACAACACATTTTACAAAAATACTCGACACATTTTACAATAATGTGCATTACTTTATTATTATAAATGTTGGTGGTGCGCGACTTGTGGGATAATTAGATAATTGTGAGATAATTTAAATAATGTGTCAAAAAAATCAGTTTTGTGCAATTTAATTGGCAGTAAATAAATAAATAGACAATCAGTAGTAAAATTAGTTCGCATATTTATTTAATTTTCTTTTAATAAAAATCCAATATAGCAGTGACAAATGAACCACATAATATATTAAAATAGTTTTGTTTTAAGTGTGAATAAGAATTAATCATACTTCATACTATGCATCATGCACCTCGTTAGAATATTTCAAAGTAATTGTCGTTCCATTTACTTATAATAAAAGATATGTATTCCATAAGTATTCCAATTGTTTTATAACCGTTTCATATAATTTCATCATATTTTATAATATAATAAGTAATTGCCTTATGTTTCACCACTATTACAACATTTCACGGTCATTGCATATTTTGATTTTTGTATTTATCGAAGTACTTACCTTTTTATTGGATTGGTGAAATGGACTCGAGATTTTTCATAAATGCAACATCTTTTTTATTTTTGGATAAAAAGTTCATTTTTTCTAACGCATTGTAGGATTGAAACTTTCTCATAAGCATCTAGTTCATATGTATTGATGTTTCAATGGGAAACATCAACTGTGGCAAGACATAAAAATTAGGAACAAAATTGAAATGTCTTGTTTTCTTACATAAAAGCAACATGTTTTGTCAAGGTTAAGATCAAGGTCACACGCCTTTAAGAACATTTCTCAGTGAGGCCATTTTTGAGGGGGTAAAAATCATATTTGTTTTTTAAATGCTATTCTATAAATACCGCGTGTCTCAAATAACTTTTCTTAGGGATATTTCTTGTGATTTTACACATATTCTTTATGTTTATACACGTGTACCGTTTAATCACTTCTCTAGATCGGGTAACCTCTTTTTGGCACTAGATCTCATTCATAATACATTTAAAGTATGTTCAATTGAGGAGGGTCATCCAAAACGTGTCTTTTAGTGGAATTTAAGTTAGTTATGTGATTTGTTTTTTTATATTACCCAGGTAATATCAGGATATGCTTTGTCTTTCAAAATGAACTTAAATATACAAATCATGCGTAAAAATTAAGTGTTTTTCCAGAACGTGTCTTATCCACCGACAGTGACGTTTACAAGCGGGTCTTATCCATTGAACCAATCGGTGGTAGGTATTTTGATCACGTGGTTTGCTGCGCATCTATCTCATGTTTGATCACTTCATTATTAAAGAGTGGTTGCATAAACGTTTGTGCACATACGTGTGCTAGTTTAATATTTCTTAGAAAAATAGCTACTGATGTTTACAATTCTGTAGTGGAAGATACATTAAAATCATCGCCGCCAGGGCGTTGAAGAAAGAAAACCTCGTACCCAAATCAATGGCAAAAAACCATTGCAAAAATCCAGTTTAGTATTTTTAAGCTGTATTTTTGTTGTTACATAAAAGTTTCTAATAAGTATATTTAGTTCGATTTTTTTAAAATTTATTTTGGCTGGCATAGGAAAGATACTGCCAACGGTCAAATTTATTTGGCTAATCTTTGTTACAAGTATTTTTCTATCATCTATGTCCATTCCACAGTGCGCCTTATCCGGTATATTGTTCCAAAACGTTCCTTATTCAAATTTTATTTTATTTTTTTCTATATATATATTATTTACAGTACCCGCATTATACTAACCTACATATAATACTCTATTATAATAAACTTTATCTAAATGCAAAATGTACTAATAGCACACGATTATTTTCTATTTCCCGAAATGTTTCCCAAATGGACAAGGCACATTTTGGAATGACCCTCGTCAAGTGTGCACATTGAAAATTTCTCATTTTGTATAATTATGTAAATAAATGTATAGAGGTGTTTACACTCAGGGAATTTGGATGTTTGGATGTCATGATGTAAATAACAAGGGCAAATTATAAAACAGGAGCAGACAGTACAATGAACGGTATTTTACAGTTACATAACAGCTCCTCCCTGTTGCACCGTCTCTGTCTTTGTGGTTTTTCTTTTATTTTATTATTGTGCACCCTTATTTTCTGAGTGCCCCTTCTACCAACTTTCAGGTGGATTATTTTTTAATAAGTGATATTCCATTCTCACGACGCGACGCTCCATCAGCCCGTCGAACACCACACCACATTTCGTGGTAGTTTCTAAAAATTTCAAGCGCTTTCACGGCACTCAGACCACTTGCGGAAGCCTTGTCTATATCCACTGCTCTCATAAAGTACCGATCCCTAACTAGATAACCACGACACAGCCGATTGTCCTAATTTTATTGTGGTTTTGAATTCTCTGTGACTTCAAAGATTCAGGGCTTTCCATCGCCGAACTGCCCGGGATTCAATCTTTTCTGTCTCTTTACACTCAAAAACTATTATCGGCTGCTCTACGCATCCGAGACACCACTCACACAAGCGGGTTGGTCTATTTCATTGCAGTTTATAATTTTTCAAATCTCGCTGACACACATCTCTAGCCACTCCCATACATGCTGCCATTCACACCAAGCGTTCTGCACGACTTTTATCAGTTTGTCCAGCATTACAACCTTAATTAAATTATTTGATACTATCCAAATTTTCTCGTTTTAAACATTAAACAACGAGTGGCACTCGACAGTATTTAACTCCATTCCGTTTGGTGTTTTTTCGACGACACGTATTTCGTCACAGCTGATTTACTAATGATTGGACTGGATTTACGTATGACAGTCTAACACTATACATAACACAAAAAAATCACTCAAGACGCAAATTTCCTCTCATTTTTTACGTCCACTAACGCACTACACTAAGCAGAAAATATCGAATAAATAAAAAATATCCAGACGCGCCCGCGCCGTACACACAACAGATTGCTAGCTAGTGTTTTTGAACTGAACAAATTACAAACTGCATAGAGCAAGGATGTATGTAAACTAAATAAAAGGTCAATAAGCAGATAGTCACCTAGGAACGCTACCGATATTCGGCCCTTCAACATACATACCTAATTCTCGGCCGCTAATCGGTGTCAATATAATTCTCGGCGGTTGACGACCGCTCATCGGTGCCGGTTTTACATGCAAATACTAATTAATTATTAATGTATAAGTACGCTGTTAAAAATTACAATTTAATTTATTGCTTTTATTCACGCGTTTTTCGGAATATAGTATTAGTTTAAAAATCCGCCTCTAGGGCGACATCCAAACTAACCAAATCTATAATGCCTTATTACAAGGTTTTTATTATTGTCATATATGTATTACGTTACAAGATAATATCCACCCACATATCCAACCTATATCGTTCGCAATCGTGATATTTCAAATTTATTTATAATTGTATAATTTCTGTTTTCAGCATTGTTTTATTTTATATGTATAAAATTCACGGTATGTCTTAAATATTCATTTTTAAATTTCACAAGTTTCTTATTGTTAGGCATATATTACATTCTATAATACCTAATTGTCTAAGGGCCGCTTTACATTAGGCAGTGCAGTTGTGAAATTTTTACTACACGCATACGCACAAGTAACAAGCTGATTGCGTGAGAAAAATTTCATGCATCGCACAAGATTTAGAACATGTTCTAATTTGTCTTTGAAATTTGTAAAGGTCGGATTTGTTGATTATAAATGGTTGATGGTTTAATAGTTCTAAATGTTAATTTGCTCTTATGTACATAAATAATATTAGTGATAAATAGTATAAAATACATAGAAAAATTATCATAGTGTAAAACAATGACTTTCTTGCTGTGATTCTTTCAGTTGAAATAATTATTATCTTATATTGCATTGCATAGTTTGATATTTGATACATTTAAATAATGTGTTGCATATAATATATATTTTTCTCATTTCATTATTTTTTCTTCTTTAGGGTATTAGCACACAGGTCGTCCGATTCCGTTTCGACGGAAACCCTATAAATGAAACGGATACTCCCACTACGTTAGATATGGAAGAAGGAGACACCATTGAGGTTTACCAACAGCAAACTGGTGGATTTTGTTAAGCATTATTTTTAAATGTACACAACCCTAATATTAATTACTGTCCTAATGTTATCGTCAAATTAAAGTAGTTTTATGTAAAATAGACCCTAAGTTAATTCTAATATAATTCTTTTTTATTTTTATGCTGCAAACAAATCAACATGAAATGGTAGAAATTTTATTTCCAGTCAAAATTCACCTTTGTTAGGTCTGATTTTGTAACTTAAAATTTAAAAAGTAATACAACATTTTTTTCATAAACTAGGTTTTTTATTGTTTTATTTAAGTTTCTTCTTCTTACTTCTATCTGAAACATTAATATTTTTATGTTTGTATGTAAATACTGCATCTCCACTTGATCTAAAATGTAAGTTTCCAAATACTACTGCAGCAATCAAACAAATTAAAGCAATAATGGTGATATACTCGGCCCTGTTAGGAAAAGGCACACCACAGGTTGTGTACCAGATGGAGCCATTAGACGGAAGCTTTCCTTCTGGTATACAGCTCCAGTCATAATATTGTTCATCATAATCTGTGGGACATAAATATTTCCTCTTCGGTAAAGTCTGCAACAGAAGGTGTTTAAAAAACATCTTTGATAATAATTGAAATAGGTGCAGTGTATGGACCCGATTAGTGTGACGTGACATAATTATGCAACCTACATAAAAGAGTCGAGACACTGGTTGCCTGTATGTAACACTGGCCTTGACAATTATACTCATGAACATAAAGCCGACATTTTTGACAACACAGCACAGAATTTTATCTTTTTCCTCACTTGAAAGAAATGTTTAAGAGTTTTCAGGTACCAATCAGCATACATTTTTTTCAATGCCTCAATATGTATATATTAGAGTTAGAATATATACAAAACGGTGCACTCTAGAAATTTTGGTGATAATAATAAAAATAAAGTTACTATAATGCGCTACTTATATATATTCTAACATATTTTTTGTGTGGTGGATGGTAAGTAAAAGTTCTTAAATATTTTTTTTTCAAAGGAGAAAAAAATTCTGTGCTGTTCTAAGTGTAAAAAATGTCGCCTTTATATTCATGAGCATAAGGGTCAAATTCCAGTGTTACATAATATGTAATATATCTATATAGGCAAGAAGTGGTGTCCGCGTTTTTCATTAGTGTAATCTAAGTAGTTTTACGGTTACGGAGGTTACATCAGATGAAATTATGCTTTTATGTATGCAGTGTAACCGTAAAACTACTTGTATTAGCTGAGGTCTCAGAAAGAACCCATATTTAAAAAATATTTAGTAATAAATATGCAAGCTATATCAGCAATATTTAAGAAACAATTAAAAATAAATATATTAAACGGATTATATCAAAAATAGATACATAATTCAAAATATATCAAAAATATTTCATACATCAAAAATATTTTATATAGAAAAAAAACTTTCACAAACAATAATTATACAACATTAAGAAAATTTTGATAATTATTTCTACCTCAATAAAGTTTTTCAACGAAATTCTTAATTTAAGTTGGTTTTATGTTCATGTTGTTCATGATATTTTTCTCTAAAAAGAAAAATATGGGTATACTTTACTCTTCAACAAGTTCATCATTTTTTTTAAGTTTCTGATCATGCTGTATAATTTTTTAAATATTTGATTATGCCTTTTGAATTTTCAAAATCAGCAAACCTTTTTAAAGAATGACTTTTTTTCGAAAAATTGAAAATTAAAAAATGTACAGGTATTGTGAACTCTATCCAGACATTACAAGGTGATTCTAAATTGAGTACCATAAATTAAACGGAGTGTAGATAAAGTCGAATAATACGAAAACCTAAATAATTTTTTTTTCCGAAAATGCTACCTTAACACGATACAGGGTATTAAATGGTCAACTAGTGGATCACTCTTTTACTCATATCTTTTAACAGAGTAAATCAACGGAATTCATTTTTTGTAAACAATCCAGTGCTGTATTAATAGGGGTTATGTGATATTTTATACTCTAGAAATAAATTGCGGTTAGGTTTTTTATTTTTCTTTTCGTAATCCTTGACTAAAACATAAAAAAAATATACTTTTTTAATTGCTCAGGGGCGTCCGTTTTCGTTACTATTTAATAAATACACTTGTCATAAAAGCAGTGTGTAAATAATAGTAATTTATAAAAATAGCAAATTATTCTTGTGCATATATATATATATATATATATATATATATATATATATATATATATATATATATATATATATTGTATATACAGTGTGGAAATTAAGTAACGCATAATTTCAGTAATTCCATTGATATTAATTTTTTGGAAAAAATCTCGAACGGGTATAGCGATTTTAACTTCAGCAAATATTTTCAGTCCATTTTCAGTTTCTTATGTCATTTATTTTTTTAAGTTATGACGTCATCGACTTTTTTTTAAATGACAACCTATATTTTTTATTATTGATTTGGTAGTAGTTTTTATTCTGGTTCTGACCGTATAAAATTTTCAATATGTTATATTTGAAAAAAAATCGAGAAAAACAGTCTTAAAGTTCAAATAACAAAAATTCATTAAATTGGGAAAATTTATCTATACCCCTTCGCGATTTTTTTCCAAAAAATTAATATCAACGGAATTACTGAATTTATGCGTTACTTAATTTCCACACTATATATATATATATATATATATATATATATATATATATATATATATATATATATATATATATATATATATATATATATATACGCAGATGCTCTATAATTAAAAAGTAACAGTTTGCCCCAAAACACGCCGCTGCATAATGCTGCATTTAAATTAATTATAATATTATCATCTAAAGATTATTATTGATTCTTTTAGTACATACCCCTACTTAACTGATAATTAAGGTCTGCGAGAAAATAGTATATTCAATGTGTTTAGTGAAATATTTATTCATCCTCTTATTTTAGATAATACAAAATCGCCAATTAAACTATAAATATATCATTTATCATATCTTTTTATATGTATATATCAGCGTTGTGTCGTTGGATCAGCCCCTGACTTTTACGTCATGTACTATTTACTCGCGGACCTTACTTATAAATATATGATGGATAATGAAAATAATAAACTTTTTATTTTTTCTTCATACCTTATCAGTTGTAAAAATTTAAGATGTCTTAATTTTAAAATATATACCTACCATACCAAATGCCGTTTGAATTCCAACATATTCATTGCAGGGGCCAATTGGTTCCTTTAAGCCAGTAGATATTTCGTCTTCAGGATTAAAGAATATTGGCATTATCAAGAATGAACTATAATGTAAAACTAGATGAGCAATTAAAATCCAAGTTGTCCAGTGTGTTTTATGAGGCACCGTTTTTGAAAATTCGTCATTTTTCGGTTTTCTGTCACCGGACCAGATAAGGAGTAAGAAAACAGTAAGTAAGATGAAATATGTAATTTCACTGTGCAGTTTGTAAATATCATGTAAGGGATGGTAAATTGGTATAAACATTGCGATTCCTCCTGGTGTTCCCAAAATTCCTGCTAATACTGAACAAAGCAATTCTTTAGCTATGCTGTAAAGAAATAGAATCGATTAAAAATTAATTACCTCTGGATACAAAATTATACAAATTTAATGGAAGATACTTTAAATATTGCTATAATTTTATAACCCTGAGAAATTGACAGGTATTTTAGTATAAATACAAATAAAAAAATGCTTGGTTATACTATACTTATGTATATCCCTATATGTACATCTAGCAAAATTTACATTTTAGTAAAGAGGTTTATTTATAATTTTGTTTATAAAGAACATATCAAACTTGTACCTATTTTAGGACCATCATATCCTGATTTGATACAATTGTTATAAACAGTGTTACATACCTCTTGTCTGCTATCCATTTCCCTTCACTGTTACAAATTTTTTCTCTTGTGAAATGAAACCAAAAAGTGAAACTGGCTCCAAAAGCTGAATGGAAGTAGTACGAATTCCATGGTACCCAATAATGTCTATCATAAATGTTTGGATCAGTATCGTGCCATGTCCAGTGTAGAAAATTGACACTAATAATGTCATATGGAATATCTACTAAGGCTTCACCTAATCCGGCAGCAAAAGGTTCAGACCATTTTGGTAAACGCATTTTTGCCACAGCAATAGAACTGTTGTACAAAACAAAGGATCTAAAAATGTATTAAGTATTTGATAATGCATATATCGAAAAAAATGTTTAAGACAATGGTTTATTTTGGGTAAAGATAAGGACAAAACAACTTTCGCAGAGTCGAAACAAATTATGCGGAACTCTTAATTAGATTAATACGGTGTTTACAATTTGCCTCAATAAAAATATATCTAGTCAGTGTGACAAGCCCTCAAATTATTTTTTTACTGGGTAATTAACGATAAAATAATTCATACATTTTATGTTTTTCTCAAAAATGTGGAGGACCAGATATTTGGAAAACAGTGCGAATTCTCACTGGCTTACAGAGCTCACTACCGTTCGCCCTGAAAATTGAATATTTTCCAAATGTCTGATAAAAAATTTTATCGTATTACCAAGGCATGCAGATATTTGGAAAATATTTTTTTCTAGCTAAACCGCCCCATTAACAAAAAATAGCAACAGAAAAAGGTTCCAAATTAAGTCAATTACTCATAAAAATTATGTAGTCATTGTATATACAGTAAAAAACATATGGATCGATATTTAAAAATATATATTTGATATATAATTTTGAAGCCCTCTAACGGCTAAACCAAGAAATTTTTAATAATTCGGTTAAATCGATATATTTTGAGCCAAAGATTATCCGATCTTTCGTTGTACATGCATTATCCGGATACCCTGTATAATGTGGCGCCCGTCACATGTCTGGCCCAGTCCGTCCCTGATAATAACAATGCCACAATATAATTCCTATACCATATTTATTTAATGTAGGGTTAATTATATTTCAAAATAGATATCTCTGATGTGGTTTTGCAATTTTCATTTTCAAAATATTTTTTAGAGATTTATCGTTTTCTGAAAAGTTAGATCATTTTAATTTAGTATCTGATTTTGCAGTGTTGCCGATAATATTAAAAAAAACTGTAAAGAAATCTACATAAAATTTTCAAAGTAGCCTTCATTTTTTTGAACAGTTATTGCATCTATCAACAAAATTTGATTTTATCTTTTCGACGATATTTTCTTGTATCAGAATCATTAATGTATCAGAGACATTATCTATAATTACTGCACGATTCGGTCTTTTAAGGTACCCCAAAGAAAATAATCTATTGGGTTCAAATTTAGACTTCGGGCGGCCAGTGAATGGTTCCGGTATTACCTATCCATGACGGATATTTCTCGTATAAAAATATCACCTGACAAATATTGTGTGGAGCGCCATGCATCTTGTTACCAGATAATTTCAAAACTTCTGTTTAGTGGCAAGTAGATGACTTGAAAATGCCGATGCTGATAAAAGCTCCATTAATAAATATTGGACCAAAAATTTATAATTTATAATTTCGCACCAAACGATCTGTGTTTTTTAATTTCCACTAGAGTATCTGCTTTTCGGTTGACCTACTGACAATTTCTTCGGTTAAAAATTTTCGTTTGTGGGAAAAATGAACTCATTGGTTTAAAACATAAAAAAAATAGAGTCGTTTGAGGTTTCCTAACATAATTTTGCAAAATATTCCTCGGTGTAAAAAAATCATTCGGATCCCTATAATTTTTTTGTTAGAAATAATGTAAATGGTTTATACTTTGGGTTTTCAAATATAAAATACCATTTTCTTGTATATATCAAAATGAATTGCAACGTCTCTAAAAGATTCACTTAGATTTTCTTGAAAAAAATAAAAAAAACATCCATCTTTCTGTTACTATACGTCTTCTAATTCATTTAAAAATTTACCAAGCTGTCTGTGTAAACTTATCAGCGATACTTACTTCTTTTAGTGTTTTGGAAGGGGCCCGTTATCCCGGATATTCTCTTTGGTACGACTTTCTAGCTCTTGACATATCTTTTTTTCCGCATTCAATAAATATTTTAAAAAATATTTCTTCTTCCCAAGTGTATACCAGATATTGTCTATAATTATTTATTTGTGGTATCCTATAATGTTTTTTTTTAATAATTTATAAATTATTTAAAAAACAGGATAGTGGCTTAATATCCAAAGAAGGTGAAAAAAAAGACCATTTTACAAAACCTTTTAATCTCAATTAGTAAACTTTAAAATTTAATTGCTGAATTTAACAGATAACACTTTATTATTTTATGCTATTTCTTGTTATGACAAACTTATTTTAAATTTTGTTAAATTAACTTTTCTCATCGAGTTCTTTCTGAAATTGTGTTTTATTCTCTACATGATTTTATTGGCATTACTAAACTACTATATGTTCAAATCTTAAAATGCTTCAATATACAATGCGATTGATGTTGATGTTATTTTAGGTGTGGATACTCAGGTTTTGTTTTTTTGCGAATATCTTCATTAATTTTGGAATAAACATGTATTTTTAATTGAATGGATTCAGTGATTTGTTCTTAGTGAAACATAATTAAATAAAATAAGATTAATTAAGACAAACACTTAGTTTTAATTCCACAAATTTACTCAGATTTATCTGGCATGTTTCAGTCTCGCGACCAGTATTAAAGAGTCTAAAACTAAACTAAAGGTAAAAGCATTTGATCTGTTTATACCTACTGCGGAATATTGACCAATTTGAAAATTTATTATGGTATTTATTTTGGGTGTATTCACAAATTCAATTTGAGTACTTGTGACTTGTGTTATTGTTAGGGTTTTTTATTTCAAGAATTTCTAACAGATCTAGGGGTTTTCCTTTATTTACATTATGTAGAAATTTAACATTATTATTATTATTAAAAAAAGTGGTTCTGACTATACAATGTTCTGCAAAACCCGTCAATTTTCTGTTATCTAATATATCGTTTATTCTATATTCTCTTAACCTTATTTCCTATTTCTACCTTTTTGACCTATATACAAGGCATCACAATCATCACATTTAATTTCATACACCGGACATGGAATTGCTATTTGATTTGAAACATCAGTTTGTCAGAATTTTTTGCCATATTTTTACCAAAAATTGTTATTTAATAGTCGTGGATAAAGGACCTCCGACCTACTTATAGTATTCTACTTGCATGTATTGGCTATTATTCTTCAAATGCTTTCTTAAAATGGCACAGATAAATAAATAGAGGCAATATCCTTTTCAACTTACACAACATGATAATATGTAAAGGCAATCGTCTTCCCAAAAATATGATTGGAGTTTGGGAATGCCAGAAATTGTCAACATCTGGTACATAATATGAAAGACATTCAATAACAATGCCATGAATCACTATAGACAACCACAAGTATGGAAGACGACCTCCTCGAATGAATGCTAAAAATTTAAAATGGGTAAGTATAATTTAATATATTTTTTATTACAATCAAAATTACCATGTAAAAATGTTGCTAAACCCCCAAATAAGAAAGCAAACTGGGAAATTACGTAAGTAGGTTCATATTTCCAGTGAATTCTGATATCAGATATATTAATAAACCAGTCCCAAAGCTAAAACAAGATTAAGTCATAATAATGTAATAGGCCATTTGACTTATTTTTAAATTGTCTTAAAATGTTGATATCGTAGTATTAGTCTACAGGAATTTTTATTTCGCTTAAATGAAATCGCTTTATAGGATAAAATAGCATTCAATATTTCAAATATATAAATTGGCGCGAAAACACGAGCCGCCATGTCACTATCTACTGTGACGTCATTCTTGCAGTAAACAAACAAGCGCAAAGTAACGCTCGGTATCGTTTTTTTTTATTTATCATATAAAATAATGAGTTCCCATAGTTATACGTGGTGTTTGATGCCGAACTGCAAGAGTACAAGTGTAAGGACACCACAAAAGTTGTTTATAAAACTGCCAGATGATATTAAAATGAGAAAGACTTGGTTACAACTTGCCAAGAGAGACCCAAAATTATTATCGAGTAAAAGTATACTCTATTTTTGTGAGGATCACTTAGATGTAAGTACTATTTTGTCTTATACTTTCAGTAGTTTTGAACTTTACAACTAATGTAAACATGTGAAGTCTTTCACATATCCGTCATGTTTGTAATTTTGAGGATATGTTGAAGATTTCTAATAAATAATGTTTTGCTTACTATAAGAGTGACGGCACATTTAAAACCATCATGGGTAGCGTTCTATGACATGTCGTTCACAGACTAAAAAATTGCAGTTTGAAATAATAAATCAACCTCGTGTCTTTGTGAATACAAACCGATAATTTCTGATTTCTTATTATCGTATTCACACAATTTAATAATTTATTTTTGGTAGGTAAATATGAATGAAAGCTTGTACTCATACTTTTCTTTAAATTTTATAGTAATGAATACAATTTTCTGCAGTATTATCTTCATGCAGATATGTAAAATTAGTTTAATGTTTTCAAAAGCAAATAACTAAACTTACACCTTTTTATTTCCAATAGTGGGTTTAAAATAAATACACATTTTAATGACTTAAAGAGTTGTGCTCTTCACGAAGTCCTTAAGATAAAAAAATTATCTTTACCTATTTATAAGTTTCTTTAAAATCATTTGGGTTTAAAAATTTCCAACAGAAATAAAATTAGAAAAATATATATTATTTATAACGAGGCATCTTATTTTTATTTAATAATTTTATTAAAATTATTAAATAAAATGTTATTAAAATTATTAAATAAAATGTTATTAAAATTATTAAATAAAAATAAATAAGATGTCTGGTTATAGTACATATTTTTCTGGACCCGTTATGTATAAACGATGTATTTTGCATATGGAAAGTTACAGAAAGGCAGTGAAATAAGTTCTTAGGTCTTTCAACACGTTGAGCCCCGGTGTAGAAACGGTTTTAGAGTTTTCCTGGACTGGCATTTTTGTTGCAAATATTATGTATATATATATATATATATATATATATATATATATATATATATATATATATATATATATATATATATATATATATATATATATATATATATATATATATATACATATGTATATATATATATATATATATATATATATATATATATATATATATATATATATATATATATATATATATATATATATATATATATATATATATATATTATCACATTTAGCAATGTTATTAATTAATTTAAAAAAGTTTAATAAATATAGTAGCATGCATACATTTAAAAATGAACAATTTCAGAAAACAATTTTAATTTAGTTGTTAACATATGTGTAGAATAATTAAGTATTCATTGTTCATATAAAAAAGGTAGTTAGTTGTAAGGTATTTGCAAAGCCAAATTGGCCATAAAAATTAATGAAAAACAAATAAAAAAACAAGAAAAAGGTGTCAAGTCGAAGTCCTGGATCTCCACTGGCAGAGCTGACGAGAGACCTATTGTGTATTTCCTGCCATCGAAAAAGTGTCGAACCAACGTGGGGCGGATCTGTAACAAAAATTGGCAACCTACGTACATATAAAAGCACATGAAACTTAGGTCACAAGACAAAATGTCGACAAATATAACGGAAGAAACAAGCCAACAACAATCGGGAGATGCTGAACTAAATCAGAGTATAATGGAAATGATAAGGAAGATGATGGAAGAAAACAAAGAAAGCGCAAAATTAATGGAAAAGAACAGGATGGAAAGTGAAAAATTAATGGAAAAGAACAGGATAGAAAGAGATGAAAAATTAATGGAAATCATGGAAAAGAACAGGATAGAAAGAGATGAAAAATTAATGGAAATCATGGAAAAGAACAGGATAGAAAGAGATGAAAAATTAATGGAAATCATGGAAAAGAACAGGATAGAAAGAGATGAAAAATTAATGGAAACCATGGAAAAGAACAGGATAGAAAGTGAAAAGCTACTGAAAGAAAATCAGGACAAAATTACAAAAAAGAATAGATGGAATTCAAGAGACGATTAAGATGGAAATTACGGAAAACGTGAAGGAAATTTTTAGAAGTTTTCAGGAAAAACAAGAAGGAGAGTTTTAGAAAATTGGAAAGGAATCGAATGAAATAAAATAGAGAAAAGATTAATAAAATCAAGGTTAGGAGTAATTTATAGTAAATAGAAGGTTGTAAAATCAGATTTCAAGCCAAGAAAATAAAGAAACCGTAAAAAAAAGTTTGTAAGTACTTACCAGTTATAAAAATCCAATTAGACAAAACACAAAATTAAAGTAAATAAACTACACAAGCATATCAGGAAATTGGAGGGGCCATATCCAAACGTTAAAGCGTGGTAACTGCTGAGAAGTGAGAACCAAGAAACGACAGTTCGGCCAACCGCAAGGATAAAAATATAAGGTAAAATCTCGAGATTTTAAAATTTGTTGGGGTAATTTAAGTTAAAAATTGTAAATATATTTGTAAAAAAATTTTAAAATATTTCATTAAAAACAATCTCCTTTATTGTTTTCTGAAAGTGTTTAGTTTTTTATGTGTACTGGTTTTGTGAATTTAAGTTTTGAAAATATCCTATAGAAAGAACAAAATTGAACCTGCATCCTGAGAGAGAGTAAAAGAAAATAAAAGTAAGTAAAAACTTGTAAATTAAAATATGAGCTAGTCTGGGTATGCAAGGGCATAAATATAAAATAAATACAAATTTAAAATAAAGGCGCCAAGTTTCATAGATTTTAATAAAACACAAAATTTTCAATTCTATAACTGTTTAATAAAAACAATTCAAAATTTTTACAAAATATATAAATAAATAAAAATACAATAAACCTTATTATCACAATAATATATATATATATATATATATATATATATATATATATATATATATATATATATATATATATATATATATATATATATATATATATATATATATATTGTAATTACCTTATTTTTTGCCGTTTTATTGAAATTTTTATTTGAGGTACACGAAAGTATCTCGCGGACTGGAGTGGTTTGGGAACACTGAACATGAACTGATTGAGACTAACACTCCCATAAAAAGTTGTGCACAATGCTATAAGCACATGAAGATGATGACGATAGAAAAACCGCCCAAAACAAATGCTCAAGAACAAAGTACATGTGTTCCATCTGCAAGATATATTATTGTGTATATAACTTGTTTTTATGTCCAATAAATTCGTAAAAAATAGTTTTATTTATTAGTTACAGTAATATGTTCATATAAACTATTTTTATAATTCAAATGTAAAAATAAATAAATTTCTTTGTGAGCATTTGTCCCCAATTTTTGATACTGAAAATGTGTACATATTCTCTGCCTTGTAAAGATTTTCACAACCCGCTAATATCCGCCAGTCCTCCGGGACCGACTTTGTATAGTTTCTATGCATTTAACGTCTAAACATGGCCATTTAATTTTAAATCAAGGCCTGAATGCATGGTACCTCGCGGTCCAGTGGAACTTTTGAAGTGTGTCAAATTCTACCCTACCGGGCTATCAACGTGTTAAAATCATTTAACTAAAAATCTATTCACATTAGAAATAGAAAACGACGAAGATCTGAACTTTTTGGTCATTAATATAAAAAATCTCAACAATTGCTTAGAACGTGACATTTATCCTAAACCTATTTGTAGAGAAACGATAATTCCTAATCGTAAATAAATCTAGGATTCATTAGTCATTAGTTATTACAAATAAAAATGGTACCATTTCCATAGAGAATTAAAAAAAAATAGTTACCATAATTAAAGAAAATGCTAAAAATAATGACTATAAGAAATCTTAACAGATAACTTAATAAAAACAAACAAAAAATTTGCAGAGTTTTATGCCGGTTATCACAGGAATTGAATAAGATTAGTGGTGTAACTAGGGGAATGTGGGAATTCTGCCCCTCCCGCCCCCACTATGTAGCTGGTAACGTGCCCCTGTAGACTGCTCCAAACAGCTTCTACGCCACTGGATAAGATTTATAAAAGTATTAATTATAGAGGCCTAATATCAGCGATAGTAGTGTAATAAGTTAATAAGTTAAGTTTAATAATGTGAGATGTAAAACTATTTTAGTCAATAAAAATAATTTAGGTAAAATGCTAATAAACAATAAAGACCAAACTGAAAAAATAACAAGACAGGTGTACCAATGTGTGTGAAACGGCTACTGTAGCAAACTGTTAACAAAGGCCGATTGAACAATCGAGATGAACGTAACAGTGTGAGTGTATTGGAGCTGGCTAGTGGGGTATAGACTGAGCCTGTCCCTATATTCGATGGGTGTGTCTTTTTCCATCTCATTTCATCCTAGTTCACAGCCATCGCTCGTACTTTTTCTAACTGCCACACTTAGCGCTATACATATGGTATAAGTTGAAATGTAGTGACTGTGATGCTATTAGAGTTATTAGACAAACTTGAGAAAATGTAAAAAGCGATTCAAGGAACTCAAGAAGTCTGTTGTAAACAATGTATAAGCACGGGCATGTCACATAGAAAACAATTATTTCTTAGCTTTGAATAATGTTAAACTACTCAATTCGGAAAAGAAAAGAAAGAAACTTGATTTATTATAACAATTATAACAGTAAAAAGCAAAGCTATTAAAAATAACAAAAATTTAAGGAATGGAGAACAAATTTTTACCGGTCTCCATATTTTAGATAAAATACATTAGATGTAAAGAATATGGAATTGTTCAAGTAATAAAAATATATATATCTTATGCAATCATTGCAATCGTCTAGAAAGTTAACTACTTTAACGATTTTTTGAGCGGAGAATAGTTACATATTTACTGGTCTAGCTTGGTAAAGAGACTAAGTACTCTGTACAGTCTTTACCTATCCCTTGTCAGTTTTGGTTAGCAACAGAAGGGTTGATACCTAATGAAGCATTCTAGACAACAGCGTTTGAGGCTCGCAAGAACGGTTGCAAAAAAAATATTGTACGCAATACACTCGGAAAGTATTTTTACTGGGCTCACAGCTCACCGCCTTCCACTCGTTGATGCTCGTCCTGGAATTGCCAGCTCGCCCAGAAAAAAATTACTCTCAAATCTTGTAACATAAACAACCATAAAACTGTTTCAAGAGAAGTAATATAATTAAAATATACCGAAATCAATCATCTAAAGTCTGTTCACTTAAACTTTGCAGTGGTGGGTTGGATTTGCCTGATTTACAGTGGGTAAAGTAGCGAGTGTATTGTAAAATGCTTATTTCCAGGCGTAATAAATATATCATTGTGGGTTACTTATTTATTACCAGGCGTAAAAAATATGTCAAGGCATTAGAATTAAGATAAATGCCTTTTAGGTTTATTGAATCAGTGGAAAAATATTTCAACACAGTGTACATACGTAATTTATTTACAATAATAAGAAATGCCTTTTATTGGCTAGCAGTGGGAAGAAACAAAATAACAAAAATAAAATTGACATATTTTCTTTAAAGTTTTGAATAAGAAATTAAAATGACTGGTTACGCCGAAATGAGAACATCCTAATTCAATAAAAAAAATTCGATTTAGCTATAAGAAAGCTAAACGTCTTAAAAATTTCCGTACTTTTTATTTTGTGTACCTATAAAAAATAATGTCAAAAAATAAAACTGTTTTAAATTCTGCCTGCTTTAGTGGACCAACTTTTTACTGCACAATTTTCATATTTCTGCTTTAAAGAATGTTATGTTTCTCTCTATCTTAATATAAAGCAATATGCTGCATTTTGAGTATTTAGTACTACTGACCTGTGTAAAAAAATTATTAAAATATACACCATCTTATACTCCGTTCATTCATATCAGCACATAAAAAAACTGTTTACCTGAACTTGCAGAGCGACCCTTTGTCGACCGTCAGTCTTGTGTAGTTCTCTAGCATGGCGCACGGTGCATTATAAATGCACAAATTGTATTTATATAATACCGCGCTCCTGTTCTAGAATTTTTTTATGTGCTAAGTTAAGATGAAATAGGTTTATATCTACAACAAAAAATTCTCATTTCGTCTAGATCTATCGACTGTTAAAATTTTCGCTATTAAAACTGAATCACCTCGTATAATAAATAATAATTTAAAAAACAGTGAATCATTAAAACATCAAATACCTTACCGATTATTATTATTATAAAATGAGCCAATAACAATATCAATAAAGGTAAATAATTTAATATAAACATTACACAACACATAAGTTAAATTATTGTAAAAGTAAAATTATATAAGTACAAACATCCAGCTACTACCGATGCCTATGAAATAAAATAAACAATGAAAATTGAATTAACCGCTATCGGAACTTTGCATTTGTGTATATCTGCCTGCCGTCTGCACCAATCATCAGCGTGCATTTTGTTCCCTATCGTGGCTAACGCTGCAAAGCTTATGTGAATAATAGACTAGTTTAGAGTTGTAACGTTGATTGAATAATTGTCAGCTCGCCCAGTAAAGAATCACTTTCCAGTCATGTTTATAGTACCAGATGTGGTATATAAGCAATGAACACAAATTTTACTATTTATGTTCCCTAAACTATTAATTGACACCGGCCTAAAAAGCCGACACACGTGTATACATTTTGAAACATTTAAAAAGCAAATAAATATACTTTATACACTATTGGACTCGATTTCACTTAAAACCTGCGTTTAATGCGATAGAAAGTAAGAGAATTAGAGTTTAAATATGCGGGAGAGAGTTGACCGTATACTGCTTTCAGCCAGGGATCAGAGACGCCACAATAATTAACATTCTTTCTGAGCAACTAGCAGCACAGAACAGCTGTCTCTGTCATCTATCATGTCGTTTAAAATTTCATTACTATCTCCTACATTAAACGTTTTCCATGAAATCGAGTCCAATAGTGTATATTTAAGATATAGGTACTTACTCCATCAAACTTCAATTCAGTCAGTTCGATACCAGGTTTAAATAGACCTTCATATACCATTTCTTCTGTTTGCCACGGACACTAGTCTTAAATTCATTTGGAATTAATGGACACATTTTAAATACATACATTATCAAACCTCTTTAAAAATGATAATGATAACCTTATCTAATCTAATAAAAGACTTACATAACTCAAATTATCTATGGTATGAACGTTTACGTCTTACCCGTTGTGCCACCAGCTACGGCATTAACAGGTTTTTAAAATGCTCGCCGTTAACAATTTTTGGACGCAGACACGGCGACGCCATGTTTGTCCATTTTCAAAGGTCTATTTAATAATAATAATAATAATAATAAATTGCCTTTATTTATAAAACTAAAACGTGATAGACAAGACTCCAATGAGTTGGCGGTAATCAACCTCGGGTCGCTCTTCCATACAACCAACAGAGAGAAAAATGTACTTAATCTAAGACCATACACAAAAAAGAGAAAAAACTAAGAAACCAATTATCTATTTAAAAGTAACCATGATTTGACTTGTTTACTAAATGAAATCATGCCAGAAAGAAGTTTGATGTTCATGGGTATTTCGTTGAAAATTTTGCTGTTTTTACCGTATTCTCCAGGTATGTGACGAGAATACGGTAAAAACAGCACTGGATTCCGTTTTAAGATAGCCGCAGGGCATGCGCAGTTACATGACATGTCAAAGTATATTAAATCCTTTTGGAATCGTTTGTCAGCAAGGAACTCATTAGACGATAGGGAAGATACTCGCCCAGCACGCGCTAGTTCCAGGGTTCGAATCACGAACTTATTATTATTTTTTTTAAATAAGTATTTTTTGGTTCGTTAGTAAGATTTTCCTTGCCCTTTATTATAGTTTCTTTATTTTCCTTGCCCTTTATTATAGTTTGGTTATTTTCACGGAAAGTGCGGAAACGGTGGCCATGACACTGTGAGCGGCACATGCACACTTTATGGAATTCAGTGCTGTTTTTACCGTATCGTACACCTGGCACCAGTCGTCAAGTAGGGGATCTGCATTACCGACAGTTCGGCCCCGGGAAATTCAAAATGTGCTGCTGCCACCTAGTGACCAGTAGGGGGAGTTCGGGCCTACCAATTTCCAATTTAAAATGGAATATATTGTGTTCTTTAATCGTGTAACAATTTTTATATTTTTCGGCAATTATTAATAAAGTCTTTTAACGAAAAATCCGGTGTGTGTAGGGATCGAACCATCGATCTCTTGATTGTAAAGTCGGTGCTTTACCCGCTAGACCACTAACCAGTTGCTTATTGTTTTTAGTATAGACATTATTCTCCATTTAAACGTGTGCAATTAATTTAAATAATCAATTTGTAGTATTAAAGGATTTATTAATAAGTAAATATACAGAGAGTATACAGGAGATATACAAAAATAAGAGGGTATACTCGTTTTACAGAAAATATACAAAGTATGTGGTTATAAAAATAATACCGTATGTAATAAAAATACAGGGCTTAACTTAAATATATGCAAAATGATCTCTAATTACTAATAACTGACGTATTCAAATCATATGCTTATATACTGATCAAAACCCTTTCGATAACGACCATTATGTAAATCAAATATTCAACTGAAACAGACCTGTTTAAACTTGTACAGACCTGTTTAAACTTGTACAGACCTGTTTTAGAGTTCTACAGACCTGTTTAAAAGCTGTACAGATCTGTTTAAAACCTGTTTAAAAGCTGTACAGACCTGTTTAAAATCTGAACAGACCTGTTTAAAAACTGTACAGACTTGGTAGTAGGTATACTACACCGCTATAGTGGTGTTAGCGGATCATACTGTTTATTATCTTCAGTCTCAAAAGCTGTGACTTCCTATAGGCCGCTGCATTGTGATACCAAATTTTTTCAACGCAGACCAGTTCATTGTAAAATATGGACATTAAAGGCCGAAAGAACAAACGCGCCCTCAAGCTTATTGGGTTTAAGAAAAAAAATTTGTTGTCATTTTTCATGGATACACAAATTTGAGTTATTTATTTAACTGTCAACATACAATGGTGTGATTACTTTAGAGGTTTTAAATTAAAAGTAGCATAGTTAGAATGACCATGATCTCCTAAATTCGCTTTTTTTTTTCACTTTAATTTTTGTCAACACCATAATGGCGGACAAACGTTCGTCCACGAGCACGAGCTAGTCTTGAAAAAATGGCGGAGTTATGTAAAGCACCTTCGTTGTGTATGAACTGCTTATAACATCTGTTAAACTAACTATAACCATTTACATTGTCTTAAACATAAATACTAGTGTTATTTAAACCCATAAATAAAAATTATTAAATCCTTGTTCAAAGGACGTTCTAATAAAGAAGTAATCGTTGTATGAACTGCTTATAACATGTTATACTAAACATAAATTTACACATTATTTTAACGAATATATAAAAATGTAATTTAAATCGAATGAAATCTTTGTTCAAACGATGTCCTAATAAATAAGTACCGATTAATTTTTAGATGGACTAATTTATGAAGAAAATCTATGGTGTGTAAACGTTATGCGATATTTCATGTTAAGTGGATACTTACTTACATGGTTTATGTTCTGGGCGCAAGTGAAAAAATTTTTTACTATCAACTCGAATTTATAAGGAGCGATAACCGAAGAGAAGACAGAAATAATTTGAGAGGTTAAAGGAATTTGACAATACGGAGAAAGTGGAATATAAGAAAAATATCTGATGTGGCCAGCACATACCTTTCTTATACCAGTATATATCATCCTGGTTTAAAAAAATCATTCTATTTAATTCTTCACTTATCTCAATTAAATTTTAATAGCGTAGGTATCTTGGAATGTTGCATTAAAATTTTTAAATAATTAATTATCAGCATCATTCGATACTGTCAATATTAAATCATGTCATATATTTTAATAATTTCTTCTTATTGACATTGACATTTTTGTAACTAAATTATACATTTCAAACGTTAAACTGTTAAATTTATCCTAACCCCATTTTATGAGGTCAAATGTGTTAAATATTTCAGTTTACATCAACTTTATTTAAGTACTTGGAAAATATATTTTATTCGCTTGATACAGTAGACACGATTTATAATCTTTCATCAAGAAGATATTTTTTTGTAAAGTCCAATACAAAAAAGTTTGGGTCCCGTGGAGACCCCTTTCAGCTGGCCAATTTTGCTCATCACCGAATTTTTCATTGTCTTTGGCCTTTAGAACAAGTGTACCAAATTTTAAAGCTTTATCTCAAAAACTGTGGCTGCTACTGCGATACTACAGACATGCCGACAGATTTTTTTTTTATAGTTATGTTTATTATAATTCGTCGAGATTCGTCCAGATATGCAATAAATTTTTTTAAATTTTTTGCCTCAAATTGTACCTTTTTTCTTCTTTCATTTATTATATCTCTTAGGATGGTACCACAATCATCAAATTTAATTTGTCATCTAAAATGTTGTTGAAAATCTTAACTGCCAAATTTGGGAAGTCTCCCATTAGTATTGTTGAGTTATCGCGGATACATACACACACACGCACGCACGCACCGACATCATTCGGAAAATAATCACAATGAATTCAGGAGGGTTCAAAACGTATATTTATATCAATCAAAATCTCGAGGTCGAAAAAAAATCACGATTACTATACTTTCTTATATTAGATATAAGAAAGTAAAAAAATGAACAAAAAAATGTAGTACCTAAATGAACAAATCGAATTGGTCATACTTTTGACCGTGACTGAAGATCTTCATCAATAAGATAATTGGCAGAAGAAAACGATATTAACTGAACTTCAATCCATTGAATCCTACAAAAAAGCAATTTCAATGGGCACAACAAAAAATTGAAGAAAGAAATTGTTTCAACTTTGTTTTATTTGCTGTTTCATGGACATGTTAGTCATCATAATTTTCATTATCAATTCTTACATTTCACGAACAAGCAGCCAAACAAGATGGTCGTTAAATATTTGGGGAATTGTTGAGGATTATGTGATGTGACCACATTTTTTGATGGACTTGTAAATGGTCAAATTTATTAGGAATTTTTGCAAGACAACTTGGAAGAATTACTGGAGGATGTCTCCAGTGATATTAAGGAGAATGTGGTACCTATATATGATAAGACAACTCTGTCCCACACTGCAGCTATTCACGAACATTTAAACGACGGTTTTCCAAATGGTTGGATAGAAAGAGGACGACCCCATCTGCCAGAAGCCCTGATTTGACCAAACTGGACTTTTTTGTGGGTCTATGTTAAGGAGCAAAGAAAATATTAAAGTTAAAGAAGAAACTAGTAAATTATTCAGTAACAATAAACGGTATTGGCCAAAAACGTTTAAACAATACTCTTTCTTATTGTCGAGCTTTCGGAAATTCTGTTTTTTTTATCAAGACATTTAACTTGAGGTTAAATAGTAAAAAACTGCGTCATTATGTAACATTAAATCTTCTAAATAATAAAATTCTTTCACTATACGTGATTAAGTAAACACACACACATTAAAATGTCAATTTAAAAATTTTATTGTTGAAAATATTTAAACATATCAACTTTACATTTTACTATATATAGTTAAGACATATAAATAAAAATGTACTGCAAAAATTATATGAAAAAATGTATTATATTATGATAAATATATTTTTTTAAATACGATAAGTGCGATACTTACTAGATGCAAATAAATATGCTTGAATAAAAAGTCCATCAACTGAAAGAAAAAAAATCAATTGGCCAATGAGGAAGAAACTACTGTGTTACAAAATTCGCAGAGCCATGCTCTACTTTGGTTTTTTTAACATATGATATCTTTTCTACAACTCATCGGAAAATTTGCATTTGCGACGGGACATGCTTAATGAATGCTACTCTTCACTCTAGACACTCTTATATGCGTACTCTGTTTTTGTATCAAGCTCCAAGTAATTAACCAATAAGCTGTTTAAACGACGAAATGAGGATCCTGGAAAAAAGTTGTAATCTGTAATAGTGTGATAATTAGGTAGAGTTATTAAATATTAGAAAATTCTACACTAACACTAATTTATATTATACATTTAGACCTCATCTATGAAGTACCGAATGTGAACTATGAAGTAGAACATCGAGATATCGAAGTCCGACGCACTATTGCCCCACCCTATATACATTAAATATTTAAGGTTAAAAAATCAAGAAATAGCATAGACTATTATGGATCGTTATTTTACAACAACCTCTTTACTTGAAAATGCTACGATTAAATTTATTTAAAATAAATGTTAAAACAATTTTGGTATCTTCTGCATTTTATAGCTTGAATGAATTCTTAGAGACTGATTTGTAATCTTGAAACTTGAAACCACATATTAGGCAGTTCTCATCTTGGCGTATTTTATTCCATTTTATTTATATATGTATATTTCTTAACAATTTTATGTTTATATTTTTAATGTTTCTGTATGTTGCTATTAATATTTGTAATGCCCTATGCATTATTTTATGTAAATTTTTGACATGTAATGATTTAATTTATTTGACTGACAGCAGTTTATAATTAAAAGAGAATTTTTGTCCAACTTAAAACACTGAAATCTACCTTTAGTTAAGACTTGGTGGGGAGCCCAGGGATTCTTATGTTGGATTTGCTAGGGATTACCAGGAATTTTCCTGTCTGAGCGGTCTGGCCCTGGATAGAATTTTTATATGCCACTTGAGCATCACTAGTAGCGTCGCCTTGTTGGTAAAATTATGCTATGCTGGGGTAACTCATATGTAAGAAATGAGTGAAATAGTTCGTTCGATGAGAAATTGCTGTGTTGCTTGGTTGCTCAAATAACGAAACTAATAACTCGGAATTACTTAATTATCTGCTGCTAATCATTTCATTAACTGGCATTAAATTATAACAGTATCTTAGTTTTGGATCACTCACAGATACTGTTTTTAACAAAAATGAAGATGGTAAACAATGCTTATTTGCAGTGCACATTTTGTTGAGGATAAAAAAATTATTGCAGAACGTGCATGATCTAGGTTATGTAACGAGAATTTATGACACATACCTCAATATTTCCTCCATAATACGAATTATTTATTTTAGTTTCAGGAAATATTTTACCCGTTATTACACAATCCGTGTTGTCAGTAATTTTTCTTATCTAGGACACATCTGCTTACGAATAGCTTTAATCCTGTGATAAATTCAAAAAAGTACACGTAAACCTTGTAACATTTCTTTAATCCTATAAAGTTTTAAAATATTTGTCAAACTGTAGAACATTCTTTTAACCTAATCTTGCAAAGAAAATCTGTGTCATTATTTATTTAACTTACCTTAGACTGCACACTTTGAAAACGACATGAAATTATTATACAAACCATGATTCAAACATTTACATTATGCTACATAAATATAGTGATGTGAGTTGGGTAATTTTCCATTCTGGAAATTTTCCTGATACTGGTTGGAAATTTTCCGAAATTTGAATTTCCCGCCATATTAACACAACATAATTGACAAATATTAAAAAATATGTTTTGTTCATGTCTTTATTAAAAAATTGTATGGCTTCATGGTCGAGTGGTAAGGACACTTGCCTCACACTCTGGAGCCCCAAATTTGATCTCCAATCGAAGAGCTAAAATTTTTTCTAAACCAGAAATGAAACCTAGTATACTCGGACATTGAGTGTGTGTCTATTGTCTCTAAATGTGTAGCCCTCTCCCGCACAAAGTACCTTGAGTTACCTTCAGGGATACAGAGGGTTGTTTTACCTGTGGTTAAATAAAGTAATAGAAATAGGTAAGTATTTATAGCCACTATGTATATTTGAGTCAGAATCGGAAGTAAATATTAATGCTAGGAATTTTCCAGATTTTAGTATTCGATTATTCGTTCGAAAAAATAATCAATAATTTGATTTAATCGATGATCCAACTATCCGAATATTAGAATGAACCGAATATTCGAACTAATTGAATAATCTGAATGTTATTATATTATTAAATTGATTCGGTTATTCAAATACGTATAAGTATATATATTTTGATATGGTATAGAGGTTTTACTTATTGCATTTTGTTTTTTAATTAAGATTATTAAAAATTAATGCAGCTTTATACTTTAAACAACAAAAAATTCAAATAAAAATTGCGGGAATTGGTCACAGAAAATGATTTAATAATTAATACGCAAACTGCAACAATATATATTATTTTATAAACAAAAATGATTCCAAAGAGGCCTTTCAAAATCAGAGGTTGGATAAGAACATATTTCAATACTCAAATAATCAAATATATTTGAGTATATTCGAATATTTGACTTATTCTTATTCAACGCCCAGCCTTAGTAAATGGTGATATTGGGGATGCGATTATTTTTATATATATAGTTAATACAGATTTGCCAGAGGGAGAAAATGCAGCTTGCCAAAATATACCTCAGACAAAAATAATGTTTCTAGGCGAAAGATATTTTTTTTCATTTTTAATCCTTTCATGAAATGATAAAGCTTTATTGTGGTAATATTTTCTGTTATATTTTTTTTGAGTTTTTCTTCTTTAATACCCATTTTACAGTTGACAATACTTTTGCAGTATGCAATAAGTCTTGATGAAAAGCATACACACGAGTCACTTAAGAGTCAGAATTGTTAAAATGATCAACATGTGCACATGCCTTTCATCAATCCATCTTGCATTGTGTATTGTCGATTGTAAAACAGTCTTCAATGATTTGTCTTATCTAGCATATTTTTTAATGCTAATAGGTGGTTTGCTTAAAATATTATACCCCGACAACCCATAAATGCTCCAAATTAAGCTGAATTGAGGAAGATAGTTTACCTATTTCTATTACCACTTAAGAAATACAAATTTCAACTAAATTCAGGAAATCTCTTAAATTTCTGAAACAAATGCCCACGTATGGTGTTTTTGGAATGGGGAAAAATATGAAAATTACATATTTAATTTTTTTTTCCAAATTTTTCGAGTTTTAATTTTCCGGAAAATATACATACTATATCCACTACGCGGCGCTTTCGTCGCTCGTCTAACATACGTAACTTTCGTATTGTTAAAAATTCCAAAAGTTTTCGTTTGGAAATTTCAAAAGGTGAAATATTTCTGGAAATATTCTCATTTTGGAGGTCCCCCATTGTCCATCTCTAGATTTTACTAATTCTTTCAATAAATAAATAAATACTGCTATTTTTATTATTGATTTATTTCCCAAATACAACACATAAAGGAAAAGTATAAAAAGCATGCGAATAAACACAGAACTAAAAATCAAGATGTGCAGGGAAAGGGTTAATTGGTCTGTAAAATTTAATTATTGTCAAAAGTTACAAAATGACAATTTCTCTTTCATTTATTAACAGATGCCTTGGACATCAATTGATTTTAAATTTAAGTAACAAAAAGAACCCTTTAACCATGAAAAAATAAAACATTTTTGTCATAAATATAAATTTTAAGAAAACATTCGGTGCAAAACATTTATATTCTATGTAAAAGATAAGAGTTGGTAATGTTACCGATGGTAAAGTCCAGTATAAAAATCTGCGTAAAATTAAGTTACTATCATAAGATTTCCATTTTTGGGAACTTACTAGTTTCTGCCAAGCATGTTACTAATAACCAACTGTCCTCGCCAAATTTGAATTTGAAACTACATCTTGGAAGCCTAGTATTTGTAATTTTAAATAACATTTTAAACATTCTGTTTCCATAGATACTTAAATAATATTATACTTCCTAAGTATTACTCTTTTTAACTGAAAAAATCACGATTTTGTTTTAATTACAAATAATTTCTTATTTACAGAAAATAAAGACTGGTAGATAATTACCTTTGAATGAAATATTATGAATAAGATTTTCAACTGCAAGTTCTATGATATACGTGACTCCATCGTCGGCCACCTGTCTCATAGAACATAATGTCGCATCGTTACAGATCACAAGTATATAGACAAGGTGGGGTGAGCTGCGAGGGAGGGGCAGGCCATAAAATGTTTCATGGAGTTGGGTATCTTATAATAATACTTCAATCAACGTAATTACTAATAAAATTTTCTTCTCACTAATTAATTTATTTCATATCTATAAACGTTATTTTAATATTGACACAATTTTTTCCCTCCACATTTCTCCCATCAACTAAAGTTTGTCACAGGAAATTTGAAAAACTAATGTCTGTTATTTCTATTATTTTTTAAGGCTGGGGTATATTTCCATTTTTTTTTTGTGTTTGAAATAGAAAACAAGAGATAGAAATAAGACACGTATCTTTTCTTATTTCCATTTAAACAGATAAAAAGTCAAACTTTCGTGATGTCACAAGTTTCAACTGTACCTCTTTATATATTCATTCGCTCACCGTTTAAACATATTTTTATGAAACATGCAGAACCGGACTAAGGAGAGCTAAGGGGGTGGCACCAGGAGTAACTTGCAAGGGGGCGCCATAACGTGTCCGTTATGTGCAACATTTATCGTCGAAATTCAAATAATGCAATTTTCATGATTTTAGATAGATCCTTATCTGATTAAAATGTTATCTCAGACGTTTTTTATAAGAACCAATTATATGAGCAAATGGTGCGGGTCAGTCGCCACAAAATTATAACATCCTCATTGGTAGTTGCTACTTTTGCAATTATAATAACGTCAAAATTTATCATAAAATATATAGGGACTACAGCCCCTACTACACTATTTGTTATATGTCGATCAGCATAATTTTGTAATGCTAGAAAAAATATGTTTCATCTAAAAGAGAAAAAGGGAATGCAAGTTTTGGTCCCGATACGATTTTGTTTTAGTCGAGCTCTGGAAACATGTTGTTATCTAATAGACTCTTTTAGTGTAACGTAACATAATAATGCAACCTATGTACTACTGTCATGACACACATTATACTAGAACTTGACTCTTTAAAGTAAATGTCTACCCATATAGCATTCGACATGCTATGTATATACCGTTTATGATTGTGGACATAAACGGTATATACATAGCATGTCGAATGCTATATGGGATATAAAGGCGACGTTTTCGTGGGTTGGACTCTGCGTAGAATTTTATTTTGTTTCTCCCTTGTAATAAATATTTAAGAAATTTCAGTTACCATTTACTATGCACAAAGTATGTGAAAATATATGCAATTGTAACGAATTTACAAAAAGAAACTTTTATTATTAATATAATTAATTAAAAACTGCTGCCAACTTCATCATCTTGTCAACTTGTTTGTGTCACGTTTCATAACCTAACTTTCATATATTCAAGTTGTTGTATTATCGATTTAAAAAGACGTTTTTGTATTTAATTTAAACTATGAGTGTGATCATACTAATAAAAATGGATGTAAAATGTTTAATTTTCCAAAGGAGTCAAATATGTCACTCATACAACTGGATTTTACATTTTATTTTATGGGAGGTATATTGATATTGATAAAACAGACAATTAGAAATCATTTTAAATTGATAAACCGGTAACGCTAAAAAATGTCGTAATTACTTACCTGTGGGCTATTATATTCCAACAATCCAAACGCAATCAAAGTTATTTTATAAAAAGAAAAGAAGTTATAAACTATGTCAACAATTTGAGGTTAGCCAAAAACTAATTGACATGTGCAATTTGATTTTCGTAATTCCTATTGATGGATACGAAATCATCTTTTAATATTAATTTATTAAATCAATAATACAGTTTTTCTAATGTGTTGATTTTACATGATCAAACAAGTCCTGTGTGTGTAAATTAGTTACAGAAAGTTCTTAAATATTTCCTCCAAGGAGGAAATAAAATAAAATTCTATGCTATGTAAAACCCTCAAAAATGTCGCCTTTATAGACATATCCATTAAAGTTCAAGTTCCAGTGTGATGTATACGCAACCAGTGTCATGACTAGAGATCGGAAGGTAGCGATAAATGATGTCAATTCCAGGATTATCGTTAGGTGATGTGTTACCGCATAAATCTGTTCATGCATACAATATATGTACCATAGCCTTCTTTACGTCTCAGCCACGAAATAAGAAATCATGCAATGTCGCATGACGACCTGTTGTTCCCAATAATGGCCGCCTGTGTACGTGTTTATGTATTAAAGCGTCCCTTTATTTACCTTAAATAAGTTTTTTAACAAGTAATAATTGCTCTAGACTCTTGTAAATTAAAGTGCATTGAATGTAAATAGTGTTGTGTAGTGATAATTTAAAATACAATCTAATTTTTCGCGAGTTTTTATGTGTTTTATTTCATCTGTATGCATAACCTAAAGTAGGTAAATAAACACACCGACAGGGTGTTGTCAAATTATGATTTATCTGTAAAAACTGAAGGCATAAAAAGTGTTTTTGGATTCCCCAAAGCACGATAGGTTAAAACCTCAGATTAATAATACTGTTACGCCACTGGAGTGTGTAAACTGGTTAGATAAGACTGGAATTGTATGAGAACGGCCGGGAATATTCTGGAGTGCTCTAGACCGGATGATTGGATGTATAAATAAGACGCACGGTGGGCCGAATCTTGATCTTAAGTCGAACGTGAACGAGTGAAGAAGTAATAAGAAAGAGACTTATAAGTGTTCAGTTGTGATTATAGTTAAGACATTAATGGATCTATTGTTATTAATTGTTAATTAGTAAATAAAGTAGTGAATAAGTGTTACCTGGACTTTCAATCAACGAATCTACGAGTATAGGTGTTTGTGTGGATAGCAAACACGTAACAATTTGGTGTCGGAAGTGGATTGGAAGAGGAATTTCTGGAATATTCGAAAAGGTTCTACAGTGTTCTTCTCAGAAATTAGTGGTAACACGGAGAATTAAGCTACTGGACAGTGTTTGGAGGACTATTTCTGGACTGAATAGTGACTTTAAAGTGGATTTTCGAGAAGTTCTAGAACATTCGATTTAGAAATAGCTGCAAATACACGAGTGCCGCTAGTTATAACGTGTCGTGGACTGAGAAAAAGGGCTATTAGTGCAATTTCGGGAAAATTCTAGAACATTCTATTTGGAAACTACAGGAGATACGTGAATTGTGTCGACGGGAACGTGTTGTAGACTCAAAAACAAGACTACAAGTGACTTTTAGTGACAATTCTCGAACATTCCATTGGACAATTAGTGGAGATAAGTGAATTTAGTTAATACAAAAGAAGTATAGACTCTAAATAAGACTTTCTAGTGCTGTTTCGAGATTTTTCTGGAACATTCCATTATTAAAATAGACGTTATATCAACATTTTACGGATTTTATAGTGTAATAAACTTTATTTTGAACTGATTTACGTGTCGTGAGTTAATGCCAACAACAAGAAGCATGGCGGAGAAACAAACACAAGACTTACTTGCAGCATTGGTGCAACAAATGGAAGAACAGAAAAGAGAACGCCAGGAAGAATTAAGAAAGATTATGGACGATCAAGAGAGAAGACGACAGGAAGAAAAAGAAGAACAAGAGAGAAGACGACAAGAAGAAAAAGAAGAACAAGAGAGAAGACGACAAGAAGAAAAAGAAGAACAAGAGAGAAAACGCCAGGAAGAAAGAGGAGACTTGATAAAAATGATCGAAGGCCTGGAAATAAGACGACAGGAAGAATTAAGACAAATTATGGAGGGACAGCATCAAGTCATGCTCTCAGTCACTGAACAGTTAAAGGAAGATGTACAGGCTGAAGTCATGGAAGTTAAAGAAGAAGTCAGTGAATTTCAAGGAAAGTTTGAAGGAGAAATAACTGAAGTTAAGGAAGAAGTAGCCCGACTTAAACAACAATTAAGAGAGAACGGTGGCCAGTTAGTACTATCGTCTGGTACTAGGTTACAACCACCTTCCTTCGACGGTCAAAGTTCATGGTCAACATATAAGAGACAATTTGAGGCAGCTGCACGTTCAAATAACTGGAACGATGAGGAAAAAGCAACAGCATTGGTATTAGCACTAAGAGGACAAGCATTAGACCTGCTCCAAACAATTCCTGCCGCACAGCAACAAAACTTTGGCATTTTGGAGGCAGCGTTAGAACTAAGATATGGCGACCAACATCTCGCCCAAGTATATCAGGCTCAGCTCAAATCACGCAGACAACGAGGTGGGGAAAGCCTCCAGGAGTTCGAGGCTGCGGTAGAAAGATTAGCCCATCTAGCCTATCCTGATGCACCAATGGAATTTCAACAACAGTTAGCAGTTGGTACATTTATTGATGGAGTAAGGGACCAGGAAGTTAGGCGAATTCTTAAGTTGGCCAGGTATAAGCTTAGTAGTGAGGCTTTAGTACATGCACTGGAGATTGAAGCTGCCTATAAGGATACCACACAATCAAATCAGAGAGTACGAGCTGTGAGTGTGGAGGAAGACAAACCAGACAGCACAACACAAAACCTGATATCTGATCTACACAAGATGATGACCCAACTATTGACAAAATCGAACTCCCAACAGAGACAAGACCAACAACAAAGTAGTGGGAGACCGAATGGAGGCATCCGTTGTTGTAGGTGTGGCAAATTGGGCCATATTAAGAGGAACTGTCATGAGCTCAACATTCAAGATACGAGACAAACCCAACAGCAAAGTAGTGGGAGACAGAGTGGAGGACGTATGCGCTGTTATAAGTGTGGCAGAGTGGGCATTATCCAGAGTAACTGTCGTCAGCGTATCCCTGAGAGGGTCGCAGTAATGGAGAAGTCACAGGAAAACTGGCGAGCTGGTACTTCGCGGAATATAGCAGATGGCCTTTCCAAAAGACCGCGTGAGAAAGACTGCAAGCCTTGCCACCGTAAGGAAGAACAACAAAATATACAAATAATGAAGACCGTTAAGATTGATGATCCGGATTATTGGACAAAAGGGTCGTTAAGGGAAGCGCAGTTAAACGATAATGACACTGGTCCTATTCTGAAATGGAAAGAAAGAGGGACCCGACCCGATTGGAAGGACATTTCAAATAAATCAGTGGGGCTGAAGGCTTTATGGGCACAATGGGACTCCCTTATCGTAGAGGATGGACTGCTGAAGAGAGCGTGGGAAAGTCCAGATGGGAGGAAAGTTACTTGGAAATTGTTAATCCCCAGGTGTCACGTAGCAGATGTACTTCAGCAAGTGCATAATGGAACGTCTGGCGGACATTTTGGCATCAACAAAACCCTGACAAAAGTAAGACAATGTTTCTACTGGGTAAACAGTCGTCAAGATGTGGAGGCTTGGTGCCGCCAATGCGGAGTTTGCGCGGCAAGAATGGGGCCACAAATAGGAAATAAGCAATATAACGCCAGGGCTCCATTTGAGCGAATTACCATAGCAAGTGACCGTATGAAGGCTCGTTATGATCTTAAGGCTAATTCAGGAGGGTACCAGGTGGGAGAGTTGGTTTGGCTATATAACCCACAACGAAAGAAAGACAGGTCCCCGAAACTTCACCCGCCCTGGGAAGGACCTTACACTGTCGTCACCAGATTAAACGACGTTGTATATAGAATTCAACAAAATCCAAAATCTAAGATGAAGGTGGTGCATATAGACAGACTAGCCAAGTATGCAGGAAATAATGAATTGCCTGATCGGGACGTTCAGGCTTAAGGAGGGGGCAGTGTTACGCCACTGGAGTGTGTAAACTGGTTAGATAAGACTGGAATTGTATGAGAACGGCCGGGAATATTCTGGAGTGCTCTAGACCGGATGATTGGATGTATAAATAAGACGCACGGTGGGCCGAATCTTGATCTTAAGTCGAACGTGAACGAGTGAAGAAGTAATAAGAAAGAGACTTATAAGTGTTCAGTTGTGATTATAGTTAAGACATTAATGGATCTATTGTTATTAATTGTTAATTAGTAAATAAAGTAGTGAATAAGTGTTACCTGGACTTTCAATCAACGAATCTACGAGTATAGGTGTTTGTGTGGATAGCAAACACGTAACAATACTAATTAATCTAAGATTAAAACAAAAATTGTTCAAAGCTATCCTTAGGAAAGAATGGATACTATCAAAACATTTTGTAGTACATGAGTTGCATTTTGATTCTGGTAAAATTACCACTTAACAAATACCTGTTACCAGATGGAATATTTGAAAGAGAATGCAATCATATCTATTTTCCTAAATTTACCTATGTATCAATCGATGAAATTGTTAATGCTGAAAAAAGAATTAGATTAAAACATATTTTTAAAAAAACTGGAGCTAGTTCAAAAAATCAAATTTCGTTAACTGAAATAAAATCACATTTTGAAATTTCTGAAACTCGTGAAATTGATTTTGACAGTACTGAAAATGTAGATAAACAAACAGAACAATACAATTTAGATAAATTTTCTCAAACATTTTCTTATACTTATTTATCAGATTGCAATGTTGTGTTAACTAAATATATCATTAAAAATAAGGGAAACTTCATCGGAAATCAGTATTTTGATTGTTTAAGCCGTTTTCTTATAATCAATCCCTCCAAGAGAATATAAACTGTTTCTACATATTAGCGACTGTGATTATTACCAATCTAGACTACTCACTTTGTTCTTCTACTCTGTTTATTTTGTTCTGTTAATTCTATTGCAAGATTTTTTTTTTGTTATTTTTTGTAAACATTTCTGTTATACATTACCTTTCTCTCTTTCACATTCTCCTGGAACACTCCCTATATTCCATCGTTTTTATCTTTCACCTGTTCATCTTTTCCTCTTTTCCAATCCCGGTAAAAATACGCATGCTAATTTAATAGTATGAGATATTTCATATTATTGTTTATTTGAAATGAATATGTAATAACTATATGTATTATAGTGTAAGCAATAATATGATATTTCATATTATATAAGACCTTGTGTAACTTTGCACCTTCGCGTTGGCTTTGCCGAACAATCAAATATCCCGTTTTTATATATTATTATAAAATATTGTAATTGGTCAATTAAAGACCAAGCAAAGAGCAGTGTAAATAAGCCTAACTTATTATAAAATTAAAGTAACTGCTAATATGTCGATGTAGTAACGCGTGTCTGTGCTCGGTTTCAATAGGTCTACATCTGCGGAGTGGCGTGGTGTTGCCATATTTTGTTGGTGGCTGGGACATAAAAAAGGCTGTGTATGTACCTATCTTACATTGTGCTTGTTGTTACTTTGGTGAATTCGATAGTATCCAAAGTTAATATGACGAGAGCTGAAAGTATTGGTGAATGTAATGTAACACTAACACACACACATGCTTTTAACTAGCGATCACAAGAATAAACATATATTACGAAGATTAATGCAAATACTAAAACATTTGCCACCTTCCAGCTGCAAGCATTGGTGATGTCACTACGTTAATCCAGACATATTTGTCATTCAGTTCATAATAATTTTTTTGTTTAATACTGTCACATCGCTGTGATAAATATACATTTTATGGCTGTTTGTGGAAATGACATGTATCTTTAATGTTTACTTGATGTTGCCCGAAAACACTTTTTTTATGGCTTGTGCAATATAATGCTGTGCCATTATATTGCGACTCCGGGAAATCACTAAATCCACAAGTTCACTTTATCCTCTGAAAGAATTAATTGAATGAGGCATTTTAAAAAATTAATAACCTCCGTTGCCTTTAATTTCTCTCCGAAATATTATACAAAATGTTCTTTTCCAAACACAGTGTCAATGACACTAAATAAATCTATCGATCACTACCTCCCGATCTCTAGTCATGACAGTAGTACGTAGGTTGCATAATTATGTGACATTCATTGTGATAAAAACTGCTTAAATTTTTATTAAAAAAAATTATAATAGAGCTTTGACTTTACATGTTTTAATAGCAAAGTGTCAGAACCAGTAGCTTGAGTCTTGGATTTCTTTTTTTGCATCAACTTAAAAATTTAAATCGAAGTTAACTAAGGAAATAATATATTAAAAAAGAAATAACTAATAAAGTAACAGATAAGAAAACAAACCGGTATTTCTTAATTAAACTGATTTCTTCTTCTTCTTCATAAAATTTTCTGTTTCTATTCTTCTTTTTTCCTTCAAACATCTTTTGATATTTTTCCAATTCTTTCCTATTCTTAAGTTCTTCTTCTAGTTTTTGTTGTTTATTAATAGCTTCCTTAAGTATTCTCTCTTCTTCTTTCTTCTTCTCGCATACCTCATCACACTCCACAATTGCTAATTTTTTACGAACAATCTCACAATGAAATTCTTTCTTGATGCGTTTACACTTACACATAACTTTAACCTTTTTCTGGCACAATTCCTCATTCGGACATGGTCCTGAGTGGCAGTTAGCTTTGCATCTATGACCACATTCAAACTGAAAAAAGTTTATTTATTAAACTATAAATATTAATGTAATGTAATTAGATTTATTATTCATAAGGAATATAGATATTATGATTTTACACACTGCATGAAATGAATATATTGACTATACATATGGCATTTGGTTGTCATCCCAGAGACAAATATTAATCCTAAAATTGTATATAATAAATTGTAACTCTGACAGTGTACTTACAAATGTGTAAGTACATGCAAAAAGATTAAAAAAAATAATAATTAATCTTTTTGCATGTAAAAACGGCTGATGACCAGGCTTCGACCGCCAAATGTTTTATTTATATTAGTTAAGGGCTAGTATCATTTTGGTCCATAAGCAAAGCACATCTGTTAAGGGACTAGCCGTAGTATTGACTACATGATTTATTGATTGACCTTGTGTGTTGGAACCCAAACCGTTGTTTCCATCATTTAGCAATTTTATTCTGTTCGAGAATTTTCAAGCTAGAGATCTATTGTGTGTACAATGAGTATAGAAATTTTTTATTCATTCGATATTTTCTGTTTAGTTAAGTGCATTAGTGGACGTAAAAAATGACGTGGCAGTCCGCGTCTTCAGAAACAATGATGCATTGTTATTTAAAGTGTGTGAAGTTAGACTGTCTATTATCCATATGCATAAAGCTGTTGTGATGAAAGATGTGTTCTTAAAAAAACAAAACGTTGATTGGCAGAGACAAATAAGGGCGGTAAAGCAGGGAGGAACTTTTATGTAAAGAAGTTTACAAGGTAAAATAAGTTTACTGTACTGTCTGCTCTTGTTTTGCAGTCTGCACCTGTTATTTACGTCATGACATCCAAATTCCCTATATATAATTATGATATTTAGCAGTAAACACATTTTTTACTACCGAACAGATACTGATTTAGGCATTTATTAATTTTACACGGTCTCACTGGAATATAGTAATTTACAAAAATATTTTGGAACATAATATGTTGAAAAAAGTGCCGCATTACATATTCCGAGCATTGGTATAATATTTTACAAGTGACATAATCAGATGAAACAAGAAAAGCAGGTAACTGATCATACCATACTTACATTTTTTGGACACTGATTACCACAACATTGTAATTCTTCTCTTTTATTTAGATTAAGCCAATCACTACAACTAACATAAGGTTGGGTAAGGCTACAGTGGCATTTTATACGTAGCATATTTTTGCATGGGGGACATTGACCTGGATGACAGGGTTTTGGACATGAGTGTGGACATCCATCTGGCCTTTCTTTGACACAGTTACTCTCGCATGTTTCACAATTAGACCCAGCCTGAAATAAAATTGCTAATTTACATATTTCTCAAAGTAATGATATTCAAATATTGGCATCTATCTTACTGTCTAAATGGAGATGAAAATTTAAATGGGAATATGTTGGAAGAAAATTTGTTACATTATACCGGGTGACAACGAAATTGTTTTACGACGCCATTTCGGTATCGTTTGAGTTAGCGATTTATAATTTTGGTTGAAGATATGGTTGATAAAGGTGTATATTTTTCATTAAAGAACATTTAGATAACACTTTCGGTTTGCCCCGAAGTGAGGTTAGGTTACGAATCTTAAATGGCAGCTCTATATATTTTCTTATGAATTTTAATAAAACTATAAATTCCCTTTTCAGTGATGTATCACAAGTTGTCATTTGTTTTCAAGATGGCGACGCAGAATACAATTTCCTAAAATACAATATGGCGACATTTTAACCACATCGAATATTTTTTTTGTCTAAAAGCCTAGCAAAACAGTGAAAGTAGATAATTTTCTTTTAGCATTTAATGATTCCGTTGGAAAATGGTAATTTAGTATTTTATAAGACATACATTTTTTTGATGAAAAATATACATCAGCCATATCTTAAAAAATTTCAAATCACTAGCTTTAACTGTAACAAAATGACGCCCTGTAAAACGATTTCGTTGTCATCCGTATAGTGCTTTTCATTTATCATAGATGCTAAATATACGAAAACATAATATACACAATAATCATTAATTTTCCTCAGATATGTCAGGTAAGAATGGGAACATTTCCAGCACATTTCCAAATGAAATATTCCTTTATTTACAGATTAACAATCACAAAAACGTCTTCTCTACTACAAAGTTCATAAATAGGGTAAAGTTAATGGCATTTTTGACCGGTAAACTGACGGTGAAATAAAGTCAAAAACTGGTAAAGTTAAAAATGAATTTTTTGTCAAACTAGTCAAATTACATAAATTTGTATTCCCCTCTCTAAATTGCAATTACAAACTAATATTAATTTTGGTTTTGCCAATTACCTTAATTGTGTCTGGAGCTGCTTCAACTGTATGACATGGAAGAGTACATGTATGATTTGCACATTCTAATAATCTTCCACATGGACGATGACAACTTGTTGGTTTCGCCATATAGCAAGGCCAGTCTGCAGTTTCATGTTCTCCTAAAATAGATATTTTGAAAACAGTGTTTTCATCAGGTGGTCAACATAATCTGTAAATCATTCTTAAACATTTTCTATTGATAACCAAAAATAAAAACAATTATTTCATGGTAAATGAAATGTCTATCTAGTAGGTTGAATTAAAGTAACTTTTGTAATGTTAAAATTAGTTATTTAAGTTGTTTAGTTCCACACACGCCTTACACATTTAGAGACATTTACACATTTAGAGACATCCAATCAGCCACTATTGATAGTGTCCAGTTGGATATCAATTCTTTTATATTTATGTGTAGAAATGTTTTTTATATATTTTATTCTTTGGAAATGATGTCAAACCTTAATTTTAATTTATTTTCTTTAAACTAATCCCTGAAAATGACAAAATTTGTTTTCAAAATGTCAGTAACAGTTTAATTTAATAAAATAGTATAAAGTCCGAAAACTCAAGAATTTGTAAATAAATATACTACACGGGTGAGACGACAACTTATAATTCCACTTACCTAAACAAGTAACTGGTACTGGAACAATGCAATCCGGACACGGTATTGCTCTTTTTTCAATTTTTGGTTTTGTTTGTTCCCATGGCATAGATGCCTTTTGTCCTTCTATTTTTACAAGTACAGAAGAATGACATTGTGCAGTACAAGGATGTGGACAAGCCGTTCTCACTTTATTACATATTTGTCGACATGGAGGACAGTCGGCAAAATGGCATTTGTGATTTTCCCTCTTTTCATGGTGACAATCGGGTGGTAATCTAGATGTAAAATAAAAGAAATGAGGAAATGGTACTCCAGAACAAATTTCAAAAAACTAAATTACTCTTATGTAGTCCTATAATGAAATATTATTTATATAAATATTCAGCAAAAGTCAATACTAAATCAGACAAAGTTACTATAAATGGATAACATAGATATAGATATTTATGAACTTGAGAATTATTTTTTGAGGATGTCAGGGTTGGAAAAAATCATGATTTTTTAAAAAAAAATCAAAAATCAATGATTTTTATTTAAAAAATCAAAAAAATCAGTATTTTTTTATTCTCTTGAGTTCTATTCTAATTTTTTGAAAACAGATACGATTTTTCCATACACTATTTTTTTGTATTCTCTAACTATCAATTTGCACATATAAATTATTCACGTCACTGGAAAAATTCTCTATATGGTCTATATTTTCATACAAACAATAAAAAATCAGCATTTTCCTGTTCTGACAAGCTTGGTGGTCGGTTTCATTAATTTCATAGATGCGCGACTGAAGTGTAAAATAAAAATGAGCGGAAGGAAGAGACGAAATTTGGGATTATTTTATTAAAAAAAAAAACAGAAAAAGGAAAAACCAGTAACAGAGCAGTTTGTAAAAATTGTAAAAAAGAAATGCAAGGACTTGTTCAAAGATTAAAAGGCCATCATTGAAATGCAGGAAGTTGATTTAACTGCAGGTATTCTTAATCTAAATAACTGTTTATTTTATTTAAGGGGATCTTTATAATGTACATTTAAGAAGGTAACTTTTGTTTTATATATGTAACCTAACTGTTATTTTCTTCTTTTTATTTGAATTTTTTTTCAGTTTAATTTGTATCTAGCTTTTAAATAAACTATACTTTTTATTTGAATTTTCTGAAGTTTGATTTACTGGCTTTACACAACTTGATTTAAATCATGATTTAAATTTAAAAAATCAGTTGATTTAAATCATGATTTAAATCACGATTTAAATCACGATTTAATTCGTCGCAACCCTGGGATAAGTACATCTTGATATAATAAATTGCATAATGCATAAAAAATCTTTAAAAACTAAAAAATAATAACTAACCTTAACAAAAAAGTGTGAACATGTTGAGAACTACTGGAATCGAGGTTCAATAACATGTCTCATCACCGCCTTCTTTACGTCCCATTCACGAAATAAGAAATTGTGCAACGTCGCATGAAGACCTGTTGTTCCGAATAATGGCCACTTGTGTATGTGTTTATGTATTAAAGCGTTTATGTATTGATGCTGAGGCTCGAAAACCAATATTAATTTATAACAACCTCACCATAAAAGTATTTGTAAGGGACAATGAATTATATTTTAACGAGTTAAGGTAGATTTTAGATTTTAATATGAAACTTAATAGGTGCAAAATATATTAGATAGATTTAAATGTACATATTATCCAACTAGTTCATAAACAAATTGTATTCAAAATGCATTGCAGCAAGCCTTATATTTAAAACAAGCCCTAGATTTTATTGAAAGTGATGAAACATTTTTATATTTTAAACAGTATTAAAGTATTATCGTAGATCAAGTAATTCAAATGACTAAATTTAAAAAAATATATTCAGCTAGTACCATAATAATTTCATTTATGATATGTAGTCACCCACTACATACAATGTGTTTTTTTATTTTGCGTATTAAGCGGTATCTACAGTATCTTTCATCTAGTATGGATATTTCTTCAATTAAAAAAAATAATAACAAACACTATCCGATTTACATTTTACATAAAATATTGTAATATTTAATTGATCAAGCAGAGAGCAGTGCAAATAAGTCTATCTTTTTATAAAATTAAACTTACCGCAAATGTAGGAGCGCATTTAAGTTAGATTGCGCCTTAGGCCTATTCTGATGTGCGCCCTTCTTGTTTTACATTTTTCTTTACAATCAGCTTACATGACTAAGGACAAAATATATTATACAAGACACAAGATTCATAACAATTGTTTTTAATTATTCAGGAATTGGAATAAAACATTCAAAATATACTTATTTTTCTTGTGTCTCGTATTCTATTTTTTTCATATTTTTATGATTTTCAAAATTCTTGAGCAATCTTTAAAAATTTTTCAATCATGCTAAACTTTGGAAAGAGTCCAAACACGTAAAACCACAACATTTTCATACGAGATTGGAAATAAAAAACATAATTAAGCAGTTTTTTTGGGTCACGCTACAATGGTATGATTAAACATAGTGAATTAATATACATTTTTTTATTACTAAGTAACAGACAAAAGTTACATTCATATTTTTAATGAATTTAGTTTTATAAATGCTTAAGAAAAATTATTTTTTTTTAACTTTTTGTTTGATATTTTAGATTTTAGTGATTACATTTTTGTAATCTTTGAATAAAAAAAGTGAGAGAACAAGCTCTAAACATTTTTGGATCAGTCAACGGAAAACCCAGCCGATTTTGAATTTTAATCATCTTTAAAATTTTGCCGCCCTAAAATTTTGTCGCCTCAGGTTCAGGCCTCGCAGGCCTAAGCCTAAATCCGGTCCTGCGCAAATGTGTCGATGTAGTAATCCGAGCCTGTGTCGGTTTCAGTAGGTCTACATCTTTGATGTGGCAGTGTTGCCATATTTAGTTCGTGGCTGGGACCCAAAGAAGGCTGTGGTCTTATCATCTATCACAGGCTACACTAAACCTTGCGGGGACGTTCCCGAGGCGCATGCGCATTTCGCTGGTATCAGCGGAAAACTTTAAATTCAATTTAGATGTTTGCGTGTTAGAAAATTGCTATTAGGTATATTATAATTATTTGTGAAAGAATGTTACTTGTTAGCAAGTTTTTATATTTTATTTGTAAAGCAAGTCTATAAATTATAAATATTTGACTAATGTATATTTATATATTTTTCTGATTTGCTAAAAATTGTTTAACTTAACTTCTTAGACAAAATAAAAATAAAACTTCTCATTTTTACGTGAGACAATTGATTATTGAACATCTAAAGCAATTCTTATTGTTTTATTTCGTTAACTTTGTGTGCTCAAAATAGAGACGAGTTTGTATTTTACGGAATTGTCTCGTGATGTACAGGCTATAAATGGAAAAAGTGTTATTGATTTAGATGCTTTTATACCTTGAAAAAGAAGAGTTCACTACAAACATTAGTGCATTTCTAAATATTACACGAGAATAATGTAAATTATTTAGTTTTTGAGTGTAGTGCCTACACAAAGAAAGAATTGTGTGTTTCTGGTAGGGTGAAGGAAGTCCCTTGTAAGGAATTTCCCGCAAGAAAAGCTTGTTGCAAAGGTAAGAATAAGTTCAATATCACTCTCAATATCAGAGATTGCTTACTGTTACACTGTAATTTATTATAATAGATTGGTTACATTTCCATTTTAAATTGTACAATGCTCACAAAAATGTAAATAAATATTCTGAGTTCCCCATTTTGTATTTGTACAAGTACTTGAATTAACATAAGTCCACAAAAACACAGATATTATGAAAAATAACAAATTTAATGATTTTGTGGAAAAATGTAAATCAAACACCATAAAACTGAAATATCATTTTGTTTCCTCTCAGTCTAAGAGCTGAGACATCATGCGCACGCGAGCCATACTTGGCCCTAGTGAGAAAAAGAGATAGCCTCAGATAGCCTCACAGTGGTTTGTGGCTAGACTGACTGAATTCAATACGTCAGCGGTTCTCAAACAATTTGGTGTATTTAAAATATTTTTTCTGCCACTTCTAAGGAACTCTTACTAAGGTACATTTTTACCGATCGACTTCTTTAACGAAGTCCTACCTCCTATTAAAAATAAATTCTCAAGCTCGTAAACACCCTGTATTGATCGAATAAAAGTGAAGTTGATGGAACACACCATATGACTAATTCGGTGAGTCAATATGTGCCTTTTTAAGAAGTGAGATACTAAGAAGAAATTTTATTGTTATAATCAATTCGAAAATATCGTTTTGGACATTTTTCGTTTAATACACTGACCGGCACAAAAAACAGGACATTCAAATTTTGATTATGTTTGAAGTTTGATACATTATTTCCTTGGACCGATTTGAATGATTCTCTAGGCAAGGCTTAGATAAATTATTCGTATTTATGACTTTACAGATTAAAAATAAAAATTGACATAGATCATATTATACAAGGGGAAGCAAAATGATGGTTCTAAGCCTAAGTTTAAATCACCCTGTGGATTAATTAACCAGCATAGAAATTTTAAAATATGATTTATCATCAAGCTACCCCCATTCTAAGAATTTTGTTTTTGATTCACCTCAATAGGTCTCTTTTTGAAAGAGATATACAATTTTAAATAAAACGATGCAGATGGTATACTTTTTAATTCAGGCGAAACTTTACTTTGCATTACTATGTTAACTAATCAGAACACCCATGAATTTTTGTTTTCTTCGATAATTTACTCTAACGTCATAATTACTGTTTGTTGTCATTAATTTTGGTACAATCTCTTTAAATCCAGAAATTGTTATCATCTTAATTGAAAGTGGTAGAGACAAATGTTATGTTGCCAACAAGTTAGGGTTTCACGCAATACAGTGCAACGCGTTTATGCTCGTTTCAGAGACTGGTTTATACACAAGATGTCCAGAAACAAGTCCCCAAATGAGAACTTCCAATAGAGACAATCGTTTCATTGTGACCTCATCATTAAGAAATCACCGCTTATCTGCAGTACAAGAAATCAGTTACAACATGTAAGAAATGTAAATGTACGTGAACGTACCGAAAAAGATTAAATGGAACAGGCCTGGTATCTAGAAAACCCACTACAGGACCAGAGCTTAATAGAGAGCATCAGCATACCTGGATGCAATTTGCAAGCAATCAAGCATATGTGGGACATGCTTAGTAGAAAAGTTAGGAACATAGTAGAACTCCTAGAATGCTCGCTCAATGAATTGCGACAGGCACTTTGGGATCAATGGGCAACTATCCATCAGGATGAAATAAGATATTTATAGAAGGTATGTCAAAATGGATAGCCACTGCTAGTGGGTGCAATACCTGATATTATGCCAATCACTGCATAATGATTTTGTTTTCATAATTATGATTAGTTTTTTTTTTGTTATGATGTTGAAATGTGATTATTTGTTATTAAAAGGGTTTTTTCTGCAACTGTCTAAAAGGTCATTGTTTTCGGTCAATTTTTTAAGTGGAAAATATATATTTAGTGACGTAAGGGATTGGAAAAGTCTTTTCCGATCCTTTATGTCACTTTTGGTTAATAATAGTATCTGAAAACAATTAAAAATGATTAAAGAATCACTTTCTGGTCTTGTTACGTAAATAACTATTTTCCTTGTTTACTCTTTTTTTAAACTGACTATACCTACTTAAAGAAAATATCTCGGCATTGAGATTTGAATATATAAAAGTTTCGCCTGAATTAAAAAGGTTACTATTTGCACCGTTTTACTTAAAATTGTATATTTCTTTTAAAAAGAAACCTATTGAGGTGAATCAAAAAACAAAATGGTTAGAATGGGGGTAGCTTGACGGTAAATCATATTTTAAAATTTCTATGCTGCCAAATTACCCATGTCAATTTTTCTTTTTAATCTGTAAAGAGGCTATAAATATGAATAATTTATCTAAACATCATTCAAATCGGTTCAAGGAAAAAATTATCGAACTGAATCAAAATTTGAAAGTGCTTGTTTTTCGTGCCAGTCAGTGTATTATGAAACATATCATCTGTATCATGAAAAATGTATTTTTACATTATCCAAATTATTAGAATGAAGAACTGACCACATATTTTTAAAAAATTGTTGTTACAAATACTTACGAACATATTTCATTACATTTAGGAGGTTTGGTCTTATGTTTGCTTCCACAAGGCACTCTAGTTTTAGTTAACCCACATCTACAAGAAACAATATCATTGAGCATACATGGAAAACAAGGTCCACTATGACATATTGAATTGCACTTATGATTTCCACAGCGTAATGTTCGTCCACACGGCTTTTCACAAGGTGAACAATTACCATCACAGCACTAAAATAAAATATGAAACTACAAATTATTACATCAATTTTTATTAGAAAATACCTACAAACATTTTAAAATATGATATGTAGGAAATAGGGAGAATAGTATAGTACCTAGTATACAGGGCGACTTAGTTTAAGTGAATCACACTTCACCAGATAAGTAGAATTTGGTTAATAAACCAGTGTCCACAGGGGTTGCATACGAGACTTACAGCCTTTTAAAAAAGGGGCATAATTTCAATTTTTTTGATATAACTCCCAACCTTTGAAAATATGATAATAAAACGCAAGAATGGTCTCTTCATATTTTTTCATTTTAAGAGTTCTTGAAGAAAAGATATGTAAATAAATTTCTACGTTAAATATACACAAAGATGCACTCATCGTTTTTAAGACATTTATCCTTAAATTTATTTATGTAATGTTCGGAATCGTAAACTTTCGATTTTATCACTAATTTGACCAGTAATTTATTCAGATTACTAAGATCTTTTTTTTGTGTTCTTAATATAGACATCGCCCTTATCATTTAATTGAGAACCCTTATGAAATTTTGGTTATTTCAACCTCCAGAAAACCCTGTATATTACAATTTTATATGAAAAAATGCACAAGAAAGATGCTCTTCATAAATTTAAATGTCACTTGTCAAATTACTGAAAAAAATCAAAAGTTTATGATTCCAAGTATTTATCATCAATAGTTTTAAAACTAAATACCTTGAAAATGGTGGTAAATTTAGAAAAAGAACAACGAAATATTATGAATATGGTGATAAACTTGGAATCAACAGAATTAAGTGCCAGAAAATTGGCAACTGGTTCAGAGAAAAAGAAAATCATACAGGCGAAACACAGGATAAGCAGAAGACGTGAATGCAAAGTTTAAGGGAGCAAAGCCAAAAGCATGGATGTATCTTTATAGAATTACAGAAGATGTATTAGAAGATGACATAAGAGAATATTTGAAAAATAAAACCAAAGATCAAAAGGAAAAGTTTATAGTAAAAGATTTAAAAGAACAAGAACTAGGTTTAAAAGCTACATGGTTGCCGCAGATGTTAAATATAAATCAGAATTTTATAAGCCTTCTTTTTGGCCTCGTGGTGTTGGTTATAGAAGGTTTAATTTTAATCTACATCAGGAGAAATACAAAACTAGAATCATTAATAAATAACTCTGAAGATGACGAGCCAAATTCTTTTTAGAAATAACACCTTGGAAACCTTAGAAGAAAACAGCAATGATATCTTAGAAGATCCAGAAGTAAATAACAAGAATACTTCTCAGGAATGTGGTGTGAGAAATATATTTCAAAAACAAAAAATATAGTAAATGTAATGCATTTTAACATTCAGGGACTATTTAGGAAACAGTGGACTTAGAAATACTATGTAATGACTATAATATAGATATATGCTGTATAACAGAGCATTGGTTGAAATAATGGCATTTAAGTTAAATAATTACACCCGTGAATTATTTTAGTCGCAATGAATTTAAGCATGGAGGAGTATGTATGTATAACAAAAATAAATTTTATCTCAAATATTAAACCTGTAACTTATAAAAATAATACTGAAAAGCAGTTTGACTCCACAATTGCCATTATGGATCTTTTAAATGATAATTCTAAATTATTTATAATAAATGTTTATAGAACACAAAACAGTAACTTGAGAATTTTTATAGGTAAGATGTATGAACTTATGTGTGATTAATCCTACATCACATCGTCCAAAAATATACAGTGTGTTCCATTTGAAACAATTGAAAAAATTCAATTCGAAGAATTGTAAATTTAAAAATCCTTTTTGGCCACATTGTATACTTTTCGGAAGTGAACATGGCTTAGTGTCATCAGAGAGATGTCTCATAACTGGTACTAATATATTACTTCCTCACCCCTCAAAGTGAGGAAGTTATGTATTCATGAAAAAAATTTTGAAAATTTTTATTGCATTTCTGGACGATACACAAAATTTCAGACAGACAAAATTTTCTGCCTGTGTGTCTGTGTTTGCGATAGCAACTAGTTTTTGAGATAAAGCTTTCAAATTTGGTACACACATTTTAGAGGTCAAGGAAGATTGAGTTCGTGGATGAGCAAAATCGGTCAAAAAAAAATATTAGTGACATTTCACCAATGTGACTTTTTTGAAACGTCGAAATGTGACTTTTTTTGAAACGTCAAAAAATGTGACTTTTTTAAAACGTCAATGTGACTTTTTTGAAACCTCAAAATGTGAATTTATTGAAATGTCGAAAAATGTGACTTTTAAAGCGTCAAAAATTACTTCTAGTATAAACTCCACCACACTCGTGTTTTACTATGGTGAGAAAGTTCTGATCCCCAAGTAATCGGCAGCAGTTTTTTTCTTAAAATCGATAGTTGTGATTGTAGTAATATTTTTAATATAAATGGTATGATTTCAACAAAAAAAAAATCATTACAATAAGCATAGAATATAGTCAAAATAAGAATTTTTACATAATATAAATGATGTATCAGGAAACAACACTGTTAGTTAAATATACAAACAAGAATTTAAAAACTACAGAATTACAAAATAAAATTTACTTATGTTTTTAAATCAAGTTTCTAGCTATCATAGAACTCGGACGCACTATTGCCCCACACTGTACATTTATTGAGAGCATTTTTTTTGGGGTGTATTTTTCAACACAGAAGTTTATTTTTGCATTCTTTCTTCAAGAACTCTTAAGAAAGACAAAATATGAAGAGAATAATTGTTTGACAAAAGAGGGGTTTCACTGTCCATAGAAAATCAGCATCGTAAAAAAAAATTATGATTTTAACATCTTCTAGGCCTAGATGTTTGTAAAAAATGCTACAAGAACTTGGCGGACACGAATTTATATTTTATCTGAATTTTTAAAATTTAATGAATTCAGGGACCAATGTTGCATTGAATTATTCCATAAGAAGTATTTTATTGGTTATGGATTATATTTTACTATTTATACATATAATAGCAGATCCTAAACTATATATTATTTATAAGTACTAAAAACCAAAAAATTTTAGAAAAAAATCAAGGAAAATGAACGACTCAATTTTTTTAAATACAAGCGCACCTTTGAAGCACGTTGATTCTTTAGTATGTTTTAGATTATGTAGTGTGAAATAATATAATGATAAAATAAGTGTTTCAACCCTGCACTGTTGGTGAAAATTGGATGAAAAGAGGTCAGAAATCAAGTTTTCCCTAAGAAAACGCTGAAACAGTTCAAGTTTGGCACTTTTTTTTTCTTCAACAGGAACTGCACTAAAAATCGTATCTACATGTTTTTCGTATGGGAAATACAGTCAACATTGGGAATATATAAAAAAAAAATCTAAAAGAAAAAAACCCTCAATTTTTTGGTGTAACTGAGGCGGATTTTTTATGGAAAGTGAAACACACAAATAGCCAATTTGTGTTAGATTTACTTTATGCACTTTATTTCGAGTTTTTCTTTTCAAGAGATAATCGCAAACTTTCGAAACTTGAATGCGCTGTAATTGTTTCCCTTTATGAAGAACATTATAATCAAATTCAGTTAGCCCAGTGGTTTGAAATGGCACAGTCAAGTATTTTTAGAGTGTTGCAGCGTCGCAATAAAACAGGGAGGAATAGAAGAAGAGACAGTCACGGTCAATGAAGACATATAGCAATATAATAATGGGTATCTCCTTTAAAAAGAGTGACCAGAAAGTGATTCAAAAAAGAAAATGTTAACAAAAGACTAAAGTGTGATTTTCGTTGGGAGTTTCTGAGGTGCTAGTAGTGTACTCCACAAGATGTTTTAAACATCCTGGAAAAAATAAACACAGTATCAGTATAACATCAGGTATATCAGCAAAATAATATTATGAATGAAAATCAGTAGCATAGTAAGATTTCTCAGGATTCACTCCACAATAAAAAAAAGAACATCCAAATCGGGGAAATGGTTCAAAAAATATTGAACAGCACTCGTGGTAAATTTTAAATTATGCATTAATTTTGACGAGGAGTGTATATACATATATACGTACCTTTCTATTGCAAGGATGTTTGTTGCAATCTTTCACGTTTTTACATTTGGTTTCACACAAATATGGTTTGTAGCACTGAATTTCCTTAGAATGCTGACCACATCTACATGCTTTTACCACAGTTTCTAGACACTATACAAAAAATAGTTTAAATTAGTTGTCATATGTGAAATTAATTGGATACAAATATCTTCCTTCCCCCAAATCTGAATAGTTTTTCATAATGCAACATTTGAATGAAGTTAATATCGGGACGAAATGATAGTCCAATTTGATACATTTTTCATTTCTAAATAAAAATGAGGGAGTGGGTAAGGAAATATATGCCTAAGCGTATGGATTGATATTTACGGTGGATTAAATATGATACTTGTTGCTCAATGCTAGAACATGTTCTAATTAATTAGGAAAAACATTATTTAGCAAATATTACCAATTCATCATTTGAATTTTATTTACTTTATTATTGAGATAGATCATCAAAACCATTAAAAAAACACTTTTACAAGTATGAAACTTACCGGCCCACATTTATCTTTATGACATCTCTGATTACAAGTATGAACACCGCACTCAAGTAATTTGTCACACGTATCTGGACAAGTAGGTGTATCTTCTGTACAGGGCAACTGATAACTTGTTTTACCACATGGACATGTCCTGGGTTTGTTCAATATACAACTGTCACACACTCCCGAGTGGCATACTTCTTGGCACCTGTGATTGCCACACTCCAGTGACTTATTACAAACCTATAATTGGAATACTGATATGTAAGTTTAAGGTTAAAATAAATATTTAAAATAAAAACATGAAAAATGTAAACTACACAGTATTCGATATAGAAATATTATCTTTAATTAGTGTAGATAAAAAATGTGAATATGGATAATTCACAGATAGTGAAATCTGTGACAGGATATTTCTTTTTTTATTCTTTACAGTATAAAAATTTTATCGGCATATTCTCGATAGATTTCTTATATTTTATGTGTGGCAACATCGGTAATTTTTCATCAATTTTTAAAGTTATATGTTTCTCATAGGGGAAAGTATCCTCTCTTTCATGTGATGTGAGAATGTTGCAAAATGCAAACATTTTTTAGTAAAAAATAAATTTCGAGTATTTTAATTTTAAAGATGAATGATTCTGGAAATATTTCTAGGAAGTTTCCAAAATTAAATCTCTACTTTTAATTAATTAATATATATTTACCTTATCACATTGCCATGAAGGAGTAGCACAATCACGTAACTTTTGCTGTGATCTGCACATACATTTTTGTATACTTTTCTTGGGACATGGCTGGCATTTTCCAGGGTGACAACAATCAGCGCAAGTGTGTTTACCACATTCTAACGTTTTCCCACAAGCATTTTTACAGGACCATTCTTTATTACTACATCTTTGGGTTATTGGAGGTTGTGACCCACAATAGCAAGTCACACTTACAGTCACTGGACATGGAGGGCATGGACCTAAATATAAAAACTGACAAGAAATATTCAACAAAATAAATCCACAGAAATTGAACAACCCCCGAAATACAAAGCCGAAGCTGTCTAGAAATACTACTATATAATTCAATTAATTCCTAACTTTGACAAATAATTTTGATTTATTTATCAAATAAGCACGGAGCAGCATACATTGTGTACATTGTTTTTAAATCGATATAAAATGTTAATAAATTAGCATATTGCCTATTGTGTACTAAATTATATTCTACTGATAACAGCAACAAAATGGTTTTGATGCATTCCAAACTGCAAATTGGTATATAGGATGTTTAAAAATAAATGTACCAACATTTCTAGGGCAGATAGTATATCAAGGATTTTTCCCCACTTTAGGGATTGCATATTAATCCCTTAAGTAGACAAGTACAAAGGGGCAGGTTTCCTAGAAATTTGTGCTACAAAGTATAAAACAAGATTTTAAATCAATATATCCAGAGAGGCCAATAACCGCTACTGATGAAGACTTCAAAAATTTTATTCACAGCAAAAGGATTCATTTAAAAAAAAAATTCCAACATTGAAAAAAAAATTATGTGCACTTGCAGAAGACGATTTACTACAGATGAGAAAAATAAACTCTGGGAAGATCTGCGTGAGTTAAATTGTTGTTGGGAAAAGCAAAACAGAAACTCAGTTCTTATTGACAAAAACGAAATAATTTGTTGGAGAAGAAGAGCCTGCCTAAGATCAATTTGAAAATTATTATCTGAATGAAACTGAGGTTAACAAGGGATATACTACGATGAAAATATGGTATGATAAGAATGTGAAAAGTTCTTGGCAAGCATTTTTGGATCGACTGTTAGGCTTGAAGGAACCTCCAGGAAAAGAGAGACAATATTATCAGTAGTAGCAATAGTTTCGTAGAAGGTGGTTCACTCTCATTCCAGTCTAAAAAAAAAAAAACAGGTGACTATCATGAAAATATGATGTTTTTGAGGAATACTTTATACAAATATTGGATCTTATATATCAGGGTAATAGATAATGTTAATTACCACTTAAAACAGGTTGAGTATACACCTATGACTTTCTAGTGGAAAACCAATATAATTGAATGGTTATCCGAAAAAAAATATTGTTTTTGAAGCTAATATGGTAAAAAGGGAACTTTGGCGATTGTCAATTTTAATAAAACGCCTTTTAAAAACTATGTTATTGATCAAATGGAACAAAATCGTCAAATAACTGTACTTTGGCTACCACCTTACTACAGTGAACTTAACCCTTTCGAATTAGTATGGACTCAGGTAAACAGTCCAAAATAATACCACATTTTTACAGCTATGGTTTCACAGGAGGCTTGAACAAGGGACTAGTAAATGAAAGAGATCAAAGATACATTTCAGAGTGGCAGAGATCAGAAAAGCTTGTCTCCTACCGAGTTTTTATGACTCCAAACAGGTAGTAATGTACCCAAGACCTGTCGTAGTATGGGTATTTCGAGTAAACTTTTATAAAATACAAAGGAATATGTGAATAAAATTACTTATAAGCACCCTACCCATTTTTTTGGGGGATTTGTATCTACAATGTAATAAGCATTTAAAAATAACAAAAAAAATAATATCGATTCCTTCGATTAAAGAACATAGTAACTCAATTTTTAAAGTTTTGAGAAGACATGGTATCAAAGTTCAAGCAATTATGATAAATTTGATTAAAATCCAAACAGCACGTCTAACTCCTTAAATTGAGTGAGGTCCGTTAAAATCCCAGTTTAGATGTGTACCAAGATACATTTGTGTGAGAAATCTTTATACTCTTAATTTTGTTAAACATTATTCCATGATATAAAAATGAATGTTTTCTAATGAATAAATTCCTTAAACAGAATATATTGTAATTCTTTATTTGATCCAACATTTTCAATGAAAAGCATAGCACTCATATTTAGGGTAAAAATCAGTAATCTAATCAAAAAATTTTAGATAAGATAAAACACATCTAAAATACGGGTTTTCAAAGTTTTCAAAAACACCCACAATTTATTGAATTGAATTACTCGAACTTTTATACTTTCTCAAAACCATAAAAGTTAAGTTACTATAGCCTTCTTTAGAAGTTGATGTTATGGAATCTTCAGTGGTATTTGAAAATTAAAATATAAACAATAGTAAGTAGATTTGAATATAATATACGAAAATATATCCAATAAATTATGTCAAAACCGTAAATATATGAAATCCCATATTAGGTATATATTATATGAAGTGACTGTTGCTTTGTAGATAAAGTGGCTTCAAAAATGTAAATAAATGAATTTACAGATAATCAAACTCAACACTAAGATGATACTCCTAAGCTTCTAAAGAGACAACCCATAAAATTTAAGACCTCTGAAGCTGGCGATGTCGATGACATTTTTTAAAAGATAAACTGAAAATAAAAAAAATATAAAAAAAATTAGAAATTTAAATATACTTTTTTCTTTTATGTTTCTTATAGAGTGTTTTGTTATCATAAAAGCTTATCTAAAAATATTTTTATTTTATTCAGTTTTCCAGTTTTTTTAATTAAATTCATATAATTTGATATGATTATTTGAGGAGCTTATTTTCAAAACGTAATTTCTGCAAAACACTTTTTTAGGAGTAATTGCTAAATTTTCTATAACTAAAAATATATATCTCCTATATTTATCATGTATTTTAAATTACAGAAATTGTATTTTGCTAAAAATAAATATACGGTTTTCACAAGAGTTCATTAAAACGAGTTAAATGCCATTTATATATCAATATATGTTTTGTCAGAAATTGCGTTTTGAAAATAAACTCACTTATTTTTATAAAAAATTGATTAATTGATAAAAAAGTCTTGTATTACTTTTGTTCTTACTTGACGACTCTCGGCAAGTTCTGGACTTATTCTTCCCATTGGAATATTTCCTTCATAATCATTATTATTTATGTTATCAAATATACAGCAATCTATATCTTCAATGTCATATTCATTGGGTTCGGGGGACATTGCATTTTATCATAGGTACATACATTATGCAGAACTACGCAAGCATTAATAATTTTGCAAGCTACCTCAGAAGCATAATGTAAAACACCATGTTTTAGCAGATGCCTATATCTAGTTTTTAACATTCTTTTTAACACATCTTAATGCTAGTACGAGTACTTCTATGAACCAAATTATACTTATATGAAGTAAATTAAGAAAATATTAAATAGAGTGTTATACCTGGGTGACAAAGAAGTAGGCACTTATGTCCACAGTACGGAATTAAATCTTTTTTACATATTTCTCCACATGAATGAGGTACTAAAAATGGCTGAAATTTTGGACTTTCAGTTTTTTTGCAGAAACAGAAATATTTTGTAGGAATGTCTTCTGAACCATATTCAGAACGGCATTTTGGACAACACCAACAAAGCTTTGTTAGATGAACTAAAATTTGACCCTCTAAAGCTTGTTTTTGTTGAGTTATAGTATCTTTGGACCATCGCTGAATACACATAATATGAAAAAATCCATAACAACTAGTACAACTCCATATCTGTAATAAGAATATGTTAATAAAATATTATCAGAAAAAATAAAATTGTAACAAACCTCATCATCTCTCCTAACTCTGGATATGCAGATAAGACAAGTAGCAGCACCCGAAAGAAATGCTTCCTGAATGAAACTTTGTGTTCTTCCAAGGTTTTCATTTCCTCCTCCAGTATTTTTATAATTTTTCAATATATCTTCTAAAATTTAATTAAACCACGAGTTTTAAATTTTTAAGCACAAAATAAATAAATATTTTAAACTTACCAATCAAATTACTAGATTCTAGTTCTTCCTCTTCAGAGGAAGATTCATAATCCTTCACATGTTTTTTAACAGCTGCTTGTAATTTTGATTGTGCTTCTTTGAACTTAACTTCTGAAGGAGTCGGTGAGGGTTTTTCTAGGTTATGGGAAACATTTTGTTTTGTTTTTTTCTGCTGAATATTTTTATTCCATGGGTTGGGTGGTTTTTGTCGGCTATGCATCTTATTTTTAAAATTTTAAACTATTTATTGAAGGCATTATTATTCATATAATAAAGTAAATCACACACTTCCATACACTACATTACGTCACCTGTCACTCTTTTTTCTGTTCTGTGACTGTGACTGTCACTCTTTTTAGTCTTTTTTCTGTTCTGTGCCTGTCACACTAATGTATATACTAGTACACAGAACAGTTAAATTAAAAGATACTAGTATATAGTATCGCTACTGAGCGTATCGATACTTTACTATACAATACTCGACATTTTGTATTGATACTTTGGCTAACAATACATTTAATTTTTATACTTTTTTTAGTGTGTATCGATGCCTTTAATGCATGAATTGAAACAATAAATTCTAAAATCTAAATACACCTATTTTATTTTTGTTCTGATTTTATTTAGTAAAAAATTTTAAGTAAAAAATCACTAGATTGCTATATATTTATTTTATAAATTTTATAATTTTAGCTTGTAGTGACCTCTAGCCTCCAGTTACTACACTATAGGGCGGTAGTAATCAATCAAGAAGAGTTTATTCTTCTTGGGTAGCAATAACAGGGGAGCAGTGACATTTTTATAAAATATAATATACATATTGGCCAGTCCATTTATTTTATTCTTCTACCGGTCGAAGATTTTAATATATGAAATAAGTGGCCAGTCTTATGAAACTTTTGGCAACGCTTTTCTGTAGTTCATTAGTTCATAATAAACGGTACAGGAATCGTTATTAGAAGACGTAACTTAACTAATATGCAATAATAATTAAGTTCGTATTAGGTTTTTCAGCTCATTACTCATTAGTGAACTCTAACTCGATTGATAGAAAAGGCTCATTGAACATGCATATTTTTTATAATTCGTGTTGGCCACCTGGTTATTGAGGACAACTCAGTTTCACCACCTGGAGGCGGTCAATTTTTGTATTGGAATGTAACTTTTTTGTCTCAAATTTTTTTTCATTTTTCTCTGCAAAACCTCATCAATTAGTACTGATGAGTCGTGACTTAAAATATTGCTTGGGTTCCATGCACCAATATTGCGATATTGTATAACCTAAATCCATCAACCGCCACTGCCACATATACTTGTCACCATTCAACCATTACAAATAGTCGAAGTTACCCCTTTTTCTGTTCTGTGGAAGTTATCAGTTATCGTTATCATTGTTATCAATCACCCATAAAATCGGTGTTGCCAAGCATTTAAATACTTAATTCCTGATATGTTATACAAGATCTCTGCATGGGAAAGCTCAACTAATGCAATTATGGTTGCATAATAAATAACAACCTAACTAGTACTACTGAGAAGTAGGTATCTAATTGCAGATATTTTTAGTAATTTTATTAATTGGATTTTATTTTTATAATTTTCAGACGTCAAAGATTAATGGTATTTACTGAGTATAAGGATGGCAACAATGGAAAAGTTTATTTTTCAATATTTTGTGAAATCCACGTATACTACCAGAAAAACAAATATGTTACGACCTCAAAAATATTATAATTTATAATCATGTACGAATTTTAGATTAAATCGAAGTATTATACTGTATTTAAAATAATCATATAACGAATTAGTCAGACACAAAGTATTTGTGTTGGGAAAAGATCTATCCGTCAACAGATGGCGCCTGTTCTATATGAGTGATTTAAATATAATACCACGATTTAATCTAAAATTAGTACAAGACTATAAATAATGGTATTTATTTAAAAAGTCGTAACATAATTTTTCTTCCGATAGTACACTTGTATTTCACAAAATATTGAAAAATAAACATTTCCATTGTTGCCATCTTTATATTTCGAGACGGCGCGCCCTTAATGTCAACTAACAACCAAAATTCTTGTGCTACTGCCTTAAAAATGTAATGTGTAAAAAAGGTATAAAATCGTATATTTCTTTCTGATCGATCAGGTGTATAACTTAATGCTTCGGTGTTGGCAATACTGCACTGCAATGTTGTCCACAAAACATCTAAAAAGAGTTAGTTGTTATCAGATATCTATCACTGTTATCAGTGGCGACTCCAGACATGACCCTTGGGGGGATATAAAAGCAATATAAAATCTAAAAACTTTATTTGGTAAAAAATTGTGCTATTATGAATTGCAATAATTTTAACATCTCTCCTATAACATTTTTAATAGTATTTTTATATTTAAATATAAATATGTCGAAGGCAAAAACCAGTTTGCATAAACTGTAGATGTTAAAAAATGCGTTCCTAGAAAATAAAGATATTAGTTAATTAATACATGTTATAATTAATAAATTTTAGTTTGAGACCATGAGTTGATATATTCCTCTTATCCCTTCTTTTCGTTCTGTAATGGTAATTATTCGACAATTCATAATAATATTCCTGAGATTTCACCTACCCCTAATAAGATACGCTGAATACAGATATGAAGTTTTTATTCGCGGTAAACCGTTAAAAAAAATATATTGACTTTTTTTGCACATCCACTTTCACTTTACACACTAAAAATACTGCTTCAACTTTTCCTGTTTTTTTATCACATTGGAATGTTCAGAAGGCAATGTAACTCTTATTTTGTATAAAAATGTAATTTTTTAGTGTGTAAAGATGCCAGAAAGAGGAAGTGTAAAAGTGGCATATGGTTTTTCCGGCGAATAAAAATTTCGTTTTCGTGTTTAGAGTACTATTATACTTAGGGACTAGGTGAAAATTCAGGAGAATTAAAGAACTAGAAGTGATAAACATTACACCTAATTTACGAGAGTTCCTCTAACATGGCTGCGAAAAACAGGCAGTCAGAATGCGCATTATAACATGTACTTTTGACAGGAAAAATAAACAGGCGTCGCCAAGGAGGGACAGGAAGGGGCGGCCGTCCGCCTGGCTTTTAGCAGATAATGAATATTTTCATTAATATATGGGTAGATAGGTCCTATAATAATAATAATGAAAACCGATCAATTGCAATGGTAAATAATTAAAACAAAATGCTAAATTAATATTCACACATAAATTTTATTGCAATTTTTCGGTTATCCAGTATCTACAATAAAATTCTTCATTCTTCACTTAAATAACAATTCGGTACTTTTGATTTTATATCAAGAACCGCCGCCAGCTATAGAAAAGGTGCCAAAACAGCGCCTCGTATGATTTGGACAAGAACGTTAAGGCTGCCGCTAGAGTGCTTGCCGTCCGTGTGCAGATTTACCTTTGCCGTCCATCTAAATATATCTTTCATATCCACACTAATCAACTATCGTAAGTAGAGAGGCGTAATTAAGGTATTACTCAACTATCCTAGCACTTGAGCTTGGATGCGCAATGGTCTAAATCAGTGGCGGTTGGTGGATTTAGGTTATACAGTATCTTCATATTGTAGCATGGAACCCAAGTAATATTTGAAGGCACCACTATTAGTACTGATTGAAGAAGTTTTGCAGAAAATAAATAAATAAAAAAATTGAGAAAAAAAGTAACAAAATTGCGCAGATTACATTTAAACCGTTAGTAAAATCTTTGCAAACTATTTTTTTTTTCGTAATCAGAAGGAAAATTTATCACCCCGTTTTTTTTTTGGTTCTCAAACATTTTGATTTTTTTCTTCATTTTGTAAAGGCTGCACACTTGAACTTTTTTTCTCAATTTTTTTTTCAATTTCTTTTCTGCAAAACTTCTTCAATCAGTACTGATAGCGGTGCCTTCAAATATTGCTTGGGTTCCATGCTCCAATACTGAGATATGGTACAACCTAAATCCATCAGTCACCACTGGTCTAAACCACGCCCTTTCAATGTAAAGCGGTTTGGCTCGCCTCTGTCCCACTGTTACCGAGTCTATTTAGTTTTAGTGGATAATTTTTGTATTCTTAATTAAAATATTTGGTAAATTGGCAACATGTGGCTATGTTTCGCAACGTTCCTTCATCAGTATACGAGCAGTTCCTTAAGAGTTGTTGAATGTGTATAAACACTAGTTTTAGGCGTTACTTGAAAAGAGTCGATGCCGTGTATCGATCCGCTTCATATTGAGAAGTATAGATACATGTATCGTATCGTTTTCAAACTATCGATATTGGTAATATCGAACAAATTTCGAATCGGAATTTCTTTTACGAAAAATAAAAGCTAAAAATAAAACACAAAGCAGAGGAGTCTGTAATTGAATTATATAATATCATTTTGGGTCTGTAGATGGTTGTATTTGCATTTTTGATCATATTATGTGTTCACTACCAAATTTTTTCAATGTTTTATTATGAAATAATATAAATTAATTGTTCGATACATTTTATTCAATACACATCTTTATTGAATCGATCCACCGATATGTTGGAACGAGAAATATCAATACAAAATATCGAGTATTGGAACCTAAAAGATCGATACTCAAAAATATTGAAAATATCGCCCAACACTAATAAACACCTACACCAGCGATATTTCTTCTCTCTCTGCGCCGCGCCGTCAAAGTGCCAAGCTAGGATCGTTGAGTAGTACTTTGCCACAATATTTAATGTTATTTATAATTAAAAATTAGTTCAGACAAAATAAATACCTCTACATTCTTAATTAACTAGATACTTTACATGATATAGGTGGAAGACGTGTTCGTAGAGTCGTAGAAGTATTGAATAAATTAAATGTTTTTAAAGATTTTTCAAAAATAAAATAGTTTATTAAAACTCTAGTCTTTGCGCATTAGTTTTGGAGTTTTTAATTTTACAGTTTATTAAAGCACTTTTCGCACTTTGGTTTTGGAGTTTTAAATTTTACAGCTTATTAAAATAGCACTTTTCGCGCTTTAGTTTTGGAGTTTCTAACTTTACAGTTTATTAAAATAGCAATTTTCGCGCTTTGATTTCTGAAATATTTTTTAATAACATTGGTCAAAACATTTCATGTTTTATGGATAGAATAGCTAGGGCTGACAGTCTATTTTGACTCATGGAAGACCGTAGACTGTCCTAAGCCGCACAAAGTAAGCGCAATAGACATACCTATTATTAATTATTAAAAGCACCGATGCTGCCGAGCACCGATGCTGCCGGGCACCGATAAAGGAATAAGCAGACGCATACAAAGGGTATAGGCAACAAAATAATAATCTTAATTACAAAACTTATGTTTTGCAGGTACGGTGACAAAATATACTCAAAACAAAATGCGAAAAAAATCTTCTGTATGGAAAAATTTTTTTTGTTCATTGGACAAAATCAGTATAAATGCGCATATTGCATAGGTATATCATTTTATAAAAATTATACAAGAATGGAAAGACATTTAATAACCTGCAATAGAATACCAACAAATGTGCAATTTTATTTTCGAAACAAACATCGGAAACACAATCGAAAAACTTACGACAAATTTGTTATTTTACTTTCCAAGATGACTAGTAGTTTACAAATAGTTTATTATTCTCCTACAACTTGTAAGTTACAACTATAGGTAACAACTATGTATAAAAATCTCTATCGATCACAAACTGGATTTTAGTATTTATATACTTTCTTATCAACTTGTGGTCATTAATGAAATCATGGTAAATTCGGTGACAATATTGTAATGATTGACAATAAGGGAATTATTCATATGGCTTTCAAAATAAAAATAAACGACTAATTATGATAAAGATATAATTAGAAATTTCACTGACATTTTCACGTGAAATTTCAAACACAGATTTTTTTCCAGAATTTTCCACATAGACCACAGAAATTTGAGCATTTTAAAAATTTTAATGATTTGTCGCCTCAAATTTTCGCGTAAAATTTCAAAAACAGATTTTTCGAAATTATTTGCAACACTAGATATACTAAAGCAGCAGCGGTGGCTGCTCAGTTGTCACCTAAGGGCGAAAACACAACACAGCGGTGCGACGTCGCATCGCAAAAACGACGTCGCACGGCGATGCGATGCGATGACGCAACGTTAAAACTTCATCGCCACGGCATCGCAGAGAAGACGCTTCTAGTGAGATGTGGACCGCACAATACGTGTCCTACGGCTGTTGCAGGCCACAACACTGCGGTGCGACGACGCATCGCAAAAACGAAGTCGCACCGCAATGCGATGCGATGAACGTTCATTGCACGGCCACAGAAGACCTATACCAGAAGCGACACGTTTGATGTATGTATGGCGTGTTATAATTAAATATAAAAACCAAATAATGTACCAAATCTTGTAAACACGCAACCTGTTGGCACAGCAGACTAAGTCGCGTATAAAAAAAGCACCAGACTTCCGTGATTTGCGCGTGCGTTGCTTGAGAGAATCATTCCCGAACTCATAAGTAAAAACACAACACTGCGGTGCGATGTCGCATCGCAGAAATCAACGACGCCTTGGAAATATGCGATGCGTCGTCGCACCGCAGTGTTGTGGTTTCGCCCAGGATTTGTACTAAGCGACGTCGCATCGCAAATTTCTACGACGTCGTTGATTTCTGCGATGCGACGTCGCACCGCTGTGTTGTGTTTTCGCCCTAAGGCAGGGGCGGCGCGTCGGGTGCCCCCACACCCCGACTTTTCAGAGGTTGTAAAATATGCAATTGTAATTTTGCTAGTGAAATTGACCAAAGTGAGTAAGTCTGTCGTCGGGTGGCGAGACACACGTTATTATACACTAATTAGAAGTGACGAAATGAAGAACTCATATTGTTAATTTGACAATTATGAGTCACTGGGAAAATTAATGATTTTTTTCATATTTCATTTAAAATACCGTCTATTTTTCTTGGCTACGCGCCACGGGGCATTTTAATCTGAGACAAAGTGATCCTAATTTGTTAAAATATTGGATTAATACCATTTAATTGCACCAAAGTTAAATGAAATTTCTGCAGACAAGATATACGGCAAGAATTTTTTTATTTTCAACTTTGAAATCGTTGACGTAATTCTTTAAGAAAGCATTTTTGATTAAATTTCGAGGTCAACAGGGTTATATCGCCATTACTATTTGCTGTCCTGAACCTTTCATTAAATTTATAAAAAAACGTTGTTACACCCTGTATATAATTTAGTGGCGGTGAAATTTAGGTCATATGCCATAGGTATTTTAATATTGGATCTTGCATAGGATCCAAATGATACTTTAAGACATGATTGTCAATACATAAATGAGGAAATGATTGCAATTAAGAATTGAAAAAAAAAGTTGCAAACATGGTGTTCCCATCCAGGGTATGTTTGGATGATTTGTAAAATATTAACAACATTTTTTTGTATAATAATTATATACATTTCATCTATATGCTATACTTCAAATTTCATTAAAAATTTTTAAACATTTAAAGAGAACCGTTTTGAAATTTTATTTCAAATGAGTTTTTCATTGTGCAAATTTAAAATCACCACAACTAGACTTAGGGAGTTTGGATGTCGTCCCAGAGACGGAGACGAATTTTTAAACCTAATACTATATTCCAAAATATGCGTGATAAAGTAGTAATAAATTAAATTGTAATTTTTGACAGTATACTTACACATTATTTAAATTGATTAATTAGCTTTTGCATGTAAAACCGGCACCGATGAGCGGTCGTCAACCGCTTCGAATTCTATTGCTATCCATGAGCGGCCGAGAATTATATTATGTATGTAGTGTCGAGGGGCGAATATCTTTTGCATCCCTAGGTGACTACTTGCTTATGACCTTCTATTTAGTTTATATCCTTGCTCTCTGCACCTTGTCATTTCTTCAGTTCGTAAACACTCTACCTAGCGAACTGTTGTGTTGACGGAGAGTATAAGGCTAGACTCGCAGTGGAAGCATATACGTGTGAACTGTGGTTCGCGCAAATGCCGGCTTTGTGAGTCTACCTAAAGAGTGATGTTTTGTGTATTGCTATGTATAGTGTCGTACGTTAAACTGTCAGACGTAAATTCAGTCCAATCATTAGTAAATATGCTGTGACGAAACATGTGTCGTCGAAAAAATACCAAACGTTGATTGTCGGAGACAAACAAAGGCAATGAAACAGGGAGGAGCTGTTATGTAAAGACGTTTTCAAGGTAAATACTCTTTACTGTACTGTCTCTCCCTGTTTTAAGTTTGTTTCTCTTATCTATGTCATGGCATCCAAATTCTCTAAGTCTAGCCATAACATTACAAAAAATCAATATTTTTAACGAACTTCGAAATTTCTCGATTAAATTTTGTCGTCTTTATAAAAGGAAATATTTGAAAGTTATCTTACAAATTGTCTAAAAATAACCTACGTGGGCTATGACAGGTGTTTCTCTTTATAAAAAAAAAGAAAAAACGTCACTTGTGATATCCTAAACGGCGGCGGTATTTGTCGGTTTTCGGTTTTCTCGGGTGCCAGTTCCTCTTTATAATACAGGAACAGCTCTCTTCCCTATTTGCGGGGAATAAGGTTTCGGATAGTTGCAGTGAAAACCGGTAATGTCCAAGGGTCTAGAAAAAGTAATTCACAAATAAGAACAAATGGGGCGAGCGTAGATTTGCCTTAACTATACTAGTATTCGATGCAAAAGTTAAGCAGCAGTAGTCGCAGTCAATAATTTGATGGTAAGTGAAAACTGCAATTTTTTGGCCTTGGCTTGTTGAATGACCTACAATTAATGAGATTTTCTTTTAACCTTTTAATAATAGCTTTATTAGGTTAGGTTGTCTTCTTTCTGGATAGCGATTGAAATATATTTCCGATGCAATATCACATTTGTTATTACTTTGAATAAAGCATTCTAGCATATCATATTTCTCGTAATTTTCGTAAGATATCTTCACTCTTACGATTAAATGAGCTGTAATTATGACGGAAATACACACACACACGCACGCATGCACGCACGCACGCACGCACGCACGCACGCACCCACCCACACCCACACCCACGCCCACGCCCACGCCCACACTCACCCGCACCCGCACCCGCACCCGCACCCGCACCCGCACCCGCACCCGCACCCGCACCCGCACCCACACCCACACCCACACACACACACACACACACACACACACACACACACACACACACACACACACACACACACACACACCGCAGAAATTACCAGCTGATGGGCAACTTCCTTTAGGGTTCATCGATGTAGACTTAAGGACGAGGGTTAGCCTTAACATCAGAGCTAACCTAAAGACACAAGACCTGGCTAGAATAGACGTGCTCATCGATGAGGAACTTTCAAAAGATGTAGACATCTGGCAAATTAACTGTGCCGTGTACAACGCCGCGAAGCAACTCGTTCCCCGTGAGAAGTCAACTAACACTAGTGATGGGCAGAATTGAGTATTTTCAAGAATCGAATACTTGGTATTCGAATACTTTTGAGAATCGAATACTTAGTATTCGAATACCACGTACTGAGACCAAAAACATACAAATATAAATTCACCATATGATGGCATCGAGTGTCGATTGCGAGTACCATAATGCAGATCGAGCCGATCCACTAGATACACGACTAGCGGTATGCGCAGTTTACAGTTGTCTGTCTGAATACGAAGTCCGAACGAAAGTTAACGATTGAGTCAGGGCGTTTGCTGGAGGAGCATGTATGTAGATTTCAGTATCGCTAAAGCTGCGGTGTAGTGTGTTGCTCATTCATCTGAAGATATCTTTGCGTATTAACATATTTACTAAAATTATCTGAATGTTTCACAATTTCAGTGTTTTTTCCGAGACGCGACAGATAGTAAAACACTAAAATTATGAAAATTCTTAGAACAGCACACAATCAAAGATTGATTTCTTTTTAAACAAAAAGTAATTCTAAAAATATAAATTAACATTCTCATAAATAATAAAAAAAATTATATCAACTTTCAAAAAATTTAAATGGCGAGAAAGCCAAGCGACGTGTACAAAAAATCGAAGGCAACATACAGTCGGCTAGACAAAACGCTCTCGGATCCAGAGTGTGATGGAATACATGACAAGTTGTAGAGTTTTTACCAGTGGCGGCTGATGAAATTTGGTTAAGTCATATCTTAGCATTGGAGCACAGCGATACTTTAAAGCATGCCATAACTATCAAAACTAAATGAGAAAGTTTTGCAGAAAAAAAATTCGATTTAAATTTGCGAAAAAAAGTTGAAAAATTTATGCCTACACAGGTTATGTTTTAAACAATTTGTAAAATATTTGCAAAACATTTTTTTTTTTCAGTTTCGAAATTTTATTTTGGATTCAATTTTCACCGTACAAATTTCAAAAAAGGTTGTAAAAAACCAATATTTTTTTTTATAAAATTTGAAATCTGTCGAAATATTTTCCACCTGAAAAAATGTTTTGCAAATATTTTACGAATGATTTAAAAAATAACCTGGGAAATTTTTTTCTACAAAACTTCTTCATTTAGTCTCGGTAGTTATGCCTTAAAGTATTGCTTGGGTCCCATGTTCCAATACTAAGATATGACAGCTAAAATTTCACCAGCAACCATTGAATTTTACTATCAAAATCTGGCGCATAGCAGCCGGACTAAGACGTCAACACCACACTCTAAATCTGACAGACTTACCAAGAAATATCACTGTCTAGATAGCATCCAAATGGACACGGCTATAAACGAAACATTGAAGTGGTGGGTAAGAAGTATGGAGTAAAACATGATGTTCCGTACAAATCCTTCTTGCCTCTTTCAAAAGCCACAGCATGTTGTCGATAATCTACAGACTGTAGAATATGTCGAAAACCTTCTGGAAGGGAATCTACGAAACGACGTGTCCATTCGATAGCGACACTCCAGCAATTTCACACTTAGGCTCATGGACGAGACGGAAGAAGTGTGTTCGGCAATCAGTACGGAAGAAATCCAATAAGCACTTGTTGGTACAAAGAACTTCGCTGCCCCAGGCTCAGAAGACATTATCAACTGAGGATGGAAGATATTTTCTTCCATATCGGCAGTGTATGGAAGCAAGTAGTCTTATAAAAATTTTAAATATACGTTTCAAAAGAAGTTCTATTGTTTCTTTAATGACTATATTATTGTATTATGTTCAAAGATATTAAGTACAATGGCTTGAAATTAGTCATTTTTCGGTTTCTATGAAATAACTCTTTTAAGGCTTCTGTAATTTAAATTTACAAATAATTCTGATATTTCACATGTAAACCTAGACGTATTATAATGAATATTGAATTCTTCATCTAATCCTGTACATGCAAAATTATGTGATATTAATCAGTTTAAGAAATATCTTTCAGTTGATAATTTACAACTAAAAAGTTTGCAAATATCATCTCCGTCGATGTTGAACGATCATTTTTGCTCTTCATAAATGTGTTTACACAGCGAAGGAAGCATTTCTCGGAAGAAAATATAGAATCTGTGTTGCTGATATAAATGTTCTCACGTGTTCTCTCTAAGTCTTTGTCGTCTGTACAGAACAGTTGAAAGGTAAGCACTTTTCTAAACACTATGAAACATTTACAATTGTCATATTAACCAATGCGACCAAATAAGTGCACCGTAATCGACAAATAAATGCTTTATTATTTATTTACATACCTATACACTGGATTATGTCTGACGCCACTGAAAACTACAGAATTTGGCCCAGACTAGGACTAACCTAAACTTGACTGACACCACTGATATAATAATTTAATTGTGTTTAAGAAATTCTAAGGGCTTAAGTTGCAATAAATTTGTTTTGCAAATTTTGTCCGCTCATTTTATTCCCTCAAAAACGATTATTTGCAAAAAGCGAGAAATATGTTAATAATCTGGTTAAAAACCACAATCGCAATGTAAATATTTAAAGTGAATCAGGTATATGTTGTCTAATTAGTATCTGGGTATATATCCCATCAGTGTTCTGGTGCTAATTATCTCATTTTCAGGAAATACACAAATGTGCGAAGTTCCCGATAGCGGTAAATCATTAATGGGAAGGAACTCACACGATGACATTTGACACTTACAGGCGGTTTTGATCCTTTGTCGGTTTCTTCTTCCAGGTGTAAACAGTCAAGCACGGGTCACCATAATGAGAGGAATATGCATTCGTTTCTTCTATCATTTATATCCCGTTTGTTGACGTACCTACTGACAGAATGCTAAGTCATTGCTTGAAATATTTAAAATTAATAAGTCTTATTGAGCATTAGGCTCTTACTTAAAAAAATACTTTGTTTATTTCTTAATGGTGATAATTAAAAATGAAAGGATTTGTAGATACTAATTATAACGACTAGATTTCATAAAAAAATGTTTATCTAATTATAGTTTCATTGTATGACTCCGTGGTCAAGCGATAATTAAACTTTAACCACACCCCGGAGTCTCAGGCTCTATTCCTGGCCGATTTTTCGGAAGCAGAAATTAATGTTAGCTTACTTGGATATTGGGCGTGTGTCTGTTGTCTCCAAATGTATAGCCCTCCCGTATTAGGTTACTTTATACAGGAGGTTGTTTCACTAAATATTGTAAATTACAAATATTTGCAGCTTGTAGCAACGTATTTTCAATTAAAATTTTGTAGTATTCCAAAATTAGATCAACGAAGGTAAGCAGTAAATTATATTTTGTAACGTTAATGTGTAAGGCTAGACTTATCGTTGAGGCCATTTCTCCTTAAAACTAGATTCTCGTATAATTATTCATTAAATCATCACTAGAGGAAAAAATTCTGCACATAACACAGGCCTGCAAAGTAAAACTTATGGTGGGGGGTTTCTATATTTTAATGTAATTCTGTATGACTGTTTCATGCCGAATCCAAAAATGACTTGCATTTTGCTCTATCACGCAAGGTTTTTTCACAAAGTAAAAATACATGAACGGTTTTCTAATAAAATGTATTAAAATAATGCATTACAGTAAAATACTTCTCATTTTTAATTACAAAATTTAAATCAAAATTTACAAGTACCTACAAGAAAATAATATTACAAAAAGTTGTTAACATTTTTACATGTCTCTTTGCGAATGAAAACGATTTTTTTTACTTTCAAATGAACGCTTAGTTGAAGCCCGTTTATGTGAAGTTTCACCTTCAGAAGATTCTCTCTTTAAACACCAACAATAGTCAGCCAGCATGGCGACGTTCCACCTTCTTTGATATCTCATCTCCATCTGTTTAATGTCCTGGTAAACCTTTCACCTTGTTCTTCACTCACCGCCCCGAGATTTTCTGGAAAATAGTCAAGATGGGAATGAAGAACATGAAGTTTCAAACTCATATTGCACCCCAATGTTTTATAATTTTCTAACATATCGTTGACTATATTCTTGAAACCAGGATCTCTGTTATTACCTAAGAATTTTTGAACTACATTTTTGAAGCCAACCCATGCAGCCTTTTCTTTATCATTCATTGTTGAGTCAAACACTCTGTCTTTCATTAACTCTCTAATTTGTGGCCCAATAAAAATACCTTCCTTAAGCTTGGCTTCTGATAAACTAGGAAACTTTGAACATAAATACTTTAAGCAATTACAGTTTTTGTCGAGAGCTTTAACAAATTGCTTCATTAGCCTCAACTTAATGTGTAACGGAGGCAGAAGCACTTTTTTTGGATCGACCAAACTTTCTTGTACAATATTATTTTAACCAGGCACTAAATTAATTCTACGTGACCATTCTTTCTTTTGTTAATGTTCACCTCGTGCTCTACTGTCCCATTCGCATAAGAAACAGGGCATTTTAGTATAGCCAGACTGTTGGCCTAAGAGCATACCTAAGATTTTAAATTCTCCACATAACATCCAGTTGTGGTCTGCATATTTCACCTTTTCAAGTAGGAGTTTCAAATCTTCATATCTTTCTTTTAAATGAACAGTGTGCAACCGGGACTGATGCGTATATATTATCATTATGCAACAATACACCCTTTAAACTCCTTTTAGATGAGTCTATGAACAACCTCCAGTCATTTGGTTGATAAATGGATGCTCCTAACTTGCTAACCAATCCTGGAATATCATGACAGTAAACAAGGGATCCCTCTTGATCAAAGTATTCTAAAAATTCAGTTTCACGTTTTCTATACCATGAGAATGCCGTTCCTGGAAGAAGTAAATTCTTTTCACTCAGTCTAGATCCCAAAAGTTCAGCAGACTCTTTTAAAAGTCCTAAGTCACGAATTAAATCGTTTAGTTCATTCTGAGTAAAAAGCTGAGGCTGAGTACTTTGTAATGAAAAGTCTTCATCCGAATCTTCAATTTCTAATTGCGAATCAGAATCAGACGACAAAAGAGTATAATTCTCTGATACGGCAGGTACAGGTACATCTGGCCCATGCGCTACTGACCTTATTGCTGATGGAAGGTTCGGATAAAATATTTTTTTCTTATTTTTAGTATTAAAGCCACTTACGTCACACAAGCAAAAGTAACAATGTTCTGCATGATTTCTGGGTTCCCGCCACATCATTGGTATGCCGAAAGGTAAGGATTTCTTTTTATTTTGAGTCCACTTCCGTAACGATTCAACACATGTATGACAAGCTCTGTGTGGCGCCCATGTTTTGTCTTGGTCTCCAAGCTTTACACCAAAGTACGCATGATAACTTCTTTTCACGAATTCCGTAATATTTCTTTGTCTTTTTTTGACTGCATATGAATCACAAATGTAACAAAACACATCGGCGCTGTTTTTACAATGTCTTGAGGACATGACGAATTTTTAATAACTTTATCACGCAATTATTTACTGTAAGCACACGTTCAACCATAGTTAACTTACTACTGACTGCTGTATGTGCTTTTCGAATACTATGTGTATATTCTGGTTCTAACTAGAAACGTCTAGATTAAAAGGCAGTGGTCCTTAACAATTTAATTTTAAAAAGATATGTATTAATTACTAATAATGTCGTTATGTATGTTTAGAGTAAACAGTGCGTGATACACGAAAACTAATAATACTGCAGAGTTCAGAACGACTTACTCTAAAAATGTAAAAAAATTGTAGACCCCTAAAACCATGCAGGCCTGTGTAATTAGTAATTATACAAACGGCATATTCAATAAAATTTTTATTGATTACGTATTACGTTTAAAGCCTGCATATGCGCCAACTAACGTAATCAGTTATGCGCAGTTTAGATTCCCACACTGATTTGGCACAAGTGCCAGTGTATTGCCAGCAGCGCTTTCATTAGAGGGTTAAAAATCGCTCGTGAGGAGCACTGTATTTTTTTCACATTATTGTCAAATAATTAGTAATTAGATCATTATGAATGATATTCATATTACTTTTGCTGGAATATATTGTGTAAATCGCTTATATGAACTATTTAATTAGAATCCGGTTGTGCCAAAACTAAACTGCCGTGCTTTACTTGCTGTTTGTGCCAACTTCCTGACTATGTCTTGTTTAACATAAACGTCGCCTAATATACCGGGTGTCAACGCGATCATGCATCAGCCCGAAATTTTTTTAAAAATTGGATTAAATTTTCAAATTTAAAACTCTGTATGAGAAGTATATGGGCTTATTTTGGCGAACACATATTATCAATACCACTTCCGGTTTCACCGGAAGTGTCATCAATTTTGAATTTTTAAATGGTATATTTTAACATATCGATGGTTAAAGTGCAAAACCTATCGATATTTTTTTCATTTTCGTGTTTTTGTAGCAAAAATTTATAAATATCGATATCTTCACAACTACAAAACCATAAATCGAAATTCACATTTTGTGATTTCTAACTCCATATTTCAAAACCGAGTGAAACTAATTTAGTAAAATATTAAAAAAGAAACAATGACTTTTTTCTGAAATCATTAAGTAGAAACTTTACAAATCTGATTTATGAGATTTTGATATGAAAGAAATTAAGTTATATCTAATAAAATCAATACTATAAAATACCTGATTTTCAAAAAAAAAAAACAAATAATGATAATAATAATAAAGTAATACTAATAAATATCCTAAACGTTTTTTCCTTCTCCTGTAAAATTTAGAATAATCGACTTACTAGGTTTTACACTTTAACCATCGATATTCTAATTATATTTTCTATACAACGTTTTTGACATTACCCTCAAATATGGTGAATTTATTTAAATTTTTTATGATACTCAAAATTAATAATTTAAACTCTTTGTATAATGAAAATTTTCCAAATAGGCATTAGATATCATAACATGGTTCATTTTTGATATTTGGGTCAATAAGAAGCGAATTTTTCTCATTATAATGAAATTATTTGAAAAAATTCAAAATATTTTTTTTCCTGACTCTTGGGCGATAATTAGTAATTTTTTTCAAATAGTAACCCCTATTTTTCTTCCCTATAGTAATTGTCATAATTTAAGATTTAAATTGGTGTATAACGGATTTCATTATAAAAAAAATTGTGGCAAACTTAAAACTTTTGGTCTCGTGTGAATGCTATTAATTTAAAGCAGTAAAATAATTTCCAAATAAACTAAGTTTTCTTTGGAAATAAATGAGAATCACATAATATTATTTGAACTCTCAGTTTTTAAATAACTAATTGATTGTTGCTCCTTTACGTTTACTGTTTCAATATCCATTAAAAATGTACACACAAAATGAAAAACTCAACATGTTAATTTACGGCGAATTTCCGAAAAATTCCAGAGCTGCTGCAATAAACTACGGACAACATCTTCCAAATGAAAGCCACCCGCCGCCGCAAAATTATTTCATAAGATTAAAGGCTCAGTTTAGAGAAATTGACTCTGTAAATGATGAAAATGAAGGAGTAATTATAAACGAGGAGACTGAAGTAAATGTATTAGCCTTTGTTGAAATTAATAGGACTGTATGTCTCCGGAAAATTGGTCATAAGTTAAATATTAGCCACGAATCTGCATAAAGAAACACAATTACAAAAACTTTAAATCTCAAATAAATCAACATTTATATGGAAACGATGTTGAAATAAGAGTGATATTTTGTGACTGGGCTATAACTAACATTAGAAGAAATAATGATTTTGCCAGGCAAATAATATTTTCTGATTAATCAAGATTTACAAATATGGGATTAGGTTAGGTTAGGTTAGGTTTCTTGTGAGTGGGTCCCTGTAGACCCTCCACTGCGACTTCAGCAGGCCTATTGTGGCTATTATTCAACCGTCAAAATACTAGATACTGGGCACAACAAGATCAACACCTCTTTAGAGGAGGAAACCAGCAAGAGAGATTTGATTTTAATGTTTGGCTGGGTAGGTAATTTGTTGCTGCCTTCAATAATTTTTGATGGTCAGTTAACTTCCGAGAGATATCTGAAATTTTTGACTAATATTAACAATGATTTTATAAATCAGTTACCAAGATAGGCCAGAGATAGACTGTTTTTCAGCAAAATGGGGCCCCACCTCATAATGACCGAATAGTCACCAACTATTTGGAGGTGAATTTCGAGAATCAATGGATTGGTACAAATGGACCGGTCAAGTGGCCTTCCAGGTCACCTAGCTTCCATATTTGGGGTTTTCTGAAAGATACAGTCTACATTGTACAGTCCGTCACTAGGGAAGAACTAGAAGTACGAGTCAGAAGAACTATAAATGAAATAACTCCACAACAGTTGGATAATTATCTGAGGGAATTCGTTAGAAGAATTAATTTATGCAGAAATGAGGAGGGGCGTCATTTTGAACATTAAAATAAATTCAAGGTATTTTTTTTTATAATGCGACCATGTTTCTTTGTATTAGTTTACAGTGATTGCCTAGGCCCAAAATACCTATTTATCTCCTTTCAAAATGGTTCTCATAAGTATAAATGTTGATTTCGTTCATATTTAAAGTTTTTGTGATTATGTTTTTTTGTGATTTATTTTTATGATTAAATTTTGATTTACTTCCAAAGGCAACTTAGTTTATTTATTTACAAATTATTTTAATGATTAGATTAATATCTTTCATACGAGACCAAAAGTTTTAAATTTGCTACAATTCAATTATAATAAAATCTGTTATATTTACACAAATTTATAACTTAAATTATGACGATGATTCATATAGGGAAGGAAAAATATGGGTTACTATTTAAAAAAAAATAGTAATTGTTACCCAAAAGTCGGGTAATGTCAAAGATTTTGATTTAATATATAGAAAATTTCATGCATAATCAGAATATCTTAAAATATACAGGCTGTTCGATTTAAAAATTCAAAATTGATGACACTTCCAGTTTCACTGCGTGAGTGCGTGCGTGCATGTGTGCGTGCGTGGGTGTGTGTGTGCGTGCGTGTATGTGTGTGTGTGTGTGTGTGTGGGGTGCGTGCGTGCGTGCGTGCGCGCGCGTGTGTGTGTGGGTGCGTGAGTGCGTGTGTGAGTGTGTGTGTGTGTGGCTGCGTGCGTGATACCGTGCGTGCGTGTGTGTGTGTGTGTGTGTATAAAACTGCCAGGCTTGTTAATGCTATGTAGATCTACAACATTAATAAGATTGCAAATACTATTAAGAGTTTTATATAACATATTTTGAATATTAACTTCAACAGCTGTGTCAGAAGCGGATGATATCTCAATATATGAGTGTTGTTTGAACATATTAAGTCTATATAAACTAGGAAAAGTATCTCTATGTACGATATTTACCACAGTCCTTAATAAATTGTACTTGCGTTCAGATAAGTCTAGATCTAAGTAAAGAGCAAGTGCTTGCTGCAAACTCAATTCTTTCTTTACTTCTAAAAGTCCTGTTGAGTAATTCCGCACTACCGAAGCTTTTTACCAATGTTTCCACTTTACGTTTTTTTGTTTTGACGGAACACTATTCGAACTGCTTTTGTGGACGGCCCCGGCCACTAAATGAGGTAGTCGAACTGATATTAGTAGATTTTATTAAACTCTCAGGGATTGAAAATTTCGAGACGTGAAAACCACTTTCTTTTTTTTAATAAATAGGATCTTGAACGTGAGCACTTTGTCCACCTTGATTTTAAGTTAGCACATGTTAATTTTGCAACATTCAGTAGTTCTGGAGGGTCAGGGTTTGTAATGTTATACGAGTTCGTAATACATTGCTTTATTGCAGTAAATTTGTCTTTATCTACTGTTGACACCCAAACTTATAAACATTCACCATACGTAAGAGGGTGACCTATAAAGGAAAAAGGCTTTTTATACAAATTTGCAAATATTTGCACAAAATCATATTATAGCTTTAATCTATATAAGATAGCATAAAGTTGCATATATACTTTTATATACTTTTTTTTAAAGCTTACAGAAGTTAAAAAATCAATAAGAATCAAATTTTACACTCGTTTATAAAATTCAAATTAACAGGTTGAGGAATTCCACATATCGAGGTCATTATGTACTATTTAAATAGTTAACATACCTTATATTCTCCATGACCAAAATAGCACAAATTAAATACTGTTTAGCGCACAACTATTCACAAATGAAGCAAAATCAACTGACCAAGTAGGTAATACACTATGTTGAAATTACCTTCGATTCTGTCCAATACCCCCCCCCCGATACCGGGAATTTCCAAGAAACGTTTTTTGGAATAGCTTGTTTGGTTACTTACCTACTTATAGGGTAGGTAATTAAACCCAAAATAAAGGGTCGGTTTTTACATGTTTCACCACAGGTCGCTGCACTGTGCGTCATAGCTACTTACTCCGCAAGTTGAGAAAGCGACAATAGGCTTTCTAGAGCTCAGGGGACCACGTTGATTACGATGATACCACTTATCGGTATAAAACTACTCAGTCTCACGAAAGTCGTTATTTGACGAGTTAATTTAGTTTGACTTCTCCACTAAATTGCGTATGTGGTAGTTTATTATCAAAGTTAATACCAGAGTAATGAGGCGACATTTCGAAAAAAGTCGTATTGTGATACGGCAAAGCAAGAAGGTCATCATGGCCAATATTTTAGTTATGATGACTTGTGTTCGTTTTAAATAGGTTAATGTTAAGTTTAACATATTTTAACACCGAAAAAAAGATAGACAGAATGCACTATTAAACTTTTGTAACTTTCAAATAGTTTTTATAAGAGATTGTAAAATTAAAATTAAAAATCAATATTATAATAGGGTTTTGGCAAAAAAAAACCGTTGTAGATTACTGGTTCGTCCCCAAACGATAATATTATAAGAAATATGACAATATGCCATAGAACGGTGGTGGGTAACTACTATCTATTAAAAAGTTGGAAAGTTTTTTTAAATTGTGTGTTTTAAGCGATGTATGACTTGTAGCTATCACCCTATTTTTCATACCTACTATGAGGTTGATTTTTATTTTTTTTGGGTGGCTGGATTCAAAATGTAAAAATCGACCAGAGGCACCTGATTTGGTATACCAAGTCGTAATTATTTTATTATCTTCTCTTATCAGTTTGGTGTCCAAAAAAGGAACACTATTAACTGTATATTCTTCTTCAATCGTAAACTTTAAATATGTATTATAATTGTTAAAAATATTGAACAAAAAGTTCAGTACTACCTCTTGTAACGGTTAATATTATGTCATCCACATATTTTTTCAAAAAGGGGATTGCAAATTCAATGTTGCCAAGACAATTATCCAGCAGATCATCCATAACATACTGTGCTATTATGGGGGCCACTGGACTGCCCATAGGCATACCAAGTTTTTGTTTGTTCACCGTGTTATTGTAATTAAACACTGTTGTATCAAACAAAAAATTCCACTAATTTTAAAAACTGAATTTTGGAAGTGTCACAATGTGCCTGTATTGCATCCCAGTGATTTTCTATGCTATTTAAAGCTGTTTGCAAAGTGATATTATTGAATAGAGCTTTAACATCTATTCAATAATATCACTTTCAGGTAGTTCGGTAGATGATTGTATATTTTAATGGGCATAATAGTTACTCCATTAGCAACAACAGACAATTTAGACAGTAATTTATGTTACGATCTGTAAACAAAGTGAACTTCTTAATATTAGATTTGACAAACAGACAACACGATAAGATGTATAAAAATTGTAGCGTAGATATTTTGAGTGAGGGAAACAGGTCCCTACATGAATAGGTAGAATGCTTGAACATCATGGTTCTGATAATTTTTTTTTGCATTATGAATAGATCATTCATTCTACTAGAATTGCCCCAGCATAAAGTGCACATGTCCAAAGTAATACATTTTAAGCACGTCTAAATTTACATAAGAGCGGAGCTGCCAAAGAACATAGTTTCTGGTAGACATTTTTTTATTAAAGAGTCAATATGATCAAACCAATTTAAGTTATGATCAACTAATATACCTAACAATTTAACTGAGTCACTATTTTTTATACTGATCAATTTTAGCTAATAAACCAAAATGAGAAGTAATATGGGTAAACATTAACATTTGACTTTTTGACCCGTTAAGTTTCAAACCAAAGTCATTACAATATCTCTCCATTACTGAGGTACAAATGTTTGCATTTCGTGATAGATCTGGAACATTGTTTGCCACAGATGCAACTGCCTCATCATCAGCAAATTGAATAACGTGAAACTCATTCGTCACTTTCAAATAGCTGCAAAGGTCATTGATGAAAATCAGGAAAACAATTGGGCCTAGGGTACTGCCTTGAGGAACACCAGTTGGAACTAATTATCATCGGATTGATGCGATTTGCCATCAACTTTTAGTATGACTCTCTGAATACGATTACTCAAATATGACTTGATCCACGAATTAGGTACCCCTCTTATACCATAGGCATTCAATTTACTGAGCAGCATTTCGTGGTTCACTGTGTCAAATGCTCTAGACATCAAAAAACATTCGCACATTTTCTTCTTGTCAATATTTTCAAACAAAAAAGTGTAGAGCGAATTTACTGCATTTTGCGTACGGTATCCCTCCGTGAACCCATATTGACTAGAAGATATAGTATTATTTTTATTTAAGTAAACTTTAAGTTGACGGACATATGCTAGCTAGTTCAAAAAGCTACGTAAAGACTGAGAGTAGAGATGTTGCTCGTAATTTGATATTAGTTCCCTATCATTTTTTTTTTGTGTATAGGTACCAATATTGCTTTTTTTAAGCTGGAAGGAAAAGTGCCTTCAATAAAAGAAAGATTAATTAATTTACACAGTAGATCGGCAATATATTCACTAATATGTACAATCAGCGAACAAGGTACACCATCAAAACCAGCAGAGTTCTTTTTAGATACAGATTTAATCATATTAACTACATTATTGATCACAATAGGTGCCACAAACATATTACTAGAATAGTTTATATTTAAATGTGTGTTAGCATTAATGTTCATATTGTCTGTAAGTTCATTTATAGAGTCAAGGAAGTAGTTGTTAAATTCATGTGCAGCGTCATTAATTGAGTTAATATCTGCACCGTTATCAGTAAGAAACCTATCAGGGAAACGTTTATTTTCATCTGTGCCACTGTTTTCTTTTATGATTTGCCAAGCTGTAATATTTCTGTTAGACGATGTCTCCATCTTTGAACAATAGTATCTTTCCTTCGTATTACATATGTTGTTTTTATGGTTATTTATTAATAAGTTATAATATTTTTTTACTTTGGGATTGTCTAAAGTTAATATATACTTTTGTCTGATAAATTTACCTTCAATAATTATGTCACTAATTTTAGCACAATCTATCAGGTAAATATGACATAATCCAATCAAGAAAGATTCCTCCTATTATAAGGGATAGACAACTATAATTCATATTATTCTGATCTATGTTCTGTTTTCAGCTGTTTCCTCGATATTTTCCAATAAATTTTTAAAACTACATATTTAATATACTACAAACGTGGTTTATTACTTTTCTCTGTGATCTATGGATTTGCTTGACTGCAACCTGTGTTCGTCAGTTTATCTAATAGGTTTTAATTTTGCTGAATGTCACTAGCAATAAATGGTGGTGTTAATTTATCTCCTTTAAAATCATTACTTTACAATAAAGAACTGTTTCTACTTCAAAACTTGATTTTATTAAACAGCGAAACTAATAACACGTGCCGGTGAATTTTACACCGTATGAAATATAATCTGCGAATCATTAGATATAGTAAACCAATCCTGTTAATATTTAATGTTTTTTGATATAAATAAAAATCATCATAATTTTTAAATATTATGGAATAGTATACTCTTCTTTTTTGTTTTCAATTACTTCTAGGAACTGTTGTTCCTCAAGAAGTTTTAATTTTTAGTCTCGACCTTGACGACGATTTACGGCTTTTGAAAAATATTTAGGGTAATAAGAAGGAATGGCATCTGCATATAACTTGGATATTTTAAAGGGGCATATATTTTATGGCATATTTTAGAATATTCTTGAGGTACAGATCGAAAAATATGTTCTTTTATAAAATATAGTTCATATACCTTTAAATGTGGCCTGTGGTATACAATTTTTCTTAGGTATTACCGACATCCGCTCAGCGGGCTCCTTTGCCAGATAGTTGGTTCGTTTGGAAAACTAAACGTGTGAGCTTTCCAATGACTTCAGAATATTTCTGAAGTCATTGCTTTTTATCGTTAATCAGCACAACTCTGCATGCAAGTTTCGAGAACAGCGCTCAGGCCTTGTGCTTTGGGTAGTGTCGGTTCAATGGGATTATGCTTTTTTAAATATAAAACTCTGGGTTTAAAAAAACACAAAAATTACAGTAAGATAACCGTTTTAGTTCACACTGTATTCAAATATAAATTAAAATCATAATTTACTTGCAGATGAATTCTTGGGGTAAAAGCTACTTGCTCTAGTACTAAATAATAATGATAAATCAAAACAAAGGACAGGTATGGATAGGCGCACTTAAAGTGGCGTTAGAAAATGACTTGATGACTTGTACACATTCAGACATTCCAAAAAACTTCACTTTGGAACCCACGGCTAATTTAAACATATTTCCTGAGCCCTCGTTAAAATCGAACACACACGATTTTTTAATAGAAAATATAATAGAACTAGTTCCACTATTTGAAATATTTGTTTCCGACTCAGATCATGTATCAAACTGTTGGTCGATGCCTTATGGTCTTCAAAACTGATAGGCCTCATATCTCTTTACCTATCACAAAGCTCTAATTTTCAGGGGTTACGTCAGTGACTAGGGAAAATATTTTTAATATATCAGGTATAAGTTAATTAAATTCTCTAAAATTTTTTATTTGAGAAAATATCCAGAAAAATCTTATGACTTCAAGATTTTTATGTATCGAATCTGTTTTGCGGAGCTATAGAAAAAAATCGTGAGTGCTAATATTTCTTGTCAACCGTAAAAACTACGAGTAAACTTTATTTACACTATTAAAAAATATTTTAAAACTTTAAATATTTGGATATTACAATTTGTGAAACTTAACATATGCTCCAACAAAATAATAAAATGATTCTATTATAAATTATCACAAATAAATTTAAGTTTGATGTAACAGTTAGTTAATTTAATTTTACATCTTAACACCCGTAAATAATAATTTTTTCACAAAATAGTTTAATTGGTTAGGGTGCTAATTTGGCACGGAAATCTCTTAGATCTACAGATATAACTAGATTAATTCCCCTGTTGATTTCATAGATAAAGTGTGTTCTATTTAAATGGTCATTAGTGGAATAGATTCAGGTAGATAGCAACCCGACGACATGCGTCACGACGTTCGATACGCCTCATAAATGTCACATGCAGCGGTTCCACAGTTCCACAGATCCCGTTCATTTATTTCATGTTGTACATTTGTTACTACAAGAACTACAGAAGGGAGGAATGTCGAGGTAGCTACCGTGTGACTTTAAAAGTTCCCCCTGCCTTCACATGATATATATTTTCAAGTACCCATGTCGAGTTTCACTTCACTGCCTCGATTATGATTAATTTCCAAAAGGTATGGTGATATATCTAAAAGGTTTTAAGTTGAGTAAACATTTCAAGTATTTGCCTTAGCGGCTTAATTACTTTTTAAGTACTAAAACATTGAAAAGATAATATGTATCGTACTAGGTGGGTAATTGAATTTCAGTTTTTTTTCTGATATGATAGAATAGGTAATCAAATTATGAAGTACATAAAATTAAAATACATTTACATGAATGTAACATATAGAGGATCATTTTTCCACCAAATGATAAAATACATTTTGGATAACAAAGTGATAATTATGACTGATAAATCAATATAATTTCAAATGTTTTTTTTTTTGAAAAAGAATTTACTAGCTATGAAAGGAAAAGAAACATTTCTTAGCATTTTCGTAATTAATTATTAGATTTATTTTTCTGAATTCCATTTGTTTTCATTCACACTGTTCAGTAATGAATAGAGACCACATCTCAGGTAGTCATTTCGCAAATATCAGGGGAGAAATCAGTTCGTGTGCAAAGACATCAATATTTTCATGTGCAAAAATGATGTACAATACAAACTAGAAAACCGCTGCTAATTACTTGGGGATCAGAACTTCCTCACCGTAGTAAAACTCGACGTGTGGTGGAGTTTATAATAAAATAATATTTGACGTTTCAAAAAAGTCACATTTTTTGACGTTTCAAAAAAGTCACATTGACGTTTCAAAAAAGTCACTTTGACGTTTCAAAAAAGTCACATTTTTTGATTTTTCAAAAAAGTCACTTTGACGTTTCAAAAAAGTCAAATTTTTTGATGTTTCAAAAAAAGTCACATTTTGACGCTTCAAAAAAAGTCACATTGGTGGAATGTCACTAATATTTTTTTTTAGACCGATATTGCTTATCAACGAACTCAATCTCTTCCTTGACCTCTAGAATGTGTGTACCAAATTTGAAAGCTTTATCTCAAAAACTGTAGCTGCTATCGCGAACACAGACACATAGACAGAAAATTTTTTCTGTCTGAAATTTTGTGTATCGTCACAATTCGTCGAGATTCGTCCAGAAATGCAATAAAAATTTTTAAAATTTTTTTCACGAATACCTAACTTCCTCACTGAGGGGTGAGGAAGTAATATATCTTACCTTATACTTTTGACGGGTGATTACCACGTAATGTCCAAAATTTGGTGAACGCTGAACATTTAATAAAAAATACTATTGCACTATAGCAATTATTTTGTGGCACTGGAATAAAAACGTGGGAAAAAAATGTTTTATTAATAATTGTTCTAAATAACTGGAGTAAGATTCCAGCGTATGTCATTAAAAATACATTTGTAATCTGAAAACGACCGTTCCAGGGCTACAGATGAAGCTGAAGCGTATTTATTAGAGATGGGCGATATTTCAGTCGGTGATTTTTTCACTGTGATTGAGCAATCATAATCGGTCACTAACTCAACTGCTACCAAAACAGTGACTGTGATTTTACACTTTCAAAATGCAGTATCGGTATAGTACACAATACTGTACAAAATCGTTGCCGCAGCCAGTAAGCCAATCGCAGTGCAGGTCACAGATCGCACTGCGATACTGTCACAGGTAATATGCTGTTTATTTGCTGGCGTGTTTTTAAAAATATTTTAGGGAGGTTATCGTGTTGAAGTGAGTTGTATAATACTGTAATATGAGTAATAATGATTTTATATCTGTTAATTTGCTGTGTGTTTTTGAAAATAATTTAAGAAGGTTATCATATTGCAATGAGTTGTGTAATAGTGTAATATAAGTAATAATTATTTTATATCAGTTTATTTGCTGGCGTGTTTTTGAAAATAATTTAAGAAGGTATTTGATGTAAAAATGTTTCGACCGTGGTGGTCTGTACGTCTGCATCTTATTGTGTTTGTAAAGATGAAAGTGATAGTGTTTACAGTGATAAAGAAAATCAAAGTTCATTAGTGTTTTCAATAAGAAAAAATCGGTTATGTTTGAACGATCAAGCGAAACAAATTTGCCTTAATGTTTACAATAATTTTTTGAAGTGACAAGTTAATGACCCTAATTTGTATGATTTCGATGTACTAGGTGAAACAGCATCTCTGACTAACGGTTCTCGTCCCACAATACACAAACTAGTGAAAGAAGGTGCCCTCCCAAGAAAACAAAGATTCGACGCCGCGCCGGTCAATTGAAAACTCTGGACCCACCGTTAGCAAATTTTTTAAGAACTTTAATTTACGACGCGTATCAGAAAAATGAAATCCCAACTACTGATGTAGTAGACAGAAAATTAAATAAAATATACCAAAAGAACTTTAGGAACTTGGCAAAGAAAAATTGGATTTAAATATCAAACTATTAATAAACTCATGGTGATTATGGAAAGTAGACGAATAGTGGATTGGCGAAATTCATATCTAGTAGAGATAAAAGAACTCAGAAGGGAAAATAGACAAATTTATTATCTAGGTGAAACTTGGTACGATATTCAGGACATCGTAAAAAAATGATGGACTGATGGATGTAGGAAATGTCAACCAGTCTCATTGCCCCCTAATAAATGGACTCGGTTGATTATATTACACTGTGAATCAGTTGATGGATGGGTTGATAATGCATTGAAACTGTGCGGAAAAAACATTGAAGACTGTAACGTGGATTACCACAAGAACATGGAGAGAGAAATATTTGAGGAATGGTTTGAAAATACACTAATTTCAAAATTAAATCAAATAGAATTATTGTTCTTGACAATGCGAAGTATCATTCGAGACAACTGTATAAAATTCCTAACAAGAGTTCTACTAAGCTGGAGTTACAAATTTTTTTTAATGGAACATGATCTCTATTATGAGGAAAATTATAATAAAGCACAACGGTTAGAAGTCCTGCAAATGAAAAATTATGAGAAGTATATTATAGATAATGTAGCGGAGAGATATGGCCACAAAGTATTGAGATTACTGCCATATTTCTGTATTTTCAACCTGATTGAATTAATTTGGAGTAAATTGAAGAAATATGTCAGTAAAGGAAATGTTTTCCGAAATTCGATAAAAAAGTCGTAGAATTAATTCAATATGAAATGTCGAAAATTAATAAGGAAGATTGGGAAAAAAATAATTAGGAAAGTAATTACAATTGAGGATGATTATTTTAAAAATTGCCAAATTTCATATAAATAATGGAAATAAATTTATTATAAATTTGAATGAGGATAGTAGTTTATCTCATGAAGAAGAGAGTGAGAAGGACGGGGATTCAGAGGAAGAAGCAATGTGAGGTGAGGTAAAGTGAAGTGACATGAAGTGAAGAAGTGAATTTTGTGATATCAACGACATTACTATTTTGAGAGTATATTCTTTGTTTTTATTTTGTTTTTAAAGCTTTCTTGTTACTTTTTAAATAATTTCTTTATTCTATAATAATATTCCATATCCATCCTTTCCTGTCAAGGAATGCTCATACCTCCTCGCAGTTCTTGCTGGGTAGTAGCAATTTATATTAAGCAAACTTGAATACTGTAACTGCTGTATGTGTAGTCAATACGTTAAATTCAATACTTTATTTCAAGTTAATACTTTTTTGTACAATTGTTAAATTGTTGCTAGCTAAACTGAGCACAAAAACCTAGTTTGTCAAAGAAGCCACATTTACATTAGGATCAGAAAAGTCCACTTTTTGCCTGTAAAAAAGGTCCACTATATGACACATAGTATTAACTCCCGAATTATTTTCGAAATTGTTTGAAATATTTGTTTCATATGGTCTGCACTGGCTCCTGATAACTGGAAAATAAATTGCAGTAGATTCATAGATAAAAATATATTGTATTTGTCTATGAGTAGATTCAACAATCTTTGTACCAACTAAACAAAATTGTGATGTTTGGCGCTCAAGACTGTGTATGGCTGATGGAAAACGTGAAAAATTGCCATTAAAAAATTACACGTATGAGTGCTTATTTATTTATTTGAGCTGCGACATATTATAAGAATTTTCAATTAACAGACCTTTTGCGATCGTACAAAACCTACATTTAATTTAGCGCTTTGTTATTTAGTTTCAGTGGCGTAGCAAGGGTTGATGGGGCCGCGGTACAAAATATTCGATGAGGACCCACCGAATGTAAAGGCAGTTAAGTAAATAATAAACCTCCAACTAATCCATGGATAGTAAAGCTAGATGGGATAATATATTTTGACCCATTGTTGACGGTAAATAATTCTTGATAAGTTCAGGTTTAGTAAAAGAACGTTCTGCGCTGGTAACTGCCACGTTCGAAGTAAAAAGTAATAAAAAAAGTCATGTGTACTTGAGAAAAGTCACTTTCTAATATCCCAAAGTTTTCAATTACTAATTCAAAATATTGCCTGATCCTTAATGAGTCAGTCAGATGGCACTTAGTTAAGGTGAAGGTAATGCAGTGAATATAGTCAAAGTGTGGCTAGTTATTTCAGAGCATCTTTTACAAAAAATTTCACATTTCTCAACTATGAGCGATTAAAAATAGTTAAGAATAGACCTTGGTTACAAGAAGTGAAAATATGCTTTAACATTTTTCATACTAATAAACCTTCGCAATAGTTGAGTTGATTTACCTCATCGAATACATTATATTATTATAATAAACACTAACTTTAAATTTGGTTTCAAAGGCTAACTTGTCAAAATACCTCTTATGTCGAGTTGCGTCTTTTCTGCAAATACATACTGCGGGCTGCGGAACACGTCGGATTTCGTCATGCGTCATTGCTGTCGTTCCGTATTTTAGCTGGTCGGTGGCAGCGTGGTACGGCCCCACACACGCACAGAGACAAACATTTTTAGCCCAAACTTCATTTCTCGATATTTCCACTCACGTAATAATATGAAAATTATTCGAGTTTGGAGCCTCTGTGCGCCGCACCGATCGCCCTATGGCATCCGCTACTGCTACGTAATTATTATAAATAGTTTGTAAATCTGCTTCAACTTGAGCAACTTGAAATTTTATATGGCCCCCAAAAAAATTATCCGCGACTGCGTCCGCATGGAATTCGGGACAATATATTAATAGTTTTGTCAGAAACGTTCCCTCCCTCTCTCATCACCTATAGAAGCTGAGATATTCAGCATTTTGTATTGAAAACTCGATTGTAAATGAATTTCCTCATTTCCAGATCGCTAAAGTGACATTTTAAATAAATTATAAAAATTTCAATAACTTATCATTGCATAGCAACAGTATGACATAAGTGACCCATGGGTTGTTTTTAGTTAAATGTTACCATGATCGGTTCTTTTTACATGTGACTAGAAATGGACGGATTTTATTGGATTTCTATTCAGCCAAAAAATTTTTAACAATTTTGTTTTAGTCATTTTGTAGAATGTTCTTATTTTAGTTTTGCTTAAAACCGGAACCGAACCGTAATCGTTATTTTATTTCGATCCAGGTACTTGGTTGTAAGTTGTGACAACTTTATTCTAAATACCTATCTATATGGGACAACTATTCAGTCCGAGAACGGGCATTTAGTATTGAATATTACTTAAAAAATCAGTTGCATTGTGGAGGCTCAGCTTGAGTACCTTATTTTTGCAAATTTTGGTAGGAATTCCTTGAAGTTAGAAATTATCTTTTGAAAATAATTCACCATATATGTACCTACAACTTTTTAAATTAAATAAAAATTACACTAGATTCTGAGTTTCTATTGAACCAGTTTCAAAGTCTACGCAAATTTATACCGCTAGTTAGATCTAAAGACTGTCAACGAGAACCTGTATATTATATTACACACAGGTATAGAAATATAATATGATTGTCTCTTTCTGTTTTAATATTGTGGCAGTAATTAACACCATTTGCTAACAAGTAAATATCGATGTTTCTCAACAAAATGTTGAAGAACTTATAGGTGTAGAATTTTCTTTTCATGAAATGTAAATATAACTGTTGAATAAACAAGTAGCCACTGTAACTGGTAAATATATAATCTAATACCTAGTAGAGCAACATTTAAATAAATAAATTGCATTAGTAACAAGAATTTGCCAAGAGATGGGATGGGCGCGATGATTTTAGGGGCAGGTCCTATCACCGCTTATGGATTAAAGTTGCGCGATCGCCAATACCCAATAAAAGTGTCCCCCTTATTAATAAAATCGACGAGTCCGAGTGTTTTTCGAAAAAATTATCACACAAGCAGAAAACACACCTGTTTCGTTTTCGGTGGGCCAGTTGTGTCAACTATGATAAGTGTTTTTCCCATAATAACTTTAATTGTTAATGCATATTTTTTTGCCTACACAAATAAAAATAAAATTATCACATTTGGAGCATCTCTAATTTTATAGTATTGATATCAGTGCAATAAATATTTACTGATGCTAACCATTATTAAGATTCATCTCCATGGCATGGCATAATACAAAATAATACCCGTGCTGAAAAATGAGGATGAGATTCTAACGTTTAGAATATAATTAATTATTGAATATATCCCAAATTAACAGATCATCCAAGCATCAAAAATAAAATTGAAGGTTATACCGAAAAGTACAAATTTTACTAGTTACTTTGGACATGGAAAACATATACAGGAGTTATAAATTAACATTTAAAATTCTTTGACTTCACGATGTCCGCAAAAAGAGAAAATCCTTGTAAATGTAATAAACAAGAATAACATTTTAATTGCGAAAACCGTAAAGTTCTCATATTTTTATAATTAACCAAATTAAGCATTTTTGCAAAATTAACATACTAATTTTAAGATTATTTTAAACCTTTTTTAGAGATTTTTCTTTGAGGTGAAATATTTCCAAAACCACTTGGTGCACAGAATCAAACAAACAATAAATCGTTATTTAGTATGTGTAGATAGGTGAAAATAGTTATTATATTAGTAGCTTGTTGGGAACGTATAAAGTAAGTATTAAATTTTTTTGGACACTGATCATAATTTAATATTATAAATGAATAAATTAAATATTACACTTTCCCACAGCTACTTGTTTTTATTCTTATCCTAAAAATCCTTCGAAATGTCCTCTTTCGAGCTGGAACTAAGACACCCTTAAAAAAATTGTTTCACGAAAATGAAACAAGTAATTGGATTACAAATTATTTCAGTACAATACAAATCATCACATACATCTTTAAGTAGAGAAATAATTGTTATTAAATAAAAGATGATATTGAAGGAAACAAACTATTATAACAACTGTTTCTTTGGATGTTATCTTTTAGTTAATTAAGCATTAATAAACCAATCTTGAAAGACATCAGATAGATCAAAATAAGAAAAAAACAAGACATAATTGCTGAAATCGCCCCATAAGGAAATCACTGGACCATAGCAATAAATTATAACACTTTTTATTGAAATAACTACATCTTAAAACACAATGATTCTTATAGACTATTTTCTTATAAAATCTCGTTCAAAAAGCTTATCCTTCCATCATTATACAGGGTGCAACTGATATATGGTTTGCCATCTTTTGTCTTTATTTTTTTAGTTTAGAGAAATGACAAAATAGTACATAGATACAATGGTATTATTTTGTACACAAATTTTATATAGACCATTTCCGGATTCACATAAATGAATATAAATATCAAAATTTTAATTTCATAATATCCTGTTTATTTTTACAGATTTGAATATAGAAATAACATAAAACTATTTATTTGTTCGATATAATACACTTAGTGAGTTATCTGTTGTTTGTCTTTATTATTAAAATATTACGATAAACTGATATTGTTTTTTTATATAGCAACGCATGGAATTTGGCGGTAACTTTTAATATTTTCACACATTTTGCGACTACTAATTTTTAAATGTTTATTTTCAAATACAGGGTGTGTCATAAATCACGCCCTATCAGCAAAATATGGCTTCATATATATAAAATAAATCAAAATGAAATAATAAAATTTTCTATGTAGCCTCGTTATCCAGTTAATGTCAAAAATGCTGAAACAATATGGGTTTTTGAGGGTAAAATTAAAATTACTCATTTGGTCACGCGATTAAATTACAACTCGAATTGTTTATTAGGTAGTTAATAATTTGGAACATTATTATTTTATTTAAGATAAGCAATTAAACAATTAAAGAGAAACTTTAAATTTATTAAAAAAATAATCCACCACCAACTTGAAGTGCACAAGAGAATCTCTAACTCTCTTCAGCATTTTCCCATCTATTAATGCTATTGCTTCTTGTATTCGGGGAAGTATGTCCTCCTGATTTTCAGTTGGTACACTTTTTCTTTGATGAATCCCCGAAGAGTAAGTCGACTGATGTTATGTTAGGTGACCGAGGGTGCCAACGAATTAGCCAATGCATCGTTGTGGAAATCGTTAATTTAGAAAATTACGTACTTGAATTCCAAAATTCGCCAGCGCTCCATCATGTTAGTACCAAATATTAGGAACATCTCTGTTCTAAGCGTAAAATAACTTTATAATCTAAAAAAATATATCAATATATTCACGATTGGAATAATATCTAACCATTTTCTATTTTCTAGTTTTCTCTGTAACAGGGGCGGTCATATAACTTCTTCAAGGGGATGGGTGGACTCTACAACACTTATAGGTAAAAATTCAATTCAACAGTAAACAACATTTTATTCTATTAATAGTATTTACGTAACAAGACAAAAAAATGATTCTTTACCGGACGAGGAGGCATTTTGGGTATGTTACATACAATGTTTTTTCTACAATCTAGTCTCTCTCTAGCTAGTCTCACAAATTTTTTAACTTGAAATCGTTTGCAAACAAAATTCATAAAATTCAACTGCCGTATGTCAGTCTGCTGTCTAGAGTATTTAAATTGATACCCAGCCTATTGTTATTAACTTAAAATGACATAGGGAATCGATAAAAACTTTTTTATTATACCCCATCGAAAATATCATGTTTCATGTATATTTAGAGTAGAGAAAGTTCATCTTTTCCATGCGCCCGTACAGGAAAACTATCCTTGTGTGCTAACTTTCAGCGCCACAATAGCAATTAATTTAGTTAAGAAATTAGGTTAACCAATAGGTATTAGGTATTAATTAAGCCAATACCAAAAAAAAAGTAAAATAATTGCAATTTCTGAACTAAGACCTATCAGTTTACTTTCGGTACCCTCAAACATAGTGGAGGGTGTCATCTATGGACAATTGTTGTCTTATGTGCCTAACAACGATATAATACATAAAACACAATTTGGTTTTAGAAAAAATTATGGAACATCTACAGCCTTAACAACTATTATTGATGATGTATTGATCGCCATTAATTCTGATAAATTAACTTCTCTGACCTTGTTAGATGTGTCAAAAGCATTTGATTCCATGAACACAGAACTGTTAGCCAAAAAGCTAAAATTTCTTGGAATAAAGGATAATATTTTAATATGGCTTATATCTTATTTACGTAATTGCTTGTCGCAATACTTCAAATGGGAGAAAAATATCTAATCAATACGAGTTAACTTCTGGAGTGCCCCAAGGCTCGATATTAGAGCCCTTACTATTTAATATCTATACGGCAGATTTACCACATATTATAAAATATTGTTCTATTCATATGTATGCTGATAACGTACAACTTGAATGAAATAAAAATGTAGACGTTACAAAATCACTTTTATTAAATCCAAATAAGTGAAAATATAATCTTTGGTACTGCTAATAAATTAACACTTCTTGCTAATTTTCAACTGTCAATCTAAATAAATATCGAACAGGTTGAAGAAGTAAATTTAGGGCTTATACTTGATAAGAATTTTAATTCTACTTCTCATGTATCTTACATTTGTAGAAAATGTTTCTGCTCTTTTAAACTGATTTCACCTTTTAGAAATATACTTGATATTGAAACTAAACAGCTATTGTGAGTCTTTAGTATTGTCATACGTCAACTATTGTGATTATGCATATGGGCCCTGCTCAAATCTATCAGAAAAAAATAATAAAAAAAAATTCAAAATATTTGCACCAGATTTATTACTAACAGCTCAATTTACGATCATATTACAACTTATGGTAGAGATTTAAATCTGCTAAAATGAAATGAGATACGTTTCGTGCACTTCATCACATTACTAAACAACATAGTCACAGAGAAATGTATCTATCTGACAAACTTCTTATGAGAGATTCTATACATAACCGAAATTTGAGATATACAAATGATCATTTACATACAATCCGTCCTAGGTATGAAATATTTCGATCCTCCTTTTCATATGTCTACTTATATTTACAATAGTCTACCCTTGCAGCTACACAACAGTTCAACATATGCATTAAAAAAATCAACTCAAAGCTCTGATTTTAAGCAATGACTTAAATATTAATTTTAACTTATTTTAAGAACACGTAAAAATTATATGCTAGGTTTTAAATGTTAATTAAATAAATCACGTATACGAGCATGCAGATAGTACATGCATGAACGATTCCGGCGCCTGACGGAAGGTCCTGCGGTTGATGGCAGGAACCTCTACACACCACACGCGGCTACGGTAGACCAAGGTGTTGATAACACCATCTTGGCAGGCCATAATGAATCCTTCGGTCTCCGATTTAAGCCCGGCTGACCTTAAAAGGGCGAATGTTAGCCTGGTCGATAAACCCAGCGTTTCTATGTTCTTATGGAAGACACCATGCTCGGGTTTATCGACGTGCTGCCGAAACAGATTTTCCTGTTCGGCAGCTCTGATTGGAGCTTTCAGGAGATTTGGCTGAAGTTCAGTGACAGACTCTACATCAGCACCTCGCCGGCCACTTCGCCTGGTGTCGAATGCGAGACCGAATTCATCTTCTGCTCCTATTTTTGCTGCCTTGAATAATCCTGCTCCCACTCTTACAGGTTCGTGATGTTTTACAAACCGCCAGAGGGGATCTGAGCTACTAAGGATGTTACATGCCATACTCAATATTACTCTCCCGTACATATATACACTCCAGGTTCAAGAGTCCTCGGTCCCCCGTTGACGTGGGAGGTACACACGAGGAACGGACGATTTAGGATGAATATTTCTGTGAATATTCATCATCTTGCGGGTATCTATGTTTAATTGGCGCATCTCGTCTACTGTCCATTTCACTACTCCAAAGGAGTAGAGCAGAACCGGAACGGCAAGCTTATTAATCCCAGACACCTTGTTCTTCCCCGAAAGTTCGGAAGATCAAATTTTTTGGAGATAGAGTCTGTACTTGCCGCGGAGAGAATCCTTTATTTGTTTTACATCCTGGATGTGCCTTTATTTTTGCACGCCCATATATGTATAAATATTTACTGAAAATTATTAATCTGCTTTCTGACAATACCGAATCATATATGGTCACCATTTTTTGGAGAAACTTTATGCAATTATTCATGATGGACATCTAATGGTGAGTTTTGATGTAGTTAGTCTTTTTACTAATGTCCCAGCAGATAAAATTTTGATAATTTAAAAACAAATTGCTAAATGATAACAATTTGGCAGAAAGAACTATACTCAGTGTAAACAGTGTAATGAAATTATTGACTGTTTGTATTAAGAAAACTTATTTTCAATTAGATAATGAATTCTATCAGCAGGATTTTGGTATGGCTATGTGATCTCCATTATCTCCAATACTAAGTAATATATTTATGGAGGATTTTGAAAATAATTATATACCAAAATATGTACATATACTGATTATTTGGTGGAGATACGTCGACGATATTTTTGCAATTTGACCTCATAATTGAGTTATTACATAATTTTTTAAAAACATTAATGATAAAGAACCATCCATTAAATTCACTTTGGAAGTAGAGAGTAATAATGAATTACCCTTCTTGGATATTTTGGTTAAAAAAATTGATAACACATTTGAAACTAGTGTATACAGAAAAATAACTCATACTAATAGATATTTAAATTTTAATCTAATCAGGCAATTAATGTTAAAAGGGGTGTTGTTAAATGTTTGTATGATAGGACAAAAATAATTTCATCTAATGATCAAATATTAAATAATGAGAAAAAAATGTATTAAAGATGTATTAATAAATAATGAATATCCCATATTGAATACCAATATACTACAATAATTCCTAATGTACAAGATTTATTAGAAAAACTACGTCGTGCCGGAGATAAGTTTAATGTTAGGATAGTATTTCAAAGGAGTAATAATTGGAGATCCATTTTAACAAAAACAAAACTGGTAAATTGTGAGCAAAAGTCAAAAAACCGTATTTATAGTATTCATTATGTGAAAGAGTCATCCAGACCTCTTAGTGTAAGGTTAGCTGAGCATAAAAGGTATACTAGAAAGGGTGAAATCGAAAAATCGAAAATTTGCGAACATTCTTGGGACAATGGACATAGAATAAACTGAGATTCGACAAAAATTTTAATGAAAGAAGCGGACAGCAAAAAAAGAAAAATTAAGGAATCGGCCATAATATTATTGAATAAAGAAAAATATTTATCCCATTGCTCTGTAGATTTTGATACAACGTGGTTGCCGATGTTAAAAGAAGAATTGAACAAAATTAATATTGTATAATTTGTATCAATACAGTTGTATGTAAGTATCTATGGATATTACATAAACAAATAATATGTGTCTAGTTTCACGATTGACATATTCTAAAAACAGATAAATAACTTTGAAAAAGGAAACAGATTCGTTTTCCGAAACGTTAGGGAATTATATTATTATTTTTGTGTCTCATATTAGTTGTCAAAACTCTGACTATTGTGAAGTTACAAGCGCAGAGGTTTATTTTTCCAGTAACATCCTGGGTAACCAACTAGGTATATTTTTTAGATAACGAAGAATTATTCATGTGGTTTACTACCACAAAAAAGAGAGAGAAATTTAAAGAATGCCACAAATAACGTTCAGATAATATTTAAAATTCGTGGATATGTCAATTATTAATATTATTGTTCCATTTGTTTGATTTTATATTAACCGGTGATACACAATCATCTTTAAAAGAAATTCGTATCCAGTTAAGTTCACTTCTAATCTTTGGAAAGTTTTCTTGAAATGTAATTCTTAATGCTTTCAGATGGAGGATTTAAAAACAACATCAATATGAAAATCGTTAAAAAATCGTGGAGGAACTCAAAAATTTGATCTATTTGCAGACAAGTAAGTTAGGTATATTTGCAGACAAGTAATAACAAACTTTTTAATCGCTGAGTCAACTTGATCGGCCACAGTAAAGTCAGTAATATTACCGCAAATTACGTATTTGCAGAAAAGTTGCGAGGTAGGTACAAGTGAGTCGCCATTATGCACTTCTTTAAGTATCCCCAGGGTACACTTATTTTACCACGGGTTAAAAACATAACGGAACATTCTTTCATTATTCTCTTATCTTTTTTTATATAATGCAGCTATGTGCAGCTCTGCAGCACATATTCATTAGCTATCCCTGATTAACATTACAACATGAACATGTTTGCAAGATTGGTTTTAATGGTTTAATCTTGTTTAATTGAGAATTTTTTTTGATTTCAAAAAATAACGTGCTATTTTTTTTAACATCAATCAATCATATCACACCGAATAAGATTTTCATTAAAATGTTTAAACACTACTGTCATTAACACTTTTTCATTCCCAATTACTATCTGTATTACTATGTTTTTGAGATACATAATTTTAAGATTTTTGAGGACACTTGCGGAGATATTTTTGAGTCGGGGGCAACTGCTCTGTGTTGAGGACTCTTTCCTGGAATCGGAGACGTCTGGTTCCATACAGCTACTTAATTTAAAATATGCTTTCAAAAAATTCAAGGAAATTTTGGATAGTTGACTTTTAAATGATAATAAAGCCCATATATCCAACTAATTAGTATTTTATTTGCTCTAGTATAAGGTGATTCACAATTGAAGGGTGTCTGGTTCAAACATGCTAGGTGCCAAATATTCTCATTTTAAATTATTTAGGTAAAAACATTCTATTTGCCATTGGCTATGCTCCAGAAAAAATGCTAAGTGCCAAGCTCATCTTGGTTACAAAAACGTACTAAAGAATATTCAGTTGTCTGAAGACATCTCAGCTTTGTAATTTTGGCATATTTGAACCGGACACCTACCCTTCAATTATTCTCTTTCATTAGTGAATTTATCGGAAATACTTACCTATTTTATAAATTTAAATCTAATCTTTATATTTGAAAATAAAATCTGAATTAAAAAATAGTTATTGTCAAATGTCAAAAAATTCAGTAACCGTATGAGAACGACGAACATGTTCGTCCGTGTGTCATATACTATTTTTTATTCGATACTGAGAAGAAAATGATAAAATCAATTTATTATATTTACTATAATTGAAAATTTTATAGTAATCCACTTTATGTCACTTTGACACCATCTAATAAGACAGTTTGTTTCATTTGTTTATATATTGATCATTATTTTGTTTAAAACTGTTTACCTACTGTCCGAATACTCCGAATAGTACTTTTCGTTCTACTTTTCGGCCGGGAATAAATGTAGTCACCTAGTAGGTAACCACAACAAAAAGTAATACCTGTTATGAAAAGGCGATCTTCTCGTCCAAATTTTATAAACAAAAAATGTCACTTTTCTCAATACAATCGAATAAAAAAGATTTTATGTTATGTAATATTTAACATTCAATATGAAAAATATATGTTTCTTCAGTTAATGCAGTTAATAGGTTTAAATGTAAAATCCTGAACCCAGTGGCGGATTTAGGCTTGCTGCCGCCCTAGGCCCCGTTTGATGCGCCGCCCTTTTTGATGAAATGAATTTCATTAATTTTGATCCAATATTTTTATTTTAAAATCTTTTTATTTTATTGAAATATAATTTTTAAATATAACTAATAAACATTACAGATGAATAAGTAATAAACTTTAGACATAAATAATAAACATATTTTTTTTAATATTAATCAATTGGAAAATTTCTTTTTCCTGGCGTTGGTCTGCGCAAAAACATCGATTATATCGTCATAATCAATTTCTTGGACTAGTTGAGCTTCAATAGACAGTAATGCAAGAGCATTAAGTCTATCTTGGCCCATACTTGCGCGTAAATAGGTTTTTACCATTTTCAGAGTGGAAAAAGATCTTTCTCCTGAACAATTTGTAGCCGGAATACTCAAAAAAATACGTAGAGCAATGTCCACATTTGCATATTTTTTTGTGCAGAGCGTACATCTTCCGTATTTGCTAAGGAATCTTTGAGTTGACAATGTAAATGAATATATTCATTCCCTAATGTCTCTTCCAAATCATCAGGATACTTATTGACAAGTTTATTTGCAAGATTTTTCAATTCGTTCGTATCTATTTCAGATAAATTATCAAAAAAATTGAAATTTTCGTAAAGCTTTTCATATGCACTTTTACGCCCGGCCAATTGTACACTCAGAGTGTCTAAAATAGGGTAATAAACATTTGTGCGAAAATTTTCTTCAAAAAATTGAATATGAAAAAAAGATGGGATTTATTTTTAATGAAAAATTATTTTTATAAACAAAAAATGTTCTGACTTTTGAATGAATAGCAAAATGATATTTAATACATGCAAATCTACCGTATTTCTATTTCACACTGAAAACAAATTGAGAAGTTATTCAGATTTAGTAATTTCAAAACGCTTTATACACGTAAGATTAATCTCGCTAAAGGAACAAAAAGTAAAGATACAAAAAGTAAAGAACATTACTCGATAAAGACTATAATTGATCTATTAAAAAATTAACATCTTACCAACAGATTGAAAAGTAAATTAAAAAATTGAATTATAATATATTCTATAGAAAATTTTTTATAAAAACTAATCTGAACCAATTTTTAAAATTGATTGTCTTTACTTTTTTTCGTCTCTAATTTTGGCATTTCAAAAATTTTGCCGGCCTTCAAATTATGCCGCCCTAGGCCCGGGCCTCACGGGCCTAGGCGTAAATCCATCACTGCCTGAACCTATTGAGCCTATTGTCCACTGCTTAATTAATAATAATTAGGTATCGGTAGGTATAATAAATAAAAAATTACAGTATGTAAACAATTCACCTAAAATGAAACCAAATTTGTGATAAATGATAAATGGTATAAATGCATTTGTTTTAAAAATAAAAATACCTACAGTATTAATACTAAATCCTCTACGACTGGTCAAGAATTATTATTATTATTTTGTTTATTTAGCATGCAACTTAAAGAGTTAATCATCTACCTTTAAGATAAATATTTCTGTATAGAAGTAATGGCAATATTTAATTAAAACTATCAAATGTCAATATTCTTTAAGTGTCAAATGTCATTTAAAAAGTTATAATTAAATTGATTAAAAATCTGATAATTTTAGACCAATCCAGCGCCAAAGGCGGACTTAGCTTAAATACAACAATTCCTATTGGTTTTACATCTTTTGCAAGAGTAAACTGACTTAACGTTGCTCTCTCTTTATATTGCAGTAGTAACAGAGATGGTGAGATTAAGACAGATGCGTAAGCTGACCAAACTACTCGGCGAGGTACACCCGCGTGGTATATGAAACTGTTTCACAGATCTCAAAGCATTCTTTGATTTGTGTTACAGCAGAAGGCGTCAGAGCGTAATCTTGTGTTCCTTTGAGAGATCTTATTGTTCAATATTGTTGGCACATAAGGTGGTAGCTGTTCATTCATAAAAACTGATAATCTTTTGTCGTGACCTGTGTATTTTTAACAATCGCATTATGATGTCCAGTTCGACTTCACTTTCTTCGTCCGTAACAATATCTCCGTCGGCAGCAGCAAGCGTCGCGGCGAGCGCGGTTACTGTTCTTCAGGAACAGCAAGCATCTTCGCAGGCATCTAATAGTGCTAGTTCTTCGGAGCAACCCCAACTGCTCCAACAGTTAGATAAAAGTGAAATCAACGATGCCGTTACCAAAGTTCTGCGAGGCTATGACTGGACATTGGTGCCAATTGCTTCAAAGTAAGTGTTTCATATGGGTAATAATTATATATATTTCTTGAATGGTTTATACGAAAATAAAAATGTTTATCTAATATTTCAAAAAAACAAACTAAATATGTACTACTTAGAATTGACGCCTCTGTATAAAATTGCAAATGAACATCATATACTGGTTAAAAGAACAAAAAAATCCTATCAAATCCTACTGACAAAGATCAAAGTAAATTTATAAATTCAGAAAATCCTACACGAGCTCTTTGGGGTGTTATTATTAAAAATGTTAAAAATGTATAGACATAAAAATAACATATCCTATGTATTGATCCAGTATCAGTTGCTGCTTTATTTAATAAATATTTGTATAACGCGCCTCTGGAAGTAATTCATCATACCAGTAAATAATAACAAAAACAATACATAATTTAAGCAGTATGTTTCTAACCATAAGAACTTCTTTTTTATCGAACCATTTGTTAAAGAAGGTGTGAAGAATTATATTAACCTTATTAAAAATAAGTTAAAAAATCAGCAGATCCTGATGAAACAAGTTTTTGTAATAAAGAAGGTGATAACTTGAATAATACAACCACTTAATAAATTTATCTTTTCTTACTGGAACTCTCTTCCACAATGCTTAAATTATTTGACAGCGGGATGTGGAGAATTACAAGCCCAAATATTTTTAAATATTGTTTGTTATCTAGATCAGCTGATAAATTTACCTTATAATAGTTATAAATGTATTTTTACTGTTACAAAAAATCAACATGTATTTTGAGTAGCTGTCAGTAAACACTAGTTAGTATGCATTCATTTGATTAAAAACATAGAGTACATTAAAGTTGGCTAGTGTCCTGTGTTGGATCTTTTGAGTCGACTGCATCAATCACGTTATAGTAATAAAATTACATATGGCTATAATTTAATTCGGTTTATTCTTTTCTAAAACATAGGACCCAATAAATCAGTTTAACATATAAATCGAACGGTACGGTAAACAGGATCAAGTTGGAGTACAAAGGCGTAGATATGGGAGTCCCACAGGACTCAATATTAGCTCCTATACTATACAAATGATCTTGACATTTTAATATCTGACGCATTTTTATGTATGTGTGTTGATGAAAATTCTTTATTTATATCAGATAAATCGGCCAAAATGAAACTAAATGCAATACTGTTTTAACTTACACTGGTAATTTGTACTATAACTTAAACCTATTTAATATTTTGACTGTACATCTCTAATCCTTTAACAGTTCAAGAAACGATTAAAACAATACATTATTTTTATATAATACATGATTAACTAAATTATACTCACCTTTTTGACTGATATACATATGCCAGTTGGATGACTACACTCAACTCAACACGTCACAAAACATGTGGAAACTTATATATCCGATGTTTTGTGTTATACGTTTTTTTATACATTTACACATTTTTATGTATTATTGACTTGTCACATAACATATCTCTATGTAAAATAGTCAAATAAAAGTTTGTTATTTTTCTTATTCTTATTCTATTATAATTAGACAGAAATTTCAAGAAAATATTACTGTACAGTTGAGCTGTCCAGCTAAAATGATATATGTAAATCAACGCTAGGTAGTATAGAGTAACACTTTAACCACTGTGATATTTATTATAAATTATAATAAAAAAAATTTCGATATCGTTATATCAAGTCAGTGTAAATGATAGTGTTGCCAGTGTAATGTAACGGATTAGAGATTTCCCAACTGCCCTATCGATATTTCACTTGTAATACTTTTATTTTGAGTGTACACACGTTATTCTACTAATAACCACACCCCTTTTAGACTAACTGCTGGAGGTAAACTCTTTTATAAAATTAGAGCGATGTATTTTCCTCAGAATATATTTTATTGACCCCTTAACAATAAGAAAATGCATTATGCTTCGAATGGTTCATGTTCAGTTATTGTTTATAACAACTATTTGAATTATACTGTTTCCAACGCAATAAATGATTAGATTCGATATTAATACTATTACAAAATGTAATGAAATGACCAAAAATATATACAATGGGAAAATATTAATTATAATAATCGTTTCCCAAAATATCATTTTTTTATTAAAGAAATCGCTTGTTTCCACTCTCAGAGACTAGGTACATATATTTCTCCAATAATGCAGAAGTAGCAACAATTTTGTATTAATTAAATTTTATACAAAAAAAGGCCATATACAAAAGTTTGATGAAAAGTTACATTTGTAATACACGCTGTTTTATAAAAAAAAAACTGGTTGATATAATATGAATTTATTATAATAATAACACCACATAAAATTACAACCCCTTTATCCCTGAAGGTCTGAAATGACTTTGTGTGGGAGAGGGCTACACATTTAGAGACAATGGACACACACCCAATATCCGAGTATACTACGATTAATCTCTCTCACAGAAAAATCCCAGTTCCTCGACCTGGAATCGAACCCGGGACCCCGAGGTTTCGAGGCAAGTACGTTACCTCTAGACCACGGAGCCATACATTATAAATATTGTATTACAAAATTTCACTAAATTTTGTACAACCACCGTGGAGACTTAGACTTTTTATAACACCTTGTATAAATGCACTACCTATTATTTTTTCGTTATTTGTGTATCAGAAATATATACGCTTTAAAGTTGTTTTAACCCTTTATGCGATCGAGGGGGTCATGGATTATCAGTAACAACAAAACTGACTACTAATTTTTTAAAAGCCATGCATGGCCATAAAAAGCTGAATATAAACCAGCGCATCCGTCAAAATATGCACAATTCTAGAAAACAAATAAAATTGCTAGTTGGTGGACATATTATTGAGGTTAGTAAATAAATTAACAAACGAATAAATGTCTGTAATAGTGAGAAGATACGACCTAGAAGTAAAATTTAAGGGAATTATAATCTTAAGATATAAATGACTTGTATTTTTTTCTAAGCCATCTAATGAAAAATAAAAAATCGGTTCCGTTAGAAGAACCTCGACGGTAGTTTATCATTTTATTCTAAAGAAAATTTTATTCTAAAGAAAATTATTCTGATAGAAAATCCTCGTAGTCGTATTTAACGTTTTTTTGATATGTGATTTTAAGTGAGGACGAAACGATCGCGCGGTAGTTCAACTTTGAAATTGATTAACGCATTTTTATACAGATATACTTTTTTATTCAGAACTAATTCTGAACAAGATCAGTCCTATATAAAATCATTGTAGTATTTCGTGTACCTTTTTAACTAAGTTTAAATAGGAGCCGCGCGCGCGATGAAATTATAGCACAGATTGTGAACATTTTAGCTTTTGCGGCACACAGCATGAAGATTAGGCTCTTTATTTTTTTCATATCTTGCATTATTGATATTGATCTTTATCAATATCAATAATGATATGAAAAAAATAAAGAGCGTAGTCTTCATGCTATGGGCCGTGAAAGCTAAAATGTCCACGATCTACGATCTGTGCTATATCTCTATATATGTAGGGTAGGTAGTTTCTTGAAAATGGGACATTGTTAAACAATTATTTTAATGAATATTTTGCCGATTGCATATTATACTTACCACAAATTTTTTTGTCATTTTATTACATTTCATTACAACTTTTTATAACGTTAAAGTCGAAATGGTCTCGGAAATATTTGTCATTTTGAAAAAAAATATATATATATGAATAACACACCACATACAAATTCATGTGGTGTGTTTATTTATATACTTGTAATATATGCAACCAGTATAACCAGGGTCGAGGCTTAAAGGTGCAAGAAACCGGGATAATACATATACAGGGTTAGTCAAAATCGAGCCTATTCATTAGGATCTCGTAAACCGTAAGAGATACAAACAAGGTTCAATTAGGGTAAAGTTGTGGAATGGTCACAGGTAGCCATAGGAATATACGTACCAAAAGTGTTCGTTTTTCAATCCTATACCACATCGTCCAAAAATATACCATTTGAAAAAATTGAGAAAATTCAGTTCAAAAAGTTATAAATTTAAAAAATCCTTTTTGGCCATCCTGTATACTTTTAGGAAATGAAAATAGCTTCACGCAGATCTCTTATAACTAATACTAACATGTTTTTTCTTAAAATCGGTGGCTGTGATTGTAGTGATATTTTTAATATACACGTGTAAATGGTATAATTGCAACAAAAAAAAATCATAACATCCAAGAGGTTGGGAGCAAGTCAATAATAATACAGGGGTGAAAGGAGGCCATAAAGAGGTTTCAAAAAATGTTCTGATATACATGGCATTTCATTTAAAAAAATGTTACTTGACCCTGTAGAATCGTCTAGGCTCACCCTGCATATTCGAAAACAATTTCCGATTATAGGCTAGTTTACTTATGTTTTTAAACCAAGTTTCTACCTATCATAGAACTCGAGATAACGAAGTCGGACGCACTATTGCCCCACCATGTATAAACAGGGTGTCAGGAAAAAAGGAGGCCAATCCGATAACCATGGATTCCTTGAGAAAAAATAATAGGACTTTCACAATGCCGTTTTTCATTTTAGACTCCCATGTTTGATATACAGTATGTCAAAGTTTGAAGTTTAAAAATAATTTTTTTAAATAACTCGAGTATTTCGTAAGATATTTATTTTAGATTTGTTACAGTGCTTCATCTTAAAGAGTAACATCTTTTGAAGAAAAAAAAAACAAAAATTAGTTGTCAAATAATCAAAATAGAGGGGTTCCAGTACCCACTGCTCCCTCAGTTTTTTGTACCTGCGCCAATGACTTCCGAACTATCTTTTTTTAAGTTAACCATCCATTTTGCATTATTTTATGTCTCTAACAAATTTCATGAAAATCGTTTTAGAGATAAGTTGAAAAATATTGCTAGGAGCTATGCCGAAAAATTTACCAATCGATTTCATCCCAAAATAAAATATTTTTCAAATATGGTGACCCATCTAAGAGAGACTGGAAATTTAAGGGAAAGATGGAGGGGTAATTGTGGCCAACTCCGTGCGATTCAACCTGAACAGAAAGAGAAATTTTTAAGAATTGTTGAGGAAACACCGAAAATTAGTACCAGGGTGTTGGCTAAGCAGGTCGAAACATAGAGAAAACTCAGGTACACACTATTTTATGGAGTCAGCAGCTGTACCCATTCCATCTCCAAAAAGTACAGACTCTTTTGCCTCAAGATTTCGAAGCAAGACTTGTATTATGTAGATGGTTATGTGAAATAAATAACCGAGATCTACGTTTTACCAGAAACATTTTGTTTACTGATGAAGCTACATTTACGAGAAACGGGACGTCAAATATTCATAACACACACATATGGGCTGAAGAAAATCCTAAATTCATAGTAGAGACGCATCATCAAGTAAACTTTAAAGTCAATGTGTGGGCAGGTGTAGTACATAATTTTCTTTTGGGTCCTGTATTTTTTACCAGAAAACTTGACTGATCGCTAATTTTTGTAATTTCTTCAAAACACACTGCCGGATTTACTAAATGAATTACCTTTATATGTAACACAAAATATTTGGTTTCAACTAGACGGTGCTCCTCCTCATTTTGCTAGAAATATTAGAAACTATATGAACCAAATCTTTCCTGATTGCTGGATTGATCAAGGCCGATATGCTCTTGTTCAGTGGCCACCCCATTCCCCAGACTTTACTCTCTTGGACTATTCAGTCTGGGGATTTATGAAGGATTTTCCGTATATGGTTCCGATTTTGAGCGAGAATCATTTAAGAGAAAGAATTCTTTAAGCTGGAGGGCTGTTCAGGTTGAAGCCAAATATTTTTGAAAGATTATTAAAATCGAAATTTTGCACTTTCTATTTAACATTTTTTTTTTAAATGTTTTTATTGAATGTATTCGTACATTCAAACAAATATGCTTAAAATCTAATTTGCAATCGACCAACAGAGAATGTGTCCGTTCCGAATTGGTTGTAAATGTACCTTTACATTCGATACTGCCGATATTAAATGATCTTTGTAGATTTTTTACGGAAAATTGTAATATTTCTACATCTTTATTAAAATATTTTTTTTGGATGTTTTTTTCTATGGAACACAGTATACATTGTGTTTTAATTCTCTGTAATAGTAAAAATTAAAAAAAAACACTAATGGCAACGACGCTGAAAATTCTAAATAATAATAATAATATTAACTATTTATGCACCATGGGAATAAAGTAAGTGTTCTAGTCCCTGCATTCATGCGAGGGACTAAAACACACTTTATTCCCGAGGTGCATACAATATTTTTTTTACGAATGGGCACAATTTTTATTACAAAAAAAAATTAAATGTAAAAACTAACGGACAATAATTATCCACGAAGCTTTTGTATTTTATTCCGAATTAACCTAGGTATAATATCCTTGTATTTAGTTGTCTGGTTGACATTATTTTTTATTTATTTCTGTTTAACGTTTAGATTACTAAATATTATTATTAATTACCAAATATTATGAACTGTGAAAATTCCTTATGAATATTAATTTTGATTTGAAATAAGTTAACTTTTTATGGATTATATGCTGGATTCTTAATTTTTTGTTCTTTCTACCATTGAAAGATTGACAATAAAAATGTTGATGTTATGTTTGTATTGTTCATTGGTTTCCATGGTGACTTTAAATCCCCAAGGGATAAATACTCGTTTTACTCCCTATTTTGAGGCAGTAAAATACTGTTTTATTCTCGTTTGTACAAAAAAAACTTTTATTGTTTTAAATGAAAGTACAATCATATAACAATGAGCAATTTAATTTTCTGTTAGATAAGTTACTAGGATATGAGTGCTCTTCCTTGGATGGTTTTAGCGTACTTGCATATTTTATAATTACAAGAAGCCTACAAAAATGATGCGTCTTTACTATAATAGTTATTTATGTACCAAGGGCATAAAGAGTCGTTTATGGCCCGCGGCGTGAAAATTATAACACGATAAAAACCATAAACGCTGGTTATGCCTAGGTGCATCCAAATGTTATGTACGACCAGCCTTAATTAATACATGATATATAAAATGTGGGTTATCTTGCAAATTCTACATAAGAATTGTCAATCTGTTACATTTTGACATTCCATAAAAAAGACAATCGTATTGTCACACTGATAGGTAAAAATTTGATTTGAATTGTTAAAAATAAATGCAAGTAACCAAACAACGTGAAAAAGGTGGCTATATTGTAATTTTATGGCATTACAATTCGTTTGTCGAAGTGTTTTATGTTTTTCGATTGAACTGGAAATGGAAGAGGATGAAAATTAATTTTCCTGTACCCCACCACTTGTTCTCACAGGTTACTGCACCCAGGACGTTGTAACCGTCCAGGTATCGATCTCGGAGGGAGGAAGCAAGATGGATATAATCGTCTGCTCAGCCTACTTCCCGGGTGATAGAAATGCAGACCAACCTCCTCCAGCTGTAGTGCGGGATTTAATCGCCTACAGCAAGAGGAACAATATCCACCTGGTTATTGGATGTGACGCGAATTCCCACCATACAGCGTGGGGAAGCACGAACATTAACCAAAGAGGTGAGTCACTTTTTGAATATTTATTAGGTGAAGGATTAACTGTGAATAACATTGGTTCCGAACCAACCTTTGTCACCAGAAATAGGAAGGAGATATTAGATATTACAATCAGCTCAAACTACTTGAGCAACAAGATATCCGATTGGAAAGTATCTTCTGAACCCTCGTGTTCAGATCATAAACATATTCTATTCAATATAGAAGCTGGTCCAAGACCTGTGGTGACATATCGGGATCCGAAGTGCACGGACTGGGAAGGGTATAAATATTCCCTCCAGTCTCACCTTCAATCCGCTATCACCACAATCAGGAATCGTGATGAGACTGAAATTGCGGCGGAACAGATCCGCAACGCGATGGTCTCAGCATATAACGAAAACTGTCCACTGAAGACAAAAAGGGATAATAGAGGCACGTCTTGGTGGAACAAAAATTTGGATAAAATGAGAAAGGAAGTTCGACGCCTCTTTAATCGAGCTAAAGCTTCGGGCGACTGGGACCAATATAGATCCGCTCTAACGGACTATAACAAAGAAATAAGGAAAGCAAAAAGGGGATCTTGGAGGAAATTCTGTGAGAGTATAACTGACGTACCTCACAGTACTAGAATCCACAAGATTCTTTCCAGAGAGCCGACAAGGGAATTCGGTTCGTTAAGGCGGCCGGATGGCTCATATACGGACTCTGGAAAGGAAACCTTACAGCTCCTAGTACAAAACCACTTCCCAGGGTGCTTGAATGCGGATGACCAACAGCCGTCACCATCAGAAGGCCGATTAAAACGACCTGATAAAAATGATTGGCTGACGGCTAAAAAGGTGATCACAATACCGGCAATTGAGTGGGCCATCGGATCATTCCAACCATTCAAATCGACAGAAGAGGATGGAGTTTTTCCAGCTCTACTACAAAATGGACTGGAAATATTGCTCCCACTCCTCATTAAACTATCCAGAGCTAGTCTGGTATGGAACTATATCCCATCCAGTTGGTCGGCGGTTAAGGTAGTATATATACCAAAAATGGGTAGGAAAGAACCAAGCCCTAAATCGTTTAGACCAATTAGCCTGACATCTTTTCTGTTGAAAGGCCTGGAGAAGGTGCTGGACGGATATATCAGGGGGAACATCCTGAATCATCACCCCCTCAATATCCATCAGTACGCCTATCAGACAGGAAAATCGAACTAGCACTCAATAACCTAGTCGAGAAGATTACCCAATCCCTTCAAATGAAGGAAATTGCGGTGGGAGCCTTTCTCGACATTGAGGGAGCATTTAATAATGCACTGCCCGACTCCTTATATGCAGCAGTGGCTGTCAGAGGAATTGAGCCTACTATAGGCGACTGGATTCGTGCTATGCTATCAAACAGAACCATAACAACGTCTCTACAGGGAGAAACAGTTAGGTTTAGAGCCACGAGAGGGTGCCCGCAGGGTGGGGGTTCTCTCCCCCTTTTGTGGTCACTTCTTGTGGACGACCTACTGGCTATTCTCACACTGTGGGAGGTTGAGGTTCTAGCATATGCAGATGATCTAGTCATACTAGTCAGAGGAAACTCTGAAGGAGTAATATCAAATACCCTTCAAGAGACTCTGGATGCAGTGAGTAACTGGTGCGACGGGGAACAGATGTCTGTAAACCCTCAAAAAACAGTAATAGTACCATTCACCCGGAAAAGGAAGCTGGAGGACCTAAGACCTCCCACTTTAATGGGTGAAACTGTTCCATTTGCGGAGGAGGTGAAATATCTAGGAATCACTCTGGATAAATCACTTAATTGGAACTCCCATCTGGAAAAGGTAATCCACAAAGCAAAGCTGTCCCTATGGACATGCCGTCGTATTTGTGGCAAATCCTGGGGCATGGGTCCCCAACAAATTTACTGGATCTATATCACGGTCATCAGACCAATGATAACATATGGATCCATTGTTTGGTGGCCGAAAGGATTACAACGGACGGCCAAATCCAAACTCTCTGGACTGCAGAGATTAGCATGCATGACCGTAACGGGAGCAATTAGCACCACACCGTCAGCTGCAATGGAAATCCTCCTGGATTTACCCCCTCTTCATATATATCTGGAGAGAGAGGCCAGGTGGGCAACCTACAGACTGCAACAAGCGGCCATTAATATGCCGCAGACTAGTATCATGGAGCGGAACAGGTTGTTGGATGACATAGAGAATCACAGCATCCTGGGAATGCCCTCGGATACTATGCCTACTATGACCAACCACGAGCTGACCTTCAACATCCTTTCTCCAGAAAGAGGTGAGTGGGATCGGAATAAAGCCGACCTACTGAAGGCAGACAGTTGTTGGTTTACAGACGGCTCCAAAACTCCCGAGGGAACAGGAGCCGGAGTACACAGCTACAGACCAAGGGTGAGGATAGTCTCAAACCTAGGTACTTATGCAACTGTTTTTCAGGCTGAGGTTCATGCCATTGAACTGTGTGTACGAAGGCTGGAATATATGCATCTTACACGCAGATCAATAAAAATTTTCTCAGATAGCCAAGCAGCTATAAAAGCTCTTGGCTCCTACCGGTGTAACTCCAAAACGGTATGGAACTGTCTAAATCATTTGGGCAAGAACAACAAAGTGACTCTGGTCTGGATACCCGGCCACTCTGGTATGGGAGGTAACGAAATAGCGGACTCCTTAGCCAGAGAAGGAGCGGGATCACGATTCATCGGACCAGAACCAATACTTGGCATATCTTCAAGTACGGCCAAGATGGCTATCTCAACCTGGGCTGAAAAGCAAACTCTCCAATATTGGCAAGAGTTACCAGGATTAGTTCATTCGAAGGCGTTCATAAAATACCCTTTGAAATCGAGAACTAAGAAACTTTTAGAGTTAAACAGGATAAACCTGAAAACTCTAACAGGCCTATATACCGGGCACTGTCGACTAAACTATCATCTGCATAAACTCGGCCTAGCGGAAAACGCCGAGTGCCGTCTATGCCTGGAGGATGATGAGAAGGCAGACCACATCTTATGCACCTGTCCCTCTGTGGAGAGGATCCGATTCTCAATATTTGGCAAAGGGCAACTGCTGCCAGAGGATCTGGACACATTCTCACCCAATAAAGTTATCAGTTTCATTAAGAGACTGAACTTATTGGGTGAAATATAATTAGGCGTGAGCCACAATAGGCCTGCTGATGGCCGCAGTGGAGGGTCTACTGAGACCCACTCACAACAAACCTAACCCTAACCTAACCCCACCAGAAATTACCGAAGCAGCAGAGGCTGCGACTTGGATATGTTGCCACAGAAGTCGAAAATGTATGAAAAATAAAGCAAAAGCCCTAGGCGGACTGTAAAGCTGTAAAATATCACTGCCCGGTGGCGCGGCGGCGGGTTGAAAAGTGGTACTTTAAGCCCTCAAACCAAGTATATAAAGTGATCAATTAAGATCGGTCGTGCATTCAATTTATTTTTTAACTTTACCTGGCATTTAAACATATACTAGGTTTCTTTACCTGCTTGTGTAAAAATTAAGAAATATACATTTGTTTTTCGTTCAAGTACTGCTTGAAATATACTAATAAATGCCGGATAATAATTATTATTATCAGATAATCGTTTTTATTAGGAAAGATGTTTATGCCGAGTAAGATTTCTGGGATGCGGCAGCGTGTTGTCGGTACAAGCCTTCTCTATCATTCAATCAAGACACATTGCGTGTCTTCGCATTTATGCTGGTTCCCCTTACAATCGAATTCGTTCACGGGGGTCCTTGTGGAGTAAGTGTGATGTGAGGGGTAAAGTATTAGGAACTTGAAAACGGACGGATTGAAAAATTTAAAGTAGGCTAATCATTCACCCATTTTCCAAGGGATAAGTTTATATTCTGAACAACTTTTTTTCAAGAACATTTTCATGTATCTCTTAGAAAAAAAAGGCAATTTACCACAGTAAAACATTTCTTCAACATAGTTGATAACGCCTACTTGATTTTGAAAAAAGTGAAATTAAGCTAGAAAATAGTTTTTACTGAAGTGGGGCTTGTCTCCGAATATGTAAATCGAACTCGAAATTGTTTGGTCTCTTAGACCTATTGCTGCGTCAATCCGTGGACACACTGTATATCACAACTAAAATTGGTAATATGAACTATTTAATAAAGTTAACACATAATTAATAAAAATATGAAGATGTTCTTTCAGACTATTTTTCAAAAGTTTTTGTAGCTAGTATTTTCTATTATTTCATAGGAATCTATTTGTCAGCATTCTGTTTTTATTTTGTCATTATATTTTATTGCTGTCCACTACGAACAGAAAGAAACACGTGATTTTGTCGTTCAATTTACTAACAATGATAAAAATACTTCATTTGCCTTTTTAAATTACTAGAACGATAACGAATCGATGCAAAGTAATTAGAAATTGGAATGGGAGACAAATATTTGTAAAATTCTTATTATCGCAGAAGATTATTGGTTCCAATAGTGATTGATAAATCCATTGATATTATTTGTCTTATCGACTATTTTACAAATTATGCGGTTCTCTTAACAATTTGTATTAAAGATAGGTTTAGATATAGAGTTTATATGAGTTAAAGGTTAGTTTTTATCAGTGTGATATCAGTTTGAAAGTTGAATGTGGAATAATTTAAAAAAAAAATTATTAAATACTATACAGCCACTGAGAATGCTTGGCGGTGCTATTATGCACTGATGAATAAACAATAACAATTATAGAATAAAATAAGAATATAAATTGCAACTTTAATTTGTTTATCGTACGATTGTGAATATAAACATCTGTGAATGTTTATTTGTAAATCTTTAAACTAAATAAATAACTAATAAAATTTCAACAGATATCTGATCCTTACAGCTTGTGGCAGGTAGAAATTTGAGATTAATGTGTGAAAAGGAAAATATTACATTGTTTGGATTTCACATATTAATTTATTTACTTCCATTTTCAAGTTCCGCTCTAAAACTGAGTGTTAACGCATTGACGACTAGGTATAAATCTAAGAGCAATTCAAAGACAATATTAATGTTGTACCTACTTTACCGAAAATATCTCGTCAATAAATGTGAATATTTGATTTTGGAAACTGTTGAAATTCAGTTGTTCACTCAAAGATAAGAATAATTCTGAAGATTTCAAATAATTCCAAAGCTGACTGTCCTATTGATCTATCCAAAAATTATTTTAACATACTTACACAGTGTTTTTACAAGGGTAAATTGTCAAAGTTTATATTAGCAATTCTTGCTATAGATATATATTTTGACCTTTTTATTTGCTCTACAATTGACATTAATCCACATAAGAATTATAAATTGTCCACAACAACAAAGAAGAAATTGAGTTTATTTGAAATAACTTTTAATAATAATAATAATAATAATGCCGCCAAACCCGCGGATATCAATGTGGGCCACCCAGCGACCGGAGGCATAAGGTCACCCATCTATTTTATATGGATGACCTTAAACTTTATGCCTCCGGAGAGCGCGAACTACAAAACGCTCTTAGGGTGGTCGAAGAATATACGCGGGCAATTGGTATGGAGTTCGGGTTGGACAAATGTGCAGTCGTCCACCTCAAGAGAGGACGATGCGGGGAATTCTCTGAAGATGCGCAGCTCGCAGACGGAAGCATCCTAAGACATCTGGATGCCGGAGAGACCTACACATTTGGGTGTGCAACAAAGGCACATCCAGGATGTATCACAAATAAAAAGATTCTCTCCGCGGCAAGTACAGACACCGCCTCCGAAAGATTTGGTCTTCCGAACTTTCGGGGAAGAACAAGGTGTCTGCAACTAATATGCTTGCCGTTCCGATTCTGCTCTATTCCTTCGGAGTAGTAAAGTGGAGGGTAGATGAGCTGCGTCAATTAGACAGAGATACCCGCAAGATGATGAATATTCACAGAAGTATTCATCCTAGATCGTCCGTTCCTCGTGTGTACCTCCCACGTCAACGGGGGGGCCGAGGACTCTTGAGCCTGGAGTGTACGCATGGCAGAGTAGTTCTGAGTATGGCATGTAACATCCTCAGAAGCTCAGATCCCCTCTTGCGGTTCGTAAAACATCACGAAACTGTAGGAGTGGGAGCAGGATTGTTCAAGGCAGCAAAAAGAGCCGCAGATGAACTTGGTCTCGCATTTGACATCAGGCGAGGAGGCCGGCGAGGTGCTGATGTTGAGTCAGTCACCGAACTTCAGCCAAATCGTCTGAAAGCCCGAATCAGAGCTGCCGAACAGGAAAATCTGTTTCGGCAGCACGTCGATAAACCCCAGCATGGTGTCTTCTATAAGAACATAGAAACACTGGGTTTATCGACCAGGCTGACCTTCGCCTTTCTAAGGTCAGCAGGGCTTAAATCAGAGACCGAGGGATTCATTATGGCCTGTCAAGATGGTGTTATCAACACCTTGGTCTACCGTAGCCGCGTGTGGCGTGTAGAGGTTCCTGATATCAACTGCAGGACCTGCCATCAGGCGCCGGAATCGCTCATGCACTTACTATCTGCATGCCCTATATATGCGATTTCGGCCTACATCCACCGGCATAATGCGGCGTTACGAGTGCTATACTACCATCTAAGGCACTCGTACGGGGTAGACCAGACACCAGTGCTGCCTTACGTCCCCGGAGATATTGAGTCCGTTGTCGAGAACGAGAAATGCCGGATTTACTGGAACTACTCGTTCCAGACTGTCAGGCTAATCCAAGCCAACAAGCCTGACATAGTCCTCCTCGACCATCAACTCAAGGTGATGTATGTCATCGAGTTCTCGGCACCTGCAGAGAAAAACATCACCTTGAAGGAGGAGGAGAAACGGACCAAATATCGCGATCTCCGGTACGAGCTCCAAGTGCTGTACCCAGGCTACTCGGTAAAAATTGTCGTCCTTATAATCGGTGTACTCGGAGGGATGAGGCTTACGCTACTTTCGGAACTAAAGATCATACCGGCCTGCCAAAAATGAGCTGAGTGGCTGGCAGGCCAAATGCAGAAGGCGGTCATTCTGGGTTCTCTCCGTCTGCTTAGGGCACACGATTCTGGTATCTACAGTCACTAACCCTGCGGGATGTGGGGAGTGGCTGTAGTTGATGCGCCGGCGCGACTCCCGTGAGGCGTCGGAGGCCACGGGAGGACTGACCGGCATCGGGAAACCGAAAAAAAAAAAAAAAAAATAAATAGATGAGCTGCGTCAATTAGACAGAGATACCCGCAAGATGATGAATATTCAACATGTAACATCCTCAGGAGCTCAGATCCCCTCTTGCGGTTCGTAAAACATCACGAAACTGTAGGAGTGGAAGAAGGATTGTTCAAGGCAGCAAAAAGAGCCGCAGATGAACTCGGTCTCGCATTTGACATCAGGTGAGGAGGCCGGCGAGGTGCTGATGTTGAGTCAGTCACCGAACTTCAGCCAAATCGTCTGAAAGCCCGAATTAGAGCTGCCGAACAGGAAAATCTGTTTCGGCAGTACGTCGATAAACCCCAGCGTGGTGTCTTCTATAAGAACATAGAAACACTGGGTTTATCGACCAGGCTGACCTTCGCCTTTCTAAGGTCAGCAGGGCTTAAGTCGGAGACCGAGGGATTCATTATGGCCTGCCAGGATGGTGTTATCAACACGTTGATCTACCGTAGCCGCGTGTGGCGTGTAGAAGTTCCTGATATCAACTGCAGGACCTGCCATCAGGCGCCGGAATCGCTCATGCACTTACTTTCTGCATGCCGACATTACATGACTTTACGAGTGCTATACTACCATCTAAGGCACTCGTACGGGGTAGACCAGACACCAGTGCTGCCTTACGTCCCCGGAGATATTGAGTCCGTTGTCGAGAACGAGAAATGCCGGATTTACTGGAACTACTCGTTTCCGACTGTCAGGCTAATCCAAGCCAACAAGCCTGACATAGTCCTCCTCGACCATCAACTCAAGGTGATGTATGTCATCGAGTTCTCGGCACCTGCGGAGAAAAACATCACCTTGAAGGAGGAGGAGAAACGGACCAAATATCGCGATCTCCGGTACGAGCTCCAAGTGCTGTACCCAGACTACTCGGTCAAAATGGTCGTCCTTATTATCGGTGTACTCGGAGGGATAAAGCCTACGCTGTTCTCGGAACTGAAGATCATACCGGCCTGCCAAAAACCAGCCGAGTGGCTGGCAGGTCAAATGCAGAAGGCGGTCATTCTGGGTTCACTCCGTCTGCTTAGGGCACACGATTCTGGTATCTACAGTCATTAACCCTGCGGGATGTGGGGAGTGGCTGTAGTTGATGCGCCGGCGCGACTCCCGTGAGGCGTCGGAGGCCACGGGAGGACTGACCGGCATCGGGAAACCGAAAAAAAAAAAATAAATAAAATAAAATAAGGGGTGCTAAGGACCGGCAATCTCCACGTTGGTGCACCCTGCACAGGCAGAGGTAACTCAGCCTGACAAATGCCGGCCGGGAGTACCAGGGCTAACGACCCTGGTACTCTTACTGCTATGGGTTCCTTACAACCTAAGAAGGGCCCCTCACAATCGACCTCAGTCGGATGGAGGTCAAGGACAGATGGGAGGGGCCTTACCGAACGGTCCAAACGATGACGACACCGCAATTGTACATGGACGCTTTAAGTGGACGAGGGAACTAAAGGATGACTTGCTGACCTGCCGCGAGAGTAGCAAACCTGAGCGAAGGGGATACATGGCGCGATTGCATGCACTTTGGTGCGAAATGCATCCAGAGCATCGCGCCTTCTCTCAACAACACCTGAGAGATCAAGTATCCTTCTTGCTCAGGACAGGTTACGTAAGGGCACACCGTCAGCTGGAAGAACTGCCAGCCGCAGTTCCACCGCGGCAATTACCAGCTGATGGGGAACATCCATTAGAGTTCACCGATATAGACTTCAGGACAAGGGTTAGCCTTAACACCAAGGCTAACCTAAAGCCACAAGACCTGGCTAGAATGGACGCTGTCATCGATGAGGAAATTTCGGAAGATGCAGACATCTGGCAAATCAACTGTGCCGTGTACAACGCCGCGAAGCAACTCGTCTTCCAGCAGATCCAGACTTCTGGCGTATCAACTCTGCCATATACAACCCCGCGAAGAAATTCATTCTTCATGAGAGGTCAATCTCAAATGAGGTAGCACCAAATAAGCGGCATATGCAAAAGATTGAAGGCAAAATACTGTCGGTTAGACAACGCTTCTCAAATTCAGAGTGTGGTGAAGTATATGACTTCATGTAAGGCATTTACATAAAAAATCCAGCGCATAGCAGCGGTGTGAAGACGGCAACACCACACTCTAAATCTGACAGTGATGTATAACATCAAGCAACACTGTCTAGATAGGGTTTGAGTGCATATGGTAATCAAGAAAGGCTGAAAAAGAAGGTGAGAAGTATGGAACAGAACATATTGTTCCGTACGAATCCTTCCGGCCTGTTTTAGATACTGTAACAGATGTCGAAGCCTTCTGGAAGGGATTCTACGAAACGACGTATCCAATTAACAGCTACACTTCAAACAATCGCGCACTTCGATACCTTCGATAAACCTCAGCATGGTGTATTCTATAAGAATATAGAAACATTGGGTTTATCGACCAGGCTGATAGTCTCCTTTTTAAGGTCAGCCGGGCTTAAATCGGAGACCGAGGGATTCATTATGGCTTGTCAGGATGATGTTATCAATACCAGGAAGAGAATTTTAAGACCCTATTTCATTAAAAAAACACTAACAGGAGAAAAGTATTTGGAATTACTCAGAGACCATCTAGTTTCCGCTCTAGCCGTGATATCCCCAAATCACGACGACCCCATTGTTCCCAATAATGCTTTGTAGTTTCAGCAAGATGGAACAACCCACCATTACCGCGTGACTATTCGGGATTATTTAAACGACATTTTTTTGGGGTTGAATCATAGGCAAGGGGCAAGTGAATGGTCAGCACGGTCACCTAACCTCACGCTTTTAGATTCTTTTTGTGGGGTTACCTTGAGAGTAAAGTCTACTTTAACATACCAAATTCCATAGAAGCCTTAAAAGAAAGAATCCGAAAAAAATTCCTGACGATTACTCAGAGAAGCTTTAAAATGTTATCCAGGAATTCATCTATTAACTTGCCGTCTGCCAAGAAATAAGTGGAACCCAATTTGAACACTTAATTTGATAGTTTAATTTTATTTAACTGATATATTGTTATTCATTTGTTTCAAATAAATTGATGAAAATTCCGCAGCATCCTGGATTTTTTTAATCACATCACACAACTGCATATTGCTGTATGCAGAATTTGGCCGCTGATGGTCGAGGAATTTTGTATTTGGAGCGTTTCACAGCAAATGTTCATACTGTATGTTGTTAGAAATCACTGATAATTTTATTTAGTATAAAGTTAATTCCCTTTAGCGCTTAAATTGTATGTAATTTTCTAGGCCTATTAGAGCAGGTACTGTTGTTCTTCTGTTGTCTCCTATTTCTTTCTATATTATATTTTGTACTTTTCAAACCAAGTTTTTCGAATATATTTCTTTTTTTTTTTTCGTTAATTGATTTGGAGATGGGGCTACAAAGATATTTGGCTCAAGTCCTCAAAAGTCACGGTCCTCCACTTAGGGAAAGTATTCAAGGATCCAGAAAGAGAAATAAAGGAGAAACAAAATGTTGACTACTTTATGTTCGTCTCCTGTTTCTTATGTTTTGTTCTAAAGAATTTTTATTGTTGGAAATGAAAAGGAGAACTCTTTCTCACAAAATTCTTTGTTGATGCTACCGGTTTCGTGATTAAATAATTTGTTTCACATCATCAGGCAGAAAAATTTGTATTGTGTTTCTGACTTGACTATATGTTTTTTAAGCAAATCCAGTAAATTTCTTGTACTGAAGTAAAAGTGCATAAAATTCTGTGTTCAGTGCAAAATCGGATAAATGCAGATGGAAAAGTTACAAAAAGTAAAAAATTGTATCAAATATTTCTAGGACCTCTAAACAGTTAATCCACGTGATCAAATTTTTTAATTTTTCAGATAATTTTTCTGTTGAATTTTTTTGGCAATTTCTCATAAATTACTAAAAGTGGATTTATCCTCTTTTCGCATGTTTGCTCCTCAATTTTAATAAAAAATCTTTTAAATACTACATTACGTTAATTTGATTATGAATTTTTAGCTTATGGTTTATATTAATAACAACTGCTGATATTTTTTATCTTTAATTGATGGAAGAAACAAACATCTGGCTTTACTACACTTAATAAATTTAATTTTAATCTTAGTTACCATATCCATCCATTGCATGCCTTCACGTCTTTGGCATAGGCAGAATTAAAATATAGCAAAATTATAAAAACAAAACAATTAAATTTGCCAAATTACAAAACAGCTTTCAAATAATCAAATGACCCAGTGTCTGTTAACAACTTTAAATAGTTGTTTAAATTAGATGATGTAGAAATATTAAATTTGTGAATATTTTGTACTTAAATGTAACACAATTTTTTAGTAAAACAACGAGAAATAAAAATAGAGGTGTAAATGAGTAGATAGTTATTTGTTAATTTTAATGTTGTAACCAAAGAAACTTGAAGCAGTACCCGGAAAAAAAATTATTTACCGCACCTACAAGTAATTTCAAATAGAAACAAAGATGGGGTATATTTATATATGCAATTCTCTACATTTAAAAGTGTTTGAAAGTTCCGCTCTTAACACAAAGATTTTAAAGTCTGTTAATTAAGGTAGAGCCGTTAATTAGCCTTAACCGACGGTACGTTTTATCTTAAAGTGGATTACAGAATATTTCTAATTACCGACATGATACATTTAATTTTTCCGTTACTCTGATGCTACGTTTAAATATTGCTAATATTTTGTTATTTATTTTTGTAGTTTAGTTAATCTCAACATTTTCTGCCGTCATTAATGGGCATACGATTTAATTTCGTTGCATGAGACAAGTCACTTTGATTCCATTTTTATATGTGGAAAGTATGGAACGAAGTAATTCAGTATTTGCCTAACATGATTCATGTACAATGGTTTAAATTTACCCGAAATTATAAGAATTATAGGAAAATTAACTAACCTTTGCATTTGTACTTAGAACCATATAACTCTGTAAAGTAACTTTTATTCATTAAACGAACAGTAGAAAACGTGTAAAAATAAATAATCTTCAGTCTGTGATTTCAAAGAGTAACGAAAAACATAAATTGTTGCAAATAGTTAGATGAACCTATTAGGATCATATGAATATGAAGGAAGTTTATGACGGTATCTTCCAATCGAGCGTGAAATTTCCTAGCCAGAAAGATGCAGAAAAATATTAACAGTAGGTTGTAATAAACATCTTTGTGTTGAGAAAAATATAGCTTAAACCTTATGGTTCTCATGCGACGATTTGTTGACCGATTTTATTGGTTCTTTCCTAGAGTTTCTGAAAAACCTGGGACGTCAAATCATATCAAATCAAATCAAAATCAAATCAAATCAAAATTTATTCAAAGATAGAAAAGTATAATCTACATATTATATATATATCAATGTTTAAGAGGGCTAATCGAACCAGTGTTTGTAAAGTAATTTTTCAAAATTTATTTCTTCCATACGGTTTGGTCAAATTACACCAAATTTGGAGGATCAGTAGTTGAAAGTGTACTAGAGGGTACATGTATATCTATTTTAATTAATATTCACTTTATGTAGGGAAAATTTATACTGTAAATATGAGTGAAATTTGAACGTGATTAACTCCTGAATTATTATATCAATCGGTAAAATTCGAGGTAAAATTTATACATGTCTTCTAGAATGAATCTTCATAATTATGCTCAGCAAGTTTCAAACTTTTATTCCGTACTATTTGGTTAAAATGAATTTTCTAAATAAGTATCTTTGTCACTACAAATGGAGCAAGGAAGTGTTACCTCTATCGGGAATCGCACCTCAATGAAGTCGGTGAATAAAACGTCCAGTGAAGGTAAAGTCAAGAGCAAAATTATTCACGGCGCATGTATAAAAACTTTCTAGAGAGTGACACAGCTATCCGAAGCTTTTTCCCGACTAGGCCCCTTAATGATCAGAGGTACACCTAAACCTAAAGTAGGTTTAGTAGGTAGATTTAGCCTCTTTTTTGCATGTTTGCTCCTCAATTTTAATAAAAAATCTTTTAAATAATAACAGTGATAAAAATAGTAAATAGTAAATTTTAAATTATAGAGGAAGTGGTCGAAATGAAATTTGCAGAAAAATAAGAGATTAATATTAACTTGGCAGGGACAGAAGGGTAAGAACATAATATTACATATATTTTTTGTAAATCGATAAAGAATATTTTGCTACTTCTCAATACAAGCATCAAAAAGTTTACGGTTATTAGTAGGTATATTTTTGTTTCAATTTTATATTCTTTGAAGTTTTTTATGTCTTTTATTTGTAAAGGAATGCAGTTGAATAATTTGAGGTCCTGGAAAAAAAATCTTTGTGAATGGGATTTATTTAATTTAGGAAGAACAATTTTTTTATTTTTTTTTAAACCTAGTTACATAATTTATTGGTTGATTACAATTGACATTTCATTTAAAAACCCATAACGGGCACTGATATGTGTAAATATCTCTTACTGTAAGCAATACTGACTCTTTAAATTGCTTTCTTGAAAACAAAAATTCTTTTTTTGAGTAATATTTTAATTTGATGAATTTTGTGCAACTTGGAGGATATGTAATGCATTATTATCTAATCCACTCCATGCCATAATTTAAAATAGACTCCACTAGTGAGTTGTATACAATTAATAAATTCTTTTTGTTCAAAATATCTCTTAGCTGATAAAATTCATATATTACTTGTTTAATTCTTTTTGCTACACATGAGGGATGTTCCTTCCATTTTAAATGTTGATCAATAAATTATGCCTAGGTAGTTATTCCTTTCAACTTTTTTAATATTAGGACATTGACAATACTTAGTTTTTGAACAATTTTTTGTATATAATGTTAAGTCTTTTTTTTAGGTTGATCATTTGCTGTAATTGTAAATGCTACAAATTTTTACTTTTCTGTGTTTAAACTTAAGAAATTTGTATTTAACCAGTCATAGATCAATTTTAAATTAATTTCTGCTTGTTCATATAATCTGTCCCATGAATCACCAATGAAAACTATAGCTGTTTCATCAGTATAGGAGAGTATATGTACATTAAAATTTGGTGTAGCTGCGATATCATTTATATAAACCAAGAATAATATTGGACCTAGGATGGTTCCTTGGGAAACCCTTATATTAATTCTTAGGTAATCACTGAGAACATTGTCGACTCTCGTTCTCTGTTTTCTGTCTGTAATTTTTAAATATTTTCAAGACAGGACCTCGCAAGATCTACTGTGTATTTGACATTACTCCATGTTTTGCTAAAAAGTTTACTAATCTGTTTTTTAGGCATAAATCGAAAATTTTTGAGTTGTTAATTAGAGAAATTGGTCTATAATTGGGTATTGTTTTATCTTCGGATTTATATACTGGGATCACTATAGATTCCTTCCAGTTTTTAGGAATATATTCTGTTCGAAATATTAAGTTTGTTATATATATTAGTGGAATTAATAATGGTTGGGTACAGTTTTTATTAAAATGCTGGATATTCCATCTGGTCCTGTTGTTGGTTTATTTTTTAATTTTGGGATTAACAACACGATTTCATTTCTAGTTACGGGTTGTAGAAATATGGACTGCGCTTGTGTGTTATTTAGTTTGCTTGTATTATTTTTTTCTGTTTATTTTATTTAATATACTAGAACCTATATTTATAAAAAAATTTTGAACAGATTAACTTTTTCTGTATTATTTGTTATTACATTACGTGATCTGAGCATTGGACGCATTTGGTCTCCACAAGTATACGATAACTAATATTAATCGGAGTTCTTGTACCCCTGTATGTTTTTTTTATGGACCCGAAAAGTCGTTACCTCACGAAAGACTTTGGCAACATTGAAAAGTTTTTAAACAAATCAAAATCATATGAGGTACCGTACAAAGGTAAAACACTGTAAATGAAAAAAATTTCGGTTTCGAGATTTTTGCTGTAACCTACGTAAAATTCTATGCTCTGTGGCATTATATACCGGGTGACCACAGGATATGGTACGCTACCAAAATTTTCTGTATATTTAAAGGTATAAATCTGAAATTTGAGAATTGTTCATAACACATAAAAACAAATGTATTGATGCTGTTTTAAATTTTTTTCTTCCGATTTCACCGAAAGTGATGTCACCTTTTTTTTTCTTAAATATAACGACTAATTTTTTTATTTACTATTTCGATAGAACTAAAAATTGCCTATACAACCACTTTTTGAAATCAATGGCGTAGCGAGGATTAATGGAGCCCCGGTTAACTAAATAATAAAAATAAAAATATAAAACGAAAATGTAAATTTTCTCTTGCATTGCTATAAACAAATTTGGATGACATGACCTAAATAACAGAGGCAGACTGGTCTGCAAGGGCAGACAGTACAGTATACAGTTGTTACCTTGTAAAATTCCTTGCATAACAGCTTCCTACTTTTTCATCGATTTTGCTTGTTTCCGCCAATTAAAGTTTAGTGTTTTTTCGACGACATATGTTTTACAGCAGAGATATGCGTATGACAGTTTAAAGTCGCACAGTTCATATAACAGCGCATCACTGTTTCTGAAGGACGAATTTTTATATTCACTGACTCATTACGCTGTACAGAAATTATCGAATAAGTAAAAATATTTATGTCTTTATACTCACCGTACACTGAACAGATCTCTAAGTTAAAAGTTCTCGACCTGAATAAAATTGCTAAATGTTGCTTTTCTTATGGACCACACCGATATTCACCCTTAACTACTTATATAAATATAATCTTTGACGATCCATGACCGCTCATCGACCGTTTTTACATGTAAGAATATTAATTAATCTTTTTACATGTATTTACACATTTTTTTGTAAGTACACTCTCAGAAATTGCAATTTGTGTTATTAAAATTATATCGCGAATTTTTCGGAATATAGTATTAAACTTCAAATCTATTTCTGGGATATCATGCAAATTCTCCTTAAGGTAATGATATCAGAGAATGACCAATAATTACTTTAGAGTACCTTTTACAAAAATGTTCATATATTCAACTATTAGCGATTCAGATCAGTTAAGAATAGACTTTGGCTGCAAGGAGTCAAAATATTCTTGAACATTTCCCATACAAATAAACCTTCGTAATAGGTGTCCATTTACTCATCGATTGTTATAATAAACCCTCACTTTAAATTTGATACCATAAGTTTCAAATCTATGATCATTGCCTAATGGATTAAATATCTTTTAGGTTTGACTTGCGTCTTTTGTGGAGACACTGTCGTTTTGTGTTGTAGCTGGTCGGCGCGGCCGCCTAGCGCAGCCACACACACGCACAGATAGAAAAATATTTTCGCCCAAACTGCGTTTCTTGAATAATTGCGAAACACAATAAAGTGAATTTTGTACTAAATACCGCTGCCACTTATATTCTACAGGATGAGCCAGATTTTTAATCGGGAAACTTGAAACGGTAGAATAGGTTAAAATATAATGGATTTTTTCATATAAACTTATAGCTAAAAATTCTTAGTGTTGGAGGTAGAGGGCGTTGAATGTTTCATTTATTTTCAGTTTTTCAAATATTTCTCCGGAAATGATTCAGATATTGCAATAAAATTCGGAAGGTGAAAGTTGCGTATATCAGTACACTCTCGCCGTAATTTTCATCTCTCCCCTTCAACCAGTGGTGTGACAGTGGAGGATGTCAAAGATATTCATCCCAAAAAAACGGGACGTCAATGACCTGAGCTATATTTTTTCTTTTTCGACATTTACTATCATTAATGCACAAGAAAATTTTCTTATAATTTTTTGTAGGATGCAACTTCTTTGAGTTAAACTTATCAAAATCATTCCCCATACTTATCAATTGAGAATCGTTTAAAAAAATTAAATGGTTTTACCTTTTTCTTTTAATATAATTTCGAATAGAGAGACGAAAACTGTTCGAGACCTACGCAACTTACACCTTCTGAATTTTATAACAATGTATCATTTATTTCCGGAGAAATGCGTCCTCTTATCTCGAAAACTAAGCATTTTTTAGCTATACATAAGTTTATATGACAAATCCATAATATTTTGGCATAGTCTATCGATTCTCTAAGTTTCCCGATTAAAATCTGGAGCATCCTGTATAAAAAACAAATAAAATTGTTTAATACAAATTTATTTAAAATCATGATAATCTCTACACATCTGCTGTTTTGACGACGAAAATTGAAAATATATGAATGTCATCGCATTATGAGAAACGTATAGTACCCACGATGCAAACTGCAAAGCCAATTCTATATTCCAACGTATTATCGGCTTTATAAGCGTTAATGACATTTTAAAGGTCATTTTAGGGCAAGGAAACTTAAGCGGGAGAATTTGAAGTTTGGTAGAAATACTTCATATAGGCAGGGCCGGATTACCCGTAAGGCAGTATAGGCAACTGCCTAGGGGCGCCGACAGTTTAGGGGGCGCCGGCGACAAACAAAAAATAATAAATTTTTGTATACGGAGAAAATTTGCACAACTGCGAGGCACGCAGTACACTTGGTTAGCTTGTCACAGCGAAAAATCGCTCGTAGCAACAACCAGTTTTATTGCATTATCATTCACGAACAGATGGTATGTAAATAGACTGACGCTGACCATATTTTGTTATTTCGTTATTTGACAACTATATGCCTTAAAAACCCACTAGTTTTCGGTATAATTGAAGTACATACTTTGCTACTTTTAGTTTGTTTTATATCGCTGAGCTGAGTGCTGAGTTTGTCAATAGTGTAGTTGTGTAGTGACTGAAAATGAGTACAAAATTAAGTGGTGCCAAAAGAAGAAAAATCGAGAGGGAGAAAAAAGAAAAAATTGACCATATATTGCAAAATACAAAGAAAATAAACAGTTTTTTTTCTAAACAAGAAGGTATATTATAAAAACTTTAAAATAATTGTCCATATAATATTATATTATTAAATTAATTTAGTTACAGCGGAGAAATCCTTAGAGAAATCTTCCATTAAAGAACAGGCCTTAACTTTAACGGCTAATGCTTGTGATGCTGATACTGATACTCAAACGACAAATATTATAATTGTTAATGAAGAATCAAGTTTACTATCACCGCAAAAGACCCAAACTGCATCGTCAGAAAAAAATGGAGAAAAACATGAAATTGCTACTGCTTCCTCTTCTAAAACCGAGACATTAATTGTTCAAGACGAATTACAAATCAGTAAATCAGTGGAGGACTTCAATATCGGAAACGACCCAGCAGAGTGGCATATAACAGATAAAAACTTAATTATTGATTCAATTCTAAAAAATCCACCACAGCAAAATATTGATGAGTTAGATTTTACTACTTCTGCGCGAAATTACGGTAAATTTAATCGTTACGCGAATAGACAAATATTTTTCTCGAATTGTTTTAATGGAGAACGTCATAGAAGAGACTGGTTATTATATTCTGAGACGACAGGAAAAGTATTTTGTATGTACTGCAAATTATTTGACATAAGTAGTGAAAATGCATTTGTATCGGGATTTAACGACTGGAAAAATCACATTCGTATAGATTCTCACGAAAAATCTACGGAACACAAAAACAATGCAAAGGCATTTATAATGAGAATTCAAAGCTCAGGAAAAATAGACACAGAATTACATCGGCAATATTTGGCTGAACGAGATTATTGGAAGGAGGTTTTGCGGCGTGTAATAAGTGTAACGAAGTTTTTGGCAACACGGGAACTTGCCTTTAGAGGTACTGAAGAAAAAATAGGTTCTCCAAATAATGGAAATTTTTTGGGCTTATTGGAACTTTTATCTGAATATGATTCATTCTTAAAAAATCACATGGAAAAATATGGCAGTGTAGGTACAGGTGGTGTTTCATATTTATCGAAAACCACATATAATGAATTCATTCATTTAATGGGAAATTCAGTAATAAATGAAATTGTCAAAGAATTGCATCGAAACAAATACTATGCCGTAAGTGTCGATTCTACGCCAGATATTACTCACACTGATCAACTAACTTTCATTGTCCGTTATGTAAATGAAAAGGGTATTCCAAACGAACGATTTGTAAAATTTATTAGTAATTGCGGGCATAAAAGTGCTGATATGGAAAAATGTGTACTCGACATGCTTAGTGAATTAAAAGTAGATATTAAGAATTGCAGAGGTCAATCGTACGACAATGCTTCTAATATGACAGGTTTATACACTGGACTTCAGGCTCGCATAAAGAAACATAACGATCTTGCGTTATTTGTTCCCTGTGCTGCACACTCCTTAAACTTAGTTGGAGCTGCAGCAGCAGAATCCTGCTACATGGCAACTGAATATTTCATGTTCGTCCAACAAATATTCAACTTTTTTTCTTCTTCTACCAACAGATGGAATATTTTGAAAACTAATGTAAATGAAGATTTGACAGTAAGACAGGGTGAAATCATAATTTTCAATCAGTTAATACCTAAATCTTTGTCTACTACACGCTGGTCGGCTCGTGCTGATGCTTGTAAAGCTTTATCTGTCTCATATAACACATTTCGGAAAAGTGTAGAAGAAATAGCCCATAGCAAAAATGAAAAACCTTCCGTACAAGCAGAAGCTATGGGATTGTTAGGTAAATTTAATTCGTTAGAGACGGGAATTTTAACATCGTTTTGGTCGGATGTTTTAGAGAAATGTGATAAAGCCAGTAAGACTTTACAAACCGTTGATATTGATTTATCAACAACGATTGCAATTTTTGAATCATTGATTGGTTATCTTAAATCATTACGAGATCAAGACCAGTTTGATAAATACGAAGAAAGGGGCAAGCAACTATCCAAAATTATGGAATATAATAAAGATCAAAAAAAGGATACTTAAGAGAAAGCTTCAATTTGACGAAACTCATGAAAATGAAACTAACTTCGACGGCAAAAGTGATATGAGAATTAATGTTTTTCTTGCTGTTATTGATAGGCTAGATCAAGAATTAAAGAAGCGATTGATGGCTTACGTAGAAATAGAAAAAAGTTCTCGTTTTTAAATAATTTTAAGATTATGAATGACAACGACATAAGAAATAATTCAAATAATTTGCAAGCTGAATATTCAAACGATTTGGATGAATGTTTTGCTGAGGAATGTATTGAATTCAAATATTTTGTTGAAAATATAGAAAATGTCGTTAATGTTAGAGACATGTTAGTATTTATCAGGGAAAAACATGTTATAACCATGTTTCCTAATGTGGAAATTGCATTAAGAATTTTTCTGACTCTACCAATAACAAATGCGTCAGGGGAAAGATCATTTTCTACTTTAAAAAAGGTCAAAAACATATTTACGAAATGCCATAAGCCAAGAAGGACTTAATAATTTATCTGTGCTATCAATAAACCATGACTTAACTAGTGCGCTTGATTTTACTGATATTATAAATAGCTTCGCCAGAAAGAAAACGTATGTAATAGTTATTTATGATACAAGTGTTAAAAATTATGATTTGTTTACAAAATATTTCTTTTTACTTTTTTTTTTCGTGGGTTTGCTCAACTCGCTTACACTCGTTTCGCAAACTTTCCCACTCACAAAACAAAATATATTTTATTTTGTGAGTGTTATTAACACTTGATCATAAATAACTATTACATCTATTTGTTCAACTTTTTCCATTTAATGTTTTTATTTTTATTTGTATGCGCTGAGTATATATTGTTTTTATATTACATTATTTTGTATTATGAATAAAAACTTTGAAAGCATTTTGAAAGTTTTGTAGTGGGGGGGGGGCGCTATAATATAGTTGCCTATGGGCGAAAAAAGTCATAATCCGGCCCTGCATATAGGGTCTTCTTTCATCCCCCTCTGCGTGAAAGAGTAGATTTGGTATTGAAGGGGATATTTTTTTTTAATTTTTTTTTTATCAAATCACCTTTTTCTACGTGTTCTTTTAAATAATAACCATTCAAATTTGTCATTCCCCTTAATTTTCTCTGCCCTAAAATGACCTTTAAAATATCATTACGCCCAAACCCATGAGTCGAAATCCAACCGGCGAAAAAATGATACAAAATCGATCCGAGCATATCGTGAACGCCCCAATGCGTTGTGAGTATAAATTTCGGCTATTGGCTGAATTTGGCAATTTAGGACAATAGTTACACCTAGTGAAGAAGTTTAACTCATAGGTTACGCTTACATTTAACCCTTAACATATACAAGAATTAGAAAAATGGGCTGGCAAGCTGTCCAGATGTGTACGTACATAGGTTTTAGTGATTCAGAGGTGCCAAATTTTCTGAAAAAAAGCATTCGGTCGCGGCAATAACTGAGTGCAATCTTAACTATTTTGTTTTGATCACTGTATCAATGAAATAACTATCATAATTCATTTATAAAAAAATCGATTTTGTTAAATGAATACACACATATGTACCATGGATGCAAACATTGAATTGTAATTTATTTTATTGAACCTATACCAGTACAAAAAGTCATTTTATAATAAAACAGCTTGAAAATAAAAAACTCGAGGATTATCAATTCTATACATTGTCGACCAGTTTTTCTTCAGCATATCTAATAAATTAGTTTTATTCATAGGGTTGTTTCCCTGATATCTTTAATAGTGCACAGGTTATTCTCCTATATCTTTTTACCACAAGCAATACAAAATATCTTTACCATTCGGCAACGAAGCCATATAAAAAAGTTACTTACCCAGAAGATATTGCTTTGACAATAATAGCATTTTATGTATCTTTGCTTATTTGGAAAAAGATAATATTATATCCCATCTCTCAGCATGGTTTTATATCAGGTTAAGAGCTTCTTACTATCTGTTATTTCAGTTCTGACAAAACTCCCATATTTAAACATTGCACAAAGTAAAACTCTGTTTGTGTAATACGTAATTAAACATATGTTTGGGTAAGTGAAATATGATGTTGCCCCATATGATTCAAAAATAAAACAAAAAATTTTATTGGAGAAATTATTTCTAGCATAGAGGAATTTGTGTCTAGATTGTCTTAACTATGTATTTTTTGTTATTTCATTTGTATTTACTTTATTTTATTTCATTCTTTTTACTGTATACTTGCTTGTTATTTTTATTTTATTTATTTTTTTCGGAATAACCGATGCCGGACAGTCCTCCCGTCGCCTCCGACTTATCACGGGAGTCGCGCTGGCGAATGATCTACAGCCACTCCCCACATCCCGTAGGCTTGGTGACTGTAGATACCAGAATTGTGTGCTCTAAGCAGACGGAGAGAACCCAGAATGACCGCCTTCTGCATTTGGTCTGACAACCACTCGGCTGATTTTTGGCAGGCCGTTATGGTCCTCAATTCCGAGAGCAGCGTAGGTTTTATCCCTCCGAGTATACCGATTATTAGGATGACCATCTTGAATGAGTAGCCTGGGTACAACACTGGGAGCTCGTAACGGAGATCGCGATATTTGGTCCGCTTTTCCTCCTTCTTGAGAGTGATGTTTTTCTCGGCAGGGGTCGAAAATTCGATGACATACATCACGTTGGTTTGATGGTCGAGGAGGACTATGTCAGGCTTATTGGCTTGGATTAGCCTGACAAATGGAAAAAAAAATTGTTATTATTATTATTATTATTATCTCTTAGTTATTTATTCATGTTCTTTGTTTTAAGTTACTGACTCTAAATTGACTTAACGTATATACATACTTTTATGTATCATAATTTTGTTGAAGAAATTTGATAGAAACAAAAACTTTATTATAAATATGGCACGTGACCTAAAGATAAAAATGCGTACTTGGTTTCAATGTATTTTGTAATATATTAAGATGATTAACATAACAAACTGAAAATATGATATTTTTGATTAATAAAAATTTAAGATGATCTCATTGTCGGTAAAAAATAATAGCGACACACGATGGTCTGAAGCGTGCCTAATCTATGAAAAGATTCTTTGTTTTATATAAATTACTTTCTGAACCTCATCATATATACACAAATATAAAGGATGATAATAGTCTCAAAAACTTTGCCATAGCAGCGTCTTAAAAATAGCTTATATATGCAATAATAACGGCGGTACAATGAAATTTGATATCCTATTTTGTTCAATTTTTAAAGTCAAGGATATGTTCAAATTAAAAGAAACATGAGTTAATGAAGCATAAACAACTTCTAAATATTTCATTGCAGACGGAGAAATATACTGTACTTTTACCCAAAATTTAAAATTTTTGTTATACTTAAAAATAAAAAAGAAACAGCGTTTCTCATATTAAACACAAAACAAATATATACAGGGATCTTCTCTTGATGCAAATAAAGTTAAAATGGGTTTTTATAGATATAAAATAAAATAAATTGATGTAGGTACAAAATAAAAAACCGCTGTCAATTACTTGGGGATCACAACTTCCTCACCGTAGTAAAACTCGACGTGTGGTGGAGTTTATAATAAACGTAATTTTTGACTTTTCAAAAAAGTCAAATTTTTTAACGTTTCAAAAAAAGTCACATTTTGACATATCAAAAAAAGTCACTGTGACGTTGCAAAAAAGTCACATTTTTTTACTTTTCAAAAAAGTCACATTTTGAAGTTTCAAAAAAGTCACTTTGACGTTTCAAAAAAGTCACATTTTTGACGTTTCAAAAAGTGGGACCGATTTTACTCATTAACTAACTCAATCTCTTCCTTGACCTATAGAATGTACATATGCACCAAATTTGAAAGCTTTATCTTAAAAACTGTAGCTGCTATCGCGTACCAGACAAACAGACACACAGACAGAAAATTTTGAAATTTTGTGTATCGTCATAAATTGTCGAGATTCGTCCAGAAATGCAATAAAAATTAAAAAAAAATTTTTCACAAATACAACTTCCTCACTGAGGGGTGAGGAAGTAATTAATTAATATGTATGTAGTTTATCCCACCTTGATAACGTTTGAAAGTTGAATAAATTCATATTCACTATGTCTTCGTTATCTTCATCCACAATTTCTTTGTTTTTTCCGTTTATTCAGTCTTATGATGGCTATAGCTGTTTTTTTTTGCTAGAAAATCCAAACATGCTTACGTGATCATAATCCATGTTTTCAAATATGAGCTCTTTGTGTAAGGTGATTAGAGAACCGTCAGAATGACTGGAACGAATCATGATCACTTTGTTCACGAATAATTGGCACGAGTAAAATAGCAAACAAAAAAATTCCTGTTTGTAAAATAATATCTGCGACATTTACCTCAAAGTTAATTTTCCTTTTCCCTTTCCTTGGTAAAAATTATAATTGCGTTTCTAAACCTGTCCTAATCTCAATTTTAACAATAGCTAAAATTATTATTAGACTATCACCGTTGACTCGTATCGTGACCAACTTGATCATGGGGTCAAGCCATAATACATATATAATGTGTCTATGGATCAAGCAGACAATATACAAAAAATATGTTGAGATGGTGATAGTAACGTTACAAATATGCTGGAGCTAATCTGGAAATGGACAGACTGCAAGAACTAAGTGAACTAAAGAATCTTAAATTGAGTGAATAATTAGAATCAATAAATCAACAACACGGTTCGGTGTGATATTAAAAATATACGACAGGTTATTGCACTGTTGAAAAACAATAATAGCTACCAGACCACTTGCATGAAAGACGAGCAAAAAATCAACCTTTTAGTTGCTATTGAAAATAATCAGAATCAAAATGATTAGAATATTACTATTGATATTCAAAATTACGGTAATGATGTCCAAATTCCATCGCCGCGCCAACAATTATTATTACCAACCTCACTGAATTTCGTAAACTTATCAAGACTCTTGCAAATAACAAGGCACCGTGGTAAGGCGGTATCAATCACTAGCTCCTCAAAAATCTACCGAAGAAAGGTTGTACAACTTCTCTATGTATATCACCAATGCGCTTAAAACACTCGCCCACGGAGTGTAAAAGTACAGTGGCAACTGGTAATCCAGATCACGAAGAAATAGCTGACTAAGAGCTATAGGCTGATATCTCTTCCTTCTTTCTTATCCAAGTTTGTAGAAAGGATTGTCCTGCATAGGTTGAAAGCCTATCAGAACAATCATTTACAACTGAATAACAATTACCAGTTTGATTCCAAAAATGAATATAACACCCATGCATCAGGTCGTTAAGATATAATATCAAGGTACAATAGAATCTTGGTACAGGCCATGGTACTCTTAGATATTGAGAACACGTTCCTTCAATACCGTTTTATTCTCAGATATAATTTATAAGCTGCACCGCTATGGCTTTTTCGGATATCTAAACTCTTATCTGTGCGGCAGAATGCTGTGAGTGACAGTAAACAACACATAAGCAACACCATGGATCATAAAGGCCGTCATCCCGCATGGGTCGGTACTCACGTCGAAATTATACAATTTATACGTTTCTGACTTTCCGTAGTTCCCTAACGTCTAGCTTTTGTATCCTGATAATGCTCAGGAGATTGGTCAGTTGCTGAAGGCACACTTGGTACGTGCGTCTGAATACTATAATCGCTGGAAGGTGAAAAAGGTAAAATACTTGGATATGGCACTTCCATCGTTGCAAGGAATAAAATCAAAACACCCATTTCTTTCAGGGAACCCAAATTCTGATATAAGAGGATATAAAGAACCGCTGCCAATTCGTCACCGTAGTAAAACTCGACGTGTGGTGGAGTTTATAATAAAAGTAATTTTTGACGTTTCAAAAAAGTCACATTTTTTGACGTTTCAAAAGTCACATTGGTGGAATGTCACTAATATTTTTCAGAAAATTTTTTCTGTCTGAAATTTTGTGTATCGTCATAATTCGTCGAGATTCGTCCAGAAATGCAATAAAAATTTTCAAAATTTTTTTCACGAATACATAACCCTTACTTTAAGAGGTGAGGACGTAATATAGATCGTTTCAAAAGCATATTAATGAGACCATACGAAAAGTCTGTTCCTCGTCGAGAAGTTTGCATTCCTTGTGGTTGAATCAATAATGTGTTCTGCTATCGTAACTGAGTTACACAAATTACAACACATTAAAAATATTGGAAAATAAATCTCTTCACCTCACAAGCAACTGAATAAGATAACTCGCATTAAATAATTGCGCCAACTTTATAACGACAATTTAACAAAAATTTGATCAATTCAAATTGTTGGATAATTCACTAACCAGGGCCTGCCTGTTTAAAACTGGCCCCTGCCTAATAAAATATATAACTACTTATAATACGCACCTAAAATAAAAACCCAAAAATTCATATACAGGGTGAGTCAGTTTTTTGTAGACAAACTTTAACAGGAGATAGAACACATGTTTTTAAAAAGAAAAGTTCCTATAAACATATGTCGTAGAACGCTTCGTTTCCGAGAGTGTTGAATATAATTTTTTTTTCTCGAATTTTCATTATAACTTATAAACGAATGCTTAGATTTTTTCCATGTTTGGGGGATAATGCCTATTAATTAAAGGGCATAAAACAAGCGATAAGAATGTTCAAAAACTTACACAGTGGCGGAGTGGAGGGGGTGCTCAACCCCTTTCTTAAACAGAACTTCTACACCAATGACTATTTTTTTAAAAAACTGTTATTTTCGTTATCTACATACAGTTTAACAAAAGTAATGTCCCTTCTTCTCCTTCGAAATTCCTGTGCGTTTCCGAGTTATTTTGATTTTTAGTGTTTGATGTGGTACTAAATTAAGTAATTTATTCAGGGTGAGTCAGTTTTTTGTAGACAAACTTTAACAGGAGATAGAACACATGTTTTTAAAAAGAAAAGTTCCTATAAACATATGTTGTAGAACGCTTCGTTTCCGAGATACAGGGTGTTGAATATAATTTTTTTTCTCGAATTTTTTGAGTATGTATTTGTATGTATTGTATTTGAGTATGGCTTGATATAACAAATATTTATTTTGACTACATTGGAAAGAGATAAAGAATAAGAGATTTCGGCTTTTTAGAATCCTTAACAAACCATATTTAGGTAGGTTTCGTTGAAAGAATTAAATATTTAGCCGATAATTGATAATAAATAAATTACTTAATTTAGTACCACATCATACACTAAAAATCAAAATAACTCGGAAACGCACGGGAATTTCGAAACAGAAGAAGGGACATTATTTTTGTTAAACTGTATTTAGATAATGAAAATAACAGTTTTTTAAAAAAAATAGTCATTGGTGTAGAAGTTCTGTTTAAAAAAAGGGGTTGAGCACCCCTCCACTCCGCCACTGTGCAAGTTTTTGAACATTCTTATCGCTTGTTTTATGCCCCTTAATTAATAGGCATTATCCCCCAAACATGGAAAAAATCTAAGCATTCGTTTATAAGTTATAATGAAAATTCGAGAGAAGAAAATTATATTCAACACCCTGTATCTCGGAAACGAAGCGTTCTACGACATATGTTTATAGGAACTTTTCTTTTTAAAAACATGTGTTCTATCTCCTGTTAAAGTTTGTCTACAAAAAAACTGACTCACCCTGTATAAAAACCAAACATAAGTTCTTACAAAAAAAAAACGTAAGCATAAGGCAACTTTTCTGCATTTTTCTTTGGCGAAATCCTCAATAATATCCTTGTATTTCTATACTTGCATATATTTTGTTCTCAACGATGAGTAGATCTGTCCTGTGTCATCGTTGAACGTAAATATATTTTTATTAATTTAAGTTTTGAGAAGCAGCTTTCTTCAATTTCCACAGAGACAGAAATTATCAAAAGAATCCTTAATAAAACAGCTATAATGGGAAAGTTTTCAGTCAAACTGCCTTTCTCTAAATACGTAGTTTAAAATTTCTAAAGGCTTTATGCCTTTATTGTTTTGTATTATTTCGCTCAAAGTTCAAAGTTCATTGTGTAATTCTTTTTTCAAAACATCTTTTTACTCCATGTTTTCAAGGCCAGAATATCATAAAGAAATTCGAAGAGTTGACTATGGGATTCCAACTGATTGAATCTTTGCTCAACATAATTAATGGTGATATCCATTGAGTTTAATTTTTTTCTTGATATTTCCCATTTAAATTAATTTGAAAAAAAAAAATGACTACTTAATATTTGAATTATTCTTTTCACATACTAATAACAAATAACCAATATTTGATTTGCCCCTGTTACATATCTGAATTGCCCTTTTGACACTATTGAAATTGTCGCCTTAAAATAATGCCGCCTGTGGTGGTCGCCTCGCCGGCTCTCCATCCGGGCCAACCCTACCACTAAGAGCCAACATTACTCAAATTAACGCGCCTTTTCCAATTTTTGTTAAATTGCCCTCAGAGGCCACGCTTTTACCATGTGGAACTAAATTCTAATTTTATCTTTTATTTTTGTTACTTTTTTTGTTTTTTTTTTTGTCATTCCAACTTCTTTTCTAAATTATGTATTACATTATTTATGAACCAAATATCAACCAATTTTACGAGCGCTTCCGATATGCCAACTCTGTTTCAGAATATTTTAATGTGGGAATTGTTTTTTTTTTTAAATTAGCATTGAACTTTAAACTGGCCCTGATCCGCACGATCCAACAATTGCGCCGATGTTGTCATGCAAGGTGATGTTGGACAGGATCCGAACCGGATATCTAGGGTGCAAATGTTATGTAACCTTTAAATTAAAAAAAAAATTGTTTTATTTATTTTTTGGTTTTTTTTATCGTTATTGAGTATTTAGTCTAAATTATGTTTATTTTCAATACAAAACCACTACAAAGAGAAGTCCGATAGGTGTAAATTTTAGCTTAAAGTTGCAAAGTAATGTCATAAAATTTAATAAAACTAAGCCTAAGTGTAAGTATACTTCTACAGCTATAATACAAATTAACACTAACTCTCTTTTAATTAGTGGTATCGTACTTAAAATAACGCTTAGAATATCCACCTGTATTGAATATTAGATTTTGTTGTTTTCGGGATATAAAAAACTGTACATTTATACAGGGTGATTCTTAATTATGGTAAAAAAAATTTAACCACATCTAGAGGAACGAAAAATTTTTTTGTTTTGAATTTTTTCGATTTTTAAGGGTGATACAAGGGTCTCTTCGGGGGACATCGAAAACGGTTTTTTTGCAATATATTCGAAACCGCTTTACCGATTTTTTTCAAATTTGGTAAGTGAATACAATATTACAGATTACATTTATATTTGAGTCAATTGACTATTTAGTTGCTGCAGAGCACTTCCGCATGTGCTCTTTATAAATAAATTTGGCCATGGTTTTTTTGTTTATTAATTCCAAAAAGTTTTGATGCACTGGTTAAATGTAGATTTCAATTTTATATAAAAAAGGTATACTTTTTGATTTTTTGCAGGTTGTACGGTTTTTGACAAAATTATGAAAAATCGTTTTGTGGGCAGTTGCACCTATAATCCGCATGAATTACATACTAAATGGGCTGTTCTAATATTTAGGTGGCCACCCTAACCAAAATTACTGAATCAGACCTAGTATTTTTTACAATAGCTAGAACATCAAATACGCTTAAATTCTAATAATATTAAGTTAAACGTTAAATTCTAATTCAAATTATTGAGACGTTGTCTGCTAAGCTAAAATTTATTCGAAATATCCTCCATTTGCTTCTACACTAGTCTAGATCTTTAAAAAAAATAACTATATTTTATCCAAGTGTTAAGGTAAAGGCTTAACTTACGTAACGAGGATTATAAATGCGAACTGTATGGGAAAGTATAGATATGTGGCTCACCTGTTTATTTCCTCGCGTAATCAATGCTTCTTTCCAGTTCTTCTTGTTGGCGCCGAGCACGTGGTTTTGTAGATGGTAAAAGCCACTTGTAGGAGTAAAGGCTTGTAAGGTCAATTTTTATAGGTAGGGAAGATAATTGGTAACCCCGAGTTTACACACACAAATACGGTTAGAAACACGACAAGTGGCTATGAATTAAAACAACGATAAAATAGCCAAAATACAACGAAAAAGCAAGAGGACACAAAAATGTGTCTAGTGAGTTTAAATACGTGATTTCTATTTCTTTTTAATTCTGATTCAATACTGACTTAACCGTAACTAAAAGCAACTTAAAAAAGTAATTAAAAGTTTTTTTGGCTGTGCTACCACCTAACCGGATGCGGCAATTAGCGCGCTGAAGTTGAACTTACTGTAAATTCTAAATTACTATATACAAATATTAAACGAAAACTAAACACCAAGATGTCTATGAAAAATTTCATATCGTTATTATCTAGCACTCTTTGCCTCAAGTTCTCTTAGCTTACAACCGGAGAATTATGTATAAACCTTTTCTTTTAAGGTTCTCCAAAGAAAATAATCTAGAGGATTTAGGTCAGGGTTACAAGGTGGCCACTTTGAGGTGCCTCTGCACCACGACCTATCCACCTGTTGAGATAATTTTCCTACAGCCATTGCCTCACTCCTAAAGAATAATGTGGTGGGGTGCCATCTTGCATTAATCATATAATTACTCTTTGATTATATGGAATATCACCCAGTAGTTCAAACAAATGATTATTTAAAACATTTAAATAGTTTTCGTCAGCCCAAGAATGCCTATTGTGTTTTCAGTATACTATTTTTTTGTGAAAGTGAATTCATCGCTAAATAAAATGTTTGATACGAAACTATTGTCTTCCTCATTTTTTTTGTAAAATCCATCTACAAAAATTTTATCTTTTTTCATAATCCCCGGGTAAACGCTTTTGCACTTTCACAGTATAGAACGGATACAGTGGCTATCTATGCAGAATCTTCTAAACGGTTGACTGAAATACATTTTCTTGCATAGTATTTCTTCATGTGCTTATCGAATCATCTTGCTCAAAAGTAGTCAATATCCTTCCTTCTAATTGTATAGTACCTATTCTTGCTCGCCGGCCGGCGGCGTCTCTGTTTTGTTTCTTAAATGACCCAGTCTCTCTTAAACTATGGTGAATAGTGGGAAAAAAATCTACTGGAGGGAACTCTTCTCTTTGGATAAAATCATGCATAATGCTGTTTTGATCTCAATGCATTTGAATTTTGTTAGCTAACGCTGTTATTTGCCTGTAAATGTTATCAGTATGGTATTGAAATTCGAGTTTCTGCTAACAATGTTAGTGCTAGTGTGGATCCGGCGGCGGTGTTAGAAAGAAAAAATTCCAGCATACTTGGGTATTTGGTGTGTCCCCGGTGTCTCCTAATGTGTAACCTTCTTCTGCACAAGGTTACTTTAGGAATATAGGGGTTGTATTACATGTGGTGTTTAACGGATGAATTAATTAATTTGAAAACCCAACTGATTTGATATTTTGTTATAGGGCTGCTTCTGACAAACGGAAATTACATGTGAAGAGACCTATGAATGCCTTTATGGTTTGGGCTCAAGCTGCACGAAGAAAATTGGCCGATCAATATCCTCAACTTCATAATGCAGAGCTATCGAAAACACTTGGAAAATTATGGAGGTAAACAACATAATTAGTAGTAGTATTAACTCTTTATGAATAATGTGCCTTTTATTCAGTTTTTAACATTTATTTACTCGTATTGGTGTTATTCTGTAAGTCGATGTAGCAGGTGTAAATGATGTAAAACAATAACATCGATATAGGCTTATGGCATTGTAATCCCAAATTACAGAATAGCACTATTAGATGTTTTAGGTTTTACATCTGTATTAATCACGTGATACTTTTTATTTGAAGCGTAAACAGTTATCATGATCTATTTGCATGCAAACTTTCAAACGACCAACTGGTTTTATTCGGTGCATATTTGTAGTATTTTAAAAAGTGTACCTTAAATAAGTTCTCATTTGAGAATAAATTTCTACCTATTAACAATTTTTTTAAATTTCCGATAACTCTTTTTGGGTTATGTTGTTATTTTTTTTATTATTCATACTCCAACCTGAAGGTATGATGTAAATATAATATAAACTTATTCGAAAATTTTTTGCATTACAAAACACACGATTTTTTGGAAAACGTTGTCGTTAACACACCCGTTTTTGTTTGCTGAACACGAATTTGAAGTCAAATATTTCCACTTAGCTATAATTTCGAGATATCGAAGTACAGACTTGCAAAATATAATATTTTTCGTTGCCGCCATTTCATTCAAAGGTTTCTTAATTCATTAATATCAATCCGTATTCTCTGAATAACTTTAAAAACTCTAAAAACATAATCTACTTTAACAATATTTGCCTACTATTGCATTTGTTGAAAGTGCACTAAAATATAATACAATTTTCCAAATAGTATTTTAGCAAATCAAACAAATGAACCCCGTGAGGATTTTCTTTGGATACCAATAAATTCCCATATAGCGAAAAATTCATCAATTCCTTCCAATTGGCAGTTGTTCATAATATTTTTCCTGTCATCCCTTTTACCATCATAGGTCAATTTTGTAGCTCCCTTACAGGCGGGGTTGGTTTTTTTGATTTGCTTGAATTTTAAATTTAACAACAAAAATCATGATTGTTTTAACATCATATTGGCAGTGGTACTGCTACAGGTAAGAGCTCATTGCACATTGTTTTATCGTACATTTCTTTCTTTTCAATTTAGTATAAAATGTAATCTGCTAATTATAATTATAATGATTTGCAAATTTCGGCTATGACATGGTTTGGCCAGTATAAGACATCATTGGACTTACGAACTTAAATCCATCTTTATAAACTTGACAGTCTTTATACCTCCAGAACTGTTAGAGATACCGTCTCCATGTTTTTAGTTTTAAGGCAGCTACATAACAGTTGTTTACTATTATGTCTTAATTTCGAGAAATATATTGGTTTTTTTTCGTAAAGAAATTGCAAAAGTAATAAGTTTTCGTTCGATGTAGTGAAATTTTCAATCAGTGACAACCTTTAATATTGAAATCATCTTCCAAATATCTTCCAGAGCTCGTATGGACCTTCGAACAACTCAAAACCCTTTACCAAAAACACTAAGAAAAGTGCAACGATTTATTGTTCAGTCAGAAATTTCAACAATAGGTGCGTTCTTTCCAACTGAGATCCCAAGAGATTTCGGTAGATCCCAGTTTCAGTAGGAATATTGCTGTGTTCTTTAGTTATCTCATTTTGATATTAGTCAAGAATTCTCAGTACCCCCCTTACCTATCTGCACAACCTATTTTATATTTCAGTATCTCATGTCACTTCACATGCATGGAAGAGGAAAATTTTATCTATGACATTTGATCAGTCAGCAAACGCTTCTAAGGTTAAGTTAACTTAATTTCATGTATATTTCTGAAACTAAAATTTTCGTGTGCTGAAATTCGTGCTAATTCGACTCTAATTTGTTATTTTAATGTTTAATGTTGGTTATGTTAAATTTTTTTATACCGTCAACAACAGAACACGAATTGATAAATAGGAGAGGGATATCTCAACTTCTAATTTAATATTTTTTAAAGTAACTGAAATATTAGTTAATCTCATCTTAGTTAATCTCATATTGATATGATATGTTGGTTGGAAAGGACGTACCTAATATGTGCAGTGTATAAATAAGTAACGTATAAGATTGATATGGTGAGAAGTCGTGTGCATTTATTTTTGGTATTTTTATAAATATTTACAAATAAATACCAAACTTGATATTTACAATGGTTTTACCAGAAACATAGTTTAAAAGAAATAGCTGGGACAGTTCCATTAGCCGCGCATTTCCATTTTGTCTTCGTAGTAAAAAGTTTGGTAGGAAAAAAGTGCAGAACGTAAAATTATTAAGAATGATGTACATAGAATGTTGTCTTTGTCTATATATGTATTATAACAATAACAAAAATTAAAAGCATTAATTTTATGATGTCTACTTTTTGTATAGTATGATAATAATTTATTAAACTGTTTTGATGTAGAAAATAACTAAAGCACTATTTTAATAGTTATTTACAAGTGGGATAAAGACATTATTAACTCACGCATTGTGTGGAAATGCGCCACGATGCCGTAGGCCCAGTTGGGGTAATCACACAGTACGTTAATAATGTAGTATCCCACGTATATCGTACAAAGTTGTATCTATCATCGCTAAAATTATTTTAAAGTAAGTTCACTTTGATAGAATAATAAATTTATCAAGATGACAATAGGTTCTAAGTTTTCAAAATGATAGCAACGCGTTGTGGTTAATGATCGGTTATCGAATAACAATAAATAACAAATTGGAATTCTAAATTTTTCTGAGGTGAACCTATTGTTGTGTGTTGTAATTTGCTTCAAAAATGAGCTTCCCAAGTTGTTCTTCCGAAGAACAAACGTCAGATGTGCACTCTGATATTGAGGACGAAGCAGAGAACATGATGTCCGGTCTTGTTCTGAGTAAATCTGGGGCCAAATTACCACACGGTAATCAATTCCAGTTGCACAAGCACACAAGTGAAAACGGCCAGTGTTAATAATGCGTTAATTTATATATGTATCTATTCAAATTGCGTTGCAGATAAAAAATATTTGATAACAAATTCGAGATATCCAACAGTGTCTCCAGTTGTTTAAGAAAATTGTTTCAAAGAGAACTACAAATATAACTACAGACATGTTCTTCCTGTAAATTCCAACCGAAAAAAATTGTTTCTGGCACAAAAACATGCTGATTGTTAACTTATAATCTCCAAATGGAAAACTGAATTCAGAAAAAATAACAGGGGGCGCATAATAAAATCAGCTCGTATAGAATGTGGAAGCAGCAAATGCAGAAGTCAGCTCCAAGTCCGGGAGAGTTGCCTCAGAATTTTTTTTTAAATATACATATTTTAATGAATTATTTGAGGGAACCTCTTTTTTTAAGTTTATTCTTGAATTTGACACTTATTTATTTATAAAACGAAAATGGTTGCAATTAGCCATAGGGAAGTACTTACAAAAAAATGTTCGTTTTTCATTTCTACATCACATCGTCGAAAAATATACAGGGTGTTTCATTTGAAAAAATTGAGAAAATTCTATTTAAAAAGTTCTTAATTGAAAAATAAACACTTATTTATTTATAAAACGAAAATGGTTGAAATTAGCCATAGGGAAGTACTTATAAAAAATGTTCGTTTTTCATTTTTACATCACATCGTTGAAAAATATACAGGGTGTTCCATTTGAAAAAATTGAGAAAATTCAAGTTCTTAATTGAATACTAATTTTTGGCCACCCTGTACATTTTTAGGAAATGAAAATGATTCAAAAATATTAATTAGATGTCTCGTAACTGGTATTCACATAAGTTTTTCTTAAAACCTATAATTGTCACTGTGGTGATTTTTTTAATATCCATCTGCAGATGGCATTATTTCAACAAAAAAAAATCATTACATCAAAGTGGTTCGGAGATAGCCAATAATAATATAGGAATGAATAGACGTTTAAGACTTCTTCAGGAACTATTTTAACATCTATATTGGTATTAAGCAAACTCAAACTATTTCATCTCTCCTGGCCCATGGTTAACATGATGTAGGTCTTAATACTTTTTAACTATAGATTTGCGAATTATGTCTTCCGATGGTGAAAATGGAGATATTGATGATCAAATATGTTTATTAAGTACTGGTATAAAAAATAATAATCATGAAAATTATAATAAGAAATTTGGATGACATGATGTAAATAACTGGGGCAGACTACAAAACAGGAGCAGATAGTACAGTAACCAGTATTTTACCTTGTAAACTTCTTTACATAACAAATCGTCCCTATTTCACCGCCTTTGTTTGTCAATCAACGTTTAGTATTTTTTCGACAACATATGTTTCGTCACAGCGGATTTACGCATATGACAGTCTAACGTCGCACGCTTTACATAAAAATGCACTGTTTCTGAAGATGGGGATGCCTTGCCGTTTTTTATGCCCACTAACGCACTCCACTAAATAGAAAATATCGCATAAATAAAAAAATGTTTGTATACTCTCTATACACACAACAGGTCTCTAGCTTGAAAGTTCTCGAACTGAACAATATTGCTAAATGATGTAACAAAATGACTCCCTCCGACAAAATACAAGGTCAACACAGCGGCTAGTTCCTACTTGCTTAACAGCTGTGCTTTACTTATGGACCAAAATGATATCTGCCCTTATCTATATAAATAAAATTCGATGACCGGTTATCGGCCATTTTCACACACAAAAAATTAATCTTTTTTAAATCTTTTTCATGTACTGACACATTTGTAAATATGCCACACATTTTTCAGAACATAGTATTAAGATTAAAATCCGTCTCTGGGATGTTATCCAAATTCCCTATGTATACTTATAAAGAGCCTGCATAATTCATTTTTATAAAATTAAGCTTTGTTACTTGTGTATTCAAATGATCACAAATAAGAGGAGATATTTGCTTAGTTTTTCCTTCTATCATTTAAAAAAATACTGTATCTTTCTGTCATTAAAATAATCATAATTTTCAAAGGTGGAAGAGTTGAAATTCTACATACATCTCTCCACATAAACAATTAGTAACAAAATAATCCAATTTATATTTAAGCATGCCCAGTGAATCTCACTGCAATCTAGAGTGGGGCAATTATGGTTTACTTTGGCGAATTACTAAATCATTTTAGAAGGCAAGTGAGTAATTGACCTATGCGAACATTTACCTTTCTTGAACTATTTTTGAGGACTAGTGGTAAACTTTGTTTACTGGGTAATCCTTTCTAAACGCAGTCCAGCTAGGAATTGTATTTTCCCATGTTAAACGCTGAAACACTATTGCAGCGCCATCTCCAAATGCCCGTGGTACTAATATATCATATGTAATTTTTTTAAAGCGATTTTTTTGTCAAATAATCGACAGAGGGGACAGTGCCCCTGTATCCCCAATCTAGATCCACCACTGACCGATTATGCTAAAAAAATTGGTTCGGATACAGATGCAATAAAAATAACGAATCATTCTCATCGACCTTCAGTTGTGAGCCAGTTTGTCAAATTTGGAAAGAAGAATTAATCAAGATACAGAGCAAGTTCTATAAAACCATATTTGCAACTAATTGTATCCAGCATTCGCAATCAAACTTTAACTAATACTACTCACAAAAATAATGGAACGGAAAATAAAGAAAATTGTGTTTATAATAATAATTGTTAGATTTGTTCTCATTTAATTAAATATAAAACTAATCAAGGTACAGAGCAAGTTCTATTAAACCATATTTGCAACTAATTGTATCCAGCATTCGCAATCAAATTTTAACTAATACTACTCATAAAAATAATGGAACAGAAAATAAGGAAAATTGTGTTTATAATATTAATTGTTAGATTTGTTCTCATTTAATTAAATAAAAAACGTTAACCAATATCAATAATTTTTATTTGAAATATCGAAAAATAGTCTTTAAAAAATTACTCGAGCTCTAATTTCTTGAGAATTGTTTGTCTTTTCTATGGAAACTTTGGCACTCGGCAAAACTCGTGAAAGTATCAATTGAAACGGCACAATTCTCTAGAAATTATCAGTTCTTGTATAATAGTCCTGAACATTATAATTATTTGAATAGGTACCTGACAACAATTTAGCAAAAAGGATTAATCAGTGTTTTCCAGTAACTAGTTATTTTTTGATTATTGCCAAGAGTCGTTTGGAACTACTAAAGATTAATGTTCGCGCTTTAAGTTAATTTTATTGAGCCTTAAATTATCATGTAGTGCGTGCCAAGTTGCATGCTTTTTGAGGAACATTATTTCGCATTATAAACGTATCATGGTTCCACTGTATTAAGTTTTATATTAAACAGTTAATATTAATTAATTCTAGTTATTGACTAGTTGTGATAACATTATCACATAAACCTTATCGAATTCTTTTCGGTAAGATCAATAAAAACAACGAAGATAGCTAAGTAATCTATGAATATTATTTTTAGTGTTATTAAGAAATATATTGATATTGAAGAGGGTCATGAAAGGGTTACTTCCAAGCCAAGCAGATGCGTCCTGTTTCACGGTCAATGATCGACTTGGTGATGACTTTTGGTTGCCTTTGTATCTTATATCCGTTGCATTATTTACGATAATTCTCATTCATGATTATCTAAAGTAGTTGAATGAAAATAAGTTGTGGAATTTGCACATTATTATAAATTAACCTTTCCTTTGACTTTGATTAGCTTCTTTGAAATACATTGTTTGATACAAAGTAAGTAGGGCAATAAGGAAAGTACTGCTTTTGTTGCAAAAAGAATTTAAGTATTGCGATTTCATGTATTGCGATATATATGGAAATTCGCCAAAAGATTTAATTTGACTAACGCAAAGACTGTTATTCTGCATAGACAAACCAAGTTTATGTTAAGACCTATCGCTCAACTTTGGATCTCAAAAAGTGGCCCTCATGCATCTTTGAAGCAGTTAGGTAACTATTGCTCAATTATAAAAGATGATAAATTAGACAATTTAAAGTGATAGTACAGCCACATGCGTAAATTATTATGGATAATAAAAAGTAAACTAAACTCTCCTATCTGATGACTAAAGCTCCAATCTGAATGGCATACGAAATAAGACGCAAATATAATTTTTTTGCCTCTCTTGAAAAATTATAATCTTTCGCCGGAGATATGCAGTTCTAGTCTGGGGACACTCTGTACACGCCACGAATATTTTTTCTATACAACTAAAATCGGTAAGCGTTATAGCAGGAATCGGTTATAGCGATGACTGCAAAGATATTTTTAATAATAATATATATATATATATATATATATATATATATATATATATATATATATATATATATATATATATATATATATATATATATATATATATATATATATATATATATATATATATATATATATATATATATATATAATAATATATTTAACAAACCATCGATACTCATATTTTCAAAAACATAAATTTTGGCAGAAGAGATGTTCCACGTGTGTTGCTCTCCCTGAAACATGATTTCTTTCAACTCATCGAAACATCTATGCACGCCGCATTATGAATTTTTTTATTTAAATAGTAAATTTCCAATTAAAGTGAAAATCATCTAGAAGACCACTGCATTTTCCTCCAAAACTTAAATCAGTGACCGCATTACACAGATGTATCAAAATTTGTACATACAATAGGTTGTACTTACATAATACCTCAACATAACGTAACGGCAAAATTTAAGTTAAACTATGAATCATCCATCTTTTCAGCAGGGACATCTGCTATTTATAAAGCAATGGAGTATATTGTTTACGCTAATCATGGTAAACATTATGTCATTATCTCTGATTCTATGTCTGTTTTAACCTCTTATTAACAGTTATCCCCTAAATATTCCATCTAATCCTTTTATTATAAAAATTAAAACATTTATAAACCAGTTTAATTTAAATAATGGTAATATTAATTTTATGGGGGTTAAAGCCCATATTGAGACTCACTTTCAATTGCTAAGAAAAAGTGCCCGGTTTGTTAAATATTAAATACAAATTAACTTATTGTGATGATTGTTTGAACGTTAAACATGAACTGATAGATAATAAAGTTGTCAAACTTGTGGCAAGAATACGTCTTATAAACTCCACAAGATATACAAAAATATGTCCCAAAATACCTACCAAATTTAGACATGATAATAACCTAGAAAATACACAACTATTATCAATAGGTTAAAATATGGGCATGTGTGTTATCCTATACACCTTAACAGAACTGGAGTTACGACCACAATTTTTTGCGATCTGTGTTATACTGAAGATGACTTGGATCATATTTACTTCAACTGTAACAAATACATTGATGAAACTAACAAACTATATAATAATCTGCTAAAATTAAATATAGAAACCCCTTAGAATTTACTATCATTGCTGTGCCTTAATAAAAATTAAATCCTTAATAGGGAACTTGCACATTTTTTTACTTCATAAAAATGTTCTACAATACTAAAAAATAAGATATGCAAAATATGACGCCTTAATTCCCAATAATAAATTTGTTATAAATTATTAAAGTTTCGCGCGCGAGCGAACCGTTTCAAACAGGTTCAAAAGCGCGGGAGTAGTCGTGACATCACACCATACCACGACGGAGATCCCAGCACTCGACTGCTTGATTTCAGCCGTAAAAATACCAGCATCGCCATAAATTTTAAGTGTATAGGTACTTAAAATGGAAACAAAACTTCTTATTTTAAATATTGCATTGTACTGTTGTGTAAGAATACTACAGTAAAAGTGCCAGATAAAATATTTATAATGTTGCCAGAAGATAAGATTCGTCGATCAAAATGGCTAAAAGCGTGTAGAAGAAATGAAAAAGACATTTCACAGAGCAGTAGGTCTCTACATGTGTGTGAAGATCAATTTAATGTAAGTACATTATTAAATACTATATGTCTATCTACTAGTTTTTCGCAGGCGGGCAATAAAATATTCCGAATTCCGAATTATTGAATTTTAATTAGGGTAGGATTAAAGAAAGAATGTGTATACAATGTTAAAAAATAAGATTAGTAGATAGAATGTAATTTAGTGATACTAAGTAAAGGTAATTTCCTGGTGCGAAAGTAAACAGCTATTTATTATTATACTCTTCGCAAATACGATTACGAAGAGTATATTGCATTTGATCGGGACATTTCTAAAATCGTTAATATCGCTCGCAGAGAAAAAATCATTTCGTTCGTCATCGAATTCTGAACAACTTTCAAAATGTCCGTCTGTTCATCTGTCCGTCCGTCTGTCTGTCCGTCACGTTTCTTGTAAGCACGATAACTAAAGAAAAAAAGTCCGTTCGAATTGAAATTTGGGCTATAAGTTAGTGTTAGCTAGAGGAAGAAATCCATTGTTTTTGAAAAAAATCAAATAGTAAATAAAAAAGTTATAGGACATTTTATTTAAAAATATGAATCTACAGAGGGTTGCAATTTTCAATGTGCTACTAAAATTGAAGTAATTTTCTAAAGACACCATGAATCTTAGTTTATACTATAAAATATACTGCCACGCGTTTCGCCAATACAGTCGGCACCATCGGGAGAGAAAATTAAATATGTAGTCAATACATTAGGTATTCTAAGAATAAAGTTTATAAGACAAACACAAGATTCTTTTCAAAAAACTGCGAAGAGTATCCTACAGAATGTGCAAGAATTATATAAAAGTTCAATAACACTACTGTCTGCGAAGAATAAAATGTTTACCTCTAGTATATATAGTATATTGCAAATACCTTTCCCTTGTCCTTTAATTTATTCCTTTCAAATCTTACATTTATCTATTATGTGAATGATAACACGACACAATCACTTATTTCCCTTGCCCCAAAACATAGTACGAAAATACCTACGATAGGTAATTATACATTTGCGCAACATTTCCTTTGCAGCAAATGTCTTCTATAGAGACACTTTACGCGTGTGTACAAAAAAAACACGAAAAATATAGAAGTGGCTGTTGTAAAGAATTACCCTAAATTCTTTCAAATATAAGACTAAGTCTGCTAAAAATGCTTAGTTGCGACTAAGCATTTTGTAGTTATTTCTTTTTATTCCGTGATCAAGTCATAACTATTTTATGTTTATAAATTATTACTAAAAGCTAAAAAAATACATACTTCTCTGCCTTGACCCCGCGGACCTCTCCAAGGGAAAAACTTTCACTATTTTGTATAAAAGATGCCACCATAAACATATCCACTTTAGGCAGATTATCAGATTGGCCCTTTGAATAATCTTGATCAGTCATTTTAAAATATCTGTACAACTACAATAAGCGGTACTATAAAACACAATTATATATTTATATCAGAACAGTCACTAACAAATCAACCACAGTCTTATAACACCGGTAAACATCTGATTGTATTGCTTCCCGGCGCGGAATATGGTATGGTGTGACGTCACAGTCAATAGTAGCTCGTTTCGGGCCACTTCAATTTTATCGCTGTTTAGATCCTTTATACTGATCGCGTGGAATTAGAAAACTTATTTTTTTGTGAAGTACACGTTTTATTACAACGTTACGCTATGTTTTTTAGTATTATTTTTATTTTTAAAATTATAGGCAAGTTCCCTATTGTATAATTCCATTCATACACAAGAGCGATGTCAGAATTTGTGTTTAGCTTTGTCAATCCTTTGATTAACCTTTATAATCCACCCGTGGCTCTTAAATAATGTCTTGACATGCCCCTTGGCAACAACAGTGTATTAATCCTTATTGGTATCATCTTATATCCTTTCCAGGTTAGAATTTTTAAATTTGGATTTGGAAATCTTAAAACTCAGGTTAACTGCCAGGTTCTTTACATAACTGCTTTTTTGTATATATTCAGAAACTTTTGATTTTGTGCTTTATATCTTACCTTGCCTCACCCCGTGAATTGTCATATTCCTGATTAAGAATATTTTAGAATATTCTTTCCTAAACGTTGGTTATTATAGATGTGGATTTGTTTTAACTATAACCTACAAATTTAAAATTCAGATTCAAGGGACTTCAAAAATACCATAATTTTTTTAAATTATCCATTAGCATTGAATTGTTTTTTAATTGGGCCATGCTCCCCCTATTTACACAAAGGTGAATAAAATTTAAAAAAAGTATTAGCTTTAACCAAAAACAGATTCATCCTAAATATGAAAAACATCCATCAAATGGTATACTACAAAATTTCGACTCGCTGTTCCTCACAAACTAAGCGTATTTGAAAAAGAAATTCTTAAAACACACAACACTTATTTTTCAATAAAATATATAACCCCAAGTTTCTGTACTTAACGTGGAATCCCCTTTTAACTGTTTGTACTGTAGGCCTCACCAAAAACTCTATGTATCAGAGAAACCAATTTTTGAAAATGAAGGCACTGGCACAGTACTGAGGGAGTGGTTGCAATATCTCAAAATTAGTATGTTAAATAAAGAACCCCAGAACTATCACTCCCTCAGTGTTTATTAATCCTTGAATATTTTCTGGGTGAAACTACCTGTCGACTGTATTTTATTCATCAAAAAGTTTTATCACACATTTCAAAAGTCTGCTTTGGTATACAGAAAATGTAAAGGAGATTTTAAGGGGTGCCAAAACATCTTCTCTTATGAAAATTAAGTAAACATTCTATTCACTTACATGTTTCATGCAACCAAAAATATATAAACCAACTAGGTTACTTCCAGTATTACAAATCTCGCAAAAAAAATGTACGAAAGTATCTTTACTGTAACTAACTGTTGTCAAATATGAATTTATTAATCTTTTGGCGATTGAATAAGGGCATATTCTTGGGGTTTGTAAAACAATATATATAATGGGGCCTTTTTTGCTTTTTTAATACTTGTCATTCATTTCTGTTTATTTTATTTGAGAAGTGCATTCAGAAGTGATCGTTTCCTTTACTAAGAAGCGATAAACTCGTAATGGAAACTCTTGTGATGTATTTATTTAGACTTTTTTTTAAAATGTATCTAATATGCGAGGCGTTACTAGAATTGTAAATGTTTATTAATTGTCAAAGTCAAAGCATTAGTTATTTTGGATTACGAGAACGAAATTTTTCATCCTAGTCTGCCTAATTAATTAGTTTATAAACTAACCAAAGAACATTCCATATTTGAGTTACTTTCATTAAAATAAGTAAACTAGCCAACTTTCTTAGTTAGTTTATGATATGAATTATTAACGGGTTATTTTACAAACTAATCAAATTTATTGCCTAATTTAATCCGAATGCGTGATTTTGATTAAAATAACCAAGAGCAGTTAGTTTTTATATTACCCAGTTATAAACTGGTAAAGTTTATACCTTAGCCGTAACACAACAATAATTCTCTACCTTGGTTCTAAAAGGGCCAATGGCAATTTCCACTTTTAGGGGTAAGTATTCAGGGTTTCCACCAACCTGGAAAAACCTGGAAACCTGGAAAAGTCAGGGAATCCAAAAAGTGGTCATGGAGACCTGGAAAAGTCAAGGAATTCAAAAAAATTTCAGGAAAATCTTGGAATTTCAGTCATCACATAAAATACTTTTTTCTGCTGTACAAAAGTTATCTATAGTAAGATTTGAATTTTATATATTTTGGTAAAAAATTTCTAAATCGGCCCTGCAAGATATTTACATATATAAAAAATAAGTGTAAAAAAATATATTAATAGGTGCAACATTGGTTTTGTGTTGACGGGTGCATTACATTCAACATTCAAGATGGTGAGTAAATCTGTATTTTCGAATTTACTTGCTGTTACAGTTAACGAATATTTTAGCTCAAAATGGTAAAAAGAACATATTTTAAACAGTCATGGGTCGACGTAAAAACAAATTCCAGCTGAGCTGAAATAATATCGTCAGTTATTCATGATAATACAAAATTCCGGTAGAATAGGTAGAATTTTAACTCCAATATTTAAAATAAATTATTATAAACAATATGCTGATCTGAAACAAATAAATTTTGATAAGTAGGTACATCTAATCTACTTGTATATAGGTTTTATTAAAATGTGATAAATATTCATATTTTGGTCCTGGAAAATTAAGATTTTGGTCCTGGAAAGTCAGGGAATTCAAAATTCCAATGTTGGTGGGAACCCTGGTATTTCATTGAATTACATAATTCTTGTAATAACTTAGGTAGACATTGGCCGTTTTTGTACAAAATATTTCACGTATTATGTAATTATATAGTTCAATGAAAGACACGCCTAAAAGTGAAAATATTGACATTGACCTTTTTAGAACCAAGGTATAGAATTAAAATAGTGAACCTTCGTTGAGAAAATCTTTTGCATATGTAGAAAGATCAGCAGGAAGGACGCCACTCTCCCTGTACAATTATATAAAACTGCTTCTTGTACATTTTTATTGTCAAAAGTACACTCGGTTAATAATAAATATAAAACGTGATAAAATAAATTCACGTGTGCAAATATATTTAAAATAAAATAAACACACTAATATGTAACTAGCCTTTTGCTTCTTATCATTCGTAAGAAAAATAAAAAATCCGGATGTAAAATTCTTAAGTAAACAGGAAATTGTTCAATAATGATATTTATCAGTGTCATAATAAATATAGCAAACTTTTTGATTATAATTTGATCAATCAGTGGCGTCGAATATTTGAGTTAATTTTAAAAAGTTATTTTATATCATGTATATATAAAATAAAAATGTGGCTATTGAAAGTGCCAGAATTTCAGTTTCTCTAGTTTAAAAGTAAATAAACAAACAAGACGCAAAGCTCTTCAAACGAAATAGTATGAAATGACAATGTTCGATGGCACTGGTCTCTCATCTGCACATTACAGAACATTGCGTAAAATTGCAAAAGATTAGAAGTTGAAAGTAAGACAGACAATGAGGAGGAAATCAAAAAATACTATTCTAAAACGCCAACTAACTGTAATTTATTTAAAACCAGAAAATTAGTCATTATTTCCTACATGTTGACATATGTTTCTTAAATTGTTCTGGAAGATGGACCAGTACCTAATCCAAAAATTTATTTTTTTAGGACACTATGGTAGGGTATTAAATGTTGTATTAAAATTCAGTAAGACTAAACATGCGTAAAGTAAATATATTATTTGCAATGTCTGTTAAAGGGACTAGTTCTAAAATCTGACTAAATGGATGGAATTACGATTTTACCAGACATGCATAGATATAGATTTTAATTAGCCTCAACTAAGAGAGTTCAGAAGGATTGACATTCATGTAACGCTCATCTCTTTATCTGTCGGTGTCTTGATATATAAATGATTTCCTTTTAATGTTTTCTAGAGAACAAAATCATTAAAATATACAGTTATTTTAACTTCATGCTTTTAACATGAATATTTTTTTAAACAAATATAGATATTTTCTTAGAAAACAGTGTGTTGTAACTAAGGCTGGGAATTAGTATTCGAATATTCGTTCGAAAAAATATTCGAATATTCAAATTATTCGGATATTCGAATATTCGGATATTCGAATTATTTGAGTATTCGGATATTCGAATAATTCGAATTATCGAATACCTATTCGAATAAATCGAATATTCGAATACTCGAATAATCCGAATTATTCGAATAGGTATCCGAATAATCCGGATCCTCGAATATTCATTATTAATAGGTATAGCACTGAATACTAGTGAATAGTGAATACTCTATTTGAGTATTTGGTTGGATAGACCACAATAATAGTCGTGACGTAATCCACTAAGCAGGCAATTTGATTTGCTTTCCATACCCACAATAGGGTATGTCTCCTGTACATGTGCTTTAAGGGTCAGAATTATTTAGTTAATATTTTATTTTAGGATTGAGGCACTATTGTTCACATTTAACTATTGAAGCTTAAATAAAACGAAAACAGAGCTAGTTTATTATACTTCTGTGTCATAACTATTTTTCCTTTTCGAAAAAAATAAAAGTGCTCTAAAATTAGAATGTTTTTAAAAAAGACGCAGATTGTGAAGGTAAAACAAATACATATGAAAAGTCCATAGTTAAATATTTACATGTTTTCTAAAATTTAAAATTTAATTTTAACCCCTGCCTTAGTACAGTAAGAATAAGGTCGAGGCGAGAAAGAGATGGAATAGTTAGACTGGGAGTAAAACGTGCCACTAATGTGGTCTATTTATATATTTGGATTTTAGAATAGGTACCTACCTATACCTACTATCTACCTACTTTGGTTGGATGCATACTGCATACCTATTCGTACATAATTTAATAATATATTTTAATATTCAAATTTACTCAAGTATAATCGAATATTCGATTACTCGAATATATTATTAATATTCGATTAATCGAGTATTCGAATAATCGAATATATTCGAGTATTCGAATATTTCGAATATTCGAATAATTTCCCATTAAAATAATTCGTATTTGAATACTCGAATATTCGAATACTCGAATTATTCGTATTCGATTCCCAGCCTTAGTTGTAACCTCTAAATTATTATTTGTATTAAATAATAAATTTTATTAAAGCGAACTGTATTGTTTTTAAACAGGTTCGTTTATGTTTTCGCAAATTACAAAAACGATCATTCAAAAAATGCATTTTAAAAAAGTATTTATACATAAATACGTTTTTTCTTTTTTTTATGTTTACAATTTGGTCAATAGAAATTTACGTGTGTGATATATTTTGTAAAATTTTTACACACTATATTTGTCTTCCTTCTTTGATGAACAAAATTTATATAATCCGTTCTTGCATTTTGTCTTGACTGCCGTACTGGAATGGGTTGGAACCTTTGATGTGAAGGTAACACTGATGTAGTTTTCCACGAAACACCAAAACACTATATACTGCACCAACCAAGTTGGTATCATCTGGAGATGATTAAAACTGAATTGACTGCCTTATTCTTTTTACTACATTACGTCACACTTCACCCCATGACATGTATGGCCTGGAAACTAAATGATCTTTAATAAGTAATTTTCTAAATTCTTATAAAAATATACTCTTTTTGTGAGTTTACTTTTATCGTCTGAATTTATTGCAGCTGTAAAACAAATTTATCTTGAGCAAATTATATAAAATTATCCAAGGCCAACGATTTGTTTTTCATTTGCAGGTGTGTCAACAATACTCCACAAGTTTATTAAAAGCATTCATGGTTTCTTAAAAGCATCATAGTCTAAACTCATTTTGTGGTTTTCTTGTCATCTCTGTTAGTAATTGCTAATGCACGGTATCATCTAGTTTAAATAGCCGTATAGATTCGAAACGAATGTATTGCTGGTTGCGATCTGGAACCAATTATTGTAATGTTGCAATGTGGACAGGTAAACTCAAGACGGTTTGCCTTTGCGTTGACCAGATATTCCTTTTTGAATTTTCCTATTTAAGTTATGGAATTGGTCCTACACCACAATCAGTAAATCATAGAGTTAATTTAGACGATACAGTTCCTACCCACAAGGTGTCTTTGCTATTTATTAGGCAGGATTTTAGAATTGCAATATCTTTTGTAAAATAAAATGACGAACTTCTTTGTTAGCCATTTTGCTGAAGAAACTCTGATTTATTTGTTGATACAGTTCCAGCTGTTATATTTTATTTTAAAAGTAGTTGTCCTAAACTGAATGTAATAAAAAATATTATAGGTAAGATTTTGACCCTTAGATCACATACATGCCTTGATTTTTCACCACTGTCACCCTGGTTCTTGTCCTGCATATACAAAGTTCATATTTTTATTCCGTACTTTGAAAGAAATCACTTTTTATACAGCGAGAGTTGATTCACTTCGAACAGGCGTTAAAGGAAAGCAAATGATGTACCTACGTGTTGATTTCTTATGTGAAGTATTGATGACGGTTATTGTTACAGGTGGAGCGAGCATAATCAATACACATCATTATTTGTCTTTCTTTTAACGTCTGTCCGACTTGAAATAGCGCTCGCTCGTTGTATAGAGATTGAGCTGGACCACTAGATACAGACTAGCGGTATGCGCAGTTTACGGTGGTGCGTCTGTTGCCAGGATGATGGGGCTATCGCAGCGCGAATGTCAGAAGGGGTTTTTACATAAAGTTAGGATATTGTCTTGCTCAAGAAGGAGATCTCTATGAACATCTAATTTGAATTATTTATTTATTAATTTATGTATTTTTTTATATTTTTAGAGGTATTATTTTTCTCTATTATGTATGAGAATATCAATTTATGTTTTTAGAATTACTTTTTGTTTCGAAAAAAAAAATCAATATATGATTATGTGCTGTTCCGATATTTTTCATAATTTTAGTGTTTTACTAACCGTGGCGTCTCGGAAGAAACACTGAAATTGTGAAACATTCAGATAACTTTAGTAAATAAGTTACTAAGCAATGATTTTTATTGGTGAACGAGCAACACTCTCCACAGCATCTTTAGCGATACTGAAATCTACTTTGTAGAGATGGGCGATATTTCACAAGTCGGTGATTGGGCAATCACTGTGATTAATTCTGCTATCAAAACAGTGACTGTGATTTTACACTTTCAAGGTGAAGTATCGGCAAGTACATAACACAATACTGTTCGCAGCCTGTAAGCCAATGACAGTGCAGGCCGCAGATCGCACTGGGACACTGGTTACAGGCAGTATTCACAGCCGCAATAATCGCGGCTCATGCTTTGGCACACTCGAAAATAATTTGCTATACACCGCTAATGGCGCTACTCCGTAGTTGTGATCACAGTCACAGGTTACAATCACTATGATTATGAAATCACAATAGCAGTTCACAGTGTGATTGAAAAATCACCATTTAACTCATCACTACTACTCGTATGCTCCTGCCAGCAAGCACTTTGACGCAATCGTTAACTTTCGTTCGGACTTCATATTCAGACGAGAATCTGTAAACTGCGCATACCGCTAATCGTGTATCTAGTAGGTTGGCTTGGTCTGTATAATTTCCAGTCATTTTTTTCCAGATTTCCTGCACCGGAACAAGTTTTTCTTTGTATGCAGAAACACCTCTAATTCAATCAAAAATACATAAACATTATTCTCGATTGCCTATGGGTCAACCACACTAATATTGAATTAATAAGAAAATAATAAGTATTATTACAATTCAAGTATTTCATTTTAAAATGTTCACTACCTATTTTAATATTAGCAAATTCTGTGGTTAAAATGAAAGTTATATGTACATCTATATAGCACACCAATTTGTAATGAAGATAGAACGTCACTAGCATTTTGTTGCAACGCCGTAATAATAAGAGTCCGATGTATACTTAAAAAATAACGATATCCATTTATATCCATTGTTTACCATAAACTTTTGCTCTTAATCATTTTTAATATAATATTTAATTGTTGTTTTCAATGTGAGTTCTTGATATCAGTTATTCTTTTGTTAGGTATACTTGAAGAATTTTTTATAACATTCATCAAAGTGTGTTTGCCGTGCAATTGAGGTAGACTCAATTGCCACTCCATAACTCCAATCTTTCATTGAATAGACTGAGTTGCAGTAAAGTCTGTATAAAATTATCGTAGGTATCGTCAGAATGTTCACTTTTGGCTTTTTTATGATTTTTTGTTGCTGCTATCAGATAATTCAGCGAATACTCTGCCCCACCCAAACTTCTACGATCTATAATACCAAAGCATCATTGAACGACGATAGTCATTATGTTGTTCGTAGTAAAAAGTATGCACAAACTTGTCTGTGCGCATTAAAGAAGTCATAAGTTGAAGATAACTTAATCTCGCATTTTCTTCATTAAGGTAGTGAAAAATAATTGGAAAACCATTGGCAAATATGACACAACGTAATTTTTTTTATATACGACAGGTTTTAATTTGTTACTTTATATGCTTGATTTCAGATCTTATACAGCCCGCCTATAGGGCTTTTACTCTATTTTTCATACAATATTTTCAACTTCTAAGGCAGCAAATACAACGTCGCAGCCTCTGCCATTTCGGTAATTTCTGGTGCGGTAGAACAAAATAAATTTGTATCCTCTTCTTTTACGAGTTCAATTGAAAAACGCAAAACACTTTGACAAAACGATTGTAAAACTCCGACCGGAAACGATTCTTGCCAAAAAATACAATATTGTCAACTTTATTTACGTTGTTGCTTGATTATTTGCATTTATTTTTAATTCACATTCAGATCAAATTCATACCAGTCAGTGTGACAATTCGATTGTTATTTTATGGAATGTCAAAACTTAAGAGATTGACAATTCTTATGGAGTATTTGCAAGATAACTGACATATACATTATGAATTATGTATTAATTAAGCCTGATCGTACATCAAATTTTGTATACACCTCGGGCACAACCAGCATTTATGGACCTTAAAGTGTTATTTATTTTTCACGCTGCTGGCCATAAATGGCTCTATATGCCCTTGGTGTGTATAAATAACTATTAAGTTAGAAAAGTTGACCTCTCTGAATACAATCTCATTTTGTTATGAAAACTAATAAGAAAATTGCTTTGGAATTTTGGTATTTGATTTTTGCATCTGTGTCAAACATGACAGTTTTCTGTTCATATATTTCTATAGCCACGTGAAAATATATTGATGTTGCTTTTACTTACTTACGTCGTCTCTAAGGATTGGTAACCAGTTCCTACGAAAATTTACAGATAATTAGATACAAATTTCTCACTATTTAATGAAACAATAACTTTTTTTAAGTTTTCTTCTTGTGTTGTTACTTTCTTTTCCAAAATTTTCGCAAAATCCCATTTAATAATATGGTTGTTAGTTCACGCAACTTCACAAATGTTTTGCTTTTCAAATTGTCCTTTCCTGATATAATTCTTGTCATGAATGTCATTATGGTTATCAAAGTTACAATCAGTCTATCAATAAAAAATGTCAAGATAAATATGACAAATGTTCATATTTTGAATTATGTAATTAAAATATTTTTTTAATAATATGTTCGTGATTACCATCCCGCTGAAGAGTTCCGGAAGATGAGAGACGTTATATAACGGCCTATGGGTTTTTGTTTTCATGCCATACGCTAACCTATATAAGCCCTTTCTTTCATATATTTTAAAAATGTTATTTGTTTCATATTTATGCATTTATGCATTGTAAAAAAATAATAATTTAATTATTGGGTTTTACATAAGCATCCTTTCAAATTCAAACCTAATATGATAACAACAATGTGTTTATTTAAATAGTCATTGACTATTCCATCACTCAGTCATCATAATAAGGAATAATATTATAGATTACAATCTAATATTAAATTCTTCCTTATAACAAGTGAAATTTATTTTCATAGTAATTTTATTTTACCTAAAGAAGGCTGAGCTGCATATAATTATATCCATAAAAATTATTTTATTCGATTCAATAAGTAAACATAATTAAAGCCTAATGTGTTCCAGATATATAATTCGATTACTCTCAGTTCTGAGAATTTCAGATCCAGCAAACATATGGGCAAAAGATAAACAACTCGAATGACAAATATTTTTAATCTAGATTCATAATATGAATGTATGTAATTTCAGACATCCTTCGTCCTTCTAACTGCATTGTTTTTTTTTAAATATTATTTTCATTGCATTAATCATTAAATTATTCGCGGTAATTAAAAACAAATATCAGCAAGTTTGAATTTAAAAGACGCGGATATTATTAGTGTCTGAATTTATTACATACCTACATAAAACATTTCTTACGAGGATTTATCGTATCATCTTCGGCAGTCATCATCATCACAATATCACTATAGAGACAAAAAATATATATATAAACTTACAGTGCTGACTCACCGTGCAAAATAATAATAATAATAATACTAATAATAATGTCCTAGAATGGGTTGTAACCTTTCATGTGAAGATAACACTGATGTAGTTTTCCACGAAACATCAAAGCATCATGTGCTGCACTCGGCGCGCGTTTCGCCAACCAAGTGGACATCATCAGGAGATGATTAAAACTAACTTTCTGCTAACAAGGTATCCTATTTATAGCTAAACTATTGTCACGGTTCGCGACCCACTAACTAATAAAGCGGGCTGTTTGGGATTGGTCCTCTGTAACTATTCATACTATGTTTACACTTTGTGATTTCGCAGCTTTCAAATGTATCCAGGTGTTTAGTATTTGCTACATTCCTAATTATTCTTAAATTGCTAATATCTTTTATGGTTGTTCTCAAACGCATGTTGGACAACACTAGACTTACCTGTTCTACCATATTTGAGTTGGGCCATATGCTCTTTAAATCTAGTTTGAATTGATCGCCCAACATACTTTTGATTACAGTCCTTAAAGCTAATTTCGTAATTCCAAAACTTTTCATTTGTTTCAATTTTGTCTTTTGGATTTCCTAAAAGTTGTTGTAGTTTATCTCCAAATAAATGAACCATTGTCATACCTATATTTTTAAAAATCTTAGCAATACCACGGGTGAATCGAGGATCGAATGGAATCGATACAAATTTCAGATTTTCTTTTTCATATTGAAAGTTCGAGGAATTTCGAAGTGATTCTTTAAATTTTTGTTTCAAAAATTACACTGTTTTGAAATTTTATTTTAGATTTATTTTTCACTGTGCAAATTTCAAAAATGCAACTTGTTTAAAAAATAACCTGGGTAGGCACACCAGTTTTTTTTTCAACTATTTTTTCACAAATTTCAATCGCAATTTTTTTTCTGCAAAACTTCATTTAGACTTGATAGTTATGCTTTAAAATAGCACTTGGATCCCATGCTCTATTACCAAAATATGACGGCTTAAATTTCACCAGCCGCCACTGGTCTGTACATTTTAAAATCAAAGCGCAAACAGAATTTATTTCAGTTGTGCACCAACCTAGTAGATTATAATTGCAAAATAAAAAAGAAACTGCCATCTGCATATTGTGATATGGAAATATCGATTGTTTCCCACTAATCGAATATCTATCTTATGAATTAATAATTAATTGATCAATTAATCTATTGATTTCTCTTAATTGATTGATCTACTAATCTATCGTTTCATTGATTCATAAGCTAGACAATTATTTTGACAGAGGCTAATCCTTCAATAATCCGAATAGATAAGACAATGTTTATTATATTAATATGATTTTTAAGCAAAATAAATAAATGTGTGCTAACTAACTTTGTGTTTCAAATTAGTGATAGCTGCCAGATCGATGGTTGCTTATTTGTTGGTTAAATTGTCTTGTTATGCCTAAGGAAAAGAGGGGTGTTTAACGTAGGGGTCAGAGCTGTTCACACCTAAAAGTGTAGTAAAAAGAGGAGATTTATTATAGTGTGCCACTCGTAGGCAGTGGGTAGCAAATGACACACTCAGCTAGCTCTCTATATTTTAGCCGGAAAAATTGGATGTGAGATCGGGTAGGTATTATGGAGAAGAAAACGTCGTAGTTTAAGTTTAATGAGCAAATATTTAATGCCAGATCTATAAATTGTGTAACTTTATTAACATTTCATAATAATAAACACTAGTAACATGCGTACCTACTTCCTTGCTTCGTATGCAGCAATAGGAAACGTAAGATTATAAATTGTGGCCGCCGTTCGTGCACAAAAGAGGTATGGTTAGCGTACCAGGTAATAAAATATTATTAGCAAAAATGACGTTTGGTCACTTCAACTAAACGAGTTACACAAGAAATTGTATATGAACGTATTGTTACGTGTTTGCTATCCACACAAACACCTCTGCTCGTAGATTCGTTGATTGAAAGTCCAGGTAACACTTATTCACTACTTTATTTACTAATTAACAATTAATAACAATAGATTAATTACTGTCTTAACTATAATCACACTAGAACAATTATAAGTCTCTTTCTTATTGCTTCTTTACTCGTTCACGTTCAACTTAAGATTAAATCTTGGCCCACCGTGCGTCTTATTTATACATCCATTGACCCAGTCTAGAGCACTCCAGAATATTCCCGGCCGTTCGTGTACAATTCCAGCCTAATCTAACCAGTCTACACAGTCCAGTGGCGTAACACTGCCTCCTCCTTAAGCCTGAACGTCCCGATCAGGCAATTCATTGTTCCCTGCATACTTGGCTAGTCTCTCTATATGCACCACCTTCATCTTGGATTTTGGACTTTGCTGAATTCTATATACAACGTCGTTTAGTCTGGTGACAACAGTGTAAGGACCTTCCCAGGGTGGGTGAAGCTTCGGGGACCTGCCTTTCTTTCGTTGTGGATTATATAGCCAAACCAAATCCCCAGCCTGGAACCCTCCTGAATTTGCCTTAAGATCATAACGAGCCTTCATGCGATCACTTGCAATGGCAATTCGGTCTCGTACCAGCTCATGAATATTCCTTAGCCGTTCACCTACTTCATCGGCGTAGTCATTTATGGAAAGTCGCTCCTCATCTGGTGTGCCAAATACCAAGTCACATGGCAGTCTAATCTCACGTCCAAACATCACGCGAGCCGGCGTCTGTTTTGTTGTTTCATGAATGGAGGCCCTGTAGGCCATAAGGAAAAGAGGTAAGTGACGGTCCCAATCTCTCTGATGTTTCTCAACCACTTTAGATAGGTGCTCCTCCATGGTTTTATTATATCTCTCTACCATTCCGTCTGATTGTGGATGTAAGGCTGTTGTTCTTGTCTTATGAATTCCCAGTAAGCGACACATCTTCTGAAACACCCCTGATTCAAAGTTTCTTCCTTGATCCGAATGCAATTCTAGGGGCACGCCAAATCGACATACTAGATTATCTACCAGAGCTTGAGCGACAGTGGCTGCTTCTTGGTTGGGTATGGCATAAGCTTCAGGCCACTTACTGAAATAGTCCATGGCAACTAAGATGTATTTGTTCCCATCATCCGTCACGGGGAATGGACCAGCTACGTCGATCGCAATTCGCTCAAAAGGAGCCCCTACGTTATATTGTTTCATTTGACCCTTACTTCTTGTCTGTGGTCCCTTACTTGCCGCACAAACTTCACATTTGCGGCACCAAGCCTCCACATCTTGGCGACTGTTCACCCAGTAGAATCGTTCGCGTACTTTAGTGAGAGTTTTGTTGATGTCAAAATGTCCGCCAGATGTTCCATTATGCACTTCCTGGAGTACTTTTGGTATGCGACACCTGGGAATTACCAATCTCAAAGAAATTTCCTTCCCATCTGGACTTTCCCAAGCTCTTTTCAACAGTCCATCCTCTACTCTAAGGGAATCCCATTGTGCCCACAAAGCCTTCAGTCCCACTGCCTTGTCTGAAATGTCCTTCCAGCCAGGTCGGGCTCCTCTTTCTTTCCATTCCAGAATAGGACCAGTTTCTTGATCTTTTAACTGCTCTTCTCTTAATGTCTTTTTTGTCCAATCGTCAGGAACATCAATTTTAACGGTGTTTACAATTATTATCCCTTGTTGTTTTTCCACCCGGTGGCAGTGCTTGCAGTCTTCCCGACAGGGTCTTCTGGAGAGAGCGTCTGCATTTCTATGCGATTTTCCAGGCCCTCCATCATTTTTCTTAAGTCTTCTTTTTCTTCCTGGCGTCTTCTCTCTTGTTCTTCTTTTTCTTCTTGTCGTCTTCTCTCTTGTTCTTCCCTTTTCTTCCTGTCTTTTTCTTTCTTCAAAAATTTTAAAGCTTCTCTATGTTCATCTGGAGTTAAATGTTTTAACTGGGCATTTAACATCTTTACAATTTCTTGGTCCATATCTGTAGACGAAGCTCCAATGATTTGTTCTTCACATCTCGCAATCCATGTGACTGGTTCGTAGATGCCAATTGCTTCGCCTTCTTTGAATGTCACTGCGTGTGAATTTAGGTTAATCATTCTAATCGGTATCTTATCTGTAGTCTGTGTTAAAGTCCTTGCCAGGATCACATTATCTGTCATTTTAATTGAGTCATCCTTCTCAACGAGGCCAAAGCGGTATCCCACAGAATTTTCCTCCAGGACTGCCTCAATTACTTTCTCTGTTCTTGCAGGAATTTTTATGGTCCTCGAAGTTAGTAGCCTAATATTATGGAATTTTTCATCAGCCGTTGAAAGAATAATTTCTTCATTTCCAATCCTGAGAACTCGTTCTCCAACGTCAAGTACAAATCCATATTTTTCCATAACGTCTAATCCTAAAATGAAGTCATCTGTAATGTCAGCTACGATAACTTGATGTTTAAAACATAAGCGGCCAATCTGCAGCTTCATGTCGACTTCCCCATGAACCGCCGCCCTATCTCCCGTAGCTGTTCGGATGACTAATCCATTCTGTTCTTTATGTACTTTGAAACCCGTTATGAATCCTGCCCGTACTATTGATGACGTAGCTCCTGTGTCGATTGTGAACACACATTTCTTCTTATTTACATAACCCTCCAACAACAGACTACTTTGAACTCTCCGAAGTTGGGAAACTTTTATTTCTCGGGGGTCACAACATTTCTTGGCCAGCGCAGCCCCCAAATTGCCAGCCATCTTCAGTTTTCCTGTGGCTCCTCAACCACAGTAGCATTTACCCTTTCCGGGCTGCGTTGACGACAGTTTCTCTTGATATGGCCCACTTTGCCACACCTATAACAGCGGATGCCTCCATTCGGTCTCCCACTACCTTGTTGTTGGTCTTGTCTCTGCTGGGAGTTGGATTTTGTCAATAGTTGGGTTATCATCTTGTGTAGATCAGATATCAGGTTTTGTGTTGTGTTGTATGGCTTGTCTTCCTCCACACTCACAGCTCGTACTCTCTGATTTGATTGTGTGGTATCCTTATAGGCAGCCTCAATCTCTAGTGCATGTACTAAAGCCTCACTACTAAGCTTATGCCTGGCCAACTTAAGAATTCGCCTGACTTCCTGGTCCCTTACTCCATTAATAAATGTACCAACTGCTAACTGTTGTTGAAATTCCATTGGTGCATCAGGATAGGCTAGATGGGCTAATCTTTCTACCGCAGCTTCGAACTCCTGGAGGCTTTCTCCACCTCGTTGTCTGCGTGATTTGAGCTGAGCCTGATATACTTGGGCGAGATGTTGGTCGCCATATCTTAGTTCTAACGCTGCCTCCAAAATGCTAAAGTTTTGTTGCTGTGCGGTAGGAATTGTTTGGAGCAGGTCTAATGCTTGGCCCCTTAGTGCTAATACCAATGCTGTTGCTTTTTCCTCATCGTTCCAGTTATTTGAACGTGCAGCTGCCTCAAATTGTCTCTTATATGTTGACCATGAACTTTGACCGTCGAAGGAAGGTGGTTGTAACCTAGTACCAGACGACAGTACCAATTGGCCACTCCTCTCCCTTAATTGTTGCTTGAGCCGGGCTACTTCTCCTTCAACAACACTGACTTTTCCCTCAACTTGACCGACTTTTCCCTCAACTTGACCGACTTTTTCTTTAACTTCACTGACTTGTTCTTCCACTTCACCGACTTTTTCTATAACATCGACTTTAAATTTTTCAGTGAGAGAGAAAATGGCTGCCTGCTGTTCCTCTAGGCTTCTTTTTATATCTTCGTTTTCCTCCAAACACTGTCCAGTAGTTTAATTCTTCGTGTCACCCCTAATTCCTGAGAAGAACACTGTAGAATGTTTTCGAATATTCCAGAAATTTCCCTTCCAATCCACTTCCGACACCAAATTGTTACGTATTTGCTATCCACACAAACACCTCTGCTCGTAGATTCGTTGATTGAAAGTCCAGGTAACACTTATTCACTACTTTATTTACTAATTAACAATTAATAACAATAGATTAATTACTGTCTTAACTATAATCACACTAGAACAATTATAAGTCTCTTTCTTATTGCTTCTTTACTCGTTCACGTTCAACTTAAGATTAAATCTTGGCCCACCGTGCGTCTTATTTATACATCCATTGACCCAGTCTAGAGCACTCCAGAATATTCCCGGCCGTTCGTGTACAATTCCAGCCTAATCTAACCAGTCTACACAGTCCAGTGGCGTAACAGTATATATAACACTTATAACTATAAATATGTAATATTGACAAATGGTAATAATAAGTAATATGATTCTGTATATTAAAAAAGTGGCTTATCTGTGATCCACGGCTCGTCAGAAGTCTAGAAATCACTCCGTCTTGGCCACGACATACACCCTGTATGTGAGAACACTATATTCGTACAAGCTTTGCAAGGGCTGACTGGTAAAACCTAAAAGACTAGGTATTTTGGAAGAATCCAAGTGTCCAAAAGAAGCCTGTATCCAAGCAGAATCCTGAGAGAATCCGGGTTGAACCCTGAAATACCATATAGTTGCGTTAAAAATACGAAACATCACTAACCTGATGAAATGATTTAATTATTTAAGGGTATTTACCTCCAAGAGAGGGTCCTGTGTCGACTTTGATGACTCGCCGAAAACGGGACTGTCCAGTGGTTAGGATAGTAGGTTAGTTTGACGGCAACTGCAAGTTATGGTAAGTTACTATGCATGATTTCAGAAACAAATGTGAAATGACTTAATTTTCTTCCAAGGAGACGATAATGCACCAAACTACTTGAAAACCTTCCAAAACGAAGATATATTAATACTCCACAAACCCAAAAACGGTACACCAAAAACAACGAGCATTAGTAAAGATTAGAGTAAAATTCATTATAACCCCGCAAGGGAAATTTGTGATATTTCACTTAAACTCTACCAGAATGCAGTGAAACGTTAAGAAGTCTTCATTTTCCCTGAACCATACCTCTCTGTAGGAATGCTTGCGACATCTATGCGTATCGTATTTTGTAGGCCGGACCGGTATGTGACCCACACTACAACACAATACGACTTAAGCCAATTTTACAACGTGACAAAATAAAATGCTTATATAAGTTATTAATCGAAACGGATGTTATATCGACTGATTTCGATTAATTAACGGATTATTTTTAAATGATTAACCTATAATTTGCCTATTATTTCGTCCAGCCTTAATAATACGTCAATTTGAGCAAAAGCCGTAATAATGATAAGTAAGATATTAGCATGTTAACTAGTTACCACTAAAAATTCACCAGCGCTCCGCAAACGCTCCTCTTTTAGTATTCAATGCGTTTAAAATATTATAAATACAGTTTTTTTACTAATAATATTTTAGCATTGTCTTAGCATATGTTAAACCAATAGATGGAACTGCCTGTGGACTGTATACATTTGGAATGGCATCGAATAGAAAAATAGATTTTTCATGAAATGATTATTGTATGTCGAAAAACTACAACATTTTTACATTGACATTTATTCTTTTTTTAACAACAATAAAAGAAACTGATACAGTTGCTACGAAATTTTTAAATTAATAAAAATAAGAAAAGGACATTTTGACATTCTGGCCGCCTTGAAACGAGCACAAAAATTAAATAAATAGGTTAAATTAAAGTCAAACTTATTAACCTTTATTAGTATAGAATCATCAAATTAAATTATGCAGAGCTAGTCTGGTATGGAACTATATCCCATCTAGTTGGTCGGTGGTAAAGGTATTGGTATTTGGCATTTCCTACACAAAAATGGGTAGGAAATACCAAATCGCTAAAATCGCTTAGATCAATTAGCCTGACATCTTTTCTGTTGATAGCCCTGGAGAAAGTGCTGGACGGATATGATAGGGGGAACATCCTGAGCTGTCACCCCTTCAATACTCTTCAGTATATCTATCAGACAGGAAAATCAACAGAACTAGCACTCAACAATCTATTAGGGAAGGTCAGCCAATGCCTTCAAATGAAGGAAATTGCGGTGGGAGTTTTGTCAACATTGAGGGAGCATTTAACAATGCATTACCCGACTCTTTATATGCAGCAGTGGCAGCCCGAAGAATTGAGTCGACTATAGTCGACCGTGCTATCAAATGGAACCATAACAACGTCTGCATGGAGATAAATAGTTAGCTTTAGAGCCACAAGAGGATGATTACAATCGAGTTCTTTCCTCCCTTCAGTGGTCACTTCTTGTGGATTGGCAATTATCACACTGTGGGAGGTTGAGGTTCTAGCATATCCAGATGATCTTGTCATATTAGTCAGAGAAGAAACTCTGAAGGAGTAATATCTAATACCCTTCAAGAGACTCTAGATGCAGTGGCTAACTGGTGTGACAGGGAACAGATGTCTGTGAACCATAAAAAACGGCAATAGTACCATTCACCTGAAAAAGAAAGCTGGAGACTGCCTTCCTTAATGGGTGAAACTATTCTAATTGCGGAAGAGGTGAAATATCCAAGAATCATTCTAGATAAATCACTTAATTGGAACTTCGATCTGGAAAAAGTAATCCACAAAGAAAAACTATCCTTATGGACATATCGTCATATTTGTAGTAAATCCTGGGGCATGGGTCCCCAACAAATTTACTGGATTTATGGCACGGTCAGACCAATGACAACATACGGATCCATCGTTTGGTGGCCGAAAGGATCACATTTTACGGCCAAAACAAAACTCTTTGGATTGCAGAGATTAGCATGCTTGACCATAACAGGAGCAATTCGCACCACACCGTCGGCTGCAATGAAAATCCTCCTTGACTTACCCACTCGTCATATATATTTGGAGACAAAGGCCAGATGGGCAATGTATAGACTGCAACAAGCGCAGACGTATCATGGAGTAGAACAAGTTGCTGGATGACATAGAAATTCACAGCATCCTGAAAATGCTCCCGGATACTAAGCCTACCATGACCAATTATAAGTTTACCTTCAACATCAATTTTCTGGAAAGAGATGAGTGGAATCAGAATAAAGCCTACCTACTGAGGGCGGATAGTTGCTGGCTTACAGACGGCTCTAAAACTTTAGAGGTAACAGGAAGCGGAGTACATAGATATAGACCAAGTGTGAGGTTATCCTCAAGCCTAGGTACTAATACAGCTGTATTTCAGGCTGATGTTTTTGCCACTGTGCGAAGGCTGAAATATATGCATCCTGCACGCAGATCAATAAAAATTTTGTCAAATAGCCAAGCAGCTCTAGAAGCTCTTTGCTCTTACCAATGTAAACAAAAACGGTATGGAACTGTCAAAGGCTTTAAGTAATTTGAGCAAGCATAATAAAGTGACTCGGGTCTGGATACGTACCAGTCTGGTCTGGATGGTAACGAAATAACCGACTCCTTGGCCAGAAAAGGATTAGGATCATGAATCATCCTTTGAAATCAAGAATTTAGATACTTTTATAGTTAAACAGAGTAAACCTGAAAACTCTAACAGTCCTGTATACTGGGCACTGCCGACTAAACTATCATCTGCTTAAATTCGGCCTGGCTGAAAATGTGCCGTCTATGCCTGGAAGATGATTAGAAGGTAGACCACATTGTATGCCTCTATCCGGCTGTGGAGAGGATCCGAATCTCAGTTTCATTAAGAGACTAAACTTATTGTGTGAAATATAATTAGGAGTGTGTCACAATAGGCCTGCTGATGGCCGTAGTGAAGAGCCAACTAGGACCTAGTCACAAAAACATAACCTAATCTAACATACTCCTTGTTCTAGAGAAATCTTTGGTACCTGTAAACGATTTTCCAATATATGTGCACGTCATGTTCGAGAATTATAGCTAGAGTTTTGCTAATCAAAAAATAGTCAGGCGTAAGAGGAACTGGACTGTCATGATTTGAGGGGAATGAACATATTAGATAGGAATTAAGTAAGATTTCGATCTAAGCCAGTACGAAATTCTTTGAAATTTTGAGTCTTAATCTCGACTTCGTAAATTTCTCCAAAATTAGGGGAGCGTGCAGGAATATATTTTTAAGTAATAAAGTATTAACAATATTGGAAACCATGTGCATTAAAAAAGATTTGCATTATTCGCACCTATGAAATATATACTATTATTAGAGTATTATTCAACAAGAATACTAATCATACCTGATATATACTTCTTTAGGCAAATAAACACATTTATTGTTGCCCAAAAACAATCATTAGACAAGACAGAAACCAATTCAAGGCCTTGATGTCTCGAAACTAATATGCAAAATAAAATGTAATATAAAGTGTGGATTAAATTTCAGATTTAGTTATTTTTTTGTTTCTACGATTTTGAGGCAAAAACTATTGAAAAATATTTAATACGTAAAATTGGATTGAAATTTTTCAAAACGAAATTTCAGTATATATTTTAGGTATGTGTATGTATATGATTTTGATGACAACCCCTGCGAAGAGCATGTAGAGGAGTCGGCGTGTGTGCCCGCAATCAGGATAACAGAGCTCAGCGGGAGGTACAGTCAAAGCCGCCGCCGATGCTGCGTAATGTGGCGCGGATATTAATTTGGCCGATCGTCTTGATAGTCTCATGCCCATACCAACAGTAAGGGTCATTAGAGACCATGACTGGGGCGGTCCCATTAACCATGTGTTTCTTCGTTATAGCTGTGTCTAATGCCAAAAATTATTATAACCTATTTGCATTGGCGTGCCCAAATATACGTAGAAAGGACATCCACATTTCTAATAAATTTGTTTTTGTGTGTTTGGCAAGAACGAAATATCAGATTTAAGAAAAATGTGATTGTTTTGAAAATTAAGTACGTATTACTTGTATTCTTAAAATATATTGACTAACGGGAATTTTACATTCGTTAAAATTATATTAATCCAATTTATTATTAATTTTTTAAAAACAGGAATTTGTATACAAAAATTCATTTGGGTGTTTTATAAACATGTTAGCTCATAATTTTGAGAATTTTATAAAAGAGTAATGCTTAAATAAATCTCCGTAGTTCATTGTAGAACAAAAGATGATAATAATAAATAACCGAACTGATTATTATCATTTCCTATTTGCTCAATTCAAAAATGTCTTTCCAAAATTTGGGTAAGATCAGTTGAATGGTAAAAAAAAATAAAAAAAACATTTCTTTTTACACAACTTTGAATGTCTAGTCTATATTTTCATTTATTTTTTTATTTATAATCATCATTTATGGACCTAAAATTTGAAACATTCTGTATATGTAAATTTAACAATTCATGTAGTTATTGGTATTGAGGAATTAATTAGAAAATACATAAATTTTAAATGAACGGAAATAATATAAGATCTTGATATATTTAAATGTAACGGTTTTATATTGTTGAAGTTTATACACGCCTGGAAATTCCAACAATGATTTTGTGGGTGGTAAAATGAGTTAGTTGTCAATTAATATAAAAGGAGTGACATTTTTCAGGACTATTATAGTCCTTACAGAAGACTATTATAAAGTATTAGGCCTAAAAAATATGTACTTATTATTCATAATCGACAAAAAAATTTTTGTTTAATTTTTTTTGCAATCAACATAAATCATGTGATTCATGTGTTTGGTATATTAGATGTACAGTTACCTCTACTTTAAATGCGCGGAGGGCGCTGATATTCATGTCTGCTTTCGATGACGGAGCAAGCTTATTATTGAAAAAGAATAACTCAAAGGGTATTAAAGTGATATATCATTTTAATACCGTTAAGCTGTCCTGTTTCAATAATATGCTTAGTCCCCCATCGCCACAAATAACATAACCAGAGTGCCCTCCGATCATTTAAAGTAAACGTAGTTGTACGTGTAATTTTGTCTGACTGATTTTGACTTTAAAAATTATATTCATTGATGCGTTTTACATATAGACAAACCATAAAAAAGTAATTTGTTTCCTGATAACAAGTTCTTGTGCAGTAAATGCTGTAACTTTACTGTAGTGTTCAGTTAACATACACAGTGTTATAACGTTATTAATAATTTTGTATTTAAGTATATTATTTTCAAACTGTAATTTTATTTATTCTTTTTAAATCAATACCTATTGCTCAATAATATTGACATTTGCTAATACTGTGAACTACATCTAGAACATTTCACAGGATATTTCTCATGTAAAAAATTATCTCCCCTATAGCTATGCGCTACAGTATTTGATAAGATCGACATTATATAAGTTGCAACCCTCTATTTACTAAAGATTTTATATCACTAAGTTACGACTCTTTTATATTTTATTGTTGTTTATACACCTGGAGATAAAGTAGTGAACTAATTTCCTTTCTAGTTCGCCATGAAGAAAATTAAAGTCAATTTAAGAAAATATTGATATTAATCACGAAAACATTAATATTGATATTTAAATATTCAAAACCACTCTGTATGTTATGTCATGAACTTTTGACAATTGCAACTCCCTTAGTCTTAATGTTAGTAGAAAATAATCTTAGGCATTAAATATTTGATAACAATTACTTCTGATAGAAAACTACAAGGTTCTATCTTCAGGCCTCCGTTTATTGCCTGTTTACACATCATAACAAATTATTTAAAACTAACAAATAAAATGTGTTCTATGAGGATGGTTATTATCGTTTACTCCAATAAATTCTAAGTATCACTCATTAGATTCTTGCAGATGGTTTAAAAATATTGAAATACGTAGAAATTATTAATTATAATTTCGTATTACCTATTTAATATATGTAGATGTGATTTTTTAAATACGTCGCATTTTTATAAGGAAAAGGGAAGTTAATTTAAAAAAACAAAACGAAACATTCATGAATAAAGATTTTCGTATCAAATGAGGTCATACTCCTTTATGTCTATAATTTGTTACATTACTTCTTCTGTATTTCTGATACAGATGTTTTAAATATTGTTCTGTTGATTTGTATTCGTTTTTTTTTTTAGTCTCAAGCCTTCAATATTAATATGACGTTTTTTTTGTTACAGAGTTCTGAGTGATAATGATAAGAAACCATTCATAGAAGAAGCTGAACGATTACGAGTCATTCACAAACGTGAGCATCCTGATTACAAATATCAACCGAGACGAAGGAAACATCACAAAGGTCAAGATTCAGTGCACCAACTTCCTCACGGTCAGAATGTTACATTTTCACGTTCGCTAAAACAGGAAGACTCTCCTTGTAGTCCCAGAAGTCATAGCTCTACTTCACCATCAACATGTTCATCTCAACCTCATAGTCCTCAGATATCTCATCAGATGTTGAAGTCGTACGACCAACATAATATTGATTTGGAGTCATACCATAGGATACCAGAGATTGATAGTACCTATGTTCCTGACGAATGCTTAGATAGCAGCGATTTAGATCAGTATTTACCCACAGAAGCTCAGTATCAACAACTATACCTCAAACATACCTTAGACGAAGAAGAGTGTAACAACAACTATAAAAATAAGAGAATATGTCCAGAAGGGCTACAGTCTGCTGAAAATTACGAGGAATCAAGTGCATCTTTTAGTAGATACCACGAGTTACAACCAAGTTCTGTGGTAAAATCCGAGAGGTATGTCCATTCAAATTCATCTGGAATATATTCATACCAATCCGGAATGCCTATTTCTTCTTCATCGTCTTATTATACAAATAGTAATCACCAGTATTTACCTTCATATCAGTATTTACCTCAAAGGCCGGTGTTTAGTACCTCATCAGCTATAGGAAATTACTCATCCGTGGAGGGAAGTAATGACTCATGGGGTCATTATAGTATGTGAGCGATGAAATAAATATTCTCTTAAATTTAACGGTGATATATCTGTAAAATATGAATCTCTTGTACATACTATTTTAGAATATTGTTAATTTTCATATATTTTTTTTTTATATGTTATTTTTCTTGTGTACAATTTTAAGCCTAAACCACACCCACGTGTAGAAAACCACACCCACGTGTAGAAAAATTATATTTATTTTTATTTCTAATACATTTAGGGTGATTTTTAATTTAATTTTCCCCTTATATCTTCCACAGCGAACATTATTTAAAGTGTATTGTGTAAATTTATTTCAATATTTAGATATATAAAGATCTGTTTCTGTTTATTTTTAATGCAGAAATCAACTGCTTAACACTGTACTTATGTATTTAGTATAGAATTAAACTATTTTTACATTTTAAGTCCTTGTTTTTATTTGATATCGATCCCCAATTGCATAAGCGCCACTAAAAAATATCTAGAGGGGGGAGGGGAGCAAAATAATATGCATGTATTTATAAACATTTTTATTGAAAAACATAAAAAGTAAAGATGATTCTAAAAAATAAATGTGAACATTGATACTTGTTAATAAAACTAAAATAAACTTCAAAAACTAAAAAATAATCAACGGACTATTTATTTACGTTCCATATAAAAACGAAAGAAAACTCTAAAAAACTTAACAGTGCCATCCTTGTGACTTACACCAAACCTTTACTATTAAAATAGAAAAAAAGACTTCTAAAAACAAAACAACTTTAGTAACAAAATCTAAAATAATCTAAAATGCATATAAAACACCGATTTCCTTCGCTACAAAAAATATGAATTAAAAACAACGGAACAAGTCTTTGTCCTTCAATGCCTTCTTCAATCGGTCCATTTGACGGCGCAGTCTAGCTATCCAAGTCCATGGTGAGAGTATGAAGAACATGTTTGCCAAATCGTGTTAGATTTTCCTTTTTGCTATACCAACTTGGGGAATGAAAAAAATATCTCGTGGCTTAATAGTTTAATTGAAAGCAAATCACTCAGTGTATTTCCAGTAAATTACTTTGATACTTACTACGTTTCAACATTTTCCTGGGAGTTATAACTGCCGCTCTTGCCCCTCCCTGGTAGTGCCCATGCCCATTCCCAATTTTTAATTTGGGGAAAGTTGTAACGTGAAACAAGAACTAATTTTAATGTTTCAATGTGACACTATGATAAATAAGCAATCACCTAATTAAAGACTGTCCAAAATACAAAATACATAATCAGTGGCGGCTCGTCGTGGAAAATGTAATAAATGTGTAAATCTGTACACGGTACGTATAACTGCAGGGGTTGAAAATATTTGTCAAGTGAAGTTTACAAAACTTTAGTTTGGATGCATTTTGAAAATAATTTAGTCTGATTAGTGCCCATTTTTTTTATTAAAACTGAAGTGTTAGTACTTTTACAAAGATATACAAATATCAGAAAATAGTTAATGTGGTAGAAAAAGAAAAAAGTATTTCTCCTAAAATGACAACCAAAGTTATACTAAAAAAGTCTCAAATATATTAGGTATTCTATAATAATATTAATAATAAAATAATCTTCATTTACAATTTAAGATACAATTAAATATACAGGGTGGGGCAATAGTGCGTCGGACCTCGATATCTCGAGTTCTACGATAGCTAGAAATTTTTTAAAAAATTGCAAGTAAACTAGATAAAAATGTCTATAACTGGAAATTATTTTCGAACATACAGGGCGAGCCAAGACGAAATTACAGGACCAAGTGCCTTTTTTTTTAAATGGAATGCTATGTATATCAGTATATTCAGCCTCTTTCTAGGCTCTATTCATTCCTATATTATTATTGGCTATCTCCCAACCACTTTGATGTAATGAATTTTTTTGTTGAAATAATGCCATCGGCAGATGGATATTAAAAAAATCACCACAGTCACAATTATTATGGGTTTTAAGGAACACTTATGTGAATACCAGTTACAAGACATCTAATTAATATTTTTGAATCATTTTCATTTCCTAAAAATGTACAGTGTGGCCAAAAATTAGTATTCAATAATTAAGAACTTTTTAAATTGAATTTTCTCAATTTTTTCAAATAGAACACCCTGTATATTTTTCAACGATGTGATGTAAAAATGAAAAACGAACATTTTTTGTAAGTACTTCCCTATGGCTAATTGCAACCATTTTCGTTTTATTGAGCAATAATTAATTACAACATTCAAAAATAAACTTAAAAAGAGAGGTTTCTTCAAATAACTCAGTAGAAAAAATTACAATAAATGTTCCACATGTTGACCATTTTGATTGACACACATCTCTATGCGCTTTTGATATGAGGTTCCCACCGTTCCTAAATAAAACTGCAGGTGTGATAGATCTAAAGGCAATTATTATTCTTTCCTTCATATATTATACTGTTGTTGGTGTGTCTCTATAAACAATTTCCTTCACGTATCCCCATAAAAAGAAATCCATTTTTGTAAGATCTGGGGATATAGCAGGCCATTTAGTGGGTCCATTTCTTCCAATCCATTGATGAGGGTAGGTATTATTTAACTGGTCTCTAACTGCATTTAAATAATGTGGTGGAGCACCATCTAGCTGAAACTACATCCTATTTCGAATTCTTCCAGGGAGATTTACCAATAATTGTGGCAGATAGTTTTCCAAGAAATGAAGATAAATCGCTCCAGTCAATGTACCATCAAAGAAATGTGGCCCTATTACATGTTCTCCAATAATTCCTCCCAAACGTTTATAGACCATCTGTGTTGGTTATCAACTTGCATAAAAAGGTGAGGATTTTTCGAAGCATAATAATGGAAATTGTGCCTATTAACAAATCCATTTTTATGAAAAGTTGCCTCATCAGTGAATAAAAAATTATTGAAGAAGTTGACATCAACTTGCATTTTACCTCTGGCCCAATTACAAAATTGTAGGCGCTTTTGAAAATCGTCATCAGATAATTCCTGGTGCATTTGAATATGATATGCATGCAACTTATTTATTTTTAAGATTCGACCCACAGACCGTCTACTTATTCCTACTAATGAGGTCACTTCTCTCTGACTAACATGGAGATTCTCAACCGTTGCCAGCACCACAGAAAACTCATTTTCTTCGTTCACAACACGTTTTATTCTTTCACTTTGTTTATATTCGACATTTCCAGTTTCCAGAAATCTATCGAGAAGGTTTTGGAAGCTGCTAATATCAGGAAGCCTTCTTTCAGGATAACGTTGGTGATAAATTCTATTAGCAAGTAAACAATTTCTGTCTGACTCGCCCAAAACAAAAGTCATGTCTACAAGTTTCGCTTTATTAAAATTCATATTGTAAAATTCCAAATATTTTAAATTCAATACAAACTGTAACTAACGACCGATAAGTGTGATAAATGCTTCTTTGTACACGACAACTTATACCAAACTGAGGTCTTATTGCTTGTCGAATAACGAAAACAGCAAAAAAATGTACAAAAAAAAACATCACAGTAAAGGACTGGTTAAATACCATTTACTCATTTCAATGGAAATGGTCCCACTAAATGGCCTCATTTCAAAATTGCATAAAGACGTGTGTCAATCAAAATGGGCAACACGTCGAACACCTATTATAAATTTTTCTAATGAATTATTTGAGGGAACCTGTTTTTTTAAGTTTATTCTTGAATTTGACACTTATTTATTTATATAACGAAAATGGTTGCAATTAGCCATAGGGAAGTACTTACAAAAAATGTTCGTTTTTCATTTCTAGATCACATCGTCGAAAAATATACAGGGTGTTCCATTTGAAAAAATTGAGAAAATTCAATTTAAAAAGTTCTTAATTGAATACTAATTTTTGGCCACCCTGTACATTTTTAGGAAATGAAAATGATTCAAAAACATTAAATAGATGTCTGGTAACTGGTATTCACATAAGTTTTCCTTAAAACCCATAATTGTGACTGTGGTGATTTTTTTTAATATCCATCTGCAGATGGCATTATTTCAACAAAAAAATTCATTACATCAAAGTGGTTGGGAGATGGCCAACAATAATAAAAGAATGAATAGAGCCTAGAAAGAGGCTTCAAAAAATGTACTGATATACATAGCATTCTATTTAAAAAAAAGGCACTTGGTCCTCTAATTTCGTCTTGGCTCGCCCTGTATGTTCGAAAATAATGTCCAGTTATAGACTTTTTTATCTAGTTTACTTGCAATTTTTTAAAAAATTTCTAGCTATCGTAGAACTAGAGATATCGAGGTCCGACGCACTATTGCCCCACCCTGTATACAGCAAGTCAGAAAAATACTTGCAAATATATTGTAATAATATTAAAACAAATATGTAAAAATATTTATATTGATCTTGTTTTTTTTTTAAGTATATTTATAATGAGTACTGTGAGTGATGTTTAAAAAACAGTATTTATACAGGGTATTGCATCAAGTAATGGGCAAATTCAATAAGCATTTTCTTGATATTATTTTAAGTCGAAAATGTATTAAATCATTCGCAACGGCTTAATTTTCGAGATAACAGGGTTTTAAAAATAATAAAAATATTACGTTTTCTTAAAATATATCAGAAATCCTTATAGGTAAATATCTGAAATTTTGTTGAAAGATGTATCCAAGACCAGTAATTGTTAGATGTTAAACAGACTACTAAAGACGTTGGCGTAGATTTGGAGGTAAAGAATCGTAGAGATTTAACAGATGTTAGAATGTTTTGTTGCTTATTGAATACTCGTAAACAATTCATATTATCATAAAAATAAAAGAGTAAAATTTTTTTCTTCTTTTAACATGTTCTCATGGGTAGAGTCAGAAATGTGTAAAAAGTTGTAAAAAATAGGAAAATAATGACTAATTGTTTCTATTTTACCTCCAAATCTATTTGTGATTTTACTACTGAGCTCTGCTTAATGTCTAACAGTTATTAGTCATTGATACATCTTTTAACAACATTTTGCAGTAGCGGCTGGCTGGTGAAATTTAGGTTAGTCATATCTTAGTATTGGAGCATGGGACCCAAGCATAACTATTAAGACTAAATGAAGAAGTTTTGCAATTTCATAAAAACACATTGCGTTTTTATAGTTACACTTTTTTAAAAGTTCGCACAGCGAAAAATGAATCTAAAATAAAATCTGTAAGAGTTTCTGAGATACGAGGCGATCGCCCCTTCGCCTCGCTCCCTGTCTCCCTTTGTCTTATATATTCTGTTTTTTTATAGAGAATAAGTTAAATCTAATGTTGTGTGGGATATTAATTATTTCTTGTATATCGACCTCTCCCATCCTTTGAACTAGGCTGTATCCACCTCTGTACTGATTGTAAAGGTCACACGGGTCGATTTTTTCACTGTACGCTCATCCTCCCCAAGCATGTTTGCTTCTTCTCATTCATTCACCTTCTTGCAAGATGGACGTAAATACGTTTCTTAACTGGTATCACCGTCGCGGTCGTCAAAAAAGAATAAAAATAATCTACAGAAGATATTGTCAGACAGAGGTGTATGGGTTCTTTTCAGAGACTTATTTGGCAATTGAAAAGATGAATTATAATTTTTCAATTATTTTCGAAAGTTTCGATGACATATTGAGAAGTAGAACACGGACTGCGATCAACACCTCCTACAGTACATGCGCCACTGGTAACCAATCCGATTTTTTTTACCGAATCACCGCATGCGGTTTCCTCTAGCAAAACTGAATGTCCAAAATTGCCGTTTCGATGATTTTATCATATACGGTCAACGTCAGTATCTTGTGAGCATGCACATATCCGCCAGTGCAGAAAACGGTAAAAAAACTGATGATTTTGTGCCGTGTGAACGAGCGCTTAAAGACCATTTATGTGTTTCATGTTGTATTTATTTTAACCTCTGTCTTGTACTAGTTTTTGTCGGTTATTTAAATCATTACTGATTATGAACAAGAAAACTAATTTAATTAGTCCTGAGGATGCTAATAAATATAGTGAAACGTCGACTAAGTTAAAAAAGCGATTTTTCTGTATTAATTGACCTATTCCCGCTAAGTCGTAAAATTAATATATAGCAGCTCACCAAACATTAAAAAAAGGAAACGATTTGTAAAATTTCAGCTGCATAATTAATAAAATCCTTCTTTCACAAACACCTGAAATTTTACAAAATCAGGTCCGAGAAATATAACTCCCGTCTTGATGCAAAATGTACGAAACACCACTGATCGAGCCATAAAATATCAAGAAGAAGACGAGATACACTTTGAATATTTGCTACTCTTTTGATTTGTGTGCATTTTTTTTAAATTTAAAAGTAAATGTTTTGATAATAAAGAATGTTTAGTGCCATATCCTCAAAAAAACAACTATGCAGCTACGGACACGTGTTTCGGAGTTATTGCCCCTCATCAGCGTAGCGTAGCTAAAGAATTGGATCTAGGATGGGATAGATCAGGAACAAGAACTAAAACAAAGCTGGAAAGTACAGTACACAGTACTCAATTAGTGCTGCATAGTTGTTTTTTTTGGGGATATGGCACTAAACATTCTTTATTTTATTTTGACCCCAATAAATCTATATTATTTTATTTGTATTTGCCAGGTGGAAATGGGCAGTACACATAGAGCTCTGTGTGTCGACTGTGATCATCGAGGCCCCAAATTGGGCACATGGGAACATGAAGGCACTAATTGAGTACTGTGTACTGTACTTTCCAGCTTTGTTTTAGTTCTTGTTCCTGATCTATCCCATCCTAGATCCAATTCTTTAGCTACGCTACGCTGATGAGGGGCAATAACTCCGAAACACGTGTCCGTAGCTGCATAGTTGTTTTTTTGGGGATATGGCACTAAACATTCTTTATTTTATTTTGACCCCAATAAATCTATATTATTTTATTTGTATTTGCCAGGTGGAAATGGGCAGTACACATAGAGCTCTGTGTGTCGACTGTGATCATCGAGGCCCCAAATTGGGCACATGGGAACATGAAGGCACTAATTGAGTACTGTGTACTGTACTTTCCAGTTTTGTTTTAGTTCTTGTTCCTGATCTATCCCATCCTAGATCCAATTCTTTAGCTACGATACGCTGATACGGGGCAATAACTCCGAAACACGTGTCCGTAGCTGCATAGTTGTTTTTTGGGGATATGGCACTAAACATTCTTTATTTTATTTTGACCCCAATAAATCTGTAAATGTTTTGATTCAACCTATAAAACGCTAGTTTTAGTGCAGTATATTACTTGATAAGCGTATTTTTTCGCATTTTAATTATTATTCACCAAATAACTTGCGTATTTGGGTTTATACCAAATGGATTTTCGATTTGGAGGTGTTAATGGATTTGTCGTGAAATTAGTATTTAAATACTGACTGCATTTTTCTCGTATTGTTTTGGTCCATTTGATTGATTTGAGTGCGTTCACTACACTCTACATGCAAAAAATGAAAATGACTCTAATATAATTAAATAATGTTAATTTTTTTAAAAACCCTTACTTAAACTCGTATCCGGAATCCAAAAATGTAAAAATATACAAGATGTTCCATTTAAAATTTCAAAGTTGGGGTAATTTACAAAAAAGATGGAAAAGTGTCAAATATTGTTAAGTTGGCCAATTTTCGTATACATTGCCCCTTCAGGTTTCAGTATTATATCCTGAAAATTCTGACAACTATGGCTATTTTAATGATTCCCTTAACACCGGGGAAACATGGATTTGAAGGAGACGTCCTATTGAGTGATCTGCAAGATTACCAGATTTATCTTCCTTAGATTTCTTTTTATGAGGTCATTTGAAGAGCAATATTTACGCAATCCATCCCAATTCTTTAGAAGATTTATGGCAACGCATTACACACGAATGCAGTGAAAGGACATCTCGAGCAATTAATCAACTGACACTACTAGGTGCTAAACCATTCAAACGAACTTTCTCGGAAACTTATAGTTCGATTTTAAAACCTAAAATGTCATTGTAAGGAGAATCCAACAGACTTTAAAATGATGCGTCTTTTGACCTCTCTTGAAATTTGAAATTTTGGTGCTAAATATCACCTCCGTTTATGAAAATAATGGATTCAAGTGTCCCCCTTGAATAAAATCTACCCATTCAAGCGTTTAGTCTAAAGGTGATTCAAAATGGCATAAACCTGGACGGATTGTTTTCGGTGAGCCACCCTGTATAATGATATACGTTAAATATCTAAACATCGAGTCCCTTTTATTTGCACAATTATCACCTGGGAAATATAATGCAAGATATATCTCATACAAAGGATGTTTACTTATTGAAATAATTCATAATTTGTAATATTGACAAAAACAATAACCTTTCACTGAAATAATAGTCCGAAGTAAATGTTCTGAAAAATATTTTAAATTTAGGGTTGTGTTGTATATACACAGGGTGAATTGTCACGTTGGAAAAATAATTTACTTGCTGAAACCTGAGGATGCTATACTTCGTCAAAGCGGATACTGAATGATTGTTATTTATTCATAAATCCGAAATTTTATGATAGGCAGATAATAGAAATATTTTAAATAAAATAAAATACATTTATTTTAATAAATTTTTGATTTATATATATACGCAAATATGTCTATTCTCTATTTAAGAAAAATATTTGTCTACCATTTGTTTCATATAAATTATTCGTAAGCTTGTTCTATAAAATAAGTGATGAGCAAACATTCAAAAGCAGATTTGTCCAACAAATCAAAAATATACTTTTTGGTCGCATTTAAGCTATAATCCTCATTTATTTTTATTTTCACCATCAAAATTAGTTAAATCACCGCATGGTCTGTTGAAAGGACATGACACCCGAATAAGAGAGATCCTGGGTTTCAGTAGATTTTCCTAAAATTTGTTGTACAATATATTATGATCCATGATGACCCTTGTATACGCGGGAAATTTTTGTGAGTCTACCAGAAAACAGGTCTAGGATTTCTTCTTTTGCAAAGTTTAAAAATATTGTTTCTCTTTGGATATGAATATCCTTTGAAAAATCGATTAGTATAAGGATTTTCAAGTATATATTTATTTAACGAAGTGTCCTATAATCAAAATATACGAAGTGCTATGATTGTTAATGATAAATACTAACTATTAAAGTTCTAAAAATGTATTTTAGATGCAAACTATTGATAAAAATATTGAAAGAATAAATACTTATTTTGTACGATTTTAGAGGCTATTTCAATTTCTATAATTAATGTGTACGTAATATTTTTATTGTCAATATATTGGAGAATAGTAGTGTTTTACTCGTTTCCTTGTGATATCGAACTACCATATAGTAACGGCTTCCTCAATTAACTTTTTTTAAAACTTTTTAATTTTGCAAAGTATGCCCTGCCGTTATTTTGTTATTATGGTTGTCATTTAAATAATTCATTAACTGTCAACAATTATTTCATACGAAAACTGTAAAATTATAATTTTTTAAAATGGTACAATGTTATACTTGTGGTCGGGAAAACTCAAATTGCAAAATATATAACGAAAATGAAGCGGAAGAAAAATGTCGCAAAATTACATAGAAATCGATTCCGTTTTAATAAAATTATGTTAAACGAACAGTCTACAATTTGTTTAAACTGTAAAAGAAGAATAAATAGAGTAACTGAAATGGAAGATGATCCGTTGGCAATCCATATGAACGTTTTAGTACAGTATAGCACAATGAATTAATTTGTTTGTCAGAGAATTTGTCGATTTCGAGTAAGCATTGATGCAAGAATAGACTTTTTCTTAAAAACTGGAATTTATTTACATTTGGAAACACGATGCTGCAATCAACATTTAACCGAAAGTGGATTAAAACAACTTGAGTTTATGGACAATCTCATATCTGTACCGCTACCAATAAGTATGACGGGACCAGAAACCGGCGAATGGTTTAAAAAATTAGGCAAAATGCTCAGAAAGTATCATCTTTAAAATACGAAGATGAGGTCAATTTTGATGACGATGACTTTAAGTCCATTACATCTTTAAATAAAAATCAATTTCGTGAATTATTTCAATTTTGCAATCCTATACAATATGGCGATCATTTAAGAAATGTCACAAAGAAACATTTAATAACTTTTTTGATGAAAATGAGACAGGGATTATCAGATACCTGTTTAAAAACGCTATTGAATTACTCGTGCCGACAAAATGTAAGTATAGCTATTACCATTATAATATAGAGCCTTATGGTCACAATGGTACCTGGACTCTTAGGATTTGATTGTCCTGAAGTTCAAAATTAACAACAATTCATAAATAGCCATGTCACCAGATTTGTTAAAAGCAGGCCTAGTAGTCGCTCTGGATGGATATATTTTAGATCTACATGGTCCATACTTCTCGGATGTTCGCAATAATGACGCAGCAATTCTTTTACATGACATGATCCAAGATCAACACAGATTAAGAGAATCGGTTCAAGAAGGTGATATATTTGTTGTAGATCGTGGCTATACGGATGCTGTTCGGTTTCTTGAGGAACTGAATTTAAACTGCGAAATTCCACCTCACCTGTTACGTAATCAAAGGCAGTTTACCACAGAGGAAGCGAATCGTTCAAGAATTATTACAAAAACACGTTGCTTAGTGGAATCAAGAAATGGACATTTAAAATCAGATTTTAAACTTTTTAGGGATATGATACCAATTCAACACTGTGTACACTTGTCAGATTTTTTGCAAATTGCGTGTGCTATATTAAACAGATTTCACGAACCTATTCACATGCAAGATGCAAATGAGGAGCTTGCATAACGTATGCTAGAAATTAGAAATGGAGATAACATTAATTTGCTTCAAACAAGAGTTCAGCAACATCAAATAATGCTTCGTGCAAGAGGTCATGGCCCCTGGATTAACATTCACGAATACGACTTGGAAGGATTTCCTAGACTAAATTATGATCACCTAAGGCTGAAAACTTTAGGAATCTCCAAGATATATTCAAGACACCACAAATCGTAACCCAAACAACGAATTTATTCTTCAAACACAGTTATTTGAATCAGAACTTATAAGAGCAAAAATGTTTTCTCGTTTTACTCAGTCGGTGAAGACATTTCATTTTTCTTTCCTACCTTGAAAATCCTGATCAAAATATGGATCCTATATCAGGAACATATTGCACATGCAAAATGGGAGCAAGGACATTAGGAGTGTGTGCTCATGTAGCTAGTTTGTTGTGGTACTTGGAATATGCTAGATATGAAGAAAATGTGAAATATCCATCAAATATACTTTTGCGAGTTATTTTAGATGCGGTCAATAGAGAACAAAATCATGTTGTAATTAACTGATTTGTATTTAATTATTTTAGTATCTTCGGATAGTATTATGATTTCTTAAATACTCTATCTTAGCATTTTCAGAATGGAAAATCATTAACTTATAACAAAACAGGTATCTATTTTTTTTTGTTTTTATGTTAAGTATCAAATGTGTACTTGCCAAATCCTAAAATGAATGAATGTTAATGATTACCTGTTAGAATAGTTCTACGCTTAACATTAAAAATATTTTAATAAAAACATTTTATTATTATTATTATCATTTTTTTTTTCGGTTTCCCGACGCTGGACAGTCCCTCCGTGGCCTCCGACACCTCTTGGGAGTCGCGCCAGAACATTAACCACAGCCACTCCCCACATCTCGCAGGGTTAGTGACTGTACATTCCGGAATCGTGTGCCCTAAGCAGACGGAGAGAACCCAGAACGACCGCCTTCTGCATTTGGCCTGCCAGCTACTCGGCTGATTTTTGGCAGGCCGGTATGGTCTTCAGTTCCGAGAGCAGCGTAACCTTTATCCCTCCGAGTACACCGATTATTAGGACGACCATTTTGACTGAGTACTCGAACGATCAGTTAATAACCCCAGCTTGTCTTAAACAATTCCGATAATTATATATTTTTTACTCCATTTGAAAAAAACTGGTTTAATTGTTAATATTTGATAATATTAGCAAACTGAATAAGATTTACAGGAAACAACTACTCAACGGACAAAAGCTCCGTAAACCTGCGTCTTGTTTGATAACTAAAATCATTTGTCAATTAATTCCTCACTAGATATAGACCGGTTTCGAAATTGTTAAGTTCTCGTCAGTATGCTATAAGTAACGGAAAACACAAATGATAATAGCAAACCAGGCTAGCCTAAAGCAGACTATGCAAGACAGACATAGTAAGTGATAGGTATATTCCGCTGGTGATTAGTCAGACATCACTGATGTCTTAGTGACTGATAGCGACCTGCAAAGCAGGTACCTAGAGCTGCAACCGCCAACTCTAGTTGGCTAAACTATATACTGATAAGATTTACAGGACATAACTACTCAGCGCAAAAAGTTTGAAACCGGTCTATGTCTAGTGAGGAATTGACAAATGCTCTTAGCTACCAAACAAGACTTGGAGATTCAGTTTAACGCAGGTCAGGGCTTTTGTCCGCTGAGTAGTTGTTTCCTGTAAATCTTATTCAGTATATAGTTTAGCCCACCAGGGTTAGAGGTGGCAGCTCTTGGTTCCTGCTTTTCAGGTCGCTGTCAGTCACTAAGTCATCAGTGATGTCTGACGGGTAGTAGCACTGACCACCAGAGGGATACACTTATCACTCACTATGTCAATATTAGCAAGCTACTATGTCGATAAGTAAGTGCATTTGACTGGCGTACCTGGGTCCAGTATTCGATTGCCGGTCAAGAAATTGGAGTTATTTCGGAAGCAGAAATTAATTCCAGCGCAGCGTACAACCAATGGTGTATGTGTCTCTCTCTTTCTCGTTGGCACTAAATTGCAACCCTCCTGCACAACGTTACTTTATGGCTTACTGGTGATATTTACCTTTCCTCTTTCTATGGCCGATTGAATACTGGGTGTATCAATGATGTTGTATTTTGTTCCGAAAATTCATAACACCCCATGGAGTGTTTTAGCAATTACAGCACATTACAATTTTAGAGTAAGCTCTTGCCTCCTCGCATCTTAACATCCTCCTTTTTTTCGCTTTATTATCTGCGTTATCAGACGAGATACACAGAATGAACAAAAAGTAACAATATAGACCATTTTTATTAAATTTTTACAAAAACAAAATTTGGAGTACAATCATTTTCAATACCAAGTCCCTACCCTAGTTCCAGCTTGTATTCGTCTTGATAACCCTTCAAAGAGATTGTGTATATAATCGTCATCAATATTGATCCAAACAGTGTACAATTTATTTTGAAATTAAATTTATACATGAAACCTGATCTAGCTGAACGCCCATCCTAAATGGTCCCATATGTGCTTTACAGGATTAATGTCTGGCGTGCGAGCTAACAAATTCATTGCAGTGACATTATCTTCTTCAAGATATTCAGTCATTATTCTGGCAGCTTGTGGTCTTGTGTTAACGTGCATTAGCACAAAGTTGTCGCCTATGAAAGGAGCACATTGGATTACATGAGGTTTTAGAATATCCCTTGTGTAACGATCGGCCTTCATCCTTCAGTTATTGGGTGCCACTAACTACGTACGCTCATGAAATAAAATCCCTCCCCATACTATAGTTGACCCACCTATAAAACTTTCCATTTGTCGAAATTTACAATAGAAATGACGCTTACTTGACCTTCTGTATACTGGCATACGTCTATCTGAACAATACAGGCAAAATATCGATTCATTCGTGAAGAGTACATTTGGCTTGCTTCCTAGCAAATTAGGACAACTCGGTGTACCCTGGTGGACCTGTGACTGGAACCATTGGTAGTAAATTTCTGTTCACGGAGGGGACTTTTAACTGTTTGTAAAAAAATGTTTACGTTTCCTGTTGCTAAGAGTTCTGTTTAAGCCTTTGGGAATTCTGTACCTCGTAGAAAACGATCATCTACAGATGTAGTAACTCTCCTACGTCCTTATCGCTCCCTTTTGGAATACCGTCCAGTCTTTCTATAATTCTCGATAACTCTTGAAATGGTACTCTGTTGAACACCAATTACGTTACGCCACGACGCAACGTAGCTCTGACTTCACCTATATTCAATCAGACAATTGATCTTATGGCATTTTAATCAGTTAAATGACGTGTTAAAAGTTGTTGAGCATCTATGCTACAATATAGCACACAATTTAAATAGCGATAAAACCACAGCAACGAGTATAGAAATCTAACGCAACAAACTGACACTTTCTAAATTGATGACGTTACTTTTAATCTTGTGTTTTCCATAGCCTGCTACTTATTTTAGTTTTAACAGTGTATGCATATAAACTGTGGTCAATACAAACATGTTGTAGTATAAAACTATATATCTCATCTGATAGCAGAGATAATGAAATGAAAAGAGATAATATTAAGAAAATATGAGGCTAGAGTTATCTCTAAATTGTAACCTGCTGTTGCTCTGGTGTACTCCACAAGGTGATACGAACTTTCGGAACAAAATCCAACATCATTGATATACCCAGTATACAAGCAAAACTGAATTTTTACTACCGTGTAATGTAAAAAAGGGCGTCCAAACTGTACTGATTCAGAAAAAAATTAACATCAAACTTTATGGCAAATTTCAGGTGATGCGAAAATTCTTGTGGGGTGTGTATTTTTTCAAGTTGATGGTGGAAACTCACGTTGGATTCGTGAGGAATCGATAAATAAAAACTCAGTTCTTTACAGCGTTTGTCTTATATGTATCTATCAAACATTCGGCAAGCCCCATTTACTAGTCAATATCTATAATGTTTTTAGCGTAAGTATCTCGATATTTTTTTTATTTTTTGAGAAGGCAAAAAAAAATGTACTGTATTTGGCAAACATTAAACTAAGTGGTCTAGGGCCTATTATTACAAAACGAAATGATAAATTGATATTAATATCCATATTACATTCCATACATTTTATCCACTCAGCAAGCATTACTAGGCAAGAAATCAGAGCTTAATTAATAAAATTATTCAATTGTTATCATGATTGTTTTAAAAATATTTCACCATTCATTCATTAGACACACAAAAAAAGAAACCTATGGCACACGATTGCTTTTACATCATGTCAGTCAGATTTACGAGACGATATTAAATCTTGAGTCGAATGAAATATAAAATTTGAAAGTCACTCCGTCTCTTATAACTTTGCATCAGTCAAAACACCGCCAAGTAAACAATCCAGGAAACTTGGATGTTGGATGTATTAAATTTAACCTACACACTTGACTCTCAGCATATTCATGTCACTTCATCAAATCATTTCTTGCTTTTTAAAAGCAAGATATGAAGTGTTGAATACTCAATCAATGATTGGGGTGGCCAAATTCTTAGAATTATCCTAAAATTTACGATACAGGTTGATACAATTAATTATTTATGTTCTGCCGTAAAAATTTCACTTATTTTTGTATTTTTTTAATCACAATTTTAAATTTTGGTGTAAGATACATTCAGCAATAAATATTATGAACATCTCTCTTTTTTTTTAGTATATATGTATATTTTTGGCTTGCTATTATCCCAAGAATAACTAGTTATTCTTGTACTATTACAACTTATAACAGTTATAAGTAAAGAAATATTGTTTATGTATTGGGCAAATGTAAGAGTGTATAAAAACTTTCTATAGGTACATAATATAATGTTTAAAATAAACACCAAGAAACAACTATTATTTATATTAATTGTTGCTTGGCCCTCTTGTGGATTTTTTTTTTACAAAATTTTAAAATAATCAATTATTTACAATATATTACAATACAGGGTATTTCAAAAATACACCATAATTTCTCGTGGGACTGACAACTAAATAAGATTTTTTCTTTTTTTTGAAATACATAAATTTTTGTTTTCGAAATGCCACTATCTGATATAAAAATTCCTTGCCTCACTTCGACCCCTTTGAATGGCAACTACCTCTTCAAAATTATTAAATTAGAAAGGGAGATATTTTAAAAACAAAAAATCTAACGTCAATCTAAGATGACATTGTTTTCACAGTATACTTTCTGAGTAACGCATACTGACATTTTTAAATTTTCAAAATCATTTTCTCGGTAACTAATTGACCAAATTTAAAAAATTTGCTGAATAGAGAGAATCAAAATCTCTTTCAAATGAGATTCACTTTCTAATTTAACAAAGTTTAAGGGATAGTTGTCATTCAAAGGGAATTGAAGTGGGAGGTTTTATTTTTATACCAGATAGTGTCATTTCAGAAATAAAAATCGATGTGTTTCAGATTTTTTTGTTAAAAACTGTTAAAAACGTAAAAAACGAATTTATCCTTTACATATATGGACCGCACTGTATATTATTGTTACAACTTAAGCAGAGTAGGTTTATTAAAACAGAAAAGCTACGTTTTTAATTTGGTCGACGTTCCGCTATATTTATTAGCACACTGAGGACTAACTAAATTGAGTTTTTCTTGTTCGTTATCAATAATAAATGAAATAACAAACAAAAACTGATACGTCACAGTCACAAGTCACAATACAACATAAAACACATAAATGAACTTAAAGGGCCCCATTCACATTGAGATCTGTATCGAGACATGTATCGATACAAATCTCATTGAGATGTGTATCTAGTATCAAGTACCACATACACACTGAGACGGAATCATGATATACACACTGAAACGGAATCATGAGACTGCATTTCAATTTCAGATGATGCTCCGCTTTTCAAAGAAGTCACAACTTTATTCAGTTCTCATCGAAAAGCACAACGAAAACTATGTATCTTTTTTATCACAAAAGTGCGATCCGCATTGGGGTACTTTTCTTTGCATTTGCCAACCAGATCTGTTATTGTTATATCACGTAGCTGTCTATTTGAGTATTCCTTCGATGCAGAATTCCACAAACACGGATACAATTTGTAAATATTTAAAAAGTCTTCCCAAAAGTCTCTGTCTGCCGACATCGTTACCTATTTCACTTTCTAGTATTATTAGAATAATAATGTATTGATGTATGCTAGCGCGATACAAGTGACAGACAAATACACGTTGCGACAAGTAGATATTCGTATCAGTTGCACTCGCGCGGTATCGAAGTTTCTCGACAGCGAAACAGGCGGCGATACCAGCTGATACCGATACACCGATACTGAGTCAATCAAATACATATAGAGATTTGTATCGCGATACCGATACTTGCAACATGTATCGATACAGATCTCAATGTGAATGGGGCCCTAAAGTTTCAACGATACACAACAAATTTGCTGAATTTACTTGACTTTAGGTGTTAGTAATGTTTAAAGATCAGGAGGTGCGATAAATGCCGTCAGTTCCAGGGTTGAGGCTAGGCGATGTTACCGCGTAAATATGTTGTTGCACATATGTATGCCACAGTGTCTTCTTACCTTGTGGTTATTTTGACGAGTTTCGGTAACATCCAAAGTTAGTACCAAGAGGGCTGAAAGTATTGGCAAATTTGCCACCTTCCAGTGACAAGCATTGTTGGTGTCATGTACTCTAATTCAGAGGGATTTGCCTTTCAGTTCAGAATAATTTTTTTTTAATACTATCACATCTCTGTTATAAATATATATTGTTACGCCACTGGACTGTGCAGACTGGTTAGATTAGGCTGGAATTGTACACGAACGGCCGGGAATATTCTGGAGTGCTCTAGACCGGGAGAATGGATGTATAAATAAGACGCACGGTGGGCCGAGATTTAATCTGAAGTTGAACGTGAACGAGTAAAGAAGCAATAAGAAAGAGACTTATAAATGTTCTAGTGTGATTATAGTTAAGACAGTAATTAATCTATTGTTATTAATTGTTAATTAGTAAATAAAGTAGTGAATAAGTGTTACCTGGACTTTCAATCAACGAATCTACGAGCAGAAGTGTTTGTGTGGATAGCAAACACGTAACAATTTGGTGTCGGAAGTGGATTGGAAGAAAAATTTCTGGAATATTCGAACAGGTTCTACAGTGTTCTTCTCAGAAATTAGTGGTAACACGGGGAATTAAACTACTGGACAGTGTTTGGAGGACTATTTCTGGACTGAATAGTGACAAAGTGAATTTTCGAGGAGTTTCGAGAACATTCGATTTAGAAATAGCTGCAAATACGTGAGTGCCGCTAGTAATAACGTGTTGTAGACTGAGAAAAAGGACTACTGGTGCAATTTCGGTAAAATTCTAGAACATTCTATTTGGAAACTACAGGGGATACGTGAATTGTGTCGACGGGAACGTGTTGTAGACTTAAAAACAAGACTATAAGTGACTTTTAGTGACAATTCTAGAACATTCGATTTGGAAACCACAGAAGATACGTAGACTGTGTTAACGGAAACGTATTATAGACTCAAAACAAGACTTATTAGTGGTATTTCGTGAAAATTCTCGAACATTCCATTGGACAATTAGTGGAGATAAGTGAATTTTGTCAACACAAAAGAAGTATAGACTCTAAATAAGACTTTCTAGTGCTGTTTCGAGATTTTTCTGGAACATTCCATTATTAAAATACACGTGATATCAACATTTTTACGGATTTTATAGTGTAATAAACTTTATTTTGAACTGATTTACGTGTCGTGAGTTAATGCCAACAACAAGAAAGAAAAAGACAGGAAGAGAAAGACGAACAAAGGAAAATTATGGAAGATCATGAAAGGAAAAGACATGAAGAAAAGGAAGAACAAGAGAGAAGACGGCAGGAAGAAAAAGAAGAACAAGAGAGAAGACGGCATGAAGAAAAAGAAGAACAAGAGAGAAGACGTCAGGAAGAAAAAGAAGAACAAGAAAGAATACGACAAGAAGAGAAAGACGAACAGAGAAAAATTATGGAGGCTCAAGAGAGAAAACGCCAGGAAGAAAAAGAAGACTTAAGAAAAATGATGGAGGGCTTGGAAATAAGACGATTGGAGGAAAACGAAGATATAAAAAAAAGCCTAGAGGAACAGCAGGCAGCCATCTTCTCCCTTACTGAAAAATTTAAAGGAGATGTTATCGAAAAAGTCACTGAAGTCGCAGGGAAAGTCTGTGAAGTCGAAGGACAAGTTAATGAATTTAAAGGAGAGGTCAGTGAAGTTAAAGAAAAAGTCAGCCAAGTTGAAGGGGAAATAACCGAAGTCAGAGGAGAAGTAGCCCGACTCAAACAACAATTAAGAGAGAAGGGTGGCCAATTAGTACTGTCATCTGGTGCTAGGTTACAACCACCTTCATTCGACGGTCAAAGTTCATGGTCAACTTATAAGAGACAATTTGAGGCAGCTGCGCGTTCAAATAACTGGAACGATGAGGAAAAGGCAACAGCATTGGTATTAGCACTAAGGGGCCAAGCATTAGACCTGCTCCAAACAATTCCTGCCGCACAGCAACAAAACTTTAACATTTTGGAGGCGGCGTTAGAACTAAGATATGGCGACCAACATCTCGCCCAAGTATATCAGGCTCAGCTCAAATCACGCAGACAACGAGGTGGAGAAAGCCTCCAGGAGTTCGAGGCTGCGGTAGAAAGATTAGCCCATCTAGCCTATCCTGATGCACCAATGGAATTTCAACAACAGTTAGCAGTTGGTACATTTATTGATGGAGTAAGGGACCAGGAAGTTAGGCGAATTCTTAAGTTGGCCAGGCATAAGCTTAGTAGTGAGGCTTTAGTACATGCACTGGAGATTGAGGCTGCCTATAAGGATACCACACAATCAAATCAGAGAGTACGAGCTGTGAGTGTGGAGGAAGACAAGCCAGACAACACAACACAGAATCTGATATCTGATCTACACAAGATGATGACCCAACTACTGACAATATCGAACTCCCAGCAGAGACAAGACCAACAACAAAGTAGTGGGAGGCCGAATGGAGGCATCCGTTGTTATAGGTGTGGCAAAGTGGGCCATATCAAGAGGAACTGTCGTCAACGCAGCCCAGAAAGGGTAAATGCTGCTGTGGTTGAGGAGCCTCAGGAAAACTAAAGATGGCTGGCAATTTGGGGGCTGCGCTGGCCAAGAAATGTTGTGACCCCCGAGAAATAAAAGTTTCTCAACTTCGGAGAGTTCAAAGTAGTCTGTTGTTGGAGGGTTATGTAAATAAGAAGAAATGTGTGTTCACAATCGACACAGGAGCTACGTCATCAATAGTACGGGCAGGATTCATAACGGGTCTCAAAGTAAATAAAGGACAGAATGGATTAGTCATCCGGACAGCTACGGGAGATAGGGCGGCGGTTTATGGGGAAGTCGACATGGAGCTGCAGATTGGCCGCTTATGTTTTAAACACCAAGTTATCGTAGCTGACATTACAGATGACTTCATTTTAGGATTAGACGTTATGGAAAAATATGGATTTGTACTTGACGTTGGAGAACGAGTTCTCAGGATTGGAAATGAAGAAATTATTTTGTCAACGGCAGATGAAAAATTCCATAATATTAGGCTACTAACTTCGAGGACAGTAAAAATTCCTGCACGAACAGAGAAGGTAATTGAGGCAGTCCTGGAGGAGAATTCTGTGGGGTACCGCTTTGGCCTCGTTGAGAAGGATGACTCAATTAAAATGACAGACAATGTAATTCTGGCAAGGACGTTAACACAGACTACAGACAAGATACCGATTAGAATGGTTAACCTAAATTCACACTCAGTGACGTTCAAGGAAGGCGAAGCAATTGGCACCTACGAACCAGTCACATGGATTGCGAGATGTGAAGAACAAATCATTGGAGCTTCGTCTACAGATATGGACCAAGAAATTGTAAAGATGTTAAATGCCCAGTTAGACCATTTAACTCCTGATGAACATAGAGAAGCTTTAAAATTTTTGAAGAAAGAAAGTACAGTATTTGCAAAGGACACAGAAGCTCTTACAAAGACCAACATAGTGCAACATCGGATAAATACTGGTGAATCAGCTCCTATTCGTCAACCACCTAGGAGGCTCCCATTAGCAAAACAAGAAGAGGCTTCTGCAATGGTACAGAAGATGCTTAAAGACGGAGTTATTGAGGAATCAACCAGTCCTTGGTCGTCTCCAGTAGTTTTGGTTGCTAAGAAAGATGGAACTTTAAGATTCTGTGTCGACTATAGGAAGCTGAATGACGTCACTAGAAAAGACAGCTATCCGTTACCCCGAATTGATGACACACTAAGTACGCTGGCAGGTTCACAGTGGTTTTCCACTCTAGATCTTCGAAGTGGATATTGGCAAGTGGGACTTCATCCAGATGACAAAGACAAGACAGCCTTTTCGACAGGAAGTGGCCTTTATCAATTCACTGTGATGCCTTTCGGCCTGTGCAATGCACCAGCAACTTTTGAAAGACTGATGGAGCTGGTACTACGAGGACTAACTTGGAAGACATGTCTAGTTTATCTTGATGATGTGATGGTTATGGGACGGGATTTTAAGGAGCATTTGAAGAACCTTCAAGAAGTGTTTGGAAGAATTAAAAATGCACACCTGAAATTGAATCCCAAAAAGTGCCTAATGTTCCAGAAAGAGGTAAAATTCCTAGGACATGTCGTGTCTTCGGAGGGGATAAGAACAGACCCAGACAAGATTTCCTCAGTACGAGATTGGCCGAGGCCCTCAAATGTTCACGAAGTACGAAGCTTCCTTGGCCTATGCACTTACTACAGACGATTTGTGGAACGATTTGCCGATATTGCGAAGCCACTACACCGGCTTACAGAAGAGAAGGTTCAGCACTGTGTTCGAGTCCGGTTCTATCATACCCAGAACGGAAAGGTCTGTACGTATTAGACACGGATGCTAGTAATTCTGGACTTGGATGTGTTCTTTCCCAAATTCAAAATGGACAGGAAAAAGCAATTGAGTACTTCAGCAAGACGTTGTCGAAGCCAGAACGTAACTATTGTGTGACACGGAAGGAACTATTGGCCATTGTCAAGTCCATAGACCATTTTCACAAGTACCTATATGGGCAACACTTTAAGGTTCGGACCGACCATGCTGCATTAAAGTGGTTATTGCAATTGAAGACTCCGGAAGGCCAACTAGCTCGCTGGATAGAAAAACTGCAGCAGTACGATTTTAAAATCGAACATCGTCCTGGAAAATCCCATAAAAATGCAGACGCTCTCTCCAGAAGACCCTGTCGGGAAGACTGCAAGCACTGCCACCGGGTAGAAAAACAACAAGGGATAATAATTGTGAACACAGTTAAAATTGATGTTCCTGACGACTGGACAAGAGAGACATTAAGAGAAGAGCAGTTAAAAGATCAAGAAACTGGTCCTATTCTGGAATGGAAAGAAAGAGGAGCCCGACCAGGCTGGAAGGACATTTCAGACAAGGCAGTGGGACTGAAGGCTTTGTGGGCACAATGGGATTCCCTTAGAGTAGAGGATGGACTGTTGAAAAGAGCTTGGGAAAGTCCAGACGGGAAGGAAATTACTTTGAGATTGGTAATTCCCAGGTGTCGCATACCAAAAGTACTCCAGGAAGTGCATAATGGAACATCTGGCGGACATTTTGGCGTCAACAAAACTCTCACTAAAGTACGCGAACGATTCTACTGGGTGAACAGCCGCCAAGATGTGGAAGCTTGGTGCCGCAAATGTGAAGTTTGTGCGGCAAGTAAGGGGCCACGGACAAGAAGTAAGGGCCAAATGAAACAATATAACGTAGGGGCTCCTTTTGAGCGAATTGCGATCGACGTAGCTGGTCCATTCCCCGTGACAGATGATGGGAACAAATACATCTTAGTTGCCATGGATTATTTCAGTAAGTGGCCTGAAGCTTATGCCATACCCAACCAAGAAGCAGCCACTGTCGCTCAAGCTCTGGTAGATAATCTAGTATGTCGATTTGGCGTGCCCCTAGAATTGCATTCGGATCAAGGAAGAAACTTTGAATCAGGGGTGTTTCAGAAGATGTGTCGTCTACTGGGAATTCATAAGACAAGAACAACAGCCCTACATCCACAATCAGACGGAATGGTGGAGAGATATAATAAAACCATGGAGGAGCACCTATCCAAAGTGGTTGAGAAACATCAGAGAGATTGGGACCGTCACTTACCTCTTTTCCTTATGGCATACAGGGCCTCCATTCATGAAACAACAAAACAGACACCGGCTCGCGTGATGTTTGGACGTGAGATTAGACTGCCATGTGACTTGGTGTTTGGCACACCGGATGAGGAGCGACTTTCCGTAAATGACTACGCCGATGAAGTTGGTGAACGGCTAAGGAACATTCATGAGCTGGTACGAGACCGAATTGCCATAGCAAGTGATCGCATGAAGGCTCGTTATGATCTTAAGGCGAATTCAGGAGGGTTCCAGGCTGGAGATTTGGTTTGGCTATATAACCCACAACGAAAGAAAGGCAGGTCCCCGAAGCTTCACCCGCCCTGGGAAGGTCCTTACACTGTGGTCACCAGACTAAACGACGTTGTATATAGAATTCAGCAAAGTCCAAAATCCAAGATGAAGGTGGTGCACATAGAGAGACTAGCCAAGTATGCAGGGAATAATGAATTGCCTGATCGGGACGTTCAGGCTTAAGGAGGGGGCAGTGTTACGCCACTGGACTGTGCAGACTGGTTAGATTAGGCTGGAATTGTACACGAACGGCCGGGAATATTCTGGAGTGCTCTAGACCGGGAGAATGGATGTATAAATAAGACGCACGGTGGGCCGAGATTTAATCTGAAGTTGAACGTGAACGAGTAAAGAAGCAATAAGAAAGAGACTTATAAATGTTCTAGTGTGATTATAGTTAAGACAGTAATTAATCTATTGTTATTAATTGTTAATTAGTAAATAAAGTAGTGAATAAGTGTTACCTGGACTTTCAATCAACGAATCTACGAGCAGAAGTGTTTGTGTGGATAGCAAACACGTAACAATATTTTTTAATGTCGTTTCCGATGACACTTAAACATTGCTATACTGCACATCAATACACTTATGCCTAAATTGAACGGGACATTTTAAAAAAGTTAACTTCCGCTGTCTTTAATTTTTCGCTGTTTTGCAGTATTCATATCACCATTTAAGTGAACCATAGCACGGCGAACCAAAGCCGTGTCACAAACATAGCAGTGAATTCTATTTTTCCTTCTATTTATAATAATATCAAGAAGTAGCAAGAGAGAATTTGAAAAATCGGAGAAAATTAAACAAGGAAAAGAAAATCTATTATATATCCATTATACAAAAAAAGACGGAGATGTAAAAAAAACAATGTGAGAGAAACAAGAGGGAAAAGGCTGTTGACTGAGGAAACGAATTCAGAACTATTAAGAGAGCATAACTTGTCTCTTAGTAAGTATACAATGAACTTGTCTGAATGGTAAATGGATATGTCTGGCTAACCAGAGTGATTCAACATATATTTGATTAGCTCCTTGGATACCATATATTTTCTCTATAATTATTTCTGACTTGAATATAAAAGTTTATTTTTAGTTGTGTATCGAATATTTTCGAACCGTCTTTATTTCTTTCTTTGGAAAACATCTGCTTTAACATCAAAATCCATCTTAACAAAGTAGGATTTTTTCCATTGCTTAATTTAACGTTATCTGATTCCTTGGCATCTGTCATCTTAATGGCCAATCTCTTCCTTTCTTTTAGTACTCTTAATGTTAAAAAAAACCTCTGAATCTGAGCGCACTCTTTTGGAAAATTCTCTCAAACTGTGTTCAAAAACCTTCAGTTTTAGAGACAATTTCTCCAAGACTTGGAGACAACCTATGCTCTTTTAATAGTTCTGAAATCGTTTTCTTACTCAACAGCTTTTCCCTCTTGTTTCTCTTACATTGTTTTTTTGCATCTCCGTCTTTTTTCTATAGTGGATATATAGTAGATTTCTGTAATAGATTTTCTTTCTCTTGATCAATTTTCTCCGATTTTTGAAATTCTCTCCAGCTGCTTCGTGATATTATCATGAATAGAAGGAATAATAGAATTCACTGCTACGTTTGTGACACTGCTTTAGTTCGCCGTACTATGGTTCACTTGAATGGTGATAGAAATGCTGTAAAACAAGAAGTATCTATTAATAGGCGTACAGAAGCTGGAAGACCACCTTTAATTAATAATGATGAAACTCGAATTTGTAATAATTGTAATACTAAAATTGTCCAAGAGATTCAAATGATGGAAAATGACCCAAGTTGCTTAGGATTGAACGTACTGACTCAGACATCGTATCACTCCTGCCTGATTTGTAATGCTGTGAATGATCTGTACGACTATCAAGAGAATCTAAAGTTGATATTTTTGTGCAGAAAAATATCTATGTACAAAATGGGACGAAAAGTTGCGCTCATCATTTGAACGAAAATGGGCGTCTACTTGATATATTTCAGGATGCATTAAGATAATATGTCAATAGACTATACAAAATAAGAGGTAACGATTTACTGAGCTTTCTGAATAATCAATATTATATCAAAATAAACGTTAAGTTTGAAAATGAAAATGATTTCTCAGATGACCAATTCACTGCTATTTCGCCGACTTCAAAAGACCAATTTAATGATTTGTATTCTTTCTGTGACCCAGTTCAAATCAACGAAACCCTCCGATATATTTCAAAAAAAAGATCTGTTAGCCTCAATATAATGAAATGAATTCTGACGTCCAGTAAACTTCGATCAGCCGTAGGTCTAAAAATCGAGATTTTTAAGACCCGCGACCACTTTTGATCAGGATAACCTGAAGAAATTTTTACTAAAGTTCCAACCCAATCGACCGAAACCCATTTTCCTATTAAATACTGCGGGGTTCTTTGGCAGTTCTATCTACAAATGGTGAAATGATCAATGCTCTTGATTTTAGTGATCAGGGGACGGAAATATTTTCCATTTTTCAGAGCCGGCACATATAAAACAAATATAAATATTAACTCTTTCGCTGCTAATGTCCGATTTTTTAGGTGCCAAGAACGTCTTGTTTCTATTGCGATTGTCCGATATTTAGTAACTTGCTCTAACATTGCTTGTTCTAAATTATTTACTTAATTTTTTTCAACGTAGGTAGGTTGATCCCATATGAGTAATTATTCATGATAAAGCAAAAAAGAAAAATTCTCATAAAATTCCTTTATTAATGTGACCGGTTTCGTGAACAAGTAATTACTTCACATCATCAGACACAGGAATTTTTATAAATAACTGGTTTTTTATTTATAAAAATTCCTGTGTCTGATGATGTGAAGTAATTACTTGTTCGCGAAACAGGTCACATTAATAAAGGAATTTTATGAGAATTTTTCTGTTTGCTTTATCATTAATTTTTTTCTTTGTATTTTTTTCTAAAATGTGAATGTCTTGTATTTTGTAGATTTTATTAGGTATCGTTGTTAGTTTGTTTCATAAATAAATAAAATGAAATTATAACTAATATTTTTTTATGTGGGCGGGAACGACCTTCAGCGGGAAGGGGAGAAAAGTGGAAAAGGCTAATGAAAAAACACGTGTACACATGTAAGTAAGAGGCTTGTTTTAGTTCTCATCGGAACCAGTTTTAAGAGGTACTGCGCGCGCAGTAGTTCTAAATGAGATTTTTTTAATTACTACGCATGCGCATTACAGTGCGGAACTGATTCTGATGAAAACTAAAACAAGCCTAAAGTTTCTATTGAGTTCTAGTAGCCAATAACTTAAAATCGTTGTGTGCCTATAAAGTGACCCGCATTGGACATTGCCATGTGTTAGAGAGTGTACCGCAGCGAAAGAGTTAATAAACACACCACATAAAAATTCATGTGGTGTGTTTATTTGTATACCTGTAATATATGAAACCAGTATAACCGGTATCGAGGTTTAAGGTGCAAAATCACTGCGGGTATCCGGGACTCTTCCATGTAGGATTATATGCAGCTTGGCAGCTTGTCTGGTGGTATCCCCAGTTCAGTTATCTTATCAACATGAAAGCGTGCAATTGTGTTGGTGTTTGGTTTGGATCTCGTATAAAACGCTCTTAGCAAGTTACTACCGTTTGTGAATAAACTACAAAAAATTATTGGAAACTACGATAACTTAACAACATCATATTATTCTGTGTACTCCATGCAATCGACGTTACGTATATCATACACGCCGGCCGCGGCGTCATGATTGTGAAATACATTTAAATTCGGCTATTCATCGGCAAAATATTGCCGATACAGTTACAAATGAGAATTTTTTTATGATTTGTTTGTCATGTTCTGTGCATGTAGTTTTTGTTTACCTATACTAGTTCCAATAAGTGAAGTCAGTAAAGAAATGCAAGTTTGGGGCTTCTAATAGTAAAGCGGCACGTACTTTAGAACGCGTAAGGTAGTGATCACGCCGGCTGTCACACATGCGCCACTATACTCTTGAGAGCCCCAACTCGCATTTCTTTACTGATTACACTTATTGGATCTAGTATAGTAGGTATACATTGCATAAAACATATTATCTACCAAATGTGTATAAAATTGATTTGGGCAATATAATAGAAGACGTATGAACTAAATTTTTGTGGGTGACAGTGGATGAAACAACTGACTTTTGGTGTAATAAGGTTGTTAATGTTATACTAAGAATTAAGGCGTTATCTCCCAGACAACAAAAGTCGAGCTATATATTCGTGAAAATTATATGCGCGATTTGTCAGTGCCTACCGATGTGAACTATTTAGAATTTGCACCTTAACCTCGGTAGATGTGGAACGTTCATTTTCCTTGTACAAACATATATAGACCAAATTGCTCAAGTTTAACAGCTATGAATGCAGAACGAATATTAGTTGCGACGTGACCATATATGCTATTGCGATGGTAAACTTCAGTTATTCCGAAATATACATTGTATCAAGCGGTATGTATTTCATTATTCATTTCATACTTTTGCTTTTATTTGTCTACGTATGTACCTTATGTCAACCATTTGAGGCAGTAGTAGCTATCTACCCGTCCTGGACTCAGGACTAGTTTCCTGATCTTGCTAATGCAACAAACATACGGTTTTGCCTTCGTGAGTTGCTATGTTTATTTGCATACTGTAATAGTTTCTAGAAAGCTCTATTTTTATTGTTAATGCTTAAATCGTAAATAAACGTTATTAATGATATAGCAGGTTCGCAAGCAAGAAAGTACGAAAAATGGTTCAGTTTTTGTTTTTCATTTTGTTATTTATATGTTGTTAATTCTTTTTAATATAGCTACGAGAAATGTCGTTTGTATTGTTACTTATTTTTTATTGAGGATTGGGAATTGGGGTCGCTAGACAACTTTGCTTATGGACCATATGCGGACAATTCATCTCTGATTCACCTTGAAAACGTAACGTTACAATTTAAATATTCAGCAACATTTTGGGAACATTAACATGTTAACATATTATTTACTCTGCAATTGTTATGGTACAAAAATATTTTTATCAATCTTGTTTTGTAGAATTTGTTTTACATATACTCATCCTGGAATGTGTTGGAACCTTTGATGTGAAGATAACACTGGCATGGGAGATGATTATAACGTTTTTAAAAGGTTTTAATCATCTCCAGGTGATACCAACTTGGTTGACAAAATATAGGTCGAGTGCAATATAGGGTGTTTTGGTGTTTTGTGGAAAACCACGTCAGTATTAACATAAATCATATTTAAAGATCTGAAATTGATATTATAAGTTATAACGCTTTATTGCTATATGCGGTAGAATTTTAAAACTTAATTATATTTTAAATTCGATTAATAAATTTGTTGTAATGCATAAAAATGATACATGGAACTATTCATTAAATTAATATAAAATAATTAGCAAGAGGAAATGGACTTATATGTTGATTAGGTATAAGTAAAAAAGTGTGAATAGCAATAAATCACCAGTAGTTCGCATAACTTATGGGATGGTGGCAAAAACAGTTTACAAATCAACGCAGAGCAATTAGCTTTTAGTAAGTTATCATCAAAGAAGAGCAATTTGCACGGAGCATTGGTTGAAAACAAGCAGGCTCTGTCCCAAGCGGACGGACGCAGATTCGGACGCTTGCCAATGGCTTATATCGTATATTCTTTTTTGTACTATTTTGTTTATTTCAAAGAATTTACGTGGAGGTTTCCTAAAAAGTATGTCACTTATAATTAAAGTCACATTTTTAAGGAGCACGAGCCAGCAGGCTTCATTAGAAAAGACATCCATAAAAGTTTTTAATTCCGAAAATGTTTTTCCATTTCAGCATGTTTTTGTTTTTATGCCCTAATGTATCATGTTTGAAGAGCTTTTTTTGTTCATGTATTGCACAATATATGACACTAGACAGTTTTAGTCACCATAAATATAAACACATTTTCGAAATTAGAAATTCGTGTGGTATATTTAAAAAACCATTCTGGTACAGGGTGGGTGATCAATATTTCACCACATTTAATGAAAATGGTAGAGGTTGGGCTCAAAATAAATACACAGTTTAAAATAGGGTGTAGAATTACCCACCAAATTGACACTTAGTACATACAGGGGACACACGAGGTGTATGCTGGACTCCAATGTTAGGAGGTAAAATTTGGCCATTATTTATGTATAAAATGTTTTCACCTCTGATTTGTAAAATTATACATTATTTTTGATAAATTAGTACAACTTAATTATTAAAAATATAAAAGTAATATACTAGAGGGTGTAGCATATTTTTTTTTTACTTTATTAAATTTATTCAAAATACCTACTTCAAAGCTCCAGCCTTAATGAAACGCACAAATGTAAAACAACAATTTATATATGATATAAAACTCTTAAGCAGGTTGTGAGAAGCTAAATGGTCGAAAGGACAGAAACTACATTTTTGGCTGTAGTATTAAATATTTTTTTGTACGAACAAAATTAAAACAGTATTTTACTGCCTCAAAACAGGGAGCAAAACGAGCGTTTATTCTCTGAGGCATTTAAAATCACCATGGAAACCAATGAACAGTACAAACATAACGTAACATCAACATTTTTATTATGTCAAACTTTTAACGGTAGAAAAAACAAAAAAAATTTGAAAATTAACCTATAAACCATAAAAAAGTAACTTATTTCAAATCAAAATTAATATTAATAAGGTAATTTTCACAGTTCATAATATTTGGTAACTAATTATATTTAGTAATCTAAACATTAAACAGGAATACATAAAAAATAATGTCAAACAGACAATTAAATACAAGAATACCTAGATAAATTCGGAATAAAATACAAAAAAAGCTTCATGGCCACTTATTGTTCGTTAGTTTTTACATTTAAGTTTTTTTGTAATAAAAATTGTGCTTTTCGCACAAAAAATATTGTATGAACCTCGGGAGTAAGTGTGTTTTAGTTCCTTGCATGAATATTTCCCTCGTTGCGTTCGGGAAACACTATTCATACCGGGACTAAAACACCCACTTTACTCCCATGGTGCATAAATAACTGTTGGAGATTTTGATTGATATATACGTTTTGAATGCTTCTGAATCCATTCTGACGATTTTCCGAATGATGTCTGTCGGTGCGTGTGTGTGGATATGTGTGTGTATGTGTGTGTGTGTGTATCCGCGATAACTCAAAAAATACTGATGGCAGCCCTTCCAAATTTGGCAGTTAGATTGTCAACAACATCTTAGGTGACACATTAAATTTGGTGGATGTGGTACCACCAGAAGAGACATAATGAATGAAAGCAAAAAGGTACAATCTCGGAAAAAAACTGAAAAATTCTTATTACATTTCTGGACGAATCTCAATGAATTATAATTAAAAAACATAACTTTATGAAAAAAAAATCTGTCCGCATGTCTGTAGTATCGCGATAGCAGCCACAGTTTTTGAGATAAAGCTTTTAAATTTGGTACACTTGTTGTAAAGGCCAAAGACAATGAAAAATTCGGTGATGAGCAAAATTGGCCAGCTGAAAGGAGGTTCACGGGACCCAAACTTTTTTTGTATTTGACTTTACAAAAAAAATATATTCTTGATGAAAGATTATAAATCAACAAGCGAATAAAATATATTTTCCAAGTACTTAAATAAAGCTGATGTAAACTGAAATATTTAACGTTGATAATTAATTATTTAAAAATTTTAATGAAACATTTCAAGGTACGTTTTTAAAATTTAATTAAGGTAAGTGAATAATTAAATAGAATAGTTTTTTATATCAGGATGATATATACTGGTATAAGAAAGTTATGCGCTGGCCACATCAGATATTTTTTATTTAATTTAAACATTAACAAGAATAACTAAACTTACTAAGTTATAGGTGGAAAAAATCAGAAATTCTGGGTATTCTAAAACGTACAATATTCTTACTTCTAGAGATAGAAATACTAAGCTTAACTAAGCAAAAAGTTACAATTAAGCACAAAATTACACGACTAGAGTACGAGAATAATATGATACTTAAAAAACTCAATGTCAAATTTTGGTTTTAATAAGTCTGAAATATCACTGAACTCAAAATGAAATAAATGTTTATAAAAACCTAATTATCTTGGTTATGTTGAACATTTTCTGTCCACAAGTTGGACAAATTTTGTCTACCATGGCACTGGACTCAAATCTTCAGTAAAAACTGCAGGATTTTTCAGACCAAACCAATTATTCTCAACAAACTGGTATGCAAAACTGCTCAGTAAAATTTCTTTTTGATTATTCTAAAAGAAGGTTTTAACTTTCTATCTCTCTGACGTTTTTATTAAGTCTACCCAAAAGTCTTCTGTCAAAAAATGACTTTCAACCCCATAGACGGTGCGTGAAAACGGTAATCTCTTTTTTTATTATTAATTCTAGTTTAGATTGGATATAGCATTATATATAGTTTATAAGAAATTACTTATAAAGTCATAAATATTTTTAGCCACGTAAATTAAAGAAATTTCAAGGGACATTTTAGCGCATAAGGATAATGGATTTATCTCACTAAAGAGAGTATGAAAATCAGACAAGGGGTGGAAAACAGATTCATTTTAAATGAGTATGTACAAAAATGTGAAAAGAGCATGTATTTTATTACAGATAAATGTAGAGTTGGTAATACTAAGATTAAAAAAGTTGTTGTGCAGGTCGTAGAGATAGGAAAGACGGACCTGAATGAAGAACGTTGGCTTGTGTTAAATGTTCAATATTGTTAACATTACATTGTTAATATGCAATAAAACACATATACGCTACATGGTGTCAGATGTAAAAGAAAAAAGAAAAAAAAAGGAAGAATTAGCGAAACAAAATCGTCACCTTCTGGAAAACGTAATTTAACTTCGCTCCTTAGTCGCACAAATGCAGATACTTGTTGTCAGTAGTAATAATGCCCAAAACGATGACAAATATACCTCTACCGGAGAAGTTCAGTTTTAAAGAAGAATACTGGCCTAGATGGTTGAAATGAGAGGTACCGAGCTGCACATGGGACTAGATGTTAACAAATTGCTCGATAATCTTAAAGAAAATAGTTTTAGAACTTATAATGAGTTTAAAGCTGTTAATAATTTCTACATCAGAAAAACGAACAATCTTCTAAACCAAAAACAGGAGGAAACCGTAGCAGCGTTGCAGAAATTGTTTCGTTATCCAAAACGTGCAAATATGGAGTAATTGCTGATGAATTAGTCCGGGACCGATTGGTAGTTGGAATACGAGATCTAAAATTGTCCGAAAGGCTTACAGATGGACTAATATTAGAACGTGCAATAAATAAAACAATGCAGTCTGAACGAATTAAAACCCAAACAGACGAAAGAATATAAATAAGATTACACCAAGATACAGAAATGATTACAAGAAATAATATATATATATATATATATATATATATATATATATATATATATATATATATATATATATATATATATATATATATATATATATATATATATATATATATATATATATATATATATATATATATATATATATATATATATATATATATGTTGTTTTTCAGGTTTTCGCGGGTGGTGAATGTTAAATTCGTTTTCCGGGTATACTCCCGCGTAGGTGATAGGCCCCGAGAGGGACCGTGGTTGTCTGAACGACGTTTCGGCAGAATCTCATCTGCCATCTTCAGGTTCTAACCGTTAACTGCTTAGTGCGGCTTCTGGTTACTCGAACTGAAATGACGTTTTCTGGATCTGGCTGTTCTTTATATACTCTACCTATGTTACGCTCTGTTGCTCTCGACTCACTCCGGGCGTCATGGTCTGCTGCACCCATCTCCTGATTTCGAGCGCGGCTTCGTGTAATCGGTCCTGTTCGGGCGCGCATGCGTGTATCTGTGCTTATGTCACGGTCTGTTGCACCCATCTCCTGATTTCGAGGGCGACTCCGTGTACTTGGTCCTATTAGATTAGCTCTGGTTGGTTCCTCTTCGTGTGTTCGTTGCGTTATGTTTCTTGCTTCCTCATGGATAGTAGCATGTAATATTAGAGCAGGTTTCCATGTGGTAGGTAGTCTTTGGGTGTCATCTCGTGTATTTAGATTGTGTGGTCTTTTCTCTATTTCTATGGCCTCCCTGATGATTCTTGACTTGTAATGCTCGATATTGGCTAGTGTTTTTGTTTTGTCGAAATCAATCCTATGTCCTGTAGTTTTGACATGTTGAGCTAGAGATGATGTTCTCTCGTCTTTTCTAACAGCGTTTATGTGTTCTTCGCGTCTTGCACTTATTTTTCTGTTGGTCTGTCCTATGTATGATTTGTTGCAATCTTGGCAAGGTATTTCATATACCCCTTGACTTTCTAGAGCAATTTTGGTCTTTGGATTTCGAAGAATGGTACTGATTTTCTTGTCGGTCTTAAAAGTTGTTTCTATTTTATGTTTACGTAGAAGTTTGCTTATTTTATCCGTTGTTCCTTTTATATATGGCAGATAGGCTTTTGCTATGGGTTGTTCGGAGTCCTCTTGATTTCTCGGCCGAGATGGTTTTGACAACTTCTGTATTCTTTGTTGTGTGAACCCATTCTTTCGCAGCGCTTTGTGAAGAGTTGACATTTCTTCTTTGAGGTTGTCTGCATCTGCTAGTCTCTGCGAGCGTGTGACTAATGTCTTTACTACTGAGTTTAGTTGTGCTGGATGGTGGTGTGACTGTGCATTTAGGTATCTGTCAGTGTGAGTGGCTTTTCTATAAACTGTGTGGCCTAGACTTCCGTCCTGCTTCTTCTTGACCAGTACGTCGAGAAATGGTAGCTGACTGTCAGTCTCTACCTCCATGGTGAACTTAATTTTGTCGTGTATACTATTCAGATGTTCTAAGAAGTTAGTGAGATTCTCTCTTCCATGAGTCCAAATCACAAATGTGTCGTCGACGTACCTTAGCCATAGGCTTGGTTTTAATGGTGCAGATTGTAGTGCTCGAGTTTCTAAATCCTCCATAAAGAGATTGGCAATAACTGGAGATAGGGGGGAGCCCATCGGGGCTCCTTCGGTTTGTCTGTATCGTTGCTCATTGTATGTAAAATAGGTATTATTTAGGCAATGTTGAGTTAGCCTAAGAATATGATCTGCTGGATGATATTTTCGCTTGATAATGTCGAGTGACTCCTCTACGGGTACGTTGGTGAACAAGGATATGACATCGAAGCTCACTAGAAGATGTTCCGCTTGGACGGTCTGATTTCTTAATAACTCAATGAAATGGTCTGCATTTTTCACGTAGGATTTAACTTCCTCGGCAAACGGTTGTAGTTGTCTGGCTAAATGTCTTGCTAACTGCTGTGTGGGTGACCCTATTGAGCTAACAATTGGTCTTAGAGGAGCTCCTTCTTTGTGAATCTTTGGTAGACCATAAAATTTGGGACATCTTGAAGACTTCTCTCGCGGGATGATCTGGTTCTGTGTCTCTTTGTCGATTGGACTGGCTTTGATTTTGGCTTTTGTCGTCTTCTCCAGGTAAGTAGTAGGATCTGTGGTAATAAGCTGATATGCAGTGTCTCCTAGTAGACTTTCTATTTTTGTATGATAATCGTCGCTGTTCATCACTACTGTTGCGTTTCCTTTGTCTGCGGGTAAGATTATGATGTCCTCATTTTGTCGTAAGGTCTTCAGTGCTTCTAATTCTTCGTGTTGTAGATTCCTCTTTGGTATACGGGCTGTTCTTAATATACGTGACGTGTCCTGGCGTATAGTTTCCGCTATGTTTGTATCTAAATTGCCAATGGCCGATTCTACACCACAGATTATGTCTTCTACCGGTAGACGTGCTGGTGCTATCGCGAAGTTAAATCCCTTGGCTAATACATTCAACGAGGCCTCATTGAGATGGTAACTGGACACATTGTGAACTACTCTTGTAGGTTCTAATTGTTCGGATTTCTTGATGGGCTTTTGTTGGAGTTGAAGGCGGTTAAATTTATTCTTTAACCTCTCTGTAGTTAAATCATTATCTCTTTCTTCCCTGAAATGTGCAAGTTGGTCAATAATGGTCCATAATGTCGGGTCGATAGTTCTGCTTAAATAAAGATGCTGGTCTAGTAACTGTGTATTGATGTTGTCTAATGTCCGTCTAGTGTCGTGGATTGATTTTCTCATCAGGGTTAGGCTAGTTTTTCGGAGAATTCTTTTTGTGTGTTGATCCTTTCTGTGGAACGTCAATTCCATGCATTTCGGAATGATATTTTCATCCCGGCAGCGTTGCAGAAATGCGAGATTGCAAAGAAGTTTCCTTCTTTTTGATAATATTTTCTCGAAGTTTCTTGTCTGATGAAATGTCTTCTCCCCGTAGAGACATATTATGTTGTTTTTCAGGTTTTCGCGGGTGGTGAATGTTAAATTCGTTTTCCGGGTATACTCCCGCGTAGGTGATAGGCCCCGAGAGGGACCGTGGTTGTCTGAACGACGTTTCGGCAGAATCTCATCTGCCATCTTCAGGTTCTAACCGTTAACTGCTTAGTGCGGCTTCTGGTTACTCGAACTGAAATGACGTTTTCTGGATCTGGCTGTTCTTTATATACTCTACCTATGTTACGCTCTGTTGCTCTCGACTCACTCCGGGCGTCATGGTCTGCTGCACCCATCTCCTGATTTCGAGCGCGGCTTCGTGTAATCGGTCCTGTTCGGGCGCGCATGCGTGTATCTGTGCTTATGTCACGGTCTGTTGCACCCATCTCCTGATTTCGAGGGCGACTCCGTGTACTTGGTCCTATTAGATTAGCTCTGGTTGGTTCCTCTTCGTGTGTTCGTTGCGTTATGTTTCTTGCTTCCTCATGGATAGTAGCATGTAATATTAGAGCAGGTTTCCATGTGGTAGGTAGTCTTTGGGTGTCATCTCGTGTATTTAGATTGTGTGGTCTTTTCTCTATTTCTATGGCCTCCCTGATGATTCTTGACTTGTAATGCTCGATATTGGCTAGTGTTTTTGTTTTGTCGAAATCAATCCTATGTCCTGTAGTTTTGACATGTTGAGCTAGAGATGATGTTCTCTCGTCTTTTCTAACAGCGTTTATGTGTTCTTCGCGTCTTGCACTTATTTTTCTGTTGGTCTGTCCTATGTATGATTTGTTGCAATCTTGGCAAGGTATTTCATATACCCCTTGACTTTCTAGAGCAATTTTGGTCTTTGGATTTCGAAGAATGGTACTGATTTTCTTGTCGGTCTTAAAAGTTGTTTCTATTTTATGTTTACGTAGAAGTTTGCTTATTTTATCCGTTGTTCCTTTTATATATGGCAGATAGGCTTTTGCTATGGGTTGTTCGGAGTCCTCTTGATTTCTCGGCCGAGATGGTTTTGACAACTTCTGTATTCTTTGTTGTGTGAACCCATTCTTTCGCAGCGCTTTGTGAAGAGTTGACATTTCTTCTTTGAGGTTGTCTGCATCTGCTAGTCTCTGCGAGCGTGTGACTAATGTCTTTACTACTGAGTTTAGTTGTGCTGGATGGTGGTGTGACTGTGCATTTAGGTATCTGTCAGTGTGAGTGGCTTTTCTATAAACTGTGTGGCCTAGACTTCCGTCCTGCTTCTTCTTGACCAGTACGTCGAGAAATGGTAGCTGACTGTCAGTCTCTACCTCCATGGTGAACTTAATTTTGTCGTGTATACTATTCAGATGTTCTAAGAAGTTAGTGAGATTCTCTCTTCCATGAGTCCAAATCACAAATGTGTCGTCGACGTACCTTAGCCATAGGCTTGGTTTTAATGGTGCAGATTGTAGTGCTCGAGTTTCTAAATCCTCCATAAAGAGATTGGCAATAACTGGAGATAGGGGGGAGCCCATCGGGGCTCCTTCGGTTTGTCTGTATCGTTGCTCATTGTATGTAAAATAGGTATTATTTAGGCAATGTTGAGTTAGCCTAAGAATATGATCTGCTGGATGATATTTTCGCTTGATAATGTCGAGTGACTCCTCTACGGGTACGTTGGTGAACAAGGATATGACATCAAAGCTCACTAGAAGATGTTCCGCTTGGACGGTCTGATTTCTTAATAACTCAATGAAATGGTCTGCATTTTTCACGTAGGATTTAACTTCCTCGGCAAACGGTTGTAGTTGTCTGGCTAAATGTCTTGCTAACTGCTGTGTGGGTGACCCTATTGAGCTAACAATTGGTCTTAGAGGAGCTCCTTCTTTGTGAATCTTTGGTAGACCATAAAATTTGGGACATCTTGAAGACTTCTCTCGCGGGATGATCTGGTTCTGTGTCTCTTTGTCGATTGGACTGGCTTTGATTTTGGCTTTTGTCGTCTTCTCCAGGTAAGTAGTAGGATCTGTGGTAATAAGCTGATATGCAGTGTCTCCTAGTAGACTTTCTATTTTTGTATGATAATCGTCGCTGTTCATCACTACTGTTGCGTTTCCTTTGTCTGCGGGTAAGATTATGATGTCCTCATTTTGTCGTAAGGTCTTCAGTGCTTCTAATTCTTCGTGTTGTAGATTCCTCTTTGGTATACGGGCTGTTCTTAATATACGTGACGTGTCCTGGCGTATAGTTTCCGCTATGTTTGTATCTAAATTGCCAATGGCCGATTCTACACCACAGATTATGTCTTCTACCGGTAGACGTGCTGGTGCTATCGCGAAGTTAAATCCCTTGGCTAATACATTCAACGAGGCCTCATTGAGATGGTAACTGGACACATTGTGAACTACTCTTGTAGGTTCTAATTGTTCGGATTTCTTGATGGGCTTTTGTTGGAGTTGAAGGCGGTTAAATTTATTCTTTAACCTCTCTGTAGTTAAATCATTATCTCTTTCTTCCCTGAAATGTGCAAGTTGGTCAATAATGGTCCATAATGTCGGGTCTATAGTTCTGCTTAAATAAAGATGCTGGTCTAGTAACTGTGTATTGATGTTGTCTAATGTCCGTCTAGTGTCGTGGATTGATTTTCTCATCAGGGTTAGGCTAGTTTTTCGGAGAATTCTTTTTGTGTGTTGATCCTTTCTGTGGAACGTCAATTCCATGCATTTCGGAATGATATTTTCATCCCGGCAGCGTTGCAGAAATGCGAGATTGCAAAGAAGTTTCCTTCTTTTTGATAATATTTTCTCGAAGTTTCTTGTCTGATGAAATGTCTTCTCCCCGTAGAGACATATTATGTTGTTTTTCAGGTTTTCGCGGGTGGTGAATGTTAAATTCGTTTTCCGGGTATACTCCCGCGTAGGTGATAGGCCCCGAGAGGGACCGTGGTTGTCTGAACGACGTTTCGGCAGAATCTCATCTGCCATCTTCAGGTTCTAACCGTTAACTGCTTAGTGCGGCTTCTGGTTACTCGAACTGAAATGACGTTTTCTGGATCTGGCTGTTCTTTATATACTCTACCTATGTTACGCTCTGTTGCTCTCGACTCACTCCGGGCGTCATGGTCTGCTGCACCCATCTCCTGATTTCGAGCGCGGCTTCGTGTAATTGGTCCTGTTCGGGCGCGCATGCGTGTATCTGTGCTTATGTCACGGTCTGTTGCACCCATCTCCTGATTTCGAGGGCGACTCCGTGTACTTGGTCCTATTAGATTAGCTCTGGTTGGTTCCTCTTCGTGTGTTCGTTGCGTTATGTTTCTTGCTTCCTCATGGATAGTAGCATGTAATATTAGAGCAGGTTTCCATGTGGTAGGTAGTCTTTGGGTGTCATCTCGTGTATTTAGATTGTGTGGTCTTTTCTCTATTTCTATGGCCTCCCTGATGATTCTTGACTTGTAATGCTCGATATTGGCTAGTGTTTTTGTTTTGTCGAAATCAATCCTATGTCCTGTAGTTTTGACATGTTGAGCTAGAGATGATGTTCTCTCGTCTTTTCTAACAGCGTTTATGTGTTCTTCGCGTCTTGCACTTATTTTTCTGTTGGTCTGTCCTATGTATGATTTGTTGCAATCTTGGCAAGGTATTTCATATACCCCTTGACTTTCTAGAGCAATTTTGGTCTTTGGATTTCGAAGAATGGTACTGATTTTCTTGTCGGTCTTAAAAGTTGTTTCTATTTTATGTTTACGTAGAAGTTTGCTTATTTTATCCGTTGTTCCTTTTATATATGGCAGATAGGCTTTTGCTATGGGTTGTTCGGAGTCCTCTTGATTTCTCGGCCGAGATGGTTTTGACAACTTCTGTATTCTTTGTTGTGTGAACCCATTCTTTCGCAGCGCTTTGTGAAGAGTTGACATTTCTTCTTTGAGGTTGTCTGCATCTGCTAGTCTCTGCGAGCGTGTGACTAATGTCTTTACTACTGAGTTTAGTTGTGCTGGATGGTGGTGTGACTGTGCATTTAGGTATCTGTCAGTGTGAGTGGCTTTTCTATAAACTGTGTGGCCTAGACTTCCGTCCTGCTTCTTCTTGACCAGTACGTCGAGAAATGGTAGCTGACTGTCAGTCTCTACCTCCATGGTGAACTTAATTTTGTCGTGTATACTATTCAGATGTTCTAAGAAGTTAGTGAGATTCTCTCTTCCATGAGTCCAAATCACAAATGTGTCGTCGACGTACCTTAGCCATAGGCTTGGTTTTAATGGTGCAGATTGTAGTGCTCGAGTTTCATTTGTGATTTGGACTCATGGAAGAGAGAATCTCACTAACTTCTTAGAACATCTGAATAGTATACACGACAAAATTAAGTTCACCATGGAGGTAGAGACTGACAGTCAGCTACCATTTCTCGACGTACTGGTCAAGAAGAAGCAGGACGGAAGTCTAGGCCACACAGTTTATAGAAAAGCCACTCACACTGACAGATACCTAAATGCACAGTCACACCACCATCCAGCACAACTAAACTCAGTAGTAAAGACATTAGTCACACGCTCGCAGAGACTAGCAGATGCAGACAACCTCAAAGAAGAAATGTCAACTCTTCACAAAGCGCTGCGAAAGAATGGGTTCACACAACAAAGAATACAGAAGTTGTCAAAACCATCTCGGCCGAGAAATCAAGAGGACTCCGAACAACCCATAGCAAAAGCCTATCTGCCATATATAAAAGGAACAACGGATAAAATAAGCAAACTTCTACGTAAACATAAAATAGAAACAACTTTTAAGACCGACAAGAAAATCAGTACCATTCTTCGAAATCCAAAGACCAAAATTGCTCTAGAAAGTCAAGGGGTATATGAAATACCTTGCCAAGATTGCAACAAATCATACATAGGACAGACCAACAGAAAAATAAGTGCAAGACGCGAAGAACACATAAACGCTGTTAGAAAAGACGAGAGAACATCATCTCTAGCTCAACATGTCAAAACTACAGGACATAGGATTGATTTCGACAAAACAAAAACACTAGCCAATATCGAGCATTACAAGTCAAGAATCATCAGGGAGGCCATAGAAATAGAGAAAAGACCACACAATCTAAATACACGAGATGACACCCAAAGACTACCTACCACATGGAAACCTGCTCTAATATTACATGCTACTATCCATGAGGAAGCAAGAAACATAACGCAACGAACACACGAAGAGGAACCAACCAGAGCTAATCTAATAGGACCAAGTACACGGAGTCGCCCTCGAAATCAGGAGATGGGTGCAACAGACCGTGACATAAGCACAGATACACGCATGCGCGCCCGAACAGGACCGATTACACGAAGCCGCGCTCGAAATCAGGAGATGGGTGCAGCAGACCATGACGCCCGGAGTGAGTCGAGAGCAACAGAGCGTAACATAGGTAGAGTATATAAAGAACAGCCAGATCCAGAAAACGTCATTTCAGTTCGAGTAACCAGAAGCCGCACTAAGCAGTTAACGGTTAGAACCTGAAGATGGCAGATGAGATTCTGCCGAAACGTCGTTCAGACAACCACGGTCCCTCTCGGGGCCTATCACCTACGCGGGAGTATACCCGGAAAACGAATTTAACATTCACCACCCGCGAAAACCTGAAAAACAACATAATATGTCTCTACGGGGAGAAGACATTTCATCAGACAAGAAACTTCGAGAAAATATTATCAAAAAGAAGGAAACTTCTTTGCAATCTCGCATTTCTGCAACGCTGCCGGGATGAAAATATCATTCCGAAATGCATGGAATTGACGTTCCACAGAAAGGATCAACACACAAAAAGAATTCTCCGAAAAACTAGCCTAACCCTGATGAGAAAATCAATCCACGACACTAGACGGACATTAGACAACATCAATACACAGTTACTAGACCAGCATCTTTATTTAAGCAGAACTATCGACCCGACATTATGGACCATTATTGACCAACTTGCACATTTCAGGGAAGAAAGAGATAATGATTTAACTACAGAGAGGTTAAAGAATAAATTTAACCGCCTTCAACTCCAACAAAAGCCCATCAAGAAATCCGAACAATTAGAACCTACAAGAGTAGTTCACAATGTGTCCAGTTACCATCTCAATGAGGCCTCGTTGAATGTATTAGCCAAGGGATTTAACTTCGCGATAGCACCAGCACGTCTACCGGTAGAAGACATAATCTGTGGTGTAGAATCGGCCATTGGCAATTTAGATACAAACATAGCGGAAACTATACGCCAGGACACGTCACGTATATTAAGAACAGCCCGTATACCAAAGAGGAATCTACAACACGAAGAATTAGAAGCACTGAAGACCTTACGACAAAATGAGGACATCATAATCTTACCCGCAGACAAAGGAAACGCAACAGTAGTGATGAACAGCGACGATTATCATACAAAAATAGAAAGTCTACTAGGAGACACTGCATATCAGCTTATTACCACAGATCCTACTACTTACCTGGAGAAGACGACAAAAGCCAAAATCAAAGCCAGTCCAATCGACAAAGAGACACAGAACCAGATCATCCCGCGAGAGAAGTCTTCAAGATGTCCCAAATTTTATGGTCTACCAAAGATTCACAAAGAAGGAGCTCCTCTAAGACCAATTGTTAGCTCAATAGGGTCACCCACACAGCAGTTAGCAAGACACTTAGCCAGACAACTACAACCGTTTGCCGAGGAAGTTAAATCCTACGTGAAAAATGCAGACCATTTCATTGAGTTATTAAGAAATCAGACCGTCCAAGCGGAACATCTTCTAGTGAGCTTCGATGTCATATCCTTGTTCACCAACGTACCCGTAGAGGAGTCACTCGACATTATCAAGCGAAAATATCATCCAGCAGATCATATTCTTAGGCTAACTCAACATTGCCTAAATAATACCTATTTTACATACAATGAGCAACGATACAGACAAACCGAAGGAGCCCCGATGGGCTCCCCCCTATCTCCAGTTATTGCCAATCTCTTTATGGAGGATTTAGAAACTCGAGCACTACAATCTGCACCATTAAAACCAAGCCTATGGCTAAGGTACGTCGACGACACATTTGTGATTTGGACTCATGGAAGAGAGAATCTCACTAACTTCTTAGAACATCTGAATAGTATACACGACAAAATTAAGTTCACCATGGAGGTAGAGACTGACAGTCAGCTACCATTTCTCGACGTACTGGTCAAGAAGAAGCAGGACGGAAGTCTAGGCCACACAGTTTATAGAAAAGCCACTCACACTGACAGATACCTAAATGCACAGTCACACCACCATCCAGCACAACTAAACTCAGTAGTAAAGACATTAGTCACACGCTCGCAGAGACTAGCAGATGCAGACAACCTCAAAGAAGAAATGTCAACTCTTCACAAAGCGCTGCGAAAGAATGGGTTCACACAACAAAGAATACAGAAGTTGTCAAAACCATCTCGGCCGAGAAATCAAGAGGACTCCGAACAACCCATAGCAAAAGCCTATCTGCCATATATAAAAGGAACAACGGATAAAATAAGCAAACTTCTACGTAAACATAAAATAGAAACAACTTTTAAGACCGACAAGAAAATCAGTACCATTCTTCGAAATCCAAAGACCAAAATTGCTCTAGAAAGTCAAGGGGTATATGAAATACCTTGCCAAGATTGCAACAAATCATACATAGGACAGACCAACAGAAAAATAAGTGCAAGACGCGAAGAACACATAAACGCTGTTAGAAAAGACGAGAGAACATCATCTCTAGCTCAACATGTCAAAACTACAGGACATAGGATTGATTTCGACAAAACAAAAACACTAGCCAATATCGAGCATTACAAGTCAAGAATCATCAGGGAGGCCATAGAAATAGAGAAAAGACCACACAATCTAAATACACGAGATGACACCCAAAGACTACCTACCACATGGAAACCTGCTCTAATATTACATGCTACTATCCATGAGGAAGCAAGAAACATAACGCAACGAACACACGAAGAGGAACCAACCAGAGCTAATCTAATAGGACCAAGTACACGGAGTCGCCCTCGAAATCAGGAGATGGGTGCAACAGACCGTGACATAAGCACAGATACACGCATGCGCGCCCGAACAGGACCGATTACACGAAGCCGCGCTCGAAATCAGGAGATGGGTGCAGCAGACCATGACGCCCGGAGTGAGTCGAGAGCAACAGAGCGTAACATAGGTAGAGTATATAAAGAACAGCCAGATCCAGAAAACGTCATTTCAGTTCGAGTAACCAGAAGCCGCAGTAAGCAGTTAACGGTTAGAACCTGAAGATGGCAGATGAGATTCTGCCGAAACGTCGTTCAGACAACCACGGTCCCTCTCGGGGCCTATCACCTACGCGGGAGTATACCCGGAAAACGAATTTAACATTCACCACCCGCGAAAACCTGAAAAACAACATAATATGTCTCTACGGGGAGAAGACATTTCATCAGACAAGAAACTTCGAGAAAATATTATCAAAAAGAAGGAAACTTCTTTGCAATCTCGCATTTCTGCAACGCTGCCGGGATGAAAATATCATTCCGAAATGCATGGAATTGACGTTCCACAGAAAGGATCAACACACAAAAAGAATTCTCCGAAAAACTAGCCTAACCCTGATGAGAAAATCAATCCACGACACTAGACGGACATTAGACAACATCAATACACAGTTACTAGACCAGCATCTTTATTTAAGCAGAACTATCGACCCGACATTATGGACCATTATTGACCAACTTGCACATTTCAGGGAAGAAAGAGATAATGATTTAACTACAGAGAGGTTAAAGAATAAATTTAACCGCCTTCAACTCCAACAAAAGCCCATCAAGAAATCCGAACAATTAGAACCTACAAGAGTAGTTCACAATGTGTCCAGTTACCATCTCAATGAGGCCTCGTTGAATGTATTAGCCAAGGGATTTAACTTCGCGATAGCACCAGCACGTCTACCGGTAGAAGACATAATCTGTGGTGTAGAATCGGCCATTGGCAATTTAGATACAAACATAGCGGAAACTATACGCCAGGACACGTCACGTATATTAAGAACAGCCCGTATACCAAAGAGGAATCTACAACACGAAGAATTAGAAGCACTGAAGACCTTACGACAAAATGAGGACATCATAATCTTACCCGCAGACAAAGGAAACGCAACAGTAGTGATGAACAGCGACGATTATCATACAAAAATAGAAAGTCTACTAGGAGACACTGCATATCAGCTTATTACCACAGATCCTACTACTTACCTGGAGAAGACGACAAAAGCCAAAATCAAAGCCAGTCCAATCGACAAAGAGACACAGAACCAGATCATCCCGCGAGAGAAGTCTTCAAGATGTCCCAAATTTTATGGTCTACCAAAGATTCACAAAGAAGGAGCTCCTCTAAGACCAATTGTTAGCTCAATAGGGTCACCCACACAGCAGTTAGCAAGACACTTAGCCAGACAACTACAACCGTTTGCCGAGGAAGTTAAATCCTACGTGAAAAATGCAGACCATTTCATTGAGTTATTAAGAAATCAGACCGTCCAAGCGGAACATCTTCTAGTGAGCTTCGATGTCATATCCTTGTTCACCAACGTACCCGTAGAGGAGTCACTCGACATTATCAAGCGAAAATATCATCCAGCAGATCATATTCTTAGGCTAACTCAACATTGCCTAAATAATACCTATTTTACATACAATGAGCAACGATACAGACAAACCGAAGGAGCCCCGATGGGCTCCCCCCCTATCTCCAGTTATTGCCAATCTCTTTATGGAGGATTTAGAAACTCGAGCACTACAATCTGCACCATTAAAACCAAGCCTATGGCTAAGGTACGTCGACGACACATTTGTGATTTGGACTCATGGAAGAGAGAATCTCACTAACTTCTTAGAACATCTGAATAGTATACACGACAAAATTAAGTTCACCATGGAGGTAGAGACTGACAGTCAGCTACCATTTCTCGACGTACTGGTCAAGAAGAAGCAGGACGGAAGTCTAGGCCACACAGTTTATAGAAAAGCCACTCACACTGACAGATACCTAAATGCACAGTCACACCACCATCCAGCACAACTAAACTCAGTAGTAAAGACATTAGTCACACGCTCGCAGAGACTAGCAGATGCAGACAACCTCAAAGAAGAAATGTCAACTCTTCACAAAGCGCTGCGAAAGAATGGGTTCACACAACAAAGAATACAGAAGTTGTCAAAACCATCTCGGCCGAGAAATCAAGAGGACTCCGAACAACCCATAGCAAAAGCCTATCTGCCATATATAAAAGGAACAACGGATAAAATAAGCAAACTTCTACGTAAACATAAAATAGAAACAACTTTTAAGACCGACAAGAAAATCAGTACCATTCTTCGAAATCCAAAGACCAAAATTGCTCTAGAAAGTCAAGGGGTATATGAAATACCTTGCCAAGATTGCAACAAATCATACATAGGACAGACCAACAGAAAAATAAGTGCAAGACGCGAAGAACACATAAACGCTGTTAGAAAAGACGAGAGAACATCATCTCTTAGCTCAACATGTCAAAACTACAGGACATAGGATTGATTTCGACAAAACAAAAACACTAGCCAATATCGAGCATTACAAGTCAAGAATCATCAGGGAGGCCATAGAAATAGAGAAAAGACCACACAATCTAAATACACGAGATGACACCCAAAGACTACCTACCACATGGAAACCTGCTCTAATATTACATGCTACTATCCATGAGGAAGCAAGAAACATAACGCAACGAACACACGAAGAGGAACCAACCAGAGCTAATCTAATAGGACCAAGTACACGGAGTCGCCCTCGAAATCAGGAGATGGGTGCAACAGACCGTGACATAAGCACAGATACACGCATGCGCGCCCGAACAGGACCGATTACACGAAGCCGCGCTCGAAATCAGGAGATGGGTGCAGCAGACCATGACGCCCGGAGTGAGTCGAGAGCAACAGAGCGTAACATAGGTAGAGTATATAAAGAACAGCCAGATCCAGAAAACGTCATTTCAGTTCGAGTAACCAGAAGCCGCAGTAAGCAGTTAACGGTTAGAACCTGAAGATGGCAGATGAGATTCTGCCGAAACGTCGTTCAGACAACCACGGTCCCTCTCGGGGCCTATCACCTACGCGGGAGTATACCCGGAAAACGAATTTAACATTCACCACCCGCGAAAACCTGAAAAACAACATAATATGTCTCTACGGGGAGAAGACATTTCATCAGACAAGAAACTTCGAGAAAATATTATCAAAAAGAAGGAAACTTCTTTGCAATCTCGCATTTCTGCAACGCTGCCGGGATGAAAATATCATTCCGAAATGCATGGAATTGACGTTCCACAGAAAGGATCAACACACAAAAAGAATTCTCCGAAAAACTAGCCTAACCCTGATGAGAAAATCAATCCACGACACTAGACGGACATTAGACAACATCAATACACAGTTACTAGACCAGCATCTTTATTTAAGCAGAACTATCGACCCGACATTATGGACCATTATTGACCAACTTGCACATTTCAGGGAAGAAAGAGATAATGATTTAACTACAGAGAGGTTAAAGAATAAATTTAACCGCCTTCAACTCCAACAAAAGCCCATCAAGAAATCCGAACAATTAGAACCTACAAGAGTAGTTCACAATGTGTCCAGTTACCATCTCAATGAGGCCTCGTTGAATGTATTAGCCAAGGGATTTAACTTCGCGATAGCACCAGCACGTCTACCGGTAGAAGACATAATCTGTGGTGTAGAATCGGCCATTGGCAATTTAGATACAAACATAGCGGAAACTATACGCCAGGACACGTCACGTATATTAAGAACAGCCCGTATACCAAAGAGGAATCTACAACACGAAGAATTAGAAGCACTGAAGACCTTACGACAAAATGAGGACATCATAATCTTACCCGCAGACAAAGGAAACGCAACAGTAGTGATGAACAGCGACGATTATCATACAAAAATAGAAAGTCTACTAGGAGACACTGCATATCAGCTTATTACCACAGATCCTACTACTTACCTGGAGAAGACGACAAAAGCCAAAATCAAAGCCAGTCCAATCGACAAAGAGACACAGAACCAGATCATCCCGCGAGAGAAGTCTTCAAGATGTCCCAAATTTTATGGTCTACCAAAGATTCACAAAGAAGGAGCTCCTCTAAGACCAATTGTTAGCTCAATAGGGTCACCCACACAGCAGTTAGCAAGACATTTAGCCAGACAACTACAACCGTTTGCCGAGGAAGTTAAATCCTACGTGAAAAATGCAGACCATTTCATTGAGTTATTAAGAAATCAGACCGTCCAAGCGGAACATCTTCTAGTGAGCTTCGATGTCATATCCTTGTTCACCAACGTACCCGTAGAGGAGTCACTCGACATTATCAAGCGAAAATATCATCCAGCAGATCATATTCTTAGGCTAACTCAACATTGCCTAAATAATACCTATTTTACATACAATGAGCAACGATACAGACAAACCGAAGGAGCCCCGATGGGCTCCCCCCTATCTCCAGTTATTGCCAATCTCTTTATGGAGGATTTAGAAACTCGAGCACTACAATCTGCACCATTAAAACCAAGCCTATGGCTAAGGTACGTCGACGACACATTTGTGATTTGGACTCATGGAAGAGAGAATCTCACTAACTTCTTAGAACATCTGAATAGTATACACGACAAAATTAAGTTCACCATGGAGGTAGAGACTGACAGTCAGCTACCATTTCTCGACGTACTGGTCAAGAAGAAGCAGGACGGAAGTCTAGGCCACACAGTTTATAGAAAAGCCACTCACACTGACAGATACCTAAATGCACAGTCACACCACCATCCAGCACAACTAAACTCAGTAGTAAAGACATTAGTCACACGCTCGCAGAGACTAGCAGATGCAGACAACCTCAAAGAAGAAATGTCAACTCTTCACAAAGCGCTGCGAAAGAATGGGTTCACACAACAAAGAATACAGAAGTTGTCAAAACCATCTCGGCCGAGAAATCAAGAGGACTCCGAACAACCCATAGCAAAAGCCTATCTGCCATATATAAAAGGAACAACGGATAAAATAAGCAAACTTCTACGTAAACATAAAATAGAAACAACTTTTAAGACCGACAAGAAAATCAGTACCATTCTTCGAAATCCAAAGACCAAAATTGCTCTAGAAAGTCAAGGGGTATATGAAATACCTTGCCAAGATTGCAACAAATCATACATAGGACAGACCAACAGAAAAATAAGTGCAAGACGCGAAGAACACATAAACGCTGTTAGAAAAGACGAGAGAACATCATCTCTAGCTCAACATGTCAAAACTACAGGACATAGGATTGATTTCGACAAAACAAAAACACTAGCCAATATCGAGCATTACAAGTCAAGAATCATCAGGGAGGCCATAGAAATAGAGAAAAGACCACACAATCTAAATACACGAGATGACACCCAAAGACTACCTACCACATGGAAACCTGCTCTAATATTACATGCTACTATCCATGAGGAAGCAAGAAACATAACGCAACGAACACACGAAGAGGAACCAACCAGAGCTAATCTAATAGGACCAAGTACACGGAGTCGCCCTCGAAATCAGGAGATGGGTGCAACAGACCGTGACATAAGCACAGATACACGCATGCGCGCCCGAACAGGACCGATTACACGAAGCCGCGCTCGAAATCAGGAGATGGGTGCAGCAGACCATGACGCCCGGAGTGAGTCGAGAGCAACAGAGCGTAACATAGGTAGAGTATATAAAGAACAGCCAGATCCAGAAAACGTCATTTCAGTTCGAGTAACCAGAAGCCGCACTAAGCAGTTAACGGTTAGAACGGGAGAAAAAGAAATGAAAGGGAGAAGAGTCGGCCGACACGCCGCCCCGCCCGCCGCGGCCGCGCGGCGGGGGGGGGGGGGGGGAGAGAAAAAAAAAATAAAAAAATTAATATATAAAAAAAAAAAAATATATATATATATATATATATATATATATAAAAAAAAAAAAAAAAAAAAAAAAAAAAAAAAAAAAAAAAAAAAAAAAAAAAAAAAAAAAAAAAAAAAAAAAAAAAAAAAAAAAAAAAAAAAAAAAAAAAAAAAAAAAAAAAAAAAAAAAAAAAAAATATATATATATAAATAAATATATATATATATATATATATATATATATATATATATATATATATATATATATATTAAAAAAAAAAAAAATATGGATTAATAAGTACACGCCCCCATAAAGAATACAAGGTGGAAGAATGAAAAAATTGCAAATGGAAGAAGAATGCAAATCGTGGACACATGTTTCTGACTAATTGGTCTTCATCAGCACGGTGTAGCTGACTTAAAATGATGGATAAAACTCAAGAAAGAAACTAAAAGAAAAGCACTGACAGGAAGCCAGTCGCATCTTTGTGGCTTCCACTTGGATGGCTCTATATGAGAATGTCGACCAAGTATCGGACACGTGGGCAACTATAGCGACCTGCGTGGGATTCCAGACCCAGGAGAATATATAAGAACAGAGAAGGAAGTAATAATGCGGGCGAATAATTGAGTACAAAAAAATACAAAAATTGTTTAAGCTGTGGAGCAAAACCATATCAAAGATTCAGATACAGTACAACAGCCAACGTTAGATGCAAGAAATGCAATGCGAACGATTACTACAGTAAAAAGTGGGGAACAAAATTCGTTAAAATAATCCAGGGTGAAGATAATACAGAACACAACTACGAATCCGGATCAGAAAGCAATAATAATTATGTCTTTACAGAGGAAATTGTCATAGGAGAAGTAAGAAGTAAGAACGCATTGCCCTTTATTGATAATGAAACCACAAGTTGGTACACAATTCATAAACTTTAAAATTGATAAGGGAGCTGTTAAAAGCCTCAAAGGAAGAATAAAAAATTTGAAACTTTGAAACAACAATTAAATTTAGAGAAAAAGACATATCCGTTATTCGGTGTAGGCAAAGGTAAAACCAGACAATTTACGTACAGAATCATACAAAAAAATGTCCCCATTAACATAAAACTAGAAATTTAGAAATGTTCATTGTTGAAACCTTTTAGAAAGACCAGAATGTAAAAAATCGAATATAATATCTATATAATATAATAATGTTCTGTTAATAGTTATTTACATATCAAGACCGGAAAGTGATTCTTTACTGGCCGAGCTGGCTGAAAGCGAGTGAGCCCAGTAAAGTCACTTTCCGGATGTGTTGCATACAAAATTTTGTATAACACCGTTCTTGCTAATCTCAAAAACTTTTTAATTTTAACAAAATTCATAAAATTCAACTGACAGATGTCAGACGCTTATTTTCAAAGATTTAATCATTTTTACTTATTTTGTCAACCAAAAGTGACATAAGAGACTTAAACCGATCCATTATATTACTTTGCCGAACTAGACCAAAAAATATATATTATCTACTCAAAAAATTGACCAAAACAGTAAACTTTCTAGACAGTTGCAGAACACAATGCTTTGTGACAATATTAGTCGTTTAAAAACAATAGTAAATTGACCGTTAAACAAATTAAGAGTAATAATAAAATAGACTAGGACAAATATAGAAAATCCGTGCATGGAAAGTTTACAAAACTTTTTGAGACTACAAGTCACGAATAGCGTTGAACATTGTATTATACTTAACAAAAACACCACAACTTATTTTAGCAAGGAGAGTACCAATTAATCTAATGTCTAAAGTGCGTAAAAAACTCGAAAAAAATGTTGGAACACAACATAATCACCAACAGAACGGTGTGACTCGATGATTGTAGTTCTGTAGCTAAATGGCAAGATGAGAGAATTTGTAACGATTTTACTGAACTAAGTAGACACGTACGAAGAGAAAGATACTTGTTGCCAATCATAGAATTCATCTTGGCATAATTACAAGGACAATTATTTTCAAAACTTGACTGCTCTTCCGGATTTTGGATTAGTTAAATCTCGTAAACTGACGACATTTATTACACCGTTCGATATTTTTACAACAGACTTTCTTTTGGTATTACTAGTGCACCAGAAGTTTACCAGAAAATAATGTCAGATATCATTTCAAGTATACCGGGAGTTTCCATGATTGCAGATGATATTTTAATAGTTGGTAGCAGCCATAGTTAATATGACAAACGTTTTTATACAGTGCTAAAAACGTTGACCGATAAAAACATAACCCTAAATCTGCGAAAACAAAAATCAACTATTTTGGAAATATTATAAGTAAAAATGGTATCAGCCCGGAGTGCGTCCAGGCTATAATGCAATAAACGACGCCGAATTAAGATTTCTCAGCATCGTTAATTATTTAGATGGTGCCGCAGGAAGTTCCTATTTATTTCTGGAGTTATTACAGAAAAGAAAGCAATTACTCTGGATGAATGAATATCAGAATTGTTTCGAGGTTTTAAAAGAAAGTGTATCTAAAACACCAATTTTAACGATGAGTAATACCAATTTTAAGGTTAGAATTTCGGCTGATTCTTCATCGTACGGAATTGGAGGTTTACTAGACAACAACAGGAAAATGGAAAATGGAAAGCTGTGTTACTGTTCCAAGATATTAAGTGAAACCCAAATGCTCAAATCGAGAAGGAAACTATCAATTATCATTACGATTTTAGCAATATCTAATTAGAAAATAGTTATCGATACTCACATAAAGACCATAAAGCAATAGTTAATCTTCTATTGCACTTAGGCCTGGTACCTTCTGGTAAAGTGGCTGTTAGTTATCAAACAGATCTATATTAATTATTACGTCTCTATTTTTGTAAAAAACTGATCACAGCGAAGTATTATCTCATATGGAATAACTGTTCTGCAAAAATAGATAAATAGTAACTATTAAATTGGTTTAACAATTTTATTCTTAAATTTATCTGTTCGGTAACTTTACCAGTAGGTGGATATACGGGCCTTTAGACATAAAATTCTTTATCTATGATACACCTTCAACTAATTAATATGTACTTTTTAATATGGAGTACTTAATTATAATAACCCTGAAGATAATATAATAAACGTATAGAAAAGGTTGATTTTTTTAAGTTGTTTTCTTTAAAAAAAAACGTATTCCCATAACAATTGCTAAAAACTATATACCGTATTCCCATAACAACTGCTAAAAACTATACTTAATTTATATATTTAAGGCAGAATACAAAGTTTTCAAATATTTCATTTAATTTATAATGACTTTGTAAAAAAAAATACAATGTAGCATTCAATAGTAAATGTTTTTTCTCACCTTCTCTGGGTATTAAACCATTGTCCTATAAATTATATAAAAAGATATATTAAATAAACCTTTGCGCCAACAAAATCAACCTGATGACTAATTACTCCAGTGCTTTTAATATCCGTTAAAAAAAAAGTCCAAGAAAGCTGTATTTTTTTACACTAATTTCGTCGTTCTAAATAATGTCTCAAAAGTCACCAGTGATCCGTGGTACGCATAATTTTTTAGGGTGCATAAGAGGGTTAACAAAATGTTTTTTTCACGAATATCTCCGTTCTTTTTAATTTTACGAATATGAGCTAGTAAAAGATCGAAAGACTAGAAAATTATCTACAAAAAAAGTCCTTACTCATTTTGTCATACGAGTTATAGTTTTCGAGAAAAATTGAAGTAAAAATTATTGCTAGGAAATACTACCCACTGATATTGTAAAATTATATTTTGAACATAAATTTGAGTGAGCACGTTTTATTATTCGTATATAATTATTAATAAGTGACCCCGAATAGAAATAAACAGTTTCGTATCCCCTCATTTATTTCGTATACCTTGGATGTATAACTGCTGGCAAACCATAGAGTTTTGGTTAGTTTTTCGACGTTTGTGGACGTATTTTCTGCCGTGCTAAGGCTAATGGGCGTATCTGACATTGTATCGAAATTCGGTTTATGGGATTTTTTACATAGGCAAGTATGTATTTGACTTTATTACTAAAGTAAAAGCGCGTATCTGTATTCTAAATTATCTAAAAATCTTTTTTAAAATATCGGATATCTCCACCGCATAGTAATATTGCAAAGCCAAATGGCCGTGTCGAACATTTTCTTAGCCAAAAAAATCGAATATGCAGTGTATTACAGACAGATACAGGTCATATCAGTAATTTTTGGGCTAATATTCACTAAGCCAATTAGACTTATATGCATTAATATTAGCAGATACGACTAGGTGTATCACAAACAGTTGGCATATAGAAAAATACAAAACCTTAATTATCTCAAAACTATGTTTTTGCAGATACGCCCTTTAGCATAAGGACGGCAGTTTTGCAGTGTTAGAAAATAAAGTCACGTTGAAAATGGACAATTCGTGTTATCGCCTATTGATATGTTTTAATCGTGCAAAGGAGTAGTGGAACAAAAATTTTTCTTCTCGAACTTTTGACAAACATACAGGCAGGAAGTATCGTATCTTATTTTTACACGCATTCTCCGGCTGTGATACAACATCTGCTCTTTTTCATAGAAGTAAAACAGCAACTCTGAAATTATTAGACAAACGACCGAATTTAAAGACGCAGTACAAGTTTTCAATCGAAGTGATACTTCTCGAGAAACAATTTCTTCCAAGAGAATGCGATTTTTCTTGGCCATGTATGGTACCACAGCTAAAGAAAATTCCTTGAATGAACTTGTGCTTCTGTAAATTAGTGAGTAAAAACAAATCTGTCAAGGAAATCATGGACATGGAAATCAGCTGAAGACCACTGTTTCCGAGTATATTATCAGGTGCAGAAGTGATTGGGCAATGAGTTGAACCCTGAAGATTGGGGATGGATATTAAAAACATTTTTTTGGAGCAAAAGAAACACCAGTTCCTCCTACTCTGGATTGTCTTTAAAATATGATTTTTAACATTATGCAAAAGGTTGCGGACAATTGTATGGCTGTCGAAAGTTGGGACTTCATTGCTCTTTTGTTTGCGGCATTTGTCATGGGCAACCTTGTGTAAATGCTGATGATGAAATCGAGGAAAATATAAGAAATGGAAAAGAAGAAAATGTAGAAGAAGAGACAATAGAGAAAAAAGAGGCGAAATAGAAGAATAACAAAAGAGGAAGAATAAGAAGGAGAGGCTGAATGAGGAAAAGAAGAAGTTGAAGAAAGATAAATATCAGTTCTTGATAACGCATGATTATATTTTGAATATTCACAATTCTGACTAGAGATGCAAGGTAAGGAACGTTCTCGTTCGTGCTCAGAGAATGATTAAAGATGTCGTGTCAATCATTTGAAATTTTAAACAATGTAGAATCTTCAATAAGTAATTAACAATGTCCATCTGATGTTATATTAGGCAAAAAATTTAAAAGTATTCTGAAAAAAATCCCGATTTAGTAAAGTTAAAATTATTTGCAAGGTTACAATATTACAAAGGATATAAAAATGTGGCATCTTTATTTAAATATTGCCCACTTATATTAAACAAACGTTGAAAGAGCTTTTCCTTATATAAATATCTATTGAGCGACAGAAGATGCAAATTTACGGTGTATATTTAGAAAAACATATTATTAATTTTAAATACAAACGAATGATTAAAGATGTCGTGTCAATAATTTGAAATTTTAAACAATGTAGAATCCTCAATAAGTAATTAACAATGTCCATATGGTGTTATATTAAGCAAAAAATTTAAAAAGTATTCTGGAAAAAATCCCGATTTAGTAAATTTAAAAACAATATGCAATTATTTGCAAGGTTACAATATTACAAAGGATATAAATAAAAATGTGGCATCTTTATTAAAATATTGCCCACTTATATTAAACAAATGTTGAAAGAGCTTTTCTTGATATAAATATCTACTTATTGAGCGACAGAAGATGAAAATTTACGGTGTCTATTTAGAAAAACATATTATTAATTTTAAATACACAACGTTTGACGTTTAACTAGATATGCTATAAAATATTTCATTTTAATTATTGAATGTTACATTATATTTTTTTCTTACAAATAGTGAGTTATTAAATGAAATATTTTAAAACTTTGTGTGCTGCTTTAAATGTATAAATTTATTTCTTAATACATGTTTTCAAAAATTAATGTGACTTTTAATGATATCTGTTCTAATAGTCCCGAATACGATCCTGTTAGTGGGGCAACTATGCAGACCTTTAGTTAAGTTGCTAGGTGAAGCCATATTTTCGCCTAATTTAGGAATAATGGAATGTTTATAAATAATTTTATTTCTTTTATGAGAGTACTGTTATATTCTACATTTATTTTAATAAATAAAAAGTCGCATCAATTATTTAATTTGTATTGTTTTATCTTATATTGAGAGGCCCCACAAGGGTGTTAGTCAGGCCCTGAACACTTCAGCACATATTTTTACTAATTTACGGTTTCAGGTTTTAGACATTTTCTCATAATATACCTGAAGTTTTTTAATTGAAATTTTTAACCAAAAATACAAGAAAATTTGCTTGGATGAGTGTATAATATGAACAGCTTGTTATATTTTTAGTCTTTTGCATTGTGAAAATTTTATCACCCTGCTGACCTAAGTGAACAGTTATTGTTTTTGCCCAACGAAACACGTTCCTTAAGTATTTCTCATTTGACATTAATAGGCAAACCTAATTTGTTCGGGGCAGATTTATTCGTTTTAGACATTTATATCGGTGTAACTTGAACAGTAAATTATGGGTTAAAAATTCCTCTTAAAAGATCAGTTTTTTTCTTAGATGACTTAATAAATAGGCAGGTGGTTTTAAAAAGTCGCACGTGTGCCTAATGTAAACATTTGAACAAATTTATCTTTATCACTTTACTCAGCTTTTCTTAAAGAAACAGTATAAATTATTTTGTATTTATTGTTGCTGATATTTTTATTTTATATTTCCTCGCATTGTGTATAATATGCCTACACTGTCTGTCGTCAGTGCAACACAGATGAATTAACATTTTTATGATCTCAGATTTAAGGGTTTTCTGAATGATTTGAAAGTCGTGATCCCTTTAAATGTGCATTCCAGATAAAGCAATTACTTGTCAAACTTGTTAATGATGTTTTTATGAATAACAAAACTTTTTAAGCAGTAGCCTAAAATCAATATGAGAGCAAAATTTATTTATTTTTTAACACATCTTTGCTCTAACAGTTGAAAACCAATTTTCACGAACTTCATAGTCAGTATTGAATGTGGTAGCATAATTTTTTTATTTAACAGCATAATATAAATACAGCCACAAAAAAACAAATGTAGGAGAATGTTTAGCAGAACATGGAAATTAAACGCAATTTAACCCTAAACGATGTATATTCTATTATTTCATTTTAAACATTGGAGAATCTACACTTAATTTATTAAAAAATCTGAAGTAGGTAAAACAGACTGAAAATTGTTTTAATTGATTTAAAAAATAAAATAAACAAAAAAATATGCAACATATGGTCCACTTATGGTACGGATGGGACAACGAATTAATATAGGTAATAATAAAATGATTTATTACTTGTATTGGAAAGTACAATGCGTTTTACAATAATTAGATACATAGATAGATAAAACAATTTATTTGAAAACTGCTTCTGAATTAATAAAAGTTTCAAACAAGTCAAATACATGTATATTTTTTATTACCTCTTAAATAGGGCGACAGAATTTTGTAAATTTATTTTATTTTATTTCTGAAACGGCTAATATTATCTTAAAATTATTAAATAAATGGAATACGACACAAGATATATTATAAATAGTATTCACAAATATTAAATTAAAATTATTTTATAAAATGAAATGGAAGTTCTCAAATGGCCACAATTAAAAGGCATTAATTAAGCATTAAGTATTCCTCAATGTTGCATGGTTTAACCGTACAAATAAAATTTAATACACTACTGAACTGATTCTGCGATTGGCTCTTTGTAAAACATTATTAAATATTTTAAATATATGAAGAAATTTGCTTTTTTAATTTTTTTTATTAGAGAAACGTACACGTGTTTCGGCTTTTTTAGGCCATTGTCAAGAGTACAGGGAATGTTGAACAGTAAAATTTGTGTTCATTGCTTATATCTTAGCACCGCAAAATTAGTTTCGTTCGACGTAATAAGTCTTTTTACGTCAATCCCGTTGCAGAAATTCACGGTTCATAAACAATACGGTTGTCACATTTAATAAAATTATGGTGAGGGAAACATCAATGATGTCACAAGGGCATTTTCGCTTCTCGTTCGAGGTGTTTATTTTTGCATTTGTGTTATTTTAAGTTTTTTAACCTTGTTTATAAAGTATTCGTAAAGTATTCAGGAATCGAAAAAAACCGATATTAAAAACTTAAAATAACACAAATGCAAAAATAAACACTTCGAACGAAAAGCGAAAAAGACCTTTATGACGTCATTGACGTGTCCTCCCATTTTTTAAAATTTTGTTAAATACGACAACCGTTTTGTTTATGAACCGCGGCAGACATTTTTTTGAAATAATAGACAAACTTATAAATAACTCCAATATTGACAGTGACATTAAGAACCAACTAAATTTAATGATTAAAAATTGTACTAACCAAAATTATTTTAAATTTAACGGGCAAATTTATAAATTATTACACTGATTTATCAATGGGTTCACCCATTTCTTCCTTATTAGCTGACATTTTTATGTCCGATTTTGGAAATGTACTCTTTAATACAAAAACTGTTTTTTGTTGAAAACATATTTTTCTGGACCCGTTTTGCAGATGATGTGTTTTTCATTTGAAAAGATACAGAAAGGCAGTTAAATAAATTCCTACGTCTTCTAAAATCACTTAATCAAAAAATTCAAATCACATTAGAAAAGAAAAATGACGAGGGTTTAAACTTTTTAAACATTAATATAAAAAATATCAACAATAGCTTATAGTTTGATATTTATCGTAAATCTACTTGCACAGATACAGTAATTCATAGTAAATCTAAATAAGCATTGCAAATAAAAATGGCTACATACATCGTTTATTAACATTTCCATTAAGCGAAAAGAATTTTAAAGAAGAAGTTAATGTAATTAAAGAAATTGCAAAAAACAATGGATATAAAGAAAGCATAATAGATAATCTAATAATAAAAAACAAACAAAAGAAAAATTTCCGTAAAGAGTTTTATGTAGGTTCGTCATAGGAATGCAATAAGATATATAAATGTATTAATTATAGGCCTAAGATCAGCAACAGAGTTAGTAATAAACTTAATAAATTGGGATGTAGAATAATTTTAGTAAATAAAAATAATGTAGGTAAAATATTAATAAATAATAAAGACAAAACTGAAGTTACAAAAAAAGGGGAGTATATGAATTAAAATGTAGTAACTGCGTTGCTATATATGTACATTGCACAAACTATACGAAATGTAAAAAAAGCGATTCGAGGAACACTATTGTAAACAATGTACATAGCACGGCATGTCAATACATTGCATAGAAAATAGTTATTTCATAGATTTAAATAATGTTAAATTACTCCATTCGGAAAAGAAAGGAAAGAAACTTTATCTATTAGAACAATTAGAAATAAGTAAGCCTATTAAAAATAATAAAAATTTAACGAATGAACAGCAAATTTATATCGATCACCATATCTTAGATAAAATAATTTAGATTTAAAGAATAAAGTGATGTCCAACTTATAAAAACATATTTTACAGTAGTTTTATAGTAGGTACCAGATGTGGTTATATAAATAAGCAATGAACACAAATTTTACTGTTCAGTATTCCCTGTACTCTTCCCAAAAGCCTAAAAAGTCGAAATACGTGTTGAATTTCTAATAAAAAAAATTTGAAACTTTAAAAAGCAAATTTCTTCATATCTTTAAAATAAAATTTAATATTTTCAACTCAAAAAGTTTCACCTTATTTTTTTGTGTGTGAAAGTACATATACGTTGCTACCTTTCTCAATTATCGTTAATATATGTGATGGATAATAAGTTTACCTTCCCTACCCTTTCCCATGTTTTTATAGGTGTTGTATAGGTCATGAATGTATCGTTGTCTCATTTCTGATTTAGAGCTTCAAAAATTGTACCGAGTATTTTCCTCTTGATTGTGATTAATGCAGTTTCGTCTGCTTTGGTAAGCTTCCAGGTTTCAGATATTAGTACAGGGACTATTGATGTTTTATAGATCCTTACTTGTTTTTCTGAAGAGGCTTTACAGATGCTTAGATAATCCAAAATATCATTTGTTATCTAACAGTATGCGTTTATTAATTTGACTGGCTGAATCTGGATGTTGTATTCACCGAGGATCCTAAGTATCTCTCAACAGTTTCAAAGTTGTATGTATCAGCAGTAAAATATGTAATTATTAAATTTAAGGTCTATGTTCTCAGCTTTGTTAGCAAAGTACAATAAGATTTCTTTTTCACTACCTAGCAGTAGCGGCTGGTGGATTTAGGTTGTACCATATCTGAGTATTGGAGCATGGAACCCAATCAATAAGTGAAGGCACGACTATCAGTACTGATTGAAGAAGTTTCGCAGAAAACAAACTGAAAAAAAAAATTGAGAAAAAAAGTTACTAAAATGCGCATCTTCCCCAGATTCCTTCTAGACCATTAGTAAAATCTTTGCAAATAATTTTTTTTTTTTCGTAATCAGAAGGAAAATTTATCACCCCATTTTTTTTTGGGTTGTGAACATTTTGATTTTTTTGTAAAGTTATGACATTTTGAAATTTACACAATGAAGCAATTAAATTTCAAAGTGTCATAACTTTACAAAATATTAAAATTTTCGATAACTAAAAAAAAAACGGAGTGATAAATTTTCCATCTGATGACGAAAAAAAATAGTTTGCAAAAATTTTACTAATGGTCTAGAAGTAATCTGAGGAGGCTAAGCATTTTTGTAAGTAACTTTTTTTTCTCATATTTTTTTCAATTTTTTTTCTGAAAAACTTCTTCAATCAGTACTGATAGTCGTGCCTTAAAATATTGCTTGGGTTCCATGCTCCAATATTGAGATATTGTATAACATAAATCCACCAGCCGCCACTGCTACCTAGATAAATTTATAAAAAGTGGTTCCTCTGTTGCCGAGTCTCACATTTCATACTACCTTTTCTAGAACTATAATGAAACAGGATACATGCTAGCGCATTTCCCTATTCAACCCCCAGTATCAAATCTTCTTGATCATTTTTGTTAAATTTATTCATTACATTTTCATACCTAATCTAAGGAAGTATAGTAACCACGATGTTTGCGACCTCGAGATTTTGATTGACACGAATATTTTGAACCCTCCTGAATCCGAATGATGTTTGCGCCTGAATCGATTCTGATTATTTTCGAATGATGCCTGGTAGTTTGTGTGTGTGTATGTGTGTTTGTGTGCGGGCGTGCGTGTGTGTGTACCTGCGATAACTCGAAAGATCTAATGAGAGAATTCTGAAATTTGTCAATTAGGATTTTCAACAGCGTTTTAGATGACACATTAAATTTGGTGGAAGTGGACATAATGAATGAAAGAAAAAAAACGTACAAGTTCGGAAAAAAAATCATAAATTTTGCATCTTTGGACGAATCTCGACGATTTATTATGAAAAAACGTAACTTCCAAAAATCTGTCTCCATGTCTGTAGTATCTACCTATCGCAATAGCAGCCACAGTTTTTGATACAAAGCCTTCAAATTTGGTATACATGTTCCAAACTCTGGATATACACTGGTGTAAGAGAGTTGTGTTGTATTATGTGCCGGCCACATCAGATATTTTTTTTTAGTATTTTGAGTGTGTTCATAGCCTCATAAAGTTTTTGACTATGCTGTCGCAGATAGCCTTGAACCCAATAAATGTAAGGTGTTAATATTAAATTCATGTTTTTTTTTGAGAATTTGACGTAGAATAAATAATCGTTAGTTGTGTATATTTTCATACCGTACGTATACAGATAAAACCACGAAGGTTCGAAAATGGCCACTGGTATGTGCTATTTACGTTTGACCATTAGCAGGGGAGGGGGATCTACAGTTGCGAATCAATTAAATTAAATTCAAAACTATTTTATTGACATTAAAATCAAAGAACAATGTAGGTATGTTGCCCTGTCGAACACCCAGTCCGTTGCCGACCTAGCATCCCCGCGTATGGTGGTGACGGAGCAATTGTTAGGTCGGTTGGAGCGGGGTCTGTCCGTACTTAAAATTAAAAATTATTAACAAATAATATAAATTCTAAAAAAAAAACATTTTAAATCGTATAATAGCAGCAAGAACTGGAAATCAGCAACGCATGCAAAAGCAATGCATTGTTGATATAAACCTTTTAAAACAATGCAAAAACAAAGTTGTAAATTGTAAAAGTGTATGTATAAAAACGTTTTTTTCCGATGGATCTATGTGTCTCTTGCACATTTTTGTAGAAAAAATTAGTTAATTCAATTGTATAAAAGGGTGTGAACCTTAGTTTAATTGATCTGTGGATAGAGATCTAACCATCTATCGTCCAAGGCCAATGCTTTATATAATGCATTGCTCAATGTAATGATCAATTGATCTCAATTTTTGTTGCTACTTTTAACGATTGGTAGCTCAAAGGTATAAATTGTGTGATAACTTTTTCTTTTTTACTAAAATGGTTGTAAAAATTGATATGCTTATTTTACAGGACAATATTTCTGCAACGAATAGTAAAGTTATAATATTAACATTTATAAGATCAATAATTTGATAGATCCTGGGATAGTTTGAAAATTTATTTAAAATTTGTTTCCTACTCAAATGAGGCATAGAACTGTCGATGTGGTTCTGACTCCATAATAAACTACAGCACCTCGTATCTTTGAACCTCACAAAATGTATAATATTCAAGGGGTTAATTCGGTGATTAGGGAAGAGGTTAAGAAAAAATTTTAACACAATAAGTGTTATTTACAGATATTTACATACTCAGATTCGACTTTTAAATTTTAATTTATTTCATTTCAGTTGTGGTAGGTTTATCTCCATACTTCATTAGAATATTATTTCCGCCACTTCAAGTATCAATATCTTTACCACCCCTGTTATGAGTATATGGGCGGGTTATTCACTAAACCGTCGTTATCATAGACGACACTTCACGTCAAGAAAAAGTCCACTTTGCAGTCAATATGACTTTTGGAAGGATACAAAATATCTTGTTATTGAATCATTTCTGCTTTGCATATCTGATATTTTATATAAGTTTATATTACTTTTAAGAAGTCTATGATACTTTGACTTGGTTGATTGACAGCTTTACCTACCTACATTTCGAGTAGTTCCAGAATTAGTTAAATTCGATACGACTTTGAGTGTCTGACATGCATATGTAAGTCTATCGGGTTATTAATTTTATGGCTCTTTTTATGGGTCTCTACGATGTAGTATTTTATATATTGTTTAGACGTTGTTCTA